>JAZHFQ010000003.1:2776756-4165135 GCA_038387885.1 Spodoptera picta | reverse complement strand
GCACGGATGGCGCGGTAGTTGAACAACTGACTGTCGCGCAACGTGTCGCGGGTTCGATTCCCGCACGGAACTACTCTTTGTGTGATCCACAGATTGTTGTTCCGGGTCTGGGTGTCATGTGTATGTGCACTTGTATGTTTGTAAACGCACCCACGACACAGGAGACAATCCTAGTGTGGGGCAACGTTTTTAAAATTATAGTAGGATAAGTACAAAAGTTATCACATGAGAAATAGGGATCACTTTATATATACATTCTAGTTATAAAAAGTATAGGAAAGAGCATCTATGATTCTATTTAGGTACCTTAAAGTCTAGCTAGAAAGAGCTGTTTTGGTCTGAAATCCAAATGATTGCTGTGGCCATACAAATACCACCAATACACGGACAAACCAATTGATATATATGTACACAACTATACTATGTATAAAGTGCTACATCGACTACTGACCGGTAAAGCTGATTGAATACATTTACACTACAAATAGAGGTAAATAAAATGTTCACTTCGTAGTGTCACGCTCGCCACAGAACAAAACATCAACCGTAATCTCATTTAGTTACTAAACAGGTGATAAATGTAGACCAACTAAAGAATCAATGACTATTAGTGATGTTGAAAACAAATCTAATAAACTAATCTGACACAGTATATAGAAAGTCCCCCTTTTTAATTAATACAGTAAAAAATAATAGTATGTAGAAGATTAGTATTGTCAATTCATTAATATTATGTTTTCGGCCTACTCACGGAAATGTTACCAATAATGCTGCTCATGAATGTAAGCCTCTAGCATGGCTTGAAACTAGTCGAGGGCCTTCACGTGTGTCTCACGAAAGTTTAAATATTTTAAATTCGCTATATTTTTAACCCCATCGTTGTCAATACAATTATTTTTGCGTCCTTAGCATTCTACATTTTAAAGTTGTTCTTCTGCCCTCAATAATTTACTATGCGGCAATGTTAACACGTTTTGGTTCATTAATTATTTCGGTTGGACAGTTTTTCGGACTGCTGAAATAATTGACTAATTACCGCTTGCACTCAATGTTTGCCAACTATACAATATATAATTGTGTTCAGTAACTTCATGAACCTTTTGATAGCATTGACTAATGTAGCACACACACAACACACATATTGCGTTCTACTTGATGTATCAACATAAAAACTTCACAACGTTTTTTACGCATCATTTAAACATAATTTGTTGTTTAAAGGTAGCAAAAAAAACTATCACTTGTTTATATTTTGCAAACTCATCGTCTGTAAATACTTATGAATCTTCATAGTAAGAACACGTATATTATGTCAGTTCTCTGTAAGATGCATTTACAGTTGTATCTCATATAAATAAATAACATATATTGTGCAACATGACAGATGAAAGTAGTATCCTCCGCAAACACTACCCAGGAACAGCGGGTCCGTATGAAGGTGAAGTACAATATTGTGACACTAGGGCTGCTCACATTTAAACATAATCAAAGTTACAATAATATGTTCTGACAAGCAAAGTAGGTGATCAGTAACTAGTGCAGAAATCATTGTACGTAGGAGGAAATCGCTGTAAGTTATTGCACCTATTGATCACCACACAAGTCATTAGAGTTAAAAAAACATTACGAAGCATGAAGCTTAAAAATATGTCTGACGAATGACAGTTAATAATGCCATATTTTTTTTTAATCAAGACCCCAAGAACGATCAACCTTGCATTCTTAAAAATGAATGCGTTTAATATCTATGTAATTAAACAAACTTTTCAATTAAGTTGACCATATTTGAAAGTGCAAGTGGCAAGTCCACAGAGCGGTACGTTCCAGTCTAAATCAGGCACTATGTGTCACTATGAATGAAGCTCAAACAATGTAAGGATTTCCCCCGGGCCGGCCAAACATCGCGGCTATATCATTGTCCCTGTATTGTGAGAGAGCAGGCAGCCCTGTAGCTCGTAGGTTCCATTACACTAATGCACTAACACTGTCCACAATAGCCTGAAACCGACATTATCCCGGTGAAACATCGCATTTTTCAGCGGAACCCGTCTCATATCGCAGATGGTATCACAAGATCACCGCGCAGCTGTACTGCATGTACCAACTTTATAACTTCGGCCGGGGGTTGGTACAAGTGGCTCGTTATGTCAACTACTCCGTGATTATGTTAACTTGCTTCGTTATTTGTGTCAAAGTCAAAACAGTTTGTCCGACCCGGGGACCAACTAATCAACCAAGTACGGTTAATTGGTTGTATTATTTTCCTGGTATCAGTAAAAGTGTTGCTGAGTTACTGTCAGCGACACGGAAGGCCACTTTCCTTTTGTTTTGTTTGGGATTAGTTCCGAGCTGCAATTCATCAATCGTCGGCATTCGCCATTCGCCATTCGGCACAGCAAATAAATAATAAAGAGGGAAATGTTCACAAAACGATGTCTAAGTGACAAAATTGGCGAAACTAATCCGAGAGATTGTGGCGGAGTCACGGTTCTAATATTGCTGAAAACTGAACGTAATTGTGACCTATAAGCCTGATAACCTGAAAACATTTTACGAGCCGTCAATAAGGAAATTCAGATTTTCACTAAAAAAGCTAACACTCTTCATTTAGGTGACGTATACAACTACATGAACTGTACGTATTATTTTCAGGGACAAAAGCAACACTTATTATAAAATGTTGACAACTTTACACTTGCCGCAGCAATTATTTTAAGATTTTCTTTTGAAAGCTGAAGAAATATTGAAATAGAGCAATTCAATTATATTTTAATTCATATCGACTTCTTGGAAGTTTCTGTGGTAAAGCTAAACAAGTGATTAAGTAAACAAAACTGTTCACCTGGCTGGCTCCACTGCGCCTGCGCTCTGCTCGGTGTCAGTGTACTTCGCTACTTTTTGAGATTTAATTAACTTACCATATGAATTAGTTATAAGGTTTCAAGTTTGCAACTTACGTCGCATCTATTTAAGTTCCACTTTTAGTTTTTGCTTCATAGCTTCTCCTACTATTTTAGTGCAGTGCATATAACTTCACAATTTCCCTATAAAAAAATCGAATAACCCGCTGACCTACTTCACACGAAATAATCTTTCCGAAAATTGAGTCAACCTCTATATCAGATTAGTTATTCCGAGCCGCGAAGCTGCAGATGTGTGTGCACCGCCGGCCCCGGTAATATAATATCACACGCCCACAAAACTCCGATACGCGACTGCTTTAAAAGTGCATCTTCGAAACATGCTGAAAGGGCATAAATAACTAGATACGTGCCGCGCACAAGACGCGCCTTTACGTCGTGCCGGCGTAGTGTAGTCCTGGCGTACTGCTGCGCTGGCGTAGTGCCGTAGTGATGCCCCGCGGGGTTGTTCAGCAGACGCGTGCTTTGAGAGAAGCGAGGTAACGAGGTTTACATAAGCATCTGCTTCGCGAATTTTCTCAACCCTGACAAAAGTAATTTCATTTTTATATTAAATAGAATACACTATAAAATAAACTTTAACTATCTTATAACTTATATCTCGGCTATACAAACATTTCACAATTCAAATTTTGATTATAAAAGTAGTACACAGTTCGAATCCCAAAAGACTCGCGCTCAACAACTGAATTAATATTGCACGTCGCTTAAAGCAATTAATAGCTTAAGAAAATAAAGAAAGCTAAACCTGCGTTAATTAGCACAAGCCAGTATCAGCTTGGTTACAGCACGGATTTAAATAAGTATGGAGACGTGTGCTCACAAAGGGGCGGTCTATAAAGCACTCGCAGTAACCAACGTGCGCCGGGAAAACCTTTGTACTCGGGAAAAATCGAACCTAAGACTCGGTTTAGTAGAAATAGAACTATATCTACATAGACCTGGTATGTAGAGGCATGCAAATTGTTAAACACATAGTTCGTGGGATTTCATGCCTAGATAAAGGTTGTTTAAGAATTTCCTAGCCTATTCTCTTTTGTTTCATTCATTTAGTAGTTGGTAAGTACAAGTGGTTATACTCCGACTTCTTTCTTCCTCACTGAGTTTCCCGTTTAGTTGAGGTCGGTATTTCGTATTAGACAAATGACTGACATGACTGAATGGTTAGTAATATGCTGCAAAGTAGGTACATTCTCTCCTCCAAAACCTATTTAGGGTAGTACCATATTTTGCGATATTTGTGTAATTTTAGATTTGTAACAGCAGTAGTATTGTGTCTGAATGCCCAATGCATAACACGCGTTCCGCGCGCGAAAAGAGCCATCAGACCACCACAGATACGGAGCCGCGGAAGACCTAACGGGTTGTCAGGGCTCCGGTTCGAAGAGCAGGAGTAGGAACAGGGTGGTTTTTAGTCAGTAAGTCTGTCACTCCCTCCCGCCTACCCCAAGGTAGGAAAAGTCATTTGATAACCACGCCCCCTCAAAAAATAAAGACCCCATAATATTTTTACACTCCTGCATAGTGTTTTCAGTTTTCTTATTCTGTATCAGCTGTGCTCGTAGTCACAAGTTTGCGTAAGGTCTCAATACAGCACTCCGTACAATACACGCGTCACAAAGGCCCGGTATACATTGAACACGCTCGGGATTGTTCTCTCCACGTATTCTAGGAAGGTGCTTCGTACGTTTACTTCGAAGGAGAAATGAGTTTGTTAGAAATATATTATGCAGTTACCATAGTTGTGGTCACAATTTGTTGTTTATCACAACTGCTCTTAAAGTGTTAAATTTCCTTGTTGTTAGAATAGGAAGAAATTAAATTTTAAGCAATTTTAACTTTATTACTAGACATGTAAGTACCTATGATATAAAAACGTATCTTACGTATCTGGCACTGCCGCTACCTTCTACACGACACTACAACACCTTATTACGACACAACTATTATGCGACACCGCGTGTGTATCCGAACGATGCACAAAAACGACAATATAGCGGTGCTGTGCATTGGCGGGAATTTTTCGCGCCAACAGTTTGATTACCGCACTATGTTGAACACTTTAGTTTTTTGTCCACTACACCGACATAGCTATGGGAATGTTTTTATTCTAAACCACTAAGTTTGTGTCGAGCAGTTTATTGGACAATTTAACTGATAGCTTTTACATGAACCCCGAGGTAAGATTTAATAGCAGTGGCATGCCTGTACGTTGTGTTAGGATTTTTAGCTCGTCCATTCAGTCCATTTCTAGAAATAGGTGAAATCGAGTCTTTTGTTTTATTGAAATACCTTAAATTGCTAGGTTTACCTATACATAGCTTATATTTTTTGTTCTTACGTAACATAAATCTTCTGCAATTACCAAAAGTTTTGAAATCGAAATATTAAAATCCTTTGTCTTTCACTGCACCAATAAGGCAACAATGTTTCCTCTCTCATATTGAGCGACATTATAAACAATAATAATATACTTTCAAAACAGAATGTGTTTGTATGCGAGTTTGTCAGCCATAACTAGAGTGAGTGAACGATTGTATAATAAACAGCTATACACTCTGTTCCCATGGAGTCATAGACAATCGGGTGCTGGTCCCACGGCCACAGTCACCACCAGGAAACCGAACAATGGTGCCAGGGGACAGCACACACCAGACACTAATCACACCTCACTTACTCATCTCACTAAACATTGCACTCTTGCTGCTACATAACATAAAGTTAGTAATAACCAAATGGACATCGCGTCGAAGGTAAAGTAGATAAAAAATACATCCGAACATAGTACTGCCTCGTTTTTCGAAGTCGGTTATTAGCCTCATGTATAATTATGAAAGTAAAACTAAAAATCACGGGTTACTTACGTGGAAATACTGAGAAATCCTCTACGAGTTTCGAACCACAAAGGAGTTCTTCCTCATGAGCAGCGTACGCGGTCGCAGCGCGACATCGCCGCGACCGAGCACGCTGTAAAACTAATAGATTCACGTGAGTAACCTGCTATTTTTAGTTAATTTAGTATATCTCTCATTATAGTTATTATAAAAACATAGTTACTACTGTTTTAAATTGAAAAAGGTCAACAGTAGGTACTTTTGTGGAAGAATGTCTTCTATGCCTCGTAGTCAATAATCGTGTAAGTTAATATGTCTGACAATATCTCAGTCTAATCTTTTGATCCTTCACTAAAGGCTAAATACAGACTGTAGACGGAGTAATTCAATATTTTGAGACAAATCTTGAGAGAGATGAACTTTCTTGAATAAATCATGAATCGTAAATACCAGCGCGTCTATGTCTTAAGCGTAACAAATATTCACATTGGAATTTAATTTCTAAGAAGCTATTTTAAGATGTGAAAATGACATTTTAAAACGCAGTCTAAATCGTAGACTCTAACAAGAAGTCAAACAGTTCTTTCATTCATTACTAAGGGGCTTATCCACAAAAAATACGCTCCATAAAGTATGATACCAATGTAGGAGCGATTCAGGAAAACTTGGCCAAAGAATATAAACACGCACGCAGATGTGATGCTGACGCGGCACGCACACTCAACTACCAATATCAATAATACTTAAGCCTATAACTTACCTCCACCTACATACATATCTACAGACGGATAAAGAACCAATATCCATTGCAAATTGTTAGGAAACATAACATAACATCACGATTTTTATCCCCAAAGGGGTAGGCAGAGGTGCACTTTATGCCACTGTACAATGTAACACCCACTTTTCACTATTTATGTTATGAGTCCCATGTAATAGGGGGTGAGCCAGTTGCCATACACCGGGCGCAATTCCAGGCTCCGTCCTACTATTGTGATTTTTTTGAAAAACCCAGTAATACTTTGCCCGACCCGGGAATCGAACCCGAAAACCCTTGCTCGGCAGTCGCACTTGCGACCACTCGGCCAATCAGGCAGTTAGGGAACTAACGGAGAAAATCTCATAAGAGGTAAAAGAACGATAATTTGGCACTAGTAGTGAACAATAGCACCTAAAAATGTGAAAGATGGCTGATGAATACCAATTATTGAGGGTCCACCAAGACATACGTAACATCTTACTAGTAATGTACCTAATGCACTTATATGAAAGCATTTAGGAAACAATACTCCGCACTTAACAAACAATTAAGTTTGTAAAAAAATAAGTGCCGATTTATCATTGTTTATTTTTTACTACGCTAACTATTGTCTCTTCCATTGTGCACGGGCCCTTAAAAGCTATCGCAATCGAATCTGAATATAACACAAAAAACTTACCGACGTCAGAGAGTTGTAACAAACCAAGCGTGTAACGAAACGTATGATGTATCACCGAGAGACGTACCTGCAACAAATACGGGCCATTTGTTACATGTTACATTACATGCTATGTTGCGATATTGTCTCGTTATCGGAGGATTATTGTGACGAGAACATTCCCGATATGTTATTGTTTTCCCGAGTTCCCGTATAAGTGAAAAAGGTTCCATGCAAATCGGATTAGGGAGTCAAGTTTGGTTTTACATAATCTCCGATTGGTGGAGTAAGGGGATACGTGGGTGGGTAAGCAGACATATGAAAATGCATGAAAAAACCTTTGAGTAAACATGAATGCCTGAGAAATAGCAACAAAGGAACCGGACTCAACAAGGTAATTCTTAGTTTTATCTCAATAAGTTATCAGGACTAAAAAGCAGGAGAATGGAGCGCAAGAAACACAGCCGGGAGCAGTTATTGGAACATTTGTCGGTGCAGTCCGCCGCGACGCGACGTCGCTCGGCGACATACATAGAACTCGCATTAGGAACAACGTCTGCAAAAATATATTTTATACTCCGAACACGGATCCAAGCATCGGGACTTACAAACTGGGGCCTGAGAATTGGGACTGAAGATACGTAACAATCACGTACTGTTTTAGAAGAACATACGAATATCTTATGCTTGATTATCCTTAAAATAGTAATGTGAGTAATAATAAGTAGGTACACGACATGCATATTTTAACAAATTAAACACGGCTCTCCTATAAACTCTGAGCAATCTAGATTTTTAATGTTCTACCACGCTAAAACTGTTTTAGGTTAATGAATATCTCGGTCTACATTATGTACATACCCGAGGCTGTGTGCACTACAAGGAAACTAAATAATCTAACTAAGATACATCTTTGCGAAACGCTTTGAAAGTTTTAAAAATAACAATGCAGCTTCAAAGTCAAAAGAATAATGCTAACATTATTATTAAGTCTCTCTTAATAGCTTGGAATAATCTCGAATGAATACAACTATGTACAACGGAAAACTTTTGTTTTCAACGAAACTCAAAATATTTATGTTCCGTTAAAATATTCCCAAATCGTGAAGTTCATTATTCTAACCCGTTTCAATTATGATGGGAAAATATTTGTTGAGAATCTCGCTTGTGATAAAATGAAATATAACCATGGAAGGAAGGAAGACCAAAGTTTTCGTATTAAACAGAAATTAGACATAATTTTGTAATAACGTTTATTTATATAGGTCTGTTACAGCCGCACGATGGCTGAAGATGGTATAACATAATTAATTTTAAAATGTGGTTTTGGAAGAGAGTTGTAATGTGCGGTTGTGGCCACCTTTATACCCTCGAGCTGATAAAGAACTGTACATACAGAATCAATAGAGGGCAAAGAGATAGATTAAATCTAAATGCTTGTGTAAATTATCAAGATGACCTATTTATTTAATGTTGTCTCATTACAGTTCTGAAATAATTCCAATTTAAAACAGCGGAGACATTCATCAAACGCCAGGCTGCGTGTATCAGTTCCAGTTCTTCATCTATCTATCAACTCCGTGTAAACGTTCAATACAAACCGGATATTACCAGCTCTATCCAGTTATTACCGGCCTCGGGCTTATTTCACGTGATCTCAGTACTGAGATGATTTTTAACGATGAATTATATTTATATTTTATTTTGTTGTGAACAATTTTCCTTTCATAAAGTATTAAATTAAATAAAAAATTAAATTAATTTTTCTGTTTAGTAAGTTACAGGCAGAAAACAGCAATAAATACGTATAGGAGTATACTGGTAGACTGGTAGGAGGCACTCAACAAAAACTCTCCTAACGAATGCACAAATGGGATTCCGAATGTATCTCGCAGGAGTTATAAGCCGAGTTAATTGAAAACGGCATCGAGCGCCATCCACGCCGGCCGCCGGTCGACTGCACGACGTTTCTATTTTGTCGTATTATGCCACTAAAAAGAACTAAAAGTCCAGGGAAAGGAGAGAAGTTATAGCAATCCTTTCATTTTTATTTTTGAAAAGCTTTATGAGTTGACTGTTCATTTGACGTCCGTTTTTAATGTCCGTCCTTCGGTGCGAATCGCAATATTTTATGCTCTGTCGTTACGATGCCATTTACATTTTAATTTACCTTAATGAAAAAGCCGTAGAAAAACAGTAGGTAGAATAAACTTTATTATTCACTATATTGTATAGTTTAAAAAGTAATATTTTCAATACTTAAATCGTTACGACTATCTTTACTGCTTGACTGTCTTCAAAAACCTATCAATTCTCGAAGCTGACATTAAAGTGACAAGTTGTTTTTTTTTTTTACAAAAGTTCGGCAAAGACATGTCCCTACACAACCTTTACGACAGCGAAGGTGTAAGTCTGAAAATTTGGAATCTTCCCCTTATGACTGAAAGTTGGCAAGTGTAGGGGAACTCACGGAGACTTATTATCAAGGGGGTGGACATTTGCATAGCGCACGTGTGGTATAGCTGACGAAGCTGCTAAAGGTACAAGTACACATTTCCTTTAATGGATATTCAACGTTATTACTCGATAGTAAAGTTGGAAATCTATTGAAGGAAATTGAAAATTTAGTATAACTTGATGAGTTGGTATATACTGTCGGTTCAGTTTGCGGAGTGGTTTACTTTACTACTGGTAAGATTGGATCGTGTCGCTGTCCATAAAATTATATTATCGATATTGGCTCAAGATCTCACATTCATGTGATATTTATTGATTTTGATAACTGACTGCATCATGATGGAGAAGATTTTAATTTTAATGTGTTTATAAAAGACACCCGTCATGTTGTGTTGTGAATTTGTGATGCTTAAGGACAAAAACAAAGCAATTGTTATTTCAAATTTTATTCACATTTTATTTAAAAACATAATTTCAGAACTGTGGTCTTTCATTCTTGGTGAGGCTACAAATCTGACGCGGGATGAGATGAGCCTGACGTTTCGCGACAATGGCGACTATACTGCACTACTACTCCTACCTACCATATACCAAGGGATTGTGTTGTAAAGGAAATCTAATTAAATTACGGCATGGCGGAATATTTGTATTTACGCTAATGTGCTGGTTATGAATGACTCGCCTGGAGGATTAGAGGCGACTATTGTTGTAGTTTAATATGAAATTAGTGGTTAATTTAGTTGTAGCTCAGTAGCATTCAATATTATGACAAAATGGCTCCATGTTCAACTTGACTTGACTTTGAATCATCTTGTCTTGTTGCAGTCGTATAATCTGACAGTATCGGGTAAAGATATAGTATCAATATCCTGTGTAAATTGTTTTTTACCATTGAGCAAATATTTTTATGGCTGTCCTTAATTAATAATATATTCCTTGCGTACCGATTGCCCGCTAAACAAACATTAAAAAATTTTAACTTAATATAAATTTAGTCTTTTATATTTACTTTTAGTTCATAGATATATTTTAGCTATGTTTTCCTGTAGGTATATATTATTTATACTCCTCAGTACTGAAGGGTCCATAATCGCGTGTTTCTCTACGGTGCTTATTCGAGCGTTCACATTTAATAGAGCTCTGCGCAACTCCAAAAAAATACCAGGAAATGTAAGATATTCTTTACCGTATTTACAAATCGTAGTTACATTTAGAAATATAGACATTATGACAATGACTTGATGATAACTTATAAAACAGAATACTAGTTTTAAGACAATTTAAACACAATGATAGAAAGGATATTGTAAAATAATCACAGTTATAGAGAACAGATTGAATTCTCTACGGTAGTCCCTATACGTAAATATTATGTAAAGTTTAAGCTGTCGAGTTAAGTAAAACAGTGACAATTAGTTAATTAGTCGACTAAGTTGGAGTCGAGTCGAGCGTAAGTCGAGTGAGTCGTAACGTGGTGTTGCCATACGATTTAAATAAACTTCCACTGCCTCATTGGAGTTGTTCGGGTAAGGGTACGTGAACACTGAGGTGTAAGATGTCCTAGGAAACCTAATACAGAACTCGATATTTAAAAAGCAGCCAAGTTGCTCAAAATCCCGTCAATGGTTGTCCAACTAACTTATATCACGCGCCCGGCCTCTGAAAACCTCTATTAATATGCACCCTCGTGTGAGATGCATAATACGCTCGATGAGTTAACGATGGTGCTATTAACAACTAAACATATTGTCCAAATAATATGGCAGAAGAAAACATTACTGAAAACCATTAAATACTTCATTTGTTCCCATCTAAAGATAAAAACGCAAAAAGTTCGTAAAACATCGCGAGCGAGCAGTCCCGCCCCGCGCAACCTGTACAACTTTAAATATTCTCGAGTAGTTAGCAAATGAGGGTAGTGAGTCGACAGCAACAAATGGCAACGCTCTGCAATACCAATTTCATTATTGTTTAAACGTCTCAGTTTTGATAAAATGCACCGTAGCGGGATAGATATTACTCTTCCTTACTCAGCAATTAGCTGTATTGCCTCCATCTCGTTTTTCTCCTTACATTTACTTTCGCTAAGCTCTTCTTTGTTTTGATTTATTTGCAATTCTGATGTTTCGGTACCTGTCTAGTGTCTTCACCGCTTATCATTATGATAAAGGAAAAATATACTAAAAACAAACAGGTAAACACTGCCCCACTGGCCGAGTGGTCGCAAGTGCGACTGCCGGGCAAGGGGTCTCGGGTTCGATTCCCGGGTCGGGCAAAGTATTACTGGGATTTTCTCAGTGGTAGCACGAAGTCTGGAACTGTGCCCGGTATATGGCAGTAGGCTCACCCCCTATTACATGGGACCAATAACATAAATAGTGAAGAGTGGGTGTTATATTACAGTGAAGTGCCGTAATGTACACCTCTGCCTACCCTTTCGGGGATAAAAGGCGTGATGTTATATGTTAAACAGGTAAACACGATAAAGTCTGGCATTTTAATAGCGTGGTATAACAAGCACACGTCATGGGTAAATATTCTTTAAAAGAATTCAAAAACTCCGCAATAATACTAACATTCTTTCACCTCGCAATCCTCATTACCATTAAAGGCTGTGTGCACACGAGCCTCAACTCTTGCTCAAGCTTGCAGTCCACTCTATAAACAAGAGTAGACCTAAGGCAAACTTTTCCCGACACTTAATGTAAGTTTAAGCGAAGCCGCGTGCGTGAAACTGCCCTAATCACAGTTTGAAGTGACGGCGCGCCCGTGGCCGCAGCAGTTGGGAACTACGACTGGAGAATGGGACACGGCGTTACTGACGAACTATTGTTCTATATTTGAATCTGTACGGTCAATGTGAATTATTTTAGCCACTATTGGTGGTACCATTTACATGTTGAATGTCTGAACGGTTCGTCAAAATCAAATAGTCGCACTTATCTATAAAATTACTTTAATACAAAGCTATAAGTTACGCAAAGTATGTTTGTTGATTAATATAATTAATAAGTCGCTACTTACTTTTATAGCATATCGCTTACAATATTATGTTATGCTTATGGCAGCCAGGGCTTTATACTTGATTGTAGTATGAATAAAACACAGCCAGTTTTAGATTGAAGCTAGCTGTGTACTCAAAGATTCATAAAGCAAATTGTAAACTATTTATAGGAGAACATATTTTTAACTGTAAATCGCTTCATAGGCTGTCTGGCGTGACGGCTAACTTGGGAGAAACTACCATAACTCGATACAGAACTTAAGCAGTTCAAGTTGGTAACTTGGCAACTTGGACGAAGGTCACAAGACGAGCACCTGCGCTTAATGCCGGTTTAATCTTAACTCCTTACTCCAGCCAGATGGACACTAATTAACTTCAGAGCCTTATTTTACTTACTTCATTCCTTTTTATTTGTACAAAGATGAAACCAAGTTTAAGCATGGCCGACGAGTCATAAAATTGCCATTTATATATTTACCTCTAGTGGCCGCAGTATAATTTTAATTTATTAATTTTGATAAAATCCCAAAATAAAAAGGTTCTTGATGTTGTCGCTGCAATATTTTTAGGCTTTTTGATCCAATGATCAAATTGGGTTGGGCTACATTTTTCGAAATCAAAATTCCAATAAATCAACCCAGTCTCTGAACATAAGCTTCATTTCCAACCAAGTACAATGTCTCAAATGGTCTAAGAGTTGTTCTGTTTCTCACACTAAATTAGATGTAAACGTATATTTGATGGAAAACCAACAAAACGTCGACTTCCTGTCCGATGTCCGAACAAAAATGAGAAACATCGGCTGGGAACAGAACTGGTCCACAACGGAATGAAAGTTGTGCCTTTTTTGGAACAACCAAAAACTTGTTCGTTTATTTGTTTCACTGTTTTCCATAATTCTTATCAATTTCGCCACTTTTACTCCGAGACGAAAGAGACAGCGCGTTGTATCGCATTCAATAAGGACAACAATTTATTAATGCGCACGAGAGCGTAACTAAATATTATTGTAAAGTTATATGTTTTGACTTAAACACGGAGAAAGTATGTTAAACTATTCTCATGTTTACACTCCACGACACATGTTCATACACAACTTCGTATTTCATGTAATTAGAGCAATACTTATACAAAGCACAATATCATGTAGTCTAGTACAAGTTGAGTACGGTACAAGTGCAACAAAACAAATCGTTCTAAACAATTCGTAAATTCCCATAAAGAGCGAGTACAGCCGAAGTTTGCCGACAGAGCCCGAAGGCAAAAACTCAGTCTCAAAGAAGCCACTTGTAACTTGGCATCGCTCTGGCAAAAACTGACGAACAAAAACTTTGTCCAACTGAGCATCGAGCGTCCGTGGGTCCGTGACTCCGTGGGTACTGTCCACCTACTTAATAGAACGGGTTGAATTATAAGGGTCCAGCCAAGTTTGTGGTCGCTCCTTACTTCGTGGCACGAAACAACTGCAAATACATTTGAAATTAGAGGACTACATGTAATTAAGGAGTTAGTTGAGAAAATAAATTTGAGGACCCCTGAAAGTGGCTAATAAGGGTAAAAGGTTAAATGTTACAGCTTACTGGGAAACAAGTAAGCACGTTGTGCAATGTTTTAATTTAAATCCATTTTAATTACCTTTGGATAAGGAGGTACAGGTAGCATTGTTAATCAACTAAGTTAAATAAATGTAAAAAGGAATTTCCGCGAGATCTATGTACGGGACGCCAGCTTAAAAGATTCTAAACGGTATCCTTATAAAATCACAATGGGGATCTTTGTGATTAGATCTTCTTTAGTTAGTCGCAATTCTACTACTATCTGTATGCGTATCTAGTTGTAGTGTTGCCCACAGGATCCCGGGATTTAATCCCGGGACACCGCAGCACAGGCCGGGGCGCTGTTCGATTGTGAAATGTATCTGTAGTTGCGTACAATATAACGTTCCTCAAAACCGAACTTCTGCAGTTTAATTAATTTATTATTAGGTATTCGTCAATAGAACAAATCATAAAAGAAAACAAAACTACGAAATTAAAACATAATTTTAGGCACCAGCACGTAAATCAGTTTATGCTAATTATTATCATTAAAAAGTGTCAGGATAAATGATGTCATTATTATTTAGAAGATATCGTAGCTGGGTCATAAACAGAACATTAAAATTATGTGTGCCTTGTCTCAAAATTAGATAAAACAATGTAATTCAACCATATTTATACCTACAATTATTTATTATGAGTGTATACGATTGACAAACCCGGTAATTTTTTTATTTTAATTATTAGTTTTCACAATATTTATATCTAAACATCCTTTTAGTACCCTTCCGTGGACCGTGTCCAAGCGAGGTTACGAACTTCATGATTAAATTAAAAATATAATAATTTATAAATATTAATACATCACCTCTTTTATGCATTACTCATACAATCAAAAAACATTTTTCATTTGTTACAGAATATTTAAACAAAATTTTATCAAATTATGATACATGAACAATTTGTTATTAGTACCGCGACTCCTTCCGTGGGCGAAATATTTTCAATGTTTGAATTCTCATTAAATGGAACGCAGCCAAGATTATTTATTTGAACTGGTAAAATTTCAATGGCTGTCAGTTTAAGTATAATTTGGATTCGGTGTGCATGCGCTCCGTCAATTAAAAAGTGGAATTCGTTTAAATCAAAGATTATTTCAGTATAATATAAAAGATCGTTGCGACTTTTCTGGGACTTCGATACCACGGTAAGTGTTTAATCAATTATTATGAAAATCCATTCACAACAATTGTTATGGGGCGCCATTTTCAAAAACATTGCATTTTAAATTATAACCTAAAATTTTGACTTGTTTTTCTGCTTGATTTGATTGGTTTTCACTTCCGTGGACAAAATTTTCCGTAGACAGTCACTTCTGTGGACATGGTCTTTTCTGTGGACATGGACACGGAAAAGACTGTATCCACAGAAGTGACAACTATTAAAACTAAAGCTTGCCTTTAGCAAAAAAACCTGTGTCAAACAGCTAGAGCACTTGTTCTTGTTATTTATCTTTGCTTTGCATATTATTCCAAGTATACATTATACATATATTTATATATCTATATACTATTGTCAGGTTTATTATGGGACTTTTTTACCAATGTTGTGTCGGAATAACGTATTATGCCTGTTTTAATGCTTAGCTTGGTGTGGTGATACATGGTTCATTGTCATTATTTCAGTAAACTAAAATGCCTAGAAAAAATAGACAGAATCTTACTGATGAAGAAAAAAAGTTAAGCCGGCGTGAACAAAAGAAATTAAGTATGCGTCGAGCGCGGGCTAAGTTAACTGAAGCTGATGTTGAAGAGATACGCAAAAAAGATCGCGAAAGGTACCATAAGAAAAAGGATAGAGGAGATATCAAAACTATTGATCAATATACACCGAGACAACAGCGTCAAATAAGAAAAATGTGGCGCGAAAAATCAAAGAAACGGCGAGAATTATTAAAAATGCGAAAAGCTACTGACGCATTCATACAAGAAGATACTCCACCATCAAGTCCATCTGCATCATTCTCGCGAGTTGAATCTGGACGTGCAGTAGCTGCCCGAAACAAAAGAGGTACATGGGGAAAGTAATTAAAAAATATAGAATGAGAATACGAAGACTAGAAGAAAGAAAACAGAAAGCGTCAAAGTCGAGTTCTAAAAATAAAGTCTTAAAAACGGATATCAGGAAAGGTGTGCATGATTTTTTAATGGATGATGAATATAGTAGATTGACTGCAGGTAAAAATGAAACAATAACTAGGAATAAAAGTAAACGGCAAATTCGTTTACTAAATGATACACTTTTAAACTTACACATAATATTTAAACGCAAAACAGGATTAAATATTTCTTATCAGACCTTTAGAAGATATCGACCTTTTTGGGTTCTGTTTCCAAAAGCAGTATCAAGAAACACCTGTTTGTGTACGCTACATGAAAATAATGATCAAATAATTCGATCACTTCAAAAATCTAAAGTTCTTTCTTACGGATCTGCCTCCGATCGGTTTCCTGTCAGACTCTGATGATTCTGATGAAATTTTTACTCAGAATCTCCCATTGCGTCTCAACAAAAGACCCAGGTTTTCATCAAGCTCTGATGATGTGTCTTTACCTAAACACGATGAGAGATCGAGGTTCCGATCAGACTCTGATGACTCTGATGTAATTTTCACTCCACGACATCGTCATCCATTACCCACAGACAGCCGACCGAGCAGACCGTTTGTCGATCCCTACACTGATAGTGACAATGACGAATAAAACAACATTATTATTCTAGGGTGTTACAAATGGCGCTTGTAACGTCTTAGAATATAGATTAGTAATTTCTTTCACGATCTCAATATTTCTCATAATTATGTTTATCCCATTATTATATATTCAGTTTGACTGATATATTATTTCTGTTTGATTTAAGTCAACCGAAAATAAATCCCTTCTGTGGACATAAGTTTATATTTTTTTAAATCGAAAGGATTGTTTATTTTTGTAATATTTATAATGTGAAGATGATTAACACAACCAGATTGTTATAATTTTAAGAAAACACGTTTTTTTTGTTTAGAATTGTTTAGAGAAAGTACAACTTTTGTCTTTTCTGTTGATTTTTTAGTCTTTTCTGTGGACAGATATAATCTAAAATATTGCATAATTAATTCAAATCAAAGGTTTGATCATTGATAATATTGTTATTATGATTATTTTATGTTTCTACACAATAAATGCTGATTGGAACCAAATAAATATGACTTTGTTATTTTTTCATTTTTGAAACCCAAGTTTGTTTATGACCCAGCTATCTAAAAAGTTTACAAATACAATGTGAAAATTAAATCCCTTTGTCTTCGTTGTATATTGATTTAACAAAATCCAAGGTATAAATAATTCATTACGGGAGCGTTTAATATACAATGCTAAACTTTAAAACAAAATGTTCGGACACATAAATCTCTTTAAATAAGTAGCTAGTGCTTCAATTAATGCAGCGCTCGAGCTAATCCCGGGACACGGCGGCTAATTCCGGGGACCGCAGCCCGGGACCGGCTCAGCACTCGGTTTGGCGAGTGGACCCGCGGTTTGAGGGTTGTTACTTATACTTTGGTGGAGATCGGGAATCGGGAGGGCACTGAGGGCCTGGTATTATGCTCAAGTGTCACTCTTACTGAATATTGCGAGGATTTAAGAAGGGCTCTCGCTGTTTCGTTTTAAACATTTATTTTTCATATCTCAATTAATTACTGAATTCTGAATATAAAATCCCGTTTATTTCACGTATGTTAATTCATTAAGCCTTCATTAAAAAGCAGTATCTAGCGTTCATTGAATTTTAAAATCTCCATTAATCTCTCTAATCTTGCATAATACACCGTGATGTTCCTCGCTGCCGGCGCTGTGCAGCGCACAGCGCATTAAATTAAAAGTTTTTGAATAGGAGTTGCTATTGAGATGCGGTTGCGACGATTTAAATGGTTTATTGCACAAAACGGACGGAACTTTTGTATATTTAATATTTTTCCGGAGTAATTAAATAAAGTGTTTTGTTAAAACGTTTCGGAGACGAAATAAATGGAGACGTAACGCGGAACTGTTGCTCGAATGGAAAATGTTTATTGCATCACCATTGGAAGATTTAAGTGACGCTGTATCTACAGGACACCAAGGTCGGGGTTCGATTCCAAGATTCGTTAAGAGTATTGTTATGAATATTAATATTTATGATAGTCAACTGTAGTTGCTTCTTCACAAACGCTACAAATATTAATAGCAAACAAGATGATCCGTGTTACAGTAAGAACTTGAAGTGAATACTAAGTTATGTAGAACTAACATTTAGTACCTAAATATGGGTAACAAACACATAACTGTTTTAGTCTCCACTCAGTAACTGGGCAACTGTTTATCGACACAACAACTTAGTTTACATTCTGATAAACTGCATAGGACTTAGAACTTATATAACAAAAATGCACTCTAATTTCTAAAGCACAGTGGTGGAATTCAACTGCGTGAAGGAATGAAGGTATTTAGAAAACAATAGGTGATAAAGAGCAGTAAATATTACTAAGAGCTGAAATTTTCAGGAAATGAAACAAGGTTTTGATTTTCTGCTCATTTATTTTAGGTTATGTGGAAACTGTGGTTAATTATTCTTTGACCTCTTTGTTTTGTTTAGGCTTTATAGGCTTTGTATTACCACTTACGAATGTTCATGGTTTTCTAATAAAACGATAAAACTTATACAGTACAAGAAACGTTTTACGTCTTTCTGTATGCCTACCTCTATGTATATTTCTAAAATACTGCTAAGAATAACTGCCTACAATGAAGTGTTTAAGCATAATTTCTACTGAACGACATTTTGCAGAAAACTAATAAAGCCTATACTACTTATACATGTACCTATCAATAATGACAAGTAAAGCAGTCATCGGGATTTTATTATTCGAACACAACATCAGAAAGAATTACAATAACAATGCGTGGCCATTTACGTAGATCGTTCAGCCCTTTCCAAATATTTTAGTGACACGTAACGTACAAGACATATATATTTATTAATTCAGTTTTTAAGCCTAACCTAGACCTTCAGTCCTGCCATATCATTTGGATTAATTTAACCTTGTAACCCCTCAGCAACATGCACCTAGTTTTTTTCAATTCCCACGTATTTCAAATACTGGGTGCTTTACCTACCTTTATTTTCCTGGCCCCGGGGCGCAAATGGAAATTATCCAAAAACAACATTCATGCCCTTTTCGACCCCAAAGTGATTAGAGGCGTTAAAGCGAAATGGTGTTAATTAGACCCATGTAATCAAACACGCCCATACAAACATTCCCGTGGCTCTGTAGCCAAATAGCCCGACAGATAGACTTGCAGCCAACATGGCCGATTGACAGCAACTCTAAATTAATCGATGACTCGATGACACCTGTGTATATTAAGGAACGGGAAGCTGCTAGATATTACATTTGTAAAGTAACCATTCAATTTTAATATTAGTCCTTTGAGTCTTTGACAAGCTATGTGAAATGTCGATAAAATACAATATTTTTAGCTTCCAAAATAAAAACTCGTCTCCAAAGCTTGTTTTCAGTTTCACAAAACCCGAAGCTACCCTACTCCATACACTAATGTGATAATCCTCACAGAGAGAAGATGGGACCGATAAAAGGTAAAAACACTGGCTTAAACACTGGCTCAAACACTCGACTCGAATTAACTCGATAATGTTCTCGATTGACCCGAGCGACGCTCAAACGAAGCATTTTGTCCACGTTCATCCGATTAGAAACTGTTTTCTAGAGCTGATACGGTTACATTTTTTTAATTTTGTTTAGCTCTAGTTTATTCGGATTATTGGAATATTGATTTTATTTTATTTTTCGTATTGAATTTATTGTGATACCAGATACCTATTTCACTACATCCAAAAGTTATTACAAAAAATTACAGCAATCATCAAAATGTTGGTTGCTCGTAAAAATGTTTCATAAACTTTCATTGACGTTTGAACTATGCGGAATCACACCATTCTCCATTTTTTTAAATAAATCACGGTCATTTTGCGTGCCTAGTTAGTTGGGCTCTGATGCAAAAAACTTGGAACTAGAATGTATAAAAGCGGTAGATCTTGATTGTAGAGTAAAATGGACATAATTGGTGCAGGATGGGCGGCGGAGTAATTTGAAGAATTAACATGGAACCGGTCAGCGCAGGCACGCCACGTAAATTACTAAGTTACTGAGCAAGAACTTAGTTGCATGTGAGAATTTTATTTAGCTCCGTAATTATGTAATAACCACTGGAATTTCATCAACATTTTTCTTTACATAGAATACCAATGGATGTAGTATTTTTGAAGTAATACAGCAACAGATCATAACTGCAATTAAATCAGAAAATATTCCCAAATGCAACAAATCTATCTAAAAGTTGTACATGTCAGATTTGTCATTCGCCCTCTGCCTCTCTCCTAAACCTAATACAATTAAATGAACCTTGTTTTTCCATTCCCAGTATCCGCCATGTTTGAATGTTTGAGAGACAGTAATCCTCAAAACAAATATAAAAACGTTTAGAGAGGCCGTCACTGTGAGGTCACGTCACTTTATAGCCGGGGTGTCAGCAGAAATGACATGCGAACACACTGCTCCCAAATGTTCCTCCAATCTTTGCCACTGAGTTGTATTTTATTTATTATTGTAATAGCTTTTGTACAGGAAAACAGAACAAAAAAAACTCTTTTACATCTGTCCTTTTAGACGAATAATCATAGGCACAAATCTCATGTTTAATTAAAAGATTAAATAGCAATTGAACAGTCAACTAAACAATATTTAATTGACAATTACTAATGAACACTAGCATACAATCTTTAACAGTTAAACCAACACACAATCACATACCCTCAGTCTAAATTGCAGACAAGTGACTGAACTTCCAATCAATAAATTAGTTTAATTCATTAAAAGGAGAGAGATCCCAGTCTCTGTGGTACCAGATCAAGCTATACAGAACCAGTATAAACAGACCTTTGACTGTACGGACAGATCATATGATGCGAGACTATGATAAACTTGTTGTTTAGCTTGATATGCCTTAAAGTCCTCACTTGGAGTTGTCAAGCTTTGAACTTAAATACTAATGAAGGCACTCCTGAACTGATCAGTTCTAATGCTGATGAGTAAGTGTTTTTTTTTTAAGGGGTGAAAATCATCGAATGACTGCTCCCGCCTGGGTGAGGCGGGAGGGAGTGTCAGACTCTTACTGACTAAAAACCACCCCGTTCCTTCTCCTGCACGTCGAGCCGGAGCCCCGGTTACCCGTTAGGTTCTCCGCGACTGATGAGTAAGTGTAGGTACACACTGCATGGGAGCTGTCAAAACCAGTTGATCATGGTCTCACTTTATGTGAGCTATTTGCATAATCAAAGGCCAGTGTATAGTGGTTCTTCATAGCTTGATATGTAACGAGTGTATCAATGATGTAGAATCTATTCATAGAGGGCAGCACTGAGTCAAATTGCCTTTTTATAGCATGGTCCTTCGAGACCAAAGATAACTTTCGATGAATCTATGAATGTAAATTACTTTCAGAAACTATTTGAAGATACTTTAAAAGAACTAGTGTTCAGGTAGGAACCTGTACGACTATTATACGACCGTTTATTGAACCGATAGAATTTTGTACCTTTTTTTAACGAAGTATTGAAGTCTTACAGTATGTTTGTAAATTGATATCAGATTCATCAATGTAAAAGCTGCGGACATGAATTTTAAACCTATAGACCTGACCAGTGCCTTTTTGTTGTCGATAAACTCAATAAAAATCGTCGACATTTTTCTCTTATTTACAAATAAACCGTTTCTGCCTAAGTAATTGAAACATATCGATACTTCAGCTCCACTGGAACATTCACAAATAAATCTCGAATACTTCAAAAATAGAGTTCAGTTTCAATAAAATTTGCAATTGAAAATGGACTTTAGTATTCACACAATATGAATGCTAATGTATTGACAAGCACCGTGAAATAGTTAGTGCAGTGCACAGGCTGCTTACAATGCAATTTATATAAAGAGCAACGTTTTGTTCTTTAAATTGTTTTAAAGGAAAATGTTCAGTTGAGAGCAAACTTTGATAAAATGGTGTAGTACGACATACTGGTTCACTGTCGACTTTAGTTGGCCAAGAAAGCGGCAACATAATACTCACACTTATTTTATTTTTATGATAACGTGTTTCAAAATGTTTATCTAGATTTTTATTTTGTAAGTAACTAGGCCTGAAAGAAACAAATTGGCTCACTTCTTGCGACTTCTTTAGAACATGAAAATCTTAAACTCAAGTATTCTACATCAATCCTAAGAACAATATTCCTTAAAGTGGTGGTAGCGATGTCAGCTTTCAGACTTTCACTTAAGTACCTATTACTTACTAATGTTACCACTATGTGTGTCTGTACCGCAATGTCTGAGACGTCTCTTCACGATACGAGTGTTGACAGTTTACCTGTAACAATAAACAAAACATTTAATTAGATGATGATTCACTTTCATTATGACTCACTTAAGTTTTCAAAGAAATGAAGATGTAGTCTCTTTGTTTCTTTACTGAAGGTCTACATAGATGTTGCTACTAAATATTAATGTTGCGCAATGCTTCATACACATGTTGCGCAACTCTGAAAAATATACACAAAAATTGACAGCACACTCCACGTTACCGACATTGTAGAGGTATCTACCGATTAAATTAATTTCTTTCTAAGCTTATAATTAAAAAAATAATTGTTTTAGTATCTACTGCTTTTACAAAAATTTTATTTCCAAAAAAGGTTCAGCAATCCTCTCAAAAATAAAGGTACCTTCAATATAACGTAACGTGTATTAAAATTAATTCCCTCCCCCTTTTCATTGGAATTTCGCTTCAAAATTTTCTGCCTCTGTTTTCCAAATCGATAACTCAACCCTTTAATAATCCGCGTTTTGCCGATACAGGTAAATCGGCAATCCGATTAGACGGCTCGGCCGCGTCAATAGGCGGCGATTAGCACGCCGGACCGAGGCGGACCGAGTCGGGGCGGCCGGGTGGGTGCCGGGCGACCGTCTGAGCGGATTTCAACATATTGTTAGGAATGCTTTTTAATCCGTTCCTACCCTGTTAAGGACACAATATTGAGTTAGGTCTGTACGCTACTGTTGCTGATGTATACGCGACTGAACTGTAAAATATTGCTCAATGATCTGTGTATATAAAATAATAACAAAACTTGTATTAGTATCGGTTACTTAGACAGAGAATTAAGTACTAAATATAATACATTTTCAGTTCTCATGTTTCAATCAAATTTGCAACAGAGCCTTAAAGTCCCACTTACGAACTAAACCGACAAGCAATAGAACTATTAGCGACGCAGGCGTATGTTATAAGGCAGATTATTTATTAAACTAAAACACATGATAGTGCCGACATCACATGACAATACCAGGTCATAGAAATGTCTCCTAAATTCCAACAATTTCTATGGATATTCTGATAGGCTAAACCAATTTGAAGACTAACCTTTAACTCTTTAAAAGCATATCAATATAATGATGAACAGTATTAATAAACTCCACATTCACTCGACGCTAAGTAAAATAATATTTAGCTACTAGAACGGAGTCTTCATTTATTTAAAGATATATTTACTAGAATATAGATCATACATTAGGTTCAAAATAATCGAGAGCATTATCTAAAGCTAAAATGTAATTGAATTGAAAGATATTTTAAGATAAAGTTAACATTATCTCATCTTGTTTTATGTCACGGTTTGCGATAGCAATTATATAAAGTACGATTGATATATCAATGACAAATAAGGCATCAATTTTGAAACATTTAGACGGGATCACAACAAGCTTAGTGTACAAATATCTACATCAGACAAAATGAAATTATACCTATTTAAATTATGTAAGTAAATAGGCTAACAATAACGTTTTATTTTTTTATTATTTATTTTTATTTTTTTATTTTAATTAATTTATTTAACAAAAGTACAATTTTAGGATTAACATGTTGTTCTTATAATTATAGATCCTCGCCAAACATATCGTTTAACGGCGAGAAGCGCTCATTTCTTATTCGTACTAGCTACTTAAGTACTTTATATAACATCAAAAGAAAACTGAAATAAAAAAAAACAAAAACAAAAAATACACATTACAAAAGATAGAAATTAAAGAATGCATTGCCTATGCTCTCTTAAGCAATTCTCCCCTTAGCCTCTTCTTCAACATAAACAAACTCACCTTATTTTCCTCTCTCAATATATCCAATTTATTGAATTGCAAGTCTAATTTACCTGACTACTCGGAGAAGGAACACCGAAAACACGATAGTTTCTTTATTAGCAGTCTTTACGGCTAGTCAGTCGAAAGCTTCAAAAATCACCATAGGTATTAATTGAACAATATTAGCATTCTACCATGATATACCTACACTACTCTTGTTCATGGGACAATAGCATGTAACATCGTAAATTGTATATAACAGCACATAAATGTGGGAAATTGAATCCAAGCTTGATTTCACGGCTGACGTCACACGTCGGCTCTCGATCAATGAGCCGTCATAGTGCACACTGCACAAACTCAGTTACACCCGGGCTCATCTGCATACAGCCTTGTTTAAAGCAATAAATTTTATATTCACCAAAAACCAGTGTAATAAACCAGACATTTCCTTTATAACAGACAATAATTGTGCTTAGGTACCCTTATTCGCTTTCAAGATTTTTTTATTTCATATATACATAGGAATCCAAAAGTTACATATACGAAAAAGATCTACTGAAAATTTCCCACCTACATATCGAAATATTCCAATAAGCACCCACTGAAAAGATAACACGATAGGACTACTTACTTACATTTAAGAACCTACCCATGTCTATCTGATGAGCACTAGATATTCACGCGAATAATTTGTACAAAATAGTTTTTTTCTGACGCCTTCGACAAAATTTATTAGATAGATATCCACGCAAAAGGCCTACACGCACCAAGAAAATCTCATAAATATTTAAATCAAATGCTAGAGACAGACAAGTTCATGAAGAGCTTTATTTAAACAAAGTTTATTTGATTCAAAACATACCAAAAAGGATTGCCAATAATCAATAATTACCTAATATTACTGGAATGGTCCACGGGCCACAGAGTACAGTTACACAGTCGGCTAATAACCGCTCAAAAGCTCAATTATACGTTAAATCGCGGCATTGTTTAGTTCCGACGCATTACCGCTGAGCTGCTGAGCTGTTGAGCTGCTGAGCTGATGAGCTGTTGCACTGATGACATATCACGCCATTGACAATACACTGATTAATCCATCTGTAATTAAGTCATAATTACAGTTGGATAAATTGTCGGTAGATGGCGGTAGCATCGGTTTATGTAATATTTCAAATCGATTTAAAACGGATAGATTTCTAATTAATATTTAAAACATGTTAGTTTAATAAAATGAAGTTATGTTCGAACCGATATATTAAATTTTCTTATTAGAAGTGTATTGTGTAATGTTCGTCTGCCATTGTTATTCATACTTAGGATACGGATGTATAAATAAATGGAGGAATTTCCATCAAAACATGACTATTATGACATAACATACAAATAAGTACTTAGATTGAAATAACATTGAATTATTTGCACTCTCACATAACCGTGGAAAATTACCTATAACTTGCCATCAGTGAAAAACTTACAGAAACATTCAAAATATAAACCTTAATGTAAAGGATTAAAATACAGAGTCACGTGAACAGTAATTTTAACAAATTGGTTGAAAGTAAAATATCAGAAGTTACAAAGGAGTAAAATGTCAGAAGTTCAAATTGGAACAACTTTGCGTTAGTGTCAAACAAAGTACAAGTTGTGAAAAAAGTTATGAATACCAAACAAGAACGCGACAAAGACTGGTTCATCAGTATCAGTCCAAATGTTAATGAAACTTCTGAAATAGTTGCTTACTGCTCTGGATACTATAACTTTTTCGTAAATAGGATGTACACGTAGTATTTGTTAAACAATGTCCATTTGAGGTCAAAACAGCGCAGTAATTAATATGACTACGGTAAACCAGAAGGCCGAGGTCATAGTTACAAACCTCATTTTGTTTTATTTACGAAATATCATAACATCACGCCTTTTATCCCCGAAGGTATCGGCAGAGGTGTATATTACGGCACTTACTAACACTGTACAATCTAACACCCACTTTTCACTATTTATGTTATGAGTCCCATTTAATAGGGAGTGAGCCTATTGCCATATACCGGGCACATTTCCAGACAGGCAGACACCATGCTACCACTGAGATTTTTTTTAGCGGTAGCACGACTCGGCCAGCGGGGCAGTCCGATATATTGTCTTTAAAATACTCATTTGTGAGCCAGTCTTTGCTTAACGGTTTCAAAGGCTTTATGAACGTTCATTGGTCAACCTCTTATCACCCAACCAAAAGTGCCATAGTTAAGTAGTCAAATTATAACACCATAATATTGACATGCGTGTATGTCGTTGTTGTATGTCGTGGAGGTTTAAGACGCCCGCTTCTCATGTATCATGGTGCGGGTCAGAAACCTACCAAGCTTAAGTACCCGTGTGATTTTTCTCGAGTTATATATCGTTTCTAAAATTATTTAGACACCACTGACAAACAGTGAAACCTGGGCTTATAATTTCTAATTATAAGTTTGAAATCGCCAACCCGCATTGAGCAAGCGTGATGATTAATGCTCAAACCTTCTCCGTGCGAGAAGAGGGTTTGCTCAGCAGTGGGCATTTATAGGCTGATAATGATGATGTGATAAATTGACACATGAACTATCGTCGCATCGTCCTAAAGAATCTTTACCTCCCAATACATATACAAAGTCCTTTAGCTGTCCTATACAGTTGGTAACACAATGACAAATGACTGCGGTACATCAACATTCAGCGTCAATGCATCGCTGCCCAGGACATCACACCTCTCCGAGCACCACACGGGTATTACGCTACAAAGAACTGCACCACTGCGACACAACAACACAATTGATCATTGCCTGGCTCCACAACCTACAATGGCCAGCACTCTTTGTTTCCCTTGATATTTATGATGTCAAACGCCAATAAAAGTACCACTTTTTAAAGGACACGTTACTCTTTTTAACCTTACGGTGGTCGCGCTCCTAAAAGTTTCATGAGTGGTCGCGTGGACTACTTACGTAATCCATATACAAATTGAAAAAAACAAAAGATTTATTCATAAACTATTTATTTATTAAATGAAAAATAAAATCAGTACCGTTTTCTTAATTAAATATTAATATCACAACTTAATCACAACTTTTGTGTTACAAATAATCAACAATATCAGAAATTATCTCTAACATGGCACAAAAATCACATGGGTTGTTCTTATTAAGATCACAATTTATAAAAACGGTAAAAACTAATATCTAAATGTTATTTTCTGCATAGGATAGACACATAATCTTCAAATGATCCCCACATACAAACTTGCTGCACTTGGTGCACATCTTTCTAGTGCTTTTATTGCGCGCTCTTCCACAGTCATGGCAACGGCGCACAACATTGCTCGATGTTCCATCCGAGGTTGAGTTTCGGCATACGTAATACCAAGAAAATCTTTTATTCTGATTGTTAGAGTTCTTCAACGATTTATTTTCAAATCTCTTCTGTGCTAGTGGCTTCATCAATGCCAGAGACAAGTCAATTAGGAACTCACGTCGGCTCACAGGTTCATAATTCCTGTTTGCTGTGTATGCAATGCATTGAGTGTACTCAAATTCAACAAGCGGAAAAAATTGTAAGAGGTTATCTTCTTGAGTTTCTCGCTACATCATACATGGAACACATTTTATCCACCAGGGCAGCTCCATTCTTAGTCCTATTATACCTCTATGCCCACAATGTATAATCTACTCCTTTATAAAAGTCAGTGCGCCGGTGGCGTTGCTGAGGTAGATCATCTTCAGAGCTTTCGTCAAATCGCTCACCCGGTATGTCTTGCTCTTGCTCGGATTCCGATTGATGGACTTCCTCTTCTAAATTGTCAACTTCTTCATCAGAGCTTGATTCAGCTTCATTTACATAATTTCCGACATCAACTTCAGTCAGCCACGACTCAATTAGAGCAGCACGTGCATTGTCCATTTTTTTTTCTAAAAACAAACATTATATATTATTACAGCAACATACCAAAACAAAATAAGGTATATTTTATCCAAAATAAACGAAAACGTAATAAATAAATGTAAAAAAGAAACTTACGTGATTGGTCGCGCGGATTACACTTGTAGTCCACACTCTTTACTGAGCTCCTGTGACACAACCACGCGAGTCCTACGCTTGAGCTGCACTGAGCGCGTCCCACAATTATTCATTTGAAAGTACCTGGAGGCGCCACAAGTTAGAGCTAATCGATTGTTGGAAATGATCAATTTTCTATAGGTGGATTACATATGTAGTCCACGCGACCACACCAGGGTTAATCCCTGTATACATTCAAAAGAGACATCAAAGTAGAAAGAGATAAATCTACATTTTTGTCACATTTTCCATTTAGCTTACAGCAAATTATTAATAAAAGCTACCACCGATTAGCGAAATTTCCATTAGAGTAATACGAAATAAAAACACGCGTCAAATAAAGTTTTACATCTAAATAAAGGGCTGGATCTTCGCAATAATGTAGAAATTGCTGACATAAAGCTGTGTATTAGCAGTAGGCATTACATTACATACTGAAGGTGGTTGTAAAAGAAGAACAAGAGAATATAACTTGTAATATACGCCGGCGACGCCTGCAGTATCACTACCTCTTTATTTCACGGAGTTATGCTTCATGCACAACGCGACAGGCGACACATAAAATCTGACAACGCCGGTCACGCTCACAGATAAACGTTTTCAGAAGGACAACTATTTAAAGACGTATATAAAAAGATTTGTGATATTAGTAATGACAATTTTATGTTGCGTGACAGAACTGTTGCTAGTAAGTGGATTTTTTTTAATTTTTTTTTCTTTCTCCCACACGCTTTCTTAGAGGTAGAATCCTACTGAGCTTCGTACCGAGAAATGCTTAAATCCTTAATAATACCGAGATATTTATGTCAACACAACATTATGACTAGACATTAGACCGTAAATAAAACTAAAACAACTTTCCTTTACACGATAAAGTTAGTGATCCTTCTGTAAGTTGTTTACACAATCACGTAGTACGGTGGAACCACAAGTTTACAATATGATACGATCTTAAGTTCCGTAACTTTATAACAATGTGAAGTTATTGAGATAAACTCGTAGTCACGCCGGATTTTTGTACAACACCCAACTCTTACTAGAGGTAGTAACAAATGTTTACTGATGTCTATAAAGGAATATGTGAATAAAGGAATATTCTAAGTACAACATTAACTGAAAATAGGAAATACTAAGAAATACTTTGAACAAATTCTAGAAGACTACGAAAAGTTTTAATAATTATACTTTACAAAAGAATATGTTAACAAGAGAACATGTTCAATACACTAACGTCAAAGTAATATATGAAAAAAACAGACAAAAATGTAAGCATTAATAAAAATGTTCGAGTGACACAGTTCAATCAGGCAGCATGTACGCCGCCGTGTAACTCTAAATGAATTAACAATATTGACATGAAATATTGCTGAACCAATCCACCGATTCGATTCAACAATTTTATGACAAAGTTTATAAAAATTAACCTAGTTTGTGACGATGGAAAGTCTAAATTACCTGTGTTTTTTACTCTGCTATATTTAGACACACCTCGCGGATGTCGCATGACTCAATTAAGGGACTGCAGTTTTTAACAGAGACGGGACAGCAACGCTCTCTGATGAAGCTGATCCTTTAAATTGCGATCTATCGTGCGTGACAATTATTACAAACATCTCTTATTTTAGAGGAGGCCCAATAACCCCCTTCCTCCCCACTCTCTTCAATACCCGAATATTCCACAATCCGCTAATTTTCCATTCCAAAAAGGCCGGCAACGCACTTGTAACCTCTGATGTTTCATTCAGGTGTCCATGGGCGACGCCGATTGCTCACCATCAGGGGATCCGTCTGCTCGTTTACCAGCTCATTCGATAAAAAAGTTCAATGACCATAGTAAATTAAAATTACTCAAACAAATGAACGAAGAAATCTTTTTAATAATACCGTTGTTCATTAGTTACTTGAATACAAAGAAAATGTGACTTTAATGTGTTCCAGTAAACATCATATTGTTTTTTTTACTTTGAACTTAGTATTACGTAATCATAGGTACCATTTTTCCAAGAATCTCCTTTAGCTCTCGATTTTTCTTTGACTTTTTATGCGAAACAGTAAGGTTGTTAGAAACGAAATGTACATTTCGGAATCGACTAGCCATGTTGTTTTAATTTCTAGACTTTGATGTTTCAGAAGGAACTCAACCATTATATAGTAGAATAGATCATTAACAATAACCCTCATTTTGGCAGTCGGGTAAGACATACACATCCCTATTCACATTACTATTGCATCGTTACTCTACCCCTCATACTCTCAACGTATAATTCGAGTACAACAGCTGATACAAAATATAATATTGTTGACAAAGGCAGGTGTAAACAGTTGTTGAATGGATAAGGAACAGTACACACTGACTCACGAGCACTCATTTATAAACATAGTGCTATGTACTGCATAGAAATATGATAACATGGACAGTTTTTCAACGAAGGCATCTGCAAGGAGATAATCTGATCAGGATCACAAAGATGCTACCACAATTAGGGCCAGGACAGAATAGTGAGATCACTACTACTTACCGTACATGGCAGAGAGCTATTCGAAATAAATGTCTACGTTTTAATTAAACATGTTTCCCTATAATATGTTCATTTAGGTATTCAATACGAATTTAAGATACTATTGTACACAAATCTATCTATTAGAACTTCTGTTACGATGGTGAGACATACACAACACTCGCACACAGTTCAGTTACTCCGCCATCTTAGGAATGATCAGTCATTTAGTATATGTAGTGATCAGTCACTGGCCACCACCAGGTAGGTTTCCACTCCATCCATCATGGAAGTCTTCAATGCAACCCTTAATTAGTGGCCGTTCAATGAGCATTACTTGACGAGACTCGAACACGCGACCGTCTCGTTAGATACCCACCATTTAGTATAGCATATAATGGTACCTATGTATTTGTGTGTCGTGTATGTGTGTATGTGTGTGTGTTTGATGAAATTCCTAGCGGTTAGTCTGACTTTCACAACAATTTATTGCATTTTATTTCTATTCGGATGTAGTTGAAAATGGTGTATCTATATTATAGACTAATTAAAAGATATTGATCACTACTCTCAATATAATTTATACATTGTGCACACAATGATAATTTCTGCCTTTTAAAATTAAACGAAGAATCTTAGCATGGCAACTAAGTCCGCAAGTCTACATATAATATACAACTCACAACATGGTATATTTAATAAGACACGTCCTATTTTAAAATCCTCAACACACATAGACATATTTTTTTAATTATGTCCCAAAAAACTGTCAAACAAAGAGTTGTGATTCATCTCTTCTTAGAGATCCTCCCATAGTAATGTAGGGCTGAACAAAGACCTCTGTTATCACACACACAGACACACACACAAACATGTTATCAGCAGTAACAGTTTGCTCACATTACTGGCTATCTGTGTGTACAGAAGAGCGCATTCTTTGCCTCAAACAATACTGCAATTATGTTACAAAAAGAGCTCAATGTTATGGTAATGTTATATTCAGAACAACAGACATGTAGAGGTATGTATGATGACCGTTCATTCATGTTATTAGTTCCGATTTTCGGAGGCTGTGATTAAATCACATCAAACTTCTCGTCTATAAATGTTTATCTTAAAAATGTAGTATTCATCATTTGTCTAAGAGCTAATTGATAGGTACTATAGTATCCTAAGAATTATAATGGATGTAAACATCGTCTGTTGTAGAAACTTCCGAAGTTATGAAAACAAGAAATCAAGCTTGCCGCCGCTGGCAAGATATACTCAACAGAAAAGTAGCAACTATTTTTAACGTAGCAAGTAAATAACTATTCAAGCAGCCTCATTGAGACGTTGCCATAATTCCCGTGAGATTATCATGTACACCTTTATAATACTATCATCGCAGTCGTTCTAGACAAAAAGTCCAACAATAGTTTACGCTCGAAATGATCAGAAAGTAACAAAAAATATGAGAAAATGTACCGCTCACCACACTGGAACGGAATCGCTCAGTAACAAAGGTCTAAATCTGAAATAATCAGACAACCATTAAATTCGGTCTAGATTCAGCTTCGCGAAAGTATCGTCTATTTCTTATTCTAATCATTTAATACAGAAAAAATTCAACCGTTTGTTTGTTACCACTAGCGCGGAACTTTTACTAAACTTCCTTTGAAAGTAAGACGGAATTTCGTTGTCACAATGGACACAGTTTTTAATTTAGTATTTAGTTATCAGATTGGAGAAACTAAATCATTCTGCTTCATCGATAAGTTGGAAAAGAACTACGCATTTTTTCTCCAAATCGCTGAATTAGTCTTTACTTCAGAGGCAGAACCAACACCGTCTATTTTATCGATAGATCTATGTGTTTTCTACAGTAAATAGTTTCGCAAGATCTTCACAAGAAGATAGAAAAACTTATCGAAACGAAAAAGTAAATAAGTAATTCTTAAAGTACATACTAATTAGAAGACCTAAAATAATTTTCTATACATTGAAGAAGGTAATTTGTCTTCACTGAATAAATCCATGCAGACAGCTAGTAAATTAGTTAATGGATAAGATATTATGTAAACACTCTTTCAAGTTGCTTTTATGAGAAATTAATTGACCAACCATATCAATCAATAATACGTAATATTGTCGTTGTAATATTGTCGAGCAAAAATACTCTTATTAAAGATTTTTGTGTATCCATTACGAACCCCGGAAGGAGGGATAAGGTGGGGAATCGTACTGAGACTGCTAATGATAATTACGGGAAGAAGCACAGAGTCACAATTTTTGCAGATCAAACCGGATATGGGATTAGACAAATACTGCAGGTTTACTTGGGCGACTCCTTTTTGGTCACGTCATATATAAAACCATTTGCAACATTAGATGAAGTTCTGAAATCGTGTATATCTACGTGCCGGGACTATACAAAGTCCGACTATGTACTTATACTTGCAGGTTCCAATGTAATGTTGAGTTGATAATGAGTTTTGTGACATAGTGCCAAGAGTACCGAGTACGCTTAGTAAATCATTTTAGCAAAAGGATAGAAATTTGTATAATTTAGATCTGTGATCATTATTATCCAATTGTGGCTACCGTATTTGTTTACCAGATGGCGCAATGTAGCAAGAAAATTTTTCGCCCAATCACTGTAGCTGTGTGGTGTGACACTAGCCAATTCCCTATCGGATAAAGAACGAGAGTGTCCCACTAGTGGCATCTTGTGGGTAAATATACAGTAGCTCCCATTATAGAGGTACTAAATTAAGATATATTGTGCAAACACAAGTTAATTTATATCGTTTCAGACGTTGGTAGGTAATCTCATCAACGCTTAATTACATCTATTCGTAATTAGTTTGAAATCTCAATGTCAGTCTCAGATAATAACAATACACAATTAATTTGTCTCATGTAAATAAATTAATATAAAAAATCTCAAGACTTGATTTAATTACTTACAGATGCAGCATTTTAATTAAGTTCGTCATATTTTATTTATTATTTAATATCTAAGTATTCATTACAGACTTATGATGGACTAGTTTTTACCTGTGGCTTTCCCCGCGTAAGTTTATTTCTATCAGCAGTTTAGTCGGTTCCTGCCGAACGTATTACTGGAGCAATTCTAGTAAAATACACGGAAAATTAAGTACTATAGTACCTTTTAATTAATACATTTCAAATCCAAAAAACAAATTACTATTTTCTCCTTTTTCACAAATAGATTGAAGATTGTTTTTAATTGTAAACAAGAACGTATACGTTACCAGTACTAGACACTGCCTACCGGAGCCAGTATTAGGCACGACGTTATTGGAACCCAATTTGGAATTCCTCAATAGTACCTACGTGGCCATTTGTATATCGTCGGCTTCAATAGTGCTTCCTACGTAGGTTCCTAAATATATTTCCTAGGCTAGAAAGCTACGAAACCTAATTGCCAATCAAAAATACTACTCGTATTATTATAGGTAAAGGCGACACTCCATCATTATTATTTACGTCAATTTATCAACACAAACCTAACACATAATAGAAACATAATTTCGTTTTCTATGTTATTAAGGATTTCTAAAACTAAAATCAAAAATACAATCCTTTGGACTCACTCGTAGATATCAAATAGTGAACCTAAAATCCTTAACCAATTAGAACCGAGTTAATCAGTAAGAGTATTAAGAGAAAGAGACGCTCAAAGAGACACTTAACTCGTTTGTCCGATTATGAAAAATCCACAACATTTGTTCATACAAAAGTAGTCTCTAACCATATGAAATAAGGTCTATAATGGAGTTAGTGTAGTGCGGTCACCGGTGACCGCTTGGAGACTGATCAGTTCAGCACTTAAACTGTCAAACACCTAGCGGTTACCGGTGACCGCAACCTATTGTTCTTTAATTGTGTCTATAATGACGGTACTCGACGAGTTAAACTAAAGTTAACTTTCATCTTATAACCAGAACCACCACTAAACACCACTATCATCAAATACAAGATTTCAAGTTACTATTAAGCAACTGAAAAGCACATGTATGTCCAGAATGGAGTCACTGTCGTACCATGCTGAGTGACCCACATAGCTGACCCGCGGCGCCGAGCAAATAAACGCTGCGCTGCCGACCGCCCAGCGACACAGCTTAACGGTACAACACCTACTGAGGCATAGGCGACAGCGATTATATACGAAGATAGAAGAGAAAATAGTCAATAGATTGAGCTGAAATTGAGGTATATGATTTAGTAAGGAGTATAGTAGGTACGTAGACCTACACACAACAATCCACTACATTTTCATGCAGTAGGAAATATTAAATTTCAATGTAAAAACTGGCGTATCAAAGTTTCAACAACATTTTCTGTAGAAGCTTTAATGTTTTAAATAAGGAAGAACCGATTAATCGACATAAACTTTCTAAATATGAAATTAATGCAGTAAATCTTAACTTTGAAATAATTAACGTATTGTCTTGGGAATCAAACCCCAACCAATCCAAACTTGTAAATAGAGCCTCCCTCGCTACTCGCTACAAGTTTACAACTTAACGAACACCAATCACGGTTAACGGTCCGCGGCGCACGCGCACTGTGATTCACTGCAACACTTCCATCTCTTTCACTCCTTAACAAATGCAGTAAGGGTGAGCGAGACACAAGAACAATCGCCATTGAAGTTACGGGAGACAGGCTGTCAGACAGTATCCGTCAGATTAAATGATGATTATGTATTTGAATGATTAATTAAATGCTGGCTATTGTTATGAATTAGGTTGTTTTAACGGATATTGTAATAAGGCCGACAATTTTTTGTGTTTTACACAATATGTAGCTGAAAGCACTGTAACACTAGCTATTTAATTCGGATGTGTACAGTTATATTGTCGGAGGCTGATTGTTTTAATGCTATGCGTAGTAACTGTAATATCATTCATTAAGGCCTAAACAAAATAGCATATAGGTAATATATTCATTAAAAATGACTATTTTCTACTAACTATTTACTCCTTCTAAAATGACAATTTTTGGTCATGATATTCACTTTAAAATATACGTAACTAGCTTCTGCCGGCAGCTTTGCTCGCGATCCTGTGCGATAAAAAGTAGCCTGTTTTATTCTGGACCATAATCTACCTCTGGTCCAGATTTCATCCCGATCCCTTCAGCCAGTTTGACGTGAAGGAGTAACAAAAAAACAGACAAACACTCATACAAACTGTCGCATGAATGCGATACATCAGTAGGATAATCGACATTATAAAACATCAACAGTTTCAATAATGTAACGATTTATGAAATATATATATGAAAGTAAATAATATAGGTAGTGCTGCAACTTTATAGTTCAGTTATGATCCGTAAAAAATGTAATGCACACGAATTTGTAATTTCATTTCACTATAAAAATATGAAAGTGTAATGATTACGTACTTAAGTCACGATATAACTCAGTTATGTTCAAGTACTCAAACGCCATTTAATTTTAAGTCGCGCAATTTTAAGTAATTTGTGTTTGTTTACCAAATGTTTCTATTACTTTTCAGTTTGCTACGCCGATTTATGGCAATAGGCGAATGGGCACAACCCGTAGTACATGGAACTTATCACGATATCAAGTCATAAGATATATCCACTACTAGACATAGATGTCCACCCCACTCCCATAACTTCTAACATAAGTGATTTGAAAATATAACGTTTACATTTTATGATGATTCCCTTCAGCTGAACTAAAAGACATTATATTATGTTCTAAAGTCTAACATTTATACACATCTTAATTATAATATATTTTTCTGTTCATCAATCTTGCGCAATATCTACAGACAGCAAATAAAGTATCGTTATTGTTAATCAAAAATGTCTTTCTAATATCTTTCCAACTCCTAATACACCAAGTATGGCAGCACACAGCACCACTCGACGCCCCTCGTCCCTTCAATAAAAGCTGTTCAAAGTCTCGTGTTTACAGTTTCCACCACTTCAGGAACTTGGTCCAGCCTCTTGACAGCTGTTGCCTGTTTCAGACGGATTTCAGCTGGTATTTAGTACTGCCACTCATACGATCGTTTCTGTCGTGATCATGTTGAGATCTGATCTTGTTCTCTTAAATAATGAAAGTAGTGTAATGAATCTACTGATCTAAAGTTCTTGGCTGCAATCACATCAGATCAACACAACAAAGAGCTGGGCCTGGGCTGGGCCATGAACTCTTCTGAAAAGTCATGATCCTGAGGTTTAGATTAAATCTTTGGTAGGCACCAAAGTATTATTACCCAAAAATGAATTCAAAGTTTCTTCTAGAAGTCTTGCTTACTAAATTTGCTAGTAAACACGCACGTATCTAACTAAGTAAGGATAGACTGTATCATTGTGTTGTGTTGCTGCAAAAACTAAACTTTCTCTTTTTAACCGACTACAAAAAAAGGAGGAGGTTCTCAATTCGACCGTATATATGCTTTTTTTTTACAAACGTTCGAATCGGGACGAATTCCTAAAATAGACAAATACTAAAAAGTCCACCAAACGCTAAACCATAAAATCAACTAACACATACACATATGTACCTCGACCCATATTTCTCAAATTTTATAAATAATATGAAAGGTTTTAACCTGGAGCAGTTCTCAGTCACCCACACACACCCACGTAGTTGACTTGTATCGTTCTGACTAATAAAGCCATTATTTTTAAACTAGCCACTATTCAACTCTTACGCAGGTCTAGCTCTATAAATAGACATCTTTAGAATCCGTGGGAGGTGTGACTAATTCAAAATGGCTGCCATTGGAGGTCCTTAGTCTATAGGTCATTTTGTATTGTGACAGGATTTCTGAATGGAATAAATGGATTCAAAGGCCTCCCTCCTCTCTCCTCCTCTTGTATTCTCTAACTTTAGTTAAGAGTAAGCAGAGGTATACGTGAATAGTATCTAAGATAATCACAATTATAATAACATTGATATTACCACAGAGCGCGGCAGCACATATCACGCACTACAAAACATTCCCAACAGGTTCAGTGTGCGTGCTGATACAAATCAATGATCACTGATACACTGATTATGAACAGCCTGCACTGTCACTATCAACTACATGCAGTAGAACTATTTCGTACAAAATAACTCCAAGATAAGACACTACACATTTTGTGTCTATTCCTCGAACTACTCTAATCTCAGCTCATCATATATCATGGAACATGATCACATCGGTATTAGAGTAACATGATCTCTGATGCTGGATGCAGTCTGCTTTCAACCGGCCGATTTTGAAACCACTGAGGCCTATGATCAGTAATGGAGGACTTATCTAATAAAACTAATGATGATTATAGAGGTACTAAAGACACCTACAATGAACTAGAGAAGCCTACACATACTCCATTCCCTACAATGAATATATCGTTTTCGTCTTAAACTCCATAACGATAGAGTTGAACCATTTCCACTTAAATTTTCCATTGACTGGGTAGCATGTCCTTCTGTCGGTATGTTGTGTAGTGATGATGCGCCGGGTCGCGAGCCAGACTGCACAATTACACAGCTGGGCGGCTGCCTAATCGCTCGGCGTCATGTCTTCGCGTTCACATTCTCACTAATTTCATGAATCTCACTCGTACCTGTTATACATACATATTTATAAAGTATATAGAGGTATATGTGTATAGTATATTTAGTTTACCACTCTCGCCAAAACATTTCTCAAGAATCAGTCTATACGCAAGTGGAAACCGTATGAAAATCTGGTCAGAGCTGATCGATAAATTACTAACAGACAAACTCTACAAGGATTTGAATGTATAAAGAATACATATATGTAGAACAAATTGTAGGTGTTCACTGCACCTAAATCTTTAGAACTCCTGGTTATATTGTAGCTGACAATAGGTAGCCTGATTTATTGGATCGGTAAGAAACAAGATTTTAAATGAACCCTTCCCTATGGAGGATACAATGTGAACATTTCAACTCACTCATCGGATATGTAATGTACTGAGAATAATCATAATAGCTGATCTTCCTGAATTAGCATACAATAAGAAGCCAGGCCGGTATACGGACGGTGACGTCATCAACACTATCCAATGAAAGCTGATCCCTTTGTGTTTACTTGTTGATTGTGATAAAGGATCAAGATAGGGTGGATATGTAAAATTATTAATAGAAATCTAAAACAAAGTAGTGTTCAAATACAGTTTGTCTGTATAATTTATTCTTTTTCATAGATTTATAGTAATAATATAAACTATAGGTGATGGTATGTGCTGGGACGCCCACGCACATTGAACTAACAGTACCTACTTACTGATGCTTGGAATACTTCAAGTGCCTGCCTACTGTATTCCACTAATGTACAACATAAATAATGCCCAAAGTACTCGTGACGTGTGTACATTTATATGATTAGCATTCGTCGTCGGCCGCGCCGTGTGATTGACCCAAAACAATGCGGCTCTCAAGTTTGCATAGCGGAGTCGATGCCCGATGCCTCTTTGTACAGACAGACCGACACTCACATCTTTGTCACAAATGTGGTGACGGGTGACTTGTAACATCACTTGTGTTTATTCATTAATGACATTATTTTCAATGAATTAGGGGATTATAGAGATTGTAAAAATCATTAGACAAAATTGTACTTCTGAATGATGGAATAAAAAGTTAATTTAATTACTTATCGTCAGCTTCCAAACTTTCGAATCATTACCCAGTTTAAAATAAGTAGTATTCAAGTGTTTACTATTCGTATTCAACAACTGCGCAAACAGTTTGACGTTCGCCCTTGAACTCGCACAGCACACACTTTATCAAGCCTCCCGAACACTCCCGATTGGAAGAATAGGCACGTTTCCAAAAATCCTGAGGAGTTCTGTTACCATCCACCATTCTGACTCAACCATCAATCAGGCAGGCGTGTAATACGATGCTGTCAGGAGTCGAAGCCTCAGCTCGAGAGAGTTAATTCCGAAGCTAAGTATAGATGTGTGTCGTTGTCTGATAAAGGTTCATAGATTACACATACACTGAAGGCTACCAGGCTATAAGTGTTCTAAATTAATTGACTACACGCAAATAGTCGCTATTTTCTCGAAGTGTCTGTGCGTTTAAGATAACTTTTATTTCACAAATGGTGATTTTTAAATATATTCACTAATAAGGAAAGTGCTTTAGTAAAAATCAGTGGATGAACAAATCGAGCAGTCAGGTGAATTAAATTAAAATCTGTCCCCACACAAGGTCATGTAAAACATTGAAAGAATATTAAACAACAACTGAGATCATCTTTTGACTCAGAATTTTTTGTTTTACAGTCTACAATACAATATATATTTAGGTGTCTCTACATATTCCTTACTGATAATATTTTAATTCTCATTGGTTCTTGAATATGGCTTATGTTTGTAAAATCGTTTAGACGTATAAACTTTCTAAGTGGGACTAAAGTATTCTTCATTTTTATTTCTTTCAATCAATATCACGGAAGTCGTTGCAAAGTCTATTAAACCATTTACGCATGAAACCCTTATTATATCAGAATCTAGATTGTATGTCGTGCGAAAGATTATCGGACCCGATTAATCTTCGAAATCTGTTTTAAGCCCATATATAGGCAGTGGCAATCAATTTAAGCCTCTTATATGAGAGTTATGACATATATGGCAAAATGGGAACGTGTGTTAGATATGTACTGTACAATCTTTGATTAAGACAGATTTGCCATCCAATAAGAAAAGGCGATACGGAGTCGCGTACCACTTAACGGATCACCTCGGACACTCCGGAGTGCAGGAGTAGGAACGGGGTGGTTTTTAGTCAGTAAGAGTCTGACACTCCCTCCCGCCTCACCCAGGCGGGAGATGTCATTCGATGTTTTCCCCCCTTAAAAAAAATCCTATAAGAAAAGTGATGACGCCTTAATTTATTGACGGATAATTAGCTATCATCTTGATTTGGAAGTCTATCGCTGTCGACATAAAACAAATTTTGAATTCCACATTTCATTTGATCCTAATCTATTTTATTATTTAATTCTTTTTCATTCGATAATAGTGTTTAGTATACATATGTATGTACACTATCTCATAGCTCACAGGGCGATACACTCGTGTTTCTCCAGTAAGTATAATTGTTTGATATCTCGTGTGGGACCTATAAAAACGGTTTCCCTTTACTGGCTCAGGCTGGTATGTAATGATCTATGTTGTATGTCTTATTTCTTTATTTGAGGTATAATGTTCAACAAATTGAGTACATAATATTGTAGAGGTACAATAGAGGTAAAGTTTGATTGGACATTTTTACCTCATTGGTGGATTGGTTTCAAGTACAAACTATCAAACAAATGGTCTAAAGTTGAATTTAACTAAAAATCGAGGGTTACTCACGTGAATATACTGAAAAAAGCTCTACTAGCCTCGAACCACAGAGGGGCTATTCCTCATGAGCAGCGTGCGCGGTAGCCGCGATGTCACGATAGTTATTATAAAGTTGAATTTCCAGATCGAACAAACAAATCATGAACATTATCATCATCAACCGAAAGGTTCCCACTGCTAAACAAAGGGTCCTCTTAATCCTGCACGTTAAACAAGAACTTGCTACAAAAATATTGAATTTATCTATTCCAAAAATTCTCTCATAGTCATCCTAGACTCGAAATCATTACAAACATATTAATGTTTGTATGTATACTTGTATAGTTTTAGCCAAATGTTGACTTTATGTAATTTATAAAGCCTACATTTATCAATTCACACGTTGCCCGATAAACGATAACGTCACCGCGTTGGGACAGATCGTTAGCACCTCCGACTTGAGGACATTCACTTCTGTAGCTCCTAACTTCATAGGTACATACAAATATACAGATAGAAAGGGTACTGTATAAACGGCATATGAAACTATCCCCAACTTACAAACGTGTTCAATTAATTTTCAAGTTTATTATTTTGTCATAAGTTCGAAAATCCATGCACGTTCTGGGGTATCTTGATATGCATTCGTATATTTATTCACTGTGTGGCTGTCTAGATTCTCAATTCAAATGTTTTTTTTTTTTCAGGATAACAACACAGTGTTTGGACCCCACCGTTTGAGACTTTTAAAGAGTAACAAGGAGGCTGGATATCGAGATCTATCCGATTTAAATTCATGGATATAATATTATCATAATTAAATTCCATAGAATCACAAAAGTTCAATAACTATGGAATAATTAATGACGTCAGAAATATAAAAAAGGTAAAATAAAAATCATGAGATGAAAGGAAAACTAATAATATTTTCCCTTTCGGAACTTGAATGAGAGAAACAGATGCTCAAGATAAAAACAATGAATGTAATAATTTACAAACGTAATGCGAGTCAGACATAGACATACCTTGTTGATAAATTCTTTATATGCCTTTGACAGAGGACATGATAGGTAACTAAAGTAAAACAATGGAATTCCTAACATTTAACGACAAACAACTATACTTATCTTTACATTATATACTGGCTTCGGCCCGCCGCTTCGGCCGTAAAAAGTAGCCTGTGTTACATTGAGCCACACAATGAAGTTTGTTATTTCGTGTGTAAAATTTGTTGAAATAAAAAGTAGGTACCCAGTGTTGTGCCCATGATATTAAAATATAATCATACGAAGTTTCATCGCAATTGAACCGATAGTTTTTGCGTAATGCGTGAACATACAGATAGACAGACAGACAACATTTGACTGTAAATTGAATTTTAATCAAATTATTGGATGCGGTGTCTATCTAGTAACACCCCCTGGGTTTTATTATATGTATAGATGTATACCTCTAGATTAGGTAACGGTTATAGAATTTTGTTTCATAAATCCCGCAATTTCTTCCTTGAAACCCGTCTTATCCCATTAATCCCACTTTGTATCTAATCGCTATAATCTTCTCTAATCAATAGGCACTTTTACAGAACGTGGTGCTGCTGGGAGCGGTGCGAGAGGCGCGGGGGACGGAGGGGGTGTCAAATTTAAATAATGGCCGCCAGGGACTAATCACTGAGAGAGGATGTGTCTGTTGAATGTGGTACAAGGTGGAAGCTGACAGCCTAGCCCTAGCTGGCAGCTAATGAGCTCTACAAACAGGTAACTTACGAATAGAGGTATATGTAGGGCGATCACGCTTACGTGATCGCCCATCTCATCTTAATGAAGGATTATAATTTATTTAAATTTTTTTATAAAGATATTAAATTAGAACAAAATGATGCATACCGCCGTTTGTCGATCGACAAACGGCGTAGTAATCGGAGAAAATACATAAAAAAATTAGTTGAACTTGGTACCGTACCTCCAACTTTGTTTGAAGCTAGTAAAAAGAAAAAAGATACAAAGTTAATTATAGGTATTAGTATAAAAGATACTATCTTTATTCCATAAGACTATCCACGTATAAAACGAAGTACAAGTACATGTTTATTTACAGCATTCATCCCCGCTACCCCTCACGCATTGGACCACCGCCAGAAACATGACAGGCGTCTCCAATCCATCAGGACTTCACCATACTCCTGAATGGAATCCCTCGTGGATGCCACACTGTCATACGAAGGATGAACTTTAAACCTTCACGTTTTTCCAACACGACTTACAGGTTTCTTAAAACGTTGATGAATATTTGAAAACACGTGCACCTCCACAAATAATTCGCAAAAAAGTAAAAATATAGAATTTCCTTTTTACTAAGTAAAGCGAGTGAATTACTCGATGATCAATGATCAAACAATATGGCTACCGATGTAATTGTTTTGGGTATTTGTATAAAGGAAGGAATATTGATTTGTTAAGCTACTGAGGAGACTACTACTTATCGAGGTTTAATGATTTGCGGTGGCGTTATTGAAATGATTATTGCAATGAGAATAGAGTAGATGATTAATTTTTATTTTAATGTCTTTCTGGTAGATTATTTAGAACATTAGACGCGTATTTTTTATTTTCTTATGGAAACGAATAGTTTCGAACATATATTGATTTGAAATATCGCATGACGTCACTTTTGAGGACGATTTATACTCTAAAATGAAATAGCTACCTCCCACTCCTAAATATTGTTTCGTTTTATCTAAGTATTGTTTTCTTATACGGCAAAATAAAAGAATACGTGTCTATGTCTAATATATTTTCGTTACCTAACTGACGGACTAGTAGATGTTTAATTTTCACACCCTGTCATCATCCCTATTAATAAAGAAGAAAGCAGGAAGTAAACCAAGATCTCATGGGTAACAGAACCAATGAAACATCAAATCGATATATGTAATATGTCACTAGAACAACGTAATAACTCCTGAGTTACTGAAATATATAACATAGTTACAGTTTTTAAATTTATTCGCAGTGGATCGAATAGGAAACGCCTTGTACGCTTGTCAATGCAACTCGAATTTTTCCGCTTTAAAAATAAAATTCGTATCGAATGAAGACTACATAATAAGTTCCCTATTAAAACACTGTAAAATTCATTTTAATAGGAAGCTATAAATCTGGACACTTCCGGGTTTTCTCGATTTTATCCGACGCGGACCAAAGGAAATGTATTTACGTCCATCGAATATATTACTCATGTATTGTATTTAAAAACTATACAAATATAGAGATAGGAACTTTTATTTATGGTTACTGCCATCATCTTATTATGCATTAATATAATTGTTATTCTATCTAATAGTCTTGGAATCTCCAGCCATAACTACTAAGTGCAAAACAGAAAATATTGCACACAGTCATATATTAACTTACTTTTATAGACGTCAACATATCGAATTGAAAAACCAATATATCTTGGTCTCACTTTGTTTGATCGTACCACACAATCGACGGTCAGTTTATACTGGTTATTGATGTGCAGCCGTGTACTCTACCTTCATCGAACGTTTCCTTCAAGTCATTCCGTACCGGCTCCTAAGTAATTACCTGCAAAGAAAAACAAACCTTTGTTAGTACAACATAACGTGCAGATTAGCAGTAGATTATCTTGTACCACCACGTGTCAGGCGTGAATGACGTAATAAACGTATATTATAGTATTTAATTAGTGATATAATGGTGTTACATACTAACATATATACATACGAGAAAGGAAAACTGATTGGAAGGAAAATTCTTCATTTTATTACTGAGTTTCATTAATTAGTATTGATAAGAAACCGATTACAAAACTTCACCATGTTAGGCTTAAAATTGTTGAGGTTTTCACAAAACTAACTAGTCGCGTTTATTATATTATAACAGAATACGAAGAGAAATAACTATCTATTAAAACTCAAGACATTTTCTTTCAGTTTCGGTTTTTCCAGAGCTTGTTTCACAATCGCCATTACCTCTATGGTGTATTTCTATTTCACAACATTTTACATTTACAAACCATTAATCTCCCACACCCCCACTATAACACCTTTGTCACAATAAAACAGTCCCCATCCATATTTTGCTGAGATAACACGAAACTATAATAACACAGCTGCATCAAGACAAAGGCTCAAACATCAAGCTAATATATCCAGCTACATTAACCTGCCTCCATTGTGAGGAGGCTCCCTAAATCCTCTTACGGTCCTCCGCCTTTGTTGTGGCTTATTAGCGGCTTTACTGCCCGTCCGCCGAGTGAGAGCGCGTGAATATATCGCGTGTACCTTACTGTTTAGCTTCTATAAAACACATTAGCGTATTGCGTTACCTCTGGAACGTGGTAGACTAAACACAGCTTAGTCTTATTTATAAATCCTGTTGTAATTCTATATTTGAACTTAAACGTGTATTTAAGCAAATATAGTCCTTATTATCTAATAGGTAGTAATAAAACAGGTTGTCCACCCATATCTTGTATACAGCAGTAATTAAATAAACTTAACTATAAAAATATTCAAGCTATCGTCACGAACATATTGCCTCTAAATATTATCTCAGAATGGTTAATACGTGACTGCAGGTTGTGTAACGAGTTCAGAGGAAAAATGCAGGTCTCACAGCCTTGGCTGGATGCAAGGCTGGCTTTGTTTGTGATAAGGAAGAGTCTTTACGTGGTCCTTAGTTCCGCGTGCGCGTCTCCGGGGACAGCTGGATAATCTACTCTTATAATTGTAATCAATGACTAATTTATTGTTGAGTAGAACCTAAGACGAGATCTAACCATTGTCGAGCTAGTTTTTTATAACTATCTTACTAATATTATGAATGCGAAAGTTTGTAAGCCTATGAATTTGTGTGTACCTATGTTTGTTACTTTGGTCATCACGCCAAACCAGCTGGAACAGTATTAAATTATATTTATTTATTTAGTCTTTCGTGTACACGATGTGACTAAATAATGGCACATCATGCGAACTTAATGCTATATAACATTCTCTACCATTCAACCTTAGAGTTTAAGGTTAAAATCTGAAAACCGAAAAATAAGGTACTGATAATAAAATGACAGCTAAACGAAAAAATATGATTATTATATATAACATCACATAACATCACGCCGTTTATCCTCGCAGGGATAGGCAGAGGTGCACATTATTCCACTGTGCAATGTAATACCCACTTTTCACCATTTATGTTATGAGTCTCATGGAATAGGGGGTGATCCTATTGTCATATACCGGGGACAATCACAGACTCCGTCCTACTACTGAGAATTTTTTTAAAACCCAGTATCTAGTACTTTTCCCGACCCGGGATTCGAACCCGAGACCCCTTGCCCGTCGCACTTGCGACAGCTCGGCCAAAGAGGCGGTGATTAGATTGTAAGTAATAAATTAAAGGATATATTGCAGTCTGGCTACTCATTACCCTACGGCAAAGTCGGTGGCAGAAGCTAGCGAATAATATTGACAGCGCCACACTGCAGCATTCAAAACAATAAAGTATTTAGAATCAATCAATTCCAACAGCATCAGCAATTGTCTGACACTGACATTTGAATAGGTCATACTTTTACAAAATATACATGATACATGTGTTTTGAGGATTTCAGTTAGTTCGTGATGGCCCTGAGGTAATAACGTGTGGTCCTTTGAGACAAAGTAGGTTAACTATTTAACTAGACAACTGAGCGTGCCGGCACACAATGCTAGAAACATTGACTATAGTACTAGATATTAGAATATTACTTACAAGGTAAATATTTATGTACGATTTGTTTCAACAGATTTTTTCTGTGTTCCTCATTTAGTTTTGTAAAGATGGACCCAGCTACAATACAGATGTCATAAAACTGCGAGCATCTACCAACAAACAAGCACGAACAATATCTAAATTTTTGGTGCTCCACAGATTTAAGGATTATAGTAATATCCTGTATCAAGGCGGAAGCTCTAGCAATGGATGTATTCTGTCCGATGCTCATTATAAAATTCCTTTACAAGAAAAAACAGTACTTGACAATCTCAAATGTGTTTATATATAAAAGTGCAGCATTTTATTTTCCGCGTAATATTGTTTCGAAGCATGGAAGCGGGTACATGTAGGTACTGGGTAGATCTTGCACCCGCTTTGTAACTCGGTGGCAGCCGTGGCGCGGTGCCGGGTGCCGGTACACATCCGGGTCGTGCTCCGCCTCGCTAATAGCTGGCGGGCGGAGGGTTAACACCCGATACCACATAACCTGCTCAAGATACTGTTTGAGATACCAATAGCATTAAGTTACGATGTTAAAACTACGTCTTGTTGAATTTAAGTCGTTTATCTATGCTGTAAATTGAAATTTAGCTTCAAAGAGAAATGACTATTAAGAATGGATTCTTTTAAAATATTGATACTACTAAGTTCAAATATTAGTTTTTTAAAGTCTAATTTATTAACCATCTTTAAAATGAATAAGAATCTCATTTCAGTGGATTTTATTATACTTCTAATCCCAGACCCAAAACGATTTTAGTTTATCAATTTATTATCAATTATTTTTTAAACATCTAAAATCTTCAATTTTAAAACCCTATTTAGACTTTAAAATATCCATTATCCGTCCGCTATGGTCGTGGACTGCGGTCGGAAGGTCCGAGTGTGTCCGGTCGTCCGGCGCCGTCCGGTGCTCGCTACGCTAATGTACCGGACAGTTATCGGAGCCGGATACCGTAATATGTTTTAGCACCGGTGTTATATGCTCACCTCTGCAACATTGCAGTACTCATGTGAAGCATTGTCAATAATATAATAGATTTACTAATACTCCCTAACTTCACGTCTTTTACTCCACAAAGGAGTAATAGTAGATAGATATTTGAATAATATAATGACTATTCTTATTCTGAGTCTACACTGAGAGATTAAAGCCAGTAGATAACATAACATAACGCCTTTTCTCTCCGAAGGGGTAGGAGGTGCACATTATGCCACTGTACAATGTAACACCCACTTTTCACTACATTATGGGGTGAGCCTATTGTCATATATCGGGCACAATTCCAGACTCCGTGCTACTACTGAGATTTTTTTTAAAACCCAGTTATACTTTGCCCGACCCGGGAATCGAACCCGAGACCCCTTGCCCGGCAGTCGCACTTGCGACCACTCGGCCAACGAGGCAGTGATTATTTTATAAGTAATAAATAAATTACGAAGCATAAATTGTAGTCAGTAGATAAGTATTTAAATTGCACAAACACATCACACATGGACCCAAAACAACTATAATTATATCGACGTATCTGTGCGGGAATCGACCCTATGACTATGACACGTCGTGCAGCCAGGGAGCTAAATGTCCAATCAACTATTCTTATAGTTAAGCTACGCTTGGCGGACTAATCTTCAGATTTAGTAAATAAAACAAAGGACCTGTTAACTCTAATAAAACTTTTTGCGCCCGAAAGGACCAAATTAATAACTTTGTATCGTAGGACCATAGACATACATACATAACATCACGCCTTTTATCCCCGAAGGGGTAGGCAGAGGTGCACACAGAAGTAACACCCACTTTTCACTATTTATGTTATGAGTCCCATGTAATAGGGGGTGAGCCTATTGACCGGGCACATTTCCAGACTCCGTGCTACTACTGAGATTTTTTTAAAAACCCAGTAATACTTTGCCCGACCCGGGAATCGAACCCGAGACCCCTTGCCCGGCAGTCGCACTCGCGGCCACTCGGCCAACGAGGCACTCGCAGACCATAGACAATATAACAAATAACGTGAATAGTGACATTACTTATATTGAACTATTAATCTTGTCCATTCAGTCGATGTAATTACAAGATGGGAGATATACTCCACAATACAATTTGATGATTTAAGTACATTATGAATGCGTGTAATGTGCTTAATGTAGTGTCCTTTTAAATCTGGTAAGAGTGTACATAGTTACCTACTGGCTGGGCAACAGGCTGCCGCGCTACGTGTCACGAGTTCGATACCCGCACGGAACAACTCTTTGTGTGATCCACAGATTGTTGTTCCGGGTCTAGCTGGCTGAGAAATTTTATGTCTGTAAACGCACCTATCACACAGGAAAACATCCTAATGTGAAGCAAAGTTTAAAAAAAAGTAGGATTAGTTAAATATATGACCTCTTTGGATAGACAGGTGTTAACTATGAGTCAATCCTTCTAACAAACAGTACCACGATATTAATATGATAATTTCATTGTTGGGGACAATATGAATCAAGTAATCTCTGTACGATTGCAAGTATACTATAGTAAATAAACAAGTTTTTGATCTAATTGAACCTTCTGTTGCATAATCGTTACATTTAAAAGTTACACTCATTAACTTAACTACTTCTACTTAACCAATAAGTTATCTAAGCACTTTCTCGAGCCCTGTTCGGTTCAAATATGAGTTTAACTGGATTTTTTCGTTCGTATGTATATACGCGCATACGCGCGTGCGCACCGGAAGCCCAGCCACTCTTCCGTGAAGCGTTTTCCGGTGTAGTCGATCGAGCACGGCGCGGCTACGTAACGTATCGATACTGCTTACTTTATTTATAAATGTGCACTAGCGCTGAGATTGAGAATCTTTATAAAATATAATTAGAACTAAAACATCTGCATTTGGCTAGTTGTGAGCCCTAGATAATAATATACATATAGATAGGTACATGTATATCTATATGTACCTATATGTATATTAATTGTAGAACTTAATTACTTAATACTATTTTATTCAACTCTCGTTCACGCCTGTATTCAATCCCAAAATCACTAGATGCTATGTGTACGGTTGTACCAAGTACCACGAGGTACAAGAATAGACGTAGCTAGGTGCATTCATAATATTCATATGTTATTTATTTCTTATAGAGGAAGTGAAGTGCTGTTTCCGTTCAATAAAGAGGTTCATAGTTGTTCATTAACAATTACATCAAACTCAAAACAAAGTTATGCCACTCAAAACATTACAATCACAGGATAATATGTATTACTTACTAATAAAGTCAGTTAGACTGCCTCGTTGGCCAAGTGGTCGCCAGTGTCGAAGTGCCGGATATTACTGGGTTTTAAAAAAAATCCAATAGTAGCACGGAGTCTGGAATTGTGTCCGGTATATGGCAATAGGCTCACCCCCTATTATAAGGGACTCATAACATAAATTGTGAAAAGTGGGTGTTACATTGTACAGTGGCATTTAATTAAGTGCCAACACTTTTGCCTACCCCTTCGGGAATAAAAGGCGTGATGATATGTATGTATATGTAGTAGTCAGTTTTAACAATCAATATCTTTTCATAGATTTGGCTACACATTTTGCATATATGTAGTTTATGACTAAATTCTACCTCAAACTAAATCTATTTGTAACTAGATAGTTTACTAAATCTATTTGTAACTAGATGGTTTATTAAAACTGACCTTAAAAGTACTATTATTTTTAATGTACTGTCAGCACAGCACTTTACTTTCACAATGTATGTTGATGATGTTCGCATTATTACTTATTGATTAGATACCAATTTCCAATACTCGCTGACTCTGCCAGGTTTTCGCTTTTAAACGAAGTTTTTCAATAATTGCCGATCTACTCTGGATGTTTATTTTCATTGTAGACTTAATTAGGATTGCCAGTTTATATGTGTAATGGTTTGTAAGCTAATAACGAATCAACAATAGTTAATTAAAGTAGGATCTGTTAAAAGGTAATGTATAGAGGTAGAAATTCTATACACAAAAAGTTCAAAAGAGGTTAAAAATAATAAAATCCTTTGAGTTCGTGTTCGGGTTTTCATTAGATTCACGAGTTTCACTGTTAGCAGTTCACAGACTTCAGTTTAATATCGTGATATAGCCTAAAAATCAAATAACCGGATGAGCACGTAACCAAACATGGAGTTTCCTTCAGTGAACTAAAAATTCAAATATGTAGCTTGAGCCCTTTCATCAAAGTTTCAGCCAAAAGACTTTCTAACAAAGGAATTTTGTAATTTTCTTGGGGCCAGCGCTAGCGCCGTGTTTGTACATTAAAAAAGCGATTGTGTCCCGAATTAATACGGCTCGGACCCTGATCGTATGGATAAGCATGCATCGATGGTCAAAGCACTGAAATGAGGTGCGGCTCCACTCGCAGAAGTTAAGACTACCTTCAAAAATTTTGATGTCTTGAACGACAAAACTCAAGAACATGATGGATCAGTATTTTGATATCTTTGATATGCTTTTCCCATTCAGTATGTATATCCCTAGGATATAAACAACAAAGACGTCTAACACAAAATGCAATTGGACCAATTGAGAGAAGTTTCAGTTCTTGTACCTAATTTGAGAAGTTCTAATCTAATCTGAGACTGCCTCGTTGGCCGAGTGGTCGCGAGTGCGACTGCCGGGCAAGGGGTCTCGGATTCGATTCCCGGGTCGGGCAAAGTATTACTAGGTTTTAAAAAATCTCAGTTGTAGCACGGAGTCCGGAAATGTGCCCGGTATATGGCAATAGGCTCACCCCCTATTACATGGGAATCATAACATAAATAGTGAAAAGTGGGTGTTACTTCAGTGTGCACCTCTGCCTACCCCTTCGGGGATAAAAGGCGTGATGTTATGTTATTCATCATTGCAATTTGATTATAATTTGTGAGCCATTTAATGTTACTACAGTCATAGTTAACAAGCACACGCAAGTGTGTGCTTGCTTTATAAGTATAAAAAGTAGCAAGTTCTCGCATTATGGTTCCAGCCCCGCTAACACTCGCGCCCCGCTCTGCCAGACTCAACGAAGTGAATACGGTGTACCTTACATGTTACATTAAACCCTTCGCAGATTACTTTTACATATGAAATGAATAACCATTCGTATTATGTATCGAAATATTAATCACATTTATTTATAAACATGTAGTTAAACGCGTCTTTGAAGTAAGAATGGTGTGCATCAAACATAACATGCTGGCATAGCATGTTATGTTTGATGCACACCAAAGGGTTTCAAGTGGCATTTCAAATTGATTGGAACGTCAATGCTAACGCAATCCATACTTCATACACATGAAAGCGACAAACACTTTGATTTTAATTTCCTTAGTTTGTAAATGAAAATAAATGTTATATTAGCTATATGATCACCAGCTACTAGGTACCTACATGGAACTCAACATAACAAATAAAACTGGGTGTGGCATGTATATAAAACGTTGCCCCACACTAGGATTTGGTCCTGTGTCCTGTGTATGAAAAGTTGTTCCGTGCGGGAATCGAACCCGCGATACGTTGCGCGGCAGCCGGTTGCCCAGCCACCGCACAAACGTGCTGTCGAACTTGGTACCGAACCTGGTACCCCAACTCTGCCTACCCTACTAACTCTGCCTAACAAAGTCGATAAAACTCTTAATTCTTAGTGTCTCATATATCCTTGTAGAGAACACAACCTGTTATCGGTGAGCGCAACATCTTGAAGCTGCCAGCTCGAGAGCGATAGAGGCTCTCGACAGCCCTCCATATTAGCAATACGGCAATACGGCTAGTTGCACACTACTCAGCAACATTTAATCACGGCAGTGTGCGCTGTGCGCTGCCAAATTGCTTCGCTCAGTGGCGCCTAGTAATTGCTGTTATCGGGAACAGTGTGTACTTGGGTCAAAATCGCTTCGCTGGTATTGGCCCGTCGGTGTGTAAAGGCCTTATAGGCCTGAGCCTGAGCCCAAGAGACCGAGATAAGCCCGGCTGATTGATTAAATGGATTCACCGTCACGAATTTACGATATTATATCAAAATGTCTGCTCTAGGTAATGTATTGCAAGTTTTCTCGGGGATTTGCATGACTATGTTAATCGTTACTTTACTTTTACATATAATAAATTATATTTCATATATATAAAAGTACATTAGAACTTCGAATTATATGTTTCATCCAAGTAAATAAATTCATGTTTTTCACGTAACTCAAATTTTTACATCTCTGTAAAGAAATAAGCATGAAATACATAAATTCAAGTTTTTCCATGTGACAATCTCCACACGATCGGTATGCAACATTCTCACTTATTAGCTATTTACATAAACAGCCCACACATAGTAATTTTCTAAGAAAACCGCAGATTTCCACTCCTGCGCATGTCAATGCAAAACACGTGTGCAAGCGCATTATTGATTATTAATTCATTGACTATTAATTATTATGATTATGATTAGCAATTCTTTGTCGATTGTAGAGGTAATGTTGTTTTTCATGAAATCCTAGGTTTGTTTCCTGGGTCGTTTTCTGCAGCTGGTTCATTGGTAATACTTTATTACGACATGTAAACGTTTCCTGATCATCTTTGTAATGTGTATTAACATTGTAGTTGATACAGGAAAACACTTAAATAAATAAATACTTAGAAATGAAACAAGTTTAATAAAAATATTGTTTTCAATAAACAAGGGTTAGTAAACAAAAATTGCAATTGTCACAATTCACTAAGAAAATTGGTTTAAAAAACACAATATCATTAAATTAACTTAAGTTTAGTAACACTAAATATATTTATTTTACTAAACAGAATAACAGTGGGTTCATTTTAACTGCAGTTACAGCAGTGCAGGCAGTGCTTGGCTGAAATATTACGCAAATAGAGAAGACACACAACGCCGCGTGCAAGTGCTAGTCGGCACGTTCGTGAATTAGTTCGCACTATAAACAGACAAGGACACAAGGCAGGACTCTACAACACTGCCACATTGGCCGAGTGGTCGCAAGTACGAATGCCGGGCAAGGGGTCTTGGGTTCAAAATGCCGTAATGTGCTCCTCGGCCTACCCCTCAGGGGATAAAAGGCATGATATTATGTTATAAACAAACAATTCAGAGTAGTATACACTTGTCACCACTCTTGCTCTTCCCGCGGGTATCGCATACCCGACTGAAGAACTACATATTTAACAAAGACTGGACAGCGCCTATTCATCCACCTGATCATTTTTACTTCATTTATTATTTCTTGTTCACACAAAATTACAGTGAATGGCGGACTTAATGCCTTAAGGCATTCTCTGACAGTCAACCGCGATCATTTCTCATTCACATTCACTGCGATCTCTAACCCACTCGCCAAGTGTGGAGATGGCAATCACCTTATTTGTTGATGAGGCTCATAGTCCACCGATGGATCATGGAAATATGACAACATAAGAACAGTGTACAGTTAATGTATCTAATAGAATAATGAGACCGCTTCATTCAACTTCCTAGAAATGTGTTAAACGACTGTTTATTCCATTTAATATTATAAATGTGATAATAAGCTAACTCTTAACGCCTTCTAGAACAGGTTTTTTGAAATTTTCTATATCTATTTATAAAAATGAATCCCTTTAATACGATTTCGATGAATAGATAGAAAACGAATGAGGCCTATCTTTGGTGAATGAAAAGCTACATAGCGTTTTTCTCGTGCTATTGTTCCGAGAAGTAACTATAGACCTAGGTCTCCTAGGTGTGACCTATCCTTTGCCTCTACACTCGACACTCTCACTCATCTATACCTCTATCTTTACTCTTCTCCCGATAAATTAAGACCCAATACCTAATGAAATAGAAACACCATTATTTTTCCACAACAAGGAATGTATCAAACGAGTGCAGCGTCCACTGACGTACACTCCATCAGACAGCTAATGAAAGCCTAACGCAATCAATGAATACCGCCCCGGTTAACGAGATGTCCGGCGCAGCTGCACGGTTATCCGGCTACCCGATATCCGGACTCGTCTCCGCTCCGGTTACAGTGAACCCGGTAATTATCCACCACTATTCAATAATAATTTTTTATACGAAGCCATTTTTTATACTCCTTCAAATAATGTGTCCTGAATAAAGTATAGATAAAATTGTATGTTGTTAATGAAAGTAGGGTAGTTAGTTACGTTGTCGTGACTGTGATACTTCGTAAAGATAAATAACTGAGCATTTGTGCCGGTTTTTAACTCAATATTTATTTTACCTACATTTGCAGCAGTGGCACTCTTTTACTAGTTACAGAGAAACTGACAGTGACTTGTTGCATTTTTTGGTCAATAAAACTGCACTCTAGAAATAATAGAATAATATACACACTTAGGTAGAAATAAGCACAAAGATGTAAGTCAAAAATACCTCTGTCCTTATTCAAATAATATCTTAAAATTACAATAACAATAAAGCAAATAAAATTGGCAACTAATATCACAATATAACAACTAAGTACGAAGTGTCCCCACATCCGAAGGTCGTACGAGGTTACAGGCAGGCTCCATATACAGCTAATTAACATAAAAATAGTTGTTTGTCCGTACAATGTAGGTACAGGTGCTGCCACACAATAGCTCAGGTGTTTAGACTAGAATAGTATCTGAGTCACTTCGGTTTAATATTGTTTAGTGGACTTAGTACAATGGATAAATTGTATTCTTTAGTTGACATTCAGTAAATTTAATATTATGAAACAACTATATGATTTAATTTAAAAAATAATCTCTTTTGGTACCGAGAAATATTTGATATCGAGAAATAATTAATCCCCTTAATGCTAGAATTAAAAGAATCAAAAACCCATAAAAGTGAAGTCGATCTCTGCAACTCTCCGTCTCTAATTAAAAATACCACATTCTGCATTATTATGCAATGTAATACCGAAGACAACAAATTCACACATATTTAATTTAACTTCAAAACACCTCAATCGTATTAAAACGTTGACCAAAAATACTGAAACATCACTCACACACGTTATTACAGACCACAACATGTCAATTTAAAATGACAACCGCCAATGGAAATGATTGTTACCAACATAATTGCCAATGGAAATGATTGTCACCAACATAATTGCCAATGGAAATAATTGTCGCCAATGAAAACGTCTGAAAAGCCTTCAGCGGCAGACAACAGCCAATTACATAAGGTAAACGGGAACGTGGCGGCTGTGTGTCCCTGATAACTGAAATTTCAGAGTTTGCAGCTGCAGTGGTTATAACTATTGTATTTATTGTGGGGTGAGCAGAGCTGCTCAATATTATAATACGGATTAAGAGCATCATGAAATTATATTTTTATCCAAAACTTAAGCCTTATTAACTCGTCGAGTACCGGTTTTGCAGACACAATTATAGAACAATAGGTTGCGGTCACCGGTGACCGCTTGGTATTTGACAGTTTAAAATCATCTTTATAATTAACTAGTTATTTCCGCGCGCTTTTTCCAGCCCTGCTCGGTTCCTGTTAATCATAGCGTGATGTTCTATTGTTTCTAATGGTCATAGACTATGGCTTCCTCGATAAATGGACTATCCATTACAACCACACCTTATACTAGTTAAAATGGAAATCCTGACTTGAAAATCTGAAATTTTTTCATTGATCAGGTGATCCTGATGATAAGCAATCGGCATCGTCCATGGACACCTGGAACACCAAAGGTGTTACCGGCCTATTGGGAATTGGAGGATTGTGGGAGATACGGGAATTGGAGAGACTGGGGAGAGAGGGGGTGCGACATTAGGCCTCTAGTGAGCTCACTCACACGACGAAACACAACGCAACGTTGTTGTTGTTGTTGTTTCACGTCGGTGTTCTGCGAGGCCGTGGTATCCCTCCGGTCGAGTCGGCCCATTCGTGCCGAACATGGCTCTTCCCACACTTAGAGAAAGAACCCGACATGTTTCACATTTCCAACCACACAATCAGAGCGACAGGCTATCAAAAGTTAAAATTACATTGTTAATCTAAAACTGTATTTTTCCGCTCGGAAAGTCGCTCATCATGCCAAAAAATTACAGTAATCTGTACACTATTCATGGCCTCATCGGAACATCAGATGTAGAACAATAATTTGAGAAAATAACACAGTAATAACCGGGCGACGCCGGGGTATTGTCATTGTCTATGTGCCTTTGTTATTCCCACGATGTGGTTCAATCCTACAATTTCGCATCAACACAATACATTTCGACATTTCGTGTGCAAATATAAATATTTAGCTTTAAGCGTTAATTTGTTATAATTAAAAAACAAAAAGTTTTATCTGAATCTCTGGTCTAGTTTTTTGTTTCAGTATGCCTGGATGTTGCAACATGCAATCTGTTACGATAGCCTAAAACGGTAAAATAACTAAAAAAATGGTGCCGTCCAGTTAATACTACGCTACGCTCAAAATAAATAATCATGTTATTAATATAGGCAAATAAAGTATCATTCCAAACAAATTAAATACTTCCTACTTCTCAACCGATTACATAAAGTGCTGTATCAGCAAGAATACTGCCCACCCATCCAAAACGCGACCGTGACAATACGTGCTGTTAACTAGGTCACACTACATTACATCTGCTCATGTAATCACCTCGTATTTTATAAACATTCACATGTTTTTCAATTAAACATATTGTTAGTATTTCTGCTTAATTGAAGTAATTAGTTACAAGTTATTGTAACACTACCGTCTTTTTTTTTTAGGGGGGGGGGGAAATCATCGAATGACTGCTCCCGCCTGGGTGAGGCGGGAGGGAGTGTCAGACTCTTACTGACTAAAAACCACCCCGTTCCTTCTGCACGTCGAGCCGGAGCCCCGGTTACCCGTTAGGTTCTCCGCGACTAACACTACCGTCTACGACTTCGCCAACATTCCAGTGTGATAAAAAGTAGCCAATGCTATCCCTTCAGCCGTTTTGACGTGGTTGAGTGACACACATAAAAAGTATAAAAACTCACAAACATATCGAGGCGCTTTTGAACGCTTTTAAAAATCCTAAAAGTTATTTCCTCATTTCAAGATTCCTATGAAGAAGAACGAGCAAGAAACTCCATAGGTCGGTCGCATTTATAATATAGTAAAATGATCCTGACATCTATATGGTGAGAGCAGAATACACGTACCACATACCATCCCAGCTGTTCCCTCGGGTGTTGAAAGAGGCAACTAGAAGAGACCAATCTGTAGCTCTCTGATAAACCTGAACCTTTTAAACCTGCGATTTCCAACTGCCTACCAACCGCAGAGGCAATATTATGGCTCTTGTGTAGACCCCAAAATCTTGCTGCAGACTGCTATTCTGGATTTTGTTCAATTTATTTTTCGAAAAAGTAGATGTTGGCGAAATCTTTTATGATAGACCTGAAGTTAATAAGTTTAACGTGTGCCGAGTGCACTACAACTACAATAATGTACGTGATCAAATCTTTCCACGACAGTGGTAATTAATTCAACTTAAACGACTGTCTAGAAATAAATAAACCAATAACAGACCGTAGTTACAAGCGATTCTTTTCAGAGCTAAGTCTAGGCAAACGTATGAGTATGAATATTGTTTTCTGAACAGTAACTATGCATAGCGAATCTGTATTAGCCACGGTTAGAACTATGGCTAGTCCTGAGTTAGTTGAAACAGTTTTTGACTTACTTGTTTTTCTAGGAATTGAAGGTCACATTTGCTACGCGTTTTAATATCCCTGTATGCTCACATTTTTATAAGATTTAAGGATTGTTCATCAATGTCTTAATAATCAGTATTTTTGAAGAAATTCTATAGTTTAGATAACTATCTGACTCTTTCTCGAAATTGATATTATAATGTACAGGTGAAACATTCTGGAATGTTGATGACAGGAATAAGAAGTATGTTAATCTATGGTCATGTCTAAAGCAACATACAATAAATTTATAAAACGCGATTACTCACCTTGACCTAAGAGTGACTGATAAGAATCTGTGAACATTCCAGCAAGTTCGAGATTAAATAATCTTAAATCCTAGAGGCATTTAGTGCGGTATCTGTTAGCACATTATGATGTAATTCCCTTCGTCAGAACTCATGGTATTTTTTATTATATTTCTTTTTTCAAAATGAAATAAAGTAAAAAAAACCATGGGATAATCAGTTCAATCAGCCTTCGATAACTTATTTTTCAACTGATTCTAATTGCTTTAAGCATATACAATGAGATCAGTCTATTTATGTCAGAGGATACATAAGTCATGCTGATAGCACAACAGCAATTTTGTATCGATGCATGTTAAACTTAGATTAACAAACTTATTCAGTCATGACCTACGAATTAATAAATACATTATTGGAGTCAACGACCCTATTCCTTTGTGATAGTAGGTATTCTACGCTTTGTAGCTAGTAGATAGCTTCACGAATGGACCGACAGGCAGATCTATGTACTTACTTAACCAGTGGTTTCGCCCGCGTTTCCGTAGAATAAAAAATAGCCGGTGTGTTATTCTAAGCCATAATCTATCCCTACTATGAATTTCATCCCGATCCCTTCAACCATTATCATAATAATTTTGTAAGAAGATTGTACAGGTTTAAGGGCTATAAACAATATCTAAGTGACATGCAACGTAACATGTTGTGATAGTGGCAGTCTGGCACAGCGGCAACAGACTTGCACACAATGGCAGGTTGACAATGATCCGCGTGCATTAGCGGTGCCGGGCCGTGCCAGGCTGCGCGCGCGCCGCTCGTAGGGCTGCCCAATGTGTATGTACATTAGCTATACAATTTGATAAGGCATTGCCACAATAGGTACTAGTACATTCTTGTTGGATGTTTTGAAATTTGTGCGTTATAGTGTGGTTAGTATTATTCTTATTTACTAAATGAGAGAATGTGGAAAAATATTTTTCATGTTTATGTATTGTTAAATATTTGTTGTTTGCCTCTAAATCGCTTCATTTATTACGTCAATAGTAGGAGAAAATAAGATGTTTAAACAAACATGTTTAATGGATGTATCATATTTAATTAAATACTAGTTGTATTTGTCTTTATATTCGTTTTAATTACACAGTTCGAGGTTACAGCCCTAGTCGGTAGGGGACATCGTTTTAAAAACACAACACTTGTAGCTGTTTGAGTGGTTTCTTTAGAAAAATAACGCGCGCCATTCATGCCCGACACCTGAGCACGTCAATACTGAGCTAATGAAAGGTGAGCACGAGGTTAAGCAAAGGCTTGGAACAAGATGGGTGGGCAGTGAGTTATTTTCATCGCTTGTGATTATATCCTAATGAAATGTGAGAATTATAGTTAAGTATACAATAATACATTTATTTGTTGTTATATAGGCAAATAGTTACTCTTATTTAATAATATTTGATGATAAATAGCTACATACGAATATTTTAAAAAAAATGTAGAGGTTGGAGAAATATGTGTCAATATTGCGTATTACAAAACAAATGAGGTTAATTTATGACTGAAGTCACACTTGTGCAAATGTTACAGTCTACTTATTGTAAAATAAGTAAATAACTCAATAACTAGAGGTACACAAGGTTAAGTTATTCTAGCTGGTGAACTAATAACTATCAAGTTAACTAGGCCTGTTTAATAACTTTATATTATCTATTACAATTTTTTTTATGGAATAGGAGGCAAACGAGCTGACGCATCACCTAATGGTAAGCGATCAGCGCCGCCCATGGACACCCGCAACACCAGAGGAGTCACAGATGCGTTGCAATTGTTTATACAGTACTAAACATACTCCTCGTTGGCCGAGTAGTCGCAAGTGCGACTGCCGGGCAAGGGGTCTCGGGTTCGATTCCCGGGTCGGGCAAAGTATTACTGGGTTTTTTAAAAATTCTCAGTAGTAGCACGGAGTCTGGAAATGTGCCCGGTATAAGGCAATAGGCTCACCCCCTATTACATGGGACTCATAACAACTAGTGAAAAGTGGGTGTTACATTGTACTGTGGTAGAATGTGCACCTCTGCCTACCCCTTCGGGGATAAAAGGCGTGATGTTATGTATGTATGTAGTACTAAACATACGTCCGAATACTGAAAGGTACTCAATTATAAATTGTATTTAAATATCGTGCCTTCACTGTCATTTTAGAATTCTTTCTAAAATGACAGTGAAGGCACGATAATTCTTTGACTGCACGGTCGGTGCGGTGTCTGGGCAACCAGCGACCTCGCAACGTGTCGCGGGTTCGATTCCCGTATGAAGCAACTCTTTGTGTGATCCAGAGATTGTTGTTCCGGGTCTAGGTGTCATGTGTATGTGAACATGTATATTTGTAAACGCACGTTCAACACATGAGAAAACCCTAGTGTGGGGCATTTTTTAAGCGCGACTTAAAATTGAGTAATGTTTCAGTATCATATGTATATTCGGTATTATACATTATATTATACGTTAGCGTTGTAACCACAACGCTAACTATAGGTTTAACTCTAGGATCGTGATAGGTCAAACTATTTTGATACTGTCTGATCCCTCGCATCATGTTTGTTATGAGAAAGTTATAACAACCAGTTAATTGAAACTAACTATTAAAGTTAATTGCTTCGGATCGGTTCATCTAGTAGATATGTTAATTGTAGACAAGTTCAAGTTACTCTATTGTTGACTGGTAACTGGTAATTAGCATTCTTCTGTTTCTCTTTAAATGCAACATCCAGTGGATGTCGGTAACCTTTAATTGAAATAGTTTTTTGTTTCTTTACTGCCTCGTTGGCCGAGTGGCCGCAAGTGCCACTGCTGGGCAAAGGATTTCGGGTTCGATTCCCGGATCGGGCAAAGTATAACTGGGTTTTTAAAAAAAATCTCAGTTTAAAAGTCCCAAGGGACTCTTAACATAAATAGTGAACAGTGGGTGTTACATTATACAGTGGCATTATGTACCGTATTTGCACCTTTGCCTACCCCTCCAGGGATAAAAGGCGTGATGTTATGTTATGCTTTTTTGTTTCTTGGTTAAAAGTAGTTCAGAGCCAATTGCTGAATATGCCATGTCCATATAAACAATTAAAGATTCTGAAAAAAAGATATTTATTATATTATATAAGTTTATGGCCATTTCTCTCAGTTATAGGCTAGCAGCTATAGGCAGCTATAGACTTTCTGACTTTCTCACAGAGTACATAATCTGCCCTATATCTGGCAAAAACTTCACATCTGAATCTGTATAGATATTGAACTATTGAAGAGGTTTTCAGACAATTACATGATGTAACAATATTATTTGGACAAGTGGTTACAAAAATGAAACAGCTAAGTAAGAACTTAGTAGGAATATAACTGATTCATTTACAGGAAATCTTTTCATATTTCTGTATCTACTGATGCTACCTATGAAAAATGAAACAGCTAAGTAAGTACTTAGTAGGAATATAACTGATTCATTTACAGGAAAACTTCATATTTCTGTATCTACTGATGCTACCTATGTAGAAATTATACACAGGCTAAAATATGATTACTTAATTATTAACTAGAATGATTAATATTTGATAAACGTATATCTGGCTAATGGATTTTATAGCCATAAAAAAATTCTAGAAGTTTTCAGTCATAACAATAATATTGTCAGTCCCAATTAGGTGTTTATTCTTGACCCCGATGTTGCTATGGGTAATTAATTATTTATTCCAATTATTTATTGGCCTGAGACCGTCCTCGTGTTCGTGCCTCGTCTTCATATTGTCCATTATCCGATTACAACAATAATAAGATATCTCTAAAGAAAATAATTGACCTTATTATACCGTGGATCATTATTCTTGTATTATATCTGCTGATATTTTACCTCTATTATGTAATTTAATTACCTTCTTGATATTTTATTTATCTTTTATGACAGTATGATAAAGATTGTTTTTTTTTCTCTTTTTGATACGAGGAATTCTGAGGTACTGATCACTATACATTATCATAACATCGTTTGATATGACACGTGTGTCGTGTTAGTCTCTGAAGAGGTAGGCGAATGAAAACTCGTTATAGGTATGTATCGCTTTCCACTAATTATGAAAACTTTAATAACCTCATTGTAGCAATACCTTATATACCATTACTCGACGCAGGGATCAAACCCAACACTCACGTGTGTAATAACATAAAAATACAAACTACAGTTTCATAAAATGAACGATTTCTAGAGCCCTTTTCATTCATTAATAATTTAATATTTAATATTATTATTAAATTAATAATATTAAATATTAAATTTAATAAAATAAAATTATAAATAATATAAAATTTAATATTATTATTAAATTAATAATATTAAATATTAAATTATTCCGTAATTTTTTTCTAATGGTCCTTTTCCTGGAGTTCCCACATCCAAGCAATCTGTGATGGTGTTACAATTGGCCACCATAGGCCATTCCATGCACGTGTCACACCACATGATCAAAACTCCATAAGTACGGCATGGGAGTCCATAAATCAGACATGATACTGCGTCTATACCACAGAGAACCATCGCCACGTGTAGCTATGCTAATCACGTATGGTGGCCATAACTAATACATAGCCGTACATACCTATATATAGCCGGCTATATGTTGTGTACATTGTAAATGTGTATCTGTACATATCTGCAATTAGGGCTGGTAGATAGAAGAACAATTAAACTGTCAAACACCAAGCGGTCACCGGTGACCGCAACCTATTGTTCTATAATTGTGTCTATGATGACGGTGCTCGACGAGTTAATTGTATTAGGTTTACAGTTATAGTACCTACCATGCGAAGAATTGTAATTTACAAAAATGTCAATGTGCTTTACTATTACTTTGACTACAGAATAATGTCTGTTCATTTCGTAGATAAACAGACTTTTCTGTAGTTTCTAAAATCGTGAATTTTGTCGTCAAAAATGTAAAGGTTCTGACCTAACATAGCAACTGGCAAGGGTCGCTCGTAAACACCAAACGTCCGAAGTATGCGATAAGGAACATTATCAGGGTTGTCGAGATTTTTGACCTTACGTACGTTCAACCCTGGACCGCCCGAGGTGTGTTTGCACAATGTGACCGATCTTGACCACTAAATATTTAAGAGGGCTGCACCGTACGGGAACTACTTGTGTTTTACATAATTCAAGAACACGCTTTGTGAACACGCTGTATAATCTATGTACAGTATGTTTGCTAAATGTTATTCGAGGTAAGATGCGATGCGCTTTGTCATCTACAACTACAATGTCTGTGGCCATGGACATATACACGGAAATACAATTTATCTAAGTAATATCATAAGATTATATCTCCCATAAAGATGCCTTGCATTCTGTTTGACTAGTTTTACTTGTGCGTGTATTGCTTTGTTCTTAAGCTAATAAGTTATACACTTGAGCTCGTGACTAAACAAATAACAATAACTTGTATAATGCAGGCAAGTATAGGCACGAGTATGTGCGCAAGAGTTTCTCTAGCCTCGGCCGCTGCGCCTGCGCACTGCGTGTCAGAGGTCGGCTAACAGTTCTTTAATTCGCTATACAATTGCTGCTGCGTCGCTTACAATCGTCATCATGGAGTAACTATTGTTGTCTTGAGGGAGATAGCATGCATTGCCATCTTGCTGTCTTGCTCTGGTTTTGGTGACTCAAATGGTTGTTATCTGTAGCTCATAGATGAAAGGTTAGCAAATAAGATCGGTATGTTAACTATCTTACAGAAGTCGGGAAGCAATGATGCGATTACCTCATAACCTGCATATCTTGGAATCGCCATTAGACACGAGACAATAGGACATACATACCATATAATTATAGGAATAAGAAAGCATTGGAAGGCAATAGTTATTATTAGTGTCGCTGAAAACAATATTGTGGTCTACACTACTGTACTGTATGTCAAGATAGGCATACGTAAGAAGAATGGCTTTTGAAAATATATTTTAACCCAATTAGCTCATCCATTTCCAAGATTAGAGCAATACTTGCTAACAGCCCAGGTAATAAGTAAATGCACTAGTATCGTAACAGAACTATATAATACCTCATATATTGAATCTGAATCACAGTATTACCACCCCGGTCATACCGTCATCAAATAAACATTTCCTCTCGTATGAATATCAATGAGTAAGTTCTTCTGAATCACTTTAAATTATAGTATAGCACAGTATGATACCGTGTAGAAGGGATCGCGGTAACAACTCCTACGCAAGTTCCCAACAATGGCGGCCCACTGCGCCACTTTTTCAATGAACCAACTTCTTTCCATCAATCAACCCTTTGAAAGTTAAATTAGTCTAGTTCACCAAGTGTCGAACTATTAACTACGCGCTCCCTTCCAAGTTGTGCGCACTATAGTTATGGGTTACTGTACTCGCAAAGGTTTACGATAATTCTGTAAACTTTAAAGTTATTCACCAGATATGGATTACAAGATGGGACCGAGACTCCCTAGTACTAAGGGAGAGTTAGTCAAAAATATTATCAAGTGGACACCTTTGTTATCAAGTAATTTAAATATTGACGGTGATAGTAGAACGTAGGTAATAAAGTAGATAACTACACAAACAGAAGGAAATGTTTTGGCTCAACAGAAAGTGTTGATAACCGGCAGGGGAAACTGACTGACTGTTTTGTTTAACAAATTAAATGTCATCAAACATTTAGCTGCCACGAAGGATGCGTCCGAAGTAATCTCATGCCCTTGAAAGCCTATCACCGGCATAGCAACCAACTGCCGACGATTTCCACGATACCCACCGAAGCATGCGAGTCAATGACCTACTCACACAACACTTTCATTTCACTAGCTATCCATCGAGGGACATGTTCACATGTCATACAGCTACCACCGTACATACTCGGCAATGGATATGATATATTGTGATGTTACAATTATGAGAGTGGTGTCTTGGAGAGGGTACGTTGACATTCTTTTGCGCATGCGCATTGGCAAACGGACGCCGTACATCGTGAGGCTGTTTTTTGACATTGGCAATGCACTGATAATGTGGTTTATTGTTGTTTTATGGTGGCTGAAGGTTGCTGAAGAACGCGTGGGTGATAAAATCGCGGTAATTATGCGCAGTATTCGCGAAATGCATATAATTCCGAGTCAATTAATTACAAAGTTAAGATAAGAATTTAAAAATGTTTAGCTTCGGTGTAAGCTAAACATTTATAGTATTAACATTAACTTAGTTAAGTAAGACGTCAAAATAACAGTCCCAACCAACGATTACTATTACTAGAACGATTCATAAAACCCATAATAAAAATTACATTACAAAAACAATTCTAATTTATAAAAAATGTCTCCCTGGACATTAAACCAGCACCTGTCTCTCCGAATATGTCCTGACATCCATCCATCATGTTTGACAGGCCTCATCATTACAATCGGCAATATGTTGGTGCGCCTGCGCACGCGACCGCCGCGCCGCCCGACGTAATCGCGTGCGCAAGTAATCACAACTTTTCATTTAATTACCCACAACACGCTTCCTGTTATGCAAAAGTTTCACGAAACAATCCTATTGCGCTCTGTGAAGAAACTCTTCTAAAAATGCTGTAAAAATTTTAGTATTTTCAAGCGAAAGTTATTTAAGAACGAAATATTTTTGAACATAAATCATTTTTAAATTTCATAATGCATTCGATTGTGTATATCTAGGAATATTCGATTCGAATTTTATATTTACAAATTACAAAACCGAAACTAAGAATTAGGAAATTGGAAAATGCGAAATGAGTCATTCGTTCACTGAAATTAGAATCCATAATTAAGTATCAAGTATTTCCATGAATAAAACTAACATCTCGTGTAACTGGTTCGCTAAATCTTTCATTTGCACTATTTTTCACAAATTCTGTCACACTCTCCTCGTGAGTCCTAAGTACACCTTAATGCTAATTCCTACACTTCTCTGAAACGTTTCCAGGTCAAGCACCTTACCGACTACGAGTTTCTAGTAAACATGAGGTGAGCACAAATTGGCGAGCAAACCCACAAAACAGTGGACTAGTCCACAGCCGGGTACCACTTGGCCTAGCGGTTAAACAAGTTCAAGGCGAATGCTTGCCAAACTGGTTCTGCTCACTACCTCCCTCCCTTTCACTCATACAGGGTCCGAGCGAGAGGCCACATTGTCATGTTTAGATACCACTTTAGAATGTTTTGAACTAACTCGTAGTAATTTGAAGTTAAATCTTCGGACCGGTCTGAATAAGTTGGGAGTAATTAATTGGTCTGTTCGTGCCGGACCGACTTACACGCAAACTGACAACTTGAATACAACGTCAAGTCTTACAAACCAATGCTAAGTACATACAGTTGAATGGTTCATCTAAACCGAGCTACAGTTAGCGGGTATGAACAAGCAGTTCCGAGCACCTCGTACTAGACCAGAAAAAACGTTCACTCCACTTAGAATCCGCTGCGTCATGGAGCTTCGACAGTCACTAGGCGTTGCCCTCAGTGTAGTGATCAATACACAATATCCTCATCAGATACTTGCTACTATCTAAACTGTTAGTCTAGTTGAAGGCTTCAATCTAAATCATGCTCTAAAATCGTATAAAGAAAATCAAGTTTAGAAATAATAATACGGCACGATTAAAATGGTTGCCGGGAAAGACCCACGCTCAGGTAAAAAGTAAAAACACGTGCTATTGCCTATTGTCATGTGATCGTGCTGCCAAAAAGCTTCTAGAAACGTAAAAAAGTGGCAAGCCAAGCTAGAGCTACACAAGCCGGTGTGTTTGCTGTTTTCTCAAAATGCCAAAATTGACAATAAGTCAAAAAATCTCGATGTTGTTGAACTCGTAAATAAAAAAGTGATTACATTGGCCCGTGGAGCGCTGCCTGCCGCGGCCGGCACACTGCACGCTGCACGCTGGGCGCGAGCTCTGGAGAAAGTGGCTCGGTTCGTGTCTACCTCTATTGTAATTTCGACCGCTTTTTCATGAAAACGCTTATCGTGGTAAAAGTTTTTGAAGTTATTTTTAATTTCGCGATCTCTGTCAGAAACAATTTGGTGAGTTCAGACACAAATATGTTTCAATTGTTATTGTGTTTTATAATTAACAAAATTAAACTTCGCTTTTGCCAGAGTTAGTTGCTCAGAATTTAATTTCAAGCAGAATATTTTCCCACCATTAATCGCAAGAATAGAAAGTACGCAATTAAAAAATAAAGTAGGTATTCAATTTCTTATAGGTAGAACTGATCACCAAAATCTCCAAAAAGTTTGTTCTCAAAATAACCCTCTTCTACGAAACTCTATGAACCATGAACTTTTTATCACAGACGCCTACTTTTACCAAGTGAGAGGTATCAGGCAGCGACCGTGAAATCAATTAACATTAAAAAGCAAAAAAAATCAATTGCAAGTTAAAAAATACTAACTACGTAACCCAAATTCACGGATTGCGGTCAGCCACACGGCAATGCAACTCATTTAATTGCTGAATGCAATTCTGTACTCTACAACGTTTATATTAAGCAACACATTTGCTTGTGCTAATTCTAAAGTTAGTCACTACGTATGAAATATCAGACGGCTCAGCATTTTGGAGACTAGATATGCCGTGCAGGGTAAATGGTGTTTTATTGGTTTAGATTAAGGTATGATCTCGATTGTGTCGCTAGCCAGTTGGAACGTACTACAGGAAGTGACTTATTGAGCGGACAACACGTCGTCGCGTCGACTCGTCTTCCGGTGGTCAATGTCGTCGACTGTCGACTGTGGACTACTCTCGGTGGCTCCCAGCGCACGTTCTGCGGCAACGTCACTATACTACACATACATGTGCATAAGACTCACACTAGCAAACTAATGCAGTTACTTTGACACATCGTGGACGATACGTCTTTATGTTGACCCCTAAATAATGAATCATATAACAAACTCAATTGTTTAGCGATGTATATCAATCTGTTTTTAATATTTGTGTAACATGAATTCACAATAAGTTAATACTTTGACATAATGAATTAGAATGCCTACCATTTGAAAATTAAATAAATACTCAACCTATGGTAGTTTAGCGCTTACTTTTAATAACCTGTATTATATCTGGTAGCCTAATAGTTCATTTAAGATAATTATTTTATAACCTACGTTAAAAAAAACGACTTTAATTCAGAGAGGGATTTTTGAAGTCGGTTAATTAATATATTAAACTGTCAAACACCAAGCGGTCACCGGTGACCGCAACCTATTGTTCTATAATTGTGTCTATAATGACGGTACTCGACTAGTTAAAGCAATCAAGTAAGTGTAACAAACACTTTTCTGAAATTGGCATCAAAATCTGTTCTAGTTTTTGTTAAATGTTTCCCACCTAGGTACTGTTCACAATATTAATATATCTGAACTAAAAATCGCGGGTTACTCACGTGGATATACTGAGAAAAGCTCTACTAGTTTCGAACCACAGAGGGGTTCTTCCTCATGGCGACATCGCCGCGACCGCGCACGCTGCACATGAGGAAGAATCCCTCTGTTGTTTGAAACTAGTACATCACTTATGTCTCTCTAGTATGTCTCTAGTATGTATATTGAAACTAATATGTCTCTCTAGTTAATTTAGTATGTCTCACGATAGTTATTAATATATCTTCCTTCCTTATTTTTCACTGCTGAGAATCGTGACCTTCTCGAATTATTTTACAGACGATACCACTCCACTTTTTTATGATTAAACTAGTTTTAGTTCCATGAATTTGATATTTTCCTGTTTAAAAAACTATTTTGAACGTACTGACTGCGTCAACTTATTCGTTCCTAGTACACGATACTAACTAGTGGAGCACCTTGCACGTACAATCTCAGTAGTGGCAGTAGTGGGTCATTACATTTGATTTGTAGGGTGTACATCCTAACTTTACTCCGTTGTTTGATGTGCATCCTAACTTTACTCCGTTAGGCACAATCTTTTTCTCAATTAGTTAACTACATAAGTCGCTTAGTTAAAATGTTAACTAAAAATTTGTTTAAACCTGTTATACCAGGATTCTCAATAGCCTCAGGCCCTCCTGTACCTACCACATAAACTGGCCATAAAATTAAAGTATATTCCTTTACCCATGGTCACTTTTAGTTATGACGTCACTACTATAGGTACTGAGGTCATTAACCTCACAAGAGACCATAATTTTGACCATATTATTTGTGGCAAAATGACACTAAGATTGTACTTTACGATAAGAACGGCACTTTGCTTTAGATTGCGTTTTGATTGGATGTCTGACATTTTGGATTGGGTAAAAATAACTTTAAGCAACAATACATTTAGTATATTTTCTAGTAACATGTAAAGTTATAGACACATGACAATTTTAGTAAAAAATAATGCAGAATTACGTAATAATTCCTTACAATAAGTATTTTTTTGAGGGAGGAAAATCGTGAGGCGAGAGCGACTGTCAAACTTTTACTGACTAAAAAGCAACTAGTTCCTACTCCTGCTGTTCGAACCGGAGGCCGGCAACCCTTCAACCCGGCAAGCCTTTCGCGGCATTCCAATAAACTAACTACATATTTAAGATAAATTAACGTATCTTTGTGACTGTCTAGTAAGATAGTAGGAGGTTGATTACGACTCCCTTCCATAGCCAAGCAATCTTATTAGGATTTTTTGCGAACTTTGCTATACTATATGTCCTGCCCATATAAATATTACATACATATACTAAATAACTTCTGCCTATGATGCCTGTGTCACCTTTCTGAAGTATAAAAGCGTAATTTTATATTTACAAATGGCTTGTAGAACTTAGAGTTGTTCAAACATGTTCGTGTGTGTTCTCGTTACTACTTACACGCATCTTGTCAGTTCATTTGCACTGAGGCTTTACTTGTAATTATCGTGCGAGTATCGCAGCGAAGCCTTCAGGCAGAGTCTACATATAAGCATTGCCTTTCATTTTAATTGGTACAATAAAGTCAATTAGACAAATGGTTGCAGATTTATAACGATAATATATTAGGTCTTTATATTAAATATACCAACTGATACAATACATTGCTCTTGAATATGTTCCATAAAATACCTAGTAAACCAAGTTATTACATAATAACAGACATACATAAATTCTAGAAATATAATATCTATTACGCTTATTGCTATTAAAAATCTCAGAATTCTCGATAGATCAGATGGAAAATTGAACAACCAAATATACTTATACCTAAAACCTTTCTTTTATTTCTTAAGTACTAGGGAGAAACGACGAATAATCGATCTTACAACCATAGTTTACAGTTGAAAATAAAATGTTACTTCAATGGTGATAATTATAATAAAAATCTGGCAACGTCAACACTCACGCGTAGGCTACTTAATTCAGTAGAAAAGACATCAACGAGCGCACACACTGTTTCATTAAAATTCGTATCATGATCATCTATTTACTGGGATAACCTGCCTATTATCGTGTCTAATATTATATGTTTAGGACAGTTACTTTAACTAATTTATTTATCTATTTATTAAATTACCTAAATATAACTGAATAATCTTAAAATTGATATTAGTTATACTTTACTGAATAACATAACATAACATCACGCCTTTTTATCCCCGAAGGGGTAGGTTGAGGTGCACATTACGGCACTTAATGCCACTGTACAATGTAACACCCACTTTTCACTATTTATGTTACGAGTCCCATGTAATAGGGGGTGAGCCTATTGCCATATACCGGGCACTGAATACACTGAATACAATTGCAATTTATTTTTCCTGATTAGATAATTTCAGTAAATAAGTTACGGATTCCTTAACTTGAAAGTCCGTAATCTTCCTTGAGATAAGACAGCAATGGCCAAACAAACATGGTAGTAAGAGTCCAAGTAACATTTTGTTTTAATATTAAGTACCGAATATTTTTTGCACATTATCTCAGTGTATTATTGTCATATTTTGGGTCCTAATTGTACAGTTATTTAATATTCACAAAAGACAAGCGAACAAAAAACACAGCAGTTCAACGAACACGAGTGATGGCAGTGAGCCGTGAGTCGTCGCATTCATTCCCCGGTCACGTACCGCACTCTATTGTCTATGGCTTTTGTGATGCTAACACACCGTTGTTTAGTACGAACAACATCGCTAATTATAGAAACATCAAGCCTTCATGATTTATGGTACAAACAGAAATCTCCGAATTTTATTTCAAAACGATGTTCTTCTATCCACATTTTCCACATTAATTTAGAATGCAACAAAACCACAAGTAGGTACCTAATTCCAACCTGTAAGACTGATTTCACATATTTACGGCTCGATTATATTATCATGCGTTGAATATTCATTCGGTTAATTTAAATACAAACAATCCATGTTTTAATAATTCGTATCTAAGTAATTAGCATGCAACTAACGAGATAACGCTGAAACACTAACCATAATAACTGTTTGTTTATTGAAGAAAATGTACAAGTATCCTCCGAGTCGTCTATATTATTAAAACAATAATTAATAACATTACTTGTACCCACATACTCCACGACACACGTACACTGACTCGATCAACTAATACGTACCATAAACTAGTTCTATTTTATAAATTGTATAAACGTGTTAAGTTTCCGAAGACAACGGTTTCGATAGAAGTTGCTAAGTAGGTTGCCTATCACGGCGCGCGGAGTACCGGCGGCTGTCTCCGACATACCGTTACTGTGACCCTCCAAATAAATGACACTCCACACTCAATGCATCTTTTGCAATAACTTCTAGCGCTAGTTTCACACAGGAACACTCTGTCGAACATCTTCTCAAAAAGTTTACAAAAGTTCCATTCAACATTCCAACTGAGTCAAACACTGAACCAAGTTTCAGTCCCTCATATTTACTGTCACAGAGTATAAATAAGTAAGAGTCTGACCTGATAAGTGCCTCGTGTCGATCTGTGCTGCGACTGCAACAGCCAGCAACAGGAGGCAGAACGCCTCCCAGGCGCTCCGCATCTTCACTTCACCTCAAACCACATCAACACTTACAAACACTCACAGTAATATCAATAAATTTTGCACTCGCGTTATGTTATATCTTGGTTTAGTGGGACGTGAAGAAAGTTTAGGTCGGCTTGGAAAGTTTTGGTGACGTGTCGATGCGCTCCGCGCGACGACAGACGTGAGCTCGAGACGGGCGCGGACTTACGACTGACGCCGCTCGCCACCGGCCGGCTTCCACTCGCTCGCGGTCGCGGGGTGCCCAGCCACCGGCACACATACACCTACTTGCACTAATCCTCTGTTTATCACGCGAATTTCCGTAAAGACGTATTATTGTGACGGGGTTGCTGAAACTTTCCTTAGGACATTGGTAAATTAATAAATCGATGCATTTGTCAGCACTAGACAGGTATTGTAGTCGTGAAACTGTAAGGGGTTTCGAATGTGGCTGTGAGTGTGATTAAACTGTCAAACACCAAGCGGTCACCGGTAACCGCAACCTATTGTTCTATAATTGTGTCTATAATGACGGATTTTGTAAAAGTGGAGCATGCATATGCTTCTACTACGTAACGGATTGTAGACAGAAATTCTTGAATGGCCTAATAACTGATGAAATTGTAATAAAAATCACCAAATCAAATCGAATCAAATCATTCACAATTTCTATGGAAAAAAATATTTGAGCATTACAACGTGCCACCAACATAGCAACGTATCATACTCGTATTTCCCCGAGCGCCGTATTCATTATTAAGCTAGCAACACTGCTCGCACAGGTGGTCGTAGGGTTGCAGCGTGCAGGTAGCGGGTAAACAGAGCACGGTGCACGACTCCCGGAGCCCTACACAGCGCCGGGAACAATTGGATGGAGGCGCAACCCTAGTAGCATTGTGCAGATAACGAGACCCATCGTAAACCTTTACTACAACCTCTTTGTAAGCACATGACGTGTGCCTGATTGCTTCAGATGAGATATGACAAGCAAACAAACCAAATTCTTTTGTTTTGCATAAATAATGTTAATTTTTTATGTACATCTGTGGTAACGGGAATAGCCCCGTCTTCCGCGGTCAGTTACCCGCGCGATGTATTACACATTCACAATATTTATAAATGACTTCTTATCGCTGGATTTTTTAAATAAAATTATTTATAAATAATCCTTTATGGGTATACCATGCCTTAATTACTAGGGTCACCTTATGTGGTAAGTATGTACTATGTACCGGTACTTAGGTATTGCATGAATGCCTGAATCCCGAAGTGAGATAGGGTGAGTTTTATTAAAAACTCTACAATTCTCTTCACCAACTCGGCACATAATCGACAGTCTCATTTATAACCGATCTTAAATAAACTGAATAGTGGTAGAAACCCTGACTTATCTCTTGTTGACATCATAAATATGACCATGTCTGATGCCAAGCTATGGCCGTGTGCGCATCTACCTTCACAATCTGTGTGAACACCTTGGTATTTATAGTAGGGACTCTGATCCTGGATAGATAATCCTACGTGTTGTCACGTTATGCCGCTGGATGCTCATTTGATGGGTGGGCCTCGAATCAGACACGGATGATTGAGGGCCCTTATGACTTAATAACCGACTTAGTAATTTAACACAGTTAAACAAGAGTTCATTATTTTTTTTCTTGTATGGAAGCACTATTTTATATGGATTGTCAGTATACATAATTATGTGAGGACCATGTCAGACTTAAGATATTTGTTTTCTCTTGATTTTGTTTTTTTATTTTAGTACGTTCTGTTATTTGTATGTTGCGTCAGGTATGTCTTTACATTATTCTCACATGTGTGTACAATATTGGAATATGTATCAGAGCAGTGTAAAACATTATTTTAATCATAAGTTGTATATATTTAATTTAGTAATATTTAGTTTTAATTTTATTTGGGTAATAGTTGTTAATAAAAATGACATTTGATTACTTTGATAATTACGTGTAAAACAGACTTTTTTTTAAAGAGTAACGAATGGAGTTTCTTGCTCGTTCTTCTCCACTCGAATCGACATTTTGGAACGAGCGCCTAGCTTCACTGACGTCCGTCAGTGAAGCTAGGCGCTCATAATATCAATAATAGTCTTCAGTCTGGACAAACTGACAGACTATTATTTATTTCATATTTGTTGACGTTTCAAAGTACCAAATTATGTTTTACTTAATTAAAATAAATGCTTTTGAGTTTGAGTTTGAAAAAGGCAACAAATAACTACTATTCGAGGCTAGGTTACCCATAGGGCTCGTATAATGTTGACATAATATTGTACTTTAATTTAAACAGTATCTATCTTCTTCTGTTACTTGTAGAACCAGCTATTCTCTGAAAAGGTACTAGAAATCTTATTGTAAATGGAAAAACATGAAAGTAGGAACTTTCGGTATTATGACTCCTCTGTTGTTGCGGGAGTCCATGGGCGGCGCTGATCGCTTATCATCAGGTGATCCGTATGCTCGTTTGCCTCCTATTCCATAATAAAAAATGGTTTGACAGTTGGTAAATTTGCAATCTCTTCGATCGATAAAATGATAAGAATAAGGAATTTAGTAAAAAATTTACGAATTAATAAACTATTTCCTAAGTACCTAAGCTGCATAAACTGTAAAGCAATAATTAAAACTAATATCCCAGTCACTCATAGCTAGGCGTACCTATATTTATTATGCTAATAGGTACCTGTATGTACGTACATATTTTATGTGCATATTGATCCCTTACCACATAATAAACAAATGGAATTGTCTGGCTGTGCGAATACATACCTGAAATACCTTCATCTCTGAATAGAATTCCTGTAATAATACAAACAATAATGCGATAGTAAAATAACTTAAATAACTCAGGCATATTTTTTTTTATACTTTAGTTTATTTATTTATTCAGCCATGATCGTTCCACTGCGGGGCAAAGGCCTCCTTACTCTTCTTCCATTCATCTCTACGCAAACTGTATACTATAATAGTATCAGGCTTTAGTTTGCGGAAATCATTGCTACACTAACAACAGGGTAAATATGTTTAGTTTTTATTTCAGCAATGAATTTGAAGCATTGATAAGCAACACCGCGGCCTCCGCCAGCAAATATATGCTCATGCAACATAGATGCGACACTAAAAATACATACGGCACGCATCAAACCACTCCATGGTTCAAGTGGTTTGATGCGTACCGTATGTGAGTGTGGTCACTCAAAAATATTTCGCTCCTTCACGGAGCATGCTCTGGAGTTGCTGACGCAGCGGCGAACTCAAGTCGTTTCTTATTTCTAGATTTCTATGTTCGTAATTTTCAGATGCAGGGTCGTAGAAAACCGGCGTGACACAACGTAGGTATGCATGCGTTGTGTTACTTGTAATTCCTCTGTTGTTGCGGGTATCAACGGGATGGACGCCGATTTTTTACTATCAGGTAATTCATCTGGTCCTGGTTGTTTGTCGACCCCTATTCTATCCCATAAAAAGATATGGGCGTAAGAAAACAACGAAATAAAAAAATGAACATCGAAATGTATAATAATTCACCGAACCATTGTTTGGCAATCAATCTGACGACTATTCCACAAATATAAATATATTTTTGTAATGAATACTTCACTGATAGTGCATTGTGGGTAATCAACTAGATTTCACTATGTATACCCACTAGTAAATAACACTTTATCATTCTTTAACTCGTTTAGTACCGTCATTATAGACACAATGATAACTCCTCCTTTCTTGGGAAGTCGGTTAATTAAAGAACAATAGGTTGCGGTCACCAGTGTCATCAGTTCAAAATCAAGAATTTACTACCCTTTTGATATATAGATAGAGCCTTCACAAGTGTCTACGACTCTGGCTGTGGGGTTGGTAGAGTACGGAGGTAAGTCGTGGTTCAATTCTCTAGTACCTAACTATTCATTTTGTTTAATTTTATATCTGAGTACCTATGTTTTAAATTCACAGGCGTAGTAGTAAAACAAGAAATATTTAAGTATACCTGGCACAGTCACAGCTCTGCAAAGACTCGTTCCTGCATTAGTTGTATTTGCTAGTCGTAAACATCAGGCGTTACAGATTTGTGATTATGAAGTTCTGACATTTCTAATAAACGTCCTGAAAAATAGATCTATATGATATTATTTTTACGTATCAGCATTAAATTGGTCGAAAGGTAAAATTATCGATTGAGAAAATACCAGTAAACCATTAAACTGTCAAACACCGAGCGGTCACCGGTGACCTATTGTTCATTTATTGTGTCTATAATGACTTACTTAACGAGTTAAGCCGACGAAGAAAAAAGCCATCTAAATTACACTACAACCGATCCTAGACATAATTATGTACCTAATACTTGAGCTAGGCAATATTTTCTGTGGTTTTCCTTACAAGCATTTGACAGACAAACTTGCATGGTATCGCCAAGCACGGAATCTTTGAGGAAAATAATATTTCAAAGAATTATAAATAAATAAACCTTATAAATAAACCCGACCTTCAAACCTTCAAGAAAAGAGCATATTCCTTTTTAAAATGCCGGCAACTCACCTGACTCCTCTGGTGTTGCGGGTGTCCATGGGCGGCGCTGATCGCTTACCATCAGGTGATCCGTCTGCTTGTTTGCCTCAAATTCCATAAAAAAAATACTGCTTATAGATAATTGCGTACAGATAATTAAAATTGGAATGTCTGTTTGTAATATTAAAAACCGCTTTTTACTACATGCTTATGAATATATACAATACACATACCAAAATATCACTATTTGGAATTTTTGTCTGTCTGTCTGTTTGTACTGGCTATTCTCTGGAATGGCTGGACCGATTTTTCAAGACTTTTTTTGGCGGGTTGCTGATGTAATAAGAAGTAACAAAGGCTTATAACTTTTATTTTGGAAAATTGAACCAAAATAGAGTTGTGTTCTAAAATACATATTCTACGCGGACGAAGTCGCGGGCAACAGGTACATTATAAAAATAATTATGTTACTTTTGTAACTACTTACCTATTTCTTAATACGAATCTGTTTCGTTATTAGAAAAGTCAAAGCAAAGCATAATGGATCTCGGCTTAAATTCCCGAGTCGTAGTCGTAGTATTTTAGAATTACAATTATTTTGTCACCTTTATTGGGAACGTTCCCCTGTAATAGTGATGCGGAGGAATACTTTGACGCCTATATTAAGGGTATATATATTTTTTGTTGATTTCTCTTGTTACTTTCGTTTTATTAAATAATTTAGTTGTAGTTAATTTTAAGTTGTAAATATTTATGTAACTACTCTTTTATTTAATTTTCAAGTTCTGTGATTTTATATTTTTACGGGTGGTTATGTTAAAATTATATTCCATGTCTGACGATGAAAAAGAACCTTTATTGAATATTATTTTGGCAAAACATTGCTTAAATTACAAAAATAAAAATAGATATGAAAGTGGCCGGAAATTCAACCCCACTCATAAATATTTTCGTATGGCAGCACCAAAGTAAACGTCATTGCATTTGAAACGTCATTAGGCTGGCATTCCAAATTCGCTACAAAAATGTTGTAATGTTTGACATTTTCATGAGTCTCTTTCTCTTTCACCCACATTGTAAATACTAGGGACACAAACTATGCCAAACTACCACGCGCTGATAATCGTAAACAATGACATAAGTCACTATCAGAGGACGCGTTTGTGTTTTAAATTAAAAATGGTTTTAAATCAATTTATTTGATACCTATGTTACGTTGAAAATTCCAATAAAATGTCGACTAACGAACAGCCGGACCTGTTGTTTTTCGATACATTCTCCCACGACACGAGTGAGGTAAGATAAATGCATATTTGGTTTGATGCTTGTTTCGGCAAATTTACCGTAACCTGTGTAAACTTTTGTCACTAATTATATTTCAGGAGCTTAATTTGGATTTGGTGCAGTTTCCGAAGTCAGTTTACGTGAGAGAGATACGTATAATTCCTTTGGGAGCGCGCGTGGAAGGTGATTTTCCCGGCGGGGTGCGTCTGGGAGCAACAAACCCTACAAAGTTTCACATAGACTTCTTTGTGAACGACCTGAGCAAGCCTGGTGCGTCGACGTTCGAGGCTCTGGGCAGCCTGGACTACTGCCAGAATGGACAGATACACATGGAGTGTGGGAGTGGACTGGATCAGCCCAGGATACCAACTGACGGACTTGTGCTTAGAGGTTAGTAATTTGTCGGTCATTCCAAAATTTTAAATTTTTGTAGATCATAGGTTACAAAAGATGTTACAAGAATTAAATTGACCTGCTATGTATTGCCATCAATAGCATATTAATATATTAAATTAATTTACTATTTATAAATTACATAAAAAAATATTTTCAGATTTGTCTTCAAATTAAATTAAAAATATAGCGTCATGCAAAGATCATAATTATATTGGCATGGGAAGATAGTAATACGAAATCATTTGTTGAAACATCTTTTAATATGGATAGTTGTGACTTATTTTCGCTAGTAGCACTACACGGTGAGTTGGGTGTAATAAAGTTATATAAACTGTTTACTTATCTGTCACAACTGATTTATTATTATTATCCGTCTCAGTTCATATAGTAATTTAATGTAAATATTGTTCCATTCTGGCTTGCTCTTGGATGTTAGATATTTTGTAAAAATATTGCTTATATTATTTGGTAATATAACTTAACGATTTCATTTAAATTGTTTAAAATTGTCAACTAAAGTATTTGAATTAAATTAGGACAGTGAAAACGGGCTACATATAGTTAATACTAGAAGAATACTACATAATAAGAGAAGTCAATGCATTCCTTGAATCATCACAACATTTATAGAAAACGAGAACAAATAAATCATAGTCACTAATATTATAAACTATGTTTTAGCCACGGTTTATTCCTGTATTATCATGGGATGGGAGCATTTAATCAAAATAAAAAGTACAAACTAGAAATAGAAAGAAACTGCCACATTAATAATATTAGTGTGATGTGAAAGATTGTTTGTTTGGATGTCTGTCTGTCAACATGCTGAGACTACTGAACGAATTTTGATGAAATTTGGTATACAGGCAGAGTATGGGCTGACTTAGGTGATAGGATTTTTTATCCCGATTAAATTCTCTCACGGTGTTAAACAGGAATCATATTCTACACGAACAAAGTTACAGGCAACAGCTAGTAATTAATAAAAGTGTAAAGAAGATCATAGGCTTTAACTACCTATTATGTCTAGTAGACAGCAAAACAAAATGTCTAACAAAAAGTTTTCCATAATAATATACCTTAACTATTACTATACATTCCAGGATGGTACACAACAATCACTTTGGCAGTCTATGGTAACCTGACCCAAGTTCTGCCTGAAACTCCAGTGGGTGCTAATCCTCCTCCAGTGGTACAGAGACCTGTGGTCACCCGGGAAGTGCCACCAGCTCCCGCACCCACTGTCCCACCCAACCCTGAGTGGAGCCAGGAGCCCTCTGTCCCAATACCTGCCTACACTGGTAATGTTGCAGCTGCTAACCCTGATGTGTATGGACCCAACAACTATCCAGAGAACTATGAGGGTCAGATGTACAGAGGCGACTACTATGAGGCTGAACAACCAAAAGATCCCAGGACTTACCAGCACATGGAAGAGAATGCTTGGGAGAAGAGAGACCTCAGCTGTGAAAGAGAACCTGACAGGATGCGACACAGCCCGCGCTCTATCGACCACGACAGAGACAGGAGAGATGTGCGCAGTCGGAGACGTTCCCTCGACCGGGGACGAAGCCGCGAGTCTTCTAGACTTCGAGATAGAAGCAGGGAAATCGATAGGATGGATAGACTTCGGTCCCGATCCAGGAGTCGCGACAGAGATTATGTAGTTAAAGGAGAATATCGGCCGCTCAGTCGATCACGATCTCGTAGCATCGACAGATTGCGAGGAATGTCTACCGACCGCGACCGTGACCGAGACTGGGACAGGGGAGCCTACAAGAAGGACGACTACCGCCGACACCGCGAGCCGTCCTACGATAGGTCTCGTGGCGGATCGTACGATAAAGACGCTGGTTCATACGAACGTCGCTCTCCATACGACAAGAGAGCTCCATCGTATGAGAGGAAAATTCCTTACGAGAAACGTTTATCTCCGTATGAAAAGCGAGCCTCGTCGTATGAACGAAGGGCACCTTCCTACGAGAAGCAATCTTCTTATGACAGGAAGCGTCACTCGCCTTACAGCCGCATCAGAGGGTCTAGCTATAGTAGCCGATCTCCAAGTCGAGATGATCCTCGCAAGAGACCAAGAACTCCACCAGGAGAGAGTAGCAGGAGACCTTTGTCTCCAAGAGAAGTGGATGCTACAAGCCCAATTAACTCCATACGTTCTGAAGAAGGTGCCGACTACGACAGAAGTGGAAAACAAATTCCAAGAGTTGACTTCTATCACCAGAGTTATCGACACAAAACTTCAATCAGAAGTCCCTCTCAAGAAGCAGAAAATGCTGCGTATGCAGAACAACAACATAACAGTTTAGTCACTGTCCAAATAGTTGACAACACCACCACCAAGCCTATAGAATCACCAAACCGCAATATTGACGAAGACAGATCCATGGATGCGGAACAGTTTGAACCAATTTTATCAGACGAAGACATTTGTGATGATATGGAGGGTCCCGCTTACATGGAAGTCGATTATGACGTGAATGATTACTGCGGCGTGGATGACATCATCAAATATTACAATCCTTTCAAATGTGATTGGAAGAAGTACGAATATGTTAATAAAATACATTTATTGGGACCCAATAAAGAGGGTGCCAAGGATGTGTTGACTGCGACATTTGACGAGTTATGTGATGCTAGTCCAGAACTATTCAAAATCTCAGAATTGGCAAAATCTAATAAGAAATTGGACCAAAAGTTCTTCGCGAGCACGTTCCTTGAAATCGACAACACGGCGAGGGAGGAGTGGGTGCACCAGTGTGAACAACTGTTCGTGTCCATTACTACTCTTTTCAAAAATACCGACATTGTTCTGAGAATCTTTAAGAGTCCAAACCGGAGTGATTCTACGAATGAATTTACTGAGATATATCAACTGCTAATATCTTTCTGTAAGATTGGACTAACGTTTGATTTAGCTTTAGCACAACAACAACCAACCTACAAGATACGTCACATGAAGTGCGGCATACGTCTTGCTGAAGCTCTGATGGGCCACAGACACAACGGAGAAGTGACAAAACTACTCCTCTCGTCTGGTCTAGACATGCCTATGTTGCTACTGGATATGTATTCCAGGGAATACATGGCCTTGAGTATTCGTCTCATGATTTTGAAGGCATTGAACGCCTGTCTCTCGTCGAAGGAGTCCATAGATCATTTCATGAAAGAAACTGTTTTCCCCAAGTTTGATAAAAGTGATGACAGAAAACCAAGAAATGGTTATCAAGCATTAATAACGATGATGCAAACGAACCCTCTAGCCAGACTGAAGTTCTCCATCAGCGCGTTGATAAAGAAATTGAACATTTATGAACTGTTACAAAAGCTACGGAATTTGGTGATTGATTTCAGTAAATCAGGAGATGACTCTGAGTTCTCCGAAGCTGACTCGCATTTCATAGTGAACTCCTTCGAAGAGATATTGCACATGTATCGGTCCCAATGCTTCCACTTGTCGCAGCCAAAGCGTTTCCTTCCCGTCTCCGCTCAATTTGAGATCAGTAAAGAATGCTCTAATGAAACCTTACTCGAGTTCTTCAACATCCATCAAATCCTAGAAGTTTGTTTGTATTTGTTAACTTGTCCGGGAACATGTAACAATCTTGTCGTAGTTAGCCCTATCCATGATTTGATCTATGAACTAATTAATTCTCAAAATGGACTGAACTTCCTCTACAACAACATTGAGATGAGCGGACTGTTGTTCAAGACACTGACACTGCCGTACAGTCAACAGAATACTGAGGACTTCGTATACCCTCATGACCTGAGCAATTATAGCGACCTACAAATATTAGGCTTGGAACTAGCTTACAGACTGAAAGCTTTATATTACTTGCAGTCGATATGCGACCAGCAGGTAGGGAAGGCTGACGAAAACGAATTGATCGATCGTCTCCAATCACTTTACTGTCTCAGTTTTGGTAGCATCGGTAGGACTGCTGTGCCAGACGTTATTGTGATGGGAGATAACGCTGAATGCCTTATGGAGGTATTCGAGAATGACTTGAAATCTAAGACTAAAAATGAATCTCCTTTAAAACAAAAATCGCCAGCGAAAGGATATGCCATCGAGTTGATTGTCTCTGCGGTGCGATTCGCTGCCAATGTTCCATTCCTAAAGAAGTATGGACAAAGACTCATCATTGTATCCAGGGAACACGATAGATTCGAACCGAGCGTGTCAAGTGTACTACAGGAGGTGATTCCTTATCTGAAACCCGTTGAAAAGCCAACAGTTTTGTCTGGGGAAGACATGGCCGAATGCGTGGAAATACTCAAGGCCAGCTTAGAACACGCCCCCGACCTACCAGGAGAGCTAATGACATGTTTGAGAATCTTGCGACACTACTGTATATCAGATTACGAGAACAATGTTACGATTGCGTGCGAGTCGGCCACAGAGGAATATGTTGAGCTGAAATATAAGTACAACGTGCTGCAACTGTTCTCTCTGGACGGTGTGGCGCACTTGGCCGGGCTCCTGGACCGACTGGCCACACATTTCGACCAGCCTAGCATGCACACTTCATTATTCGCTTCGGTCAAAGGCCTGCAACTAGCGCAGATATTACTTCCTTGTCTAAGACTATTAGACTCCATGTTAGCTAGAGTAGTGCGCTGCCGAGGACCAAGATTCCGCGATTTGACGGCTGCTCCTGTCTTGTTGAAGACGTACGGAATAGCCAAAGCATACCCTGTAGGCTCGGTGGGGTACAGGACTGCTGCTAAGGCCGCGGAAGCTTCAGTAAGGGCATTACTAGCTTACGCTCAACCCATAGCTGATGACGCTAACGATGGTGACTCCATCCGCAGAGGTCCTTGGACTTCTCTCTGCTCGGAAGTAATCTCCTACATCACGACAGCTCCGTACACGTTCGTTCCAGGCCTGCTAGTCTTTTCTGAACTACTGCCACTACCCCTTCCAATGCAAACTAAAACGCCACCTACAGATCGGGAGTTAGCAGATGCGTCTAATGAGAGGCGACTGTGGTCGGCTCATCTCCACGCACTATCTAACGACCTGACTGACATGATCCAGATAATCTGCATGTCGACCTACCGGCCAGTAGTGCACATGCTGCGCAGAGTGTGTGTACAAATAGCTGACCTCGCCCCCAACACCGCGGCCACTGTCGCCCGTGCAGCTGTTGGAGCTGTGATGCGAGAGCTGAAACCAGGCGAACCAGCTAGTGCCAGCGTGGCGCGAGTACTGGGCTTTCTAGCGTGCTTAGTGTCGCACGCACCAGTAAAATGCGCAGTGCTGCATGCTATGAACAGTGGCGGTCCTCGAGCTACCGACGTCCAGACTGCACTGGGCTCGGTGCTGGGGCTGGCCAACTCCAGCAACGAACATGCCGCGGCACAAGAGTACGCGGCGCATGCTCTGGCAGCCTTCTGTGACGCTGAGATTACTCTAACACCTGTAGGTGGTACGACAGACATCATTTTATCAAACTCTTTGCCGAACAAAGACGCGTTAGTCGCATTTTTAGACTCTACGGCGGACTGCCTCGAGTCCACCACAAAGACCTGCTCCGTAGCATCGTCTATACTCCGAGCGTACTTCGTTCTCACGGAACATGAGTACGGGTTCCAACAGTTCAGGAAATTCGTATCCAAAAGGAGAGAAAGTCTCGGGAAGTTCTTCAAATGGGCCTTGGAAGGGCAAGGAGAAGATAAAGCAGAGTGTTTGAGTTTGTACATAGATCTCATGAGGATCCTGAAGATGGAAGAGGGTGAAGGTTCAGTCGGTCGGAAGACTATGCTGACTGTTGGCGAGATGGCTGACATGGTGGGGTACTCACCTTCCGATGAAGATCATCCTGTTCTCAAGTTGGATAAGATTTTCAGAGTGAGTATTGATTTCTAACAATATCCTAACGAAGTATAACTCATGCTTTCTTACATTTTTATTTTTGTTCACATTTTATTTCATATTAACTCTCCCTCTGCTGTATTTTATTGTCATTATCAGAAATATTGCATGTTCGTGACGCCATGTCCCTGTTGTTGCATGTTGCTAGTATCCATGTGTGTGTAGCCATATATTAAGCGTAGACTTTCCTTCCACAGCCAAGAGAACAACACAGCAATTTTAATCACCGTTTTCAGGAAAGAAACTCCGACGAAGACGCTCTAGCGAACGCGGGCTTCCTCGCCAGTCATCTGCAGAAGCTGAAGACCCTGGAGGAACCCGGTACTCCCCCAGAGGTGCAGGACATGGTGCTGCCGGCGCCGGAGACCCTCGTCGCACAGTTTCAGGCGCGGACTGTCTACTCACTCGGGGAGGCCAGTGATGAGAGACTTACCTCCAGCTACTGGCTCAATGTACCCGCCGCAGGGGGGGAGGACGACGTCAATGATAGTGAATTGGTACGTGACACACATAATAATCGTTTATCTATTTAAATATTGAGTGTACTCATCCATCTCATACGAAGCTTCGATGAGATCTTTTTTGACAGTTGCACAGTGAAATTGTTTCAATGCTGGTTCTAGAGTTGTTGATGTATGATTGACTGGTATGGTGTTCCAGGTCCCATGCGACGTAGTGTCGCTGGCGTCGCAGTTGGTGGCGGGGGGCGGGGAGGCGCTGTGTGGCGCGGTGCGGCGCCTGGCGGGCTGCGCCGCGCTGCAGGGGGGAGGGGGGGGCGAGGCCGCGCCGCGCGACGACAAGCGCCCGCCCGTCGCTCTGTCGCGCGTGCGGGCCGAGGGGGGGGCCGACGCATTCCGCTCGCGTCCCCCCAACACCTCGCGGCCCCCCTCGCTGCACGTCGATGACTTCACTGCCCTGCATCAGCCTTACACCGCCACGCAGCTTACTAGGTCAGAGACATATTTCATTTTACAATTCATCATCAACTCATGTACTTGTCATCATGTCAACTTTCTATGCTGCTGAGCTCCTTTGCATAAGAGGGCTTTGACAAACATAAACTTCTCTTATGCCAAACCAGTGAGCTGAATGTTTAATAGATAATTGTATGTATTTACAGAGGTATGCGACGTGGCATTGCTGTGGCAGACCGCGGCCGGTTCGCATCGGCGGCCCCCATGCACGCTCACTACCGACATCTGTGAGTACAGACCATTTGTTCCTGACCACTTTATACAAGGAAGTTACCTGTGACACTATTTCACTTCACATACAGTACTAATATTGTTAACTACTTGCCACTATTGTAAATTACGCCATCTCTTGATGACATTCATAAATAGATGTGGCGATTTACAAACTGATGATGTAAATCTCCGATAGGTGGTGCTATATGTTGAATTTTTTACTCAATATTATATTATTATAGAATATGTTGTTTGTTTTATAAATTGTGGGTTAATACCACATTAAAATTGATTCATTATTATTTACACAGTCGGGGACGCGGTGCGTGGGAGATGGGAGCTTCACACTTTGGACACTTCCCGCCTGCGTCTCAGTACATGATGGGTGAGTAGCATTTTTAAGCAACTCAAGGATTATATTTACTTTACTGCCTACCTCGTTAGTCGAGTGGCCGTAAGTGTGACTACCGAGCAAGCAGTCTCTCTGGTTCAGTTCTTAAGTTGAGTATTATTCGATTTTTAAAATTCTCAACACGGAGTCATTTACACCCGGTATAATAGAAGGACATTGGTCTATATTGCAAGACTCATAACATAACTGCTAAAAACGTTGGTATTACACAGAAAATGTGCACATTGTGTACTCTTTCGGATATTCTACGGCTCCTCAATGATATTAACTTATTCTTAATTAGTGTGTTTCGTTTTAATATAATGATATAATGTGATCCAGGCGGCATGGGCTGGGGCGGCGCCGGGCGCATGTCCCGCGGGCCGCGCCACCGGTCGTTCATGCGCTGACACACCCGGGCCTGCTACTGACCTTGTACTTTACCTTTTACTCTTACATATACTTATATTATCAAATTGCTGTCACAATGTGTCTCGGACTTTTGTATCTAAAACTATTTCCGAATTGTGTTGTGTACCATCAAAAGTATGGTATGTGAAATATTGACTGAATGTAAAAATGTCGTGCCATATATTGTTGATGCAACTTCATGGCTCGTTTATTAAATATTTAATGTAAAGATAATAGATTTGGTAAGAAAACAAATACATTTCTCAATAAGTAACAGTCCATCAGAGTATTTGGTAATGTATAATATTATCTTTATGTTATGCACAATTAGTGCTCAGTGTATGTAGTAGTGAATGAAAAACAATATATTATGTTATGCTAACAGTACTTTATTGTTTCATTTAAGAATTTCTGTGCCTTTAGCCAAACGCCACTTTAGCGCTTGTTTACCGAGAGAGTAGAAAACTAAATGTATGGGGATGATTGATTGACGATTATACATTGATTGACGTAAATTTTGACACTGACAAGTGTCAAAATTTACGTCAATCAATGTAATTTAGTTTTCTACTCTACAAGTAGACAACCTCTAAATGGCATTTGGCTACAGCTGCTGGTTCCTTGACTTAATTCTTATTTAAGTTAAATGTCGGTAAGGATGTGTAGGTCTTTTATAGAGCTGTGCTTAAAATGACAATGACCAAATTTGTATGGAGCGTGGTGCCTTTTCATTTTTTCGCGGCAGTTGATCGGATGTGGAAAAACTGATGCAGAATAACATTCCAAACAAAAAAATATATGGGGTCTTATATCAAAAACACAGTCCAAATCGAGTTAAATCAGTTCAAAGATGTGAAAATAGTGCTATACCTCTATTATCCCTGTGATTTTGTTGATGGTGACCGTATACAACGCATATTTCTTCATTTACTTGTCCAAAATATTTTATAATAAATGTTTATAAACGATTTCAAGGAATATAATGAAGATTATTGTGGACTTTTTTACGCATTTTTTTTTTTTGTTATAAGTCCACTGAATCAGAACAGAGTGAACCATTAACTGACCACTGCTGAAGAAAAAGAAACATTTCGCTTGATTGGCTAGCGTGTTCAATTTATATGTATACGGTTTATGGCCTATGACAGATTTTCATGATCAATTTCCTCTCAGTCAAAAACCCGCAAAATACTTTACTGAGCCCTACCATGAAATGCTATGTTTGTCAGGTGCGGCGTCGATAGCGGATTGAATAGCGCTGATCACTTTAAAAATCGATGGTTTTCTTTCTTCAAAAGATTATGCTAACTATTAAGTAGATGAGTGTCCCACCAGGAGTCAATGGCAAAAAAAAATATACTTTATTAGATGTTTGGACGGCTACCACTACTCAACCCACCACTGGTACCACAGCTGACGCTCATGAAGCTTCATGACACAACTCCTAGAAGCATCCCACAAGTTATCGACTGAGAGAAAATAGGTACTAAAAATTAGTGCCTGGCAAAATGAATATATTGTGGTGTGATATGGTTTTCCTGTGCCCGGAGTTCAGTTGCGCGCAATTTGAAGTTAGAAATTGTGACAAAACTATGAATAATTTGAATAAAAAACCGAAGTAAAATGTTTGACTCCAGCTCCTTTCAACGCTCATAACTCAGTCCAGATTTCCATATATAAGCCCATAGACAATTTCGTTTGTAATGTCATTCTAGATAATATTTTCCATAAATCATCGACTGCCGCCAGAAAAAAGAAAGGCACCAATTTTAATCAATGCCCTTTAGCACCCATTTTAATTACACACGCACTTTCACATTTGCAATTTCAAAATCTTGACAGACATTGTCCTGCTTGGGGATCAAACAAGTACAATAAACTGCTTTTGGTGAACAATTTAATATCGGTTACGATACTTTGTTTGCTTCAAGCAGTTTGCTCAAGACATAAAACAAAAAAACTAACGGTTAATCACCGATCAGTTGGTAAAAAAAAATATTCGTTCTGAAGTACCAGGACTTCACAGCGTAGTAAAAAGTGCATTATAAAAGTGGATAAACATTCTTCAATGAAAAAAATACGCCACATTTGTTCTGAAGTACCGGGACTCCACAATATAGTAAGAAGTGTATTAAGTAGGTAGGTAGGAAGTGTGGCTCGTTTGGGGCCAACGGTGCATAGAGTGGGGACTTTAGCTGCCCATCCAGTGGATCCAGCTTCAGGGAAGATGGTGACACAGTGGTCACGAGCCGCCGTACACAGCGCGGCTCAATGGAGACACCTGGCTCTCTAGGGATGTGCCGTAAAATGCGTTGCACCGTGGGCGCTTCGGAGCAGGTCTCTTTTAGAGGACCCGCTGCCCCTTACAGATGCTAATGCCACCGGGGTGGTTTTAGTGAGGTAAAATCCCCATCCTCTCTAGTCTTTCTCCCCAAAAAGCTTTTGCCTTTTGTATTTGTACCGTCATCAAAAAAAAGAAGTATGTTTGCATTTCAATAAAAATGTATAAGTAGGTAGCAGGGTAGCACAAAGAAACTATCAAATATGAAATAGAATCAAGAGTAAAATAAGTAATCATACTAGATGCCACAAATGTTGTTCAAATAAAATATATTGTACCCACTTTACACTTCCCTGTGTTATGAGATCCTAGGAGGTACTTTGGAATATAGTTTGTGACAACTGATTTAGTGGACTATAAATATTGAAGTACACACTTTCTGTAGTAAATTCTAAATTGAACCATTTAAGAAAATATTTAGTTTTAATTCAGCAGTATTTTATTTATTACTGGATAATTTCGGAGTAAAACTGAGGGTGGAGGGCAATCGTGAACTACTCGTCCACAACGGACTAGGACGGCCGTACTGTCAATGTTAAGCAGTCGACATGTATTAGTACACAAAGAAAACAATTTTAGAAAATTTAGAAACAAATCAACTTTATTATCAAGATGAAAAAGATCAAATCATATATTATAATATATAAGCTTAATGAACAGATATGTAAACCGCGACAATCACAGTCCAGCACTAACATAACCCTTGCTGTATATACCTTACTGCGAAACAAAACAAACGTCCACTATACATACAATACAAGTATATTATAATTTACATTATACATATCAAATAAAACAAACTATCATTTCCGCGTCTCAACTAAACAGTAACGTTGTAAAATTTATAATTATAGTATTATTTATATTAATACTCCACCTAGAATTTCCCATAGCGTTTCGTTACTATAATTGTCTTTGTTTTTTTTCTTATTTTTGTTTAATCATTAAACGGTAAAACATCTCACTAGCATAAGTTTATATTTACAAGGCCCTCAGGCACAGTCAGTTCAGTAAAAAAGTATCACTCGCGACATGGCACGGGCGGCGCCGCGCCGCACTACTAGTCCCCGGGGTGCTCCGGGCACGATCTGTTCACTTCAAACCATTGATCTATACATCTGGAACAAAACAAATTGTACATGTTAGTATTAAACACAAATTACAGTCTACCACTACCGCCATCTACTTGGCCTGACCATGTACTTTGTGGGTAGTTTGTAAAGTAAGTACAGATTTACAAAGCACTCAACAGATGGCGTTCGCAATATAGCCTCTTAGCATTGCACCCTCACGCACTCTGTACTATTTACGTAAAGTGGTGTGCTTACTGTTTCGTACGAAACTACAGAGGGCGGAAGGGTGCAGGTCAAATATTCTCGCGGCGAGTATCAGCTGACCTAGATCGCGTCCTCTTATCGGAGCTTTGTCTAGGTACCGCGCTTTGAGCCCTAGAGCCCTACACTACAGACTACTGAGGAGCGCTCGAGAGGCAGCAGCGATGTTACTAGGGGCTGAGTGTGAGGGCTTAGAGAGCTCATTTCTCACGAGTATGTCAACTATAACTTTACTAAAAGGTAGGGATTAAGTATATGCTAGTGTAAGATTTTACTTTCAAACTGCGTGATTAATAAGGGTCACATATTTATCTATCTATTGGAAATGGGCTCTACACAAAACAATCATCTGAATAGCTCTCATAGAAACAACAGGTACAGTATGGATGTCGTGATAATATTTGAGATTTCCCTGGACGATTGCATGTTTTATCCGCGCACTTAGAATAATAGAATATCAATGAATAATCGATTACACATCAATATCTGTCCACCTGGTGCCGCCGGCGACATCAGGCACATTGATTATAAAACTACGTATCAAACTGTACCTATAACTTTATACAAACAGTAATCACCCGAACTTGTAAGTGTGAATAATTGATTGCAAGTAAAAGCATCTATTTATATTTACTAAGGTAATGTTTTCCTGTGTGTCAGCCATTTTCCGATGACCTTCGAGTAATCATAAGCCTCGGGTCTTTCTTATAAATATTCGTAGTACTGTTTTAACGTGTACACTAGGACAACTAGGACTTGTGGACTTATTTTTAAAAGGACAACGCGTAGTTTAGTATGTTAGACTGTTGGTTAAATGTTCAAGTTGCATTACAAGAATTCCAAGATTAGGTATATACAAAAATATCTTAGATGATGTAAAATGAGCACTATCGCAAATGAATCAGTGTGCAAACACCTGAAGTATTAGTCATTACAATATACCGGCAGTCTCTGAAGCCCTTGATTAGATAACTATCTACGTATGACTGGTACATAGGCATTATTAGGCGTATATTTAAATAATAATTTGAGCCTTTATAGGTACCTACTTAAGTATTTTATGACCGACGTAAGCTGAACACTGACTCTGACTCTGGCACTGGGCAATTACTGATGACTGATGACTGATGAGTTATCGCGTGTGTCATCGTTACAAACCAGTTATGTATGATGCTGCGCAAAACTCTGACGTTCTGTATTACCACTTACAATGTTACCGGTTTTTCTTTTTTTTTGTTGTTGTTTCCGTATTTCTTGTTATTTACGCGAGAAGTAACAGCGTCAGGTTCTATCTATATAAAGACTATTGTAAGAATAATCAACACAATAGCTTCAATTCGAAATTAAAGCACAGGTAAGTTTCAACTTACATCATTTCACTGAGTAACATTACGATTTGTCTAGCCTAGCAAAAGATTAGCCTTAGGAGAAATACCTAGCCCAGCTTAGCTGTAGCTTTCTCTAGATGTTTATAGCTTTGTCTAACATTTAAGATATTGATGTACTTATAACGTATAAGTTAGCAAGAGATGTGCTTACCCCTTGTGGTAGATGCAAAGGCAGGGCAGGCGGGCGATGGTGTCTCCGGCGGAGAGTTCCTCCAGACAGATCACACATTCGCCTTTCGAGTCGCTTAGCACGTCCTCTGTGAACATGTTAACCACATCATCAGCAAACTATTCTATTAAAACGTCCAATGTTAACTAAATTAGTAGCACCGAACTGTAATTTACGTTACCCAAGTAATTTTGAGTAAAGTTCATATATTTTCGTAAAGTTACATCCTATCTGTACGCTGCAAACGAATGGTTTCCACCACACTCCACTACATTGACTCTGAATGCTATCAGTTATGACATAATAATATTTCCTCGTCCAACTTACAGACAAATAGAAAAGAACAGACAAGTATAATTTGCGAGCAAGTCTTGCCGTTTCTGCATAAATAGTTAATGAGGTATTTCACTCAAAGTCTTTCTTGTAATTACGTGGAAAGCCTCTGTCCCGGTTTAAAGTGCTTATTCCCACTATTTCTTGGCGAAACGCATTGTGAATAATGTCGAGCTGTTTCCCAAATCTCGTTGGGAGTTACTAAGGTAATTAACTTAATGGATACTTCAGTTTAAACAAGGAAGCACCTACGTGACGCTGTGTTATATAGAAATAACGGTGTGGTGGGACATTCAGTTATTAAACTTATAAGCAAAACATGGAGGAACTCGATGATATCATAATTTCAGAACAATTAGTCTTAATTCTTAGGTTGTTTATGTTCTGCGCTAAATCGGAGGTAGGGTATGCAATTAATTTGTGTATTCAGCTGACTCATTTGCATACAATTTACCTTATTTTAAACTAAATATAACACCATGGCAGTGTCATTTATCGTGTCGTATTTGTTAGTTACAGGACTGTTATAATGGATAATTAAAAGAATAGTTACGTACCGTTATATGAGAGTCTTGGCCTGGTAAGACACATGACAAGATGGCACTCTATGTCGTCCGGCAATACAAACTTGCTGCACACCGGACATTTTATACCTGGAACATAAAAAACGGACACTGTTAATGTAACATCATAAAGAAAAAAGTATAATTAACACAATTATTATTCCTAATTAATATTAAGAGCTTTATCTCCGCAGACTTGTGAAATGTCCCGAGCCTCGGTTCGTATTTTCATAATGCAATAAGGACAGGTTTCCAGCTTATAGAGTAACTAAACCAATCCATCAAGTTGTTAGAACGTGTTCGCATAAAATATTGCTAAACAAACAGGTTCCACTGAATTATAAACAAACTGTTAGTGTCGATACATAAATAAGTAATCAGGTGAGCTTTATCCGAGTTTAATTTTAGCGCTCGTCAGATGGAGTGATAAAAAATTCTGTGTGTCGTCACATCGTCAAGTAAGCCGGTAAGAGAGTAAGAGTGAGCCAATTTAACGCTTTAACGTGTCTACTTATGTACACAGACTATAGAGGTATATACGTTACAAGTGGGTAGGTGTAAGTAAACATCCACCCGCTGTGTGCTTTCCATAAATATTTTTTCGCTAACCAAGTGAAGCTGATGAAAGGTATATTAAACATGGCAGACTATGAAACATTTTTCCAACTGTCCCTACTGTTTACTGTATTGCTGGTTGCTTGACAACTGATTATTTTGGAACCACTACCTTCAAGACACCAGGGACATATTCGCTAAATGTTTCCTTGTTGAAGAAACGTATTTTTCTTTAATAGGGAACCAGCCAGCTTACCTACCAAATTACTTTAATTGCCTGTACAACACGTAAAATAATCATAAAACCATAATTGTATGTTAAATAAGGTTGCCCTGGGAACTGTTTTACAATACGCAGTATTTGTTTCACATTATTGGACACCACACACCCGTACCTACTAATTAAATACAACAATATCGATCCTCAAGTGCCCGTATAAACTTCGGTATAATATGACGGAGGGCGCCAACTATTGTCTATGCAATTAGACGGTCGACAATAATCGTTAGCGGCGAGTACCGAGTTACTGACAATCGATTCTCCGTGTGTTAGGCTCAAATCGATACTATTCTGTCGTGGAATGTTATTCACTATGTATAGTAAGTTTTTAAATCGTGGAAAAATTGCCGAGTCATCATTCAATTAGTCAATTCATAATGAATACTATCTGTCGTTTAATATATGGCTTGTTTATATCTACACTCAGTTATAGCTTTCAGGTCCTCTGTACCTAATAGCGAAACATCAGTGCGGTATTATTGTACATACTTATATAATTTTATATTTTCCCCATCGCTTATAAATGTTTCAGAGAACACTTCGTGTCATTCTGTTAGGTTCAAAGTCTATAAAACTTAACACAGAAACCAGTACAACTAGCTGCATAATAATTAAAGGACAATTAATATAATTACGTAATATATGCGTATCTATATCATGTAATTATGTACGTGTGAAATCATCAACGAGAGGGAACATGCCGCGGCCATGTTGTAAAATTCCGTTTGAGAGGCACTCTATTATCGCGTCGCCTCTTCAAATCAATTGTCACGCCTGAGCCACAAACTGCCTAATACACAAATCAACGGATAAATAAATGCCCAATACAGATTTCAAAACAGAATAAATGTAAAACGTGATAACATGTTTGCAAATTAAATTATTGTCCAAGTGATTTGACACAGTTTACATAATATGAAGTGCCAACAATATTAAATTAATTTGAGCGTGCAGGCGCGTGCTGCATGCAAACGCTGCGGTTCCTAAACACCAATATAAATTATTAAATTAATTAAACAGGACTCCGAAACTTGTTCGATAAACTTTTTAACTGAATTCGCTGGTCAAATTAATTGAGGAAAAGAGCAATCGAAGGAGTTACTTCTAAAGAAATCTTGAGCCTTTGAGCAACTTAGGAGAATTATATTGGAGACTGGTAACTACAGTTACCAGTCACTTACTACAGTAAGTAAACAAAGAATGGCCTGACAATACAATAACAACAGACGTTGGCATTCTGTGTCTCACACATGGTGTTCACAACAAAAACACGGACACGGTTGCCGGTCCGTGCGTTACGGAGTCGGATCACGCACGGCCGGCCGCTCCCCCGGCATAGCTATGTGCTTGATGTTACGATTACCATGGAAGACATCTCGCACCCGCGTTTATTATTACTAAATTGACATTCTTTCATTGGATAAACTATCATTGAGTGATTAATTAATTAAAGAAATGTTTTAATGATGATTATATTACATCGAGCTATCAACTGTAATAAATTAGGGGAAACTTAGCAATTATACTTCGACATTTACTACGAATCCAATTAAGCAGTCGACGGTACACGTAAAGGCTAAAGTCCTAAATCACTTATTGCTACGGGTGTTTGCTTCTCAGGATAATTGAAACCTTTTGTCAGTGAACTAAATGTATTGTATCGTATATTCAATACATTGACTTGGTACTGTACCGTACAATGTAGCACGGTTCAATATAACCACAACATATGGATGTAACTGCCTTGCGATTGTAATTAATTTTACAACGAATGAAAATATTGTTCGTCATTATTTTAATCGAACATACTGATAAATATTGCCAGAACTAACTGAACTAAGTAGGTTAGTAACTATTTGCGGAATTTAATCGGAAAATGTGTAAAATAATAAACAACAAAAAGTTTGTATTTTCCTGGTAGAAACACGGCAACACGGCAACACGGCAGGCACTCCGGCTGAACCAGTAATCCTATTTGCGAATAAAAACAAACTAAGTGACCCGTACACGGCAGACGTCAGGCGAGCCACCAGTGCCACCACACACGAGGGGTGCAGGAGGCTCACCACCAACACAAAGCAAATCACGCGGCAAGTAATTACTAAACTTTTGTAATACTGTACGACAGATTTATAGCTTTATATTGCTTCGTGGCTGTTGCCTGATGATCCTCAGTTGAGTAAAGTACCTATTCGTTTTTGGATATGCTGAACAGTTTCATTAATTTTTTTTCAATTACGCAATACGCATTTGACAAGTAACTTGTCCACTCTATAATACATAGTTCGTAGTATTTCCAAAATATTGTAAATCAATTTCAAAGCTAAGCTTCTGTGAGTGTAATCGTGTGGTGTGTAGAACTCGGCTTATCCGTAGTCCACACACGTGCGGCCGAGAGTGATGGCCGCCGGCTCATTGTGCCGGTTACGGCTTACGGCCCGTACGGCCGGTAGCCGGACTAACGACCGGCTACCGGCGCACCCTCCTCTTCAATTGATCATTGTTCTACGTGTTTTATTATCAACCCTATTTGTTTTAACCTGCTCGCTACTTTTGTTTCACAATTGTTTGACGCGAAGTCTTCGACAATATCTTCGTGGAGCAACAAGATCTAATCAATGCCAAATTAGATTGAAAAAATGCTAAGGGAAACAAAGACGTGGTTCCTCTTTAAGTCAAGTAAGTGAAATAGGTTGAAAGTAAATCCTATTTCAGGTAAAGTAAATGTGCTGAAACAGAATACTTGGTTGTCTAGCTCGACTAGATCGCTAAATCTACATACAAGAATAACGTCAAAGGCTATGTAGTGCCTCGATGCATGTTAAACGATTCTTTGAAAGGTATTGTGGCCCGTGTTGTATTTCAAGAGCAACTTACGTATTCTGTTTAGTATCAATTCATAACAAAGGCTATTTATCGAACCGAGATGATGTGTGTAAGTTAGGAACATCTTTATGATCTAAAATCTTTACCATTGTGGTAAAGTTCATCCAACACGAGCGTTTACAATTGAAGTTAAATAAATAATTTAGTAAAATCCCAACAACTGAGCAAGATGTCAATGTTACAGACACGAGAACAGAACGTTGTACCGTCGTCAGTCGTCACCTCCGAAACACTAAACACCTGGAGCCTCGATAACTAAAACAAATAACTTCACGGCACATAAATTGCTTTCGCAATGTTTGCGTAACGGCCACTGAAATATATTACACGCAGAGCATCAGTACACCACCTCGAACAAACGTCTACAAACAGTGTGTAACTTCAACACAAACTTCACACGTCTGCTTTCAGAATGGATATTGGAGAACACAATGACAGGATCAGGTATGGGTTTGTTAATAATTAATATTTTCTTGTATATTTACATATTATAGTTTAACTATAAAACGATCGATTAAGCTTACGATTGTGCGTTTATTTATTACATAAATCACTTCATTAAATCTATGAACAACTATCGATCAAAAACACAACCAGCCTATATACCTCCAGTCCAGGAGTCCAGGCGTTGAACTATATGAAATTAATTACGTTTTGAGCGGTGAAAAACAAACATATCAACGGAACATCCTGTTTAGTCAGCGGTACTTGGCGATATGGCCCTGTATAAATTTATATTGACCTCCATAATTTTGATGAGGAATTATGGACACACAACTAATGTATAAGCTGTCGTCTACATAATCTGCCTAGGTATCAAGTGCTCGTGATACTCGTGGTGCTGGTGACTTCGCTGCCGCCCAGCACGGGCTACATAGACTGCAGGATCTCTTGTCGCCGCTGCCACGAGAACACAGAGCACCCCTCCGTGCTGGAGGTGTACTGCGCCATGTGCGAGGAGTGCAAGCAAAGACGAAGAGAAAGGTATTTACTTAGGTACAGTTATTACATAAACCAGCTAATTATTATGGTTATAGCACATATCTAAGTCACAGTCTCGACTATGCGCGCGCTCACAACTTCGACTTGCATGTCATCAGGGTGAGTAATATTGAATTGTAATTGCCAAAGTTCCTTTAGACTACACAAAAATATACAGTAATTAATTTTGAAGGATGAAAGGACGTACTACATCTGCACGGACTACTTTGATTAGAATGCGGGATGGAGTCAGAGGGAGTGCCGAAGCGTTGGCCAAATCACTGTTGCTGGGACAACAAGCAGCGGCGCACCCACCTGAACGTCCCGGACCATCTGGACAACCTGGACCGCTGGGATCACCTAGTCAATATTTACAGCCTGGACAGCTAGGGCATCACGTGCAACCAAGAGCGCCAGGACATCCAGGGCAGGGACTACTGCCAATGTTCATGCAGCAGCATCCGCAGTCGCACCCGCAGCTACCCCAGCATGAACCGGGGACGGTGTCGCGTCCAGCGCAACGTGGCTACGGGAATGAAATGGGTAAGACAGATGATTACCTTTTACAAGTTTGGAAAGTGTTAGGAAAGGATTTTTTTAAATAAACTTCCCTGATAAAGCGCTGTTATTGTTTATTAACATATTATTTCCTTGTTCCCATATCGGATGATTAGAAAGACCCATGCCACACCCCTCGTTCCCAACCGGCTGTCCGACGCCGCCGGTCTGCCCCGAGTCGGAGGAGGAGCCAGAAATCATGGTGGAAGTGGCTACTACTACCACAAGCACGACAACCCAGGCAACCACCACGCCGCATTGCCCGCCCATCAAATGGTGCAGGAAGAAGAGAAAGCATCAGCCGAGCTGCATGCCGTGCATGCCCATGTGTCCGTGCCCCGTGCCGCAGCCGATGACTATGACGGCGGCGCCCACGCACCTGGACTACCAATACTTGTACATTGGGCTACCAAAGAATATATTGCGATCCAGCTAGTAACTAGTTGTATTAAACGTGTACAGTGCGTATTGTGAGAACACTAACAGTAGTGAAACAGTTTGTTATTTTATTTTAGTAGGTACGTTATCACTTTGTAATAAATGAAATTTGTTTTGTATTGATTTTCTGATTTCGAATGATCGGAGATCATTTCAGACTTACGTCTGAAAGAAAGATGAAAGTTCGTCAATACCTCTTGCAATAAGGGTAAGTACTGAAAATATTGCACATCATTGGTATTGATCAAATTTTGTAGTAACATTACTAATCAAATAGTCTATTTTATAAGTAAGACAATTTGATAAGTATATAATAAAACTGTTTAATAATGACTTATGGTTATAACCAAAATTAACAATCAAATTGACAAAATTACACGCATCGGTGCAAGCAGGCAGCTTTAATGCAAATAAATAACAAGTGTCCAAAATAGAAAAGTGAATGCATTTATCGAGAAGTTAGTAACTATAATGCTTTATTCGCAGACCTAGTAATATAACACCTAGTAGGTGACGTTGTATTACGCATGAAGCACTGCAACGTGTCGGCCCCAAATCCCTGACCCTCAGATAACCTGTGCAGTAAATCAATGTTAATAAATTGATTTCGTCCACAAGTTCACTGAGTACATTAAGTAATTAACAGAGGCATGTTATTATAAGTTTTTATTTTTTTATGGAATAAGTCGGTAAATGAGCGGACGGATCACCGAAGCATGGCACTCCCATACTTTAGTTACATTAATTAGATAACAAAACTAGCAGAGCATAAAGTACATTAAAATGTAAATGTGACATCTAGTATTCGTAAATTACATTATGTGGCCCATCCTCCCATGTAGAAGGGAACAAATCTACTGTGGTATTCCGGATAGCTGGACACCATTCCTGACTTCAGTCTAACTACTGAGAACACTACTTTTAAACGCGAATCCTATATATTCCAGCTATATAACATAAACAAACTACAACTAGAATTTATTGTATAGCGGCGCGGTGGGACAACTGTAAGGAACTGGTTAGGAAACGGTACTGGAGACTGGTGTAAGCGAAGCTATTTGTTTAGTGCCGTATTGAGTAAAATAACTAAAACTTAAAATAATTTTAATCTATATGCAAAATAAATAACGTTTATTTCAACAGTTAGAAGCAAGAAAATAATCGTATAAAATTTTTTTGCTACAAACATTATTTTTACGACATTATTTATTTATTTTTAAAGTGTGATTGTGTTGTTACGTACTTACTTACGTAGACTTTTACATGACGACTCGACAGAACACAAGAGAGTGAGTTAGTGTAACTAGAAGAATTTAGAAAACCCTTAGTTGACAATAAATAATAGTTTGATAGTCTTGTCTAAATCTCAGCTCTTAGACTACAGGCTAGAAGTCTGGGCTCTGGTCGTTCACTTGTTGAGTGGAGGACATCGATCGGTGTGACGTTATGTATGTGTGTGATAGAGATCGGCACAAGTTGGGAGTAGTCGGCTACCATATATAGGTCATCATGACGCAGCTAGGGTAGGTGTGGACTAGGATAGTTTACGTACTACTGCATCAACTAAGTTTTTCCAATTCAACTAGATTCTTCAGGCGGGAATGAGTTGGATGATGGGTTAATACAAGCAAAAAATGTGCAGGACATTTAGTTATTCGGTCTAATTATCTGGGTAACAGTAAGTAAAGGTCAATATAAATATACCACGAGTAAAGAAGACGAATATAAGAACCTTAACTAAAGACATAACTCTGTGCCACAAAAACCCAATGAGCTCACACACAGCACACAATACCATGAACCATAAACTAAAACTTTAAAGGCAAACAATAGTAGACAATAAAAATTAATGTTATTGCAACGATTCGTGATTGAGGCTCGTAAACTCTAGTATAACCTCAGAGCACAACACAAATCTTTCTATCAGTAACTTGTTAGACAGAAACACTTTCAGAACGAAAACTAGATTGTGTTAAACTACATCTAGATGTAGTTATTGTGTAACAGTTTGTGCTGGAGACATACAATGTACATGCTATATGTTATACTTCCTATGTGTAGCAGTTCCGGTTTCAATAGTTTGGGTGGACGTAAGTACCTCTTTTTAATTTTATACCAAACTTATAGAGTTGAAAATCTATTAATAGTTAGGGGTCTAATCTCTGAATATGATGGACTAGCAAACTGTTCAATTTCTCCTTAAAAATGTCAACCAACTCACTTATTTTTAGAAGATCTCAAAATGTCCAAAAACCTCTAGTACGTTCGTACGTACGCGTAATAACAGTCAGATAAAATTTAATTAAAATCGAGTAATCAAATAAAAGTATTATAGTTGAACAAACAGTAACAAAAAGGATATTAATATTATTAATCCAATTTGACCTCACTGAGTAAAATTGATATATTCCTATGTTTACACAAACGACCTACTTAGTACAGGCACTGACAAAAATTTATGAGCAAATAACGATCGAATTTTTATAACAACAATTCAAAAACTAAACATAAGAAACAAAATAAAGTCTATGAAACAGCTATAGATTTCCATCAAAACTTTCTGAGTTAAGGCTTGGAATTTCTTCACAGCCAATAACTTTTTAAAAACGATTTCATCGTTACAGACTACCACAGCGAGTCTCGGCAAACATTACCCAAAATATTTTGGAAGACAGTCTGTTTATTAATTTGTTACTTAGAAACAAGTTACCAGCCACAGTTCTTTAAACTTTTAATTGTGTACGCCAGTACTTTTGTTACTCATTGTACATGGTAGACAAAACTTTTTTATTGGGTTCTCTATGATTGTTTTATTTGGATCGATATTGTGTACCTAATGAGTGGAGTTACCGGTTATCAGGCGGACTGATCAAACAACATACTTACATAGTAATAGGAACAAGAGTAATAATAATTATTTTTGAGTCTGTGGTGTCGATGATTCACCGATTTATTAATTCACCTGTGGTATTATTATATCCCTCGTACATCAAATTGGCAGTAGAAAATCTTTTGTTCATGTTAACACTAGCTATCATTTGTCGTGGTAAAACTTCTGTGCTTCTATTATTATTTTGTACCAAAGAAATAAAAATTCCGGCGAACAAAAAGAAAGCCAATGATTGATGACAATGATTTCTAATTTCATCACAGACATAATAAAAGTAATTCATTAAAGTTCATTGCTCAACACATGCGTCCTTGTGAAGCTCTAATATGAAGTGTCGTGCAGGTATATAGGCACGTAGTATTTATATAATATACTAGTAACATAAACAACAATATAAAAGTATAATGAACGTTTGAAATCATAATAAGGATCTCTGTAAGTCGCCTTAGTGCCGAGCGCGAAGCCTAATTAATTTTAATTAAAGGGATTTACTGTGAAGCCTATATATATAGAATTACCTGTAAACACTAAATTATAGATAGGTATTAAAGAACCTGCTTATGCTACAATATGGATATAAAATTTGTAACTGTTTTGTAAATAAGTATAGATTATATTATCACTGCTATGGGATGGGATGCATACCGTACAGAATCCTCCTGGGCGGGCGTCGTATCTGAGCCCCATACGCAGAGTCCTGCTCAGCATCAGGCACACAGGTTCCTATTATAATACCCATCGCCAGCATGCCACTAGTCCGCACACTCATCAGAAATTTCACTATCACCTCACACTACACATTACACGTGAGGACAAATGTCACGGCACACATATTTCTAAAAGTCATCAGTTTATCACAACACAATTACGATAAAGTTTTTTTTATAAAATGCTACACTAAGCGCGTGCGTCTGTTGTCAGAGTCGGAATGTGACTGGCTGTGGCTGGCTGTGGTTGCTACCGGTGCGATAGGTCGCGAGGTCCTCGTCACATTTGGCACGCAACTCGTGACGTCATCAACGACCAGCGCGCGTCACTTGCCCAGGACTACTTGGTCAACCCTGCCTTGAGCGTGCAAATAAGGCGGTATTAATAGAGCAATATAAACGCGGAAAATGGCCTGACGTTGATGTCGCACGTTTTTTGTGCTAACAAAGGGTTCATATATTACAAGTTGACATTACTATTCCTGGTAGTAATTTACTTGCAGCTTTACAACGTCACGATGTGTATAGTCTAGTGAGTAACGCCCCTACGCTACCCTGCCTACGACAACATGATATGTCAGTCACGTGCACGTGGGCAAGTCCTGACGAGCGACTTAATGAAATGAAAGTGTCCCTGACTTAACTAATAAGATTCATAAGCGAATAAGGCAGGCTCAGACGAAAATAGAAACGGATTTCAGTAATTTGATTTGTGACGTAAGGACTTGTGGAAACGGTGATCGAAATAAAAAACTTAATTATTTATAGGTAAGTGTCCTGACGACACAGTATTGGAGGGTTCCCTGATAGGCAAGGTGACGATACCTAATCAGTATTATTTTCTTTTACATGTGGTTACAGCTATTGATGACACAGGAAAATCTGAATCATGCAAAAATGCAGAGAAAAAATCAGTCATCATTTACCAAGTATGTGTACGCGTGGCCCGGTATTGTAATATTGTCTAACATTCCCAGCCGCTACACAAAAACCTGTGCAAATAACATGGGCATTGAACTAATGACATAAAACCGAATCGAATCATTTGTCTACTTTTTTTCGACCTCCAAATGGTTGCATAATATTTCGTAGTTACCTATTCTTTGACGGTATGTGTACAAAGCAGCTGAGTCAATGAGAAAACACACGCATACAATTTCATGAATATATTTAATTAAGCTGTCTTACTAATGACATTTCGTTATATTAATATAACAAATAGATACCCAAATAGATACAATTTGAGGTAAAGTACTGTGAAAGCAGTTGTTATTCAAACTAAGAGAGGTTATGTGTGAAAGCGTTGCGTGCAGCTAATGTCTGGCTCCAAGAGAACTGGCAGAGATCTGATACCCTTGTTATAAACCAAGCCACATACTGTTGATACAGACAAGAAAAAGGTTTTAAAGAAAACCCAAAGCTATTCGAGTTTTCTTTGCAATTGTTTGATTTATGTTGAGATGAGAGTCGTATGAGCAAGCGGTGCAGTTACATTGAGATAAGGCCGGGTAACATGTCGAATATATCTTTGGAACAAAAGAAAACATCATGCTTATTTATTTCAATTGTAGATACAATACTGAGATTCACTGAAGTAATTTATTACAACATGACCGGTTACCCGGAAACTGGTGTCAATGAAAACTTGTAGTAAGTAGTAACTGGCCCTGAAATATCAGCACCGCTTGTTATCCGCCATCAAGTGGAGTACATAATGGCTGCCCTTAAGGGACCGCTGTCATTTGCGGAGCACTGAGTGACGCTACCTCGACACGCAACGACCAAGAAACACTACATAAAAACCTGCTAAACATAATATTTATTCTGTAAATCAACTTCAAGATCAGAAGAATCTTGTTAGTTCTTATGAGATTTTCGCGCGTATTTCATTAATTTTAATGATACAGTAATTAATGTTTTGATGGCAAAGGCTTCGATAATAATATTTGTGAAACAGAGCAAACATAAAGCCATTTCAATCAAAGCTATTCTACCTCTGTACACCGCCCCGCGGTTATAAACATAATAGCAGTCCATCATTACGCGAAACATTTCAACCGAAATCATATCCAAAATCTCTTATAGGCACAAGCCATTCAAATAGCCATTATAGAGCGAGGCAAAAGACGGCACGATAATAAAAGCAATCATTCGCTACGTAATTTTGGTTATAAATCTTTCGTATCAATTTTCAATTACATTTTCATCTTTGAGCAAACGTTATCCGCCATCATTCATTCGGAAACGGAATTGTATAACAAATAAAGAGCATAAATAAAACGAATACAAAGATGAGTACTGTAAGCCGACGGCCGACATCGACCTGCCGATTTTCATTGGCCCCTAGTGTACGCTGGAAAGATTAATACGGAACCATCGGTGGAATAACGCGCTGTCACAGGAAAGTTGGAACGATCCATTAGACGTGCGGGACCCTAAAAGGGACAAATTACTACAATCTGGAGAAGTTAATCAAACCGAGGCGGATTGTCTCTGTTCGGTAAAGTGTAATTTATGTTAGAACTGGCACGAAGCAGACCCTATAAGTGTTGCGGGCTAAGTAATCACTTGCGGCAACTCAGTGCCGCTTTACTAGGCAAACAAATACAACTACTGATAAAAGGTTTGCACTTGAATTAATTATTACTTCACTTTTAAATGTATACCGTTTAAAATGTCACAAAGTATAAAATTCTTTAAATAAGATACGTCCGACATATGCGCCAATCGTACTACAGAGGGAGTTCGCTCCATGTACTTATTCACTTGTAAAATTTTACGGCATTTAAATTTGAATAGTATCGATAGTCGGTAGAGTGAATGTTCGCGTTGTATCTCCAACCGAGAACTTATCTATAAAGGCAATAACATAAACGGAGCTCTATTACGTGCCATTGAACCTGTATCATTGTGTTATTGTATGAGATGATTAGGTGCTTTGAAAGTGAGGAATTATCTGAAACTACCCCACAAACAAGTGCTTCGTTAGCCACAATCCACAGCATGGTGTTGACGTCACGACAAATTGCCGCCACTACAGCTATAGGGTAATATTACAAAAAGTCGTAGAAGAGCCGGCAAGACTGGCAAGAGAGTAAGAGGTTATGGCAGCCAAAAGACATTTCGATGTCTACTGTATCTCCACTAGCTTTAATTGAATTGTCGGAACTGGAATATAGAAACAGGACAAACATGGACACAATGAACCAGCTCAAATGAAAGTTCATTTATATAACTCTAATATAAGGCTATTTTGGTCGATAATTTGGTTTACAAGGAAAAATAATCATGTGTCCTGTCTGGATACATACAGATTTGAAACTTTACATTTTCCTCAATTATTAAATATTCATATGTCGGCCTGAAATATCAACAGCTCGACGTGCAAACTCAATAAGATCCAGACAGCCCAAAGAAATTATTCAAAAACATTTATGTTGAAGTAGCGTTAAAAGCAATATCAACCTTTAAAAATGTCTGAACATCTAAACAAACATTTTGCACCGTTTATATAAACTGTTGGAACTACTTACATGTGTAGCTATATTCATATAATGTTTATGTGCTGTAGACGCGATGTGTCATTTTGAACATAAAAATAACGAAGTGTGCGCAATGACATGGAAGCGAGTCATTCTCGTCTTAATATAGACCCACTTAAAGGGCAATGAGCTAGTCTGGGAACAAATACAAAGAAACTCGCTGTTTCTGTACTCTATATTGTAGAGGTATAGAAGTGTTATTAACGCCAGTACAAAGACTTTCATTTCGGATGAAGCCTTTCAAAGAATTAAACTTGAGATCGGTACACAATTCGTAAAAAAACTGTGTTAAGTTTCAAGTAGAAACGAAATTAACGAAAAAATATTAGCATTAAACACGGCTAAAAGTATGAATATTAATTATAATCAACGAAGACGTGGAAGAAGAAAGTTAAAAGCATTTTAATTATAATTTCGCCAAAGTGGAGGAAACATTAGAGGCCTAAAACTCAAGCTTAGGCACTCTACATACAACAAAAGATTTATTCAAGTTACCTACAGGGCTTTCCGTAAAAATTCCACAACGGTTTCCCTAACGAAGACAAAATTACCATGAACGAACACGCGTATTTCAAATCAAAAACAAATAAAACCCGAGTTCATACAACCCGATATATTTCGGGAAGTCGGAAGTCATTACCACTTAACTATGACCTGAATCTCGTCCATTTGGATATTTAGTGTCATGTTTACCTCGCTTATTTAAAACCAACATTCCGGTTTTAAAATAATTCACTTTTGAGATAAAACCCACATCATTAAAATGATATATTTTCCACCGTATTAAATGGTGGGCTGTTCAGTTGATCTTCTCTCACTTCTGTGGCAAAAATTCGTCGATATTAATATTTGTCTATGTGCAGTTCCTATCTACCTCGTCCCTTTTAACTAGACAAGCTCATTGATCAGAACAAACAGTACAAAAGTCCAATAACTCATGGGCGGTATCGATCAGCGGTTATTGCAAAAAGGAGTGGTGGGAGCCAGCGGGCCGTGCAGGCGGGTCACGGGTCAATCGGTCCAATTAAAACATTTCAAACGTCAACGCCTTCGTTTATAGGTAAGCTTTTGGAAACATAGCATTCGGGACATGACCTAGCTCCAGAATATGAAACGTTTTCACTCACTGAATGCTGTAGATAACGCAAATGGAAGCACGGTTGAGTAATAGAGAACATAAATTAGAATCGTTCGAAAGCATTTAATTCCCAAATCTTGTACAGTCCAGGAATACGAATGTGCAAATTGTGCAACATTAAAACATGACACGCGCCAGTTAGCAAGTCGTCGTAATTGAAACACATCGGAGCACTCGTTAATGCTCTCAGAGAATCCCGCACAACGCTCGTACGAGCGACTTCATTTCACCGGCTTAACCATCGGCGCCATGTAGGCCTCACTCTGCTTCATATTATGTCATATTTCACAAAAGTTTTCGCGTTTTACACGTCAAATATAATTTGATGGGACCGCTTTTTGAATGTTCTTGCGGTTTTATTAAATTTCTACGTTATAAGCTAGTCTGATAAGAGACTGATATCAGATAGATCGCGCCGTTTATTTAATTTGGGTTTCATCGTAATAGGATCATCACATCTTTCATATCAGACAGACGGCAGCGGTGAACAAATACAGTTATAGTTTTAAATACTAATTGATTCTTCTATACATGAAATTTAATGAATTTAATTAATCATATTTTTATGTCTATTTTCGTCTTTAGAAAATAATATATTTGAACAACTTTCTCACGACGACCATAACAAAGGTTTCAGTTACAAGAATAGCGTCGCATGGAGATAATTTAAGGGAGAAAGTTGGCGTAGTGGAGCACGATAAGTATCCGAGATATGGCCATAACTGATAGTTCCCCCGCTGTCAATATATCGTGGCTGCTACTAAGCTGCCCTCTACATCGACGGATTAGTTTTCTCCCGGAGCCCTCGTAGAATTAATACGTCACGGAACGTAAGAAAACCTATTCTTGTCGAGGTTATCAATTCAGCCCACTTTCCGTACTTTCCATTAGCCAAGTTGTGAATTCTTAGCAACCTGTTATAAATATAATAAACGCTGTTTTTATTTACGACTTGTACAACAATATTCTCACAAAATCTGACAAAAGTTTCGAACTGAGAAAAGATTTTCCTCACCGATGTTATTTTTTAATAAAAGTTATTGTTAAAGTGGAGCGAGGTCCTTATATTTTCTGGAAAATACCTACAGACAAGAACTGCAAAGTTATGGCGAGTTCCTATAAGAAAATAATCTACAAATTATTTTGACTGCCTCGTTGGCCGAGTGGTCGCGAGTGCGACTGCCGGGCAAGGGGTCTCGGGTTCGATTCCCGGGTCGGGCAAAGTATTACTGGGTTTTTAAAAAATTCTCAGTAGTAGCACGGAGTCTGGAAATGTGCCCGGTATATGGCAATAGGCTCACCCCCTATTACATGGGACTCATAACACAAATAGTGAAAAGTGGGTGTTACTTCTGTGTACACCTCTGCCTACCCCTTCGGGGATAAAAGGCGTGATGTTATGTAAATTATTTTGTTACTATGGCCCTACTCAGTAGTACCATAGACACTAGCATTTTAGATAGCATATCCCATTTTATATGCACATTGTGTTTATTTATTTATTTATTTATTTAAGGACAACCAACAAAGCACACACCCAAATACATGAAAGGTTTTTAACATAATATTTTAACACTCTATAGTGTAGCCTTAATTAAAGGCTGCCACGACATGCATTATAAAAGAACAGGATATTACAACAAAAAAAAAAACAAAAAGTTCGCTTATCAAAAAAGACATCAATTTCAATCACAATTGTTAAATTTAAATTTTTACTTCTTCTCAATTTTTAAATAGTAAAATTTTGATTTGAATATGTAGTAGAGGTACATTACATATACCTCTAGTGCAGTTTAACTCTGTGAGAATGTCCTACGCAGGACAGTTTTCACTTTGAAAAGAGAATAGGACATGTCAATATCCACACTAAGTGAGCATGACAGGCGACTAAATTGTTCTTGCATTCTATTAATTGAGGAAAAATGACCCAGGCTTGTTCTAAAGCCTTTACCTGAAAGTATTATTTTTTATTATCGCATTCAACCCTCAAATATACTCAAAAGACCAGGCAGTGTGAGGGCGACACGTTATTCGTTTCTTATAAAGTAAAGGTCCAATATCTTCAAGTTTACTCACAGATTTAGAGTTAAGTTTCCTGGCCACCAAGTATGATTGTGTTTGCGACGAAAGATATCGAGATTTTATTTCGGGATTGGAATTGCGTGAGGATCGTCATTTATCGGGTCATAGGTCACGGGTCATCAATGACGAGAGGTTCGTAATATTATACTATAGTGAAGACCTTGCCAGAAAATATAAAGCACTAACTTGTAGGCTAAAGTAAATTCCTAGTAATAATAGAGGTCTTACTGCAATGGTACGACATAGGTCAGAACAAGAGAATTCGAACAATGTCACCGAGGTCGGCGATAACAATGTGGAGTTTTTATATTGAATTACAATAAAAAGCTGAAAGTAGAACGGTGCCATTAAAGTGAGATTAACAAAATACTGTTGTGAATGTACTGACTGTAAGCATATGCAGCTGGAAGAATGTTTCACACGGGGATACAGAGGTTTATTTAGTTCCATAAGTCACACGCAGGGATAACGATAACAACAACGCAAACAACATTATCTAGTGCGCTGTACACACAGACAGCACAGCGCACTGTTATGAAATAGTATCAGTAATCGGACAGCCAGCGATCGATACCATCCAATTACTATATACGGCCATATATTTACAGTGATATGTTGAGCTCGTGTAAACCAACAAGGGTTTAACTCGTCGAGTACCGGTTTTGCAGACACAATTATAGAACAATAGGTTGCGGTCACCGGTGACCGCTTGGTATTTGACAGTTTAATAATATTAGAAAGGTGAACAAGGCCACAAGCGATTTTCAAAATTTCGACCGATAGAAACACAAATATATTAAACTAAATACACGTGTACAATATAATCATTTTTCTCTACTCTTTTTTGTAGGTAAAAAGTAAGTGATGTTTACAAAGACTAAGTAAAGAGTGATCTCAGACAAAGCTGGAGCTTAGCTTAAGTAATCAGAGCAGGTTCGCAGTACCAGGAGCTTAAGATGAGTGTCTGGCAACGTTTTGATAATAGAACTGGAAGCCAGAACCCAGAAAAATAGCTATTATGGTTGAGGTTATCGAGACGGATATTTTCTAGAATGCAACGACCATAGAATGTATGCAAATTAAATTTTCAAGATATCGATTTTGTGCGAATACTTTTGGTGGGATTGCCATCTTATTTGAGAGTAAATCTAATTCTTCGGAGCCTCTCGTCTAAATTATGTTATGTTCTTGGTGTAAAGTAGTGTTCCATAGAAAAATGTTTTCTCAAAACCACCTTCAGCTTGTATTATATTCTATTGTTTAATATTATTTTTTGTTGTTAAACAGCAATATTTAATAAGGAAATATAGTTCACAGTAACAAAATATTTCTGCCATAAACACGATTGTTTTATTTTTAGATGGTGAGCCAATTTCAATTATATGAAATAAGTATTGTTTTTTATGTTTCATATGTGTACTTGTATCCGCCTTTTTGTCTGCCTTGCACCCAAAAGCTCAAATCTGTCCAAAACAAGTTATAAAAAGTCTCAGTATACAGTACCTAACTGTGATTGAAAACTTATTCAATGTTTATTAATCTTCATTTCAGTCGTGTTTGTCCTGAATACAAACGCGTGATTTCAATTTGAATATGTTGATATTTACATGTAAAAAACACTCAGGTACACATCAAAATAAAACTTGTACATCCTATCAGTACTGAGTAGTACTGAGTAGGTACATGAACAACTTCTAGTAAAATACATGTGAAACAACGTAGCTTTTTATTTCGTGAATCTTCATTTCAAAAGCTAACATATGTTACATTCCATCTGAGTTAACGAACACTATTCACATCAACTATGGAAACTTATAAAAGGTTCTCATATTTTTTAATATTTCACGTCGTGGCGGTGTGTAGTGATAAAAGGCGGAAACTATCCGGCGCCGGATGCGGTGCCGCCCGCCCCGCCCAGCGCCACCGGAAGCGGAAATAAAGACACCGAACGACACCTTCGGGCAACGACCCGCATTCAAACACCAGTATGCGTACAACTCACTTGTTACGCCTACTTTTATATTGCAACCTCTTTTAATGAGTACGAGGGGAGGCTTTGTTACAGGACTCACAGGCAAACGATTCATGTGCGGTTTGATAACTATTATAATAGAACATGTGTTTGTAATGCAGTTTCCACGTAACACGTCAAATTCATGAATAAGTGCGATCTATCGGACGGACGGAGGCTCTCCCGCTTCGAGGGTAACGACCGCACTCACTGGACCGACTATCGCAGTTTAATTTAATTTAGCTGCTAAAGGGTTTCACTTCAACCAACGTCAGATGGTAAAAGAAAATAAAACTGGAAAGAGAAATGACCCATCTGGAGTTGGAGAAAGAATACAATGTCAAAAGATCTGACACACTAGAATAAAAGTTTAACAACTTTTATTTGGAACAAAGAAATGAAATAAAAGAAAAGGGTCAGGACTTCAGTTACCTATTCCATTAAATTGACTATAACCTAGTTTCCGAGCTGCTGGCCATGTCACACAGTACCGACATGGCGAACGTTACAAACGCGTATAATACAAATATGGTAATGATTTATTTTTTCCTGTTATCCTTGCATGACAAGTCAGTTTACATTAAGGTTGTCTGAAGGAGAATGCCGATTGCGATCAACCGGCGAACTGACTTATATCATTAAATTTATTGTAAACTACTCAGTTTTGTTTTAACAATGGCCTATTATCAAACTCATGTTTTATTCAAACTCAGGTCAGTGTTAAACATGACATAAATAAGACACAATCATACAATTGATAAAATCGTCAGTTCTAATAAATAATGGGATAGTAAACGCATCAATAAAGCGCCACAGAGTGATTACTGAAGATTTAACTGCAAACAAACCGGGGAGGAGGAATTGAGGAAACTCCCGCAATAACACAACCAAACGAAATATTATTCGCTATATTTTGTACGGCTCAACAATTCCCCTTGAGATACTTTAAGAAAACGCTGCTTATACAATATTCCATTGTGGGTGTTTTTAATTAAACATAATTGTGTTTCTTACGTTTAGTTTAAGGTCACATCGAGGCTCCGCATTATTTTGTGTAATTACGCCATAATGCTGCAGGTAATAATACGAAATCAACACGATCACGCCAACTTCTGACATTCTCAACTTTAAGAAAACGTACAACTACCTGAACCGATACAGAGTATACATCGTAAAACAAAAATTAATCAAAACTTGTCCACAAGTCCCCGAGTGAACACCCGGTGTCTTTGTTTTGTTGTATCGCCGCGGATATTAATCAAACTCACGTTAATACATCCTCAATTAAATACTGACGTTTGTAAGTTAATGTGGTGATTAATATGTACCTTTATACCTGTCACTTAACTGTTCAACGATTCATGAAACCACAGTCAGCCAAATAATGTGAATGTTAAATGTATTTAACATTCACAACAACAAGTCCCACTGAGGGGACATTTTTGTAGAATTTAGCCTTAACTTAGTAATAGCGTAGTACAAAGATTATTTGGATAGCACTACATGAATTATTAAGGTTGTTTGAACGTCGGAGCTAGGGAGGAGAGCGCGGCGACGCGACCGGCCGCGACTGGCGCCTGACGGCGACTACCGGCCGAGCCGAAGCAGGGCGCACACAATATGGAAAACCCAGGAAACAAGGTACGAGGGTGCATTTATAAAACGAGCCTTTAACGATAAAATATACAAGGAGAAACAAGACGCGTTTTTCTCCGAGAATAATATTTAATTAAAACAAAGGTGCAGTTAGCGAGACGTTTACAGAATAAAGACCGTGGAAGATTTACCTGCCGTCTAATTAACTAGTTTGTTACATTTTGTTTGTGCGCTTGGCAGTGCCTTCAAAACAATATTACTTTTATGTGCAGTATTTAATGGTACCGGGAACAGTTCGTTTAAGACATGTTAGTAGATGTACGTACCGAAGGCTTTTATCTCGGGCGCGAGAGGTTCGAGGAATACCTTTTACAGACATAAACAACACAATGTTTTCTCCATTCAGCTATATTTCTTCGCGAGAGCTTTCCTCGGAACTCTTTTAATAGGTGCCGCCGTAACTTGGGAACTACAATTGAAAAGCAGTAAGTTTTAATTTCTTTGTTTTAGTATCGAGTTCTGTTACATTTTAGCACTGTAAATAGATGTCTGTACTTCATTGGTCAGGTAGTGAGAAAGATTTGTCTCGCTCGATTTTCTTTCTAGGTGACTCCAATTGTGTTGTACACCCTGCAAACTTAATTTAACCCTCTGCAACTGACGTGGTTAAATTGTTACAATTCAACTGAGGTGTATATTATACCAGACACCGTTTCAACAGCAAATATTTTTGTAGAATTAAAGTATAGCGAGCACTATACAGTAAGGTACTCGCAGCAGTGATGCTCGTATTTGAAAAATGACGGTATAACACGTGATTTTGTATTTCGCGGTGTCTGTGGGACTACACGTCAGCTGCAGACGGTTAAACTATCGCAGTCTTTTGTGGTCAAGTGTACAACGAGAGCTAGATTATATCGAATTAGGTACGTGTCGCACAGACAAGTAGACTGATGTCAGTAGTACTTGAGAAACTGTGTCAGACTTACTTCTCATTTTGGTGCACTAGAATCTCCTGGTGTTAATGTTACAAGACTTTAGATTACATTCAGTTAAATAAAAGTGTAATAAGGAGCTGACGTTGAAAATGAATATATCAACAGCAAAACACACAAGTTGGACACGACCGATACAAATACATGGGTTAGTTCCCTAATTTACATTTATAACAAACCGCTGTTACTGTAGCAGTTGTATGGTATAATGTGAGCCATGTTCAGTTCGACATGTCTGCAAACAAATTGGTTTGTTTGCGAGCACCACAACACGGTGTCGGTGTGGTGACGTCATAGCACTCCTCTACACACCACATGTGAGCAGGGTTGTCATATTGAATGTATCTAAAGCCTGGTTTGGCCACTGGAACAATGCCTAAATAGGCTAATACGTCACATGCTATTGCTTCTAAAATATCCCACAGTAAACCAAATGTAAGGCTTCCAAAATTGGCTAAAATAACAGAGTACCTGGAAATTGTTGGAATCTAAATACCGGCAGCCCTACACAGACACACGGGGATAGATGCAAATATTTACTTAACATCACATCTCTATGCCATTAGCGAGACCAGACATAATTATTAGGCAAATACGAGCTTACTTAGCGTTACTCATGTTATTTGGGATCGTACCTGCGGCGGGTTACGTAGCACTCGTGTTAAATTTCGTGATAATTAAAAGAAATATCGGATGAAACTCGTGGACAAATGATACAGCAAATAACATATCACTACTAATCACTGGAAAAATGGATGAGCAATTTAAACGTAGGTACATACTAAACTGTACAAACTAATCGGATGACCGGATGATGCTGACAAAGAAGATTAGCGATCATGTTCAACATGTGCTAACCGGAGGAATAGTAATGACTCAATTAGCAATATTAGAATACCTGTTTCGGGAATGTACATTTACTCCCTACAGCTCAAAAATACTAACAAGGTACAAACTTTAATAATGACGAGCAAAGGGTAAGTAAACATAAAACTGTAAGTCGTAAAGTCAACAAAGGCGAACAACAAAAAAGCAACATATTTAATTCTTTAACTATAAAGAGAGTCTTAAACTTTTTTAATAAGACCGCCGAATGACAACGGAGAGCGGGCCAAAAAGTTAGATTATTTACAAATTTCCAAACGGACGAGCAACCTCGTAAATCCTGAGAGTCTAGGAACAGACAAATAATGGCAAACTTCAAAATAATGCGTCGCTGTCAACTGTGGAGGGCGAGATGATGTGATGGTTGGAACAACGGCTTTCGTTTCCTCATTCAATTATGGTTCGCAATGGCTGTTATTTTCCTCCAAATTTCGCTAGTTCCCGCGGTGTTTTTACGCCATAACCGTTGGAAAGCTGCGAATAATAATCGTTAATTGAAATTGGTGAGTGAATGTTTGGCCTCCATTAGAGGTATATTCGTGGACCGAATTCCTGCAAATAACTTTGCACGTATCGTGATGAACAAACACGTCCCCGGTATTGGAAATATAAAGTGAGCACAAAGTAAGCAGCTGCATTCGGGGCATGTCGAGTGCTGTACGAGCAAAGGGCACGATCAATACACATTGCTATTTCCCGTGCAGTATATTTCAGCTCGCACGCACCGCACCGGTAGAGTGCACTGTAAGGTAATTTCCTCTTAGCATCTGTACGTGTTATTAACACACTATATACGAACACTAGGAAGCTTATACTGCCACAGCTTTGTAGGTTAACAGGCTATTACGTATTTCAATTTTAAATCTTTTCCCTATTGGCCTATGACTACTACGATGATGTAGCTTAATTCTACAACTAAAGCTAACGACAATGAAAATCCGATAAATCAATCTATTGTCTAATCCTATTAGACGGAGTTAGAGTTACTTTAGAATATAAAGCAACGTTCTACAAACATTGGAAGCAGACCTATAAAGTTAGTGTATAGCTTTAGAGCAGAGGAAGTGAATACAGTAATCCTACACGTTGTAGGCAACATCGGCCTTGTCCATGATTTATCAGGCTTCCACGCGTCAGGTAGTGCGATTATCAAACTTAATTGCGAGGAAGACTCCATTGGGCTGACAACATGATTAATGGCCGGCGTCCACCTGGATGTAATCAACTGGAATAACTGACACTAATCTCACTGCTCTCACTCGTGTACTGACTAATGTAATGGGGATGTGTGCTCGTTTCCACATCACCTCTAATTAATGGCTTTTTCCTTAAGATAACAACTTTTCCGAGAGTTTTACTTATTTGTCAAGCTGCGATCGGATTAGGATAAGTTATTAGTGTTGCCTCGTGTACTCACCAAAGGTTGTGTGTTCCATTCAAACGTGGAAAGCAAATTTCCAATAGGAAAGTCGCGCACGTAGGCTTATTATCATGTTTTCATGACAGTTAGGAGCAAAACTGTGTCAGTGCCTACTGGCTACAATGTGGCAGACGTCGGAAACTTTGTCACAGTCTGCTAATGTGAGAGACATTCAAAAAGTGACTGCTGACAACTAGTTTGCTCCGTGGTGCTTAAAGCCTGTTTTAGAGTGTCCTTGACTTAAAACAACAATCGATTGTAACAGAAGAGAAGAAGAAGAATTTGAAAGTTTTAAAATAAAGGGTGGTAACATCGACATCAGCGATGCATCAGCGAGTTGCATGATTGCGTCACATCAGCCCACTGCAGTCGAGAATGCAATAACCGAGGCTAGGGCTGGCACGCCGACCAGGCAGGATGCCAAACTGTCGCGCTCACTTGCCAACCGCGCTGCCAGGGTTCGATACCCTGTTCATTTTGAGGGTTGCTACGTGCTTTAGTTTCGTCTACACTGCATAAAATTGTACATGCCCCCAACAATGAAGATTTAAACTTCTTGCAGTTTTTAAAAATTCTAAAGTTTGAAATGCAGAATTTCACGCTCAAAGTGCATTTTAGTTGCATCATTATTTATGTTCAGATAACGTGTTTAATTCACGCTGTGGCACGGCCACGAACCGTTTAACACTGTTAGCGAGTTCCTGAAAATGTTCTAACATTTACTACATTTATATGGAAAGCTCTGTGTACAGATGTAGGAAGATTTAAATAGTCAATAAAGGCAGTTGTAAGGAAGTTAGATAATTAAGATGGATGTTCTGACGAACGGTTTTATTACGGAGAAGTAATATCGCTGAGCATCGCATGAGATATAGATGCCATTAATTTAATCGTTTCATTACTTACACTCTCTGCGTCGTACAGACTCCTCCACTGAGATTCCTTACCTGGAACAAAGAAAGAATATTTAACATTAATGAAAATTCATGAAAGCAATAAGTAGGTAGGCAGAATGTTACATGTAGCAATTGAAATATTTGAGTAACAATGGCTTATTAATTGTTCTATTTTACGCTTATGTAAAGTTTAATTCGGGACAACTACTTTTATGTACCTATTTATAAAAGATAAATTATAAATACCTAAGAAATTGTCCACAAGTTATTTCATACTAGCTTCGTCAGCGTAGAATATGAATTTTAAAACATAACAATTTTTCGTTTCAATTTTCCAAAATAAAAGTCGTCTATTACTTACGCCTACACTTTAGTAAATAAACTACATACCAATAAAAATCTTACAAAATCGGTCCAGCTAATCCAGAGATTAGCCAGTACAAACAGACAGACAAAAATAGTAAAAAATAATAATTTTAATATGTGTATCGTATGTATACATTTATATGAATGTACCTCTAGTAAATAGTGGTTACTTTAATATTACAAACAGACACTTAATTTTAATTTATCTGTTTAGATTTCACAGCATTTTGTTTTAATCTTGAAATAACGTTTCGTTTAGTGGTAACTGAGAGAAAGTTGTTTCATCAATATTCATTACCTCATATACATAGACATAGTGAAATATTTCAGAGCAAAACAAATAGGTAGTACTTAAAACAGGCCAAGAACTGAGAGTCGGTAAATAATTGAAATATATTGTTGTTAAGAATCTGTTATCACCCCAAAAAAAGTATTGTTGATTTGTAGACTGTTCAGTGTGTTCCGTTAAATACAGACGCAAACGTAAGATGAGGTATTTTCTTTTCAACAGCAGCTTTTCAAAAAATAGAATACTCAGTATGTAAATGATGAATGTTAAACACGAGGTATTGAAGTACTTGGTACAGTTTAAATCAAACAGTTGTATGAGACGTAACCCCAGTCTGTGGCACCTTCTATTACATTACCCAAGTTGTACTTCAAGTTGGTGTCTCCGGCGGCAAACTTACCTCCAACTTAGCTCAACAACTAGGCTCCCTAGGTGCCGAGGTGTTAGCTGTTCTATGCTAATGTCGCCCATAACTTTACCCACAAGTTTCCACTTAAAATTCAATATTTAAACTGCTTTATATATTATATTATATTGAGAATTACAGATTGGCTCTACAATAATAAATTGTAGCAAGACAAATATATTTTAACAGTTCATAATTCTTGTATGTTTTCATTAGTTATTTTTTTCTAATAGATCTAATAGAAGTTCTATCAGCGAACTAATCGTGCAGACTTCATAACAAAGGCCTGACAAGATCACGCACACAGACACATTTTCTTACTCATGTTTTTAGAGAGGGCCAGCGTTAGACAATTTTCCTGCATCGCTTCCAGGTATTGGTTTGTTTCTTTTAAACAAGAACCGACGCACAACCGCCGCTGGGGTAAAAATAACTTGGTAAACGTAATGACTTACTCATGAAAGTTATATGGGAGCGGCCGCCGGGACTGAAAGCACACGTGCACCGATACACTTTCAATCGAAAAACTTGTTCGATCTACTGAAGCTATTATGATATAAATCACTGCATCATGAGTGACTCGCAGAGCTCGTGTATAATCGTCTACAGCTGCTACTTACTCGGTACTCTCAGAGCACAGCTGCGTCATCGTGAGCAACACGAAAGGCATCTACATAAATCTGCATCAATCGGTGCAGTTATTCCTGGTATGCACTTAAAATTGTTGTAACGTTAAAATCACCAATGGCAGCGGTTGCAAAGTCCCGTGTACAGTGTATACTGTATAGCGTGTACTCCATGCCTTGTTCCCGAGGGAGTGGCCATAACACATTGTGTGCGAACGCGATGCATTTGCAGTGACGTCAGAACGATCGGTTTGTGGGCAAATGGATGTACTGGCAGAGTGGCAGTACTGGCTCGATCGGGTCGTTGCCTTACTCAACTAGGGTAAAAAATTGAGTGCAATAGATTAATCTCACTCACTTACATTAATCTTCGCCTTTGTGTCCAATTTATATGAGAACTTAACGGTTAGTTCTAACGTTATACGTTCACACATGCTTAGATTACGGCCAGATTAGAAAACAAACTGTTTTATATAAAAATAAAACCTTCATCAAGTCTGCATCGTGTTTATACATTTGGTGGGAGACCTGCGAAGTTATTTAATGCTCAGAGGTATAATTGGTTGCGTCGTCTGTCGCCGCGACACAATTAAAAGATCGTTATGATAATCAATTGTTTACCGCAACTCATTATTAGAGGTATAGTGGACATTGATATCGCGGAGTCACGCAATATTCTCGTCAATATATCTGTTCCACACAACTGGATTCAGAACAATTTTGCTAAAGTCGTAACCATTTGGCAAGGGAGACAGTCCAAAACTTCAATAGTGAAGATCTTATCGTTTCAGCGATCTCTAGATTTCAGCACGTTGATTGAAGTTCCTGTGCAAACATTGTTAGGCTTGTAATAGTAACAGTGTATACCCCTACATACATTCATACATATATAGTACATGTATGTACGTTTTGATGTGTATATCAGTGGGGAGTGGGAACTGAGTGTGTTTACTCCAAACAGTCTCCGTTGTTGGTCCAGCCGGAGTACAACCGCATTTGTACACACCGCATTTCTACATACAATTTACATAAATGCACACTGGCTCTGTAGCTACACTTTTTGCGATACATTCTGTTTCCTTGTGACTTGTGATTAGGTGCATCAAAGTTTCAAATCACTAATCCGTCTTGAACAACATAAGCAAATTTTGTCTATCGTCTGTCGGTTAAGAAAGTACCTACAAGCGTATTAATAACTTTACCATTGAAGACCCATTCATCAAGCAGATACCTTAGGGAGCCCATCTCTAAGTATTAAATCTTATGAAAACTTTGGTACCTTCAGCTCAAGGTTCGCTCGACGTGATTTTATTTAGTGTGTCAAAACATTTATTTCATCCTTCATTAGGTACTTTTGAAACGTCAAATTGAATTGTTAGTGAAATGAGGTGCTCGTTACAAAGTGTAGTTTCGAACGGAGAAGAACGAGTAAGAAACTGCATGGTTAACTCTTTTTCAAAACCAATACATGTTCTGATTGTATCAATTTATTTATTGGACCGAAACGAAGCTAACAAATTGAATTGTGTAGTGTGAAATCAAGTTGCATTGATCGCGACGCAGAGCAATATTATATGCGTTGGAATATATTATAAATATGACCTACTTCATAAAGGTCAATTCAAACATATAGGTTGTGGGTAAGGTTTTAAATTCAGTGTTACAGGTAAAACTGGTGTTCACAAATCTTACGTGGAAGATAAATGATTAAGCCTAGATTAAACTGTCAAACACCAAGCGGTCACCGGTGACCGCAACCTATTGTTCTATAATTGTGTCTGCAAAACCGGTACTCGACGAGTTAAACGAACAATATAACGATGTCATTACTTCATTAGCTAGATAATAATGTAATTACGTTTATCTTAAGTCTTTAATGATTAGCTTGAGGCTTTGTTGAGAACGGCGGAAATTAGCTCTAGTCGTGTGGAGTGTTGTGTAGTCAAGAGCTTGCTTATCTGATATTTCTATATTTAATCATAAATAGTCACATCAGGTTTGTTATTCCCCGAAGATGTGCAATATTTATGCTTCGTAAACGAATATGTTGGAATAATATATAACATTCCAAGCAGTGTATGAAACCAAAGCATTTAAAGAATCCTGCCAAATTCTGTCTGTGAACATTTTATCCGCATTTCGTTCAAAACAAGCCATTGTAACATTTCACATAGATGACCCACTAACTAAAGCCACCGTTACATCAGTGGGAATTATTACTACAAGTTAAAAAGAACATACAGACGAATTGAGAACCTCCTACTTTTTGGAAAGGCGGTTAAAAATAGAGATAAGTAATATAAACTAATACTTAGTTCTTAGTGGACCAAATGGATGTAAATACATGTTTTATATTGTTTTATATTGCACAGTTCATCTTGTTTAACTGGATTCTGATAACACAACCGACACAACGCTAATCTAGTCATAGGAAAACCTGTTTTAAGTTACAGTAATATGTTTAGTTTATTGATATAATCATGTAATTGTTGCAAACACGACAGTTGGGTGCAGGGGTTAAATATTACCGAGTAACTTCGACTTGACTGGCAAAATTTTATTCTTGCGTAAATTGTGAAAATGTTATCGTGAATTGGGGATCGATTCGCCCCTTTTACGTGGAACTAATGATATAATTAGCAAACAAAAAGTGGGTGTATTTACGCAAAATACTTTGGACTTTTCAAGCTATGACAACGTGTATTTTTAATTTTTAGTTAAAATTTTATAATAGTCATATTCTAAGAATCTATTCAAATATTAGTTAGAAAGAGTAGGAACACCAACTGCGCCCCTTTAACAATAAGTTCTGACAGCGCCGTTCAGGTTACGTTGCGAGATTCAATAGAAAAAAAATGCTATTCTCTAATAGCTAAAGCGCTTCAGAGAAGTTTCTTCAAGAGATGAAGTGATCACTATAGTGTTACATAAAATGTGTATGATGCAGCGTTGTGTTATCTTAACGAGGTGCATTTATGTAACAGTTTACTTCGACCTTTGTGTGCACTGACACTTCTAATAAATTACGTTTAAACTCTTTATACGTTAGCCTTTTAACAGTATAGAAACCAACCAATTTAGTAAAAATATGACCTTTGAGGTCGTATATGAAAATAATTCTATACCGTTGTTTTATTTTATAGTATTTTTGCATATAATTCATGAAGCATAGCTGTTTTACATACATTACTGGTATCTTCTGAAATGGAAGTAAGGAAGAGGAAAAATGTCGTCCTTTGGGACAGTCGGCGATTGCGAGATTACAGAAGCAAAAATTTTCATATAAAACAAGTTCTATTATAGTGTATTTTAGAAGAAAAAGTGTCTGTATTTCCCTGAAGAATGGAAAAAAGGGTACAGAAGAGTCAGACAATTTAAACTAGAACATATTTCAGAATTGTACAACTAAATAATTTATGACCCAATGCAACATCGTGTTAGGTTTTGCAGTCTGTTAGAGGACCCGGTGTCCCCTATAGGTGATGAGGGTGGTCACTACCGTTTTAGTTGAGTAAAAATCCAACACTCCCTCCCTTTTGAAAGTTTCCCCCCGTCATCAAAATAAAGGTCTCGCAGTCTAGGCATCTCTAAACTATATAGGTAGAGAAAAATGTGAAAGAGTTCTAGGAAAATTGTCTGACTTTAACACGTTAAACGCCATGGCAGTCACCGGTGACCGACATTAGCGGAGGATTTGCCTTCAATAGTTTTTTATTGGCAGCCAATGCCTTAAATATGTCCTTTTACATGACAAGGATTCTCAGAATAATCTAAAATTTCCAAGTAAATAAATTGCATTTTGCCTTCTTTTTACTCTGAAACCTGATCAAAGGCTGTACTTTATGTGCTTGAGAGCTGTGTTTGCAGCGAGCAACAATTTTATTTGTACCTCGTAAATACACATGTAGTGATATAGTGACAGCAACACACGCGCCCCCACACTAACAACGTAGTAATGGTGCAAACCATAGAGCCGTATATTTGAGTGGTTCATTTTTCTGTCCGCCAGTGCATCCGGGTTTGTTATCTTTAGGGTTGCCACCAAACTAATATAGAGGTTCCCTTTGCAACTGTAATATTTTTTCTTGCTGCACTGTGCAAGGGATGTTTACAATAAAACTCGTTTAATATTAATAGTAGCTTGGTGACTGAACAAGTTTACTATGGAGACTTAATTTCCTTACTTTCATTTGTACCAAAAGGTACAGGTGAATGATGTTCCGTTTCAGTGTCAAACAGCGACACGTAGCTTCGTTTCACAGTACATTGAGTTAAAACAGTCTATTTTATCTTCAAACGACCACTCGTAAAACGCAATGGAATATAAAGTGATTTAGATTCACTTTCGTTGCTGCTAATTTATCTTATCTGAAATTGCTAAATAACGCTCAGTAAAATCGCTGATCCTGCTTAGTATTTAGGATCAGATAACGTAATGGAATTATTCTACAGAAACTAATTTTCATGGGCAAAAATACGAAAGAACTTTATTTCGTTTCAGCTTAAAAATCTTATTATTGTAAATTAAACAAGAATGGCAAATGTCAACAGAAAGGTAAGATTCAGCGTAAAGTGATGGAAGTTTCACATGTTATCTGTGTTGGCAACCCTACGTGCGGCGCTCTAGCGTCGAATTATGCAAGTGCAGTGTAGTGCAGTTTAGTTATACAGCGTAGTATAGAAACATCACCTGGCGTCGCCCGCGATCGATACGTCGCGACGACCGGGAAGTGCTCCCGTCTGGGCTCCACTAAGTTTTACTTTAATTGTCTACTGATGTATGCTTCACGTGATGTTTTTGTTATAACGGCGGCGGATGAGAGAACCGGTTCTAGGCACTTAGAACTTTATTATTCTGAACAATGAGAGTAACATGCGCATGATAAAAAGTTGTAGGCCGAAGCAAGATCTTCGCTAATGTCGCACTAAATGCGACACCACGAGTATCGAGTACATTTGTAAATAAAGAATACATATTGGCTGAAAGCGTACACAAAGACAAGTTAACATTTACAGAATAGGTTCTAATATTCGTAGAAAATATTCCACCGCGATGTAATCTTTATGTGTACCCATCAATTGTCACTGGAAGGGCCATCCATCGGCACACAACACTGACGCCGCCAGTCACGAGGTGTGAACAATCTCCATCAATTTGTCCACCGCGTGCTAACAAGGCCCCAATGGCCGCGCCAGTACAATCCATTACACCACCAAGGAGCAATACATACATCGAGAACTTAATCGATTTGTATACGAGTACGAATCATTTTGTTTTGTCGCGATTTGGGAATTATTCGATTTGAAGTTGTGCACGTGAACGTGTCACTTCGTTTTGAACTTTATTGAGATTTTCAATTTGAAAAAGCTTTGTGAATTGCGAGTTAAAGCTCTCGTACGAAAACGAATTTTAAGAGCACCGGACTGTGACAGCTTTTGATGGATTTAACCTGTAAATTGGTTGCATACCTAGATGGAAAATTCTAGACTGTAGTAACTGCAACAATAAACGCAGACTAGATAAAATCTTGTAGAGCGAGTGGGTCTATTAAGTATGATCATCAAATTGAGCACGTTGATCAAATTGCTGAGCGCCGTGATCAGTTTGAACCGGAGCCAATCGTGGTCAAGGTCTCGTGGACTGACGCTGGACTGTTCCGTTACTGAGCCGGAGCGGTTACTTGTGTTATGTCATCTATTGTAGATTACATGAAAGGAAAATTACCGCAGTTTATACATGCCCAATTGTACCAGGCTTTTTTTTGTAAAGAAAGCAGGTAATATTACTACCTACTGTTATAAAATCAGCAATGTTAGTGTTCATCGACAGGACTTTATGCAGCTAAATGTGATTGACCAGAAGATGAATAAAAGTAAAAATAAAATACAAAACAAAATCTGTAGTTCAACCAGTTGTTTCGGACGAAGAAGTCAATTACATTAAAGTCAGTCAAACAAAAGTCAAAATTATAGTGATAATCACATAGTTCTCAGTAGATCGAGGTGACCGTGTTGCCACAATATTCGGACAATGACATGGCGACACAACTGCGCACACGCACCGTTAAAAAACGACGCGCAAAAATTATCGCCATATTATGTTTGTACGATTATTTCACATACTATTGTAGTCACGATTTTTAAATCACGTTAATGAGTAGCAGGATTTCAATATGACCTAACCCAAATTTATTAAAAGGTTTCGTGAAAAATTGTCAATATCCTTAAACGACGAAAATTGTGTAACAACAAAATACCTGAGACAACTAAGGCGACATATTCGTTCAAATTAGCAATTTATCTACACAGTAACCCTATGTTTGGCACGGCACGGCCAACTGCTTTCTAGGACATACAATAAATAATCTGGACACAAACCAATTCCACATTTAATAGTTAGAAGGACAAAACACACAAAGGCTAGACTCCAAGGCTTTGTGATAAAAATAAATAATAAAAGGAGACTATACATTAGTGCGCCGTTTTAGGAGCCGAAGGTTTACGATCTCAGTAAAAATATGACCTAACTTAATCACTATAATATGTAATAGAATGAATGTAACATGGCTGTGTTGCGTGGTGAGAACTTTATGGTCTCAGCTTTAATAAGTAAGGTGGAACAACAGTTCCTGATCTTCCACAATAGAACAATTAATCTGATATCCCAGCCTCCCTCTGCCGCGTCTGCCGTGCTCCTGAAACGAGCCGTGAAGCAAACCCATGATGAATGATTTAATAAATTCGCACCAGCCGTATAAATCACTCGCGCCAGAGTTATAAAGACTTGAAATTATACGGGTGAGGTTAATAGGCGTAACCGCTACGATTATAAAAGTTTAAACGAATGCTATTATTTCTTGGTTACGTCATTATTACGAAAGAAGGACGTCAAACCACAGGGTTAAATGCATTATTTGTTTTTCTTTTATTAATGTTAAATTCTAACCTTTTTCTATTCTCAGTGAATTTAGGAATAGTAGTAGCCAACAGCCATCTACAACAATAAGCTAAAGTCATATTTGTTCTAATTCTCTCGTGATCATGTTCTGGTCAATCAAAGAACAGTAAAAGATCTTCATACCACAACTGAGACAGACAGTTTTATGTGAGTACCATATACTATTTTACGAGGCACGAGTGAGATTGCACTAGACTCAAGGTTTTGGTTCAAACTGCTAATTTCTTATGTTTATTGCATCTTTATTTGGAAAACAGTTTATAGTTAGTTATACGGTTCGTGACCGTGACTAATAGCATTAACCATTCACTCATCTTTATTTACGGATGCTGTGCACAACCGTACAAAAACGTATTTGTACGAGTATATTGTTATAACTTTAATTTAACTGTAGCGAGCAGCGTCAATGTTTGGTAGCAGAATAACAATGTAATTAAATATCACATTAACACAATGATTATAAATAATGACTCGAGTCATTAATGAAGCAATTAATTCTTCATTAAGTTGGTAATTTTCCTCGAGGTTTAGGAGTGCGGGGCAGGTCACAATACGGCCCCGTGTGTTTCTTTCTACAAGTAAGATGCTTGGCAAACAACCCCAAGTATGCAATGAAATATTTCTTTCTTTCTTTCGTTATATTTGTGAAATATTTTGAAGACGAATTAATTGTATCTTGTGAACGTTTTATTTCGTGACTATTTGATCGATGCGTATATTTCATTTTTTACTGACAAACGCTGACAAAAAGAGAGATGGTATCTGTAAATTGTAGTCAGCTTTATATTTATCACTTGTAACTTTAATATTAGAACTTAATTTAAAACGAAGTTTAATTTGCGTGTAATTAATAACTCGTTAATTTGAATTGGAGTGTGTCACAATATTAGCCTAAATATATAATAATATACCTGCACAAACGAATAATTACTATTTAAGTATTTACCTTTACCTACACGTATTTATAAATTTTAGAGTTTGGGACTTATTTCCACACAAAAAGTAAATAATAATTATTACGTATAACAAAATAGTAACAGATGGTAGCATTTATTTATATTTCTACCTGTTTATGACGTCAAAACGCCTAAATGGACTTATTAAAATTAGCTGTTATTATTTCTCGATGTTATATTTGATAAATCTGTTGTTTGAAGGTCGTACTGTCCTGTTTGTCTAGTTTAGAATTGAAAATTAAAATATACGTACTAGTAGAGTAGAATTTTGCATAGAAACACAGCTGTAATAATTATATTGTTATTAATTGGTCAGTTATTGTAATTAGCTATCGCAATCCAAGCTCCCGGCTACGCTGCGACATTCGTGGAATACTAATTGTATTAAATGGATAGCAAACATTTAATTAATGTGAGCATTTATAAACTGTACTGTATTTCATATAACATCATGATGTCTATTGTTTCTTGGAAAAATTATAATCGCTCAATTTTCACTGTTTATCATAATAAGTGTGGGAACGCCATGCTTCGGCACGAACGGGCCGACACGACCGGAGTGATACCACGACCTCACAGACAACCGACGTGAAACAACGCTTACGTTGTGTTTCGTCGTGTGAGTGAGGTTACCGGAGGCTCAATTACTCCCCTCCCCAAATGCCTCCAATCCCTGAGTCCCCAACATTCCTCAAGTTCTTAATCCACAAAAAGCCAGTAACGCACTTGTACCGCCTCTGGTGTTCCAGGTGTCCATCATCATCCAGGGCGACGCCGACCACCAGGTGATTCGTCTGCTCATTCGTATCCCATATAATAATGTAGACTAATATTGTATACATTTGCCTATTTAGACACATCATCATCAGGAACAGCCTGTCATAATCCCCAGGTCAACTAAGGGCCACTGGCAAGTAGGGTTCGCAATTGTCTCCACACTTGACAGGCGAGTTTATCAAATACTGCTGCGGCCCGATCTGCCAACTGTTAAATGATACTCGACGGGAAAAGTAACTGCGACGATAGATGTAATGTATTCTACTCTGCCTGCCATTAAACAAACAATATACACATATAGCTATATGTATCTGCCTCGTTGGCCGAGTGGTCGTAAATGCGACTGCCGTGCAAGGGGTATCGGGTTTGATTCCCGGGTCGGACAAAATATTACTGGGTTTTTTAAATATTCTCACTAGTAGCACGGATTCTGGAATTGTGCCCGGTATATGGCAATAGGCTCACCCCCTATTACATGGGACTCATAGCACAAATAGTGAAAAGTGGGTGTTACATTGTACAGTGGTATAAGGTGCACCTTTGCCTACCCCTTCGGGGATAAAAGGCGTGATGTTATGTTATGTCTATATATATATGTAGATTAAACTTTCCATATCCTTGTCAAAATTCGACAGGTACAAAGTTCATCATGGATCCCACAGCTGAGTAACAAGGTTTTCCTTCTATCCCCTATTACCGGCATCAGGAAACCGAGGCTAATGGCTCCTCCTTCATGGTTCGTGGTTCGACGCTCCCACCATTTGTCAAGTCAGAAATATTGCAAAAGATTATTTTGTTTGGTTCGAAATCTCTACCCCTATGATTATACATTTAGTAAACAAAGACATTACATATTAACTTCTACCACAAAGAACAATTGTGTAATTGTTGATGTAATATTGCATCTGTCGGTAGCTATTCTAGTTTTCAAAGTGCATTGAGATAGGAAAACTCCGATGCATATAACAAAGTAAATAACTCACAATGACCATTTCAATATAAAAGCCTTAGAGATACTTATCTTGACAAAGCAGAAATTTCAAGTTTAATACTTCCTTGTTTTATACAAATTGTTCACATAATGAATAGCTATGTAATACATATTATAAGAACACCTATAAAGAAATGAAGCAGGCATGTGAAGCAGTACGTTTAGTACGTCTAATGGAACAGAAACCGCTTCATTGTATATGTATATTGAACATTTATTATAATAAACCCTATTCGACCTACAGCAATAGGCGCGCATATAATAGGAATGAAAGCAACCATGAGTCCACGACATAACTATCTACCATTAAATGAAAATTTCATTGTACAAAAGTTCCAACGACAGAACCGAGGCATTTTAAGTACAAACTCAACCCCGGCGAGTTCACACGATATTAACAAAAAGTTAAGTACGTATGCAAATTATGAGGGTACCTCGCTACCCTCGCTCCTGGCGGCGTGGTGGGGGCAGACTATGTTAGATAAGGTCCTTTAATATTAGAGACTCGTCGCGAGCGGTTGCGTCTAGGGCGTGCTGCTCGCAATATTAGCATTCACTAAAAACGTTCAGAATACTAATAACTAGACAAGTTAGTTTGGTAACTTCTAAATAAGATACCCACGGTCACTAACTTTATATTATGATACTGGATATACCTCTAATGGGAGCGTCTGATGTTACTCGAAGGGGTAGGCAGAGACGTAAATGTAGTGCAATATAAAAGTAAAATATTGTATTTAAAAATTGAAATCTGTGTCTGTTTATATCAACTATCAGCTGATACAATACGTAGTATTTTATCTGTTAAATTGACTTCCAGATCAGTGTGGAAGGAACTCGTCACTAATCTATAAATAGTGCGATAAGCTGAAATAATCTTACTACATTGTATTTGCCACAAAAGCCTTAAGGAGATTGATTGATATGTTTACGAATTATTATCGTACCTACTATGACTCACCATCATTAGGTTATCATTATTTTGTTGATAACTTTAATTTTAAATTATTTTCTGATTATTCATAACGGATGAACTTTGAAAAATGTATCAGAAGCAACATTTCCATTTGATATAGTTCATAGATTGCTTAGATTATGATTCAGGAAACTCGCGTTGGTTATCTTTGATCGATTTTCATAAATTTCCACTTACTGCGCAATAATTTATTTTTGCTTACACATGTACCTCCTAATTTGTTTATTTAGTTTAAATAATATTCAATTCGGTATTAAATATTATTTATCTGGAATGAGTATTCAACGCTGCGCTGTATTATTTAATTAATGTAGTATTTCAGTAAACATCTCGTTTCAAACACTCACACAATCCCATTATTTGCATTATAACCAAATTTTCCATGAAATCTTCATATAAATTGTGGAATCGTACAATAAATTAATATTTCAATGCGTAATTACTAATTGTGTGTAAATATTGTTATGCTATACCTATTCTACATTGAATCAGGGAATAAATGACCAATAATATCAATCAATTTCATTACACAAAGAGTTAATATTGTTCAAGCTTTTTTTTATATTTGATCGGCCGACGTTTGGCTCCTATCTCGGCTGGTAGTAAGCAATGATGCGCTCTACGATGGAGGACGTCGTCCCATAAGCCACCTATCAACTAAAATGGTATATCACCTGTAAAACTGAGACGCATTGTGACATTGTTATTATCAGTAATGATATGCAACAATGTAAATAAACATACAAAACCTCACAAGTTATGACATTTCCTTCCACAAGTTAATATTGAATACCTTTATCTTCCAAAGACGTATCATTTATTTAAATGCAATAAGAAAAACCTGAATGAAGAGCATTATCATGATATATATTCCTGATGAAAATCATTGTTATCTGTCTATTATAATTACCTTTGTAATAGGTCTAGGGAAAGAACCTATGTATCATGTACTTGTATATTAAAGGTAATTTCCCAAACCACGATGCATAATAATGAAATTGATCTTATCATGAAAAACTAACCTAGAGTTTCAATGTATGTATGATTTTCATGACTTTAGGTAAATAGGGTTGGTATCTACTGAGTATAATATTATAGGTAGACTTAATTACTCTAATCTATACAATTACAATGATAATATAAGTAAGAAAATGTGAGATCATCACCTGCAAAGAACATTAGTCACCTCACTAGGAGTTACAGTCACTGATTCGCTATCTCTCTCTTATATTCGTTTGTCCCTTTCCCCGCTATGTGGAGGTTTTCCTCGGCTATATTTACATGGTGTATTATCATGTCACTTTCATATGACGAGTAACGTTCCCGGAAATGTTGTCAGCAGACCTCTCAATGTGACAAAGACTGTAACATCGGTATATGGGGAGATGATTTCTATGAACCACTCCAAGGAATACATTATTATGTACAATACCCGGCATAAATATTGCACGTCGACTTTTAGAAAGAGATATATTTGTGTGATATTACAATAATTTGATTTGCACAAACCTTTTTCTTCTTCGATAAATGATTCGAGGAGTATTCAGTACACGTGGCGAGCTGGCCGATTGTCTTTTTCCAAAAGACGATGTACAATATTTATGACCGGGTACTGTATGTGTATATTACAAGTACAATCTCATCAACATAATATATTTTGTAAATTTGTTCATTGTTAACAGTCACGTTGTTACTCACTCCGTTAGTTCAATGATACGCCGACTTACCTGCAAGCAAAAACAAACATTTAATTAATATATTATATTCGATATCATTGTATTGAACAGTGCAATAATTAATACGTGTATACATAATATCAATGTTACTGGTCAAAGTCTAAATGCTACAAAAGATTATACCCGCTTTCATAGATGTGAAAAAGTTTTAGAAGACTTATAAAACACGTAGAAATACATTCCATTGTATTCTTCATATTTGGCTACCCATGTAAAAGGCTACTAGGACATAAGTAACACGTTAAAGTACAAATATTTAGGAACTTAGAACAATCATATATTTATTATACTTAACAAAAGAAGTAATTATTCCTGGTAAATATAATATTTGTAACCTATTATTTGAACACCTCTCACTGGGAATAAATGACGCAAATTGTTGACTTCTGAAGTAATTACAATCGTAATTTGTCTAGTAATATATAAAACTGCCTCTATTTATTAACACAATACGGTCAAGGACCATATCTACGTGCCCATATAAATAATGGCTTTAAATAACAGCAGTAAACTCAAGTATGGCCATAAGAGTATGTTTATTAGAGAACATTTTAAAATGGCATACTAAAACCGTAAAGTTATAGTAACTATTAGAAGTTAAGCTTCAAAATTACACGGTGTATAAAAAGCCAATATTATTTTTATCTGCGTCTCAATCGCGTGCGCCATTATTCATAGAATCAATTTCCGACTGCAATTTGGTAAACACAAAAACTACGTTTATGGAGGTTTTCCATCGAAACCACAACAAAAAATAACGTAAAGCAGTTCGTTAACCGTTTTAAAGTTCAAAGAGTTCTTGAACCTGAATCGAACCGAGGAAAAAGGTTTGAAAAAGCAACTGCTCGGTAATTGCTTCAGTTGGCTGCGACAGAAGTTTGTCTGGTAAAGCCTGGGGTGGCTGTGGTTGAAGGAAAATAGATTCCGTTCAAACTAAAACGGTTTACCTTTTTATTTCTGAGACGTTTCTGATTTAAAAACTGTCTGGAAACCGGTGTGCTGTTATTGTATTGTATTGTAATGGAAAATGGGAATTAAAAGAAATACTCTTCTGTAACATTTTTTATATGATAAACCCGTAAACGAGCATACGGATCACTTGATGGTAAGCAATCGACGCCGCCCATGGACACCTAAAACAACAGAGGCGTTGTGGCATCATGTGGCATCAAGTGCGTTACCGACCTTTTGGGGATTAGGAATTTGCGGATTCTTGGGGATTCAGGGATTGAGGAGATTGGATGTCAAAGTCAAAGTCAAAGCATTTATTTTAATTAAACCATAGTTTGGTACTTTTGAAACGTCAACAAATACAAAATAAATAATAGTCTGTCAGTCAGTCCGTCAGTGAAATTAGGTGAAGCTAGGTGCTCATTCCAAAACGTACATTTGAATGGAGAAGAACGAGCAAGAAACTTCATTCGTTACTCTTTTTAAAAAAGTATGTTCTACTGCCTATTTGAGCCTCCGGTAACCATTCATAAATTCTCCATAGACAGAATCTTATAGCATAAATTATATGACATATACCTTATTGCATGCACGATATATCAATCAACATCACACACACAATATACACTACAAATTGTCATTGCTCAAATCAAAATCAAATATTCTGTAATTGGAAGCTATGTTGAACTGTGGAGAGACTCATCATCTATTAGTAGCTTATACGTATACAACCACAGCTGTAGTCTATTTGTAGCCTTAATTAATTAGAGTCGTGTACTACACACAAACATGTCGTCACTTGTAACTGTGTACTGTGTATTTGTGTATAGCTCGTTCCCTTGAGGATCGTGTCATCGATACATTGGCTATGTATGTATGTGTGTATATGGTTGTGACAAAATTAATGAGACAACACAGGTTTAGGATAAAAGAAATTAGTGGAAATGGCTGTTGAACAATTTTGTTCATAGGTTTTGTCAACTCATTATGATGTAAGTAAACTCTATGATCATAAATGAAAACTTTTATGACAATTCTTGATTTGATGTAACGATGACATGTTTGGGCTATATTTTGCCGTAGTAGACAGTTGTTTTCTATTTTTATCATAACTGTGTGCTGTCTGAGATCTTCTTAGTTATACAGTCCTTAAAGGCGCTAGGTTTTAAACCTAAACAAGGTCGTCATAACTGTAATTGTAACAATAAACAAGTAAAACTTACAAAAATGTTCGAACGTACAGACTTTAAAAATGCTTTAAAAGCAGTTCGACCGTTCTAGTATTTTTAGATCAAGGACTAAGTGGTGCGACTAACGAGGTATACCTAAAATATATCTAGAGGTAGACTGAGCTGAATGTATACTATACATACCCAATATTCTTAATGAAGGGTATAATACGAGTCGAGTAATTAACGAAGAGGTTTGTTTTGCTAAAACGAACAATACACTGCTATTTTTAATTAGAACTCTTTCACGTTGGGAAGAAAGAACCACTATTATATAGAGACAAACAAACTAGTTCAGTTGTAGTGAAGATTGTGATCAATAACTGGATCCAATTAGAAAACAATCGCAACCATTATCAGTAGGAAGCCAAGTTGTCTGTAAGACAGGTTTCAATATCTCCTGTATTTCTCAACTGGTGGTCTTAAATCGTGATCCAATCTTGTACGCAATGACCAACTGTAGAACCACCCACTATTCCACCAGGAAATGAGAGCAGCATATCATATTATCACAAACCGTCTAATCGATTATTCAACTTTACATTTTTGAAATAAAGTCTGAAATCTATTAAATAACTATTGCCATTCTAGGGTAAGTTAATATGCTTGAAAGTTTAGATTTTTCTTGAAAAGATAAATGGAATATAATTAAACATCGACTGGTTACATAGCTGTCTTCAAAGGAAGCTGCTAAGTGCAATTCGTTTGCAACAAGAAATAACTTAGTAATACTTGTGAGGAATGATGGCAAAGTTGGTTCAGTGAAGTTACAACTACTCGATTCGTTATTGATTTAAAATGTCCTTTGATGGATAGAATAATGTAATATTTTAGTCTGATATTCTGTGGTACGATGCTAGTTTTGACAAAAGAGTATTTAATGAATTGAATGTTGAAGTAAATTTTGGCACTGGATAGAAAAGTTTATAAAAGTTTGTATCATTTCTATTTTCTGTGAAAACTCAGTCTGGCGTGGAGCCAATGATTTCGTGATCACGGATAACCGAAAACTTTATGAATGAAGATAATTTATTACAGACGTATTTAAATATCAGAAATAACAAGTGACCCCCAAACATTTAAAAGCGAAAGTGTTTACTTTCAATACTTATCGGAATAAGTACCAAGGGATCTCTCCGGGATAAATATGCTTTTACACAAATTGCAATATAAATAACTTTTGTAAATGGCAGCGTTTCATTTCAGTGCTCAGCTGTTTCATGTCGCAGTAGTGGTGGCTACGAAACACGCACATCACGGCAACAGAGGCACAAACAATGAAAATAAATAGGAGAAACACAAAAGGGGCGGTGCCGTACATGATCAATAGATGATTGTGCAGCTAAATAGCGCAGCGTTGCGTTGCGCAACTGTGACGTCACTTGTACTAAATGCATGTCATGTTATCACCAAGATTATCTGTTGTCTCATTAACAATATAGTCGCATCCTAAGTGAAGGATCTATACAAGTCTATCAATACAAGTTCTAATGTTACTATTCTTGTCTTTGACGTTTTCTTTCATGAAACTGGACTGCACATTTATCATGAAATTAATATCGGGCTAATCCTCATTTAATTGACATCCGATGTTAAATGTATGTAGTTAGTTAACTGTCTACCAAGTCGTATTGTCCCCGGCAGTGCGAACTAAACACGCACAGAAGTCATCGTCAAGTTGCCAAAAAATCAATTACTCATGTCATACAGCATTACTGTCCCACTGACTACGTACATTTCCGGTTGGAAGGCGTCACTGGGACGAAAATACCGGGGTTCGACGACCGACCCACAATCAGTGTGATTACCTGTAACTACGTCTGTCGCTGAAACTAGTGTCCTAGTCACTGTAGTGCTAATGAACTGTCGTTTGGTTTCACAATTTTACAAATTATGATGTTCTGTTGAGACTTCTCACAATTACTACCATATTTCGCCGAATATTCACGATGATTCATAGTGTCGTGCACTACTGTTATTTCCGGTGTGAAATGCGGGAAAATCTTGTTAACTGTTCAATGTTAAGAGTATTTGAAGAGGAAAAAATCTTAGTATTGTATGTTATTTCCGCATTTTCCGTGTTCGCGTTCTGTGGTGTAAACGCGTTCTGTGACAAATACTAGTGGCAGGCCTGGCAGGGTGTCGGTCCGTGCATCACTCAGTCCCCTGGAGGGAGTCCCATATATTACGTCGCGTCGTCGTCTCGCGAACTGTTCCTCCGATCCCGCCCGCCACTCTTTCCTATTAGATGGTACATCGCATATCAAAATGTCACAATTTCCACTCCCTCCTTGTTTATACGGCACGTAATTTATTGGAGATCCCTTCAGAGGAAATGTGATATCTGACTGTTACTCCATTCGATACGAGACTTCATTCACATGTTAACGAAGTTTTCATCACTGAATAAAAGATTTTAGATAAAAGAGAGACATTTTAAAGATATCGTAATTATTAGTACAGCGGTTATAAAACAATTTACCTATAATAAGGGAAAAGCTGAGGTCAATGGCAAACACACCAAACATAATATCGGAATTTTCTAATCACCAGATTATACACTACGTGTACCTCATATCTTTTGTTTGTACCGTTACCGGTGAAGATAAAATATTAATTCAAGTAATTTGATTAAAACGTCAGATACAAACAACACCATATTTTAAACTTTATTAGTAAACAAATATGGTTTCGCGCACGCAATCGAGTATAAGCATTGTGTAACAGTTTGATAGACGGCCTCAATAATGTGGTATCAGTATCATTACGTTTTTGGGGCATCACAACTATTTATACGAGCAGTAATCTCCACTTGACTTTCAAAGCTGCAATTTAACTGATAGTAAGATAGATAATAAAAGAAAACAAATACGCAAATGTTATCAGGTGACCATCAAAAGCGTCAAGAGTAAATAAGGTAAAACAAATGCAGGCGGCCATACTTGTGTGCGCATCAAACAAGTTGTGGAGTAGCGTCAACGGACGGCAGCGGCCGCCATCGCAGGCCGACGAACTGACTTATCTCACTGGACAGCCTTGTAGCCAGTTCGTTTATCTACACAAGTATTTTCCAGTAATTCCAATCATGATTTGTTTTGTTTGCTGCACCCCTAATGTGCTTTCTTGTGTCACGAACTAACGACCCATTAAAACAATTAGGGTGCAATGAGGGTTAGTTAAAAGGCAACAAAAACTAACATTCGTTATTTGAAACCATTGTCTTTTTACTTTAAATTATTCAAATTATATATGTATTTACCCACCAATTACTAGGCTCACGACAATTTACAGGTAAAATTCACTTTAGAAGACTTTCTAAAGCTATGCGTGAGCACTTGTTACGTAAGCACGAGATCCTTTCTAACGTGAAAGTGCTGAATAATAGTGCACTGCTCAGCTACTGGTGGTAAAGTGGGTAAATAATATCAATATCATGCTACAAAAGACAACCTTAAGAAATAATAATAATCTACCCTTGAAAAAAAAAGCAATCAAATGAAGAGGTTTTCGACAAACATAATAAGTACATATTTTTATTTATTTTAAGTACTCTTGACAGTAACTTCTGCGTAATAGACATCGCATTTTAAGAAAAACTTTTTAACTTGTAGACGTTTTGTAAGAGACCTTCGAGAGGAATAAACGAAATTATATTTATTTTTACGCCAAACGAACGACGACGAATTTTCCGACTGAAGAAAAGTTGCCTTCATTATGATGTCTACAAAATATATTTTCTAAATATTGGTACATCAAAGACACGTAATATGAATAAAGTAGAAATATTTAATAATAAATTCCAATCTGCTTACAAATTACAGAGACCAAAAGATATTAGCAGACGAGAGGCTTTCTTTTAAAAGGCTTCATTTTTGTCGAGAGACCAGACAGACAAGCGTCTGTAATTAGTCAGGGACAAGTCAACGACTTCAAATATTATCTCCTTTAAGAGAAATAATTAGAAACATTAAAATACTTCATTTACCGACAATAATGTGAGTGACTTATTTTCAGTCAACAAAAGAAAATGTTCTAAATACATTAAAAGCAAAAGGGGATAATGTCCCGTTCTTAGACGTAAACAACTTAGGAGGAGAATCAAGTCGTCAAACAAAGAACAACATTACAAATGCTTTCTTTATCCCAAACTAAAGAAACTACGCATTTGTATAAAGTGTGTCAATGAGGTCGTAGCTCCAGATTTTCGTATTACACTATCTATCATTACTATCGTGATAACTTATCAATAGAACGAATAAAACCTCTTATCATCTTGTTTTCTGTTCCGTCTCTTGATAAAATTGTTTGTCTGTTTGCATGTATTAACAGTTTTTGTGAGCCTTCCAATGATAACAGATATTAGCATACCACCCAAATTGCTCGCAGAAATAACCCGAAACATTGCATTGTCACTTGAAAACATTTGTTTGTCAAACTCCGTTTTAGCAGATCAAATGAAGTTGTCACAGACTACACATACACTACAGGGAGGTATATTAACTACATTGCCTAACTAGCTTTTAGTTACTACACATTAATTTGCATATGTAGCAACTTTAAGAGAACGTTTATATACTGTAGCGGACTGTAGCCGCAACACTGATGGTCTTCGTTCCCATAACTTCTGATGCTTTTTAACATCCCAGAAACATTTAATTAAAAGTTTGCTGATACCGTTGCTTCTTGTTTCTTTGAAAATATTACCGACCACATAACTAAAGACAAAAGAATATTCGAGAGTATCTGATATCTCGATAGTCCATTGTATCAGATGGTCAGCACACGACACGACTGACACTACCAAAGTCAAAACAAACAGCTGACGGATCTAATGGCACAAGGACATAAGTCTAGACTTTTCGACCCTCTCGCGTCCGGGCCTAGTGCAGGCCATGATGCGGAGCGAGGGGGACTGGGAAGCCGTCTCCTCCTTTTGCGAAGCAGTCATGTTAGCTAAGGAGGAGGCGGGACGCGTGAGGCAGCGAAGCGCTGCCTCCTCGCAACCCAGCCATCGCGAAGGGCACACCGGGCGTCGGGGATCGCGGGACGATCTCCGGCCACCGTAAGCGCGGGCCTGCGGACGGCGAGCATGGGTGGCTCCCCGTCCGACCAGAAACAGACCCGAGCGTACGGCGCGTTGCGTTCCGCGCGCGCCTCAAAGAGCCATCAGACCACCACAGATGGGGCCCAATAGGGCCGATGCCGATTCGTAGTCGCGGAGAACCTAACGGGTAACCGGGGCTCCGGCTCGACGTGCAGGAGAAGGAACGGGGTGGTTTTTAGTCAGTAAGAGTCTGACACTCCCTCCCGCCTCACCCAGGCGCGAGCAGTCATTCGATGATTTTCCCCCCTTAAAAAAAAAAAAAAAAAAAAAAGACTTTTCGACAACTGTCTCAAGTTGCCTCAACTAGGTTAAAAGAGTTTTTCTAAGGTAGTACACGTCATATATTTATCTATGTTATCTATCAAGTATTAGTAATCTTGGTGGCGACGTCAACAGCATGTTTCGTAATTTAGAATATTCTTGTCTGAGTTGACTACGTTTGGTATTTTCTCAAGTCAAACGCAGATACAGCAATAAGTATGTGTTTCAAGATAGGAAGGTAAACTGCTCCATTACTCAGCAGTAGCACTCGGTGCGATTTGTTCACGTCTGCGGCGCTTTCTCCTCATCGCCAGGTTCTATTCAAGTGCAGGCACACTCGTACACTATTGTGAACATGGCTGTTCATTTCCGATAGACGTGTTTGCTTCAACCTGCAAAGCACCATTCACTTCCCGCCTTCACTCTCCTTTTCATATCCGTTTCAGGCAATACAATTATTGATTTACATTAACTCAGGGTCGTTCCATTAAAACAAGTTGGGTGTTAAATCCAATTATCTAAACTGAATAAGCATTTGTCCTCCAGGATACTCTAGGATTGGAAGACAAGCCACATCGGGTTCGCTGACCACAAATAAAGGCCATCTCTCACCGAGATGACATTACTTTGTCAGGAGGCGTGACGAGTAACCGCAAAACCAAATACTACGACAAAGGCTGCTCCAGCCTGGTAATCCTAATTAGAGCATTCAAGGTTCAAATTACAACACAAATCAGCTTTCCACTGTAATTATAAGTCCGCGGAACATTATCAGACACCCACATTTGGAAATCGTACAAATACACCGAATGTTCTGTGCAAACTGGATTATTCGTGAGTGTCCCAACTAAGTGCGAACCGCACTTAACCGGTATCTGAATTGAATACGTACCGCCGCCATTTTGTGCCATGTGTGTGTGTGATGTGAGTGGAGCTGTTTATTGTCCACTCTACGTTACGTCCCGAACAGAGTTCAAGGGAGTTATTAGAGATTGCAGCAGAATTGTAGTTGGTAACACAAAATTGCTAGTTGACTTTATGGTCTACGTGTTAACGCATACGCATACCTAGCATATTATATCTCACAGCAAGAGGAAATACTTCATAATGAAGAAACCGCCGCTCTAACTGCTGCGTTGTTGTCTCTTGTAATCGTATGTAATTTTATTGATGCTTCCAATGGCTACTTCACTTTCTAGCAAGTCTTATACGAGACTGTTTTAGCCTCCAAAATTCATTTTACAAAACCTCGAGTAGGTATTCGTATCATAAATTAAAAATGAACAGTGTTTGTTTGCGGGCGAGCGGTTCGCCTTGAGGTGCGCCGGCGCCGGTTGACCTCAGCCACACTTCAGTACACAACGCGCGAATTGAACCTTTTTATTTGTTGTCAACGCGCAACTACATTCAGGGACTGGCAGATACGTATATAAGTTTGTAAATCAGGAACGACGTATGGAATTATTCTGGTCGTATTCTGCTACTAATGTGAGTGTAGTGAAATCAATGACTTATTATTTAATTAACAGTTAACAGTATTAATATCAATTGCGTGCTCTGCCCCTGTGTTAACTTCAAAGTGACAATAAGGTGAAAATTTACTGAAATGAGACCTAAATATGTACTAAAAAAATGTGTAATTCTCTAAACTACCAGCAAAACATGTAGTAAGTTTTATCTAAAACTAATTTGCGCAGTGTTACCTACTAGGGCTGCACAACTGGGCTCGCTGCCATCGCAGCGGTAAGTCCCCTCTTTGAGGAGTGGCTTGAGAGACGCTACGGCGTCCTCACCTACCGCCTGACGCAGGTCCTCACCGGACATGGAAGTTTCGGGAGGTACCTGTGTCTGATGGGGCGGGAGGAAACGCCCGGGTGTCATCACTGCGAGGACCGCCCTGAGGACACGGTGGAACACACGGTGGGAGAATGCCCTTCGTGGGCTGAGCACCGCCGTGTCCTCAGGGAAGTGATCGGCGATGGCGACCTCTCGCGTCCGGGCCTAGTGCAGGCCATGATGCGGAGCGAGGGGGACTGGGATGCCGTCTCCTCCTTTTGCGAAGCAGTCATGCTAGCTAAGGAGGAGGCGGGACGCGTGAGGCAGCGAAGCGCTGCCTCCTCGCAACCCAGCCGTCGCGAAGGACACACCGGGCGTCGGGGATCGCGAGACGATCTCCGGCCACCGTAAGCGCGGGCCTGCGGACGGCGAGCATGGGTGGCTCCCCGTCCGACCAGAAACAGACCCGAGCGTACGGCGCGTCGCGTTCCGCGCGCGCCTCAAAGAGCCATCAGACCACCACAGATGGGGCCCAATACGGCCGATGCCGATTCGGAGTCGCGGAGAACCTAACGGGTAACCGGGGCTCCGGCTCGACGTGCAGGAGAAGGAACGGGGTGGTTTTTAGTCAGTAAGAGTCTGACACTCCCTCCCGCCTCACCCAGGCGGGAGAAGTCATTCGATGATTTTCCCCCCTTAAAAAAAAAAAAAAAAAAAAAAGGGCTGCACAACAAACATGTCAAATGAACGGCAGTTAAAGAGATAAGTGCGCCTGCGGCAGTCGGCAGGCAGAACGCCTCGCATCCGGCGCGCGCGCACCTCTGATTCAGAGCTGAACAAAGACCATAAACAACCCACTTGATAGTTGATACTATAATGCTTTTTGCACGTAATTGAGGCAATTTGAGACAAATTATTGACACTTTTCTTGTTATTTATTTGAGTTTTGCATTAGCTATACAGTCCGACCATTCATACCAACAGGGATTTCGGGAATTTGTTTAGGATCTGAGTATAGATTTAGGAGTTATTGACATGTGTTGATTACGGATAGTTTTGTTGACATCCGACAAATTCGATTATGGAGTTTCATAACATCTCAGATAAACAGACCCATGTTAGATTTACAAGCTTACGGAGAAGACACGATAATAGAATGCACAGCTAGCAGTAATGAGTAATGACGCATTAATTGGTTTACAGTGAACCTCAAGGTAACAATGGAGGATGCTAATTACAAGTATTACAACGATTACATAACGTTACTGCATTACCACGTGTTACACAATACGTCGATTACATCTATTTATAATTCGATTGTTCTGTCGATTTTAATAGAGACGTTAAAACTAATTTATTGAGCAGACTTCATGACCTAATGAAAGGCAATTAGGTGTAAGTTTTAGGTCTTTCATTAAAATTCTCTTTAATATCTAATTTGAAAGAGACTTTAAAATAAATTACTTTCGTTATAGACTAGCTTCTGACAGCGGTTTCGATCATATTCTCGGATGAAAAGAGGTTTCGATGTGATGAGGAGGAGGAGATGATGAGGTTGAGATGTGTTATTTCAGATTATAATCTATCTTTGTACCAAATTTCATTCGGATCGGCTTAGCAGTTTTTGCATAAAAGATTGACATACATCCATACGTGATCACAAAGTTTCGCATTTCTTATTAGTAGAATTCCGATGAGAAAAGCATCAAAGCATTTTGTTGTTGTACATACATACATACATAACATCACGCCTTTTATCCCCGAAGGGGTAGGCAGAGGTGCACATTCTACCACAGTACAATGTAATACCCACTTTTCACTAGTTGTTATGAGTCCCATGTAATAGGGGGTGAGCCTATTGCCATATACCGGGCACATTTCCAGACTCCGTGCTACTACTGAGAATTTCAAAAAACCCAGTAATACTTTGCCCGACCCGGGAATCGAACCCGAGACCCCTTGCCCGGCAGTCGCACTTGCGACTACTCGGCCAACGAGGCAGTCAGTGTTGGTGTTGTCAAGTATAACAACAAATCATTATCTTTAAATTAGAAGAATATAGAGGTACAAAGTGATCTTAAAGTAAGTACTGTTTACAATCATCTATTTACACGGCTATTAGTAAAGTGATTAGCGAGCTAAAATTAGAAGACATCAGCCACTGAGTGCAGTCTATTTTATTTATTTTAAAACAATCTGGTATCACATGATTACTTAACTAATAAACTAACCATATTATTGACATCTAACGTCTACGTAAACATTTCAATTAAATAATTGAAAAAAAAAAGTTGTAAATTAGGTAGCACTTTTTGCTGCCAATTAAAGAACTTTTTGGTCGATTTGGTCCTAATTTTTTTCTGATATTTAGCATTTTCCAGTCCCCGAATTTGATATAAAACTGGTTTCTTTCAAAGTTTACGTTAGTAATAAGTATATATTTTTGTATGTGCACATGTAGATCCGGTCACCTTTATTTTTGGAACAGAAAACGTGACCTGCAGGTGCAGGTACATTCATTACCTTTTTTATTAACATCCACTCGATATTCGAATAATTTTTTGCTTAAATTATCAAATCCGAAATGTCAATAACCTGGCCTGAGAACTTGAAACTTTTTTTGACCATTTTTTGTAAATCAAAAGGTTATGGGAATGAGTGCCTGTATAAAACTTGTTTATTTAAATTGCATTTAGTATATAACTGGCAATATTTATATAAGACCAAAATTTTCCCTGATAACTAACTTGTTTTGGTGGAACCAAACACATATTCGGTATATTATTAGGAAAAAGTCCTTTCAGCTTTCTTTTAATCATACAACTCATACTAGGTAACGAAACGCGTCATAACAAGATCGGAGAGTGAATTAACTACAGTAATACCAAACCAAAGTGAACGCAATAACTAGAAGAAAGTGACCACAGGCTAACAAACACACCTAGAAATAATAGTAATATTTCAGCAATAAAATTGCAAACAAAACCGGTCCGTTGCCGGTTACCGAGATTACTATGATGAAAGAATCAAGTACCCAGTTGCCGGCCACCGGTCTCCGGTTCCCGGCCGGTATTAAATCACTTCAGGCTATCAATACGTTTAGTTATACAACGTTAGATAAAGTCAATGGCGGTCAGGTCATAATAAATATGTGACGTAGTGCAGATAAACAGCTTCATTCGAAATATACCTATATGGAAATTTTGACAGTTAAACTGTTACTGATGTCAATGGCCATTAGTTAATTAAATTATTTATAATAGTTACTATCTCATTAGATAAGAAGTCGCTAGTGTGATTGTCGGATGCAGAGGTTAAGCTGGAGTTTCGGGGTCATAAAAATGGATTTCAGTATTGTTAAGTTTTTCTTCTGTATTTAATCGTAACTGAAATGTTTTTCTACGCTTCATGCATGTTTTAATTATTTACGTATTTTAAATGACTGCTATTCTGACCGCTAAAATTATCCTCTAAAATTCTAGATATTCAATAATATCCTCAATATCAATAAGGATATAGCAGTGCAATAAACTTAAATAAACATTAGAACGAGATCAATAATGGGCTATTTAAACCTCAGTACGTTTTGTTTCTGCCATTGAAAGTGCATTTATAAACAATCTTGGTTCTCTTATTTATGTTTAAGATATTTCTGAGCATTCAACCTGAGGTCTGTTTACAATAAGAAAGGAATTAAGCATTATTATGGTAATTTAAACATTACGAGTATTACGACATCATCCTTTATCTATTATATTAGGAGAATCCTTTTAATTCATGAGGTTTATTTATTATCCATATATAAATGTGGAAATTTATAATAAAACAACTTCGTTTATAGTAAGTAGTGCACCGCTCAAGGGAAGGTTCGCCCGCCACTTCTAATATAGTGATCTAAACGAGTTTAAGAACTTTCGGATATTAGTTATTTACGGCTTTATGACATGTGACATGCCCTACATCAAGTGGCCGTATTTGAATTTGAAAAATAGGAAAAAATCTTAGACACTCTGAGTGTGCGGTCGTTAGCAAAAATAAATGATGTTTAATAAATGCGTGTCGTCGATTTTTTATGGACTTACGCATGAATTAATATAATTATTTGATAACAAAAAAACTTAAATTTTAAAAATGTATGAAAAAATGTATTGTTGTTCTTATGTTTTATCAAAATAATATACACTTCTGGGAATGTTGATAGGCTATGTGACCGTTACTTTGTATCTGTCTATACATAAGCTAATCGCACTAAAATAGAAAACATAACGACCAGAATTCGTAAACTTAAGTGGCAATGGACAGGTCATACGATAAGAGGCTCCGAAAAATGGAACAAAAGCATAGTGTTTTGGTACCCTAGAAATAGAAAAAGAAAACGAGGCAGACAGTTCAAAAGATGGGAAGACGATATAAGAACAATAGCAGGAAAAACATGGACTAGAACAGCGCTAAACCGAGCAGAGTGGAAAGACATGGAGGAGGCCTTTGCCAAAGCTGGGCAAACAGACGAAGATGTCGGCGTCAACGACTCACCAGAGACACAACTATTTTAATGTAAATACTTTGTCTGATTAAAGGCTTATATTATATCTATTATATTATATTATTGTACGTAAGCTAATGTCATACAAACAAGCGAAACATACTCTTGATAATATTTAGCGTGGATAAACAAATGGATCTACTAATGAAATGTATAAGCATTTACTTTCTAGAACTTTCTAGAAGTCGTTATCAATGTCTATACAAATAGTCCATATCTTGTAGATTTCATAACAGACGATAACAAATGCATACATCATGAGTACAATGAAAGTTTCACATACAGTGCCTTATCAAATACAACGAAGGAAAAACAACCTTTATTACAATTACAACGAGATAAGATACGTGACGAGTGCAAAAACTAGTTGTTTTTATTCATACGATAACATAATACGCAATCGTTGAGGAGACAAGTTCATTATTATCACTAATAAGTGCTCATTTAGATATTAAATATTGTTATTGTATGTTTATTCACTTCTCAACCAAATCAAATGAATAATTCAATCGACGCTTGAAATAAATTAATGCGTCGATGTGTTATTGCCAATAAATTAATATGGTATCAAGCTATTAATGGTTCACGGCGGGGTAAAGGCCTCACGTCATGCACGGCAGGCGAGGTATTGATGCGCCACGTGTGCCATCACGCTGGCAGGACACATTTGATTTATATATCATAGTTTTATCGATTTGAAAATAATTGCAAACGTTTGCGTTACAACACTAATGATGTTAGAAAGTAACCAGGGTCGGAGGCGGCTCAGAATCTTGATTATGATGTAACTATAGATATATGCCTGTCACTGCACGTCCAGTCACCAAGTCGAGGCAAGTGATTGACGCTGCACTACTCTCATCCGATCGATAAGGTATTGTGTGAAATGTTCTCACCGGTTGATGCAATACAAGACGTCACAAGCAACGGTTCTTTCCTTCGGCTTCAAGATTTAATGAGTTGTTAATCTCTGAACGTCATTATAGTAAGGTTTCTTCTAGGACACAGTTATTGTAGTTACCCAGAAAGAAAAAAACTGTAATTTAATGAAAAATATGCAAAACAAGCGCCAAGTTCATTTCATTCCAACTTCGCTAGAAAACGCCATTAAATTGATTCATCCCGACATTTATAACTGTTAGAGCCGTTTGTTTCATAATAGGACGAGACAAAGACTGTTAATGAACATAACGCTGCTGGAATGAAAGCCTATGAATAGCTGAAAAGGATATAAATGAAAATGTTCCAGGCGACCGAAACTGGCTCTCATGAGCGAAATACGATCTACATTCTACATTATTTTACTTGAATTGAATGGTGAGAAAACTTGTGTAAACAAGCAATAACGGTAAGGTCTAACATAAATATGTAACAGTACATTAATTATACACAAACGTTATAGAGAAAGTTTCTGTTTGTCCGCTGAATAAGACTCGGCTCCTTGACTTCTGACTACTTTCCCAACATATTAACTGATTTCAACTTTGTTTGTTAATTAAACGCAACACCTTTTTACATTTTCTCAGGATTTCACGAAAATACGGTGTTTTTGGATAAAAACTTGCATTGTTTATTTTCTAATTACTTAGGTGATACACATCTCAGTGAAGAATTCTGACGTCTAGCCTAATTATGTACGTCATCTGCACAGACAGTTTCTGAGGAAACGTCAGAGGTCGTTACTTAATCTGGGGTTAACCGAAAACCCAGAACCAGGTCTATCCCGTCCAAAATTAATCACACACATCTAATTATACAGCCGTATTAGAAGAATGCGAGAATGTCTACTGTGCAAAACCGAAGTGGATCAAAAGAACAGTCCATAATCACCTCGCTAGTTAAAACTGAGTTCTATAAACTAGAAAGAAACTAATATACTTATTCGTCATTGAATAGATAATAATCCATGTAGGCAGGGAGGACAGAATGCTGTCAGCGCGGTAGGCGAGGTATAATAACACGACAGTAGTCGGCTCGCCGACAGCCGAGCCCAACAATAACAAACAAGACAATTCACATACCTATTTCTTTTCTGGTATAATGCCTCTGCTCATCATTGTGAGAATTCGTCGTTCCAAACGCTTGCCCCATCTTCTTTATATCACAGCACTGAGATCACAATTAGAAAATAATAAAAATACAAATGACAATCAGCTGATTACTCCGAACGTAATAATTCGTTTGTACGCATGCGCGGGCTCATATCACGGGAAACGTGCACGCCCCGCGGCGTCTCATACAATACTGGAGTTAGTGCAAAGGCTCGTGCTGTGCGAAGGAGACGGCTGTACTGTGACCGATAAGCTCCCCGATGACCTACATCCACCCGGCGTGCGAGCGACAGAGACAGCACGACTCAAAGTTGCACAGATGCAGGCAGACACGGTCTGTTTACATTCTGGGTAAGCGCAAAATGGCTACCGGCTGAACGTCTCAATTCTCAGACAACTTGCAAAAACAAACTGCCAGAGCATTCTGCTTAGTTTCATGAACGTCACTGCAGATCTAAACACAATCAAGGCCTGGCATTTGTTTACTTCCTGGCAACTCATGATTAGAAAAATGCAGTAACGAAATATCTTTGAAAACTTTCCTAGTAGGAAAACTACAAATCGTCTACAGCTCAAGTAAAGAATGCAGACTGTTAAACAGCTCAAAGTATCTAAAGTCTACGACAAAGTCGAAAATATAAGTGAAGCTGTAGATCAGATTACCAACTTAAAAATTATAATTAGCAACTTGAGGTCAGCAGTGAATGAAAATGAAAGGGGTTGGCACTGACCCCTGAATTTTGCAAAGTGCATACTTTGGTATAATCGAAATGAAATGATAGGATGGTTTGATACCTTCTCACCATCACCAGTCTACCAGACTATCTATCTACCCCTCTAGTCTAATCCAAATAACAATCTCCGATAGAAGTGAATTTGATACGATTGCACTAGCTATCTCTTTTAGTTAGGAAGCCTTTGGCGCTAAAGATTTCCTAACCAAAAGATATAGTTCTTTTGTAATAGGAATGAAAATGGCTGACTTGTACCTACAAGTCACCCACATTATGGTAAAAATTCGCCATAAATACCGGCGTCACCCAAATGTTTGAACACAAGCACCTTGACATCTCTGGGTGAGTCACTTTGCTTCAACCGAACAATGGCAGTATATCGAAATGTTGGAGCAATAGCACATTGAATTGGGTTGAAAAATACAATAGTTGTGAGAAAATGTATGAGTAATGAATGACTTATTGTCATCTCTGCAGGGAATATTTTACTCTCGAATTTTTCCACTTTGTTTTATATACGAATTACTAAAGCATTACTTAATTCAATGTTTTAATGTGTATTTCAATAATTGTTGGCAACTTTCATCTTCAGATTATTTTCTACGTCCCAAATTATCTTTATTTGATCTCTAGAATTAGAACGCATTTATATGCATTTCTATAAAAATCAATTAATTCAATTGCACACCCGTTGCAGTATTCTATATATCTATATTATATATTTATAATAAATTAATAAATTTAAGTCACTAGCAGACCTATAGGACTAATTACAGATCTATTGATCGAACGGGAGAAAGTCATCAGCGTAATGGTTGGACCACACTATACCGCACGCACATCTAGCACAGATGCACAAACCGCAGCAGCATTATGTAACAGCACGGAGGTCGAGTGCAAACCACACCTAACACAAACATGGACTGTTGAACTGCACTATTGATGAATTCGAAAGAGATTTGTTTAGTTTAACAGTTTATGTGCGCTGATGTGGTCTCCTTTTATTTTATTTTGTTTCTGATAAAAAGGACATAGTACGTCACAATTTAATTAAAATTCTAATCTCCTGCATTACGCAGGCAGTAAGGCCAAACTTGCACGTGTCTGCGATACGTCATCGCGGAAACCAGCAATAATTTCATTGATAAAGACAAACAAGTACGTTTCTAAGTCATAAGATCGCAGTTAAATAAAAATAAATGCCTGAAGTTATTTCCTAGTCCAATGTTAATTTGTTCAGATTTTCCGCACTGTGGAAGGGACAAAGGCAGCCGATGCATACATGCCGATGTATGCCCTACAGAAATGATAAGAACGACCCTGAAGCGACACGCTACGTATTATATTGCGCAGTTTTTCACTTATCCACGACACACTTAATTATGAGGATATGAATGCATTTGCATTCACACAACAATATGACCGGCACAATTTTTTATTAGGAAGTTGACACTGATAATATTTAAGATAACCGCTACTCATTGGTTAATGAAAAACTTCCGCACTTTTTGTCTACATTAAATAATGTTGCTGTGCTGTTGATTTGCATCTATCCAAAAGAAAGCAAGACAAAACATTAAGCAATACAGGCAACCGTCCTACTTACATTAACATTATACTTATTAAGTGTGTGAAACTATTGTTTTTCTAATATTTTACACATGGCGTCCAGTTTGTATAGTATTTGTTATGGTTCTTTTTGTCACCACTTCAAAGCAATGTCGTAAGGAACGAATTAGACGCAGTTCCACGTGTTCTTCGATATGTATGGACACATACATACAATGTATGTTGTATAGGTCCGTGAAGTGATGGATGACAATCATTTTGCGCGTAAAATATTGCGCATTGTTTCAAAAACAAGACTTTCATGTTGTTGTTTTTCAAAATAAGTAAATGACATACACTTGAAATGATCAAACAACTTGTAAATAGAACGCAACAGGTTTATATTATAGTTGATCAATCACAGACGCCCAGTGATTGCGACATTGTCAAGCACGTCTGTGATTTTACGATACTCTTCGCATGTTGGCCAACCAAATTACGAAGTTAACCTTAGCTGGCTTCCAATATTTGCTTCGGACTAAGTAACAGTTTATTGGAGGCCCGGATCGTGCAATAGACAACTTCACAGAAATAAGTTGTCCTTCAAATTCATTCAATGTGACCCGCACTTATACGATATTCTGCCCTAGGAAAAAGGCGATAGGTACCAAAGTCGTGTACAGTCTGTATAAGGCATTTGAAACCATATTAAGGCTGGTATTAATGGCGTGTATCATTAATCCTCTTGGAAGACAACCTTTTATATTAGTTGCTTGTCATCTGACGCATACTGGAACAGCCAAGTGAAACTTAATCACAGCTTAGCCTGAGGTTACACAGTCGGGTGCCTGTAGTCTGTACAGCCATTGCAGGGGGAGGGCAGAATATGGCGTACTTAGTACTACATAACCAGCATTATTTACATGGAGATATTAAGAGAGATTATTACTTCGAATCATTAGCTGCGATAATAGTAAATGGTTTGTTGACGTCACTATCTATAACTAACAGTAGACATAATATATGTATCGTGTCAATACTTATCAACACCATAATGACAAGTCACACTGATAAAATTATAAAAATAGTCTCGAAGAACAAAGCTAGACTGGTACTCAGTAGGTACTCTAGTCCGACAAAACATGGCGCAATATCTAGACATACTCAAAAAATGAATGGATGTACTAAAGTACTCTAGAGGTACAATGCGCTTTCTTCGAAAAACCTCAGTAACTCGTGTTCTAGGAATATAATGTGTAGTGAGTGCCTACTAGCGACTTCTTCTGTCTCTCAACGTAGTGCTGAAGATAAGGCATGCGTCAGTAAATAACTTGTTAATGAAAACATCGCTAAATAAACACCAAGTCACGAGCGTTATTCTCTTTGGACACCTGGAACACCAGAGGCGTTACACGTGCGTTGCCGGCTTTTTGGGGATTAGGAGTTTAAGGATCGTTGGGGGTTCAGGGATTGGGGAGATTGGGGAAGGGGAGGGTAATTGGGCCTCCAGTAACCTCACTCACACGACGAAACACAACGCAAGCATTGCTTCACGTCGGTTTTCTGTGAGGCCGTGGTATCAGTCCGGTCGATCCGGCCCATTCGTGTCGAAGCATGGCTCTCTCACACTTAAGTTACATTGTATAGTGGTATTAAGTGCCGTAATGTGTACCTCTGTCTACCCCTGTGTGGATAGGCGTGATGAGCTATTTTTTTGAACTTGATTGGTCAGCATTTGACCACTATCTAGCCTGATGGTATTTATGCGCCACATTAGCCGTGGATTATACAATTCTGTATTCCGTGATACAAAACTACAAAAATACAAAGAGTATTTTAGTATCAGTAGAGTTAGGAGCCAATGTGCGCCCAATGTGCAAGTTTCTCAATAAGTTTCCCCCCAATCTAGATTTAGCATGTTGACACAAATGTTCACTCACTATCAATTTAAATATCTAAAGTGCCTGATGCATTCAAAGAACATGAAATATAATGTTTAGTACGGTACACATTGTAATTAGTTTTATGAATAACTAGCTACTTCCGCGCGGTTTCACTCGCTCTGCTCGGCGCCTATTAATCGTAGCGTGATATTTTATATAGCCTATAGCCTTCCTCAATAAATGGGCTGTCCAACACAGAATTTTTTTTTCAAAACTTATCAGTACTTTCGGAGATTAGCGCGTTCAAACAAACAAACAAAAAAACAAACTCATCAGCTTTATAATATTAGTATATATTTCCAAATACTTATCACTCATTAGGAGTATCAGACAACGAAAAATAGTGACGTTTTAAATATAAATTTTTATCTGTAAATGTATTTACACAGTATTAGACTAACGATTATTTGTCTAAGAAAAATATGTTATCTATATATATCAATCAAATTATATTAATAAGTATTTGTCCTGATGGCTTGTATATCTGAAATGTTTTTATTGGTATGTCCCCAAACTTGGGGTCAAGGATGTCCCTTTTTCGCTGGAATTTGCGCAGAAGCCCAATTCGTCGAGTGAACACGAGTGGAAACTAAATAAGTGATTCCGTCTAAACTACAGTTACCGTACTTCTTAGAAATAAACGTTACAAACACTTAGTAAGCGCGGTTTTCGGTCAAACCACAGAGTAACTCGAATAGAGTTACTTTTTATACGTAAATCGAACCCGCTACTTTGTGTACTCGTAATCTTGTTATAACAGTTCTTACCTGAAACAAATGGAAAAAATATTTTAGTAAACATGAAAATGTAGCGTCACGCAAAGTTTGCGTTTTTGTACAATACAATATAAGTTTTCTAAGTATTATGGGTAAAGCAGGCAAGTATCTTACAAAATAGACACACGTCAGTTTTGGAGCAAAGTAAATGTTTATGTCAACATAATCACCATCTAAATAAAAAAGTGGTCCTCATCTATAAAGAGGCATTGCCATCTTTACTATTGGCAAAGGCTTGAATTTTCGAAAACCGAAAATACTTATAATATTTTTTGACTTGAACCGGGAATCGAAACGGAGAACCTTGCCCGATAATCGACAACTAATCGACAAACGAGTCAGTACGAAATGTTTTAATAAACGCCTAAACATTTTATCATAGCAAATTGAAATTCGTTGCAATTTATTTGTTGCAGGCGCTTTACTGGGATGACTCAGTTTAATATTTACGAGATAAGCTTTCGATAAAACTACATATATTGTCTGACAACTAAGTAGTAATAAGTAGTAATAAATCAGAAGTTGATGATTTAGCGTAGCGAGTGTTAAGTAAATAAAGTGAAAATAGTTTGCAGCCGACTGATTCAAGATGACGTGCGCCATCTAGCGGTAAACACAGGAAAAAGCCCTCGTATGTTAAGGCAGCCTAAAAATAAATATTTTGATTTCAGGGCTGGTAAGATAATATTATTGCCCCGTTCATGTTAATTTAATTTGCCGTTAAAGAACACTATCCTTTTCAATTCTCTCGTAATAATTTTCACAGCCAAAGCTAAGCAAAAATAACTACATTATTACAATCTTGGCCGCATCTTCAGTCCACCTTCCAAGGTGGACCGGTGTGAATAAATTTTCACTTTTCCCGACTGACCTTGGAAATAAATCTTGCTAAAAGGGGTGCATGAACTCATTAATCTTCTGTTTTCCCATTCTATATCGCAAGTCGAGTGCTCTATCGCAATTGAATAACCGATGCTGGGCTAATTCTGTTCTTTGACGTAAAACTAACAAGGTGTACATGTACCTGCACCATAATATTGCAGAAGCTACTAGAACCTGTTTGGTCTCAAGAGCTTGCCATAAAATGACTTCATATCGCTGCAAACGATTGCTACCGGTAACCCGAACTGCAGTTACCTGTCAAGGCCAAAGTTATAAATGTTTGCATAGCACCATTGTTATATTTTCTAATCAAGATGATTACCGTACAAAGAGATAGTGGAAAAAGCTATTAAGGATACAAAATCAAAATACATAAGATTCTCCAAAGTTAGTTTTGTTCCAGTACCAGTAGAATTGACATATTCCCTAGATAGATAGATAGTACAAATGTACAGGGCAATATAGGATTATCGGAATATAAACTATGTTAAACTAAATGCGACTTTATGCGTATCAGCAATCAGTCGCCTCCTCCAAGTTTCACAATATTTAAACTAGTGTTTATTGAGTTTATTCCGAGCTTATACGCTAGGAATTTTTACTCCGGATATGAACAACATTTGCGCTCTAAATCTTTACATTTTATAGGCACTAAATGTTTTTACATGAAATGCTAAAACCAATGTGTATCTGCGCAGTTTGCATCAGTAGCATACTTATAAGAATTACTATATTTACTATGAGTTTGGTTGTTGAGTTTAACCACAAATTAACGATATCATAGCCTAGTTAAAAAATATGTTATTTTAACGTCTTACAGGGAAGATTATTCAAATGTCATATAGATTTAACTCCATTATTTATACATGATTTTGTAGGAGTATGTCTATGTCAATGACTCTGGTCTGACGTCACACAGATCTATCTAGACGCATTGGATCAAAGAAACATGGCTGAAGTTTAAAAATAAATGTCTACCATAAATCAAATGTGTTTTCTTGATAGTAACGAGCAAATAATTTGCTTTTATTGTGAAGAATCATCGACGCATTAGGAGTAACATGAAAATGTTTGTTTCAGCTAATGGGTGGTACATGTTAAGGAAGACGTGCCAAATGTTTAATTGTGTACTTACTGGTGTCGCAATAGGGTCCAAAGTATAACTGATATTTATGTATTTATCAAAAACCTGTAGAATATATTAATGTGCTTCTTATACAATTTTCGTTAAACAAACAAGCATTTATTTATGTTAAAGCCTGAATGTATAAAGTAAAAAAGTAAAACACGTCCTTGGAATATTGTATTTCATAACAACACCGCTACAGTTTTCTTATCTTGTAAGGTTATTACAGTTTTTCTTTACTAAGCTAGAACAACGCAGTAACTTCACGAAAGAGAAGCAATATACATTTACCTAAACTAGTTACATAACTGCAAAAGTGAAGAAAATTAACAACATAATACTTCAGATATTAATGCGTTAATAAAAATGATTAATCGTATCATGGATCAAGGATCACTATATTGTTCCTTGAAGGAAATAAAATTGCAAGTGTAAAAATAATCAATCATTATTATCAAGTTTGGTAAATTATTATCATTAGTACGCTTCTGTCTACTGCAGCTGTCTGTAAAGAACTACGCCAAAATGAAAGAAAAATAAAAATAATAAAAAGCAAAAGAATTAAAGAACCAGTTAATTTAATTTAATTAAAAATCATAATATCATATTACTAAGGTTTGATAAATTTTAATTTTCAAGTAATTCTTAAAGCTATCGACCGCAATTAAACGGCGCGACTAGCTTTTCAAAAATATTATGATGATGATTTATAGCCCTATAAAGGGGAGGCCTATACCCAGTGGGTGATTCAGGCTGACTGAGCGACGGAGCGCTGCGCCCTTATATATGTACGCCGGTAACGAAACCATACCGGCATCTATTTCGATGCCAACGCCATCTAGTTCCGAAATGAGAACTAAAAGTACGATGTACTTACGTGAAAATGAGACTTATAATTTTTTTAATTGGTTTATTTGTACATACATGTTTTATAACTACTGAAGCAACTACACAGTTTTTATAAATTTTATGAACTTTAAATATAAGTTGTTCAGTGTTCATTTCCTACAATTAGGAAAATGAGATGCAATTTTGCAGTCACAATAAATCTTGTAATTGAAGATGCCTCGGAGACAAAGAATTGTAGATATAACACATTATACGAGCAAATCAGCAAACATTAAACGACGGAAACATATCGTTGTCAGTTCATTGACATTGAGCAGGTTTTAGACATAACATTTAATAAAAACATGGATAAAATAACCACAAGTATTGACAAATGGGTAAGAATCTTATGAATAATTAATACAGCAAAGCTACCATACATTCGAAAACAACGAATAAGTAGTTATCCGCCTACTACAGAACTAACAAAGCTTCCAACTATCGGTATAACATTGGCAAGCGAAAACTGTGATAAAAGAAATGTACTGAATGTCAACACTTTTATGTGTACCTGATGTAACGTAAAGGAGACCATAGGATCCTTACTATAGTCAGTTTATATTGTGTGAAATGTTAATTACACTTGGGAGCAATGCAATGGTGCCACTGGCGTGTTTTATTTTTCATTTCTTAATAAATATTTTCTAATACAAGTATTTTATTAATTGGTAACCTGTTTTTTATGTTATAAGCCGGTAAACAAGCAGACGCATCACCTGATGGTAAGCAATCGGCGTCGCCCATGGACACCTGGAACACCAGAGGCGTTATAAGTGCGTTACTTTTGGGGATGAGGAATTTGAGGAATGTTAAGAATTCAGGGATTGGGGCGATGGGGAAGGGGGGGGGATAGTTTGGCCTCCGCACATAGAGGTATTTCAAATTAAAAACCGGACATTATAGAAAATCGCAAAAGTAATCTAATGCTACCCGAAACGCATTATTTTTTATCTACGATAACCGGTTTATTAAAAGGCAGCTACTTACCCCTTCTCAGTCCGAACACCGGACCGCAGCGGCAGTCGGAACACAACCGTTTTGTGTTAATTACGTGTCTTTGTTCTCGGCGATCACGTTTGTATTACTCAGTTTTTAAGCCAAAACGTCTTTGGGTGTCAAACAACAACAAAAAAAGACTTGGACATGGAAGTGGAAGGTTAGTACTATATATTAAAGCACATTTAACCTAGTTTATTCTCTATTTTCATCATTAATGGTGATTATTAGAAGACTCTTTGCACGACCCGATTTATCAATAAAATCTGAGATATATTAGTGTTTTTGTTTATGTGTCGCGCCTTGTCGCCTAAATGTTTTTACAGGAACATAAAATATAGAGTATTAGCGAGTAGAAACAAGAAAAAAATCTCCCCCCAACGTACCCCATAATATTTTGTTATAAGTGAAAAGAAACGAGACAAAATTATCAAAATAGGTCAAGTATCATTATTTGTTTTCTTTTGTCACAGATCCCTCAAAAAGAGTGAAACAAATCAGCAGAATGGAAAAGTTTAAAGTTATTCTAGAAGTTATATCAAGCGTATACGATATCGATCCAGTTAAATATGAAAATTATGCTCAAGAAACTGCCCAACTATATGTTGAACTGTATGGTTGGCATCCGATGTCCCCTACAGTTCACAAGATTTTAATGCATGGCGCTCAAGTTATATCAGAAGCTATACTTCCTATCGGACAGTTGTCAGAGGAAGCTGCTGAAGCACGAAATAAACATTTCCCCAAATATCGCGTAGACTTTGCGAGAAAATTTTGTAGAATAGACTGCAACAGAGACATCCTGAATAGATTATTATTAACATCTGATCCTTTGATCAGCTGTAACAGAATTAAATTAAAGAAGAAAAGAAAGCCTTTTTCCAAGGAAGCTATGACTATTTTAGTGCCAACACCACCAAACTATGAGTGCACTGACGACGAAGACGATGAGAATGACATAACCACTGTACACGAAAGTGGTGATTCTGATTAAATGTACTGTCAATGTCTTATCTGTTAGTGTGTAAATCTTTATATGTGTTTTTTTTTCGTAATATATACCTAATTTTGATGAATTAGTCTTTTATTTCATAAAAAAGTAAAATAATACAATCAATAATTTTGTCCGGTTTTTTATTTGAAATACCTCTATGTGCTCCGGTAACCTCGCTCACGTTACAAAGCACAACGCAAGCATTGCTTCACGTCGGTTTTCTGTGAGGCCGTGGTATCACTCAGGCCGAGCCGGCCCGTTCGTGCCGAAGCATGGCTCTCCCACACTCGTGTGTGTCGTATAAAAGGTAATTAAGTTACCTTTAAAGTGAGGGCATTTTGTTGTAAAAGTAAACATTTCTTTTTAAGTTACAGATGGTTGGATAAAAAAAACGCTTGTGACTCCGTTCATTTGCTCCCAAGTGTATGAATGTTCCACCTAAACAAACTGAGACAGGCATAAACATAATTTGAGGGAAGACTGAGAGACGATTGTATGGACGCCATTTATTATTACCAAGCTAAAAGCTTTTGGACAACACTCAGTACCTACAGTACTCCGGTTTAATTTAGCTTTAGACAAACGTTCCAAATGAATATTTACAATTACATACACCCTTTTTGTATTTGGGATGTATTGTTTAAACCGAGCTCTCGTAATTGGAAAAAATACTTAAAAACAGTGAATGACTTTGATTGGTTTACTCGTTGTTCTCCGCACGATTTAATATCTAACACTTTTGGCATTACATTTATGGCTTTGAAAAAACGACTCGATTGGTTTTATGTGTAAAAAATAGAAATAAAATACTACCTCTATATTTCTTCTTCAATTGAAGTAACTACAAAACATGTACCTTACTAAATCGCTGTAATGTTTACAGCGATTACAGTTACATTATTTACAGCGAGTTACACTTTTTCAGCTATCACTACAAACAACTGATCAAACAAAATGATAATAAAAATTATCTAAACACAGGTGACACTTCTGGCTCAAAAACCCCCTGTTTGTTAGAAGGATAAAAGTGAAATTACATTATGATATCTATAGGCGAGCCATTGTTTGGCGTGTCGCGTCATTGAACAAAGAGTTGCATGGCGCATGGTTCTAAATATAGTGTACTCGTATCCCCAGCGTTGTGACACGGCCACTGACTAGGCCTTGGGGGTATTTGTGGCGTGTGCTGGGGAGGGTTACTCGCCGACTGTCGCACTTCGCGGGGGACCAATACAACTTATTCCATTATTTATTTTTATTGCCACAACGATGCATTTACCACATGATTCACATACTGTTAACGGTTAAATCTTTTAAAAGTTTAGCAACTAAAAACATTTAAATTGAAAGAAATAGGTTGTGGAATCCAATAAAACTGAACAAAGTGAAATATTTTTGGTAAGTAAGAAAAGAGAGTATAATTCAGTGTTCGCTACTGTAACTTGCGACTTACAAAGTTACTGAATTCAAAGAAATGGAACTAAATTAAAAATTTCCAAGTAAATCTGACTGTTGATAGTATTTAGTGGACACAAAAAATGAATACGAGAACGTTGTAAAAATGAAAAAGAACTAAGTGTAAACGTTAAAGATGAAGATTAGGGTTCGTTGTTCCCGTCTCTTGGCAATATTGTACTAAATTAAATTAATAAAAAGAATTGTCGGATTGGCGTTTATGTGGATAACATTTTAAGGCACGGTTGTTCACTTTTATAAAACTTGTTCGGTCAAACCGAAGTGAGATGACCCAACCTGTGTTAAACTTTGGAACCAGTTGGGACCTTTTAGCATTTGAATAAGTATTTAGTTTTCTTTGGTTAAGCGATTAAGTTGTAAGATGTTGACATAATACTAATTTGTCATTCTAGTACCAAAAGGCAATCTGAAGGAAGGACGGCGTTGACGTCACTGACTTGGCGGTAACAAGTACGGAGGTTGACCTGCTTTTTGTAAGACCATGACCGGTTGCTGAACTACACGGAATTATAACTATACCTTCTAATATGTACGTATTGGCCTTATACGAATAGCCAACCTCAAGACAGTTTTAGAGTAAACTTAACTCGTCGAGTAACGGTTTTGTAGACACAATTATAGAACAATAGGTTGCGGTCACCGGTGACCGCTTGGTGTTTGACAGTTTAAAGTACAAGTATGATATATGATGAGAATGAACCAAGCAACATAAATTATTCCTTAACAAGTAAAAGAAATGAATTCCTCAATAATAAAAAGTATATTTCGTCCTCTTACACAATAAACAGCGCAATAACACACACAATAACATTAGAAGACGCTGTTTATTCCGCACGGAGTGTCCTTGTACCGGCGGGGTCCGGGAGCCGGTGCGGGTGTAATGCGAACAAATCAAATGTAGCGTTCGACTAAATTCACATTTGCATTGCAAAGCGATCTGAACGGAACAACTCGGGTAAAATGTGTTACAAGTGGAGAAACAAAGGATTGTAGTATCCGGACTGTTCGAGTGGAGGACTTTGTATCTTCTTCAAACAACAAAAAGTACGAATTTGTAAGGAATTCCTGTGGATTCAGGAGGATTTACTTAGCTATTTTTCTTCCTTTGAAACCACGAATTTATTTTAGAGATCGTAACACACATACATATTACATAGACCTTTCAGCAACAAGAGTTTTGCTTGTGATAAAATTATCATCCAAACAGTGTTGCTGTCCACATGCGGTTTACATAGAATAGAAGAACACGTTCAGACACGTTGCATATCAAAGTCTAGTAATAATTAAACAAAATTATTTTGCATATTTCGCAACGGAGAAGTAACTAACTGAAATGTAAGAAACTGCGATGAAATTTAATTTTTATGATTTTCCTACAAATAAAGTTGGCAGTCTACCAACAAACGATTACTGTGGTGAAACTTCTAAGCTTTACCACATTAGATAAAATGCTATAGGATCGAATCCAAAGCAGTCTTCTTCTCATTAAGAAAACTGACTAATAGACGACGTCAGACCGACTGAGGTCATCGGCAAGAAATGTCTAAAATAAACCCAGAATGTAATTTGAATTGAAATCAATAAAGTTGAAAACGTGATAAAAATATAGATTCAAACATAATACACCAATAAATCAGTAGAGAATATTAAAGTTGTAAGAAACGTTCGTTGTACTGATTTTGTTATAGCATGTACTTGAAATAGATTAATTTGAATGCTGGTCAGACTTAAATAAAATAACGAATAACCATGAAATAACTACGTCTGTCGCATTTTATTATTTAAATCAGTTAACATTAAATCAATACACTGGTATCAAACATGAGATCAAGAATCAACCGTGGCGCAATTTTGAAATAACAGATAACATGGCATAGCAACCGTTTCTCTTAGTTTAACCACTTCATCAACGTCTCCCGCGTCAAAGAAACGCTGGCGTTCTAACTTGAATGATATCGATCAGCACAAACAAAACGAAAATAGTATCACTTAACATTCGAGAAGCGAGGAATAGTTACTTAACTCGAGCAACATCTACGTACCAATATACTTTATCTACGTAAACTTAGCTTCATGTAAAAATAACATCGCCGGTACAAGGGCACTGCCTACATCGTTGAAGATTGATTCAAAACAAATGAATTACATAATGCATTATTGTGTTATTGCAGGTAACAAGAGTACAAAAAAACTAACAGAAAACTAGTTTCCCTGTAATTTTGTAAAAAAAAACATTCAGGTCCGTATTATGAATGAACAAATAATGTCCAGTGTAATATTTTTTATAATCTTACTAGAAGTTTATAAGCAAAACCTGGTAAACAGCCAGCAAAAAGTATTTTTCTGAAGTCGATGTCGTAAAACACCTGGAGTACTATTGGAAGGGTCAACACACTCAAAATGATCACACCTTGACCGATTTTACGGGGTAACAAACTAATTTAACATGACATTATTAACAAAAATCTTATTAAAAAACAATATGAAATCATGGTTATTTCTTTGAAAATATAACATTAACATAACATCACGCATTTTATCCCCGAAGGGGTAGGCAGAGGTACACACTGAAGTATCACCCACTTTTCACTATTTATGTTATGAGTCCCATGTGGGGTGAGCATATTGCCATATACTGGGCACATTTCCAGACTCCTTGCTACTACTGAGATTTTTTTAAAACCCAGTAATACTTTGCCCGACCCGGGAATCGAACACGAGACCGGTAGTCGCACTTGCGACCACTCGGGCAACGAGGCAGTTCTTTGAAAATATACTTGCAAAAATATTGAAGAAACCACAAACACTGGAAATCAATATAAACCTACATTATGAATAAACAAAGAGGAATCTGTCTGTGTTCAGCCGCATCCAATCTCAAATAGAAAGACTTTACGACAGTCAGTGCACTCGTAAAATAGCATCACAGTCTAGTTGAGCTCCACAACAATATTAATGTAACAGAACACTTGTTCCGAAACCCTCCACGAGACAATAAACCTGACATTTAGGCAAGTGGAACAAGCATAGTCCAGCTAAAGAGAATAGGTTACGTCTAAGCAAAAATAAATACTTTCTTGAAAAATAAATGACCTTAGAAAAAAAAGAAGTTTGAAATCTTGAATCAGAATAAAGTATAAACACATTCAAGTCTTGTGACTCAGGGATTAATCAATAAACCTTAAACTTCACAAACTGTTTGCCAACTCCGCGGACCATGAAGTATGCATCCAAATTAATTCCTGTTGTCAGTGTCCCATACAACAATGAAGCCAGTGACATATTGAAGAAAACAAACGCGCTCTGTTGAGATTACTCAAGATTAATGATTCTGAATGAATTCGAGGAAAACTTACACCGAAAACGAATCACGCAAATCTTGCCAGGTCTTCTAGAAGTTACCTCTACAAATAAAAATAATCTATGAATATTTCTGAATCGACAATTTTCAGTAAAGTATGGGTAATGAGACATGTTATCGATAGTTGCTAGTATTTAAGCTCATTAGTCACTTCTGCGGCTTCAATGTGCGTAATCAAATCTTACGGCATGCACTGCAACTTCACTTGTAAAGTGCTGCAATTACTTTGCTTGTTTTAGTCATTCTAAAACTTTAACTATTGAACAATGGGCCTACATGTTCATTCAAAGCTTAACCACAACAATACCAGGCTTCTCAGAGCAGATTAAATAGAGTTGCTCAGTGCTCTATAGGACACGTGAAGCGGCCCTATAGAAGCCCTCAGGGAAATGTTGCCAAAACTTAGCGCCGAGAGCACTGGACGAGCTGGCAAACTCCTGTAACTATCGCTTTGATGGATGCTTCACATTATTGGCACAAACTGCTGCAGCCTCGTCGAGGAAGAGGTGAAGGCCGCAAAGTTATCACTAATGTGATAACTTTAGTTAGTATGCAAAACTAAACACTAAAATGGTGTGTAGATGGTCGTGGCAATTACTAAGGAGGTCGAGGATTTTTATTAGTATACCTGCGTAAAATAAAACCTTGAATATTGTGAAACTAATCGTTATCCGTCACAAATCTCATTCACGTAATTTGTAGTAATGTACAAAACCGCGGTGCTAGAAAAAAAAAATTACATCAAATGAAAGACGTGCTGGAAGCAAGAGGGCTTTGCAGTCTGTTTACCCTGTCGCAGAGAAACTAACGAGTTACTGGGGCTCCGGCTCGAAGTGCAGTAGAAGGAACGGGGTGGTTTTAATTCAGTAAGTCTATTTACCCTCATAGGACAAAGACGCAAGTTACGTATGTCAAAGTCAAAGCATTTATTTTAAATAAACCATAATTTGGTCTTTTTGAAACGTCAATAAATACAAAATAAATAATAGCCTGTCAGTATATCTGTCAGAGAAGCTAGGTGCTCATTTCAAAAATGTAGATTCGAATGGAGAAGAACGAGCAAGAAACTCCATTCGTAATTTCCATTCTACGTTTGTTTGTATGCTAACCTAAATGTTAACAGAGTAGGCAATTCTATAGACACACTTTGTATCGTCTAACCACCATGCACCACAAGGGTGTTTTATTGTGATAACTAACAGATTTTTATATCGCACAAAGCCGATTACTAACCTAAACCTAATTTACTGTTTTATTGGCGAGATGAGCACTGTAACTGCGAATAATATTAAGTGAGATCTACCTAGATCATATCATTGACCATTTATTAGCCTATTGTTATATAGGTGCTACGTACGCAAACAGACAGAATGATTATATCATTGACACAATCCTTCGTTTCCGCAGTAGCATCATGGGGAACGATGGTTGGAGAGATTTTATTCGTGTCATTACAACATAGCACAAACAAAGAATTACGTTAGAGTTTGAAGAAGAACTTATCATGAGAGCTTGTTTGTTTTTACGTTCTGATTCATAAACACGATTATTTCTGGTAAATAAATATTATCGTAAAACCTAATGCCGAATAAACAAAAGTATTTTCCCTAAAATGTCGACAACAACACCCAAAACACGTTTTGAAGCATTGTTGCTCCCTTATTTGTGGAAAATGATATAGACAAAGGCATGGAAGTAAACTTTGCCTGCACATCCCACACGTAGTCAATTTTGTTTATATGTTGGCGGTTCAATATATTCGACATAATGTATCGTACACTTTTACAGCGCCAGCGCTTTCTGCGACAAACATTCAACAGGATTGGATGTCTCACTGCTCTATTAACCAATGTGTTTACTTTGTTTATTTAAAGTAATGGCATTCAAAAGTTAATTTAGATGTTATTACTAATCGATTATTGCATTGCAAATTATTTGAAATCACAACACAATCTAATAAAAAATGAAAATTGCATTTGAAAACACCCATTCTCTCTGTGTGCTACACACACTAAAAGACAACACATCAAAACTCTTATGAAAATAGGAACAGTTGCCTAGTATAAAATAAACACAATTACCGGAACCAAAAAGCATCGTTGAACAACAAACGTTATATAGTGCAATAAAATAATAGTTAAATCGCAGAAGACATTTGTTGAAATGCAAGCGTTGACTTTTTTTTTTTTTTTTTTTTAAGGGGGGAAAATCATCGAATGACTTCTCCCGCCTGGGTGAGGCGGGAGGGAGTGTCAGACTCTTACTGACTAAAAACCACCCCGTTCCTTCTCCTGCACGTCGAGCCGGAGCCCCGGTTACCCGTTAGGTTCTCCGCGACTCCGAATCGGCATCGGCCGTATTGGGCCCCATCTGTGGTGGTCTGATGGCTCTTTGAGGCGCGCGCGGAACGCGACGCGCCGTACGCTCGGGTCTGTTTCTGGTCGGACGGGGAGCCACCCATGCTCGCCGTCCGCAGGCCCGCGCTTACGGTGGCCGGAGATCGTCTCGCGATCCCCGACGCCCGGTGTGTCCTTCGCGATGGCTGGGTTGCGAGGAGGCAGCGCTTCGCTGCCTCACGCGTCCCGCCTCCTCCTTAGCTAGCATCACTGCTTCGCAAAAGGAGGAGACGGCATCCCAGTCCCCCTCGCTCCGCATCATGGCCTGCACTAGGCCCGGACGCGAGAGGTCGCCATCGCCGATCACTTCCCTGAGGACACGGCGGTGCTCAGCCCACGAAGGGCATTCTCCCACCGTGTGTTCCACCGTGTCCTCAGGGCGGTCCTCGCAGTGATGACACCCGGGCGTTTCCTCCCGCCCCATCAGACACAGGTACCTCCCGAAACTTCCATGTCCGGTGAGGACCTGCGTCAGGCGGTAGGTGAGGACGCCGTAGCGTCTCTCAAGCCACTCCTCAAAGAGGGGACTTACCGCTGCGAAGGCAGCGAGCCCAGCCCTCGGTTGCGACAGTCGTTGCTGCCATTCCGCCATGAGATCGCGCCGGAGCTCATCCCGCCACGCACCTATTTGGCGCGGCAGCGGGGTTTCGCCCCGGCGACGTGCCTCCGCGCGCATGCCGTACACGCGCGCGAGCACCTTCGCCTCCAGATCCCACGGCGGTAATCCGGCAAGGAGGTTCGCCGACTCCCCAGAGATCGTGCGGTATCCGCGGATCATTCGGATCGCCATGACCCTCTGTGCCATGAGCAGCGTCCGAGCGGGACGCCGCAACAGGTTTGGCGCCCAAACAGGGGCGCCGTAGAGGGCCATGGACCGCACGACCCCGGCGTATAACCTCCGGCAGGAGGCGTTTGGCCCCCGAGGTTGGGGAGGATGCGTTTAAACGCAGCCCCCGTCCTCTCCAACTTTGGGGCCAAACGTCGGAAGTGTTCTATGAAGTTCCACCGACTGTCGAGGACGAGTCCTAGGTACTTCATCGTCGTCTCGACGTCGATGGTAACTCCTCCCGCCGTTATTTGGGACCCACCCGGAGGTGGCGCGTTCCCGCGGCCATGAAAACACATGGCCTCGGACTTGTGGAGCGCCACCTCGAGTCCCAACTGCCGGATTCTCTCAACGACTGTCGCAACCGCTGTCGCCATTAAGTCGGCCGCCGCCTGGTGTGACCTCCCGTGCGCTAGCACCAGCGTATCGTCGGCGTAGCATATTGTGCTAACGCCGTTCGGGAGGTCGGTGCGCAGCACCCAGTCATAGCCGATGTTCCACAGGAGCGGCCCCAGAACCGAACCCTGTGGAACACCGCGTGACATCTCTCGCCGGTTCCACTCGCCCCGGTGACCGGGGTAGCTGACGGACCTGTCCGTCAGGTAAGCCTCGATTACACGACGGAGGTAGGTAGGCACCCGATGATATCGGAGTGCCTCCAAGATGCAGCTCCAGGGCAGGGAGTTGAAGGCGTTGGCGATGTCCAGAGACACCGCCACTACGACCTTACCCCTGGACACTGCAGTCCCCGTCGTGAGGTCTCTAACGCGCATGATGGCGTCCACCGTGGAGCGCCCTCTGCGGAAGCCGAACTGGCCGTCCGACAAGTCCGGCCCAATGTCCGTCAGGTGCGCGACGAGGCGGTTCGAAATGATTCTTTCGAAGACTTTCCCCACCTCGTCGAGCAACACTATGGGCCGGTACGCGGACGGAGAGTCCGCAGGGCGCCCCGTCTTCCGCACGAGGACCAGTTTTCCCGCTTTCCAGAGAAGCGGGAACTGGCCTCTCTCCAGACATGCGCTGTAGAGACCAATCAATCGAGGCCCGAGAGCCTCTGAGGCCAGGACCCATGCCTTGCCATGCAGGCCGTCGGGTCCTGGAGCGGTGTTCTTGGCGCCCATCCGGCGCACCGCCACTCTCAATTCTGCCTCGGTCACCTCTGGGACGATGTCGTCGTCGTCGTCGCTGTAGCCCGCGTCGGGCACCGCAGGGGGCGGAGTCATATACGGAGGGGTGAACCCCCTCCACAGTCGAGGGAACAGGGTGCCAATCACCTCCTCCAAGACTTCTTGCCGGAGACTCTGGGTGAGCGGGGGAGCCCAAGCGCGGAGCTTGTCGCGTACCATCCGGTACGGGCGTCCTCACGGATCTCTGTCCAGAGTCCCCAGCATCTCTCGGCGGGCCTCCTCCTTGGCCCGCAATATCTCCACCTTGAGGAGGGCCTTGGCCGCCCTGTATCCCTCGTACAACTCCGCCTCTCTCGCCTCCGCATTAGGAGGACGGATGCGGCGCCTGCGGTGCCTAGTGTACTGGCGTCGCGCAGCAGTGCACGCCTTGCGTAGAGCTGCTAGCTCTTGCGACCACCAGTACACCTGGCGCTTTTGTTGCCTCGACCGGATCCGGGGCATCGCCACGTCACAGATCCTGGACATGGCGTCCTGGAGCCACTTGGCCTCATCGTCTATGTCGGCAGGCCTGACCGGTGGTATCACCCAGGCCTGCACGATGGCGGCTTCCAGGAGCAGCTCCCGGTCCAGCTGTTTCAGCGCCCAACGCGGGCCACATGGGGCCTGTCTGACCGGCGGGTCTGCGGACTCGGCGGAGACGTCGAACCGGATATACCGGTGGTCGGAGTACGTCTCCACCTCCTCCATGACGCGCCAGTCAACAATACGCGGTGACAGAGCAGGGCTGGCGAACGAGATGTCCACCACCGACTCGCCCTGCATCCGCACGCACGTGGGGACAGAACCCCGGTTCAGGACGATTAGGCCCGTCTCAAGGGCTGGGCCCTTGAGACGGGCCTAGTCGTCCTGAACCTTCTTCCACCATCCTACCCCGGACGTCGGTGAACCGGGAACCCCAAGCCAAGTTTTTGGCGTTGAAGTCCCCGAGGACGAGCACGGGGAGGGAACGGAACCCGACGACGACGGTGACCAACTCCCTCAAGGAGTTGTGGAACTCGGCGAGAGTTCGGTTCGGAGAGAAGTACACGCCCACCACAGCGAGCTCTCCGAACCGTGCTGCGACACAACCCCGGCCTCTTTGAGCAGCCTCATGAGTCGGGGTACCGGCGGCGGCCGACGAGATGATGGTCACCGAGCCGTCCAGGTCCGCCACCCAGTGATCCCTGGGCAGGACAAAGTACGGCACGGAGACCACGGCGACATTGATCGACCACTGCGCCATGCTCTGGAGCAGGAGATCCTGAGCAGCGGCGCAGTGGTTGATGTTCGCCTGGAGGAGGCGGAATGGGGCCATTATTGGCAGTCCATTCCGACCTCCTCAGTGGCGGCAGCGGCGACTGCGGTGGCAGTGGCAGCGGCGGCGGCGGAAACGGCAGGGGCGGCGGAGGGCCTACCTTTGCCCTTGGGTTTGGCGGGAGGGGAGCAGCCTTTGCTCCCGACCCGGTGATTGGCCGGCTTGCCAGCCGCCGCACATGCATTGCAGTGCAGCGGGGCGGAGCACGAGCCGGCCTTGTGACCGGGCCGACCGCAGCGGAAGCAACAGTCGCTGCGGTCCACCTCCGAGGTGCATTTGACGCTCACGTGCTCCCCCACGTGACAGCGGTAGCACCTCAGAGGCCGGGTCTCGAGCAGCTTGACCTGCGCCGAGACCATCCCACCAAGAGCCTTTTGCCCTCCTTCAGCTTCTTGGCCGCTGTGACGGGGCAGCTGACCACAACAGTGCGCAGCCCCGAGTTGTCCGGGCGGATGGCGCCTGCCTTAACTTGGTCAGCAGGGCACCCTCCCGTCCTGGCCACAGCGGCCACCACCTCCGTCTCAGTTACGGAGTCGTCCAGGCCCAAGATCCTGACATCCAGGCATTTGGTGGGCCTGGACACGCGGGCCTCGTCCGCACCGAGGCTCGCCCTAAGCCTCTCGGCCAGGGCGTCGGCCGGGGACCTCCAAAAGACGGGCTCCGGTAGCGGTCACCTTGACCGCGAACCCGTCTGGCGCCCCGAACTCCGCAGGAGATATCGCCCCCTTCAATTTGGCGAGGACGTCGCCGTAAGTGACGCCCCTATTGACCGCCTCGGACTGCAGCGTAATCACTACAGCCGCGGTCTTAGGGGCGAGGAGCAAGGCAGCAGCGCGTTTCTCCCTGCGCTGCTGCTGCCGTCGCTGCCGCTGCGCCTTCTTGCGGCGCTTCCGGCCCTCCCTGGCGACTCTCCTCGCCTCGCCGGCGATTTGCCACCCGCCGCCGTCCTCCGCTCGCGGGGCGGGTTCCACCACCGCTGCCGCAACTCCAGCCTGCCGGGCTGGAACGCCTCTCCTCTCCTTGCGCCCTGCGGGCGCTTGCGCCGTCGGCGCAGCTGGGGTCTGCGCCGGCGGGGGCGCCGAGGCCCTCGCTGGGGCAGCCGGTCGCGCCCTTGCCGGCGGTTGGGAGCTGCGGCTAGCCTGACTCGAGGTCGAAGGCTTGGCCGCAGCGGCCGCGTACGACCGCGGGACCGCGGGGGCGACCTGACTCGCCGCGAGTGGGGGGCGCAAGAGCCTGCCCTCCAGCACGTCGAAACGTCGCTGGAAGGCAGCCAACTCCGCCCGCAGCAGTCCGACTACGTCGGCCTCCGCCAGGGGCTGGGGGCGACTGCCGCGAGCAGCGGCGAGCTCGGCCCTGGCCGTCCGCAGCTCGGCCTCCAGAGCCGCATTGGAGGCCGCCAAGCGCGTCAGCTCTCGCCGCATCTCGGCCAGCTCGGAGCGCACCTTTCCCGCAGTGGGCACCGCACACTGCTCCAAGGCCGCCTCCGTTATTGTGGCCGCCGCCGCCCTGAGGAGGCGGAACCTAACCGGCTGGGATTTCCCCATCGCCAGCTTGTAGAGCTCCGCCGTAATGGCCTGTTGGAGGCCCCCGGAGCAGCTCTCGCTCTCAGAGCCGCGCTCGCCCTCCGACACCTCCACGCCGGACATCTCGGCCGCAGAGGACTCCGAACGGACAGCGCTTGAGAGAGCCCTCCGCGGCCAACTGTTCGGCTGACTCCGCGCAGGCAGCTGGTGCCGGTTTCCGGCGACCGCTGCCCTTGCCGCCCCTACCCCGCGCTGCCGTGGGGACCTTGGGGGGAGGCGCCTCCTGAGCGCCGGAGGACGGGGACAAACTGTCCTCCTCCAGCCTGGGGCGTTTGAACGTCCCCGTCGCGCGGCGGCGTGAGCCTTTCGAGCTCACGCTCAGCCGCTCCGCTAATGTTGTGTCGGACTCTGAGTCCGACACCCTCCGACTGGACTCCCGTGTGTGGGGCCTGCTGGACGAGTCCAGCGCCTCACCACGAGTCCCGGAGCCACTTGGGCTCCCCTCTACCGCCTCTGCAGGTGAGCCGAGCTCACCCGCACTCTCCTCCTCCGTCGTTTGTGGTTTGTTTTTGATTATTTTTTCCATACAAATCCCACGAGTATGGGGGAAATAACGGTCCACCCAGGCAGTGCCCCCTGTACCTGGGTAAGTGAAAATTTGTCTCCCAACTAGAGGGTCCACTGGTCCCCTAGCTGGGGGTGCGCTCGCGACTGACACTACTCCTCAGCCATGCATACTCTCGCCGCGCACCAGAACTTAGTATTGGAGGAATTTTTTATAGAGGTTATCTTCCTCGCGGTCCGGGCGACCAAGCCAAGACCCTCGTCCCGTTCAGAGTCACAAAACGTGACCGTGACCTCCTTACGGATTACGATATCGACGGCTGCAATCGGGGACAGCTTGTGTCCCGATGCTGCTCGCTGACAGGGTGAGTGCACAACGAGCACCGCCCTTGCCTCTCCGCCACGCTCTCTGCTAATCAGAGAGACAGGCGGAGAAACGCCCCACGGAAGCGCGGGCCATGAGCACACAGCCCGCCGCCTCCAGAACCCTATCGGGTTCGCCCGCCCAGTCCAGAAGTCTGCTGCGGGCGACAGTCACTCCAACCCTATCACCCCCGCTAGGGAGACTGTCGCCCGCACCCAGGGTGCACCACGGGGAGGTCTTATGGCACCGCACCCCGCAAGCGTTGACTAATGATCCGAGACCGAAATATCTGTTACAAAAACTTGGCGATGCAGCTGCTTTATCTTTAGTCAAACAAAATGTAGGAGTTTCAGTAGTTTTAGCCAGTGTGTGACCTGTCTTCAGGTGATGAAGTGGGTGTAGACCATATCTTGTATTTGCGTCATTTAGGCTCGTGTCATATTGACCATGTAATTACTGCATGCATTGGAAGACATCTCGACTTTGTTATTACCGAAACATTCCAATAGATTGCTTTGTGTATTTTTACAAGAAATCTATACTAATTAGTATCTTTCCGACAAATGTCATCCATTAAGAAGTTGTTAACCACCTCTTCACGTTAACATATTAAATATGCAACGCAATCATATTTTTAACAATGATCGTATTTTGATTGCCAATTTTAAAACCACATTGGATCGTGTTTATTTATCCAAATACTGTATTAATCAACAGATATTAGATCTTTATACAAAAATGAAAGTTGGTACTCAATTAAAACTAGCGACACATTTCCTGGAATCATTAACAAACATTGTGCATAATATTCCACCTGAATATTTTGAACGCTAAGTATCGGTAGCGTCGCGTATAATGCGTTGCAGTAAAAATAGCGAGTTAGCCCCAATACACAAGGCCGAATGCGCTTTATTTTAGTTGTAAAATGACACGCACAATGAAAAACAAAAAAGAACTACAGCTGTAAGTTTGTGGTCTTTGTTCTAACACAAAAGTGATGGCAAATTCACAAACATTTCAATCCGTCGAATTATTGGCAATCCGAATCACTAAATGGATAAATACACCCTTTAAACGGATTACTTAACAAATTGATTTGCCTTCAAACACAAAAGAAGTTAAAGATCAAAGACAATAAAAATGTGATCATAAAGTTTGTACTGCTTCAATGTTCCCATTGTTTTTGGGCATCTCCTTCTGCGCGTTATTAGATTTATCAGTTATCATAGACAAAGTCAGACTGAGTCAGACCGCAATATTTTTACTGCGACATAAATCAATTTTAGAACAAGATTCGAGCAGCCCTGGCCAATTCGAAGGTCGAGGTGAAGGTCGCTGGGGATTACCAGTGTCAAGGTCACGATTAGGCGTATGAAAAATACAGGGGCTTATGTAACACCAACGTATTTGATCTGTTAAGTCTATTTGTAAGGCGTTGTATGGGTGCCCTGTTTAGGCTTTTTATCAAGAAAAGCCCTTATGAGTATTGCGAGTATCCAATTTGTGGATTTGGTGAAATGCTAAGGTTTCTGATTCACTCTGCAATTATTTTAAGAACCAAGAAAATCTAATCCCAGTTTGGACAACAAAATGTGGAAAAAGCACTTCAGAACTTTTTGGAATGTAATCACAAGTAAACGTAAAGTTTTAACACAATGACAACAGATGGCGCGATTACAAACAAGACGTACCACGGGATCTCCTAACTCGCACAAGCGAAGTTTGCATACTCTGTCTGTTTGTTTTAAACACGTTACGTGATTTCAATCTAAATTAAATTACACTCAAGGTTGCGGGGTGGTTTCTATTAATTATTACATAAATTATTTATAGCTGAAAGCGTTTGCATGCGCAGAACATGCGCCTGATTATACGAAATAAGGTCAATATTTGCATATGCGTGTCTACGTGCGGGTTCGAAATCAAGTGTTTGATTGGTTAGTATTTCCGATTTACTCGTTTCTGGAGGCTTAGCAACTTGTAACGGCCTAACTTAGGAATATTAATAGAATCTTTAACGAACTGTGAACTTTGGATTTCTTTAAACTTATACGTAGAAGAAGCGTAAGTGGTAGGTTCACCAGGCGGGCCGTTTTAGCATTCCCACGGTTATTTCTGTTAGAAGAAAGTTATCATGACTTTATGTAAATTAATCTGTCCTCTTGACATTAGTCAGAAAATATAATCCTTCCAGTAACTACAATTTTCTTATAGCATAGCCTTTTGCCAGAATGAGCAAAAAATCGGTGCATAAAGAGACATAACTATTCTCAAATCAATCGTACCTACAAGTGAGAGAGTTATTCTCTCAACATATTGTCAGAATATGATTCAGAGAGCCTGGTCAATTTGAGGTCATTACGAGTGCCCACGCAGATGTTTATGGTTATTGACTCCACGCGACTCCAGTGCCGGGGTTTAGAAGTTTACGGCACAAGTAATACCTTTTGATGATTATGCTTTTACGGCACTTTTATGGCATAATCCATATTTAGAAACTTTGAGATGATGCTGTATTAACAGGATTCTTCGTAGTGGGACGATAACTCGAATACAACTTACGCCAACAACAACTACGGGTAACAAACGTTTTCACATTTATTATTTTATAACTTGTATGATACTTATTCCATTGGAATTGCATACACTAATTTTTCACTCAAATTATGGTGTGATATTTCTACGTTTGTACCTATCTGAAACTGCTCCGATAAATTGACAGAGGCAACAAAATAAGAGTTACTTCTCTCTTCTTCGTCCAAAAGCTACACACGCGTAATACTTACGTATTACGGAAGTGTCTGTTAACGAGACAGTTTTGGCAACAAAACACACGATATTAATGACATTATAACTCGCTGACATCGAGGCTTTTTCATTTTCACTAAGTTCCGTAACTATGTCAACATATTCTTACATAATAATATGTATAAGCTTTGCCCCGCGGTTGTAAAGCCCACATACATACTACATAGGTGTAATTTTTATTTGTATCGTTACGTATTTGTGTTACATAATATAACAATTGTACAAGAACCGATTTTCTCTGTTACTCATTTGACATCCACTACAACATCAGCCGACGGGAAATGACAATGAAGATATCAACGTCACCATCTCTGAAGGTCTCAAATTTGACACGAGTGACGTAACAACTGCCCCAGAATACGCAACAAACGGTCCACATCTGCTGACCTTGAGACCGTGAAATATTAAAAACAAAGATTAACAACATCTTAATGCTAACTTTTTTTCAAGTCTTAAATAACGATGGCATACACCGACAACTGAATGTATAAATCAAGCAAGGAGTAGATAATAATTACTGGTAGAGACGTTTTTATATAAATCGCTGCGGAACCAGCGGCGTTTGCGTCAAGTAATAAATTGCAATTTGGCTTTATACCAAAACATGGTGTAAGTGATGTGTCTAACTCTATTAACGGATCCAAAGAGACGAGTTACTTAATAACTGCTTTTAAACGTGATGTAATTTTCCATAAATGACTTAACAATAAATACTTTAACAGTTTTAATAAATAAAATTGGAAAGAGTGCAAGGCTGTCGACGGCATCGTCGTTATCGTCAATCCAATTATACCTTTTGCTAGACTATGTTAAATATAAAAACTGCAGCATTAAAAGTGAAAACAGGATTAGTGTTGGTTCTTTATGGAACTTTTAAAATAATTCTCTGTTACTATCCAATATCATACAGGGGCTCTGCTTGAGTATTTGATAACTAGTGGTTAATTAATTGAAAGCCTTTACACATACACATTTATCTTCACTTTCATTCACACAAAGGGATCTTCGATATTGGTTTTAGATACGTAACTTTAAAGTTTACAATTGTAAACTAAACACCAGACAACAGCACAGTGCTTGTGATCTTTTGTATTCATTATAAAACGTGACTTTGTCCAAATTCGGTGCACCTTAAGCGAAAACATGTATCGAGTCCAGAAATCGATACTTATTATATTTTGACCTCCAGCTAGACTCCACATATGAATACCTTTGTCCAGATTAAGTAAAATTACGAATACATGAAAAATATTACCATACATCTCCTTCTGCAGCCTAAGTATTTCAAGCAAGTATCTGGTTGGTACAAAAAGATATTAAAAAGAAGCACGACAATAAACGAAAATAACGAATCTATCGGAAGTCGGTTCATTAAACCCATTCAGCACACTTTTATCAATAATAGCGATACCATAAAACTAATATAGGCTGAATAAATATTGGTAAATTGGTATCGAAAATATATCTGATGACGTCAAGGCACTGGAAGATCAAGATGACGTCAAAGAAACTGTGTTTCCATTGATGCTTTCATCAAAAATGCATAAACAAGACACACACTAGGAACCTATTGAGAACCAAAAACTCGAGGACATTACGATCATATAAAGGGTTTGACACAAAGGGAATGACGACAATGACGATTGTATGAGGACAGTATCCTTATTATCTGGGACTAAGTGGCACCAAACAAAGCTTCATTGCATCGGGATCACAATAGACGTCATGTTTACAGCGAATAATTAACCATTATGTCAGTGTCTACACAAGTGAAATGTGAACAAATACCAAACAATTCCCAAACATGTAACGATTCAATTTTGTACAGCATTCTAATATTAGCAATCACTTTCCAAAAAGGTTTCCAGGAAGGCATTTCAAAGTATTTTAGCCGCCCGAAGTAACTTTCCCAGATGTTCCCAGTACAAAATTGGCATTTTAAAAATATTTTTAGTCGGGATGAAGATTATTTTTAAATTCTGTGAAGTTTATAAAAATATTCTACACTTAAATAAGTTGAAACAAATTGCAGGTCGTATTTTACATCCACATTAAATTGTTTATTTTGGTCTGGTCAAGAAAAAGGCTGTAAATTTACGTTGGCATTTACACGTCCGTAAAATGGGATGTGCCTATGTGATTGCCAAGGCGACATTTTCTACTGTGTTATAAAGGTCTTTAGGCAATACAGTGTTACATGGCAAATAGAAATGAATATTTAATAAATTGCCGATAACATTAACCTCAGACTATTTAAAATTAAATTATATGTATGGTTGAATGAAAATAATTTTTATAGCATTAAGGAATTTTATGAACATAAATAATAATGTATAACTTATAACTACGAGTGTAAGTTAGTTAAAATAAGTTTTAAGTTAAAATTTGCATGCTTTATTTATTAAGCAAAACATGATGATCTATTATATTGTAACTATAACATCTTTGTATACCATGTTTTTATGCAAATAAATGTCTTTATCTTTATCTTTATATATAATAGTAACATAACATAACATCACGCCTTTTATCCCCGAAGGGGTAGGCAGAGGTGCACATTATAACACTGTACAATGTAACACAAAAAGTGGGTGTTACATTGTACAGTGGCATTAAGTGCCGTAATGTGCACCTCTGCATACCCCTACGGGGATAAAAAGGCGTGATGTTATGTTAAAAAAAAAACAATGTAACACCCACTTTTCACTATTTATGTTATGAGTCCCATGTAATAGGGGGTGAGCCTATTGCCATATACCGGGCACAATTCCAGACTCCGTGCTACTAGTGAGAATATTTAAAAAAAACCCAGTAATACTTTGCCCGAACCGGAAATTGAAACTGAGACCCCTTGCCCGGCAGTCGCACTTACGACCACTCGGCCAACGGGGCAGTCATATAATAGTAGTATATAAAAATTTAATTATCTGGATAGGACTAGTCATGTAAAGAAACCGTCGTGGCTTTAGCAGAGCTCTCAGTTCCTGTTACAGCTAGTGTGATGGAAGCCAGCCTAGACTGAATAATAAATAAAAAATATATTGCAACAGTAAAATCGATTATGAAACAAATGCCGAGCCGTCACGACAGTGAATCAAAACCTATATTTTCATAGTTTTGGCATAATTTAGATTTGTGTGTCACGTGATTAAACTCTCAAACACCAAGCGGTCACCGGTGACCGCAACCTATTGCTTTAATTGTGTCTATAATAACGGTGCTCGACGAGTTAAGATCAAAGTAAACATTATTTATCTAATTTAATCTAACTAATGTCAAAATGTAATGAAAGTTTTTACAGGTAAGCTACTAGTGATAGGACAGAAGTTCCATAATAGTCATGTTTACCCAAACTTCTTGGTCAAAATCGATAAATGGCTTCGTTATCTTTCAAATATCACATACATACGTATACCAATAATGCAGTATTCGTACGTTATCCAATAAAATATCTACAAATCAATAACTTTACAAAGCTGATTCATGATACCTATAAGTATGGTAAACACGTACTTACTTCCATTAATAAAATTAAACGTAAAGTAGTTAATTTAAGTACTAAATCATGTCACATTAAGACACAGTTTCATAGACCGTAGCGTTGCTAAAAGACATGAATCATGTAGAGTTTTATTTCAGGGTTCGATATAAAGTATAGTATTGCATTAAACAATACAAGGGGTTGCTGTGAGGGACCACCAGCCCCACCAGGCCACCCCACCATTAGGTAACTGAACAGCTCTCATGTAACAGAACTGTTAACGAGACGGCCTAAAAATACAGGCGGCCGACACGACAGCCCGATTGGCCTTCAGGCCAATATTTATACACGTCGCCATTGTAATAAGGCTAAAACAAGAAATACTTACAATTTCTTTAATAACCACTTGAGACAACAATGAAAAGCTTCGCAAAACAAAAAGAATTTACATCAACTTTAATATGATGATCTCTTCAACGAAACAATTTGAACATAACAAGATCGTTCCAAGTCGTTTTATGTATTCGGATAAGTAAATGTTGATTTATATAAAATTGTCTAGACTTCCTACATACAAACTCATATTTATAAAGCAGGTACCCATAGTCTACATACGCATCTCGCTAAACTGGTTTCACTAACAAACTCCACAATGAAAAAAGGAAAACCACGTTGATTACAAAAAACATTGAATGGAATTGAATTCGTCGGACAACAGCAATCAGGAAATCAAACATTTCATTTAGTTTCGTGAATAAATAGAAAATAAAAATCGCACGACTCATGCTAAGAACGCGTGAAGGACTAATAAATTATGGAGAAATAAACTGGAGAGTATTCCAGTGATTTACGAAGTGGTGCAAGTTACTGATACAGGTAACAGCCAAATGTCAGACAATGACGATCAAAAACAAGCAATAAGATGATTCTATAAAACGTAAACTGCTGTTAAGAAAGGGTGAAGCGGAAAGTCCAGTTAAGTTCCCTTCTATGTCCTGACCGCGGAAGCCTGAAGCCAATGAACCTGATCAATGATTACGCAAAGGTCCACGTGACAAATCTAAATGCAGAACTTTTAATTCCTGGCGAGTGCACAGGCCTGGGTTCAGAGACCGACGACTCGAGGAGACGGAGTTAAATCCCGTCGTGATAAACAAGGGAACTGGCGGGGATCCAACGGGAATTGAACCGCACATACAAAGCAACGTGTCCACATACACTCCTCCTCTATTGTTTTTATTCGTTACTATAAACGTCATTTAGAAATGTTGTCATTGTATGAAACTAGTAAATTATTTTTCAAAGCTTTCTGTATTAAGGGCCTACACCATTCCATCTGGAACACAATCATGAACAACTACTTGTTAGTGAACTTGATAATTTCGTATTTCCGGAGAAAACTGATAAATATAGTGTTCCTTTAATAAATTATGTTTTTTAAATATAGCTTTTCAGGAGTTTTTCCTGGTATCAAGATTCGAGTTAATTAAATACATATTCTTAAGAATAATCCTGTTGCTCAGCATAAGGTAGTTGACATCTTTGTAGGTATTTTTATTTCTACACTTTATAAGGAAAGAAGGAAATTCTTGGGTTTCATGTGAAAAAGTATAAAACAACATTCGTTTGCGGAAAAATATTTTGTAGATTTTCCTGGAACATTGATCATTTTGATTCGGATCTCAAGTTTCAATAACATCCTATGTAAGTTTTCAGTAAAATCGACATGTGCCAATAGCGGCATCGGCACAGTGAGATGCGCGTACGCACTATTTAAAGCGGATGTAGGCCAAGTCAGTGGGGCGGCCGCGTCCAGCCTAGTGCCAAATATTGGCCAGGTGGCAACGCACACGATTACGACTATTTTAGATCTTACTATAGCGTTTGGGAGCAGAATTAGTTTTATAACAAAATATATGAATGGGTTGGTTTTAGCATTTTATTTTAGGTTGTGCGTACTCTATTTTAACATTTGTCCTGTGCGTTTGTTTACTGATGGTTATTTACATATGCTTTTGCACCAAATTTCCTACTATTTCTATTTTACTAATGCCCTAATTGGAACCGTAGTCACTTGCATTCTGAATGAAAGCAAAATTTAATTGTTCCTCTGCATTCATAAATCAATTCATGCCTTCTCTAAAGCTATGTCTGACCTAGTTTTATTGTTAGCGCATATAGGACATCGCTAGTACTAACTATACCAGTATTTGGAACACACGGATGTTTAACTTACGTTCACAAATAACGCTTGCAGCTAAAATACACATTACGAGTGCCTATGAAATTTTAATGAAGAATTACTAAACCAACTTTCATGTTCTCAAATATTGAAATAGTTGTTCTTTCTTTGAATACACAGATCTGAATAGGAAATTAAATTACCACCAAATGCTCCAGTAATTATCAAACCGCCAATTAGCAGTGGAGGTGTTAACCGGAGTTTAATGATGTTTAGACATGAGACAGTAACAAGTCAATCAGTTAGAGCCTAAACACGAACGTTCCAGCTAATTAGACAATACCGGGCCATGAGTTCCGTCCAAATAAGTTACTTAGGTATATTAAACACCGTTTTATCCTTTTTTGAGTCATTTTAAATAACTTTTGAAAGTCAAAGAAACCACCAAAAATCTTTATAGCAGTTTTGAACTAGTTTGAACAGAAAACATTGCTGATTTGTTGGATAGTAAAAACTAGCCTAACAGCTCCTCTGCTGTAACTTGATTAGAACCACCAAAAAGATAGGAAATGATGAATTGTAACTATCCACAGCCTCGCGTAGCAGGAGAGATGTTATAAGACCCCTTGGGACCAATGTAGCCAATGTGGGTGGTGTTGATAGCTCGCACATGTACTTACCTGGAGCGTCACAAAGCCAGGTAACTAAACAATAAAATTATTTTGCATGAACGTCCAGTACTCCAGTGCCCGATAACTTAATCATTGGGCCTTCTGCTTAACTAGTATGTTGCTCTGTAAATTATTTGTATCTAAAACACAGATTTGTGAGCAGCAGTATAAATTTAATAGCATCACAGTATTTGCCTTTCCAGGATAAATACACGAAGTTCCACAGCTCGTAGCACGGTAACGACTTCCCAGGTGCAGCCACGTGGATCGCATAACCTATATGGTTTATGGCCAGCTATGATGCAGAAACTGTTTGCTCCTGGATTTACGAGTTCAATTTGTTTGTCATGTTTACGATATATGTAGTTGATAAAGTCACTAGTGTTATGGAAAACTTAACTGCTCATTATACCTCCTCATTTTACCCATAAGATTATTTAACCTTTCTTCAGAAGGCTAATGCGCCGTGCCATATCTCCATAACAATCAAAATTTAAAAATGGAAAATAATCAGTCCTTTTTTACAATCTTCCAACGTGCGTAAAACAGTTTCTAAACTAGCTGTTATTGATTTTGGTTTCGTGCGTGTTGTGAGGTGAATTCATCCAACAGTGGACTCACAACTTTCATGTCTCGGATGAGGTGAACTGGTTCCATGGATCATGGTTAGGTCCATATTTTAAAAACTATATTCTACAATTTAAGGAACAAAAAAAGTCATACAGCTTTATGCTCAATGCAAGAGATAAATAATGATTTATACATATATTGAAAAACATTTATCCGCTTGTTTTTGATTATAAAAATAAAGTGCATGAAATCCTTGTAGAATTGGTGTCGTATAAACATTACGATAGCGGTTAGGATAATAAATAGAACATTATTGAGGCAGCTTCCTCGAGCAAACTGCTACATTTCCAGTAGGGAAGCGACCCTGCGGATATAGACCGAGTCGCGGATACAGATACGAGGGCGGTAGTCGCGGTAGCGGCAAGTGATTACACTGTTTGCGAACTCCGAACGTTACGGGATTTTAAAAGCTCTATTTATCTTCCTTTATGACATTATTTTTCGCGTGAGGATTTATGTTGAAGTATGAAATCATTTTGTTTTTGTAACGCGCATGTAGTAATTCAGAGTTGTTGTTCAACCAAGTGTAATATATGCAGAAAAGCTGTGTAGAAATAAATCACCATAATTAAACAATAGTAACAGCTTGCTAGCTATCCACACATACTCGAAGACGATTCTCGAAATTCGCCCGATCATAACAAACATCAGACATGTTTTTTCCAGAAAAGCGAGAGAAAGTAAGAACAAAAACTAAATAAGGACTATAAATAGAATAAAACGCAGAAGCACACGATTTTGCAAAACATTACACACCGATTCGAAAACAAACTGATTGTTATTTACAAAGCAGGTAACCTGAAAGTCCTTTATGGCGACAAAAAATCCCATGTCAAATAAACGTATGACTCTAGGTAATGCTAAGTTTATCATTCAGTCTACTAATTGCGGAATATTCCCAGAGTAGAAATAGTTGTAATTTCACTACAGTCGCGGATATGTAGCTGTTTACAAGAGCGGTAGCAGCTCTAGTTTCGTTTAAATCGTAAATATTAAAATTAATATCTTAGCAGAGTGACGCGTTGTTTGATTTAGCGTTTACGACAAATCGAGATCAGACGACAGTCAAATGTCAGACTTATTTAAAGCCTAGAGCCTGTTTACATGTAGTCACACTACGGTTGGGGTAACAACATTTTATTTATACTAGACACATAAATGAGACGAATCAGAAGCTGTCACGTATATCTCATCGTGGAAAATACGATCATGAATATAATAAACGTTTACATATCAACATTTTATATTTGAATGCGTCCGTCTATTTTTTATGAATAATTATGCATAATAAATTGTTAAATCTGACGGTTCACAGAATATCAGTTTCAGTTTGCCGGTAAACTACTGATGCAGTTTCGTAAACATGCAAACCCAGTGTATCATATTAAATAGAACAATTTAAAGAGCATTAAGCTCACGGACGGCACGCCGACAAAGCGAGGTCCTAGAAGTTCATTACGCAACAGTAGAAAAACTCGCTTGAATTTTACTTCATAAAAAGTAAAATAAAAATATTTAGTCAAAGGTTCGCTTTGCCTGTGTTGCTCCGTTACTTGACTACCTGAAAAGGCAGGCAGACGGTAATGTAGCGTTGAGAAAATATATTAAAACAAGGTCGTTTAATAAAAAGCTAAATAACCTAAAGTCCTGTGATAAGATGTCTCTAGCAGATCATTTCGCTTTGCACTGTATTTACTTAATAGTAAAGGCTGGAATGATGGAATATTTTCTTAATACACTTTAAACTTAATTGCCATTTTAATAACACTGTACTATTCGTATGTTTTAATCAAAGTTTTTGATAGGTTTAAAGTCGGAGTGAAAACCTACTGAAATAACAAGCAATGAGTTGATAAGGGGCTGACTAAAACAAAAATACGGCATGTAAACATTGAGCTACATTATGGTGTTTTAGTGTTTTGTGTCGACATGTGTGTACTATGTACAATACAAGTATTAGATACCTATTCACTTGCTACTTGCTCCCCTAAAAAAGTTTAATTAACATCCTATTAAACACTTCTTTATCAAGTTAACTAATTTGAAATTACTATTATTTGCATTCAGCAGGTCGGCAGCCCTAGGCTGTCTGCGAGCTGGTATCGAATGGCTGCGTAGGTATTAAATGTTCCCTCGTCAGTTTCTGACACAATTATGTCAAAACGTTCTTGTCACAGAATTCGGACAACTCCGCTATGCATAGCACATGTTCGAGCGTATGATTTATTAACATCAACTAAACATTGAAGAATACGCTCACTGTACGAAATGTTCGGAGATTTTTCTCGTAAAAGTATTTGTAGAAAATACTTGATCCAAAGTCTAGACGAAAATTAATAAAAGCACGAACAAAATCCACCCAGATACAATATGTTTAAAGCACTTTTGTAACTCTGATAAAACGATAATATTAAAAGCTCGCAAAAGTTATCTCGAAACATTTTATCTCGAGTAGGAAAATGTGGCCATGTTCGTTCATGAAATTCATGTTATCAAATATAGAACTGTTACAATAAAGGGTGTGGAAACAAATATAGTTGGAATGGGCAATCACAACCAACATCCCTCACATGAGGAAAACTAACAAAGAGGTTGTGATCAGATATTACTCCTCGGGATATGAGCGAGGAAAATAAACACGTACATGTTATAGTTTTCCGAAATCACAAGAGAATGGGTATTAGTCGCACACACGTTAGTAAGACACGCACCTTGCGCTGTGCCGGCGTTTTCATACTTGGATTTGAGCTTAGCGGCAGTGGCGCGCGCGTCCGACCTGACAGTGTCGGTGGCGGACGTGGTGGTGGTAGTGGTGGTGCGGAACGACAGCGTCGTCGAGAACGAGGAGGAGAAGGAGGAGCCGAGCCCGAGCCCGAGGGTGGTGCGGTAGCGGCGTCTGTACATAGTGGTGGCGGTGCGAGCGCTGCGGTAGTCCGAACACGACTGAACGACTAAAGCGCGTGCGCCTCAACCCGGAAAAGTGGCCGCGATTTATTATAGTACGAGAAAGTCGCTCCCAGACGCGTAGACGCACGGGAGTTAATAGTGATGTCGCTGTCACGACCGCTCCGTAGTGAGGTAGGCAGAAATAGTGCGGTAATAGCTCAATAACGTGATGCCCGTGTCTGTCCATTGTGAACGAGGTGAACAAACTATTTCAATAGTTGAGGCAGACGTGCCAGAAATATTTTATGTGAACACGCAAGAAACAGTGGTCCCGATGTTTATCGTACTGATGCACTAAACGCGCGCTCCCCAACGAGTGTTGTTGAATGTATCCACTGCTACGTACTCAGAATTTAGGACAGATGTGTTTACATTGTAACAAGGGTGCAAGCTGTGGTATTTTTTTATGTGATACATAATACTAACTTATAGTTGTAAATAAAGTTATATCTAAATAATCAATATCCTGAATTTGGAATTACACAATCATTAAAATTTTTCTTCACAACCACAATATAAAGTCATGTGTTGGATCTGAACTGTGAATGATCAGCAATAATAAAACAAAAGTTACACATAACATAAATGTTATGATCAAAATATATCACTTTAGCAGATGGATTATCTCAAAGTCAAAGTCAAAGCATTTATTTCAATTAAACCATAGTTTGGTACTTTTGAAACGTCAACAAATACAAAATAAATAATAGTCTGTCAGTCAGTCCGTCAGTGAAGCTAGGTGAAGCTAGGTGCTCATTCCAAAAAGTAGATTCGAATGGAGAAGAACGAGCAAGAAACTCCATTCGTTACTCTTTTAAAAAAGTATGTTCTACAATGTCTCTGATACATATTTCAATACTGTACGCATATGTAAGAACAATGCAAAGACACGCTTGACGTATTATACTAATAACTTACTAAAATAAAAAAAATAAAAAAATCTTAAGTCTAACATGGTGCTCACATATGCATACTGACAATCCATAGAAATAGTGCTTCTATACAAGAAAAAGGAAACTCTTTGTTTCAATAAAGAAAGAAATGCTCGATGCCATAAGGAAACTAGATTGTCTACATTAGAATCAAAGTATTAAATTATGTATTATATTACCTACTATTGGAATTTAACTACTGACTACATTTGAGTACTGTCCAGTGGAGCCGATAATCTGTCAGTGTGTAGTAAGCTTGATTACATAATTCGCGCTTAATATATGTTTTAAATTTACTTTCCTTGAGATTTAGTATGCTATTTGGTATTTTATTATAGCATTTAATACCTAACCCCATAAAGGATTTCTGTACTTTGGACAGTCTGAATTGCGGTATTGCTAACTTATTTTTGCCTCTAGTATTAAAATTGTGTCTATCGCTTCTTTTTTCAAAAATTGCCTATTTTTCCTTACATACATTATATTTTCATATATATATTGACAGGGCACCGTTAAAATATTTATTGTTTTAAACAATTCTCTCAACGATTCGCAACGGCGTAAGTTATATATTGCTCGGATAGCCTGCTTTTGCAGAATAAATATTGATTCTATTTCTGCAGCTCGACCCCACAACAAAATGCCGTACGACATAATGCTGTGGAAATCTATGTATAATAGTAATTAATATTACCTATAATTTGTTAATAAATGCAAGTTATTGCTTAGGGAAATCAGTTTCGTTGTATGTCTCTTTTTTTTAATATCTAGAAGGGTTTGATACCCGAAATCTATGCATGTAAATTTGTTTCCAAACTCAGACAATTATTAATAATATTTTGAATCCAATCAGTAATTAGAAACAGACATGATTCCTTTTAGATATCATAATTGTTATGACTCTATGGCGTAAATAACTTTTTTATCTTGCTTAAACTGTCAAACACCGAGTGGTCACCGGTGACCGCAACCTATTGTTCTTTAATTGTGTTTATAATGATGGTACTCAACGAGTTAAGGTAAAAAAACTAATCAAGTAAATAAACAAGCATAATGAACCTTGTTTCTCCTGTTAATTTTTATAATCATACAAAACCTCATATACCATATATCAATACCTCACAACGTAATAATTTAGTAACAATCTAACAATATAAATATTGTTTTTATTAAAAATAAAACAGAAAACAAAACATTACGAACCCTATCGTTTTCAATAACACCTAATATAACGACAGAGCGGCCTATCTCATTGAATATTCAATCGAATCTATTTAGGACCTATTATGTAACCATTCCTAAATGGATGCCTCATTACACATTCACCGTACATAATAATATGAACTACAAACAGATTTCACGGTCAATGTTTAACACACTGCAGATAAAGTTATTATTTATTTATAATATTATTTATATCCTATTACAACATAATTTCATTGTTATGTAATTATTTTATTGTTATTAAATTACTGCTCTACTGCCTTGTTGATTACCACAATCTCCGATCTGTTAAAATGAGGTAAGTACCGATTATTTGAGTTTTTATATTCAAAGTGCACCTCAACTCTAGTAATGTGAGCATCATTGGAATTAATAATGCCACTGATTAAATTTTGAGAATAATGCATCAACTAGGTAAATAAGGAATATCTAATCTCACATCCAACCGAGTCCTTTGTATAAGATAAGATTTGTCTAAAAATATGTAAATTGTAGGGTAATCTGGGCTTTTGTCATTCATATTAATAAATAATTGGGAATAGTATAACAACCAGCGCAACAGAACATTGTTTGGGTGAAAGAAAATCCTATGTAGCCTATCACCGCTCATAATCGTGCATCTGTCAGTATTTCTCATATACAAGCTTATTTTCAGACATTATCACATGATTCATTTCAAATATAATTATACTACAATCAATTGTTATATTATTAATTTTATCATAAACTTAATATATCTGATTGTAGACAGACATCACAGACATGCCAAGATAATATTATTTCTATGTATTTAACATGCATTCCTCACTAGGGACTAGTAATAATAAATTGAAAAATATTTTAAGTAGCCAGTTTCCTACTTGGAGGTATTAATAATTCTTTAGCTTTTCAATTTTAGATAATTCAAAGGCTCACTATAAATGTGTATTGGATATAAGTGTGCTAGTAATGTATTAAACTGTTGGCTCAACAAAGAACTGGTAGCCAAATACAGACCTTACCTAGATTATCTAAGAACTTGTGAACATGTAGTTTACCTCACTTATACTTTCTTTGTAGAAATGTCATTCAGGTAACTGAACACAGACTTGAAGCTTGGCACATAAATGTCAACAAATTAAGATAAATTATCATCTGATGAAACAACAACAATGATTACCTAACATGTAACACAAGTAAAGTACCCTCACATTCTGTTAATTAATCAGAAACTTACTGCTAGGTACTCACCGTTTATTGACCAGATATGTGAAGGCAGGGAGTGCGTGGCGTAGACCCGGCCCAAAGCAAGCGAGGTGCCGGGCACCGGGCCCGCCTCCTCGTTCGAACTCGAGTCTGTGTCGGGGCTGGCGGCGGCTGAAGCTTCGTAGCTCTGCGAGTTAGGCGGGATCGCGATGGCCTCGTGAGACGCGTGCAGGTCAGGCACGGAAGATAGCGACCTGGCTCGCTGACGGTCGTTCGTCACTTGTATCCCGGGTATCGCTCGCAACAGGCTGAACCCTGCGCCGCTGGACACCACCTCGGAGCTGGAGCTCGTGGAGAACGTCCTGGTGCGCGGACTCTGCCCCCCGTTGGCGGTGCTCGCCTTTGCGCCCATCGCGACTCCGTTACGCAAAATTCGCACCTGTCACGCACTAAAACCGAGAATCACGACCACACGCGGGAACCGACAACCGCGCCGGCGGAAGACATCGTAAGACACAGAAGAATAATGTAACTTTAAGCTACAAAAATAACACAATAGTCACAAACACAAGTATGTTGCAAAATTGTAAACAGCCTTCGCATGTGCCCTGCTGCAAAATTTTGACAGGTGTATCTTTTTTTTTTACTTCAGTGAAGTTAGAACGGGTGTTCTGCGATAGCGCAACCTTCGTTCAAAAACTATAAAATAATATGGAATTTGTTTATCCAAATTGCTATGGAATATTACACAATAATTAATATAAGTTATTTAAGAAAACAATTTTATTGTCACTTCGCTTTGAACTCAAACTAAGTAGCTATTTCCATTTTCTGCAAGACAATATTCGTTTGAAAAGGAACCAAGATGCGTTCATTTTAAATTCTAAAGTATTATTATTTATTATTTACAAATTACAACCAAAAATCATATTATTTCAATATTATTATGTCTGCATCTGTTATTATAATAATAATAACAAATTACAACTTTGAGATCTTATTTCTATAGTAAAAGTCCTTCATCAACTCTTCATAACGCAATAGTCCAAAATGATACCAAACTCACACCTTTGAATATGGCCGATCAAACGACACAAAACAATGAGACACAGACCGATCGACAAACCAAAATCACAGCATGGGCTCAGAAGTCATTACATGGGAGACACTATCACGACCTTAATCAATCAAACGTCGATAAAGTTGCATCGAACGAATGGTTAAGACGCGGTGAATTGTTTCCTGAGACTGAGGGGTTCATGCTGGCGATACAGGACCAGGTAATAGAAACACGCAACTATCAAAAACATATAATGCATATTCCCATACCCACCAACATTTGCAGGCGCTGTAATAGTGCATCTGAAACTATTCAGCATGTCACAGGTGCCTGTAAAGCCATAGTTCAATCTGATTATAAGCACAGGCACGACCAAGTTGCAAATATTATACACCAAAAATTAGCTTTAAAATATAAATTAATATCCGGTTCACCAACACCATACTACAAATACCACCCAGAAATCGTACTTGAAAACTCTGCTTTTAAGTTGTACTTTGACCGAGCTATTCTTACCGACAAAACCACACACTTCAATAGACCCGACATCACACTCATTGATAAGATCAACAAAAGCGCGCAAATCATAGATATAGCCATTCCAAATACACATAACCTCCAAAACACAATTGCAGAAAAACTTTCTAAATACACCGACCTGAAAATAGAAATCACCAGAATGTGGCGACTTAACAGCGTCACAATAGTTCCCATAGTATTATCAACAACGGGGGTTATTCCAAAACGACTCCATCAATCCATAAAAACACTCGAACTACCTCCATACACATATCGAATCCTCCAAAAAGCTGCCATTTTAAATACCTGCCATATTGTTCGAAAATTTTTGAACGAAACCGACAAAGTTTCGTTCACCCCAACCCAAAATTGAAACGTCCACGTGGGTTAGCACTTGGCTTCGGCCCGTACTAGCCCTCAAATCCGGCACTGTAGCCGAGCTTAGAAAAAGGAACCGAAAATAATAATAATAAAAATCTTTATTTTCTCAAAAATACTCTACGGATACAAATTATATAATATGTTACAATTAAGAGACTGGTGTCTGTTAAAGGTATAACCTGTGTTACAGATCACCAGGCCCGGGTGACCCCCGGAGACATTGAGCAATATAAAGTATTTACTTAATTAAAGAAAATGGACAACATTGTATGTGTGTGTGTGTGACTGTGGGTGTGTAACAATGTAGTGTGAGTGTGTGTATATGTGTATGTAAAAGAGTGAGTTGATGTGTATTATGTGTGGGTATGTATAGGTAAGTGAACGAGGTGGAAGTGTTGATATGAATGTAGTGATTGATAATTCTGCATCAGTTGTAGCTTAGGAAAGTGGTCTCAGAATTTTTTCAGTCTCCTCATAGTCTAGTTTATTTAGCCAGTCGCTGACGCTTTCTTTACATTTACTTCTGGTGAGATAATGAATGCTTAGCTCTTTATTTATTTTGTTATATAGGTATGGGCCTAAAAAGGTAAAGAAGTTTTGAGTGAAACCAAAATGTTTTCTTTCTATATGGCAGACGGTAGTAAGTCTTCTCCTGCTTGTGGAATTATCCGAATTAAATGGTAGCTGAGAGTGCATTTTTAGAACGGTGTACAGGATGAATAGCTGGCGAACTGTTAGAACATTGAATCGCTGATATAGATCATAGGTTGGGTAACGGAAAGGCAGGAATAAACTTACTTTAAGGATGGCCCTCTGTGCTCGTTCTAACTTGAGTAAGTAAGATTTGGCTGCACCACCCCTCGACGTTATGCAATAGGTAAAGACGGATTGACATAAGGCATAGTATACAGTTTTAATTATTTTGTTATCTGCTACATGGCGAAGATTCCTAAAAATAAAGATTAATTTGCGGGTTCTGGTGGTTAGTGCCTCAATATGTAATTGGAAGTCGAGTTTATCATCGATAATAACACCGAGGTACTTAATGTTGTTTGTTTTCTTTAGTTCAGGGCAGTGACATGTTCCTGGAGCAGTTATGTGGCAAGTGTGTGCGGTTAAATGCAAGTTTGTATGTTCCTGCGTTCTTTTACTATAGGTCATATACATAGTTTTCTCAACATTGAGTGTGAGTAGATTCTTAGTGAGCCATCGAGTTACTTCGTCTAGACCCTATTGAGCCCATCTAAACGCGTCTTCCCATGTGTCACTATGAAAAAGTAGGGCAGTATCATCCGCAAACGAAACGATTTTTCCATTCTTCAATTCTGTTTGACATAGATCATTTATATAGACTAGAAACAATGACGGGCCAAGGATACTACCCTGAGGGACGCCACACTCAATAGGTAATTCATCGCTTACCCAGTTCTCAACTTTAACCACCTGGGTTCTTCCGTGCAAGTAGTCCTCGTATAACTTCAGCTGTAACCCTCTTACTCCTAGGTGGTCAAGTTTTTTGATCAAGATGGGAATAGATACTGTGTCGAATGCCTTTGCTAAGTCCAGATAAATTGCTATTGTTTTATTCTTTTTATCTAAATTTGAAACAATATAATCTGTTATCAGATGTACTGCGTCAGAGGTTGATCTTTTGGCACGAAAACCAAACTGGGACTGAGATAGGAGATTATTTTTTTTTAGAAATGTTACTAGCCTATTATTCATCAGCCTTTCTATAATTTTGGACATGGTTGGCAGAATAGAGATAGGTCTGTAGTTGTTGACACAGCATCTATCCCCTTTTTTGAAAACTGGAGTAATTTTAGCCTTTTTAAAGGTTCGTGGAAAGACTCCAGTTTCGAAGGACTTATTGCATATGAACGTTATTGGTTCAGTAAGAATATTTACATATCTTATCAACAAACTGCCTGATATATTATCAAGACCTACCGCACAATCATTTTTTAGATTTAAAATAAGAGATTTGACTTCATCTTCGTCTGTGGGTAAAAGAGCCAGTGATTGGGGGAATGAATCTGTATCACTGAAGTCAGCTTGGAAAATAGGGTTATTTTGCTTACATTTTTCTACTAGAGTCATTCCTATTGTTGCAAAAAATGAATTTACTTCGTTGACAGATTTAAGAGGATCTTCAGGTGAAATTAGTTGAGTGGATTGTTCATTCACTCTTTTCGTATACGTTATGTCTTTGATAATTTCCCACAGTTTCTTGTTATTTTTACCTGCGTTGTTTATTCTATCTTTTTCATATGTGTTTTTTACTTTCTTAAGAATGTTGTTGCAGAAGGTTCTGTATCTTTTATATGTTACTTGCATAATGTCATCGTTAGGGTTTCTTTTCGACTTTGTATAGAGGTTATCCCGATTTCTCATGCACCTCAGAAGACCAGGAGTAATCCATGGCTTCAGGATATGTTTGCGCCTATTTTCCACTATTAATATCAGTCATCCATTAAATCAAGCTTCCATGTTAAAATATTATGCAAAAATGTTATTTTGCATCTCTATGCACTGTAGGTAAGAAAATTCTTTACATTGACATAGGTATTTTACATCTTTATCTAGGTACTAATTTAGCCTTTCGTTTTTAAAATACAACAGCATCGTCATCATCGTCACATCTTAGCCACAACCACAAAAGTTAGTTTTATCAGGTTAGACAGGTCGTATATCGATAGACTGTACTTGTGTGTGGTTTGCCGGTACGTACGTGGCCTCCATTTGAGAATCTTATTGCCTATTTTAAAATTACTTATCAGTCTATCTTTAGCAGTTTATTCAAGGTCTTCTTAGGCCCGTAGATACGATCTCCGGCCACCGTAAGCGCGGGCCTGCGGACGGCGAGCATGGGTGGCTCCCCGTCCGACCAGAAACAGACCCGAGCGTACGGCGCGTCGCGTTCCGCGCGCGCCTCAAAGAGCCATCAGACCACCACAGATGGGGCCCAATAGGGCCGATGCCGATTCGGAGTCGCGGAGAACCTAACGGGTAACCGGGGCTCCGGCTCGACGTGCAGGAGAAGGAACGGGGTGGTTTTTAGTCAGTAAGAGTCTGACACTCCCTCCCGCCTCACCCAGGCGCGAGCAGTCATTCGATGATTTTCCCCCCTTAAAAAAAAAAAAAAAAAAAAAGGCCCGTAGATACGTTACCATTGAAAACATAAATATTATTTTAAAAACTTAATAACTTTTTATTAACTTCTACTATTAGGTACCTAAGTACTCATCAGATGTCGATAAAAGTTATTTTTTCTTTAAAATGAGTAAATATTGACTTTATGTTACTAAAAAGCAATGCGTTACACAACGAGACCTATCTCTTTCAATCTTTAAATAGTTTGTTGAAGAATTTATTTGTGGTTTCTTTTCAACCTTGGGGATCCCTAATCTGACATGTCATCAGCTTCATTTGTCAAAGCTGTCATTGTCAGAATTAGTGATGATAATATTTCACAACTTTTAACATTATTATTAGAAAACGAAGCATTATATTGGTTTTCTCTCTGTTTTACAAAATGTAATTTCAATCTAGCTATTTCGTATTCGTCTCGTGTAAATGTCAAAACACTAAACAAACTTGCATTTAAAATTGTTATAAATCGATGACGAATTACTATAAAGTACCTATACGATTAACAATATTTTAATTAATAAAATAAGCATTATAAAAGTATTAGTTACAAAGAAAGGAGGATGAATAACCCAGCAATGAATTCAGCGACAGTAAGTGCTTGAGTTTGGAATTTTAACGATATCTGACATGTTTGGAAACTGTTTCATATTAATTTTCATAACATTCCCTAATTTACAAGACCATTATCATCGACATTATAATTGTGTTATAGTCAATCATAATATTTACTCCCTAGCTCTTTTGATTTGCAATTAATTACCTATGTAGAAAGAAGTTAATTTCAAGCTCTATAGAGTATAGTGGATGGAGTTGATTTGCTTTGCACGGCTTGAGCTGATGTAGTGTTGTTACCGCGCTACTTACAGCCAGGTGTGCCGCAGGTGCCGCTGCTAGACGACGACACTCTCGCCTTTGGGGAAGAAGATAATGCTACTAAGCAGTTTGTGTAAGTATTCCAGATCCTAATGGGAATTTTAATGTCATTCTTTCTCCACCTCCTGACACGATGCTCTCTGACGCAATTCTTTGCCTACTTTGTTTAGGAGGTTGAGGCTTTTATGATAACAGAAACAGGATGTCAGTATTTTACTTGTTGTCCAGCTAGACAACTATATTGTATAGTATATTATCTAATGACATGTATGTTGTTGTGTTGGAGTTTAATAACGGTATAACTCGTATTTTCCAGGCACCCTTACATAGTTTTCTTCCACCTAGTGTTCCGATGCTCTGCTATAGTGGTGTACATGCTGTGCGGCTGGTTCTCCGACTCCTTCATTGCCAGCTTTGTGCTAGTTGTCCTGTTACTGTCTGCTGACTTCTGGACTGTCAAGAATATTAGTGGTAGGTCTTGTTTCAACAGTTTTATTATTATATTTTCATTAGCCTGTGACAGGTCCAATACTGGACTGAATCATGGGTTTCCTCTACTTAAAATGGGCCTCCATGCTTGACAAACAGTTTGAAAAACTTAAAGTAGTAGAAACTTGATCCAAGGACTTAGCAGTCTGAAAGTATGAAGCACTAAATACAACAAGGTATTCTGGGTATTATTTATGTTGTTGTATGATTGACTAAAATTAATTCATATTATTTCAGGGCGCCTATTAGTTGGGTTGCGATGGTGGAACTATGTAGATGATGATGGCAAATCACATTGGGTGTTTGAGACTAAACAGGTAAATGTGAGTGTTTTGAAAATATTACACTAATACAGTCGGGGACTGCATGCTTTACTAACATTTTGTGAAATTATATTTCAACTAAACTAAATCTAATTTATGTGTGTTTTACATTCCAGAATCGAGTAAACCAGAATGAGAGCCGACTGTTCTGGATGGGTCTGATCCTCTGCCCAGCAATCTGGTCAACTTTCTTCATCTTCTGTTTGTTTGGACTTAAATTCAAGTGGATGGTATGTTGTTATAAATAATATAATTATTGACTAAATAGTTTTTCTCTACATAATATGTATTATGTAGTTTTCCAAATAATAATTTTTGCAAGTAGATACATTATTTTTTACAAGAAACACTACAACACAATTTTAAAAATGCTTTTATCAGATAAGGATTGTAAAACATGGCTTAGTCATTAACAACAGTGATTAACCGCAATTATTAATGTTATACTTCTGGTAATTTTTACCAGAACCATTTTTATACTAATTCCACTCACAATAGTTATGCATAACAAACACTAATGTCGTGATGCTAGTGTGCCTTCAAATAAAAGTAATTATTCCAATTAATTAATTTATGTGTTTTGACATGTCCCATATCCAATTGAAAAATGACAAAATGTTGTTCAAAGTTCAAATATTTATTTCATTTAATCAGTAACCTTTGCTTTACTTTACAAAATATTATTAATAGTGACATGAACTCAACCAAATGTATGTGTTACTTGCAACCATTATTTCCATTGCGTCTACTCTGTTCCTCAGCTGCTGGTCCTCATCGCACTAACCCTGACGGGAGCCAACCTGTATGGCTACATCAAGTGCAAGTTCGGAGCCAAGGAGAACCTTAAATCTGCCACCACAGAGTTTGTGAAGAAGCAAATATTCCAGAATGCGAGCACCTTCATGTTCTCACAGCCAGCACCCCCTACTACTGGTAACACGGGGGTTGTGTAATATACATTTTAAATATTATTTAGTTCCAATAGACTTGTGCACAATGGTACAACTACATATATCTCTTGATCATCTAGGTTTGAGATGAAAATACATTTTGATAAACTAAAATATGTTTAAAACTGATTTAATTTGATTGGTGACAATTTTTAAAAATCATCAATATCTGCATACAACCTGGGAGTCTTCAAGGCCCGAGTGAATAGGTTGCTTATGGGACGACGTGCTACATCGTAGACCGCATCATCGCTTACCACCAGGCGAGATAGTGGTCAAACGTCGCCCCATCAAATATATAAAAAAAAAAAATACCAAAATGCATTTTCGCTTTTTGTGCTGACAGTTTTTAAAACAATGTGTAGTATTTAAAAAAATCAGTATATTCACACAGGCACATGTGTTGTGGGTAATGCAATGATCTTATATGGTTGTTAGAGGACACATATTATTATTGTGCTAATATTTGTGGCTTAAGTAACAAGTTATTTGTTTTCAATGTAACACTGTGCATTCATAAGCCAACACTTGTATAAATATTTGTCTTTACAACCAATAGTTGTCTGGTTGGCAAATCTTAATTCTAATGGCTATTTACACGAGTCGCCAATATAAACATTGTTATTCTATCTTCTTTCTTAAATTTTAATTTTATTCCCAGAGGAAACACCTTAACCAATTTTTCATACACGTTTTTTTACCAGAAATCATTGTGTGCAGTCTTAGTACTTATTCTATTTATAGTTATAGTCATTATAAAATAGACATGTAATATAATTATTAAATATACGTTTGTGATATGATTTTCAAAACAAAATGTTGGCAGTTCTTTAGGTGAACTTTATTAGTTTATTTATCAAATTATTTATAATCAGGTCTTCTGTCCAGAAAAGTAATGCAATATACTAATATTTTATATAGAAACTTATTTATTACACAATCACGAATTTAAAAATATCATAGTCAATACATTTTCAGTCAATCTATTTGTTAAATTATTTTATTTTAGTATTACGATTATTTTAATAACTTGTATTCTACTAAAAGCTAAAATGAAAATCGCGTTTCAGTTTATAATTAAATTCTATTTTTATCACAACAGGATATAAATGATGTTTAAATCTATTTATAATTAGATTTAGCAAAAAAGAAAACTGTAAAATGACCTATTATTTATCTATTAAACATACCTAATTTATTTTCACTTTATAAGGTTATCCAATGTGTGTTGTCAATGCAACGTTATATAAACCTGTGGAATAATAAAATGTGCTTGATTATCAATGACCAGAAGTTTGCTTGTTTTATTATGCCTGTTAAAAGTCGTATTACTATGAATATCGACAAGAGCCCCATATTTTTTAACAACATAACATGTTATGTTGAATGCGAATTGGATTTTCAAATGAAAATATTTGCTTAATATGCATACTGCACCTAAAGTTTTAAAATTGTTACAGTATAGCAAGAATAAATCTTATCATGATTTGCCAAACTGAATTCAACTGATTAAATGTTCATGTGAAATAAACCATTCTGAAATAAATTAAGTAATTTAAAAAGTATTATAGGTAGAGCTTACTTTTTCCAAACAATAGTAAGTACTTTTATCTAGGTAAGTTTTACTGTTTTGCCTCTCGAAAAATTATTAACTACCTACTTAGATAGACCTAGAAAATACCTAGAGTATACTACATACACATATTTTAAGATAATAAACTATTGTAAATAATGTGTCATAATTGTTTTCTTTTATGCACTAAGTACACCACTCTGGTTGTACTGAGGAAAAAGTTGGTCCCTACTGAGATTTCAGTCCTAGTAAATAGGCACCTACAAATACAATATAAGTCAGGTCAACAAATATAAATAATATTTTGTAATGGTTTTTATGAAGTAATATCTTGTGTTGAAGTTATCAGTGACTAACTGAGGAAATTTCTGTCTAGAGAAAACCAATGTGTAGGAACAAGTCATTAGAAAATTTCAAATTAAAATTAAACATGGTTTGAAAATCATATAAAGGGACGTAAATTATTAAAATACGTTTTATAAATAACTAGACATAGTAAAACGCAACAAAAAATATTGCTCCAGGTGAGGCTCGAACTCACAACCCCGGCATTACTCACACGTCTACTGTCTTATAAGTACCGTGCGCTAACCAATTGCGCCACTGGAGCTACGTCAAAGTAGGCGAAAAACCGATTCTGTATCTAGATCACTGCCAAAGTCAAATGATGTTCTTTTTGCCATTATCAAACGTCAAATCAGTTGTTCACATACTTTTCGTGGCACTCTTCCGACTAGAAAATTATTGTTTAATTTGTTAAATTTTAAATTCTTCCAGTGTAACCAGACAATTTCGTTATAAAAAAATCATAAAAATAATTTGACAATTGCAAATTCTTTCGTGAAATATATAAACAAAATGGAAACGTCACCTGGTTTGTTGTGATTAGTTGAAGTGTATTTCCATGGATAATCTCAAAACAATCGCGTTATTGAATCGGTTATAAGGGTGATAGTAAAACGTTATTCAGTGTTATGAATAAGCTGTGATTTCTACTGTGTTTTGTCTAATGTACCGACACAATGAATTGGTTCGACACGTCAGGCCTTACGAGCCTTGCTAAGAATGCGCTGAAAGAAGCACAGAAAACTATAGACAAGGCGCTCGACATCCAGGATGAAAGTGGAGATGAGCCAGAAGAGGAGGCGACGCCACAGACCAGCGCCAAGTCGTCTCCGGGTCACAGCAGCACTTCTCAGAAAGACAACTCAGATTTCTTTTCGTCGTGGGGTTTGACAGTGAGTGCGGAGAGCGAACAGAATACTCCGATCAAGGAACAGCCCGTCGTAACAGAGAGTCCGTCTAAGTCCACTTCACAGAGCATTTGGGGCTCGTTTGCGGGCTCTTTCTTTGAACAACCTAAGGATGAAGACTCCACTATCGTGAGACCTCCGAAAGCTAAGTCTATGAATGTTATTGCTGACAATAAATATGGTAGCCAGGATGATTTGTTCTCTAAAAGTCAGCTCATTATGTCTGACAGTGAAGCATTAGATCACAGAATAACCAAATCTCTAAAAGATGAACTCCCAAAAGTTGATGAGAGACGTGATTCAGCAAAGTCTCACAGATTGTCACTTGTCTCAAGCAGGAATAGTTCTGATTCTGTAGAAGTCTTGTCCCAAAGCTTAAAGACTACACCTGACTCTGAGGCTTCAGTGCATTCCATGTCTCGCAGTAGTAGCACTGGACAGAAACATAACTCAGAGTCTGTAGAAATATTACCTGATAGTCTGGTGAGCTCTAGCTCAATAGAGTGCCTTGGTTTCGATAGTTATTCTAGTGAAAAAAAAAGCAATTCATCATCTCTCTGTGTGTCTCCTGGAGATTACAGCGACAAAAAGTCTACTCCAGTAGGTGATAAGACTGAAAAAGCAGATACTGCTGACAGTGTTAGTTTAGTAGCTGATGATGATGAAGACACTATGTCCTACAACTCCATATCTGAGTGCACTGCACCCACAGTACTGGACACTGATGACAAATCTGTAAGCCCTTTTACAAAAGTAACTAAAACTGATGCAAGCAGAAAAGTCATAGAAAAAGAATTGATGCATTTAGAGCAAGCCTTAGTCCCTCAAAGAATGCAATTGAGCGAGAATTCTTCCAATGACGGTTCTTGGTCAGATAGAACGTTAAATGCTGATGGTGACAGTATTAACTTGGACATGACTGCAGAAGACCAGAAAAAAGAGCAGGAGGATGTTCTCATTGAGAAATTAAGTGACTCGTCATCATTCTACAATGTAAATGTTTCCAGTGACATGCTGAGATCTGAAAGTTCTGCATTCGTCAATGTTGAGAAACAGCAGTGCAATGAATCTAGTAGTAGCTCTTCACAGAAAGATGGCAGTGTTAAGGAAAGGACTTCTCCAATAAGCTCTGATAGTAAGAGTGACTTGGTCAAGATAGGGTCCGACCGGACATCAGGTCACACGTCTGGAGACGAGCTAGAAACAGCAACTTCTTCAGATATTGAAATAATTCCTAGTCCTAATGGAGATGGTCATGGCTTTAGGAACAGTCCTGCTAAATATGCTTTTAAACAGTCAAAGTTTGATGGCACAACTTCCCCAAACTTGGTGGATCTAGTATTAGGTAAATCCTTAGCCACAAAGATAAGGGGACATAACAGAGAGCTATCTGAGGCATCTGTGCAGAGTAACACGAGTGATGAGAGCCAGGGCTCAGAGAATGAGAGATTGATGAGGAGGCTTTGTGAAATGGCAGAGCTATTAGAAGCAAGAGAAAACAGACTGTTGGAAATGAGTAGGAATAATGCAGACTTGGCAGAAAACAATGCTGACTTGAAGAGCCAAGTGGAGTCATTGATGTTGAAGCACGAGGGAGGTGATATTAATACTATCACAGAAGATTACACACAGAGAATGTCAGCCCTGGAGAAGAAGTTTCAACAAGCAATCAGGGAAAAGGTTTGATCATTTATTTATTAACCGCTTAACACACAATAGAAGATACTTTGTCTCTCGTGGATCCACATTTAGCCACATGACGGGTTAATCTTACAAATACTTCTTAGCATTCCCAAACTGTGTATGGTTTTCGTAAGTATGGGAACCATCTTCAAGGAATGAATGAGTATGTATTATGTGTTGCCCCAATTACATAGATAAACATATATTTAGCCTGTGTAAAACCTTGAGACAATTACTTATTAATTTACGATACTGATTACTTTGATAACAACAGATTTCAGATTAATAATAAAATGTGGTTACAATAACATGTGTGGACACAAAACAAAGCTTTTACATATTGTTTGCATCATAACAATGATAAAAGTGTAACTGTTACTATGAGTCATACACATATAGTGGGTTCAGGTTTCATTAAGTTTTTAAAATGTTTCCATAGGATCAGCTGCGAAAACAACTGGACCAGGTTAAGTCTGAATCATCTTCACGCAAGAACTCCTCGGAGCTGGAGAATACACTCAAGGAGAAGGATGAGATGATAGCTCAGCTGCAGGAAGAAGGGGAGAAGCTGGCGCGACAGCAGTTGCAGCACTCCAATATCATTAAGAAGCTGAGGGCCAAAGAGAAGGACAATGAACAAGTCATCAAGGGATTGAGGTAAATAATTGAAAATGTTTTACAAACATTAGCACATGCAACTAACTTTGTGTTGTTGACAACAGTTTAAATTAGGAAAATGTTTTATACTTACACGGACCTAGATATGTCTTAAACTTAAATCAATAATTGTTTAGTATTAGACATTTTCAGACTGGTGATGAGATATTGTAGTGCATTAATAAAAGTTGATAAATGTAATAGCTAACCATGTTGTTGCATATAGTCTGATATTATTGTTAAACTTTTCAGAGATAAAATAGCTGAGCAGTCAGCAGAGTTAGACAGGCTGAAGCGGTCTATAGCAGCTAAGGAGGAGCTGGAAGTCAGCCAAATTGAAGCTGTGTACCGGCTCACCACTGCCAACAAGAAACTAGAGACTGAGCTTATGGAGGTGAGTATTGTTTACGATTACTAGTTAGAAAATTCAATCATTCCTTGTGTAACACACAATTGGTGAAATGTAGGATTTCCCATATAACGGATGGGACGGGACGAGATTGTAAGGCGTTATATTATGAAATACGGTTTAATACTCCATACAGTATATTGAGAATTAGAGAGACATCAGAGAATTGCAATTGCATCTACCATACAGTGAAGTATGTGAGTTATGAGGACATAAATGTATATGGTTATAAAATAGCCAAGCCATTGTGCGCTATATGCCTTCATTTTATGTGTGGCTTATCGCGCAGAAGTCGTTATCAATAGCGTAACGCGACGCGGCGGCCGGCATCTAACTATATATTGTGTTGTAAACATGCCTATGCATGCTCATGTTTTAGAATTTAGACTATAATTTTTCATGAGCAATATTTTTGACTACATATTTTGAAAACCAACGGTTTTTACTTTTTAGTTGTGGAAGTTCCTTGGATTATTTAGCCAAGATATGCCATTCTATAACATTACACAATAAAATTACATAAATACACTAGCAGACCCAACAGACATTGTCCTGTACAAAAATTCAATTCAAAGTCAAAGTCAAAGTCAAAATCATTTATTTCAATTAGGCCAGAATGGCACTTTTGAACGTCAAAATAAAATTAATATTAAAAGTGAATTAATATTAAAATTCAATCAAATTAGTTCAGCTGTTTAGGATAAATAACTTAAACACCGACTGCAGCGCCATCTGCCGGGCTGATTTTTTTTTTTTATGGAATAGGAGGCAAACGAGCAGACGGTGATCCGTCTGCTCGTCACCATCAGGTGATCCTGATGGTAAGCGATCAGCGCTGCCCATGGACACCTGCAACACCAGAGGAGTCACAGGTGCGTTGCCGGCCTTTTAGAAAGGAATACGCTCTTTTCTTGAAGGTTTGAAGGTCGTATTGGCTCGGAAATACCGCCGACGACAGATCATTCCACAGTTTTGCTGTGCGAGGCAGAAAACTACGTGAGAAGCGCACAGTTGTGGCCTGCCAACCATCTATATGGTGGGGATGTATATTCTGTCGTGAGGGTCGATGGCGAAAAGATACGGCAGTTATCACTGATACCTGCCGTATCTTTTCGCCCTGATACCGTATCAGGCCTTTGACCTGATACCGTATCAGGTCAAACAATTCCTTAGAGCACTTCCCGTGGTATAAGCGATAGAGAATGCACAACGAGGCTACATCTCTACGCATTGCCAAATGGGCTCGCTGCCATTGCAGCGGTAAGACCCCTCTTTGAGGAGTGGCTTGAGAGACGCTACGGCGTCCTCACCTACCGCCTGACGCAGGTCCTCACCGGACATGGAAGTTTCGGGAGGTACCTGTGTCTGATGAGGCGGGAGGAAACGCCCGGGTGTCATCACTGCGACGACCGCCCTGAGGACACGGTGGAACACACTGTAGCGGAATGCCCTGCGTGGACTGAGCACCGCCGTGCCCTCAGGGAAGTGATCGGCGATGGCGACCTCTCGCGTCCGGGCCTAGTGCAGGCCATGATGCGGAGCGAGGGGGACTGGGATGCCGTCTCCTCCTTTTGCGAAGCAGTCATGCTAGCTAAGGAGGAGGCGGGACGTGTGAGGCAGCGAAGCGCTACCTCCTCGCAACCCAGCCATCGCGAAGGACACTCCGGGCATCGGGAATCGCGAGACGATCTCCGGCCACCGTAAGCGCGGGCCTGCGGACGGCGAGCATGGGTGGCTCCCCGTCCAACCAGAAACAGACTCGAGCGTAAGGCGCGTCGCATTCCGCGCGCGCCTCAAAGAGCCATCAGACCACCACAGATGGGGCCCAATAGGGCCGATGCCGATTCGAAGTCGCGGAGAACCTGACGGGTAACCGGGGCTCCGGCTCGACGTGCAGGAGAAGAAACGGGGTGGTTTTTAGTCAGTAAGAGTCTGACACTCCCTTCCGCCTAACCCAGGCGGGAGCAGAAATTCGATGATTTTCCCCCCTTAAAAAAAAAACGCATTGCCAAAGGGTCTAGCCGGTTCAAAACATCCCGACAGCGACATCCAACAATCCGAACGGCACGCCGCTGAACACGGTCCAGAGGAAGAAGCTGGTACTGGGGTGCCCCCGCCCAAAGATGAGAACAGTATTCCATGTGGGGCCACACCTGGGCCTTATATAGAAGCAGGCATTGGGCCGGGGTGAAATACTGTCACGATCTGTTGAGCACACCAAGCTTCCTCGAGGCTAATTTGGCCTTATCATCTAGATGACCGCGAAACTGGACGTCGCTCGAAATGTTGACACCAAGTATTCCAATACCGGCTGAGGCAGTTAGGGAGGTGCTTTGAAACTGAGGAGATACGTCCAACGGCAGTTTTTTAGCGGTAAACACGCAGACCTGTGTCTTAGTGGGGTTAAACTGGACCAAATTAAGTCCACCCCAATCAGAGATTCTCCCTAAAGAAGTCTCGATTTCAGACACAAGTCTGTTTCGGCTCTCTATGACGCTTTCCCGAGAAATGTTAGCGCGCCCGGTGTAGTAGGCATCGCCTGTGCTGTCATCCGCATAACAATGAATGCCGCTGATTTGCAACATGTCATTGATATGCATAAGGAACAATGTAGGCGACAGCACACAGCTTTGAGGGACGCCTACGTTTACAGACAGCAAGTCAGAGCATTCACCATCGACAACAACCTTAATGCTTCTGTCTGCAAGGAAGCAAGAGACCCATTCGCATAACTTCTCGGTAAGCCCGTAGGAAGGAAGCTTCGAAAGAAGCGCTCTGTGCCAAACCCGATCGAAGGCCTTCGCCACGTCCAAACTTACTGCCAACGCTTCCCCCTTAGACTCGATCGCCTGTGCCCACCGGTGCGTTAGGTAAACTAGAAGATCACCAGCAGACCGATCTTTACGAAAGCCGTATTGCTGGTCACTAAGCAGCTCATGATCTTCCAAGTAACGCAGGAGCTGGCAGTTAATAATGGACTCCATTATTTTCGAGAAAAGGGAAGTTATGGCTATCGGTCTGTAGTTGGACGGATTAGATCGATCATCTTTTTTAGGGATCGGATGGACTAAAGCTGTCTTCCATGTCTTTGAAACTACGCCTGAAGAGTAAGAGAGCCGAAAAAGACGTGTTAGAACTGGTGTCAACACAGGACCACATATTTTCAAAACAATGGGTGGAATCTCATCAAACCTACCGTGCGCTGGTGGAACCGTATATCCGGCATATAGCTTCCGCACCACGGTACAACAGAGGGCTCGCGCCCACCGTCATCCAGTGACGAATTGGACGCAAAGATTTCCCCCAAAAGTTGAGTTTTATCCCTTGCGTCATGAGCCACCGAATCCCCACCCATGTGCAGAGGTGTAAATGACGGCCTGCAGAAATTGCCCTCGATAGCTTTGGCGAGTGACCAGAATGCACGAGTTCCTGAAGGAAGGCGCTCAAGCCTCTCACCAATTCTACCGATGTGCTGCGACTTTGCCCCCGCCCCCCGCAATAGCTCTTTTGAAGGGCTTGGAGGCAAAGTTATGTTCCTTTTTAAGTGCGCTGGTATTTGCATCATGTGACACTACCGCATCGGCCCAGGCTTGGTAGGCCCTCCGCTTTCTGCGTGAGGCCTTTCTGGTAGAAGCACCAAACCAGGGCCGATATCTGCCACCGACGGGGACCAGAAAAGATGGGACGAAAAGCTCCATCCCCTGCAGCACCACATCAGCAACAGAATTGGCAGCGGTGTTGGTATCATCCTGCAAGAAACAAACCCGCCTCCAAGGGTAGGATGTCAAAAAGGACCGCATCCCATCCCAGTCTGCCGACCTATAGTGCCATACACGACGACCGCGCGCCTCTTGTAGTCGCGGTGAGCACGTCAATGATACAGAACTCCGGACAAGGCAATGGTCCGATGAGCCAAGAGGGCTCCGGACCGGAACCGGACGGCTACAGCGTATCCGTTGATGCCAACGGATACTCTGTAGCCGTCCGGGTGAGAGGTCAGCAGAAGGTCCAGTGAACAGTGAAGACCTCTGGCCCTCCACATCCGAGATTCGCGTGTGCGCGGTCACCAATTGTGTCAGGCCAGAAGCAAGGGCAAAGTCGTGGACAGATCTCCCCGCGTGGTCAGTCTTACTGGAGCAAAGCCAATCAGCGTGATGGGCGTTGAAATCGCCAAGCAAGACTACTCCCGCTGAAGGTATCTGCCCCTGCACTAGATCTACAGCCGTCTGGATGTGGTCCATGAGTCGATCAGTCTCGCTATCACCGCTGTGGGACCTATATAGGCACGCATAGACACGCAGGTCGTCGTTATCTACACGCAGCCATAAGATGGACAGGTTACCTACCTTCAAGATTACTGATGCGACGGGAGCTGATATCGTCCCTGACGTACAGGCATACCCCAGCCCTAGGCAGGAAGGAATGTTCCAGTCCATACCCAGGGTAGGTGAGGTAGGATGTGTCCGGTGGAGACGATATCTGCGTCTCAGTCAAAAAGAGCATGGCCGGCTTTGCTGTCTCTAGGTGGTGATAGACAGCATTAAGGTTGGTGTGTAATCCCCTGTTGTTGCAGAAGTCCACGTTCAGTGTGGTAGGGGGTGCCATAGTTGTTCTGCTCTTGCCTCCAGCTTTGCAATGCGCAGTTTTGCCCCCCCTCAGAGTACGATGTGGGGGGGCCTGGACATCCACGCTCACTTACTCGGTGAAACATAGCGCAAGCGCTGCTTCACACCGGTTTTCTGCGAGGCCGTGGTATTACTCCGGTCGAGCCGGCCCATTCGTGCCGAAGCTTTGCTCTCCCACGGTAAAATCTAAACCCCCTTGAGCACATACAAAAAATTTCATCAAAATCGGTCCAGTCCTTTCAGAGAAGTTCAGTGGCATACACACTCACAGAAAAATTATATATACCTCGTGTGTTCATAAGTTTTGAGACAAATTAAAAGTTGCATATCTTTTTAAATAATAAACTTATATTTATAAAAACAATAACAAACATTAAGTAGATAGTAAGTAAAAATTAAATATAATTATTATTCAAAATGACCACCCCTGTTTTTAATACATGCCCTTAGACGATTTGGCCAGTCATCAATGGCGGCACGAATCTTTTCCAGAGGAATTCGCTTCGCTTCTCGGACAAGAGCTCGCTTAAGTGACTCCAAGTTTGGGTGGGACTTTCGGCAGGCTCTGAGCTCTAATTCGGTCCATAGAGAATAATCCAGCGGGTTGAAGTCGGGGCTGGAGGAGGGCCATTCGTTCGCCGCAATGAAGGCCGGCCGGCACATTTTCCTTCAGCCAAGCTTGGGTGGTATTAGCCTTATGGGATGGCGCCGAGTCTTGCTGGAAAATCCAATACTTGTTATGGAATACGGTATTAGACAGGGGTTTCACAACAGTCTCTAGAATGTCACTTTGATAATTTTTGGCTTTCACCTTGACGCCTTGTTGGCAGAAATGAAGCTGAGTGACACCTTCGTACGAAACTCCCCACCATACCATGACACTAGCCGGATGATGAGTACGCGAGACATTCCGTGCTGAAGGTGGGACATCCTTGCTACTTTTGGCATACACTTTATTGTTTTGTCGATTGAACTTTTCTTCGACGGTAAAGATTTTCTCGTCGGTGAAGAGTATCTTCCTCGCATCGTGTCTCCTAAGCAGTAATGGACAACGTTCGCGTCGCAATTGATGAAGGCGGTCGTTTAAAAAGTGTACTTTTCTACGGCTATACGCCTTAACCTTGAGATCATATTTCAGTATTCTGTTGACTGAAACGCGCGAAATATTGGTCTGCAGAGCGAGTTTCTTCTGAGTGCGACATGGATTTCGGCGAAGTCGCTCTCGGATGATTTTAATGTTCGCAGGCGTCCTCACAGAGCGTGGACGACCACTTCTTTGCCGATCATGTAAAGAACTTGTCTCCTGGTATCGTTTAATAGTGTAATACACGAAGTTACGGCTCACACCAAAACTTTTCAGTTCTCAGAAAATGTCCATAGGTTTTCTTCCCACCTTAAATAATGAAATGACGGTCGCACGTAATTCTTTTGTTCCCTCCATTACGAGAAAATTTAAATAAAATAATCCGAAATCATAGATATTAAAAGTTCACATTCCAAATTCAAAATTAGAAAAAGAAATATACAGCAGCCAGTAATTTTTATTTTATTTTTATAAGCAACAAGTTTGTCTCAAAACTTATGAACACACGAGGTATAAAGATTACATGACTTCATTGTAGTATAGAAATAAAAACGGCGTATGCCCCTTCAAAGTAATGTGATCTTGCACTTTGCTTTTGCATTTTGTTTGGCTTATCTTTGCGAGCTCATTTGATAATGACAAATCACAAAGATTACAATTAAATTGAATGTAAATGTGTAGACGCGAAGTCAGCTAGATGACACGCAGCACAAGTTGGAAAGCAGTCGCACATCGCTCGAGGGCGCGCGCCGCGAGCTGGCCGAGCTGCAGCGGACCAGCGCCGACCTCAGTCGCCGCGCCACCGCCGCGCACCAAGCACAGAGCTCGGCCAGGCTGGCGGAGCAGGACCTGCACAGGCTGCGCACCGAGCTCGCGCAGCTCAGGGAGGACAGGAGAGCTGGTCTGTATATTATGTTTGAATGACTTATTTTTGGGACAGGTAGACAAACAGATCAAGAGTTATAAATGTGTTACCTGGCCTTTTGGGGGTTGGGGGAGGTGTTTAGACATTGCTATGGTGAAACCGACCCACTAACGTTTCAGTATGAGTCTTCTCCGAAAAGGTTTATTTTGTTTGTGGAAATCATTCAATTGACTGTTTTGAATTTCATGTATGTTGTAGTTTTTAAAAAGATGTATATCTATTAGTGAACATGCTAATGATAATAATGGTGATGTGTTATTATAGAGGAAAAGAAATGGGTGTCCCGTGAAGAAGGTCTCCGTCGCGAGCTGCAGGAAGCCCGCGAGGCGTGCAGCGCGCTGGAGGGCCGCGCGGACGAGGGCGCGGGCGAGGGCGCGGGGCAGGGCGCGGGGCCGGGCGCGGGCGCCGTGCTGGCGCAGCTGGCCCAGCTGCAGGCCGCCGCGCTGGACCGCGACCGCGCGCACGCGCACGCCCTGCGCCAGCGCGCACTGCAACTCGGTATGTGGGGGATTCTATAATCCGTATTACATGACGGCTAGCCGTTTAGTAAACCAGGTGCGTTTTGTAATACAACGGCTGAACGATTAACCGAATTGAATACGCCTGAGCTAAAATCAGCCAGATAGTTTTCGGAGCTATGCGTTATTCAATATAGCTAGCCGTAATGTAAAACTTGACGTAATAATATTGTTTTCTTATTGTTCTCGATGTTTTCAAAGGTAATACAACTGATAGTGTTGTGAAAATGGAAATCCAACATGGCGGCTGCACAATATTTTTTTTTGTCTTACTGCTTCGCGGCAGTCTGTTGTTGGCTTCAAAGGCTTCGAAGCTTGGAGAGACACTTCTCAGTTTGTTGTCTCATTCCATCCTGGTAAATCTATTTTGTAAGGTTGAAACACTGTCTTTTCAGTCTTTTATACTGAAAGCCTTGATCTCCACTCAGTCTATAGACAAACTCATTTTTATATTTAGATAGTCTTTTCTAGTAAACGTGACTATATTTTGCAATCTCCTGTTTGACAGTTGGTAGTTTTAAGTCAAGATATAAGATGCACAATATTATTAACTTTTTCGTCATAGGTATTTTTTGTGGTTTTCTAGGGAGGTAAAACCGATGGTACGTCATAATGTAAATCCAAGATGGCGGCTGCACGAAATTTTAAACTTTTCGTCATGGGTGTCGTTTTCATGGTTTCCGAGGATGGTAAAACTGATGGTGCTGTCAAAATGTAAATTCAAGATGGCGGCTGCACAAAAGTTTAAACTTTTCGTTATGAGTGTCGATTTCATGGTTTCCGAGGATGGTAAAACTGATGGTGCTATCAAAATGTAAATCCAAGATGGCGGCTACACAAAAGTTTAAACTTTTCGTCGTGAGTGTCGATTTCATGGTTTCCGAGGATGGTAAAACTGATGGTGCTATCAAAATGCAAATCCAAGATGGCGGCTGCACAAAAGTTTAAACTTTTCGTCATGAGTGTCGATTTCATGGTTTCCGAGGATGGTAAAACTGATGGTGCTATCAAAATGTAAATCCAAGATGGCGGCTGCACAAAAGTTTAAACTTTTCGTCGTGAGTGTCGATTTCATGGTTTCCGAGAATGGTAAAACTGATGGTGCTGTCAAAATGTAAATCCAAGATGGCGGCTGCACAAAAGTTTAAACTTTTCGTCATGGGTGTCGTTTTCATGGTTTTCAAATCAAATCAAATCAAATCAAATCATTTATTCATTTGCGAACATGGGTACAAAAAAAAAAGGTCTTATAAATACAAAATAGTGTCCATTAACCATATTCTACCTTAAAGGCATGCAAATTTAAAAGAAAGATACAATAACACATATTAGGCACCAATAAACTAGTATTTTACAAATGAGGTAACATTATATAAGCTTATCCTGTAAATATTCTGTGACAGAGTAATATGCTTTTTTCAGTAACAGTGTTTTAACATTGTTTTTAAATATATTTTCATCACTTATGCCCAGAAATGAATTTGGTAAATGATTATATATGCGTGGAGCCATACATAATATACTTTTATTTAATAATGTTGTTTTGTTGCTTGGTAGACATACATTGAATTTGTGTCTTTTACTATGTAACTTATTAAAATAGTGTGTATTCCTTCTAACAAACATTATAACTTCGAATATATATATGCAAGGTAAAGTAAGAATATTTAATTTCAAAAACAATGGTCTACAGCTGTCAGTTATTTTTATACTAGTTATGGCTCGGATACACCTCTTCTGGGCTTTAAACACAGCTTCTTTATTGATAGTATTGCCCCAAAAAATAACACAATACTTCAAAATAGGTACAACATAGCCATTGTAGGCTGTAAGGACTGTAGAAATATTAACCGTTTGTTTAATTTTGAACAATGCATAAGAAAAGGCATTCAATTTAGTGCACAGTAGATGGATATGTTCCTTAAAATTTATATTGTTGTCTATGTATATACCCAGAAATCTCGTAACGTCAACTTCTTGGATCTTGGTGTCGCGATAATTTATATTCATGTTTGCTATTTTACTAACTCTATTTCTGAATGTCATGAAATTTGTTTTGTTGAGATTTATGTGTAGATTGTTTAATGTTAGCCAATTTATGATGTTTTCTAAAGTCATGTTTATCTCAAGTTCCATGCGTGATTTACTATCTCCTGTGAACATTATAGTACTGTCATCAGCAAACAAAATCGTGTTGTATTTAGTGGCCTTTGGGAGATCATTAATGTATATTATAAAAAGAAGCAGGCCCAGTACACTTCCTTGTGGAACTCCAGATATTACTTTTCTACATGAGGATGAATAATTTATATTTTTTTTGGCATAGGGACATATCCTTGTTATTTGCGTTACTTGTGATCTATTACCTAAGTATGATTTAATCAAGTTATGTATATTTCCTCTGACACCGTAAGCGTACAATTTATTAAGGAGTATTTTGTGGTCCACATAATCAAATGCCTTTGTGAGGTCCATAAACAATGCACATGTTTGTCCGCCTTTATCCATGTCAGTTAATATGTTTTGTAGAAAATTATATACTGCTATATTAATCGATTTATTTTTACGAAAACCAATTTGTTCGGTACAAAATAAGTTATTTTTTTCAAAATAATTGTAAATACTATCATGGATCACTTTCTCAAATATCTTTGATATGACTGGTACAAGAGCTATTGGGCGGTAGCAGTTCACCTCATTTTTATTGCCTTTTTTAAATAAAGGTTTAATTACAGTTAATTTCAGTTTTTCTGGGAATACTCCATTTGTTATACTTAAATTTATTATATGACTAAGAATATACGATAACTTAGTAGATACGTGTTTTAATATTTTTGTTGATATATCATCATATCCAGTACTATTTGTGTTCTTGAGGCCTTTAATTATTCTGTATATATCTGCTGGTATAGTTGGATACATAAATATAGAATTTGGTTCGAATGGGATTTCGCGCGTTATTCGAGATCTTGGATTATTTGGTGCGGAAATTTTAATTTTGTCAATGAAGAAATTGTTGAAATAGTTAGCAATCTGTTTAGGTTCAGTTATTATATTACCATCAACAGTTATCTGTTGCATTTGATCTTTAGGGACATTAAATTTATTTGTATTTATTATCTTCCAAGTAGCTTGTGACTTATTTCGAGCAGTATTTATGTAATTATCATTACGTGACTTTTGCGTTGATTTTATGATCTGATTTAATTTTGAAGACAAAGATAATAATGATTTTTTATTATTATCTGTAGGTCGAGAATGGTAAAACTGATGGTGCTGTCAAAATGTAAATCCAAGATGGCGGCTGCACAAAAGTTTAAACTGTTCGTCATAGGTGTCTTTTTATTTATTTATTTATTTTACACTTTAATGCACACAAAATAAGGTACATAAATGTAAGCTCAGCGAAAATAAAAAGCAAAATAAATAACTAATAGTAATAATAAATACTGTATAACATACTGTATAAAAATATATAATAAACACAAAATATGTACATACATTTTAAATAACTTCATATACATCATTATAATATAATATAAATTGACGAAGATATAAATTAAAGAAGACACGAACTCAGCGTTGTAGCGCCTTTAAATAGGCCTCACGAACACTACGTTTAAAAGCCATTTTGTTTGGAGCCATTTTTATACTATGGGGTAGTGCATTCCATAATTTAATTACACTAACTCTGAAGGAGTTAGAAATGAAGGAAGTGTGGTGAGACGGGATCTCTAGAAGCAAACTTTCAGCTGAACGGAGATTTCGGCTGTGAGAGCTGCCCAAAATCTGAAAGCCAGATTTTAGGTATTCGGGAGCACAAGGATCATTTAGAATAGAGAAGAGCATGCAGAGGGATCTAAGGGATCGCCTCTCACGGATAGGAAGCCATTTAAGCTGAGCGCGAAAGGAAGAGACATGGTCGTATTTACGTAGTCCAAAGATAAAGCGGATACAATTGTTGAGCATTCGATCCAATTTGTTAAGAAGGTCTTGGGATAGGTCAGAGTAACAAACATCAGCATAATCAATCACAGGAAGCACAAGAGACCGAACAAGCAGCGCTTTTGTATTTGGTGGAAGAAAGTTTTTAAATCTGTAGGGAGATCGCAGCGTGGTAGTGACTCCTTTACTTACCTGAGTGACATGGTGGCTTTTTCATGGTTTTCGAGGATGGTAAAAGTGATGGTGCTGTCAAAATGTAAATCCAAGATGGCGGCTGCACGATATTTTCAACTCGAACGTAATTTATAACGAAAAGGTGAGATATGACTAAAAATGTTCCTGTAAATATACACAGCGGAGGCGGAGCGTGCGCTGGCGGCGGCCGTGGAGCGGGACCAACTGTCGCGGGAGGAAATTGCCGCACTACAGGCCAGGCTGGCCGAGCTGGACCTGCAGGGACAGGAACACGCTCGGCAACTGAAGGAGCTGGCCCAGCGGGACCTGCTACATCAACAGGACATACAGCAGCTCGAGGAACAGATTGCCAAGTAAGTTAACTTTATATCAACGTCTCATAATGACCTTTAAATATCCATGGGGTGGGCGCCTAGATAAACCGACCAACATTTGACTCTTATATAATTTTATTTCTAAACAACAGGAAGAATGAGGAGTTGGAAAGCGAGCGATCGTCCAATTTGCAGCAGCAGTCGCAGCTGCAGCAGCGCCTGCAACAGCTGGAGCTGCAGCTGCAGGAGCAGAGCGACGCGTTGCAGGCGGAGAGACACCGGGCCGCCATACTGCAGGTACTGCAGGCTTCAGACATACACTATACCATATACACCGACACACGACATACACAACGAGCAGAGACACGCGAGCTTAATGTTCTTAGTTAAATTTTTTCAGACAAGACCTTTACAGTGGTTGGATTCTTTTGGTTATTTCCTTTTTTTTCTATTAATTGTGTGTCTAAATATGATATTATGCGAATGAAAAATTGCTAAAACAAAATCAATGACCCTTAAGATTATATCAAAATTATTATGTTTATGTGTATCAAGACAAAGAATATTATGAAAAATGAGAAAGCCCTGTTTTCTAACATGTTTAATTTTCTTTCTTTAACTTTCCAGGAGCAATCGAGTCGCGGTGGCGAGGTGTCTCCTTCGCAGTCCATTACTTCGGACTCTCTGTCAGCTTCCTTCTGGCACTCTGTACGTATATACTATTCTGACAGTGGCGTGCAGTCCATATAGGCGAAAAGGCTTCGCCTACCTTATAAATATCGTGAATATATAACATACATAAAATGTACAAACGCGTTTATTAAGATTCAATAATATATAAAAGTTTGTAAAAAAACGGCTAACATAAATATACATTCACATAAACTATACACGGACCGCACGCCTTTGTAAACCAATGAATGCGCCCCGCACGCACCACGCATGCGCTGCTATTCCTTAAATCTTGGTTGCTAGTAGTGACGTCACAAAAGTAATGTACCAAAAGTATGCATCGCGCATGCGTGAAGGTCACGACCATAGTCACGGTACAGAATAACCATTCATAATTATTTTACACGATTCCTGTTCATTGACAAAATGTTTGCAACTAAAAAATTAGAGGACCATTCATTCTTGGAACTTGGACTTGGAAAACGATCGTATTTTATTAGGAATTCTAAAAAAAATAAAACAGCAACTGTATTTTTAAAAACAATTAAATCATAAAATATAAATTATTTAATTGATATAATCTGTATATAATAAAGTACTGATGAATTGAGTACACCAGCGCCATCTATTGAATTTTTTGTTGAAACTTCTGAACTCGTTCGATATAATGCGAATGTATTTTTTATAAATGCGTATTTAACAAATATGTTTCAAGTGTTTTAATTAAAGCTAAACATTTTTAGGCGTTGTCGGTTTATAGAAATTTTAAACGAGGAGTTGACTTTATTGTTATAAAAGTTAAAAGGAAGTTATTGAAACGTCAAGATGGCGCCATTTACGACGTTTCAAATTATATGAATGAATGATTTTTAGTATGAAATATTGGTTTAAGACGATGATGCAATTTCATTTGACTTACTAAATTAACCTTTGTTTTTTTTTTAATTAAACGCTGCCAATACCTTAATTTTTAAGCTACATTTTTTTTATAATAAACACTCAATTGACTATTGGTAATGACTTCAATTCATTTCCAATGTTTTCGGCCATATTGTTTTCATGTGATGTGCGATCGCTTTGTTTATGTTTTCGTTTAAATTATTGGGAATTAGTTTTAAACATAAAGTTCCATAAAAATGTGTAGAAGTAGTTAAATATATGTGTAGGTTTTTCAAATAGTGTATTTGTTTATCAGTTTCTAGTGCAAGTACCTATATTATTCGATTGTGAAGTTTGTGTGGATAATAGGTAATTTTATGTGTTTGTTGAAAGTAAAAACAGTAAGATTTCGCAAGAAAATGTCCCTTATCGGACTAGATTCAAGTAATGACCATAGGCAGAGTACTCGAGTTACGAGAATTGACCCAAGTAAAAGGTAGGTAATGAAAATATGTACTATAATGGATCTTTTATTTGATTTTCTTGTAACTTAGACTTCGGGTTGTACTGATTCACATATTAATTTATTATTAATAATTATGTAATGTAATAACAAATGTACCGCATAGACTCGGCTCGGCCACAGCCGGCCGCGCTTGTTATTGTTTTGTTTGTTGACATAATGTAGGTACCTACGCTCTTAAATTCGTAATATATTAGGATTTTGAACAGATTGATTAAACTTAACAATTCGATAATGGAATTTGGTTCATCAAAATAGGGTATTACAGTCTAATTCAAAAAGTGTTTTAATTTAATCTGTTATTGATAAAATACCACAAAAAAATATAAATACATTTTTTTTATTCCAATTATTTCATAAAAACGTGTTTTAATTTTACAATTCTTATTTGGGCGCGAAAACGCCAATTCTCAGGCCGCCATGTCTGTGACGTCACGGGCATTGTAAACATTACGCTTCGCTGAAAGAAATAAACATATTTTCGAAATAAATAATGAGTTCTAGTGGCTATAGTCCTTATCATTGGTGTCTTGTGTCTGAATGTAAGAATACAAGTGTTAAAACACCGGAAAAGTTATGGATACAAGTGCCAACAGATTTAAAAATGAGAAATACGTGGTTGAAATTAGCACGAAGAGATCCAAAGTCATTGTCCACAAAAACGAAATACTATTTTTGTGAGGATCATTTCGATGTAAGTATGCAGTTTAATGGCTCATATAAACATGTGAAAATAAATTCTTGTCATTACAAAACTAATATTTTATAGGTTATGTTTTATAGTGTTTCATGTAATTTATTTCATGTTGTAGCTGGAAAATGACATGGAGAACTATACACAATTGAAAATAATGGGCTCGGTCAAACGAATTCGCATGAGACCGAATTGTATTCCATCGAGATTCGATTGTCAGCCAGGGAGAAAACGAACCTTCACTGAAAGTGAACCTCGCGCTGCCTTTATGAAACGGCAAAGACTATCTATAATTAAGGAGATTGAAGAGACCACTATTAATGAGACATGTGATACACCATTGTCGTCGTCCAGTGGCCAAGGTGAGTTATTTTAACTGGTCTCCTATACTTACCAGTATCTTGAATGTTGATCAATAGGAAGCTCAGACCAAAAACACAAAGTTTTGCCTAACTGGGAGAAGTAAACATCTTAGATAAAAATAGATAGCTGTATTATGTACACACATAGCTGATCAGTTTAAAAATTAAATTGGTAGAAATCATTATTTAAATTTTACCATTTTATTATAATTTCAGATATTCTGACTATTGAACATAAGTGTGGTAATGAAAAAGCGATCCAAGTAATACCACCACAGTAACATAAGGCAATTCAAGTTAGTCATGTGGCACACTACCGAAGTAAATTTGTACAAATTAGTACAAGAAGAAAAAATAGCACAACATCCCCTTTCAAGACAACAGTGTGCACGGCAACTTCACCATTCAAAATGAATGTATCCCAAGCAAGCACAAGCAAACTATCAGCAAAAAGAAAAATGAACTTTTTTGAAGAAGATAGTGATGACTCTTTTACACCAGCAACAGAAGGTTCTACAGTTGATTATGAATCTTCTCCATACAAAATAAGTAGTCAATCGAAGACTACTTCTGATGGGAGTACTTCTCAAGAAGAATTTATAAAACAAATAATTAACCTGGTAGCTACTTTAGCTAAAGTGAAAAATAAGCCACGATCTTATATTGGAGTACCAAAGCACCTGTATTTTTTAATAGATTTGATTAAAAAACATAGCAATATTTCTGAACAAAATATTATATTATGTTTAATGAGAATAAAATTAAACAGAACATTTTCTCAATTGGTTGACGATTTTGATCTATCTGTGACTCAAGCAAGCAGTTTTTTTTAACAAGATGCCAAGAATTGTAGAGGTGCTCTCACCATTCATTCAACAATTTCCAACAAAAAGTAATAAGCAAAATCTTCCCATTGCTTTTAGACATAAATTTAATAAAGTCACTTGCTTGCCGAAAAAGGCTATGTATCAAGCACTAACCTGGTCTGAGTATAAAAAAACAAATACAATTAAATACTTGATAGCTTGTACCCCAGACGGTGTGGTAAGTTTTGTATCAAAAGGATATGCAGGAAGGATAAGCGATGTTAACTTAGTTGAGAATAGCAAGTTCTTAGATAGCTTGCCACCTATAATGCTTGCATTTTAGCTGATAGAGGGTTCAAAAATATTGCACATTACTTGTCATTGAAAGGGTTTGGGGCGATCCAAAGAGTTAGAGAGTTTGGTATGCTGAAGATGCATTCAGTCGTCAACTCTAATCTTATTGGTATGTTGGATCTTTGTATCACTACAGCTTGTGCTCTTATTAATTTATAAGATTCTTTGATCAAATAATTAATTATTAAACATTAGTGGTAATTTCATCAATAAAAAAGCTAGTATTCAAAATGCTATATTTGAGTTTCTAACTGCAGCCAGCTGTGTACTAAATGTCATAAAAGGTATAATATTCTAACACTACCGCCTTTCCCTATATGATGGAAAAAGCATCATTTAGTAAAAAATAATTTCTATTTATTTTCTAATTCATCTGATTTATTAACAAGAAATAGACAAATATACATTTATTGCAATAACTTGTCTGTATTCATCCTAAACAGTGATACTGCATTAAAGTGTAGTATGTATGGCACAAAAAATATATAAATTTGCCTTTTTTAACAAAACAGTTACTTATTATCCTATGTATCTTATTATTATCAGTAACTAATTTTCTAAGTTTAGATTTTTCTTACTTATAGGATTATTGACTGATATTTTATCTACATACTAAGGATGTAAATAGTCATTTGTAGTAGTATATATAACATAACATCACGCCTTTTATCCCCGAAGGGGTAGGCAGAGGTGCACATTATGGCACTTAATGCCACTGTACAATGTAACACCCACTTTTCACTATTTATGTTATGAGTCCCATGTAATAGGGGGTGAGCCTATTGCCATATACCGGGCACATTTCCAGACTCCGTGCTACTACTGAGGTTTTTTATATATGAGTAGTATATATAATACTTAGAATATAGAAGATTGTATAGTAATATGATTTGATAGATGTTCAGGTAATTTGCACACTGCACATTTGTGATGATAATCAAGATGTGACAAAACTTGTACTTAAATATCTTGTATGTAACATTTTTTTTATGTAAATGGACAAATTTTAAATTCAAGATTGGTAATTTGTTAAATAAAACACTTTTGAATCAACATGGTTATTTTTATTACAACACACACAGCATTTAACATATAAATAAATAAAGTTGAATCCCTGTAAAGGGTCTCCCATATGGATTTTTTTAAGAATCCAACATCACACTTTTATGTAAAATTGGAAATATATTATTTTTCCAAAAAGAAACTACATTATCCAATAACTCGGTAACATAATCATGATCGTAATCAATGTTTATTATAGCGACTTCATTATTTTTTTCAAAATCACTGCTTGCTACACAAAAATAACATTTATTTCTATTGGCACAATATATTTGTATCTGGACTTGTGCATAATATCAAGCTGTAATTACACCATCCTTATCAATATAGTTTAAATGGGTTTTTTCTGTTGACGGGCATTTTATTTCAAATGTGGTGTTATCATTAATACCGTCTGGGGAGCCAGCAATAATTGGAAATTGCTCTGAAATGTATAGACCACATATGTCGATTTTATTTCCTATAATCTTTTCAACTGTTTTTCTAACTTTATCTTCCAGTTTTTTCCCCCTCAATATGGCTGAAGTTTCAGGAATTCTTGCACCCAGTATTATGGTTATCAAAGTCCATCCACAGTTTTACATCGACTAACTTCATAGCATTTTGATGCTGTGATCCTGCCATATCTTAGTTCGTGCCACATGCTACTTTTATCTTGGCCTCGTGTTTGTTTTTCCATGGCTGAGATATTGTTTTTATTGAAAAATATTGATATATTTTTCAGGAAATCGTCACAGTTTTCATGCCCATTATTCATCATAAGGTGGTGAAGGGATAAAATTGCATTGTGATTAAAGTCCTGCTCATGTCTCAAGAACTGGCATGTTTTAATTTTTCTTTTTTTACAAACTTGCACAAATTCCTTTAACACACTATTATCCGGGATGATGTTCCTCACTTTTCTCTTGGAAATTTCACTTGCTGTGAGTACTTTTATAGAAGATTCTACTTTAGCAAGATTTGATTTACGCCAGTAACATTCCACTGAAGTACATGATGGATCTTCAGTTCGACGATGTAACCACATCAAAAATGCGACACCGTGCTTGCAGCCACCTTCGGATGCGGGGCAGTCATGGCACTGAACACTGGTTACACTCTCTTCTGCTTCGTTAACAACAACACTCACTGCATATGGTTTAGAGCGCACTTTGTGTTCAGGGCATATAGTGCACTTGACAATGCAAGTATTTTGATCCCTCTTGAGTTGCACGTAGCCAACGGCGTCATCTCCGTAAGATTCTCTACCAGATCTGAAAGGAAATTTTAGGTTATAATACCTATGATCGCAAAATAAAGCATAATCGTAAAGTTTTGTTGTTATTAAAGGAAAGTTTGTAGTAGGTATATTAATACTTACATAGATGTTTTGACTTTTCTTAATTCCGCAGAACAGAAGTCGGGATTGCAAGCGAAGAATTTCGTCACCATCAATGTATTTATTCGTGGAAGATTAGTACTTTCTGCTTTTACAAAGCCGTCTTCCATGGTCAGTATATATAGTATAGGTGCAGAATATCAAGAAACGTGATAGTAATAACTGAGAAACTTCGTTAATCTAATAAATTACACAGTAGACATGTACAACAAAAACCGAGGTTGTTTATTTACAAGTCCAGTGACGTCACAGCGAATGCAAACATGGCGTACAGCGTTTTTGACATTCGAAGCACAGATAAAAAAACTTGTATTTTCAAATTGAAATATTTAATTTATTTTGCAGTTGTATGAATAGAAATTAATATTTTTCGTTTGTTTTTTCATAAATGAACTATAAAAACATAAATTTAGTTTTTATTTTTCATAGTGCGTAATACCCTATTATGCTTCATTATTAGTATTGTGGCGACACATGTCACAAGTCAACGGATGACGTCATAAAATCCTACATCGCACATGCGAAGTTTACATTCGATTTAACACGGATAGTAAATCCCAACGAGCAACTGTTGGGCAGAAAACCCGCCAGACACGATCACCTCGCCTGGTCGGAGGATCCTCCTTTTCCGATCTTAGGGAACTATCTCTGTTCCCTAAAGTGGTGTGACCCTGACGTGATTGGAAGTAACCTTCACTTAACGGAGCAGATCAGCACCGTCATCCGTATCGCCATCTCTCTCATTCATGATTTCTCCGCTGAGCGGTAATCAAGTCGCAGCCAACCAGCATCCTCAGCCTCATCAGGGACCACCATCGCCTGCAATGAAGTTGTGCAGCCTGGTTCTTCCCTACGGCCTCACCAGCGTCTAGGCACAGCACTTCTGCACACGGTTCTGAAGGACATCTCCTCCCGTCAACGCAGACGCCAGCCACTACGCACCTACCCTCGCAGCATCTCTTCCCCGACTCACCGTGGGGACACTGCGAACTCATCTCTCCGACTCACTGGAGTATCGCCCTGCACCGCTCACCCGACTCACTGGGCACTCAGCGGCACAGTTCTGACTCATTGGAACTAGGGACTTTCTACACTGGCTCTGGCACCGCTCATCTCAAGCATCGACAGCCGTCTCAGCGGGATCGACCTCCGGTCTTGGGAGGGAGTGATGTGGCGACACATGTCACAAGTTAACGGATGATGTCATAAACCCTACATCGCACATGCGAAGTTTACATTCGATTTAACACGGATAGTAAATCCCAACGAGCAACTGTTGGGCAGAAAGCCCGCCAGGCACGATCACCTCGCCTGGTCGGAGGATCCTCCTTTTCCGATCTTAGGGAACTATACTCTCTGTTCCCTAAAGTATAATAAATAGATCCTTCATTATTTGTAAGTTTTGTTGGCTTATTCAATTATTGGCTTATTTATTCATACGATATTTAGTTGCCTACCCTGTCTCGAAAACCCGTACACGCCACTGCTATTCTGTATAATAGTATGTATTCTTCATTGCCTGTGTTTATATTTCTATATATTTATGTTTATATAATTAAAATTTCATACAATAAGACTGCCTCATTGGCCCAGTGGTCGCAAGTGCGACTGCCGGGCAAGGGGTCTCGGGTTCGATTCCCGGGTTAGGCAAAGTATTATTGGGTTTTTAAAAATCTCAGTAGTAGCACGGAGTTTGGAAATGTGCCCGGTATATGACAATAGGCTCACCCTCTATTACATGGGACTCGTAACATAAATAGTGAAAAGTGGGTATTACATTGTACATGAGTGGCATTAAGTGCCGTAATGTGCACCTCTGCCTACCCCTTTGGGGATAAAAAGGCGTGATGTAATGTTATGTTATGTGTTACAATAAATGAAGTGTTTAAGTATTTGCATTATATAATTATAATTAATCAACAGTGCTAATACCGACTCATCGGTTTCATATAATTAGTGTAACCATACCGTTCGGAGCCCGTGGCAAATTCATCGAATGGGCCCACCAATACCACTAAAACCTCTTAACGAGGTTCCTCCCAGCTGGGGAACCCGGGCATTTTGTCGACTTGCCACTCTGTAGTTACGCCACTGTTTCTAAATTGATCTCATCATTTTTCTATTTATTGAATTTCATCTTATCAACTATGAGTTGTAACTACTTGTAACTTTTCTCAACTAACTTCCACGTCTAAGATCATCGACTCATGTCCCAATGTTGTCGTGGTGCAGGAGGAGGGCGGCGCGGCGCGCGCGCTGTGCGTGGAGGACGCGCCGGGCGCGGGGCGGCGCCGCGACGCCGAGCTGCGCGCCCTCGCCGCGCACCGCGACCACCTGCTGCACGACCGGGACCTGCTCGCCCGGAGGCTCGCCACCTGCCAGGCCGCGCTCGATGACATGCATGTACGTCTACTGTACTCCACGGGAATGTACCTACCGCACACAATGAAACAATACAAATATACAGGTTCACTAACCGTTATTAGATGGAAGTCTGGATAGATGGAAAATCACAAAAACCTGACTGTTGCGGTATCTATTATTCCAATGATTTTAATAATCTACAAGATGTAAAGTATCAACGTCATCACCATCAAGAGCCTATAAGCGGCCACTGCTGACCAAAGGCTTCTTCTCGCAGGGACAAAGTTTGAGCATCAATTACCACGCTTGCTCAATGTGGGCTGGTAATGACAAACTTATCATTAAAAATTATAAGCCCAGGTTCCTCACGATGTTTTCCTTTACCGTTGGTCAGTGGTATCTCGATCAATAGAGAAGTATCAATGTGTTAAGTTAGAAAATTATAAGCATCCCATATTTTTTTTATCTTTTAAAATCCATCCCGCCGGAGAGATCAAATCAAATCATTTATTTGCTAATATGGGTAAATTAAGTTGTTAGCAGATAAGTAGATACAGTTCCAACCATATAACGCCTTGAGGCATGCAAATTACATACAAATAAAAATTAGATGAACCAAGTGAACTAGTAACTTAATTATAACAATCAAACAAAGTAATTTTGATATTAAGTTTGCACAATTAATTCTATTGTCATCTAATCTCCACAATACTACTTATAGGCGGTACAAGAGCAATACGATGCACTCCTCCAAATGTACGGCGAGAAGGAGGAACAGATGGCGGAGCTACGTCTGGACCTGCAGGACGTCACGCAGCTCTACAAGGCACAGCTCGACGAACTCATCGCACTCAAACAGAGGCGATAGCACGCGCTCAGACACGGACCTGCCAGGCCCAGCCAGCTACATCTGTCACATACGTGCTGGTGTCTGGCAAACCCCTGCGGCACACAGAGACCGTCGTCTGTCTAAATGTCTAATTAGTAATGTCTGTTAACGGCCGAAATTAAAATCCTAATGGTAAAATGTTGTCAGTAAAACTCGAGGGGTGAATAGATACTGTAACAGTTTTCCAATTTGTATTCACCCCTCTTTTGTATTTATTCATCCCTCAAATCCTATATTATCCATCTCAATCTCAAAATGTAGAATTTAGATCGACTTTGGCCATTACTTTTGTTAAAATCCGGATATTTAATTAAGTTGTTCATTAATTTCGGCCATGAAACACAATATACCGCCAATATATAAGTATGTTCAGACAATAGATAATATAATCAATCGTTACTGTCCTTAGTTGGAGGATAGTGATTGAGATAGCAGCTTTATTCGAGTTTAAATTCTATAATTATACAGTCTATTGTTCATAGAATATTCAAATTATACAAAAGTGAATATTGTCTTAAAATTATTATTGTCACACAGGAAAGACTTGTTTTTAACTAAATAGCAGTTTACAATATTTTACACGTAAAAATATACAGAACTAACAGTACTATGACATACTGTTAGTATACTTGCTACTAATCATTTTGTAGCTTGTAGTTAACTAGCAATATGTGTCATAGATTAGACAAATGAAACAAAATATATTTTTTTTTTATTATTATATTGTTCTGCAATTTGTCTCTTAACGAACATTCAGCACTTGGTGAAGAGTTTAGTTTAATTTGACTTGTAGGGTCACCAGTCCAGCGACGTGGGCCCTTTAGAATTCATCCCTTACAGGTCTCTAGGGGCTTTTCGTTTTAGCCTTTTGAATGTTGAGTTCATATTCATTAAGTGCATTGCTAGAATGTTTGGATGGTTGTTGAGCCTTTTTCTGTAGGATATCATTGACTGTCTTATCTCTTCTTGAACCGTTCTGATTTTAAGGTCATGGTGTAATTGTTGGTTAGTTATAAACCAAGGAGCATTAGTAATTATCCTCAGCATTTTGGACTGGAACCTCTGGAGTATTTCTATATTAGAATTTGAGGCAGTGCCCCAGAGTTGGATTCCGTAGGTCCAGATCGGTTTTAGGATACTCTTGTATAACAGTAGTTTGTTTTCGAGTGACAGCTGCGATTTGCCGCTGAGCATCCAATACATTTTCCTCAGTTGGATTCCAGTGCTTTTCTTTTAGTAAAAATATGCTTTTTCCAGGTGAGGCTACGATCCAAATACAGTCCAAGGTATTTGGTTTCATTTGCTTGAGGTATTTGTTGCCTATTCAGTGTTACTGGGGGGCATGTTCCACGTCGCAACGTAAATGTCACCTGTACTGACTACGGCAGAAACAAAATATGGCGCTAGATTTTTAATTCAATAACTATTGCGCAATAAAAAAAGTCATCACATGTTAGTTCCAGAAAAATATTTATAATCCGCAATGAATGGAAATATAATTGCGATGTTGTTAGGTAATCATTGTTATCATCAATTATCACCTGTAGTAGGTACTATCCTGACATCTTTCATCGCGGGCTATGGGGCATGTGTTCTGTGCTTAACCGTACAGGCACACTGTATTGTGTGGGTAAAGTATTTTAACGATAATCTTAGTCATAACGCTAAAATATAAAGCGGCAACTTATCAGGTTAAATACTTAGTGATATTAAACTATAGATGGCGCTACTAGAGGGGTTCTATAAAATAAATTATATTTAGGATTTAATAAATCGCGTGTGTTGCTTCTTCTATAAATATTTCGCTTCCGTCTTGATATAGTATTGTATTTGTCAAACGTTGGACGTTCCTTTTGTATTTCAATCTTGTCATATTATTATATTGGTCTCTAAATGTTGTCTATGAAATATTTAAAAGTATATTATTGAAAGTATAACATGAGTTTATTACTGCACATAGGTAGATGTTATAATTTGTACAGTATAATATTATTATATATTACATATAGTTATTATTTGTATATAGAAAAGTGACTGTTGCCGAGGGTTAGAAGGATTTTATCATAATTTTAAAATAAACCTTATGGTCCCGACTATAGAGCATAAACACGCCTGGTTACTGTGAGGTATTCTATCTAAAAAAATGCCAGAAAGTTGTGACGTGAGAACCCTCGAACTGGGACCATAAGGAAGCACTATTATGATAAGATTAGGTTGAGGCTATGGAGAGAGTCGACCTGTGTTATTGTGCTATGTAGTTTCAAATTGTATGTGACGTGTGCAAGGAGGAAGACAAGCAAATATTGTATAAATATTAAAATGACAGATTTATAAAGCTCACAATACTCAACACTTATTTGGAACTTACTCAAAATGGCTGTGCGTAGATACCTCTACCTCTACATGTTTATACAATACTCAAAAGTTATTCGTTTTTGTAAATTCCCAGTGATTTGTTATCTGTCTTCCTGAGGTAATTGGTCAATATCGAGCGATATGCTGTGAGATCGCAGAGTACACTACTCTGCCGATTATTTTAGCTACGGGGAGCAGGGCGTGATGATAGAGTACTGCGAGATAAGTGGAGGACAGCAGACAGTTGGTACTATGTATTTTTTTGTTGGTTTTGGTTAGGTCTTTAAAATCAATTGATTGAAAATAACGGCGAACACGGTCTCGTTTCGATATCTTTAAACGTAAAACAAAATCGTACAAAGTCCTCTAGATCCTTCTTCGTCACGCAGCCTATAGTCGACTGCTGCAGTGAGCCGGTTGTTTAAATTAATTCTGTACATTCGCAGGGATTGTGGTTAGACCTCAAAGTTGTTTGTTTATTAGTATGTTAAGGTTTCTCCTAGTGCTCGACACCGCAGCGGTATACTTAACCCTAGTGATACTTTGCACGAGTCGCCTAGTACTTAAAATGTACGTGTTTTAACATGTCAATGTTAATTTTGTTTTGTAGTTTTGATTTTTAAATGACATATGTCTGGTGTACTACATTGAGTTATACTTTAATGAATATATTTTATTTGCGCATCACTCATCTTATGAATCGAGTTCAAATTAATACAATATTTAAGTTCCTTCGTATTTCATGTTCATGTGGTCATTGTTATCTATTATTGTGTAAATAAATAAACTGCCAATTATCTAAGAGAATTTTAATTAAGTGCAATTTTTTTTATGGAATAGGAGGCAAACGAGCAGACGGATCACCTGATGGTAAGCGATCAGCGCAGCCCATGGACACCCGCAACACCAGAAGAGTCACAGGTGCGTTGCCGGCCCTTTAAAAAGGAGTACGATCTTCTCTTGAAGGTTTGAAGGTCGTTCCTTTCTTCCTTCCTTGATACCTACCCATTAACACAGAATGCCAAATTGTTGCTTCCGTTCTGGAAATTTCGACCTGAAAAATAAACCTCGCGGTCGTCCGAAGATATTGGTCGATGATGAATTAAAGGCGATTGTGGAAGCTGTTGATACACAATCTACTGCTGAATTAGCAGCAGCTTTCGACGGAAGCGTCAAAACAATATTGGTCCATTTGTGTTAAATTGGCAAGGTAAAAATACTTGACAAATGGGTGCCCCACGAATTCAATGATCACCGGGGGAAGTACATACGTGTCGAGACATGCCTCGCACTGCTCAACAGCCACACAAATGAAGAAATTTTGAACCGCATTGTTAGAAGAAAGTAACCAAATATGTAATAGTATCCCTGATATGGAATACCTGTCGCGGAGAACCTAACGGGTTATCGGGGCTCGACGTACAGGAGAAGGAACGGGGTGGTTTTTAGTCGGTAAGAGTCTGACACTCCCTCCCGCCTCACCCAGGCGGGAGTAGTCATTCGATGATTTTCCCCCCTTAAAAAATATATGGAATACCGACAATACTAAGAAACTAAAACTCACACACGCAAGATGCACTGTGTGTCTCTTTGTTTCTATCCCCATCTGCTGGTACAGGTTGGTCAGGTTGTGACATATCAGTCGAGTGAGCCCTTCCAATATTGCAGTGTATTGTTTTGCCGCTTCTCCATAACTTTCTAAGGTATGTGAAAAATACGCATTTTTCGTTCAAAAAGTGCATACCGTATTGTTTTTGCAACTTTTAGAGACAGTTTAGATGTTCTTATTGCAGATATTAAAGATGCATTTATTGCAATGCAAGGCTTTTTTATAGAATAGGAGGCAACGAGCAGACGTATCACCTGATGGTAAGCGATCAGTGTCGCCCATGGGTGTCCGTGCAACACCAGTCATTCGTTTAATTTTTCTCATACAATACGGCAATAGGGAACATGTAAAATAGCTCATAAACACATTAGGGACAGGTAAAGATCTATTATTAGATTAAATAAAATTTTTAAAGGGTAGTTACTACTGTTAAGGTAGTTATTAAAAAATAAGGAAATAAAACACAGTTTGCTACATACACCATTTATTTTAATATGAAGCGATACAAACAGAAATCGATGGATGCATTGCTACGGTCCAGACAGGAGACTAGATAACAGGTAGACGATAGGCATGGTACATTAACATTATGATAGAGACGATTACACGCCAAATGCTACATGATACGCATGTATCGGTACATAACATCCACTGTTATTGATATCCAATTACTCTATGAGCGTCTATTTACTACCAAACGACCAGAGATTGCTGTGAACTTGTAGTTTACACATCTAATTTACTTATAACTATAGAGCGTACATCATTCGCATTACTACAATACTATCGTCCGGTACAGTGACAAATATCTAACACTTACTAGATAAATGTCTGCTATGTAAAATATTATATGAAAATGCAAGATTAATTAGTGTTACGTAATGCATCCACCGTTACAAACACTCGGCCACAGTGGCTCTGCTTGCTCCCACACACACAGGCGCGCGTGAAGGTTACATAATGCGTTGCGATATATAATATATTATGTTACTAAATACTCATTCCCTGTTGAACAAAAACACCATTTTCAGATTGAAGTGACACTTTTGTTGTATTTATCATCGAAAATTATGAATTAAAATATATTATGTTTATTGTTTAGTACATACTCAAAATAGTAAAACATTCATTAGCATGGAATAATTTTAGAGTGTAAGCTAGTAAAGTGGTTGGTTGTACACATTAACGATTTCTTTCATTTAACAAGGTGGTTCCATATTTAACCTTCTGTATATGAATACAAAATATGTATAAATTGAAAGTGATCGTACCGTGGCGTCACCTACCTACGTGTATCAGTCTCGACAAGTAATTTGATGTTACAACACGTTTGGTGACTTACATTACAAAAGGAAATTATAGAACAGTACATAAGGTGTGAAACAATAAGGATGATATGAAACTCGAAAGCAAATTCTAAAAGATAAACACATTGGTATAGCAACAGTAAGTGGATGACGCATAGTTCGTAATGAAATGCAAGTTAGACAGGAAATGAGTAAACTAAATTAATACTACATTAAAATACATTTATGCGTTAGAATATACTGCAGTACAGTATATATGTTTGTTTACATGAGTACGTTCATATTGAAGCTAGCAAGAGACGTGCAGAAAAAATTCTATGTATTCAGTTTTCTATGTATACTGCTAGTAAGTGGAATATAAACCTAGACACAGAGCGGCACTAGCGCTCGATACTTCAGAGTAGTCGCACGTTGTACGTCGTCGTTCGAATTACTTCTACGAAAGAAAAATGAATATATCAGTATTTTCCCTTCTGCACTGTTCGAGTCGTTATCTTAATTTTTTTTTGTTTTTTTCTATTTTTCTATTTTTATATTAAAAGTATTATATACGAGCTACAAATAAATTTTGTACGCCAATATCGTCACATAAATGTAAAATTTTGTCGCCTCGACTTGAAGATGTTTATTTAAATAAACACGCTATTGCATGGGTATAACAAACAACATTTACTTAAGTTTACTTGAAAATAACACCAGATCGGTATCGTACTCGAAGTAACAACTATGTTTCTGTAAATATTATATAAAAGTTGGGTGTCAAGGACTGCGTCATGTTGGTAATACGATGGTCGAAACAAGCGACGCCCCGGCACAAGCCGAGGTCGCCGACACACCGAGTGACACTTCGCCGAGAGACTGAGCTCGCGCGGCGGGCGGAGCCCGACTCGGCCTCGGGCGCCGCCCCCGGCCCATGGTCGCCGGCGCCGTGCGAGCGAGCGAGCGGTTTCCACCGAAACCATAATGTTACCCTAGAGCGGCCCGAGCCGACAGCGCCCATAGCTGACCGAAACAATAAAACTAGTAAAAACGCGATCCAAAACCGAGCGACCGATGTTTGTCGGGGCGCGGGCCGGGCTGCGGGGCTCGGGGCGAGCGCAGTGCGGGGCGCACTACGGGCGCGGGGGCGCACTACGGGGCGCGGGGGCGCGGGGGCGCGAGCTGGCGACGTCCGCGGGCGCGCGGGCCGGGCGGCGCAGGCGCGGCGGGCGGCGGCGGCGGGGGGCTCAGACCCAGGCCATCCAGCCCTCGTACATGTGGCACAGGTTCCCCCAGCTCACTGCGTCCCGTATCACGGCGTCCACGTGCTCGTGCAGCGCCAGGCGCCGCGTGCCCGGCGTGTCGCGGCCCGACGTGTCCCGCCCGGCCGTCGTATCACGCCCGCCCTGTGTGTCACGCGAGCCGAGCGTGTCACGTCCGAGCGTGTCGTCACGTCCCTCCAACTTCAGTCGCACTCGCTTCCACACGCCAGCTCCCACTGCGTTACGCTCTCCTCCTGCAAACATATATTTTTCACAACATTATATTTCAGTAACAAACAAAAAACAGATTCTCTTATAATCTTGAGACATAACAAAAGGTATAGTATTGACCTTGTCTGACGGCGCCGGGCTTCGCCCCGGCACCGAGCGCGGCCTGTCGAGTCAGTCGCCGGCCGCTGGCCTCCGATGGCCAGTTGTTGTGAAGTCTGGGGATGTAAGAAATGTTTAGGTTTAGTTATGTTATGTTTACACAATGCCAGAACACGTAAGTGAAATAATGACAGCTTTAGGGTCGTTTTCAGGTAACAAAAACTTAAACAAAGAAATGTAATGTAATCATTTGAAGTAGCAGTAGTGGTATATAAGTATGGCGTAGTGTACTGACTGCAGTAGCGCGTCGTGGTGCGCGGCCAGCGACTCCAGCAGCTGCGCGGCCGCGCGGCTGGCCGCAGCCACGGCCGCCTCGGCCTCGCGGCCCGCGCCCAGCGCGCCCGCGGCCGCCTCGGCCTCGCGGCCTGCGCCCAGCGCGCCCGGGACCGGGCCGGCCTCACGGCCTGCGCCCAGCGCGCCCGGGACCGGGCCGGCCTCGCGGCCTGCGCCCAGCGCGCCCGGGACCGGGCCGGCCTCACGGCCTGCGCCCAGCGCGCCCGGGACCGGGCCGGCCTCGCGGCCTGCGCCCAGCGCGCCCGGGACCGGGCCGGCCTCACGGCCTGCGCCCAGCGCGCCCGGGACCGGGCCGGCCTCACGGCCTGCGCCCAGCGCGCCCGGGACCGGGCCGGCCTCGCGGCCTGCGCCCAGCGCGCCCGGGACCGGGCCGGCTTCGCGGCCTGCGCCCAGCGCGCCCGGGACCGGGCCACCCTCGCGGCTTGCGCCCAGCGCGCTCAGCGCCGCTATGTGCTCGCTCACTGTCTTCTCGCGGGACAGGAAGTCCGACGCCGGGTTGTTGCCCTGTAACGTCGGGGTAACATTACTATGAATTGAGGGCTTTTTAATCATGTTGAAAATATGAAAATATGTGTTAGGGGTTGGCTCGAGATAAAGTTAAAGGAAATAAGAGATAGAGTCAGTTTAGGATAAATTCACTGTATTGCCTGTTTCCACAAATATAAGATTAAGATTTATTTAACTAGGATGAAAAGTGAACGATATAGGATTATGAGTCACGCGCACGGTATGTCACCAAATTACGTACTGGCTTATTGCGGTGTAAGTGCAATAATACAAATGATTTTTTTTTTTTTTTGTTTATTTGGAAACTCAACAGCTTATTAATATAGTTACATGAGTTGGGAATACACATCACACTATCAATGCACAGCCTTATGCAGTTACATGAAACAAAGAATATATACAAGCTAGTAAAGTAAAGTCGACACACGCTGCACAGTGATAACGAGATGATGACAATTGTCACTTAAGCCAATTACAGAGTTTCACGACATTTGTAAGAATAGCTCAACCAGAAAGTAATGTAATGTAAGGGAAGATTAAAAGGTAACACAACACAATACAATAACAAGATGCATTATCACGTCAGTGAACAAACATACAAAATATTACTATGTTCATACAAATCATTACTATGCTGACAACCCTAGTAAGTATGACTTAGATTATTAATCCAATAATTAAATACGCCTAGACTATTGAAATATTTATATATATAAGTAACTATAATGAATTATTTACTAAGTGTTGAACTGGCTCATGGTATAATCTGCTTATCAAACAGAATCTGCTTTACTTGTTTACGGTATGACTGCTTGGACAGATGAAATATATCAACATTTTCAAAAAATTCAGAATACACGCGAGGCAGTCGGGTCATCACAGCGTTTCTCCCGTATTTTGTGCGGCAGCCAGGGATACTGAGCAATTTTGTATGTCTGGTACGCGTTTTAGGGGTGCAAAAACGTATACATGAAAGCAGATCACCGCTGTCCAAGCGACCTCGGAGGATATCAAAGAGAAAAAGCATATCCAACAACTTACGTCTATCCATAAGGGGAAGTATATCATAGTGTTTACAGTCTAGGGCATAAAAATCATGACGTCTACGGGATTTGAAATTGAGGATTTTTATAAACTTTTTTTTGCAGATTTTCTATCCTTTTAATATATACCTCATATTGAGGTGACCAGATTGGGCTACAGTACTCCAAAATGCTACGGTCATAAGCATAGTATAAAATCTTTAGAGTATGACAATTTCTAAATGGCTTACTAATACGTACTACGAAACCAAGGTTGCGAGACGCTCTGTTGATGATGGTGTCAATATGTTGGTCAAAAAGCAACTTAGAATCAAGCATTATACCAAGATCTCTGACTACATTGACCCTTTCGATCGCAATATGATTGAATCCATACGAATATCTAATTGGGAATTTGGAACGACTGAAGCTAATGCATTGACATTTAGAGCTATTGACGGTGATATTATTTTGTTTATAATACCTGAATAATGCATTAAGGTCGCGTTGTATTAGTTCACAATCAAGTCTGGATTTTACACACATGTATATCTTCATGTCATCTGCGTACATGAGATGTTTCGCAGATTTGAAACAAGTCTGAATGTCATACAGATAAGCACAGTAAAAAAGGGGACCCAATAAAGATCCCTGGGGCACACCGGAGGGGATATTTACGAAGTCAGACTTGAAACCCCCCATAACTACAGCTTGCGATCGTTTAGATAAATATGACTCAATCCATCTTAGTAAATCTCCATGGATTCCAAGCCTTTGTAGCTTTGCCAGTAAGATCAAGTGATCCACACGATCGAATGCTTTTTCGAAATCCGTATAAATCACGTCCACCTGGCCACCGGCTTCCATATTATGCAATACGTAGTTACAAAACTCGGCTAAGTTAGATGCTGTGGATCGTCTCCTAATGAACCCGTGTTGATTCTGGCCTACACCGTTTGAAATGACCGTATATATACTATTATACACGATTTTCTCAAAAACTTTACTGATTGTATTAAGAATGGATATTGGTCGATAGTTTTTTATATCCATCTTGGAGCCCTTCTTATGTACAGGAACTATATAAGCTGTTTTCCATAAGGAGGGATAGGCACACTCGGCTAAAGATCTTTGAAATAAAATAGCTATAGGATGAGCCAAACTTTCCGAGCACTTGCTCAAAAAAATAGGAGGTAATCCATCATCACCAGCGCCCTTAGAAGTATCCAGCGCACGTAAGGCTTTAAGTACGGTGTCTTTAGTAACAACGAGGTTAGAAAGTACATTCGATGAGGTCACTTCATTAGGAGCACTCGTGACTGTAAAAGGGGTCGTAGAGGAGCTAGCAAAGACACTGTGAAAGTATTTATTAAATGCTGTACAAATGGTGCCACCAGAGTCAAGTGTATCCTCATTAAGCATCATTGTTTTGGGGTATTGACTACCGCCTCTTCTATTTTTTACATAGGTCCAAAAAGACTTCGGAGAATGACTAATGGCTTTCTCTGTCTGATTTATATAATTTTGAAAGGATGATGCCTCAGCAATATGTTGTCTAGAACGTAGTAATGTAAATTCATAGTAGTCATAGGGGTTACCATATTTTTTCCACCTTTTATGCAGTATAGTTTTCTCACGAATGATTTTTATAAGTGCTCGACTGTACCATACGGGGTATTTGTGTTTATTATATTTTTTAACTAAAGGTATGAAACGCTCCACACCAAGTTTAACTTCTAAGTAAAATGACTCAATAGCAACGTCGGTCGACTTTACAGATAGTTTATCATCCCAATTTATCCCTTTAAAATATTTATTCAATTCCTCATAGTCTCCCTTAAAATAATTACGACGTGGTACGCGCACTTCCTTGAGAGGCGCTGGGAATAATTCAGTCGCAGATACGACAAGAGCCGGATGATGAGAGTCCTCGTGTAACAGGGGATCGTCGCATCTATTAACAAGAAGGGGTATTGTTGAAAAGCACAGGTCTAAAATCCTGTTATTAGTATTTGTTATAAGATTGTATTGAGATAAACCAAGGACGCTCAGTTCATCTGCAAAGGCAGCAGCGGCAGTTCTCATTTGTACCGAACTGTTATTTAATATAGAATAACCTTCGTCATTCCATGTCAAGCAAGACAAATTAAAATCGCCTACGAAAACAAAATTATGATCACTATTGACGACGATAATGTCCATTATAGCTTGTCCTATTTTATTAAGAGACAGTGGGTTGTTAGATATGTATATCAGGCGGTATATACACAAGAATAATATGCAAGTCCTCCACAGTACCAAGACTTTGAGATGAGAGGGTAACATGCAACATCTCTACACCTGCACATTGAAACCCATGATGACGTCTAGTGTCAAATCTACGATTGATACACAACATAACGCCACCACCAGTCCTTTTACCAGTTAAAGTAAGATCACGGTCTTGCCGGAATATTTGATATCTCTTGTCACATAGTTCACTGTCAAAAATGTCATCCCGCAACCAAGTTTCCGTAAAAATTAAGATATCATACGTTGAGCGCAAAGTACTGTTATACAGATCCAACACCTTAGTTCTCATCCCTCGAGCATTTTGATAATAAAAACTTAACTGTGTATTAGCCATAAATAACTTAACAAGACAAAACACTTATAAAGCCACAAGTGGGTAGCTTGATGGTGAGAAACGTAGTGATTGGATAGGCTGTATCTTGAACGGAGTGAGAATACGGTTCGATAGAGATCATTACGACAAAAAAAAAAACAAAAGAACAATGCAATTGTAAGATATCTGAGTGGTAGCAAATAATCAATTCAGATCTGCTCAAAGGATAATAATATTGCCGTCTGCACGCGCTTAGTAGGTAGGTGGTGAAAACTAAGTTCAATGACAAGCATAAATTTACGATCACATAATCGAAACTAATTAGGGTAGGAATGTAAAAGGTATAACTAGAGTGAACACAATAAAGATTAAATGGAATGAAATCTATGTTTATAATTACATCCATATTCAAAGTACCAATATCTAAGTGAACATCAACTAAACACAAGTTTACTACTGAACAAGACTGACACATTGTAACGCACTTATCAAATAAATTATGATACCACATAAATATTACGTTATAACAGAAATAAAAACATGTAGGAAAAAAAAACTAAAAAATAATAGCATGTTGAGGACTAGGTAAGTTTATTTACCATGTCAAGGTTACGAATGAATATTCTATCAGTAGTTTCAGACTTTCTCACAAAAATACGTCCCCCACGCACCCACACATACTTGTATTTTAACTCCTTTGCACGTTTACGAGTAGCAGCGTGCAAGTTTTTATTTTCGGGCGATAGATTTTCGACGACAAACACTGGACATTTTTGACTCGTGCCGTATCCCAAATCATGGGTGTTTAGTTTGTCTTGAGCATTCGTCTTATTGTAAGTTAGAACAGCAGATAGAAATGAGTCCCGGGTGCGGGGCGAGTTAAATTTAGTTAGTATTGACCGTGGACGGGTAGTGTCTGGATTCAATTTCGCAATTCTTGCACAGTAATGAATATCACTGTCGTCAATAGTCATACTCACTGTTCGGCCGATTTGCTTGACTATGTTTACAACATTTTCAGATTTATATTCGGGGACACACTGTATTTCAATGTTAGATGCCCGCAACAGTTGATCATTTTGAAGGAATTTTCCCTTGAATTCAGATAGTTCATGGTGTAAAAATTCATTATCCTTCTTCAATTGGTTAATTGCATTTCGATATGTAATGTTGTCATGCTTTAATTTATCAAATTCATCGCTCAGAAAATTCATAGAATCTTTAAGTGCCGATACTTGGTCGTTGATTTCGCGCAGGTTAGACGAATGTGACAATTTAAGTTCGCTTATGGTATCCTGCAGCGCGCTACGCATTTCTTGACGTATGATTTCTCTTATGTCCGAGCGCAAGGAATCCGACGGTTGACCTATGCAAGTTGGCAGGGCCTCTGGCCTGTTTTGGGTTATCTTACGACGGGTGACATTAAAGGTAACTTCTGCCATAGATGTAGGCGTCGATGGACGCACCGGTGTATTGGTGTTATCGCTCTTTGGCTGTTTACTCAGACATTGAGGGCATACCAAGTTGACCGGAGGCTCATGATCTTGGGTGTCTGGATGCGAGATGTTGACACATAGCATATGGTAGCTTTTGTTACAACGAACACATTTTATAAAGTTATTGTTTGTAATATCCGCGTTACAAGCCACACAGCATAACATGATGACGATTATTCGTTACAGGTGCACTCGATCGAGACTCCACAACGCACGCGCCGCTATGTTAGACAGAGATAGCAACTATCGCAACTATCTCTCACCGTGGCGGTGAGGTGCGTGGCACCCCGCACGTTGCCGCCGAGACAGCACTTCAATTCCCTCACTTTAATTTACGGAATAATTCGATACAATTGGCACAAATCACATACAGCTATGATTACTATTAATTAACAGTTAAAGACTATTATCGCGTAAACTTTCGGTTAAACTTACAAGAGCAAAAAACGACACGTCCAGTTCTTACGATAGTTAGAAGTTGAACGTTGAAGTTATTTTGGATATACATGATGGAGACATATAGAGCGAGTGTGAGTTGAAGTAAAGATGGAGGAGTGTGCGAGTGCCGTGCGGTACCTGGCGCGCGGCGAGCAGGCCGAGCGGCGCGCGCACGTCGTGCAGCAGCGCGGCGCGCGCGCCGGCCGGCGCCAGCGCGCGCTCGGCGCCGCCGCGCACCGCCTCGCCGGCGCCGCGCAGGCGCGCGCGCAGCGCCGCGCTCTCCGCGCTTAGCGACGATATCATCTCGCGGAGCAAGGCCGACACGTTGTCCACCTACGAACATTAGTTAATAATTACAGTTCAGTATGTACAGACCAAAATGCGGTTATACTTTTGTATGTAAAACCCACCCATTGTGTATCAATATTTCCCTCCGGATGTAACATCTCCATGAGTGACTCCTCCACGGGAGACACCTTCAGTGAGTACTTCTGTGCCAGGGTACATGCCTGCAACACACAAAATATTATTGAAAACTTAATTTCTTTTATTGACAATGTGTTGCGATGCGATGAGGTTGCAGTTTGCTTGTGCTGATTCTCCAACGAAAGACGTGTGGTTGATTCGAAATTATATTTGACACTAAAGTAAAAGGAAAACTGAAAAAAAAATGGATTACAGATTAATAAATATACAGAGTTGTAATACACACTTTGAACCAACACAATGGATCGATATCTGTTTCATATTAATATTAAATCAGTACTTTTTTTATTTGATGGGCCAATGTTTGGTTATAACTAAATGTCATTAAAACTGTCAAACACCGAGTGGTCATCGGTGACTGCATTCTATTGTTCTTTAATGACGGTACTCAACGAGTTAAGCGCATGTTTAAGCGCTTAATAAGAGAGTATAAAACTTGAAATATGGAGATGACACTGAAGCGTTTCAAAATGTATGTCAATTTCATATAATTTAGTTAGTTATTTTATTTGGTATAGAAGTACTAAATAGTATTTGCTTCAGAGCACAACATATGTCTGTTATTGATTAATTATGTTTAGTTAATCAATTTGTAATATGCCTTTTTCAATGTCCAGGAGAGAAGTTCAGACGTGCAACACATCTGTGTAAATACAAGCGCGTGGTACCTTCTCCCAGTGCGCCAGCGCGGCGGCGAGGGCGGCGGCGCGGCGCGGCGCGCGCGGGCCGCGCAGCGCCGCGGCGTGCGTGGCGTGCGCGGCCAGCGCGGCGGCCGCGGCGGCCAGCGACGCGGCCCGCGCGCCCGCGCCCGCGCCCGCGCCCGCCAGCGCCGCCGCCACGCCCGACAGCGCGGGGTTGGCGCCGGCACCCCACTTCACTCTGCGGACAGACACATATTACTACATTTGTTTCTTATAATACTTTACTCTTTTAATTTACTTCTAATCGTCATACAGTTTAAGAAAATAAGGATATATTAATTGATTGATTATTCATTTATGTATAATATTGTTGTAAACAGATAACAGATAGATCAGTAATCGGCACTGCCCTTCAACATTCTCCAACACGTGATGACTTACATTGCCGGGGATTTGGGGATTAGCACTCCATCAGCCAACCTCACAGTGTCAAAATATAACTTTCCAATACTTTCAAAATTACTGACTTCATTAGAGTTTAATAGTTTTATTTATTAATTTATTTCATTTTATATAATAATAATTGTAAAACATACTAAATTAACTTACATACACTACATAAACATACTAAATACAAAGTTAAAGCTATACTAGTTTTTGAAAGAAAGAAAAAATAATAATTTATCGCCACCAGACATGAACCACCGAATATTAACACACAAAATAAACATTGAAAAACAAAAATAAAAAAGAAAACAATATAAGGACATAAAATAACTAAAAAAAAACAGCAGTAAAAAAACAAAGAATACAAAAAAAAAACATAACAAAAAAAGCAAAATAAAAGAAACAGGGTGGCAGCATGTCCACGACGAAAGGGCTCGCACACTCAGTCTAAGCTGGCCACAGTAAGTACACAACACTGGTTTCCAGTTGGCACCCTGCAGTGACGCACGGACGGAAACAAGGAAAAATAATTTTAAGGAAAATAATCGGAATACATAAGACACATGTTAAAAAAATTACAATAAAAGAAAAGACCTATAGAGGTCTGCGTTTAAATTTCTTCCTAAAATAAATAAATAATAAGTATACAAACATAAACATTTTTATTTACTACTCTATATCACGACAATTAAAATAGTGTAGCCCGACACTCATTGCGAGAAGTTAAAGCGAGCGTCGACACTTCGCCAGCACTGACGCAACGACAAGGGGCTCCAGGGTGAGTTTGTGAGATATCCTACATTACATTAATAGTGAAAGTAATCATTAATTATAATTATAAAAATAAATCAATATGAAAATGTGACTAACATAATTTGTGTACGAATACCGTTGTGTACCAGTTAAACGAATAAAATGATAAGAAGGATAAGTAAGAAGGATAAATGTCAGATTAAATAAACGAAATGTCAATTTTTATAGATTCACTCTTAATTTGCGAGTTAATAATAAACATACATAATACATAACATCACGTCTTTTATCCCCGAAGGGGTAGGCAGAGGTGCACATTCTATCACAGTACAATGTAACACCCACTTTTCACTAGTTGTTATGAGTCCCATGTAATAGGGGGTGAGCCTATTGCCATATACCGGGCACATTTCCAGACTCCGTGCTACTACTGAGTTAATAATAAACTCCTTGAGTTTTTCTTTAAAAGTGAATGTGCTTTGCAGGTTCCTGATTGGCGGAGGTATGTTGTTCCAGCACTTAGAAGCTGCATATCGGAAACTACCCCGAAGACCAACCGACTAGTGTTGCGGTATAGCTGTGGGCACACCGCCTACCCCGCTGCCGACCAGCATTCAGTTCCGAGCCACAGAGGGGCTACTTTTTATAAGCAGGGCGTGGCGTTGTTTCAGTTACACTATAATAAAATATAATAATAAACATGTCACCTCTGATGCGCGGACGTGAGCAGCGTGGTAGCCTTGGCGCTGGCGGCGAGCAGCCTGTCCCTTGCGGCGGCCAGGTCGCGGCCGCGCCGCGCCAGCGCCGCGCCGGCGTCGGGCCCCGGCGCGGCCGCGGCCAGCACGTCGGCGTGCAGCTGCGCGTGCGCGGCGTGCGCCAGGCGCGCGCGGTGCGCGGCGGCGGCGCGGCGTGCGTGCTGCGCGGCGGCGCGCGCGGCCCGCGCCAGGCGGCCGCGGCCGGCCTGCAGCGCGCGCGCCAGCCCCGCGCCGCGCCCCGCGCCGCGCCCCGCGCCGCCGCCCGCGCGCCGCCGCGCCTTCTCGCATAGGGACTCTAGGGATACGCTCCACGATGCTCCTGATACACATGATATTAAAAAAATGTCAGACATAAGATATAGTCCCTACATTATTTGATACTTCGGTCAAAGACTTGTGACCAGAATCTGGATATTTTGAATAATTAATAAGATCATTTATGAAAACGACAATTGTACCTATATAATACCTCTACATAACAACTATACACGTCGCCATTGCAGCGGTAAGTCCCCTCTTTGAGGAGTGGCTTGAAAGACGCTACGGCGTCCTCACCTACCACCTGACGCAGGTCCTCACCGGACATGGAAGTTTCGGGAGGTACCTGTGTCTAATGAGGCGGAAGGAAACACCCGGGTGTCATCACTGCGAGGACCGCCCTGAGGACACGGTGGAACACACTGTGGCGGAATGCCCTGCGGGGGCTGAGCACCGCCGTGCCCTCAGGGAAGTGATCGGCGATGGCGACCTCTCGCATCCGGGCCTAGTGCAGGCCATGATGCGGAGCGAGGGGAATTGGGATGCCGTCTCCTCCTTTTGCGAAGCAGTCATGCTAGCTAAGGAGGAGGCGGGACGCGTGAGGCAGCGAAGCGCTGCCTCCTCGCAACCCAGCCATCGCGAAGGACACACCGGGCGTCGGGGATCGCGAGACGATCTCCGGCCACCGTAAGCGCGGGCCTGCGGACGGCGAGCATGGGTGGCTCCCCGTCCGACCAGAAACAGACCCGAGCGTACGGCGCCGAGCGTTCCGCGCGCGCTCAAAGAGCCATCAGACCACCACAGATGGGGCCCAATAGGGCCGATGCCGATTCGGAGTCGCGGAGAACCTAACGGGTAACCGGGGCTCCGGTCCGACGTGCAGGAGAAGGAACGGGGTGGTTTTTAGTCAGTAAGAGTCTGACACTCCCTCCCGCCTCACCCAGGCGGGAGCAGTCATTCGATGATTTTCCCCCTTAAAAAAAAAAGAAAAAAAAATACACGTACCGATTTCCTTCTGCTCGACCTCAGCGTGCAGGTCGAGGTTGGCGCGACGAAGTAACAGACACAGCACGCTCGCTAGTGCCTTCGACTGTACGCCTAACACGCAGCGAGATACGTACTCTGCCGTGAACCTGGAAAACACGAACATAATAATGCATAAACTAAATGGTATGATATTTCATCTACTACACCAATTCTGACGTGACGACACACCTCTCCAAATACTTCTTTTTTCATCAATATATCACTGATATGAACATCAAATTACATGTACAACAATAAATGGCGTATAGCGTAATGCCGCAGTTTTGCCTGCTTGCTATCGCCATCATCACCATCACAGGTTCTACCTAGTTCAGGCAAATAAGCAACTGAGCTCTAATCAAATCGTTAAGATACTATACATGTAAATCCCTTTTTTATAAAATAAACAATTTATTATTATTATATCTCAATCCCATGGAATGACTATGGTTGCTGGGGTGACGGGGGCGGTAAGATGCTCCGATTCACTGTGTTTTTTATTTTATTATTTTAAGTTTTTTTATGGATATTGGTAGGTTATATTTAACTACACGTTTTTTTGTTTGCTTTTTTGTTTTTATTTATTTGTTTTGTTATGTGCATTTTATTTTGTGTTGTGGGGAAAATTGCTTTATGTTTATCGTTGTCTGATTGGTGACTTGTTCGTCCGCGAGTCACTTAAGGGGCCAGTAGAATACCAGCGCAAGGCCCTGCCTTGCACATGCTGAACTGGTCCCATTTCACCGAAGACTTGGGACATTAGTAGGTATTAGTAAATTTATGTGTATCTAAAATCTGTACATGTCACCTGTTTTAGCGTGTGAAATAAAGTTTTTCTTTCTTTCTTTAAATACAATTTGATAGAAAGTAACCTTACCTCCTGACAGGTTTGCAGAGCGCAGTATCATCGAAGAGAGTGGGCGGGCCGGTCCCCTTGAAGGCGGCCGCCATCTGGGCGCACATGGCGAACACCTCGGCCACGGCCTGCAGGCGCCGCACCAGGAACACGTCCTCCAGCACCGCGCGCACCGCCGCGCTCTGCAGCGCCGCCTGCAGCACATCCGTCGCACAAATGGTCACGAAACTGCGACACTTCCAACTTCTCACTCATTTGTATTGTATAAGTGTACACTCACCGACATATGCATTGATTCGTTGATATGATCGATCTTCCTCCAGGCGGGAGGGATGGGTATCGCGAGGTGATCAGCCAACTCTCTGGCGCGCAGCTCCACGGCTGCGAAGAGTCCGTTGAAGCCCATCAACAACATGCGGCCGGAGGACTGGCCATCCGCCTCACTCACGGGCGCTGACAGGAGGGCCTCGTACCGCGACCGCACCTCGGCGGCTAGTAGGGGTGCCGAGCTCGCTGGAGACTGTGTTAAATCGATAAATTAATATACAGAAATTCATTGGTATTAATGAGGTAAAATATATTAGATATCCAAATGAAACTCACTTCCATATCCATAACTAGGTATCGAAGATGAAGCTCCAACTGCGAAAGCAGCTCGTTGAGTGGCACCGGGGAGTTCATGATCACCGCGTTCAGCTCACTGATCATCAATAGCACAGACGGATCTTCAGAGTGTATCTTCTTCAGCGCTTCAGGCAGTATGATGGTGCTGAAGTTGTAATTCAGCTGAACCAGGTCGGCGAGGAGCAGGTTCGCGTTTCGGACGCACTCTACTGCGATTGGCATGGCGGCGTCCTCAGCCGACGCGGATTGTAAAGGTAGCAGTGACAGCAGCTCGACAGCTTGCATGGACAATGTGCTCATGTCATCCAGGAACCACTCTCCCTCTCTAGATGTCAAGTCCACGAGACAATCCCCTGCGCTCTGAGCTCCATTCTCCAGCATGAGGTATCTCCTGTTCAGGTTGCAAAGCATGCCGATGACAACACACTCCAGCGCCTCTCCCGCGCCTTCCTCCGTTCTCACCCAGTTACTAATGTTAGATTTGGCCTCTCTATAAGCTTCCTGAGCCAAAGCCAGCGCATCGGGACCCCCTTCCAACTGCAGTCTTTCTATAGCTTTGGTCAGATTAGCATTCGCTTCAACATTCATATTTTGCAGACGGTAGTTATAGTTAATGATTTGCTGCGATGTGTCACTCTTGTTGTTTTCAGCATTGATCAGGGCTGCCACTTGGTTAGCGACGTCGCGGCACACTTCAGGGGACTTGCTCTCCAGGGCTGCAGCTACTAATTTCCGAAACACGAGCACGCGGTGGTACTCGGTGTGACTTTGTGGGTAGTACTGCGACACTGCCACATACTGCGAGAGTAATTCGAGGCAGGACCTGACGAGATGGTGGGTCTGCTTCATGCTTTGATACAGTTCTGTCTCCGCTTGTTCGCACTGCGATATCATGGCTGCTTGTCCAGCATTAGTAAGGAAGTCTTTAATATGTTCAAAGATTGGTTGCTCCTCTTCGTCGGTGCCAGAGAATTCTTGCACCCACGCCATTAGTTGTGGACCATTGATGGCTTCCGTAGTGGTTGCGAAGTTTTCTATCTGAGTATCAAATTCGTTAAGTATCTTCACTAACGCCTTCATCGAGTCCTCCACGGCGTTCTTAGCATGTTTGTAAGAGGAGTACTTCTGAGAGATGGCGTACAATGGGTGACTGTTTAGATTTGGTCCATACGCTTCTATTTCCTTAATAAGAGCCATCTGCTGGTGGCAATCCTGTAAGCGAGTCTCTACTGATTTCAGTTCTTCGTTTTCTTTCAGCCACTTCTCAGCACACTGTTTGATATCGGGCAGTACAGCTAGGAATTGTTCTCTGAAACAAAATTAAATTGACTTTGAGAGCTTTCGGTTCACAGGCGACGATGAATTGTTAATGAAGCATATTGGATGCGGAACATTAATAATTCAGAGGAAACCGGAAGTGAGAACGGTGTTTTATTTGAAAAAATAACTTCGGATAACACAGATTGATGCGAAACATTAGATAAATACACGACAACTATAAATTTGGTTTTTATCAGCGAGAGCGATGAATCGAGTTGACAACATGACATTTTGTGAGAGAAAGTAATATTCTTTGCAGACTTCTTTTTGTTTCACACTTGTTTTTTGCGTTGTTTCGTCGCGTGAGTAAGGTTACCGGTGGCCCAAGCCTCTGCCCCTCCTCCCCAATCTCTACAATTCCTGAATCACTAACAATCCTCAAAGTCCTAATCCCCAAAGGCCGGTAACGCACTTGTAACGCCTCTGGTGTTTCAGGTGTCCATAGGCGACGCCGATTGCTTACCATCAGGTCCAATAAGAATTTTATCAGAAGTTCACGTACAAATTGTGCACAGTAGCAGCCATCCATCAAGGATACTAAGTAATTAAACTTCTAGCTTCAGATAAATCCATTCTACGCGCTTGTATTTCAACCATATATCACACGAACAACAAAAAATATAATCATTTGTGTATTATAGTGAACTCGATTAATATGCGATACACGGTCGGCTTGTCACATCTTTATCTATATACGTAGAATATTTGTTGATAACGTTGTTTGTTTAGTCAGCTCAGTGAACTATTAAACAATATTCATTCATAGTAAACAATATTGTTGTACTCGCGTGTATTGGGCAGCCGCGGTATCAACTGGCCTCGATATATTTAACATATTGCGGTCGACGGATTGAGAGTGCTTTCAATTTAACGCAGAGTGATAAATACACTTGAAAATTGATTTCATAAATAGGGATGTGAGATATCAGAGCAGACGAAGCTTAATAAATACCACAAACATATTGACAACGATTATAACAATAAATATTACGTATAGTAAGTACCCAATGAATTAAAAACGAAATGATGATACTGGTCTGCTGATGCATATAGCAGGTTTTTACTGTTTACGTTTTACGTTTGTTTCTATCTGTTTGGCTCATCCCTAGTAGTAATCTATATAAATGCATTTTAAGACGAGCATCTCGTCAGATAACGCGTTGTATTTATTGCGACGCGTAAATCTGCCGGCAAGGTGCACAGCGTCGTGTGTTCTGGCGTAACAAAGCAATGCGCACTAAATATATGTACATCTTCATAGTGTAGCCGCGTCTTTACGATACGTAAAGACGCACTTGTTGTGAGATTAGAAATTTAGTATGCAGACGTAGGTACATAAATACACACATTGACTGCCAGTCTAAACATACATTTATAAAAACCGGATCATACCACTACGGCATAGCGACGCGCGTTATTTGGATTTTATCGTGGATTGTTGAGTTATAGTTGTTACATAGGTTTACTCACGTGACTTCAGTGAAGTGATGCGCCAGCTCCTGCGTGCGAACCGCCATCATGGCGAGTGCTGCGCGCACGTCGCGCGCGGTACAGCGGCGCTTACCCGCGGAACCAGCGGCGCCGCCCCACTCCACCAGCGGATCATACACAAACGCCTCCAGCAGCGTTAGCAATGTCTCACGCCCTCGTCGCATAGTGCGCAACACGTGCTCACACGCTAGACGGAATATACCCTGCGGAGGAACAAATATATAATGATTAAACAATGATTCTTGCTTTCGGAAAGTAACCAATTATATCATTAAAGAACTTTCAATACAATAGACGCTGTATCATTGACCGATCTTACTCAATTTACCATGGTACAAAACCTATGCAAGTCAGTTAATAACACAGTCAGCAATATTTCGTGGCGTTAATAAGCCGCTGCAGTTTGTTAGGCCACGGCCGCCTAGTTTGACCCAATTCACTGGTTGACTCTTAGCGAGAGACCTAAATAACTACCTCTAATAATCCACAGAATGCACCCATTTTAGAGCAGCCTGATAGCGTATATATTGCAATTTCCTGCTTTGATAGAGCGCGTAATTAGTAAATAGTAGAGGCTTAATTCTGTATAATTATTTGTTGGAATCGAAATCAGCTATATGCAATTAAATTGTTAATTAAACATGGAAACGTATAGTAGAAACAGAATTAGTTAAAACAATTTGTAAGTAATTATATTGGAAACAGTGTTTTGTTAATATCTGCGTACAGGCAAATGACAGGAATATAATTTTCGACAGGTCGCGGCGGCGTGTTGAAGGCGGCTGAGCCTTAGCTAAGGCGTAGCATAGTGAGTTGTTGTGAGTTAGCGACTTGTTCAACTGATTATAACTTGTCAGTGTAGAGGTATAATGTAATGTGTGCGGATCTGGTTAACCCGTCGTGTGCCGAAACGTAGATCTACGCGAAACACAATGCATTTTCTATTTTGTCTTATATACCGGCAGTCAAGCGGTAGGTTGAACACAGAGAACAGACATATGTATAAAGTATAACCTAGAAATTTATTTTTTTTTATCAATGTCCATAAGGAATAGATAGGAGTAACGAATAGTTTCTTGCTCGTTCTCTTTAATTTAAATGTACATTTTGGAACGAGCACTAGCTTCACTGATGGACAGACTGACAGATTATAATTTATTTTGTATTTGTTGACGTTTCAAAAGAACCAAATGGTGGTTTAATTGACTTAAATGATTTGACTTTGACTTTTTTTTAAGGGGGGAAAATCGTCGAATGACTTCTTCCGCCTGGGTGAGACGGAAGGAAGTGTCAGACTCATACTGACTAAAAACCACCCCGTTCCTTCTCCTGCACTTCGAGCCGGAGCCCCGGTAACCCGTTAGGTACTCAATGACTATAAGATTATTTTCTGTCGCTCCAGTTTCAAGATAGCCGGTGCCTGATAACTGGCCGTAAAACTCAAAGGCAAGAAGAATATTTAAGTGATAATACTTTATCCTTTCCATCTTATTCTTTTAATAACTCCCAGCAAGTTATGCAAAATGTACACAAAGTTATGCCAAAATATTTCATCTACAACCCAATACCAAAATAGCTACAGTGAAATGCATTAACATCGCTGAATATTACAAGACACGCACAAAGACGAGGAAGCAGGAAATATTTAAGTTTGTACTACAAAGGCCTTGCTTACAAAATGGTGCTGAAGCTGAAACCTTAGCCTGTAACCTACTGAATGTTTAATGTAGGCGTCGTCGCTGGTCTCCCACAAAATGATCGGTTTTGTTTGTTGTACAACTATTTTTGGTACTTTTGAAGAGGGTTATGTTAGGTTATTATTATAAGGTTATTACTTGAGTGATTGATTGGAAATGTTTCGTGTTGAAATAATATTTGTATGAGCTACATTATGTCTACAGATTGATTTACGTCTGCTTTTTCAGACATTAAGAATATAAGCCTAAGTAGAAACTAAAAACCTCGTAATGTCATACTTTTCTTACTTATGAAGAAGTGAAAATCCTAAAAAATGAACCGTGATGGTTTAATAATAAGCAATATTTAATATTTCTTCTTTTAAGTATTACTTAAATGAAAACTTACAAAATTCAAGAAACAAATACAGATCTCGTAACTTTACAATTCAGTGTTAGTAACAATAAACACGGCCCATTATTTACAAGATATAGGTTTACAAGTAAAGCATCCCCGAGGAGACACATTCGTTCCCACACGACGCAACGTCTGCTCGACAATTTAAAAATTCCACCATTTGTCGGACCGCAACAAACTATTCAACTATTAGTAACGATAGATAGATAGAACAAAATTGTACAGAAAAAAAATATAGGAGCTACGTTTTTTTCCCATAATTCACCAAGCGGTCACCGGTGACCGCTTTCCACTAATATTACATTACATTATAGACCTTATTTCTAATGTTTAGAGAATACTTTTGTATGACCAAATTTAGGGGATGGATATCAACGGGTTAAGGGGTGAAAATCATCGAATGACTGCTCCCGCCTGGGTGAGGCGGGAGGGAGTGTCAGACTCTTACTGACTAAAAACCATCCCGTTCCTTCTCCTGCACGTCGAGCCGGAGCCCTGGTCACCCGTTAGGTTCTCCGCGACAATAATGTTACGGTTAGCTTCTGTTGTTCTGTACATTTTTAAATACCAACACTACGATTCAAAGTTGTTTAATTAAAAAAATAATTTTATTTATAAAGCTTTTCTATAGCTTTATCTGTCCGATGATTGTTTTACTGTAATTGAATCTTGAAAATTATATTTGATACATTTTTAGATTACAGAATAAGCTAATTTTTTGGTAAAAAAACTTATTTATAATGATTCGAAATGATGAGGTGTTCCGAACTATATTTTATATCAATAACGGCTATATCATACTATCAGTCATATAGTTACATATATACCGTACCGCGGGTTTGTCCACGCTCTCATATAATTCGTCAGTTGTATATGTGAGGCATTGTGTGAGGGCGCGGAGTGTGAACATTATGAACATTGTGAACAACCACAATGACAGACTAAGTGTGTTCTCTCAGGCGACGAGATAAGTGAGGAACCCTCGCTAGTGATTTGATCTAATCACTGCGACCCACTGAAATATTATTACAGTTTTGTTTTTCAGAATATATTGAATTTGGAACCTGGACGGTAAGAAATATTTCTATTAGATTACGCAGTAGCCGGTTGAATATCGGCCAGACATAAGCGTGCACCTCTGCAATTGAAAATAAACAAAAACTTTATCCACACAGCAGACATAGTTTTGTCATATAAGTCGTATTCTACGTGAACTTGTCGCTATCAGAGGAATATATTATTTCAGATATTTCAGAAACTCCACAGACGTTAAATAAATTTACAGACAGCAAAGTGACGTCAGCTTTTTTCAGTTACAAACATTAAAAAATATTAGGTACTAAAGTTTGTGTCAAATTAAGAAAAAGAAAAGCGAACATGAAGTCAAGTATAGCGTAAAATAAATAAAAAATGTATTCAGTAGTAACAGTAACATAAAAAATTAGAGATTTAGTCAAGAATTTGATCTACAATTATTACTTTATTGGAATAGACTCGACATATCACAAATATCTAGAAAGATCTGAGGCTACAATTCCACTAACAAACAAAGACCACAATGCAACATGATAACTCGTAGCCACGTAGCAGTGCTACGAATTACGGCGTAGCGACCTACGGCGTAGCGATGTAGTCTTGTAGCCACCGATCATTGAAACTGAAGATGTGTAAATTGCTAGTCTTTCTTAAAATAAGTGTACAACGTAGAGGAAGAATTTATTGATTATTTTTACCAACCAACCAACCAACCTACTGATTTAGTCCCTACATAATATAAAATAAAGTCGTCTGTCTGTCCTTATGTTTAGATCTTTACAACTATGCGACAGGTTTTGAAGCGATGTGTTTTTTTTAAATAGAGTAATTTAACGTTTATACGTATGATATATGCATAATATAGAAGAGCTTTGACTGCACGGTTGGTGCGGTGGCTGGGCAACCGGCTGCCGTGCAACGTGTCGCGGGTTCGATTCCCGCACGGAACAACACTTTGTGTGATCCACAAATTGTTGTTTCGGGTCTGGGTGTCATGTATATGTGAACTTGTATGTTTGAAAACGCACCCACGACACAGGAGATAATCCTAGTGTGGGGCAACGTTCAAAAAAAAAAATGCTTTATCTTATACTAATAATTGTGCAAAGCCGGGGCGGGTATATGCTGAAGGTTTAAATACAAGAACTACCGCCGTATCCAAGTTTAGTATGATCTGAGTGTGTAGGCCATCGGTAATACAAGTTGAGTGCTCTCAGCTTCGCGTTACGTTACGGCGGACGCGTGAGCACACCCTGTATCACTTCCTCTTCCTGCTCTATTTATAGACAACTAACATAGATACCTTCACTTTATTTTCATTTGAAATACTGTCTAGCAAATTACAGTATTGATTTAACTTAGTACTTAAATGTTTGTCCCCTTGACAGACGTCACTAAAATAGTTATTTGTCATCAACAGCGTTTAAGTGCACTGCTGACCAAATACCTTTTCTCGCACGGAGAAGGTTTGAGCATGAATCACGACGCTTGCTCAATGCGGGTTGGGAAATAATGATTACAAAAGGAAAAAGCTGCTATTTTTTAAGGTTTCTTTTTGTGTATTGTAAGCAAATAAACAGCGACTCGGTAACAATACATAACAATTAGTGATTGTAATAACTCCCTGACCGCAGCCAGCAATTGTAAGGCTGAAACTTTCACAATCGTAATTGTTATAATTTAATGAATATTGTAACAAATGCCTAGTTACCTGAATTATAAAGTGAAGTGGGTCAAATGACTTCACCTCAAAACACTAATATGTTGTACCTAATTTCCCGAATATCAAACGACTATGTGGCTAGTTCGTTTCTAGAAAAGCAGTCAAGAAGTAATTTCACTGACTTCTTCATATGTTGTATATAGAGGTATGTGTAATATAATGTAGTGCGTCATCACCTGTATGACATACAGTGTATGTAGATATAGTCGTTACACCTACGTAAAATCCTCCATATAATATGCTTATATTGATGGTACATCATATACATTTTATTAAATATTCATATTAATATTTACATACGCAACTTCCCTGTGGAGATATCTCCCAGGGTACCAACCGACTACTGAACAAATAAAATAATTATAGCAAGCAATTACAGCCTTGTATAAGAATGGGTGTTAATGTTATTATCAACTTCATGAATTCAAGCTCAGTGGCTAATAGATCTTTAATAATATACCACCCAACGTTTCGTTGTGTTCTTACATACTTCTTTATTACATAGGTATACACAGTTAGAATATTTCTTTCAGTAAATAAGACATACACTATAATAAACACATAAGGAATAGGTTAACAAATAAGAGAGCAAATTAGGCCTAGTTGTGACCGCGGGCTAGGTAATGTTCACGGACGGCAATCACCTGCCGGCTGGGCTGCCACCGACGGACGGACGGACAGAGTCTGTCACGAGTTACTTACACACCACTGAGCACTGATTCAATGAACACAGGTCAAATATGGGGAGTTTGTAATGGTATGTATATATGTGGGAAGTGTACGAGGATGGCCACATGTTTCTTGATAAGAATTAAAAGAGTGTAAAGCACACATAGGCAGTGTTCGATCTAAGACAGTAATTTAGTGGTGGAATGTTGCACGTGCTGCCCACTCAATGAGTTATACTTTACCTTATTAATAATATAAATGTGGGACATTTGCGAGGTTTACTTTTTAGCTTTGTCGAGACGAAGGTCTCACGTGTACTCGGAAAATTGTCGTAATAAACATTTCAAGCTTTAATTTATTTTGATCTTGTCGTCATGATAGAGTGTTGTTTAACTTAATTCAGTTTTTAGGAGAAGCTTTTCCTTACAAGTTTAATTAAAACCTTGATCTTATTTAAGTAGCTATTAAAAATAAGACCTCAATATTATTACAAAACTGTGTAGTGGTAAATGACATTCAGAAACCACGAGAACATTTACAAAGTTTGTCCAGCGCCGCGTCGCGTCGCGCCTCGAACACTAAATACTAACGTACCGCTGACAACTTTACTTCGTAAAATGTTGTAGTTACTGACATTTCTCTTCACTAAAATTCTTGGAAATCAAGACGCTGTTCTTGTTTGAAGGTTAATATTTGAAATGTGAAAACGCAGCTAAATAATTAACTAGGAGAGAAGTACGACCGCGGAGAAAGTTTGTGCTATGTGTGGAACTTTATTTGTGTTAACGTGGTACAAGATTTATGAAGTCAAGTTTAGGAGCAACTCGACATGTTGATACGTGACGAGATAAGCTGAGGTACGACATCCCATCCAATACAGTATTACATCCCTTTACATTTATCAAAGCAGACATATACGGATCATAAGCCAGTAAGATTTTACCCTAGCAGCTAACATTGAAAACATTCTTACCATTAAGTAGGTCGGTAAATATGTATACAAATACAAGTCACATAGTTTTCAAATCGTATAGCTTACGCTTTCATATCACATACAAGGCCTCAGTACTTAGTAAGTTGCCCTCGTCTGGGCCGTGTGTACAATTACGGGAGCTAATTACAGGTCAAAGGTACGGCGGCCATGTTTAATTCACGCCGCCGCTGGGCCTTTCTAAGAAATGTTTGCGCAGCCTTTGAGGACCCACTCTCTGATGATTATCTATTTGCATGTGGTTATGATATTGTGGCTGAATGTTACAAATATTGTGAGCTGAATTCATTGTCAATGGTTTAATAATTTGTCATATTCTTGATTATAACTTTAATTTGTTATATTCCATTTTTTAAATTGCATGTCTGTAGTATTTTAAATGCCAGGTGTCGATAATGTAAAGGAATATTACTTCGAGTTCAAGTGGTTTATGACGAGTTAATCCATCATCCCACCCACAGATGTCGCCAATGCCTAGCAAGTTCTAGTCAAGTGCGAGCTGGTAAGCAGTTGGCGTTAGTTTTTAACTCGGAGCCTGGGGGGCGACACTTCATTAAAACTTGGGCCGCGCGTTCAAAAATATCTCGCCCGGAGATATTGCCCCAATTCCGCACCACGTTGATGAATTGTGCTCTTTTAGATAGAAGAATTATTTTTTGATTGGCTAAAAGGAGCAATGGACTTACAAGTGACGTTTCTAATCTCTTTAAGAATAAAAGTGGTCGTGTTACAATCTATCCAACTGGTAAAAGTTTACCTGTTCATTTTCATCATGGTCTAATTAATTAATCCATTTCATATTTTTCATGATGACTGGCAATATAGGTGCTTCACTATGAATACCACTAAATCGCAGACGACCTTATTCTGAATATCGGCTACGCCTCATAACAAAGTGAAATTCTAATTTTCGGTCTCACTTTGTTTTCCTAACCTATATTACTAAGTAAATGGGCTTTGAATTTTTACTTATTCTTAGATTTTTCAATTCTGTGAATAGTTAAGTGGAAAGCGTTCGGCGTAACAGTAATGCCAAACTTTTACACTCAGGCACGAAAATACGGAATCACTAGAGCTCTGACACTGAGCCGGATTGATAACAATAGGGTTCAAATTATGATGGTTAAGAATAAAATCTTTGTGGACTTCAGGCAACATTATATATTCAAAGCCCATTATATATTCAGTGCTTATAGTTTTTAATTGACATTTATGTTTCACTCATAAAAATAATTGTCTCTTCTTTACATTCATTGAGTATTCCAATCAAAACTTAAATTAGTAACACAGGCACATAGAAACATCGAATTGACATTAAAAACATGTTTTGAAGAGAAATAAATAATTCAGGAAACAACACGTGTCTCTAAGAATAACATTCAGGATACATAAAGTAGGTTGGCAACACAAACAAGTGGTGACTGATTTACTGTCGCGTGTCTGTCGGTACACAGCGACCTGATCTCGGGAACTATTCACATTATATTATATTGCACGTCGACATTATGCTACTACACGAACACACGAGAATAAACAATAAAAATATGTCATCACATTAGTACGTTATTAAAAATATAAACTCAATTGTATAGGTTTATTTTTTTTGGAATATAAGCTCAACGCGATTCCCAAAACTGGCTTGAACAATATTTGAGAAGCAAACTCTTTTCGAAACCAAAAGACAAATAAAAACTCAATTACTTTAGTTTTATGCTTCAGTCGAGTTTGAACGACATTAAATTACAAACAAAATGTAACGTCTATTACCATTGAATGTAAACTAAAAGATTTTAATTCGATTGGAAATTAATTCTATGATAATAACAGTCGTTACAATTTCAACGTGAAAGCATCTTCGTGTTAAATTGATTTGATTACGGACTACGGATTTCGTTGACTCGCATTTTTATTAAAAATTTAAAACAAATATTTATTTGCGAATTTAAGCGTTTAGCTGTTTGACCTGTGTTATGCTATGCGTTCTCACTGTCTGCTGTTTACTAGAGTATACATTTCAAGTATACTAGAATAATTAAATCTATTCATTCAAGTTAAAAAACCCCTAACAGATGTGAAACTACATAATTATTTAGATGTGTACGGCGGAGCAATCACGAAAGATTATAAATACAATTATATCCATTTCAAATATACAAACTACACTTTATATTTAGCTTTACCACTTAACTTACTTATATTGAAATTCAAATTACTTTATATTATTTAACAAGTTTATAAAGCATAATATTGCCATTTTATATATTGAGCACTCAAACAAATGTCAGACATTATTAAAATGATATTGACAAAGATAAAGATTCGTTCACAAATGAAATAGACGTGTTCAGTTGTCAGCGTGTTTATATTTGTGTCACGTTTCATTTACACTCCCACCCACTTAATGTATTCAGAATACGAATTCAAATACTACTTAGATACGATGTACATATTAATCAATTTAAAGATTGACTTAAAATATTCACTTTAGTAAAAAAAATAATTTTAAAATACGGGCTATTTTTCCAAATTCTCGTATTCAGGTTCACGTTCGCTTAGGTATATAATCTACAGATGAAATATCGTTTGTACGTGACCATGCATTAGTCCACAAAAATTCCAAGCAGGACTTTAATTTTTCACTCTCAACAATTCTGCTGTCCAAAATTTCAATATACCAATAGCAGACATTAATAAAATATTATATTTCAATAGTCAGTAGCTACTCTCGTCTCATGAATGACGTATTTCAGACTGTATATTGAACACGTCACTCAGGAGTGTCGGATATAAAATGTTCAGCTGCACGTCATGCTATCGTCACCCTCGTATTTGATACAAGTGACAGCTTTCAATCCTATCAACTTCTTCGGTTCATCCTACCAGGAATAAAAAAAAATGTCCAAAATTAAAATCAATTTTTTACGTAAACCTTTAAAATGATATTTGATTCGAGTACAATATTTAAATAACATGAGTAACCCAGATGTTAGTAGCAAACCGCACAAAGAAATCAAGTTTAGTCGATCGTTTGAGAAATATATGTCAGCTACGTAGTACTACGAGCGTAGTCTGCTACGGCGTAGCCCGTAGTTTGTAGCCATCCTACACTGGTTACGAAATTATGCTCCAGCTCTTTCGGAATACATAATAGCCATCATGCCTTTGAGTTCTAAAACTAAACTTGTATATGAATCTGGGATCACTGATTCGGGATTCCTTTTGATGTACAGTTTGTAACATTGTTAAATATTTTAAAGAGTTTATAGAAACTGGCTGTGATTGTTACAGGGTTCATTTTTGCTGTTGAATATTAATGTGAAGCGCTGGGAGAACTTCTGATTTTGTTATAGGACGAAATGTAATGCTTATTATATTATTAAAGCCATAGTATCTTGACAGGTAAGATGATTGTTATGTGATGACATACTTCGCTTTGGCGATTCGATCTGGAATTAATCAGATTATGTCAGACCGTTTATGATGCAGGCGAGGAGACGAGGCCTGTCTGAAAGGATCCGTGCACTGAAGATATCCATCGTGCTCATTATGCGTGTCTTTGTATGGCACAAAGCGAGAGCCGCCGGGAATTGATAACAGCCTAATACGGCTAATGCTCAGGATATTAGCTTTACTGATATATTCAGCGGATAGGGTTAGACTTGATGGGTCATGTATTGACCCAGATGTTAATTCAACTTGACTATCATATCCGATAAGATACCATTAAACTAAGAATAGAATATTTACAGATATGAATCGTTAGCTGTTGCTTTTTCGACCTACCTGACGTCTAGGAAGAAATAGATTTCATAAAACCTCTAATCCTGAAGCACTTATTACGTATAAATGAAGGTGACCTACAGACGAGAACAGCACGTGCATCTAATATGTATGTTTGTCCGTTTGTGGGATCATAAAGTGGACTAGCATTACAACGGGTTTTATATCGTCTAAGTGTGTAAACTTTTACCTTTCTGGGTCAACGCCGCTTTTGATTTATTTTACTGCCGACCCCCCGAGCTATGTTGGTAGTTTGGAACCATTTGTTCTCGCTGTTATCATGAACCAGAGTATACTGTATGGCTAGTTACTTTTTGTAGGGGAATGCTTCATCAGATTTCAATCTGTGAGTCGAGTTAATGTAGACGTCTCCTTGTCTGGTTGTAATAGTAAATTACTGTCACTAGTCCATTCGCATTACATGGAAACGAACAACGTTTACAATAGTGTGACAATGCATATAGCTTCACTATTTTATCTAATAGTGTTCAGTATGTGGTGTCTGTCCAACCGAGAGCGAATGAAAAGTAACATACGACATTATTCCGTTCCTTGTCTGCTCATGTGGATAATGTACTGATGAATGAACGACGGAAAAGATCGGACTGTTACATTGTAATTCTGCTCGAGTTACGGAGTATTCTTGGGAATAGAATACAAGTAACTAGGATGTTCTGTCAATCAATTTCTGTCACAATATGATAAACCTTTTATATCGGTCGCGAAAAATATACCTACAACTATTTTTGTTTACATTTGGTGTGACTAGATGCCAAGCTTCGAGACCAGTTCCCAAATAAACGAGAAAGATGCCTATGTAACTTAGGATTTGTATAAAGTTGTGAGTTTATCATTCTGCCAAAACTAGTATACAAATATGCCTCTTTTGCCTTCAGAATTTCTAAATCTAAAGTCAAGAAGTGTCCATATCTAAAAATAGAACAGCAAACATGTCTGTAAGCAAAGCCTTTAAGCTGATAAAGGGTATCGTGCTAAAGTGGGAACCGTACGACAACAAAATCTTACATAAATCCAAGCAATAACCTCTATTTATAGACTCATAGAGCTTAGAGTTGTTTGCAATTTATTATTCACGTCCACGACTCATTAGCAAGCGACTTTAACTCGTTAATGAAAATACGCGTAACACTTTTCATTAGAAGTGCATATTGCTAACAGCTTCCAATTAGTATAATATATTGTTGTATTAATTAATCTTTTATAGAGGTAAATTACATATTATTTCAAGATTACATAAAACGTGAGCAATAACCACAATGATATTATTGCATCTTAAAACGTAACAGACAGACGATGACTCAAGTTCAGTGTTCACATTAACTGCAGTAGATGGCGCCACAGACGCTCGCCACAGAAACAGATGGCACACTCAATGAAGCACTAATGTACCAGCTCATTCTAACGCGGAGATAAATGTGAACTGCACTTATTTATAGCAGCAGCTGCACTACATATGCTAGGTTTTAACACGTAATTTAAACTGTCAAACACCAAGCGGTCACCGGTGACCGCAACCTTGTTCTATAATTGTGTCTGTATTGACGGTACTCGACGAGTTAAAATGTATTTAAAATTATTCTTTTATAACCGTTATCACCAACCTCTCTTAAGTATTAAGGAACCCCTAAACTAAGATAGGATACAATTAACAGGATTTCTATTTTCACCAATCTAAAAATGACACCTAACAGTACAAGTAAGGTAGTTTAGATGCACCCCCTCATGCTATACTTAGCATAAGGTAAGGCTAAGTATAGCATGATTGTGCATCTAAACTAATTCTTAGTTACGGGAAGGATTAGGAGTAGTTAGTGAAAACCGCCATTATACACATAGCAATACAAAGTCTGTTGTTAATGTTGCGGCGCAAAGAAGATGTACGGAAGCTTTTTGTGTATATTAAGACAGGAATACATTTCTTTGACTGGTGATTCCAGAGTAATGATTTCGAGGAAGAGCTGTTACTGTACGGTGTGTACTGCACCTTCATAAATCATAAGTTACGACTATACTATATATACTATGCAAGTACGAGCACATAATAAAGAATACAAGATGAACACATTACGATCGCAGCTTCAACGTGTTGCCCTTCTAGAACTGTCTAGAACAACTAATGAATCAAAGGAACTGTCAACAACTTAGCAATTCAGAGAAACGTATTAAGATATACACACAGTATTTAGGGAATATCTATAGTCTATTTCTCTTAGTAGGTAAGTTAATCATTTATTTGCATAAAATATGGTATAGCTATATTGATGTTAATATTATTACAGTAGCTCAATATATTTCGCTAAGATAAAACATTTGTTATTTTGACAAAATGAGTTTGGAATTAACATTTCGCAGTCATAAAATCACTTAAACTGTGAAAATTACATTCATTAAGCTTCTTTTATAATTCGACATTGAATATTCTTGCGTTCTTTAAAGCGACTTGGTATAAATATAACGATTCAACCATTTCTTAGTTTCAATTGACTTTAAGACAATTTTTAATGGAGAAAATCGTAGTATGTACGTTCATTACTAATAGTTTCACCCACGACCCGCCTGTTATGTACATCTGCGGAATGTTTGACATCGTTCTGCTGCTGGGAAATTGTCGAAACCACTTATATCCACTACCAGATATTGTTTGTAGCTGGAAGAAATGTGAACAAAGGTTTGAAGGTATCGAAAAATTATTATTATTTCATGCAAAACAGCTCGCATCACTTATCCCACTGTAAAAATATTACAGGAATATAGGCAGGATTACAGGCAATAGAAGAAAATTAGAAATTACTCATATGAAAGGACGTCCCATTGCTATCTGTAATTGATCAAAGAAGGCAATTACACAACAAAGCATTGTGAGCGACACAACGCGACGCGACACAACAATCTACAATAGATCTCAGGTGTTCCGCGCAATTGTCATGTACTCACGAGAAATATATTAAATGCGCCTTTTACACGAAATATGTTAAACGATTTAACGCAAAAACGTTTTGTACGAGTAAAATGATAACGATCTCCTTACAGGAAATACCTTATTAAAAAGAGAAACCTGAATGTTGGTATCATGAGATCTCAACATTTGATGAAGCACCTAGTACAAGTTAGTGTTCATGTGATGTGACTATATTCAAGATTACATCCAGGATCAATAGGTATTTTTCATAGACTGCTACCTGCCGCTTCCAATCGGCTCCTTAGGAACACGTAACATATTGAATATCGCAGCCCAGGGGGCAAGAGACGCTGTGTACCTACAAGTGTTTATAAGATAGCATCAGCCTGTATATTCGTTATCTTGTTTGAGCACTCTGAATGCCAATAAATAGACATTTGAAAGACAGAAATAAATTACCGAAAATACGTCTTTTTATCTGTCGTGTAGATGTAATATCAATCTCACTGTGTATTCTGTAATCCCAGTTAAACTTTACGATGAAATATAAACTTGCTAATATTGTAGCGATTAAATTAATTTTAAATTGTAATCCGTAAAAATGTTTTTAAGAACGAAATTAAATTTTGGTTTGCATCTCTTTTTATTAGATTAAACAAACCTTTTTAATGAGTAAAGCTAGGGAAGGAAGTGAAACAATAAGTAAAATTTAGAATAGAACATAAAATCGAACTTAAACTTTAGTAGGGTAGATAAAATAAATATGTTGATCAGCGAACGAGAGAGTGAGTCGAGGTTTTTATTTAACTGACATATTTTGTACAGCAGCTCGGTAAATAGAGAGCGGGCTTAGTTAATTGGACACCATTAGGGACATTTGACCTGCCGACAGGGCTGCCACCTGCATCATATTAAACTGAAAACTTTTCAAGTACGTCGTTACAAGCCGTACCACCGCTGAATGTAATGTGGATAAAATTAATTGTTTAGCTGAGCAGGTGCTTGATATTGTTGTACTAAAACGCAAATACTGAAATAAACGTAATTATTATGAATTCAAAAAGACAACATTAAAAAACAAAACACAAACTATTACATAGAAATCCATTTACATAATAAACCTTGTACCAGCTACATACAACTACAGAACAAAAACAGTAACTACAGAGACATTTCAGAACGTATTCTAAGGGTCTAAAGGATTGACAAAGAAGCATTTATTTGTGTTAACAGTCAGGTGCCAACCCTAAGTGTAGGTAAGTCGACAGCGACTTAATGACGGCCGAGGTAATTAAAAGTTTGTAAAGTACACTCGAGGTACGTCGCGTCATGTCTTTTGATTATATTCCCAGACTACACTGACGAATCATTAAATTTCTGTGAAAACATTATAACATTGCATAGACAAGATAAGGAATAATAGGCCAACATGTAATTAACGACTTTTAAACGAATGAATAATAATTGAAGTAGGGACTTTAAGATGCAGAGCTATTCAGTGATACAAGTTACCTTGGGGCCTAAGGAGAAGGCCTTCATTCCACAATGGACGTCTTTCGGCTGATGATTAAATTCAGAAGCATGTTCATACATAATACAAAGTATCGTTGGTACGATAATATTCTTATAATGGAAAATAATCAAGCATGCACCTACACCAACAGCATATCTTTTAAACAGGTTTCAAACATTCCGGCAGTATGTGCTATAACTTGGATGATGGTGTCGTAAAATAGTTCTATAGAGGAGTTTTTATGGTTATACCTCTTTCAATCGCCTCCCAACGGCTGTTACACAGCTATCACCTGCCCGTATACAATCAAACTACAGACTGCTTTAAAAATATTACAGTTATGGCTTGAGATATCTTCCTTACTACCGTATGTATAATGGACCTGTATCAGGTTTAAAGTTCATATAAAACCTCTATGAATAGTATTGATAAGACTTAGTGCTAAATTATCTGAGTTTATTGCCAAATAAAGCAATATTGTTTTAGTTCTCTTACAGAATCGAATACTAGAATTTTCACATGAAAACTAACATACTATCACGCCTTTTATCCCTGAAGGGGTAAGCAAGAGATGATTACGGTACATGCAACTGTACAAAGTAACACCCACTTTTCACTATTTATGAAAAAAATTACAGCAATTTTCAAGTTGAAAAAGTTTAACGTGTCAGGAGAGATGAACAATGCCGAACTTATTTTGAATTGAATCAGATTTTTATTAGATCAGACCACATTATTAGTATGTTAAGATTATTCCCAGAATCTGTGAGAAAAATACAACCACGATAGTAATTAGATTGGTTCCATAGATAGCAGCGTACGGAAATGACGGCCCGTCTCAATATCTACGGGAACGTATCGGTTACAATATCGAGTATAACAGTTGTACGGGCACTACTGAGTTATAAATAAACTGATTAATTAATGCGAGATATTTATAACTACGTTACGTGAATATGTTGTCGATTGATGACGATGTGTCACGTTCGTTTTTATTTTATTTACACGTATTATAACGCCCATATTTCATATGTTACATGTGAGACTAATTGTTCGTTACGCTTTAAACTGTCAAACACCAAGCGGTCACCGGTGACCGCAACCTATAATTGAGTTAAAGTAATAAAATGAAATACCTGTTATCGTAGGTACGAAATAAGAATGTCCTTATTAAATAACATTAGGAGATTACATTTGTATTGTATTCTCTAACTCGCAGTACAAAGGGCGAATTTCATTAAAAAATGAAGTAGATTGAGTTGTCGCCTCCCAATATTAATATTGTATCAATCAATAGCACTCACGTTGATCAATCAACACTTGTGCGGAGGGTCGCGAATCGTAATTGATTTTTAACTCGATTATCTGAACAAAGTGAATGAATCGACTATCGAGGGATTAAAAACATAATTGCTGCACAGCTTTTTCCATGGAATAAGCCAGTAAACGGGCATGGACACCCGAAACACCAGAGGTGTTACAAGTGCATTACCGGCCTTTTGGAGATTAGGAATTTGAGGACCGTTGGGGATTCAGGGATTGGGTTGATGGGGGAAGGGGGTAAATGGGCCTCCGGTAATCTCACTCACAAGCCGAAATACAACGCTGTGGTTGTTTCACGTTGGTTTTCTGTTCGACCTTGGTATCACTCCGGTCGAGCTGGTACATTTTTGCCGAACCGCAAAGGCTCTCCCACACTTCCCACAGCATATCATTCATTAGTATTTGGTCATAAATTAAAAAGATGGAATAAGTGGTTGCCGTGTTGTTTGTCGCGCAATTCTGTTATAACTATGCCCCCCCATTAGGCTTAAAACTAATCAAGTTGACTGTAAGCAGTTACGTAGGTAATCCGTAAAATATAATTAATAATATAGCTTACAAGTATATTATAACAATTAGGATTAAGTGCAGTGTTGCAATGAGATAAGCTTAATTGTTACCAACTAGAATTTAGTTTACGCTCACTTGAGTTAATAACTTACTTAAATGTATATTGAAACTTAAGCAAGTGTGTCTAAGAATATTAAGAATTGTGTGAATATTGTGGTATATAATATTAAGTAATGTGGTCTGATTCTTTGTAGTGCAAAACATACTTAACATCACATCAACGGCCTATAAGTAGCCACTGCAGACCAAACGCTTGTTCTCACAAAGGGAATATTTGACCATTAATCACAACGCTTACTCAATGCGGGTTGGCAATTTCAAACTTATGATTAGAAATTATAAGCCCAGATTTCCTCACGATGTTTTCCTTTATCGTTTGTCAGTGGTGTCTACGTAACCTTAGAAAGTACATATAATTCGGAAAATGTCACATTGCCGTTAGTACGTTTCGAACCGAATCGCGCCCTCATGCATGAGAAGCGGTATTAAAGCTCTGGGCTACCATGACATTGCAAAGAAAACACATTATACTTATGATTAAACAAATACAGCATAAATCAGATATAATAATTTTGTTGTCACAAGTTCGAAACTTCTGTACTTATCTATATTATGTATAAATTACACAAGTTTCGATTCATATTAATGGAATTAATTAAACTAACTTGAAAACATTAAGTTTTACTGAGCATTAAACACGCCTATTTAACTAGCAGTGACAAAGACTATGTTAAGCCGTGCTTGTGCATATTTTAGATTACTTATTTGGGTTACTATTTGCACAAAGTAATTACTTAAGTTCACTGGCAAGCTATTTTATTGTTTAGTCTTTGGCCCGAGACATTGATATTAAAATATTAAATATGTGTAGTGGTTTGTTTCTTGTGTCGTCTCACGGGTAGAAACTTTTCTGACGTAAAAATGGAATATTTTTGTACGGAAACCAAACATAAATCGATACAATAAAGATAATAGAATGTTCTTAGAAACAATTTGTTGGGTGTGATACAGACAATAGTTTCAATGACCCTTGATACCTGGAGTAATCGGCATCGAGAACATCAAGGACTAATGTAATAACTACGTGGAACACTTAAATATATTATTGCAGCGACCCCCCCTCCCCCACTATACTCCATAGGTCACACGGCCACCTCCCGAGCTGTCATTACTCAATTACTATGTGACTGACAGTTTGAAGAACACTTCAATGTTCTTCATAATTTAATTGGAGAGTAAATTTTTATTGCAGCACCCAAATATACTTGACCTCCTGTTAATTAACGAGTTGTCTTTAACACACGTGCGTATTATATAACAAAGTAAAATATGTCAGCTGTCGTTGGATTAACTATTAATTGAAGTGGCGTCCTCATCAAACTTGTGGCATCCATTATTCACACATCTAAAGCCCCTGTTGTATGTATAAACACACATAAATCCTCGGGAACATTAAACTACCCGCCAAAGCGCAGCTCAAGACAAGAAGGTCAAGAGTCCCACGTTGGGCGCCACTTGTACACACGCGTCACCTAACGACTGCTGTCCACAATACTTTTATTCTCTAAATAAAACTTTATTGTTAGTATCCTTGCTGAGACTATTTGGAGACGCTTTAATTTAAACTAACGTCCTTGTCTCGTTGTTGAGAGGACTGAAGAGACTTGAAATTAAAATCAATGTTATACACAGCTTGTGCATCTAATGCTAAACGAAGTACAAGTAAAGTTTGTTACTAAAGTACAAAGTAATATCAAAATGTGCACTCAAAATTGAATAAAGGCAAATGGTCAGTGTTCAAATACTAGGGATAAAAACATAAAGCCTAAAGTGAAGTTTTATATTACAGAACAATATCGAAGGGAGCATACCAAGGCCGTCGTAAGTATCGACAAAAACCGAAACTGGTCCACGTAACACAATTTTGTCGATAATATTCTTTTCTTATACACATTGTTTCTCACACAGAATTTTAAGTTATCGTTGGAGCCTTTTCTCTACTATTTACCGTAAAATAAGTTGGTACTATTTATGTGTACCCACGTTTTCTTAAAGAGTTTGCAACGCCTGACCTTGGTGCCACAATTATGATGACTGTAGTGAACATTAGCAATAGCTGAGGAACGACAGCGACGGATGTTGAGACGTCACAAATTCAAGTACCAGTAAAACCATCAAGCTACTCTACACTATTTAAATTCGTTAGTGGATTTGTAACTTTATAGTACAGTTAAAGGATTGAAAATGTATTAAAGATTTTAGACAGATGATGGTTGTTGGATTGTCTGGGCTCTGTATGCTAGTACTACATATACTGGTATAAGAGTAATCTGCAATTGAGGAGCATTTTTCATTGATGGAGATGAACATTACAACTATATTGACCACGAAGAATATTTTTCTTCAAAAAATGTAGTGGTTCCAATACTAGCTCAAGATAATATATTTCATGTAATAGAATAACACACAATCTCAAGATTAAAATATGGGTATGTATAACATACGCAACTCAACGCCTGTCTCCCAAGGGAATAGACAGAGTATTTAGAAATAGGCGGAGATTATGCATAATGTCAGATTATTGTAATCAAAGTGAATTTGAAATTCAGCAACACCAATAAAATTAGAAATAGTAATCAGTCTCATTAATTACTAGATAGAAAGCTCCGAGTTTTAATATGCTAGTACATTGTACATTGTGGTATCAACAACACTGACTGATGGTTTTATTCGCTATTTATGAATCATAAATGTTGCTTGATTAAAATTAACGAGAGAACGTTTCGTTGGTTTCGTTAAGCTCAGCCCGTGATGTATTACATCGAATAATCTCTGGGTTTAGCGCTCTATGTTGATGATACGTTTAATTTTAACAAAATATGTCTGCCTTATCTGTTTGTTAATCTGTGAATCAATAAGTTTTTGTTTAACGTTTGCATTCTAAATGCAAAAGAACAGATTTTGTTGTTTGGTCTCGATTATCTCGCGATTCACTGAACCGATTTTGATGCGGTTTTCAGAAGAGTGTTTATTACACTTAGAAGGATTTAGTATATTAAGTCACCAACTTCAAAAAAAGAAGGTGTTGTAGTCGAGTTTTTTAAATATAGTTTATAAAAGAATTATTATCTTTTGTTTTCTTAAGCCGTTTGTTTCCACTCCATACAAAACACAGCAGGCTCAGGGCAGAGCAATGAGTCTTCCTGTCACTACAGCGAGGCTGCACTCGATCTGAAGCCGATCGATCATCACCAATATCCCTATCAACACACACAGACAAACCGACACAGGCCGCAGCCTGTAGGCCTTCACTATTTCATTAGAACCAGTCAAACAGAATATTTGATGAAAACCTACTGCGTTTTTAAGCTCAAACGCAATACTTCTTTACCTCTATATGGCTTTTGTGGCTTGTTTTTGGTTTGTGAATGTTTGCGATACACCTACAGATAAATGTTCTACCATTCAGACACTAAACAATGTTTTGAACGTAATGACCTTCACAACACAATCAGATTAGCATTCTTTAAAAAAAACCTTATTGAAGTTCCACCACAATGGTTGGGTAAAGTTATGATGTTATACCAAGTCAGCTGGGCCGGTCGCCGGCCGCCTGCATTGTTGCGTAAATTAGCCCATTACTGGGGAGTTAGTACTTATTCAAATACTTTCCACGTAGACTATAGTAGGCAAATATTGAAGGTGAAAGAAACGACATATTTAAAAGAACACGTCTCTCGAGCAGTTTAGAGGACAATGAAGATAATTGCGTATTCTTGTTGCACACATGTGCACAAAGCTGAAAATAAAATGTCGTCGGTACTCGCTCGTTATTTCTTTCCTTTGCCACGTCGCGCGACCTCTGAATAATGCATGCTGCTTGCAAGCCCACGTGCTCAACAATTGCCGCGTCACCGCCGCGTGCATGTATGCGTACTACCTGTTCCCGTATTACACTCAGCTTTCACAATGTGCTTGTTCTCAACTATTATGGAGCATCGTGTAAGTTTTAAACTAGGGTACCGTGTGTATAAGATCAATTGAGATATAGAGGTAAAATATAGGAGGTACATATTGGTCCACGTGTGACCCAAGCTAATCTCTCAAGCTCCTCTAGTAATACGTGTAGGCTGACCACTGACCAGCATATCGAACTGTCCATTGCATTACCTGCGTAAATGCAGTCGATTGAGTCCAATGATTGAGCCCGAATGCGGAGTGATCGTGTTCCACAATAATCCGATTGCGGGCTCCACTGACTATAAGAGCTTCACAGATTAATTAAACGATAGCCACCATCAATCAACTCGGTCTACCGCAGACTCCGGCTGAACACAATCACTAAATAAATCTGATAAAGGGACTAATGACTATATTCGAAGTCATCAGTTGCTGAGTGCTTCCATAAACACATTGTAAGACAATCGGGGATTTGGCAAGAGATCGCATAATATTATTTGTTTCCAGGTAGCTTTAAGTGTTTTTCGGACTGGGGAATGGACAACCTGTAAACATTTACGTTGGCACACACTAACAGTCTGTCTACAAGGTGCTCGTAGGTTTAGCTAAACCTGTTTTAACGTGGAAAATAAAAGGTAATGTCCTAACTAGTTATTTTGACCCGAGCAGTAAGGCGACTGAGAAGTGCTCCCTCTGGCGCTGTTACATAAGACGCACCGTCCGACGGTTTCAAGGTACGGCCACTTTCTGCTATAAGCGTTAAGACCAAGTACGTATTACTGAAGTAAAAAGAGTTTTATATTATGTGAATGTACTTGATAAAAGTTTAATACTATTACTCCCCTAAAGTATTTTCAACTTGAAATGATTCAAAGTCATAATTTGTATTAGATGTCTCTATTACATCATCTAGCATAAATAACCTACTCATTATCTGAATATTCCATACAATGTACCTTATTCCTTGAGATCAAACAACCTACAAGAAAATGTACATAATTACGCGTTGCCATGTTTTCACCGACGGAGCAAACGCACGAACAAACAAACAAATGGTAGCCAATCGCGTGTAACCTACTTTAATTCATTTCATAAAAGTATTACACAGTAAAGTAAACCGGTTACCGTTCTATTAAATTATATTTAGTTTCAATGAAAAGAAAATTACTTATTGTAAAAAAGAACAAACAGTTGCCCGGGTTGATTTTAAAAAGCTAATTTACGTAGTCTAGGTTTAAATTAATAAAAGACCCTTCTGTCATGATCCCGACGGGGCCGGACCTTGAACGGAGATTTGAACAAAATTAGATTTTTACTCTTAAGTCTAAAGAGATAGAAAGCAAGTAGATCATCGACAGTTCGGGACCTGTCAGCCTAGTTATTAACGTTTTAAAGTGAAGAGGTTTTAAGTATTACGACCTGATGTAGTGTCTAAACTGGCAAACTTTTGATTTTAACTACGAGAGATATTTGTGCCACAAATACAAAGTCAATAGACTGAAACAGGCACAACCTAACTCATCTTTATAACACCTATACTTATTTCCACTTTGGACGAGATAAGCCACGGTAATTTCGAACTAACCTCGTTCCAATAAGGATCCCATTAGTTTGAAACACATTTATTATTCCAGGTTTGTTCAACAAAGTCTCTGTATTTTGGCTTTTCCCAAAACGTTTCAATTCACTTAATTGTACGTACGGAACCATTATCCGAAACATCGAAGGGGAAATCTCACGAAAAATATTCGTACAGAAGTGACAGTCAGTACTGGTCGGCTGGATAAAAAAATATGAAAAATTGTAAAGTACTTTCTAAAATCGGATTCTTAACTAGAAAAATTGCTGGTGGAAACTGAAAGATTTTGTAGTGCATTTCTACGAAGAGCCCTCGACTGCTTGTGAACTACGATTCAGTTTCGATTGTTAGATGGAGATAACGAGCAAACGTATTTACGAGTGGACTTTCTGCGCAGTAACTGTTTGTAGTATTATGCAATCGTCAGCAGTTAATGCCTGAAAGCAATTACTGTTTTGGGGGTTCACCTGTTTTTAATTGTGTATAAAAAATGTACAGAACCTGATGGAATTTCATTCAACTTGCTAATTGATATGCGTAAGGTAAACACGGAAGGGAATTCTAATGGAATTCTACTAAACGTAGCGCCATGGCCTTATAAAATTTAATTTAAGCTCAGTCCCACAGCTATTGCAGTGATTAGTTACTGTAGCAGACAGCCAATGACAGACTTATTTAAAACTAACGTTCTGTAATTAATCTAGTGAACCTAATTTACTTGGATGAACAGATAGCTGAAATTAATTTTGAAAAGTCAATCATTCTTCAGGGAACAATATTTCTAGAAAATATTTTTTTACACCATTTTACTTTTTAGAAAAAATAAAATAAAATCAAAGTTAAAAAAATGCTGTTTAATTCACCATTATTATCAGAAGTGCATGGGTGGTAGTAGTGAAAGACTATAGGATCGCGTGATTACGATATCTGCGGAACATACAATTTGTCAGTCCAAGTGCAACGCTTACACTGCATGCCAAGGTTACAGCCAGCCACGTGTAGCCAAATAACAGCCAGTTCTGAACATTTAAGGATATTTTTAGAAAAGATAAAGAATGAAACATTGATCAAGTTTGTCAGGTGAGGGTAATATTTTATTGTAAGTTACAGAATTGAAAAAGATATTAATCTTTCGCGCACCTGGAAAGTAAGAGATAAGTTTTGTGTTTGAGACCCCCAGATTGTTAGAAGCCTGTTAGAATAAATTGAAAAGGAATAAGATGACAAACTACAAACCCAGTTGCAGTCCAGGAGCTTCCATGACTACAAAGCCCATAATGAGGAGCTACGAACTCTGAATAAAGGTAGCGTAAAATGCATAGCAGGAAAAATAAAAGAGGACTGGATAGTTGGAGAGGCCACAGAGGTGAAAATACTCGTGCTTTGTAGCGACGTCGTTATAGAGTCATTGAGAAATATTCTCTGAACCCTCAATTATACTCAAACTACTTTTGTTATTACAGGGTCACATTACAGTAGCCTCAGAGACCAGGGTGGTAATGAAAAGGAAACACGAAACGTATCGGAAATTGAAATGTAGGAGCTAAAGTTCCCCATGAAGTGTTTTCTACACGTCCAAGGTCACGGGCCGGCACGTGCAAATAATACATTACGGAACATTGCATTACGTCCTCAAAGGATAAATTGTTTTAACATTGTTCCTTCGATTAAAGAAAAATAAATTATTCCTGATAATTCTTATGAGTTAGTAAGGTTATATTTTATTTGAGAATTTATATACTCACACTTGAGTTAATTTCAGAGTTTCCACATGAACGAAGCGTAGTTCCGACTCATAAAATAAACGCCTGGAGGTAAGCACAAGTTATACTTAGAAATGCGCGTTAAAGTTGTTGAAAGAAAAGTTGTACAGAGAATACCTCCACAAACTTTAGTCTTTTGTCGGTAAAACATGTGTCAGAATGCGTTTTATGATGAAAGATTTTAAGCACAATTGCCGCGACCACGACCCTTGTACTGTTAATACAACCAACCGCAAACGTGTTTTATACTTAAAACTTTTACCCAACTCCGACTCGAACGCAAATAAAATAAATCAAACTTAACTAAGTTACCAATGAAAAGCTGTAGGTATCAGCTGCCGAATAAAACTAGATAATTAAATTGAGCGTCAAACTCTGCCAGACACCACTTAAAGGCCTAAGTTTTCGGATATATTCGGCCGAGAGACTGCCGAATATTAGGGGATTAAGTGCCGAATATTCGGCCTCGCCGGGAAACTCATCTGATTTATTCATGTAGAAAATTGTCGAAACTACACATTGATATATTGCCTGTCCATTAGTAATCGTTCACTTGAGCTGTTTATTTTGAACACCGAATTAATATTAATATGCGCTATTCGAGCTGAATGCCGAACACATATAAATTTTGTTATTGTTGGTCAATGAGGAGCGGGTGTGTGTATTATGCGCGCGTGGAACAATAGTGTGTGTGATGAAATAATAATGTTGGATTTGTTTTACATTAACTAATATTGTAAAGTTATTTTGTGGCCCAAAAAACAAAACTGGATTTGAATGAGTAAATTCATTATTTGAAAAGTTAAAACATTAGAATTTTATTTTACTGGCACAGATTGAAGTAAAAACTAGTTAGCATAAAGCAATTTTTGCTTCATTCGGCGAAGAGGCTTCGTCTAAATTGGCAATAACCGCCACGCTCTATGAATTAAAGTGGCGCTGCGAGTGCATCCCCGGGGGCGCACATCGCGGACCATTTCCAATTTTCCATCGTTATTATACCGGCAACTACTGCAACTGTTCCACTCCAATAATTTTTATATTTAAATACTCAATCAATGGCTGCGGGATTGCGCTCCAATAACAAGCTATTTAATACAGCTTGTATATTTATCGGGAATATGTCCAATGTGACGGAAAATCTGAATTAAATTATAACGAGAAAATAGTGGACAATACATTATGTAGAACAAAGACAGAATGTCATAACAGAGGTGTGTAAAGAGGGCTCACTTTGTGTAAGACGAGATGACAAATTGCTCAGATGAGGACAAGCTTAGAGATTTCGTCGAGTTGTTGTAATAGATATGTATATATGTATATTTACGAAAAACGCAATAAATATTCCTATGAGACGATTTTCGTGTAAAACAACACCATTTTTATTTATTGGTTTTTCTACACAAGGTCCTCAGATTTTTTTTGTCTACAGATGCACTCTTTCTCTTTCTCGGGTTAATGTGTAGGTAATAAATATTATTGGTATAGGAGAGTGAAAACAATCGGAAGTGACGTAATAATGATTGATTCGGCGATACATTAGCCGCGTAATGTGCACATGTCCCACGAGATGACACGGCCTGTCGCGCGGGAGACAGTTCGACACAGTGGCGCCATCTCACCACAATACATTATGAATAAATATGTAATCTCCGTTTGTTATTCATGCTTATCTAATCTAGTAAACATGGATTGAATAAAACATCAGGGTGACGAGGATTCACTGGTTTCGCAAATACCTACAAATCATTCGACAATAATGTGGATCGATTTGATATGTTGTAATAACAACTGTATTTGTTTTCAAGGTCCAAGTAAGGAAGCATGTGTGAATTTCGTCGAGTTGTTACGTAAGTGTAATAAATTGTGAGCTCCTGTAATGTGCGGCGCGCTGCTCGCTGCCTCCGCCTGAGTTACGGCCACAACCTACAGCTCAGTGCTCAATTTGTCTGCAAAACTTGCTGAAGTGGTCACGTGACGTATTTACTAAACCTTCCATACAAGCACACTTATTACAAAATATACTGCTATATAATAAAACCATCAAATGCCTAAAAAAAATCAATGATTTTAAAGTTGAAGCCAATATTTGTAAAGACGAGCACTTTAAATGAACAATATACCTACATATAACTCTAAAATAACTGGAATATAGAACTAATAACACTGGCACCAAAGCATAAACTTGGTGTTATGAGAGCACAAAGTTGTTAACAGCGCACTTATAGCACAATACAATGAACCACGCAGTCAGAATCAAGTAACAATTAAAACGAAATGTTTGTGATGTAAACCGCGACCGGGGTTGCGGGGCAAACACTAACTTCCAATTAAAGTTAACAATAGTTTTAATTTGTGTTCAAATCTAAATGGACCCGTCTGGCGAACTTGTAACATTTGTGCGAGTGCGACCTGAACTGAAGTTTACTTTTCACTGTATTGATGACATTACTGTAAGCTTTATTTAGTAAGTAAGTATAAAGGTACTAAGTATAAAAGAGTTGCAGTAAAACGCCTGCTTCTCATGCATTAGAGTGTGGGTTCGAAACTTACTAACAGCAAGTAACAATTAAGTAAAATCGCGGATTACTCACGACTCGCGACGTCGCGTAGCTCACTGTCGCCGCGACCGCGCACGCTACTCATGAGGAACCCCTCTGTGGTTCGAAACTAGTAGAGTTTTTCTCAGTATATTCACATGAGTAAAGAATGAATACGAAATTATATATCACTCAAAACATAGCAAGGAACAATGTGACTTTTTCCGAGTTATAAGTATTTACTAAGATTATTTAGACACCGCTGACAAGCCGTGAAGGGACACATCGTGAGGAAACCTGGCTTTCTAATTTATTATTATTATAAGTTTGAAATTGCCAACCCGCATTGAGCAAGCGTGGCGATTAATGCTCAAACCTTCTCCGGTTGAGAAGACGACTTTGGTCAGCATTCTTTCTGAAAACGTATTCATCAAAGAAAAGCTCAATCCCAACATTTTATACCCGGCGATGTCTAACTACGCGTAAGTATCACAAAGTCTATAGTTTCACTAGATTTAATTTTTCCACGTGTACGTCCGACGTGGGGGTTTACAAAGGGCCCGTTAGCAAGACACATACGGGTTCTATCTGGACCCGATGAGCTTGGAATTGCGCTCAGTATTCCGTCCGTTCCCGCAGATTTGAATAATGTCGGCTGATTGTCTCGCCCGGTTACCAGTATGCAGTTAATTTCGCTTCCAAAGCTCAATTTGAGGCTCGGAAACGAACAGTTTTGATAGTCAGCACGCGTGGTGCTTTGTGGTCAGCTTAGTTTAGCGTTTGTGGTAAAACACTGTTAGCTTGCTTGATATCGGCTTTTGGTTTCGAACTATAACTTATTGAAAATCTATTTATCGACACAACCAGTATCAACGTAATAAGGCTACATAATCAAGTCATCAGTGTAAATATACTCAGTGTGGTCGCTGGTCGAGCACTGAGCCTCATTAGCGGCCACACGAGTAGGCAACCACTCCACCACTCGACCCGCTTGCGGCCGACACTTGCAGCCATCTTGCAGCTATCGATTGTCTTGCAGCCGTGATCATATTATAGCTGTTTGTTACACGCTTGTCATTGTCAAGGACAATAAATGAATATTTTTCAGTATACCACCTTTGGTTTTGTACCCATACTTAGAGACTATAATGAAAGGGCAATTAGATATGATTGATTGTATGTATGTATGTTAAAGTCAAACAGAAATAGCATCGAAATATTGTTGAGGACCAAAGTTTTATTGTCGCTTAAAATCGATATGTGTAGTTAGAAACTTATTGCTTTAAAGAATGATATCGACATATAAAGTGCTATATTATGAGTAAGTTCAATAATATTATATTAAAAGTTATTCTCGGTCGAATGGCGATATAATGTTAGTTGCGACGTTTTCAAATCGTCAACTTTGTTTGCGAGTGCGCAATAAAAGTGAAAGTTTCACAAACAAATATATCTGTTTGGACAATCCTTTGCTTGGAAACTTGGCGAAGCGTTTATTTTCATTTTCTTTTATTTTCATACAATATGTTCCGAGTGCTTGCCAATTGGTGTTTTTGTTGAGAAATATTTCGAGGTTGGATACGGATGAGTTAATATGTTGTCCGATTTAAATAGGAATCCCGAATGAAAAAGATAAAAATATCACGGTAGTACTCACTGTAATGATGATGTAAGTAAGTACCTGGATTATTTTATGACAAGAAACTAAATGAAATATATTATGATATTACGATGATGATGATAACTATACGCTATTCTATTGATAGAAAAAAATTTTGACGTCTTCAAATTATGAGCTTTATTTTATAGCTCTTATTGTTCATAAACGCAGTGCATAGTTTCAGTAATACAATTTAGTGAAGGCATCATCTCAGCGCGCAGACGCGGCCAGTCGCCGGGGACTGCGGTTATTACATCCGACAAGCAAGGCCACGGCACACACTACTACAAAATAGCATACAGTACTAGCCGTTGTTTAGTTATAAACTGGACAAAGACAAAGGTTATGGACAATTTCTATACAGAAATTAAGAAATAATATCTTTTAAACATTTATAAAACTTCTCTAATCGTTTTCTGTCAGTTTATCTTGTGATAAACTTGAAACTTGTGATAAACTTTTTGCGGGTAGGTGATAAATAAGTGTAGACGTGCAACAAAGTCGTAATTATAATTTAAATTGTTAATGATTAGTTATACACATAACTTTGGATAAATAATTGTTTGAAGTGGTTGAGAGCACCAGTACCAACGTGGGCAACTACTTTATGTAATACTTATATACCACAATCACCACCTGCCTGCCCGTGACCACCACAGCACTTCATTTGTTTCCACTATGTCACAATCACAAGTGGCTGATGTCATTGATGTACATAAGACATTCGAGGAGGTGATTTTGAGGAGGATGGATGAACTCAAAACACAGTTTGAGTCTGGCGGCCCAGCTAAAGAGACAGCGGCCAAGGTAGCGGAGGAGTTCCGGACATTCCGTAAGTTGGTCTATAAAATTCTTGGCTTGCTGCGGACCCAAGTGATAGAGTGCACCAAGTTTATGGATGATACGGAGACAAGGAAACGTCGAAAGGCTCTCATTTTTCAAGGGATTCCGGAGTCTGAGGGGGAGGAGTGTAGTAAAGTTATTGCTGGCATACTGAGGTCTAAGCTGTCCTTGGATATTCCAGAGACCTCAATCACTGGGTGTTCCAGGCTTGGGGTGGCTAGCAAGGATCGCCACAGGCCTGTTCTAGTTCGATTTGCCAATATCCACTGTAAGACATCAGTCTGGAGAGCGAAGACACGTCTTAAAGGTTCCAGCATTTCCATACGGGAGTTCCTGACCAGAGCCCGGCAAGATGTCTTTGCCAAAGCTCGTCAGCACTTCGGCATGCGGGCCTGCTGGACACAAAACGGCATCATCCATGTGAAGGTAGGGGACGGAAGTCGGCACAGGGTGACGTCAATGATTGAGCTGAATAATTTACTTCAGAAATTTCCGAAACCACCGAATGTATCTGCTCCTTCAATTCCCAGGAGTAACAATAGTGATAAGGGCACAGCGGTGAACCTGAAAATTTAATGGTAGTTAATCCAAGTTTGCTATGGGTCATTTGCTGTGTGAGTGTTTTAACCCAAATAATAATACTGTCATGGTCTCCGCTCGCCAATATCCCTCAACATTCCTCGGATCTCATGCCAAGTAAGTTTGTACTATATCAAATAATTTCATAATTTTCATATTGTTTGCTTTCACTATTCATGTTCATTATTCATTTCATGTTCATTTGTCATATTTCAAACTCATACTCTCCAATGAACCCATTGGAGAGTGAGGGTTGTGGTAGGTTTTGGCGATGTTTGTCCATTCTTTATTATGAGGTAGTTTTGCACTGTTTAACAACTAAAACCATTTGTTTCTTGCGTAACGCTGATGACGGTATGTCCATATTTATTTTGAAATTGCTTCATTGCGAGCACCTCATTTAACTCAATTTGATATGCAATCTGTAAACAAACATCGTCACTACACGATTCATTCATGTAATAATTGTCATATCCATCCATGTGTCATCATCAACCATAACGTTTGTTACTGTCAAGTGTCCACTGTCATCTGTCATCGGGATGAATCTTGATACTGGGGCTTTCTATCCGTTCGGAAATATTTAATCATAGTCACTACACATTATCGGATATGGCACTTGGTTGGTTTTCTTTCCTTTCTTGTTTCTTTTTTTTTTTTTTTGCTTTTCTCCTTTCATTGCTAATTGTGATGTGTACGTTTTTCGATTTTATTTTTTTTTTGTTAATGGTTTTGGGGTTTTTTTACGTTTTTACACATTTTATGTTTACTGTTTTGTTTGTTTGGGCTGGCGGGTGGTGCAGAGATGCACGTTTCAGCTGTTCGTTGTTTTAATTTGTTCTTCTTTTTAATACATATATTATTTATATAGATACACACATATATATACATATATATATATATATATATATATACCTATTTATTTTATTTATAATTTTATTTATGTCAGATTATGATGTGTTTGAATCCGCCAATGAAGATGACTCCTCTTCAAACGACAGCTTCTGCTCAATAATTGAAACGTTGGGTGACTTCGTGCAGAAGCAGTTCAATGATAGAAGCAATCAACTGTGGAACGTATGCCACATCAACGCTCAAAGTATCCCTAGTCACTACAATGATCTATACGAATCGTTTAACAGCAGTAACGTTCACGCCGTCTTGATTTCCGAAACTTGGCTCAAGCCTCATTTGCCGTCCACCACTTATCCTTTGGCCGGCTATATCCTTATAAGGAATGACCGGAGTTGTGGGAGGGGTGGTGGTGTGGCTATATACCTCCGCTGTGATTTTCCTTACAAAATTCTTCTAACTTCTTCTTGTAACAGCCCTGCGGAGTATATATTTCTTGAGGTCTGTGTCCGAAGGGTCAAGGTAATTTTGGGTGTAGTCTATTGTCCCCCTACACTTGATTACTTCACTGAATTCCAATCAGTACTAGAATCTTTGGGTTCAGGGTACGCACATCACATAATCATGGGTGACTTTAACACCAACCTCCTTACCCCCATCTCCCATCGTTCTCGTAAACTCCTGGAATTGGTCGAGTCGGCTTGCATGCATTTGTTGCCGCTTAATCCCACTCATCACAATACAGGTGCCGATGACACCTGGCTCGACCTGATCCTTACCTCCAATCCTTCCCTTGTTTCCTGCCATGGTCAACATGACGCTCCAGGCTTTTCTCACCACGACCTCATATACCTCTCTTATACCCTGAAACCTCCTAAAGTTAAGCCCAGGTTTTTGTACAGACGTTGTTTTAAGCGAATGGATGGAGAAAGGCTTCGGGAAGAGGCTTCAAATATTGATTGGGAGCCGCTGATGAGTGCCACCATGGTTGATGACAAGGTTGACATCTTTAATAAAATCATCACCAGGCTGTATGATCGGCACGTTCCAGTCCGAAAAGTGAAGATTAAGCGACCACCCGCGCCATGGATGACCAGAGGCATTCAGATGGCGATGCGTCGCAGGGACCAAGCCTTCAGGAAACATAAAAGGGACCGCACTGAGGAAAACTGGTTAGCTTTTAAATTTGCAAGGAATCGATGCAACCAGATGGTACGCAACGCTAAACGCCGACATATTCTTGATAACATCTCTCTATCTTCTCCTGCCAATATCTGGAAATTTCTAAAATCTCTAGGTATTGGTAGAACGCAATATTCAGACCTCCCGACCTCTGTTAGTCTGGATGATCTAAACAATCATTTCTCCACCTCTTCGCCCTTGGATTGTCTAACTAAAGAGAGTACTGCATCATCAATTGCTGGTCTGATGCGTCCTGCTATAAATCCTTTCCGTTTCGACCCTGTAGACTCGGAGGAAACCATCAAGTCCAAGGCTGTTGGTTGTGATAATATTTCCCGATACATGATCATAACAGTTTTGGATCACCTCATCCCAGCCTTAACTCACATCATCAACTTTTCACTCTACTCTAGTTCTTTTCCTTCCTTGTGGCGCAGAGCATTTGTCCGGCCACTGCCTAAAATCTCGAATCCTACTCTTCCCACTCACTTCCGTCCTATTTCAATCCTCCCTTTCTTATCTAAAGTGCTTGAGGCTTGTGTACACAGGCAACTCTCACATTTTGTATTCCACAACTCCTTACTTAGTCCCTTCCAATCTGGCTTCAGGCCAGGGCACAGCACCACAACGGCCCTCCTTAAAGTGACTGGCGATGTGAGGGCAGGTCTGGAAGACAGTAAAGTCACCATACTGGTATTGGTCGACTTCTCAAATGCCTTTAACATGGTCAGTCACGACATCCTTCTAGCCATCCTATCCCATCTTATGGTTTCCGATGATACTCTACATTGGTTCTCATCTTATCTTCGGGGGCGGCGACAGATGGTCCAAGTTGGTGATTCGTCATCAGAATGGTGCCATTTGGAAACTGGCGTCCCTCAAGGCGGTATACTTTCACCTCTCTTATTTTCTATCTTCATCAATCTCATTACTACTGAACTTCAATGTGCGTATCATCTGTACGCTGATGACTTGCAGTTGTACTGTCAGGCTAGTAGGGAGAACTTACCGGAAGCTATCAAAAAGCTAAACATTGACCTGGCTTCTATTAAAGACTGGGGTGATAGGTTTGGGGTAGCTGTGAACCCGAGCAAGTGCCAGGCCATAGTAATTGCGAGCTCGCGCATCCTCAGTAAAATAGATGCTAGCACCCTTCCCCCTGTTCTGTTTGACGGTGCGGTCATCCCATGCACCAGCGACGTCAAGAATCTTGGCCTTCACATTGATAATACCTTGAGCTGGCGCCCGCAGGTTACCAGTGTCTGTAAGAGGGTTACTGGGTCGTTGCGGGCTCTGTATCGCCTCAAAAACTTTCTTCCATCCTTCGTGAAGGCAACGCTTGTCCAGTCGTTAATTTTCCCTATTATTGATTATGGTGATGTCTGTTATTACGACCTGAATGCAGATCTCCTCAACAAACTAGATAGACTTCTGAATAACTGCATTCGATTCGTGTTCAATCTTCGTAAATATGATCATGTTTCTGCACAGCGCTTGCAATTAAAGTGGTTACCCATACGCCAACGTAGGGAGCAAAGGGCTTTAACTACTTTATTCTCTCTTCTTGAATCCCCTTTTTCTCCTAACTATCTATCCACCTATTTTCAATACACCAGTGCAAACCACAGTAAATATCTTCGTTCTTCCAACAATCGCCATCTACAGTGTGTCAGTCATCGCACTGATTTTCTTCATTCTTCTTTCTATATACAATCTGTTATTCTGTGGAATGCACTACCCACGGATGTCAGGACGGCGTCCAGTCGCTTAGCTTTTAAGATTAAAGTTCGGGAGCATCTTCTTCAACAATTGGTAGATTCATCTCAAACCTAAACCTCTTTTAATTTAATATTTTGTATTATATTTTATAATGTACATATATATTTCTATATATATATTCATAATTTTTTAAATATATATTTACTTTAATATTATATACATAATTATTGTTATATGTAAGTATGTATAAGTTTTCAAATATACCTATATGTTTAGTGTTTATTGAATATTATGATTGTGAGATTTGTTATTTATTACACTGGTACATTGCCTATTTATAAAGGTTTAAATCACCTGCTACTTTCATCTCTGTACTGCTTAAAGGTTGACTGGGAGACAATGCCCGAGGCATTAAGTCCACCTGTACACACTTGTTGTATGAAGTTGAGATAAATAAAATAAATAAATAAAACGACTAAACAGATTATACATTTTGAGTATATCATTAATCAGTTCTATTTAAGACTAGCTTCTGCCAGCGGCTTCGCCCGTGATTCCAGGGGAAAAATGCCAATGTATATTACTTCACACCATACTCTACCTCTGTTCCGAATTTCATTCCGGTCCCTTCAGTCGTTTTAATATGACTGAGTAACAAACATACACGAACACATAAGCTCATATTTTCACATTTATAATATCGAGTCAAGCTAATTTCAACCATCGGCCCTACAGTTACAACGTAAAGTCTATGGATGAGTATTGTAAACGGAAGAGTAAACAAATATAAGCAGAAAGCTCCGAACTGCTAAGCTATCGGGAGTTACACGTGTTATTGTAAGTCAACCATAAAAGATAGACATGTGCTGTTGTGGGATATTATTTAGATAATTTTATGTAGAACATTTCCGTCATACATGATTTCTATGTAGCTTTAACTATTAAGCCTGCACACGCGACGGAAGCTTAAAAAATGGAGTAACTTCTCCCGTTTTCCCAATATTTCCCTTCACTGCTCTGCTCCTATTGATCGTAGCGTAATGAAAAGTATACTATAACCTGCCCAAGAGTATGAAGAATAATTGTGCTAAATTTCGTTAAAATCTGTCGAGTAGTTTTTGTTTCCATAACGAACATACAGACAGAGAGACAGACAGACAAAAATTTTACTGATTGTATTTTTGGCATCAGAAGCGATCCCTAACCACCCCTTGATAGTTATTTTTTAAATATATTTTATGTACAGAATTGACCTCTCTACAGATTTATTATAAGTATAGATAACCTACGGTGTATTTATTAACTAGTTACCACTCGAGTATCTAATAATATCTCCGGTCTACACGAGATCTCTAGGAAATGAGCATCCAAGATTTTCACACACAGAAGTCACTCTAACAACAACTAAACTCTAACCAAACTAGATACGTAAACAATAACTTGTTTGAGTACACTAACTAGAATAACATAAAGTTCCTACACAAATTAACTTTATATTAAAAATGTTATTTACAATTGTCACAAGACAAACTCAAAGAAAATATTAATCAAATCTATTCTGAGAACGTGTAACTTGTAAGAAATTATGTGCTAAGAACCGTCCGATGATCGCGAGGCGATCTCCGGCCACCGAAAACACGGGCCTGCGCCAAAGTGCCATCAGACCACCACAGATGGGACCCAATAGGACTGATGCCGATACGAAGCCGCGGAGTACGTAAAAAGTTGCCGGGGCTCCGGCTCGAAGTGCAGCAATGGCGGTGCCGGGAGAGGTACGGGGTGCTTTTTTGTCAGTAAGAGTCTGATACTCCCTCACCAAGGCGGGAGAAGTCATTCAATGATTTTCTCCCGTTAAAATAAAAGAAAAAAGCCGGCCACCGTATACACCTACTCTCAAAAGATAAGCAACAAATTTATTATATTAGCGTTCAACAAATAGACAATAAATTATGTATAAAGCTACATTCAGTTATATATTTGAACCCTAGGGACCATAACTCCATCTTCATATTACACAACCACATATGGACCTTGGACCTTGGACCTTGGTGCTTAAGAGGCTCAGTAAGTACCCTAGAGACTTACGTATGACCGAGAACTTAAATAATTTACTCAGCAATTAATATAGTTTCGTTAGTCACATTCCCGGGATTAATAACCTTTTGACTATAAATAAACTTTCCTAATTATTCTAAAGATAGTTTCCCATGGTTTGATTTTAAGTAATAAGTTGGCTGTCGGAATCACTCACTGAGGAAATATTAGGCCAGGTATAAATTGGCCAAGGAATATGTGAACATGTAATATCGTAATCTAGCCCAGAACCCCCACAAACACGTAAATAGTTAACAATAACAAATTAGGTAGTTGTCCTTGTAGCGTAAACACAACGACTCATGAATTATTCAGCGGTTGAAGAAGACTGATTCGCGGCGCTTATCAACAAATATAGGGTATTTATGTACGGAGCTGATGTATGCTGATGATATGTTTAGAGCCTATTATATTCGATTGAGCGCTAATGTGAGAGGCTTATGTTTTAGAGAGTAATTTGCCGTTATAATCTTGTGTTACTCTCAATCGAGTTTCAAATTAAATTCAAGATGGTAGCAGCAAATTATTTTATAAATACCACCATATCCAATTTTGATACTTAATAAATCTTAATTGCGAAGATATTCAATTTTCATATTTGAAAAACTACCTCTAGAGATGTGTTTTATAGACGTTTTAAGTTAAAGTGCAATAAGGTCGCGGAGTAAATACTAGAGTAATATAGGGAGGGATACAAAGAGGCGAGTATCTAGTGTTTGCAGCGCGCAGCCAATTCAAAGGTATCATCGTTTCCACATCAATGGAGCCTTCTTCCTCGAGCAGTGGATCCAAGACTTACTGGATCTCGTTTAACTTGCTATTGAATGCTATTGTTGGTTTTTATTGCTTTATTACTTTGATACAACTTATTATAAAATGCATTTTGTCTCATTTATTATATTGTGTATAGGTGCACTTCTTATATAAGTCTGGTACCTAATAAACAATAAAGGCTGTCTGCACGTACGTCATAATGTCATTATTACCATACAAGAATATATAGTTATGCAGAAATCTGACAAAATCATCAGACTATCAAACAGTGGGTGTTACTGATGTAGACGTGAAAATATTTTTATTACAACTTTATGTTCAATTTAATCTACTAAATGCCTTAATGGGGCCTTTAGATAAGTAATGAAAAACGTTCCGGGTGAAGCATATTGTTTGGGGTACAAACAAAGCATTGAGTTATGGCGGACTGGAACTCTGGTACACAGTCGTAAATAAAACGTGTAAAGAATGCTTACCGATAGTTTGTTCTATCGTAATTCATACTGTTTCATAATATCCACACTTACCTGAAACAAAAAACATTATTATTACTTAAAGTCAAATTACAACTATGCTAAAATCTGTAATACTTAAACAAGACTCTCTGGAGATTAGGTGATAATCTTATTTTCCAAAAAACTTTATAATTACCATACCAAACAGGTATAACAGACCCGCATAAACAGACACAACATGTAATATTCACGAGTAGACAAAAATACTCCGCTTACGAATGAAAACAGTCGTTTGGCTAAACAAATAAACCGGCTGCATCATTGTTATTCACAGGGCGGGCGCGGGTGCGAGCTGGGACGCTATTAAAAACAAGTTAGCACTATACGGGAGATAAACTTATAACAACTTTAAAAAGATATAAAATAAACTTTTAGTTCCAAACTTTTATAATTACTGAAGGTGTCACTAATGTCACAGAGTAATGAAAAAGCCGTAACTACTGAAAATAAAAAATAATGGAAGCATGAAAACTGTAGCCGTAGTGTATAGCCGTGTATAAATAGATGTTACACAAGCCATGAATAACTGTAATCCTGAACACAAAAACGTTGGCGTATATATCACTTTTATGTATGTATTGTCACGGTCGTCTCGCATTATAGTGCGCTTCAGACCTGAAATGTTCAGTAATACCGTACTATCGACGTATCCGAGGAGCATTTAATGTTATCTACTTTTTCGTTGCATACAGCATAATGCACTTAAACGATCCGATGTCCATTTTGTAAGTAGGAAATCGTGTTTCAATGCAATGTAGTTCCGAATTTTCTATTATTTTATTACAACGCAATTTAATTTAGTAAAGACTTAAATAAATGAGTTATATGAGCAGCTAATCGAATATCCTTACATCATTACACCATCAGCCTATAAGTGCCCACTGCTGAGCAAAAGGCCCCTTCTGATACCAAGAAGGTTTGAGCATTTATCACCACGCTTGCTCAAGTCGCCTTGGCGATGTCAAGCAATTATAATATTAATTGAATACAATACATCGCTTTTTCTCCCAGCAAAAGAACACAGCCGGACCACAGCTATCGAATCACTCTTCACAAATGCCAATTACATAATACTCAAAAATGTGCATGTCAGAGCATTGAACGGGTCCCCTCAATAAAATATCTAGGGATAATTCTTGATGAGCGCTTGTCATGGCACTTGCATATAGATAGCATCATATCTCGAGTGAGGAAACTAGTTTGGTTATTTAAAACATTACGTTTTGTGATGTCCTCGGAAGTACTGAATAATGTTTATTATGCTTTAGCACAATCAGTAATTATTTATGGTATACCCGTATGGGGAGTTGCCACTAAAAGTAAACTTATAGAACTAGAAAGAGCTCAGAGGTTAATTATAAAGGTGATGTATTTCAAACCTTATAGATATGCAACTGAAGATCTATATAAGCTTAGTGGTTTGTTAAGTGTAAGGAAATTGTACATTCTGAACGTGACTTTAAATCTGCATAAAGCTCTGCCATACAGTAAACCCCAACAAGACAGAAGGCGAGGAGGTATCGTGGTGCACACTTCTAAAGTCCGAACAACTCTTGCTAAGAGACAGTATGTGACGCAGGCATCTTACAATCAATAATATCTGGCATTGTAAAATCAAAATTTATCCCAGACTTCTTAGTGAATGTAAGAGGTTATTAACGGAATGGTTAAAAACTTTGTCGTACGAAGACACTGAGAACATTTTGATTAGAATTCAATAACAAACATACAAACACTATACAAACAGATACATACACACATACATACATACATTCATACATACATACATAAACTCACTCACTCACTCACTCACTCACTCACTCTCTTTCTCACACACACACACGCACATCGATTCATACATCTACTCTCACAAAAAAAAAATACAAATCAATTGCTTTTAACATGTCGTACCGTTCTACCAAAGTTTTTTTATATTTGTAAATTTTTATTTCTTATTTTACTATATCTACTTTAATTTTTGTTGTTTTCCTTTAATTAGCAGATCTCGAGGTTATTATTCTTAAGAGTGTTAAATAAATAAAAAACGGATCGAGTCAGTCCCAACACAAGTATTGTATAATAACTTACTGGGACTGCCTCAATGTTAGACAGATATTGTAATTCTTAAGATAATAAATAATTTTGAATTTGAATTTGAATTTATAACAAAGAAATACGAATGGCAACACTTCTTTTTCCAATCCAAAAAAAAATCAATTACACCAAAATTGTCTCTCACACATTCATATCACGTAAGTTCTACTGTCTTCTGGTGCTTTTGGGAATTGTAATTCAAATCAACCAAAGTGCTGGGGACCTTGTAGAATCAAATAGAAAATTCCGGAGCCCCCTGAGCCCCGTTGGTGAACGAGACCCGGGACCTGAACGAGATATTGCAATGAAATGCAACGCAATCATACGAGACGAGTCCAAAACTAATATATTTGATGGCGCCCACCGTGGTACCGACTACAGCATATATCGTACAACATTGATTAAATTTGGATTGGATTGCGCATTTTTCGATTTGCTTTCTAAACTGTTTGTATGATTAATATTTGCCTTTTCATTAAAAAATATGTTTTCTTTTCACCATTAATCAGTACATGAAATCAAACACGGATCAGTGATCCTTGAAACATAATTAAGCGTTAGTAAGTTTGGAGTCACTGGCACTGCGATCAAGGTGTCACCTTTCCAAATAAATTGTTATTGCACACTCGCTTGGTTCGTCATGTTTGACATTGTTATATTTCAGACGACTCATTTATTCAGAACAAGTCAAAACATAGAAAGCAATAACCATTTATTTTGGCGCCCAACGTGGGGCCGGTTCAAATGAAACTGCTACACACACACACACATACATGTATGTGTATATATCTCTAGAGATAACGCGGCGCCTCTGAATATGTAAATGCGTGTATTGTGCCTACTTGAAATGATTACAGGTATAATAAGTGTTATTGCTTTGTGTTATTATGTACAGCTGTATTGGACGGGTGGGTATACTTACTTCGACTTAATTCAATAGTCTTGTTGTATTAAAGCTTAAGAATATTAATTAACGAAATTATTTCTTAAGAAATTCACACAAGATTTAACTGACAATTATCTTCACGATTACATGTTAAAATATTTTAATCACGAGATAACGCCGCATTTTAATAACCTTTAGAGTGTAACCCAAATATGGAGGTGGGTGAAGCAAAGATTTAAAGTGAAAATTAGTTCGGTTTATATTAAAATACTGAGAACATTAACTAACATGGTTATGTAGAACACAACACTTGATTTTAGACGCGTTTGAACATCTTAATGAGCGCTTATATACGGGCTGTATACTCGATTCCTTTGCGAGTTTTTTAAGTAAATTATTAAGTTAATATAATATACTGGTTAAGAGAAACATAACCGAAATATCTAAAGGGCAGAGACTACAAACACCACACCCACTTAAGTTACTGGTCTCATTGTAATAAATATTACAATGTCTGTATGTAATAAATATAAAGTCTATTGCCAAATACGGAGCAAGTTTCTTTTCATGCGAATTAAAAACCCGAAAACACAATTGTTTTTCGACCCTAAATAAATCTAGCTACAAATAACAAATTAGTATCACATAAAACTAATGTTAGAAAACATTTACATATTGTATGTTTACTGAGAACGTTGACAAACATGGTAAAGTTTTATCGCTTCCCCCATGTATTACACATAAAAGATAAATATGTACTGAAATGATTTGCGTAAGTCTGTCTGTTTAGGACGAGGATCTCTACACAAAGGACGTAGTACAGTACTAGCTATTCAACAAATATGGGCCCTCCATAAAATTATAAGCCGTATAAAGAGTTTTACATTACATCATTATTTGGGACAATAGCTTGTTTTACAGTTTTATGAAAGTACACATAATGTGACAAAATTGAAAAAGTAAGCAGTGGTGAACTTTCTTTTTATGGAATAGAGAGCTCACGAGCAGACAGATCACCTAATAGTAAGCGATCAGCGCCGCCCATGGACTCCCGCAACACTAGGCCTTCATGCTGAGAAAATAAAAATTAATAAATTATTTTTATTAGCCATTGTCGTCCTACTGCAGGATAAAGGCCTCCTTCCACTCGTCTCTCCGTAGAACTTTCTGTGGCCAATCCTTTTGATAAGTATCAAGATCATCCCTCCTAATTACTGACACGTAATATCAGACATACACATTCAGATTTCAGATTCATTGCTATTTTTTAATGAATAAAGAGAAATAAAATCAAACAAGATGCCAGCTAATATCATTTGCTTGATAGTAAATAGCAATCTATAAAATTAACAAAAAATTCTACCAAAACACTCCTGAGCTCTGTAGTATTAGTACAGTACCTACAGATAAGTGATTCAGTATTACGTATGTGAAAAGACCTAGATTCGAGATCCGCGTGTCGATCAATATTCAAATGTAAAGAGGTAGTTATAAGCTCGCTTTTCATACGTCGCCGGAATATAACACGCAGAGTAAGGTCAGAGACGAAATCATTCAATTTAACTAAATGTCTGTCTGTCAGTCTGTTTGTACAACAACTGTTTCGTGGGTACATGTTTTGTACGTAGAAATCTTTGGAAATGTGTCTGATGTCTTGCGTTATTTTTTATAGAATGCTTGAACAAATTTTCTAAGACATACAAAGCTATATTACAGCATATAAGATACATGTCATACATACATAACCTCGCGCCTGTCTCCCATGGAGGTAGGCAGAGACTATGGAAAACCAGTTCCTAAGATTCTTATATATAGTCATCAGTCAAAAAGATATTCAATACATATGCTTCCACCTACGTAAAGGTCAGAATATTAATAATATTAGTATTGTAACTAATTAACTTTATGTCATTTCCTATAAATTCAGTCAACTTTTATTTCCCAGGGGACTGTTTTTGGTAAGGGCGACGACCTCTCCATGACAGGCTGTATATAGACTTATGGACACGAAGATTATGTTGTCAATATATTGACGCCGAGATACATTTTCAAATATTAATCATATATTCATTCAAAATGTTGGTGCAAACAAACTTGTAGGCGAAGGTTTCGTACACAAACTTCGTGTGGTTTCTGGTACAACGTAAAGAAAACTTATAATGTTAGATGTTGTTTTAATACGAACAAAATGTTAGAGGTATAAAGTTGTTATTTTATATTGATGTTTAACCAATCATTATGAATTAACAACAATGTTAACTTTTGCTGATGTTACAGTTTACACAGGAAACTTTATTAATATCACTAACAAATTAATGTACTTTCATACATACATACATAACATCACGCCTTTCATCCCCGAAGGGGTAGGTGGAGGTACACATTATACCACTGTACAATGTAACACCCACTTTTTCACTATTTATGAGTCCCATGTAATAGGGGTGAACTTATTGCCATATACCGGGCACAATTCCAGACTTCGTGCTACTACTGAAAATTTATTAAAACCCAGTAATACTTTGCTCGACCCGGGAATCGAACCCTAGACCCCTTGCCCGGCAATCGCACTTACGACAATTCGGCCAACGAGGCAGTCTTCTCAGATCAATGTACTTTCATTCTTACTTTATTAAAGTAATTATGAAACAGCTTTTACAGGTAGAGGTATAACTGTTTTTCGATCGCAGGTACATTTGAATCCTAACACATATCTGACATGACATGTGACGGCATCTATCGGCGTTTCCAGATCATTACATACGATGCGTTCCATGTCCGACACACACTACCATTTGAAACCGCATTCGATTCAGAACCATACACAACGACATAATATTTTGTTCCAAGTTATAAAAATCACATACCTTAAGGTATTTGTGACAAGAGGTATGACAGCTCACTTTATCAAAGGACACGGCTTAGTATCGTGATCAAAATATAGATGAATTCAGTTCATCTCTGCCTGCTCCTCTGGGATCACGGACGTGACTAAGGTATGTGATGTTTTTACATCTCACTAAGGTAGGTGCTCGTTCTCTCGTATAACCCAACAGTTTTATCTGTCCATTTGAATATTTAGAGCGTACTTCACGTTTTAGTAACGTATTAACGGCCGCGGCTCGAGGCTCCGTGTATCATAATAAATATGTGTAATTTGCAATTGAAATAAATTCGCGGTTGTGTTGTAACGGGTGTGCAATTTATTGGTGCAGCGTGGTAATACCGCACCGCGCCCGTGCTGCGTCTATTGCCCGCTGCTGTCACCAAAAAGCTGTTTACAGAAGGCCTACTCGTCAATTGTCCAGCACAGTACACATCACCGTCAACTTGTCAAAATAGTAAATATCTATGTATCTATCTAAACATTCGGTTAGATCTTTAGGATACAAAAGATGCGATATACGAATAGATTTATCAAAGTAAAAAAAATGATCAAAACAGTGCCATAAGACACAGCACATTATTCACGTATATTTACAGCAAGCAGCATATTAAAAGCAACTTTCATGAAATAGTATTGTTACATTTGTAAAGCTTTGTCTCTAGAGCTTCTGTATTCCCTTGCGCTGGCTGCTGACGACGCGACGTGCCGCTGAGCCGTAATGTTGCCGCATTAGCTTCATATGCTGTTAGCCGTTGATGTATATGCACTATGCACTACATCGCACATAAGAAGTAGGTAGTTTAACAGGAAATTGGACTTAGATCTCAGGTATAAATATTAATGAGTAGATCTGTGTTCCCTAAATAAAATATTAGCCATTTCCGTCAGTAGTAGCCCGATATTTCTTGGACTGTGTAATTCGTGGCTGTTTGCAATATAATTGTTACTCTCTGTATATTGATACGAGCGGCGACGTCGAATCAGCTTTTTGATTAGTTGGAGTTCAACGCCTCGGCTAATATTATAGTCGTTCAGATATAATGTGGAATAACAATACGCAGCCATTACGTTTGATTGCGATACACTATATTTTATAGGTATTTTATTTTCGTTAGATACAATTCTGCTGCTAATCAAGATTATATTTTCTGGATCATTTCGAGTGATTGCGACTAGTCGGCAGCTTGCCGGTAGCCTACAGCTCGGGGATTGCGGTGAAAGCATTCTCAGCAATTAATAATACGGCAATGTATACCGGAGTATTTTGTAAATAACTACACAATTTTTCCGTGAACAGCCTATGGATGGTAGCTCGGGCCATGCGGTACGACTAATTAGAGCGGCCGCCGTTTCTGTTCGATATTATTTTATGTATTGATCGTTGTATTCTGAAGATTCCATTACATTATCATAATTATTTTTTCCCCAACTCCACTCAGATTCATGATGGTCAAATAATAAAATAGTTAAGCTATACAAAGTGATATAGTGATCACATTATCTATTCATGAGGTATCGCTGCGGACAGATGAGGCGGAACGTTTCACTTCCCACATTGGCAGTAATGAGAGCGGGTTTTAATTAATCGTTTGTAGGGGAACGCTAACGTGAACTACCCGCCATACGATCGTGTTACGATTGCAATCATGTGCGAAATTACCACACTATCAACTATTTCAGGCACAATATTTATTTATTGCATCGGTTTTGTGTGATTAGCTCAACTATTTAATATATTAAACTGTATCTTCGTTGTATTGGTAAAGTATCATACATTATGTCTCTCATTGTTGCCTAAAAGAGTAGCAAAGGACTCTTATATTTTTATGGACGGCATTATGGAGGCATGATCAATAATTTCATCAAGAACTTTAACTAAAAAAAGAGTTCACTGCCTTCCCATAAACCTGGGCAGGCCCATGTATACTGGTGCTCCACGTGGATGCCTACAGTTTACCACGTAAAGTAAAACATTCCAATTAAGTGAACGCTCAAGGGAGTACAGCCTAATATAAATCCCGTTAGCACGGTGCGAGTATATTCCCCAATAATAAGGGCGTAACATGCAAACCATTATATTTGAAGTCACGTCTATCCCGAAATAGAACGGATTGATGGCTGCGTGCTAATACACAGACACCATCACTACTATAAATAGCTGAAAATAGACACGAATTTTATGTACTCGTAAGTTTTATAAGGTCATGTTGACTGAAGGGTTTATTTCTATTGAATTGTGAACGTGTGAAAAATTGTTTGCTTTTTTATAGTTTTTATTAAAATTAGATGTTTGTGTTTTACGTGAAGCTATTAGCAACCGTATATGAGTAAATAATACGATGTTATTACATGGTCAACTATAAAGTTAGCTCAGTTGTATGATATAATTAATATAAGTTACTACAAGTAGCAGCGAGCCTGCATATACTGCGGCACCCATAACTCTGTGAAACACATAAGCGCGGTGATTATCGAAGGCCGTCCAATTTACAATGCAACAACAAGTACAAACTTTCACAAGTTGCACATGTATTGTGGAAATTACACACGTATTAACATTAACTATCTACATATTACAATTCAAACGAAAATCCAACAATAACTTTGGTATAAAATAATCGCGATCTCCGTGGAACCTATATTTGCTAATCCTGAGTCAACAGTCGTTAATTCTCTCTATCTGAGTGGCCACAGCGGCCATTTTTCCTCCCATTTGCATAACGGTTAACCTGACAATGATCGCGGTGACAGCCACGCATAAATACGAATACATTATTTGGCACGGATCGGATCAGATCGGACAGTTCGGACGTCGTACGTCGGACACGGATCCCGGACGCCGGACACGAGTTCTCTTAATTTGCATTTTAATTGACTATCACGCCGTTAATAAACAGATGTTTAAAAACATCCGGCGTCGCTCACTGGTGGAACTTATTAATTGCATGGTCTTTGAGGGACAAGGCAGGCTTGCGGCGACGTGTTGTAAACTTATGTAAGCCAACATTTACACTGGCTACCAATCCTAATATCTCTCGACCAAAACCACGCAACTGTTCTTCAGAAGTTGGTCTGATGCACTTAGCGCTGACCTAGTTGAATGTCTCTCGCGTTGTGAACTGAACTGGCTAAAGTTAGCTCGTATGCGGCTGACACAAACAACACAGCACGTGCTACTGTTCCATAGTATTGCGGCATAAACTTTACAATGAAGATGAAACTACACCCCAATGGTCAAGCAAGTTAAGACTACTTTGTTATATCATTAATTTTTAAAGTCATGCGCTTAACCTGGACAAATTTTGATAACCACCGTCATCTAGGTAAGCTACCACAACTAGGCCTTAACCGAGATTTAAGTGAATGCATCAGCGCCGCAAACTCGAAGGCTCTCGAGCGCTCCTTGGCTCACAGTTGAATTCCTCGCATCGCGGCAGCATACAACGCGCAGCGTGCGGTCTCAAGCGCGCAGAGCTGCAGCCGCCGGGAATTTGCGCCCAAAACTGTAATGGCGTTTCATACATGATCGCACTCTCGTACATTGAGTGGCTGCATTTCAGGTCGGTGCGTTCCAATTTAAATGCGCTTTCATAACCCGATGATGCACTATTTCAGGGTTACGCTATAGGTACCCTTATAGTTTTCAATTTTAAACGAATACTTACTTTGTTTTTGAGATTTTTAGTTTCTACCTTATCACAGACGAAATATTAATTATCCGAGCACCGAAACATATAGTAATTCAAACTATTTGAAACTATGTAGTTTTCATTAGCTGTAAATGTTACAATTTGGTGGGCAAGAAATATGTGGAAAATAAGCTGGTATTGTACAGTCGACGTAACCTTGGAGCTATATTTAGTTGAAAATATCGGAGCGCGGAATACGTGGGCCGGCCGCAGGGCGCAGAGCACAGGGGTAGGCACTAAATGCTCGCATTCGTAAGACTTATGTAACTGGATTAAAGATTATGAAGCTGGGACTGTTACATGATTGCGACGTTATTTCATAAGGGAAGGCTTATGGGCTTTCAATCAAGGCTGAATTAACCTTATTCGGAGAAACATTTGTGTGGTAATCTGTTTCATAATTGAAATGTTTTCGTTGAGAAATTCGGGATGGAAGCGAAATGTAGATGTATTAGCTTAGATGGTCGTAACATACGGAATTTAGTTGAATAAATTCCAGCATGTAATGTATGTAAGTGAGAGAGACGCGTGGAATAGTTCCACATGTCCATAATGTTGGGCCATCAATAGTGGAGCCGGGACATCCTCGGCGGGCGGACCTTGGCCGCGGCTGGCGCGCTGCCAAAGGTCGTCCTTGCCCACTTTCACCGCTATCGATTTTGGAAGATACCCCACATCGAGGCTTATTGCCCCGGCTCCAGCACACACAAGTGCAAGTTCACTTGTTATTGTTCTGGTGGCAGCTGCTGCGCTGCTGTTATGCTAATAGCTACGACCTACGCGCCGCACTAATTGTCACCACATGATATCCAACTCCAAATTAATTTAAAATAGAGTTTAAAATTACGTTACCAGCAAAGTAAAACTATTATAAGAAATAATTTTAGGTACTACATCTAAGTATTGTTAAAAGTCTACATAGAAACAATTGTAATGCTTTAAGGTTTTATTACCAGAGACTATCCCTACATACGGCGGAGGCGTGTAAATCACTTGAATTTTTACTTCCCACGTGAGTTATAAAATCCAGAACATATAAATAACACTCATTTGGAACACGCTACCATTACTAACACTTTAGAACCGTTCGACAATTCTCTCTAAATCAAAATTCCGTCCGAGTCACTCACACGAGGTTGTAGGTTATGTTATTTAACAAAATCTTATCCTAAAAATATCTTGGCATGGATTTGTTCGAGAAAATATTTCCAATAACAAAGATTGTACGACCTTCACAATACAACGAGATGAGATAAACACTAAGTTAGGGAACTAAAAAGCTCAATTTCGGAAGGATTACGAAGCGAAGTGATTTGCATAGCCAATATTATTAAAGAAGAGTAAGTAAAGACTGAAGAATTGCGTACAATCACGCTTGCAGGCGCGGGCGGGACGTTAGCCGCCGCGCACATTCTGTGTCACGCAGCCACTGAGGAAGGACACGAGATAATTCTAGGAATTTGCATTTTAATCACTATGTCGCCACCCCTTGATGGACATAGACAAAATGGATGAATTTAAATTCACATTTTGCATAACTTACATGTCACATGGTGACTGGGTCAAGCAGACAAGAAGACAATCAACACTATCACTTCACTGTACTATACTCCTCCCTACACAACACATCGTTACACGAATATTTCTCCTGAACAACTTCGCAAGAGAACATTTAATAAGAATATCGTCGCCGTCGGTTTCAAAACGTTCACATACTTCATTTTGATTTATATATTCCGCCGAGTTTTCATGAAATCTTAGAGTAATGGAATTTATAAAGTACTGAGAGAATTTTACTATTATGTGAGCTATAATACTGTAGGTAGATTATTTGCACAGGTTAAAATTGAAGTGGGTGGATATATTACAATGAAAGTTTTTATTAACAAAAAAGTGTAAGACGACAAGACACATTACTCCGAGGTACAGGTTACACAATTACAGTAACAATGTCAACCTGAAATTTTCTTATAAAATCTGTGCTGGAGTGAAACACTCGTGAAATTACATAGCCCTCTCAGAGTGACGTAATTCCCTCACAAAACTCCTTTATAACGCCTTATAAAAGCCGGAGAAAGATTTTTTACACCACTGTATTAATGTTTGAAGAAATGTTAGAGAGTTTTTAATGTCTTAGTGAGACACATTAAAGTTCGCGTTGAGCTGAACATTAGTTGGATACATAAAAACGTTTATGAGTTGGACATTGAAAATGTGAAAGTATATGGAGGTAAATAAAAGAAAATAATACAGAGTATTATTGCCGTAACACATTTAAGAGAGACTATCGGAACATACTGCCAAGTTTCCACATATCACAAAGTTCTGACATGGAGAGGACAGGAGTATGGGATGACTGTGAAGGATCATCGATCATCAATATGTCACTGCTGCTAAGAAATACTTTTAACAACATATTATTTTCCATTATTGTTGTGATTGTTGTCATACTACATTAACTTTCATAACGTTGCACACTCATTTCAACAGCAGCTAATAGAAAAGTTAGGAAATACTCCAAAATCAGAACGGTAGTAGCTATTCGACAGCGTCGTGACCGCACGTCGTGTCTCGGATAGTTGTGCAGTAATCCAGCACAGCTACATATCTGTGTGACAGCGCACAGCCTTCCAGCCGCGCCATATCTGGCCACATCTCCAGATGTTCCCCGAATTGGGTCAATGTTCTAACGGAACATAGTATTGACTTGTGCAAACTGGAATCTGCACATTTGATGCGATTCTATTTTTAGTTCGAGTTGCGGCATCGATTTATGTGTATTCATGTGAAGCTCCAGCTTAACGGTTTATGGTATTGTTACAACAGGATCGCGCCAGTGCCAACTCGCGGTAACATCGGCCATTCCGGCAAGATTTATTACAAAATTCTTCGGTTTCGATTTCAATATTTACAACATAAACGCAGATTACGATGTTCTATAAATAACTTTGTTTAGGATCGTATTCCTTGTAATTTCGGAACTCTTCGGAGCGAATCTGAGAGAAAAGTGTGTGAAGTATTTCATAGAAGCAGCGTTTTATTAAAATTTACAAAGCTGCTGTTTATGCTTTCGTTTCTTTCAATAAACCGAAGTCATGTTACTCGCGCCCACCTGCTTGGTGTCACGGTGACACCTTCCAGTTGACCTGTGACCTTCACACGTAGGTGTTTCGGAGTTAGCCGCTGAAATATTAACACATCGTTACCATACGGCCAGTTCGTCATTCAGTCGCCTGCTCCGACGTTAATTAACGGACGCCTCGGGCACGGTCGGGATTGGAACCGACGACCCGTTGCGTAGATTGCCTATTAACACCCGTCTATGTAAAACCAGTGACACCAGTTACTGTGAAGCGGTTTGTTAGAGATCACTCTCTACATAGATAATGTTTATTACACATTTTACATACACTCGTAACTATTCACACGAGTACCAGCGGGAACGATGCCGGGTAATCGAATTTAATCATCGCATAATTCAACCGGGTCGTACCGTAACGTGTGGTCAAAACTAATAACCGGTGGTAACGGCCAGACAGACGTACTTTGTGAGTAATTCCTTAATTGCCATAGTTGGTACACTAGTCGCCGTCACAGAACAATTAGGTTTAATCTCTAAGTAGACTTGATGTGACTTACGTGGGAAGTAAACCTTGGAATGTTTTGCCCAAAATGTAGCATATTGTTCGTCTACGCTACGAAGTCGCTCGAAGTTTCATTTTGTCTGAGATTACACGCGCATGGGGAGATGATATTGTAAAACCCAATGTTTTTGTTATTTGTAAGGATACTATGTAAAATTTCTCGTTCTGGGATTTTAATTAATTGAGCCGAGCGAGTAAGATAAATAGCGGATTGGAAACTTTTATACAATTATGTTTTTGACTTTTAAAAAAAATACAAGCTTTATCATAAACGGACTTAAGATAGGAAGCGTCAACGGATAATGAAGAAATTAAACGAGTTACCATTTCAAAATAAATGACAACATTAAGGTTCCAGATTTTAAAGCTTGCTTTCAGATGCTAAGCTTCTAAAACTAAATATTCCTTTTAGCAGCTTTATAAGTATAACTAGCTGTTGCCCGCGACTACGTCCGCGTAGATTAATGACTTCTGACAGAATTCATCAGAATCAATTCAGTGCCCAATTAAGATTTACCTATTGTGAAATGATTTATCGTAATTTCAATAAATTAAAAATCCCACAGGGTTCTTACCAGTCCCGGCCTGATCACGTAAGTTTTGAGTAATAAAAACTTCGACTATTGTTGTACAGAATCTCTATGAAATAAGTTCAGTGGTTAAAAGATAGAGAGTCCTGGAGCATTGACGCATAGTTCCCGTTCCCGAGGGACTTCTGTGATAAAAACTATCATATGTTACTCAGGTCCCAAATCATCGTTTTACCGAATGTAATTCAAAAAGATTCAATGATTCTAGATTCAATTTTCATTCCCAATTTCACACCAACTATCATTCCCTATTTTATCCCCTTAGGGGTGGAATTTATCAAAATCCTTTCTAAGGAGATACCTATGTCATAATGACTTTATGCATGCAAAGTCTCAGCCCGATCGGTTTAAAACTGGCAAAGTATCACACAAACTTTCACCCTCTATTACCCACTAACAATTACCCACTTTGGAGTGGAAATGTTCAAAAACCTTTCTAAAGGGACGTGTACGTCATAATATCTACCTGCACGCCGAATTTCAACCCGATCTGTGTAAAACTAACAAAGCCTCAAACTTTCATCCCCTACATTATCCCATTGGAGGTGGAAATGATCAAAATCCTTACTTGGAGATGCCTACGTCATAACATCTACTTTCATGCCGAATTTCATCCCCATCGGTATAAAACTGACAAAGTTTCATACAAACTTTCACCCCTATTTTACCTTCTTGGGGGGTGGAAATGATCAAAATCCTTTCTTAGAGGATGTTTACGTCAAAATATCTATCGGCACGCCAAATTTCAACCAGATCGTTTTATAATTCACAAAGTTCCATACGAACTTTCACCCCCTATTTTACCCTCTTGGGAGTCCCAAGAGGGTGAAAGTTCTCTTATTTATTCTTTTATTTCTTATTTTCACTCCCAAGTTGGGAGTGAAAATGACCAAAATTCTTTCTTAGAAGATGCTTACGTCATAACATCTATCTGCATGCCAAATTTCAACCCGATCGATTTAAAACTGACAGTCTCATACAAACTTCCATCCCATTTTTTACCCCCTTGGGGGTGGAAATTATCAAAATCCTTTCAAAGCGGATGCTTACGTCATAACATCTATCTGCATACCAAATTTCAACCCGATCGGTTTAAAACTGACAAAGACCCATACAACTTTCATCCCCTATTTTACCCCCTTGGGAGTGGAAATTATCAAAATCCTTTCACAGCGGATGCCTACGTCATAACATCTATCTGCATGCCAAATTTCAACCCGATCGGTTTAAAGCTGACAAAGTCTCATACAAACTTTCATCCCCTATTTTACCCCCTTGGGGGTGGAAAATATCAAAATCCTTTCACAGCGGATGCTTACGTCATAACATCTATCTGCATGCCAAATTACAACCCGATCGGTTTAAAACTGACAAAGTCTCATACAAACATTCATCCCCTATTTTACCCCCTTGGGGGTGGAAATTATCAAAATCCTTTCACAGTGTATGCTTACGTCATAACATCTATCTGCATGCCAAATTTCAACCCGATCAGTTAAAAACTGACAAAGTTTCATACAAACATTCATCTCCTTTTTTACCCCCTTGGGGGTGGAAATTATCAAAATCCTTTCTTAGCGGATGCCTACGTCATAACATCTATCTGTATGCCAAATTTTAGCCCAATCTGTCCAGCGGTTTGGGCTGTGCGTTGATAGATCACTATGTCAGTCAGTCAGTCAGTCAATCACCTTAGAATTATATACCTCTATATATAGAGGTAGATTAAGGAAATGAAATGTAACAATAAAGTAAGGCAGTGTCTCCGCGGGGGGCGAGGTAACTGGGTCACTTACACAGTAGATATATTCGGTGGCAGCAGAGGCAGTCAAATAAAACGATGTTTAACTTAATGATAGTTATATTGAAAGAATGAAAATTACATTAATTATTATATCTAATTAGTATTCATAAGTCGACGATTGACCAAAGAATGCTTATTGGAATCTACCCGTGGCGCAATCACACAGTTCGCGTAAATGGTGTCGCCTTCGAGCAACACGAGGCGCCGCGTCAGCGCAATTGTCAGGTCGTACAACTTTAGCGATATACCGCGGTTATGCCTGCGTAACACCTCCCCCCGTAGAACAGCGACTATTGAAGACTGTGGTCGTAAATTGTGCTGGAAGATGACCCGATCCATTGCCTTGTGTTTCTGGGACAGTGTATGTACCTTGCAGTTGCATTTCCTCATTTCTAGTCTGTCTTTCCTTAGGTTTCATTTGTTTCAAGTGATATTTCCGGTATGTTAATCCAATAACTAGTGCACATATACCGAATAGTAGTGCATACAGCGGTATAGTTGTGTGATATAAAGTGATGTCCGAACTTGTCTCGAAGATGGGTGACTGTAGTTCAATTTCTTTATTGGTAGCGTGGAGTTGGTTTAGGTTGATTGAATTGAGCTTGAGTGTCGGTGATGCTGGTGGGTAAGGAGTATCTTCCTTAGGAATGTGTATTATCTTTAATGCTTGACCTTTCAGGCGATCTTTGGAGTTTGAGATAGTGAACTCAGTTGTTTCTATAAAGCAGTTGTGAGGGACTATGGCGAGATAACTTCCTTGCACTATCTTGTAGACATCTTGTTCGCAGGATAGGCGTATCTTCGTTGGGGTTGGCAAGCTAATAGCATAGTGGCGGTCGTCGAGTTTTTCATAAGCTGGTTTTTGTAGGGATATAGTTACTGGTTGGCATTCAGGAATCTTCTGCTGCATCGTGATGAGGGTTGCAACACAGTCTGGCGATGTTCGGCTCTGTACGTTGTGTATCTCTTCACATAGATACCCTTTAGTGGACTTCGGGCATTCTGCCTCTATATACTTTAAATCTTTCAGATGGATAGCAAGAAATTGGAAATGAGGGGTAAGGATTTCGTGATTTTTATTGGGAACAATGGAAATTTTATACAAGTCGTAGACTTGTGGCAAGATGACTGGGAATTTGTAAACTATTACTATATCATTGCCCACGTAGTAAGAACCTAATTGTATGACATCATAATATTCTCGGGCTCCTATATCTAATACTTTATTGCTACCATAGAGATTACGTAACTTACTAATTATAGACCTAATAGAATTTAAACTTATGACGTCGTGGTGTGCTGTAGAAGTTCTTATGAATGCTAGTACATTTTGTAACTTTGAAATCTCTTGGGACAACATATCTACGTTGTCACTGATTATTAGGATAGTTTGTCCTAAATGAGCATATTGTACTAACTCGTGTTTTCCGACGTCTAAACTACGTGTGAGATTATTAACTAAAACTGCAAACTTATTCTGATTATCAACTATATCATCTAATACCTTAGAGTGTTGAGTTATCCAATTTTTAGTTAGGCTCACGTGATTGTTAAATTCAGTTAAAATCTTATTGTCATTATTTTTGATCATCTGGATGGCATTATTAAAATGTACTGCGTCTGTATAATCTAAATTTCCAGTTATGCTTTTTATAACAGAACCAAGACCATCTACGAGGCCTCTCTTAGCACGGTTAATTTCAAATGACTGTAAGTGCTCCAAGACGGTTTCTAATTTATGTTTCAAATATTCCATATGAGGACTAAACAAGGACAGAGTGGTGTTATTAAGTTCAGGGCTTAGATCGTCAAGTTGCTTATGGACAGCATCTATTTTATCTTGCAACTCTTTGAGGTTAACATGTTGTAAGAAGGAATGGTAGTGAGACACTATGTTACAGGGACCTAATTTGAAGGGCAGTACACCGGGACCATCGTCAAGACTTTCAAGTTTTATCTCCAGCGTTAGGACCAAATGTATCAGAGAATGCAGGAGTAGAAGAAGTACCGGGGGAATCCTGTAACAATTGAGCGCTTTTAGGTAATTTCTTTAGGCGTGATTTAGCAACGGGTCCACGACTTTTGCGTGTATATATGTGTATTGGGAGGTTTTCCGTGACAGTATCGTGCATGTATCGCGGTGCTATTTTCTGACGAGAAGCAAACGGGTTTTTCACGAATATATTCTGCTTTGGAGAATATTGAACTTCAGTTTCGCGAGCTTTATTGCGACTATCTATTAGATCTTTACGGTGTGACAAACTAGAATCATGAATCAAATTATAGGCTTCAGTCATCTTATTTTTATGTTCCTCCATATACTGCTGTAATAAATGTACTGATAAGTCCATGTCCAATGGGTCTCGTGGATCAAAATGTCCTGTAATTACGTCGATCGGTCTACATCTCGTAAAACTATGTATGGAACTATTGTAAGCTAGTAGGGCATAGTTAGTTAAATTCATAACGGATTCATTCTTTTGGGCAACTTTCAAAATGCGTAAATGTTCTAAGAGTGTGGAGTGAAACCTTTCTACAATGCCATTTTCGTTCGGCGTATGAGCAGCTATTCTATGATGTTGAACCTTATGTAGTTTTACAAATTCAGCAAACAGTTGATTGGTGAATTCCGGTCCATTGTCCGTCACTACAGTGTATGGTAACCCATGGTGGGTACAAAATTTCAGTAACGCCTGCACTACACTTACTGCTGTTCCGTCTCTTAAATAATAGGCCTGGGCATACTTTGAAAAAGCATCAACGATAGTCATGAATTTTTCATGCTGAATGGTAAGTAAATCTAGATGGACAATTTCAAAAGGCTTAGATGGTGGTGGTACTAATCGAAACTGTTGTTTTACAGGGCTACGGTCGTATTTAGCCTGACCACAGACGGTACAGTCATTAATGAATTTAGTGATATGCTCTCTCATTTTTGGCCAATAATACTTATGAGACAAAGCTAGATAGCATTCGTTGATACCTCTGTGATTTGTTTTACCATCATGATATTTATTGATTATATCTTGCTGTCTCAAATATTCGCTTACGTTCTCTAGTTCTTTTTTTGTTAAGACAAGGTTAATTGCCGAGTTCTTAAAGGTTTTCTGTACAATTGGGATAATGGTATACATGGCTAATGGCGGATTTATAAGTAAACCTGTCTTAATTTTGGGTCGGACGTATTCCTTTATAGCGTTACTAACATCCTCTTCGAGGTTAGACTCTGACAGTTGTACTACGGTGCGAATGTGAGTTGCAAAAGGTTTTGTAATGGATGGTTTTCCTTTAATATCGCCTACAATGGTGAAAACTAACTGGCTGGTAAATTTATTCAGAGGATCGTCTGTGATTGGGATTTCTAGGATGGGGTTCTCGTTATCAGTATGAACAGTTAAAGTTTTAGAATCATCTGCAGCTTCTGGGGCTGTAAGCGTTCTGGAATCAGTATCCGATACTCCCTGTTCAGATGGGTTTACAACTATGGAACTTATCTCATGATTATGAATTTCCAGACGAGATAAAGCATCGGCGTTGGTATTAAACTTGCCTTGCTTATAAATGACAGTAAAGTCATATTCAGACAACTTTGAGCGCCATCTTGTTAATCTCGAATTGGGTTCCCTAAGACTCATAACCCATTGTAAGGGTTTGTGATCCGTAATTATTTTGAATTTTCTGCCAAAAAGATATGGTCTGAAGTATTTGCAAGCCCACACGATAGCCAATAACTCTTTCTCTATCGTGCTATAATTGAGTTCACTTGAATTTAGGGTTCTGGACGCGTACGCGATTGGTTTGTCGGAGCCTATTTGCCCTTGGGATAATACGGCACCTATTGCAACATTGGACGCGTCTGTGGTAAGTATAAACTCCTTAGAGAAATCGGGGTATTGTAGGATGGGATCGTTTGTAAGTAAAGTTTTGCAATGTTCGAAACAAGAGATGTAATTATGATCATAAACTATTTTAGAACCTTTCTTTAGGCATTGAGTTAGAGGTTTAGTTATACGGGCAAAATCAGGTATAAATTTCCTATAGTATCCGAGCAGGCCTAGGAAACGTTTTATTTCTGTAGTAGTTTTGGGCAGGGGGTAGTTTTTTATTACGCTAATTTTGTTTGGGTTTGGTTTGACTCCATCTTTACAGATAATGTGGCCTAAAAATTCAGTCTCTAACTTCAAGAATTCAGACTTGTCCATCTGAATCTTAAAATTAGATTCTCTCAATCTTTTGAAAACTCTTTCCAAATTAACAATATGCTCTTGCAGGGAAGTGCTAAAAATTATGACATCATCTAGGTACACGAGACAGATGTCCTGAAGGTCTCGTAGGACATTGTCCATTACTCGCTGAAAAGTGGCCGGAGAGTTTTTCAAACCCATCGGCATTCTCAAGAATTCGTAATGGCCATTCTCAACATTGAAGGCGGTTTTATGTATATCCGAGGGGTCAAGTTCCACCTGGTAGAAGCCGCTGGCAAGGTCGAGAGTGGTGAAATATTGACATTTACCCAATTTGTCTAAAATGTCTGAAATATTGGGTATAGGGTATTTATCGTCAATAGTCTTTTCGTTAACTTTACGAAAATCTATGACAAGACGCCATTTGACTTTGCCGGAAGCATCTGCTTTTTTTGGTACAATCCAAATAGGAGAGCTCCAGGCGGAGTCCGAGGGCCTGATGATATTCTGTTCGAGCATTTTATTAATTTGGTTCCTAACTTCTTGTTTATGGACATATGGGTATCTGTAACTCTTGGCATGTACGGGAATTTCATCAGTTGTTCTAATCCTATGCTTGATTTTGTTTGTGAATGTTAACGGTTCTCCTTCTAAGTAAAACACGTCTGAGTAACATGCACACAAAGCTCTTAGATTCGCCAACTCTTCCGGATTTAAGTGATCGGTTCGGAGCCGTGATAGAACTTCTTGTGTGCGATTTGATAATTGCTCTACGCATTTACTCTCTAGATTAAATGGTTCGGCGCTAACAGGACGATCCATAGAAAATATTACGTCGTTGGGGGAACTATTAGAAATTTCTACCCAACCTCTACTATTTTTTACTGTAGTAAAGCAATCAGAAATTAAACAATTACTAATCGTCTGATCCGGAACAAATACGTCTCCATCTTTTGAATTTATTGGTAGTTTTACTAATTTAGATGACTGGGCTGGTATAATATCTTCATAGAGGTTAGCGTTTCGAGAATCATACATGGTGATGGGTATTTCAGTATTTCTAGTAATTAATTTTTTATTCCTAAGGTCGATGTTAGTATGCCACTCATCTAATAGATCGAAACCAAGAAGACCATCAAAGTAATTATGGAAGTCCAAAATAAATAAAGTTATGTCTCCTTGCTCTTTAAATTCGGGAAAACTAGGCAAAGTGATAGAATAATTATTTTTATAAATGTTATGTGCATTTGTAACTTCAAAAGGGCTGTAATTAAGAGGCACATGAGGGAAATATTTTTGAACTGCTTGGGGTGAAATAAAAGATTGATTGGCCCCGGTATCTATGAGGAATTTTAAGGGCGGGTTATGGATTTGTACGTAGCCAAGTTGTCTTTGAATATTAAAATTAACATCTATTTTGGTTTTTCTAATTTCGAGTCCTTGGAAAAATTTTCATCGCTCTCATGGTGGACATTTTCCTTAGAACTAAGTTCCTCTACTACGGGGACTTCATATTGCTCATAGTTACTAAAATCAGAATAATCATGGTAAGGATCATAGCCTTGGTCACAGTCATAGTAGTCGAAGTCATAATAGGGTTCATAGTCACATTCATAGTTGTTCATCTCACGTGTTTTAAAGTAGTTGGTCGGGGGCGGATTACCAAATTTTCGCCAATCGTGACTAGCCAAAGGTAACGGCTTAGGCACAAAGTGACTAACGCCACTCATAGGTCGCGGTATATTATTAGAGTTGTTAATTGGTTGCGCGTGTGGTCTGTTAGGTAGTCTAAATACTTCACTTCGAGCGTTATAATTTGGTGGTGGCGCGCGGAACATCTGCTGGGTGCGTGTTGGACCGCGAGGTTGCTGTGACTGAGGAGTATTATGCCGCCAACTTTGATTAGGTTGAGAACCAAATTGTTGAAAGCGCGATGGACCAGGCATATTAAATGGCTGGGCTCTTGAAGGACCAGGCATATTTAATGCGGGGAATCGTTGAACAAAACTATTTAACGGAAGGTTAAAGATGGGTTTAGATGGTTGTTGAAAATTATCCTTTTTGTGAGAAGCACTGTCACTGCGTTGCTGCATGTACATCGTGTTAAGTTCCTCCTGGACAAACTCGAGAGCTTTCTCGATTGTTTCAGGGCGCATGCAGCGAATTTTAGACCCTAGAGGATCCTTTAACCCGCGTAGATAACATTGTAGTGTCAACTTTTTATAGAGATCTCGCTTTGCGTCTATGGTGGTACTTACATTCTCGTGCAGCGTCACGTACGTCATAATAGTGCTAAATAGATTTTGACAGCGTTCATAAAACTCCTGTGGGGTAGAAGACCCTTGAGTCTGCAAGGACAAATCTGTATAAAGGGCGGTTTCGTCGCGATGGTCAGCGAAATTATTGACGAGTGCATTTCTAATACCGATCCAATTTTCAGGAATACCATTAGAATTTATCAATCGAGCCGCAGAGCCTGTGACCTTATTCAAAATCCCATTTATGAGAGCTAAATTGGTTAACTCATAACCCGGTTCTGTTTTAAAGTAAGCCAATACTAGTTGGTCGCATAAATTCACAAAGCGCGTGAGCACATGAGGATTGCCGTCAAAATCAGGCAAAACCCTAAGGGATTTATAAATTTCATTTATTTTATCCTGTGACATTTCTACGTTTAAATGACTAATATCGTCCAATTGTCTTAATTCGTCTATAGCACTGAGCCTACTTGATTTACTGGTGTTACCCGACGAGGTTCGGGTACGTGATACCCGTGGATGAAAAATTTTGAGAGTTTACTAACCACTAACAAAAAACTAACTATAAAACTAAAATTACAAATTACTGGAATACGATTCTTGCCACGACAGAAATAATAAATGAGGATAAAGGATTTACTTAAAATAGGATGTACGTAAGGATTTGAAAGATTCAAAGTACTTACAACATTGTTTTATTGCCGAATCGTTGTCTGGATTCACCTCTGCTGACGTCTCCCGATGATGGTTCTGGATACTCGAGAATCGGTAAGTCGCGCGGGACTTCGCTCCGATTTTAGGGGAAAATCTTGACACGAACCGACCTAATATCTCTTCGAGTATCCTACCGACTGCGCCAGATATATTCGGTGGCAGCAGAGGCAGTCAAATAAAACGATGTTTAACTTAATGATAGTTATATTGAAAGAATGAAAATTACATTAATTATTATATCTAATTAGTATTCATAAGTCGACGATTGACCAAAGAATGCTTATTGGAATCTACCCGTGGCGCAATCACACAGTTCGCGTAAATGGTGTCGCCTTCGAGCAACACGAGGCGCCGCGTCAGCGCAATTGTCAGGTCGTACAACTTTAGCGATATACCGCGGTTATGCCTGCGTAACACAGTTATACAGTATTTTTGTTTTTATCCACATTAATGCTATAAACACGACTGTGACTGCGCCGGCTAAATAAAAAAAAAATACTCGTCTGGAAGTATCGACGCTAACACAACGGTAGAGCACGACGTTCGCAAAATTACCGACAGACTATTTCAAAAAGGATGTTCTTCCATCATTGAATTTAAGTGTGGGAGAGCTATGCTTCGGCACGAATGGGCAGGCTCGACCGGAGTGATACCACGGCCTCATAGAAAACCGACGTGAAGCAACGCTTGCGTTGTGTTTCGTCGTGTGAGTGAGATTACCGGAGGCCCAATTACCCTCCCCTTCCCCAATGTCCCCAATCCCTGAATCCCCAACAATCCTCACCAGCATATGTCATATAAAAAAATGAAATCAGAGATTCATCTTTGTAAAAGTAAACTAAATAGAACAAGAAAAATACTGAATAGAAACCATACAACTGGTTTCGAATAGAAAGCTAGCATGTTTCGCCATAAAACACAATCTAAACTTTCTTCTGAACTCGTAACAAAATAGAAAAAATATAAACAATATCAAAGCCGACTGGGTATACACGAATCTATTTGTGTAAGAAGAGAACAATGGCGGCATGGGGTGACTGCGTAACGACTACGTTACGGGAAACACCGCTTTCAATGTCGAACAAATTGTCACTGTTGCCTGCTATAGAAAAAGGTGTGCCCTTGTAATACTAGCTACTAAACCTAATTAGAATCAACAAAAGTGAAATCTCCAGAATGTTCACGTTGTACTCCAAACACAAACACGTGTGTGTATGTTTGTGTGTGTATAATGGGCCACTCTAATTAACGGCTATAAGAACTTTTATTATGGTCCGAGTTGACTAACAGATTAATGATCGTACTGTTGTTATTAGCGCCCACAATCCTTTATCGCGTTCATTAGAAAGCGGTGCTTTATTCACCACGTACTAAAGTGCTATATTTACTTTGTTTTTTCTGGCATTAATCGATTTATTCACTTCGCTAGTTTGTTAATTCTAATCTGTAAATAAAACAAATCTTCCGATAGCTTAGAGAATGGACCCCACGTACAGATCTCGACAGAATTAGGTTAATTACTCGCTAGCGAATACCTACTTAGCACTATGAACACAATCTTAACAACAAATCTTTATTTGCTTAATCTGTAAGATACCGCTTCCGTCCTTGTTTCGGTAATGAAGCTAACGTGGATTTTTAGCTTATTGTCAAGTTAATACAATACACGTGGCTTGTTGTGGTCATTCACAACAACAGGTAACAATACCATAGAACTAAATGAACCAATAAATCTGGCTAATAATTCGCCTATTAATCTGACATAATTAGCTGCATGTTAACCTGCCTAGGATGGATAGACACAACACGCATTGTATACAGACACAATTAATCTACAGGCAAGTCTGTCAGCCGCTGGCTGGAGTCTGGCTGCTGATTGCAATTATATGCAGATTCGCACGAGAGCACTTGCTACCAGCCACTTGAAATACATACCTCAATTAATACTTATGAACTAATAATTAGCGTGAGCCACCGATCAGTAATTAAAAACTTAAATAGTTAAATGAAGATTTAAGTTTTACTAAGTTTAAACGTGATCAAGTCATTAGTAAACAGTTCGTTAAAACTGATTAAACAAGCTCAACTTAGAATCCGATATTTACATTTTATAATATTTAAAGCTAGCACCAGCAACTTCGTCTCATGGTTCAGCGCATTAGGCAAGCTTCACTAACTTAAAACCTTGCGTAACATCTTTTTTGTGAAACTTGGCAAACATTATTTGATCAGGATAATGCGAAAATCAGCAAGACAGCAACTTCAAAAGATTTTGCGGGAACACTTAAACTTCAAACAGCTGTACTGGACCCGTATAAGATTTGATTAAACAAAGTCTGCAGTGTTGATTAACTCGTCGAGTACCGGTTTTGTAGACACAATTATAGAATAATAGGTTGTGTTTGACAGTTTAAACAAAGTTCAGTGCCCAAGAAACCCAATATTTCGGGACCTATTTCATCTGTAGTTATAATATAAAACAGTATCCGAGATCAAAAGCGTTCCCATGCCCCGCGAGCTACAGTGCTGGACGAAGTTCTCCTGTTCCGTTACGTATAACTTATTTGTTACCGAGCCCGGCCGAATGTCTCCGAGTGTCGCCGAATATTCCATGCTAACTTAGCATTGTAATCTTTCTTTGTTCCGGGTTTTGAGAGGGTTCTTCATTGTGGAAAATTAGTCAACATTTCTCTTTCATTTGAACACAACTGCCAATTACCCTTTGGAGATAAAGTATTTTTCATTGCGGTTTGATGGATTGTTTTTGTGAGTTTTGGCACTTCTCGAGGATGAATGGAGTTAGAACGTTCAGTTTATTTGGGAAGATTATAATGAAGATCAAAAGAGAAGTTAAACTTATCCAACTGCTTTTAATGATGATTTATTCATTAGTTACAACTAGAATTACAACTCTATTAATTGAAAGTAGTATCAAAGTAGTGTCATATTAATATTCCGGCGGCAGTGCTGAACAATCCGGCAGCATTACACAAGCTGGTGAATAGTTAATGTCGTAACAGCTCGATATAGACGTCGCTCCAATTTAATATTACATCGAAATAGAAAGCTCTGCGCCCCGGGGGGCGATCCCCCTACAATTGATGCAAATAAACTATTGTAATTGCAAAACTGCAAATGGAAATTAATGATGAATAATAGCAACACAGTGGGAGAAGGGAAGCTCTTGCACTCTGAGTAGAACAAAACTACTTACTCTTAAAATGGTCAATTTGAATGTACTATTATTTCAAGAGGTAAGACGTGTACACGCTATCTTTCAACATTTATTATTATACTGTTACAGTTGTTAACTAAAGCACAAGTACGGCGACAAATATGGCATTACATAATCGCTAATTCATGGAAATGCATCATGAAATAACACAATACGTGTAACATGGTGTAATCCTCAAAAAGTGTTGTGTGGGGGCGATAACCTTCGGAATGATATCGGCTGATTATTTGCGCGTTCAATTTTCACAATTACGCGGGCAGACAAACACGGTTCTAGTAAACACTGGAGTTAGCATTAAGGTTATACAGAACACTAAGTTTACTTTATTCCAGAACTTTCTACTGGTCGCAATTACATGGATTGATTGCTTTATATGTATTTCACTTACTAATTTCAGTTCCCGTTAAACTTGTTAATATTCTGTTTTCTATTTTAATACGGACACGGCTTTTTCAGTATAAACCAATTCTCTAATAACATCTATTTAAATAACTCCCCAAGGTACAACAATCCAACATAGATGTGTAGAATATTAATTTGATGTGTTTAGTGTATGGCTTACAAGCACAATCCAATCTACCGTTATAGTTCCTAGTGTTGCTATTTCATCAATTTCTATGAACAATTCATGATATTGCAACACTGTAGTTAATTAGTTTTAGTATCAACAGAACACCGAACTATGATATTAATAATCAAGTCATTCTCGATAAAATACAAGGAAAAGCCAAGTTTAACAAAATATTTTTCAAAATTTTGTTTTAAATACATGCCCACAAAGACTATAATCCCACAGCACGGCACAGTAATCTTACTACAAATAGGCATAGAGTTTACTTGCCTCGTATTCAAAAGAAATGCAATTATGAATGCGCCCATGCACCTATTGTTTCGAACACAATCGTCCCTCTGTACGGGCGCACGACAAAGACTGCAAGCGACGGCTTACGACTTACTTTGCTGAAGGCATTCGAATGAAAAACTATCGGTTTATATTTCTTTAACATTCTTTATGAAAAAAGCCTACAGTACAAAGTTTTTGTAATAACATTATTATGTAACTGAAGGTTTTTAAAGATGCCAATAAATTTATAGTTAAGCATTCGTGTGAATAAGCGAAAGCTAACAAATAGTCCCAAAATATTTAGGTTCGAACACTAAACGCCGAATAATTTGTACAAATCTGACTAATGAATAAGCAGCACAGACTATTACATCGCCCGTTGTACCGATCTGCGTGCGGATTCCACCGTCTGGCTCCTAGACATTATATTCAATTTATTTCTATTAGTTCATTCTCACTTATATTCATTTATTTATTTATTTACACTTTTTGCACAATGGGTATACAATGGCGGACTTAATGCCTAGTCCATTCTCTAACACTCAACCTTATAGTCGAATCTTTAGAAAATATACTATAACTACTTACATCCATAACAAAAACCTGCGTGTAAATACGTCACAACAATAAAAAAGTACACAAAACCTAGCAATTACAAATTATTGCAAAAAAGCTGTCGCTCCAGAGTGCTTCAACCAACTTATAAAGTAGATATCTAAGTAATAAGTGTATACAAATAGACGTGCCCTAACTGAAGTACTTGAAGTTTTCAATAAGTTACTCAGAATTTGGTTTATGTTTTTGCTCAGTTTTATTGTAGAGTCCAAGTGATGTGATTTTTGAATATTTAACTTGTCATTTTGTCCGATCATACATAAATTTAATGAAATCGAAAGACACAAATTGAAAATATATAGAATTCTATTACTAAAGTGACAAACTAATAAAACGTAGGAAATAACATAACATCGAAAAAACATTTTTTCAGCGACTCGTGGCCAAAAGTTTCAACACGTATTAACATGCTCGAATACAATTCGGCGTAGTAAATCAAAACGTCCAAAAGCTAACCATTACTACAAGACTTATCTCCCCTATATTCCTAACCCAAACACCTGATAGAGCCTCCTCGCTCATAACTCCTCGCTCATTCTCCTGGCTGGCCGCCAGCGCTGGAGCCCCACATTTCATATTCAAAGCCTTCGCTGTAACACTTCAGCAGCCGTGACTAACTGAGCCAGGTCTAAGTGAATAAGTAAACAAATCTATACGAGTTTGTTTACTCGTATAGATTTGTTTACTTAAGGACTGGACTATTTATTTTGTTACTTTATGTGCGAAGCCAACCAACAAATAACGTTAATATTTACTAATTTATTCAAACCAATAACTTTTAACATATATGTAGGATAATTTCAAAAACTGAATAAAAGCTCTCTGACCTTGACTATTTTGAAATCGTCAATCGTCTAAAGCTTTTGAAAGAAACGCATTGTTTCCTAAAAATATCTAGCAATGACTCACGCTCACACATAAATGTATCTACTCAAGAATTACCCAGTATAACAAACTTCTAAAACACTATAATGCATTTGATTTGACTAGAGAACGCGTGCAATTTTACGTCAGTGCATGATTGTGTCGGATGATCTCAAGTGGCGCACGATACACGTCACGGGCACGCTGTACTCGCGTGCACTCACATTCTTATACATAGTCATTGTGTTGTGCTATTTGTACATAGTTCAGGTTCGAAATTGTTCAGTATTTATACCTTTTCTCAATGACCGCTGTATTCGTAATCAATATTCAATTTGTCTCCCGAAGTATTTATAAACAATTATATGGAGTGCTTCAGTACCTAAATAAACTTGCATGTGTACATAGATAAGATAACTCCCACTTTATCGGCCAGTTATCGTGTGCCAGTGCAATTACTACAAGAAAAACACTCCACTAATATTTAGTGCTTACCATGTCATGACGGTTAGATAACAAAGAAACGTATAAACAATTCAAATTTCTGTATTGTTTATAACTCGAAACAAAACGTCACAACTTTACGAACTACGGTCGTAGCAAAAAGCGCGTAGTAGTAGTACTTCGTAGACCGGTTACGATTTCTCGTAGCGCTACGAGCTACGAATTTAGTAAAATACTTCGCGAGTCAACATAGTTATACAATATTTGCTGTTCTGAAATTTCAGAAATGCAACACACGTTTCAGAAACATTTTCAAGATATATGATTTTTCAGTGACCTAATATGATTGAAAATAAACATGTTCAAAGTAAAAGTCAACATATTTACCTCAATTAATTCTTAATTAGGCACTTTCGATACGTCAAATTGAATCATTAGTGAAGATAGGTGTTCGTTCCAAACTGTAAATTAGAAAGGAGAAGAACGAGCAAGAAACTACATCGTTACTCGTTATTTTTGTATAACTATAACTTTTTTTTTTTTTTTAAGGGGGGATAATCATCGAATGACTGCTCGCGCCTGGGTGAGGCGGGAGGGAGTGTCAGACTCTTACTGACTAAAAACCACCCCGTTCCTTCTCCTGCACGTCGAGCCGGAGCCCCGGTTACCCGTTAGGTTCTCCGCGACTCCGAATCGGCATCGGCCCTATTGGGCCCCATCTGTGGTGGTCTGATGGCTCTTTGAGGCGCGCGCGGAACGCGACGCGCCGTACGCTCGGGTCTGTTTCTGGTCGGACGGGGAGCCACCCATGCTCGCCGTCCGCAGGCCCGCGCTTACGGTGGCCGGAGATCGTCCCGCGATCCCCGACGCCCGGTGTGCCCTTCGTGATGGCTGGGTTGCGAGGAGGCAGCGCTTCGCTGCCTCACGCGTCCCGCCTCCTCCTTAGCTAGCATGACTGCTTCGCAAAAGGAGGAGACGGCTTCCCAGTCCCCCTCGCTCCGCATCATGGCCTGCACTAGGCCCGGACGCGAGAGGTCGCCATCGCCGATCACTTCCCTGAGGACACGGCGGTGCTCAGCCCACGCAGGGCATTCTCGCGACAGTGTGTTCCACCGTGTCCTCAGGGCGGTCCTCGCAGTGATGACACCCGGGCGTTTCCTCCCGCCCCATCAGACACAGGTACCTCCCGAAACTTCCATGTCCGGTGAGGACCTGCGTCAGGCGGTAGGTGAGGACGCCGTAGCGTCTCTCAAGCCACTCCTCAAAGAGGGGACTTACCGCTGCGATGGCAGCGAGCCCAGCCCTCGGTTGCGACAGTCGCTGCTGCCATTCCGCCATGAGATCGCGCCGGAGCTCATCCCGCCACGCACCTATCTGGCGCGGCAGCGGGGTTTCGCCCCGGCGACGTGCCTCCGCGCGCATGCTGTACACGCGCGCGAGCACCTTCGCCTCCAGATCCCACGGCGGTAATCCGGCAAGGAGGTTCGCCGACTCCCCAGAGATCGTGCGGTATCCGCGGATCATTCGGATCGCCATGACCCTCTGTGACATGAGCAGCGTCCGAGCGGGACGCCGCAGCATGTTCGGCGCCCGTATAACTATAACTAAAAAGGAGTTTTAGTAAAGTATATTTTAAATAAGAGGTGAAAGATTACTACAAGATCCTGGTACTGAGACCCTAATAAGACCAGTTCACAACATCGTTTAGAACCTACTGACAAGTTCAAAATTCCTGGAAAAATTTTCTTGTTACAAATTAAACTTAGAAAACAATTAATTTGTCTGTTTCTTGCGAACATACTAATACAATTCTCTTCATTACTAATTAACTTTTAAATCAAAATAAAGAACAAATAAAGACAAATATTTTGTTGGAGCAAATTCTTCTATATCTAAAACTATCATGTCCAGAGCACTAATTAAATGGCTATAAAAAAGTAATTTGTCAAGTTAATGGACTCCATATTGCATATAAATAAGCCTTCAGTTAGAGCTGTCATAGTTAGCACTATATATTTCGATCGAGTAGTATTAACTACAATAATTCTATATTTACTCTATTGAGTAGTTAGAAGTATAACGTTGACCCGTGGCGTGAGACCATTTTATTTTTAAACATTTAGTACTTAACTGTTATTGTATTGGAATCTTGCTTCAGCTATAGCACGTGGGTTCTGCCTTTAACCAGCATTTTAACTGATTTCAGACTGAAAATAAAACATTTCAAGATTTAGATTTGAGAAGAAGATTAGTTCACTGAACTTATCGATCGGTAGTCATTTGTTGTTTTCCAATACAATAAAGAATTATATTTGGCAAAGCCAGTAATTGTTCGGGGAATAAATAACAAATTGCGGAGTTACCGACATCCTATTAAAATATTGTGTTTTTAATCAAAATCAGTTCGATACCACACACAGGATTTTATAATATTATATCATCGCTAAACAAACAAACATGAATAATAGTTACGGTATTGTATAAGCCAGCAGGGTTGATATTGTTCCAGTATTTTACTGCGTAATAAAAACATTTGTGCAAACGCCCAAAGCTTTGACCGATCCTGAATATAACTATTAACTGTGTATTTGCTTTTACTGAATAAACGATGTATATTTGATGTTTCTCCACGTACTACAACAAGAACTTTGCCCTCGAATGGTTCGCGAGAGGAATTCGTTCCACGGAATTTTCGAGACTTCTTTTCTTAGAACTTATTTACATTGTCGTACAAAAATGTTCCATGTTCACAGGCTCCCTACAACAGGCTGTGCGTTGTCTGACAATAAAGGAACCATTTTCGTTATTTTCCTGTAAGTTACAAATAACGGAGCTTTATTACTATATTCTGAGTATTTGCTCGACGTACAATATGAAGTGGAAGTAACCGCAGTACAGCACATAGCGTGCCCAAGTGGAGACGAAGTAGGAAGGCTGTACTGTAGCAGACGCGAGACATCTCATTGTTAAACTGTGCACACAATACAACATTACTTTATACTTATTGTGCTGTGCCGTTATTGTTAACAGTTGTCTGAAGAAAACCAAACAAATGCAACCAGTTTATCAGTATGTTTTGAAACCAATTAGGCACAAAATATTCGCTACGTAACTAAGCTAGTCTCAAATGTAAAATCAATCTGTCTATGTTAACACTTGTAGTGGGATATTGCAGTCATTTCATCACAACAGCCTGTTACAAAATTTTAATGTTACCATAAAGTAAGGCTGCATATGCATGATTCTCGACAGAACATAATCCACTGTCGAAAGCCAGCTGATGAATACCACCAACTGGCGGCTTATCGTGCTGACTCAACCGAAACCCGGTCAAAATGGCCGCAGGTCGATTCCGTTAAACCATAATGAAATCTCCAGACACTCGTACTACTGAAATCACCGAACGTTTGCAGGTTATGTGTGAATAATTTAGTGCCAAACATAGGTTTAATTACGTGCACGGCTGTAGCAAACTACATTACCCCATTTATGAAATACAGGTGTAGCGAGTACTTGCCACAGAGCAGATTACAACCGTGCATTGAACTGCAATGTTCCTAGAGGTACATGACGTACGCACTTTAAAACGAATGAATTAACGTGATTAGCAAGATATAAGAATAACAACATACATACATTGTACAAATAAACACATTAAGACATTATTCCACGTTAGAAATAACAAAGTGAGACTTACGAGTATATGCGAGAAACAAAGTAAACAACAATTGTAACAGTTTAATGTAAGCCCACAAAGTATCCAAACGTTTATACATAAAAGTAATTTATTACAATTCAGGAAAAAATATTCCGGAATCCAAAGAAAAGCCGAGCAACGAGGGAACTTTACGTTTGAAATATTAAAAGGTGAGTTCCGAAGTAGAACTAGGTAAGAAAGTATTCGGTGCTCGGATGAGGGAATTAAAGAACTTTCTTCGCTATAGGACCGGACAACCAGAACGAGCAGTGCAACGAGATTTATTACTCAACTACAATAGTGCAGCACAATGAAACTCTGCAATTGTTTCAGTCTCCTGAATGGTGGAACTAGAATTTTAATAGTTACGTGGTTGATAAAAAATACAATCGATTTGAGCTTGTGAAACATATAGAAATAAATCAGTAAAGATGCAAGAGACAATTGCACGTGCACCATACCGTGCCCACTCACGAAGCCACGCGGCGTGGCTCAAATGTCTCTTGTTATAGAATAAATTTGCAATATCATCAGAGGACCGTTTTATTAAGAAGCTATTACCATACACATTGCGTCTTTCATCTAACAACAAAAGGAGGTAAGCAGCTATCTGATTATATCAATACGTCGCCGTTTTAATACAAAAACGTTTTTACGTTTATCGCAATGATAAAGCTTAGTATTGAGGTTAACAATTTGAGAGCACATAAAAGTGATTGACGAAAAATAGTGGCGACTATCTTATTTGCAATAAGTAAGTAGTATAAAAGCTCCAGCCACAAATCTCCATGGTAAAACTGTACGAGACAAGAAAAACATCTCCGACGTTGTTTTGAAGGAAACTAGTTATCTTTATTAGGGGTTATATTGGGCGCCCTAAAGGGGTTAGGGGCCGGGCAGACCGCGCTAGGTGTGCCATAGCACCCACCGTGTGAGAGACATGGACAAAGGTCGATGACTTGTTTAAGGCCACTCAGGTAAAGGCCAGCTCTTTGTCGTTGAATAAAGAACCAAGACTAAGCAATCTTTATTGCATGTAGACGAACGAAAATATATTCACTAAGGTTGCCGTTTTACGTAATGCTCGCGATTACGAGCTAACTAAATACTAATTTAATGACGACACCACCGCATTTCAACTACATGTTAATTATTGAAGAAGATAATTATGGTTGTCTCGAATTACACTGAGCTCTGAATAAGATCAAATGTAACCAAATGGATCATTAAATATGAATAACTCAGTATAGAAGTAATCCCGAGATCTATGATATCAATAAGCCAGGTACAATGTAAGTGCGGATAGTAGTAGCGGCACCTTCGAGGTTTGCATATTCAATGGAGCGACTCCAAGCCTCAACAATGTTACGAATTCATAGCTACGGAATGTGGACCGATCGATGTCTAACAAATTCTTCACTACATAGATTTCATTAAAACTTGGAATACTAACAAAACGATGAATATAAAAGGAAAACGATTCTAAAAAGCACACTACACTTGTGACTTCTCTGGTGTTGCAGAGATGTCCATGGGCGGTGCTGACTGCTTACCATCAAGTGTCACGTCTCCTCGTTTGCCCATTAACCCATAAAAATGTACCCTCTTTAAAAATTACAAAGAATTGTTATACACGGTGTTAATTACGTACTGTAACTACTATAATGACATCATATACTTTTTTTTTGTGAAAACCTTACAAATTTGTTATTACAATTTGATTGATTTTGACATTTGAATTTAACTAATTTATGACTATTTGATCTACATACTATTATTTTCTGTATCTTTTTTTTTTCTTTTTTTGTCGATTGTTGATGTATAATTTCTATGACATATTATTTGATTGCTTTATGAATGTGAAAAGATATTTTTGACTCGTACCTACATATATTGACTGATTGTGAATTTCATTAATACGTACAATGGTTGAGACATACCCAACATTTGCATGCCCAACGGGTAGAACAAAGAGATACAATATGTAACAAAAATAAATAACACCTTAGTCACTAATTATGTACTACACCTCTGTTCAGCAAATAAAGACATTTGATTTGATTTGATTTTGATTTGATTTGAAAGAAAAAATAAAACAAAGTATAATACTAGTCAGTCAGCTCATAGTTTTAGACACATCAATCAATATCTAATCAAACGAGGACGGACTGAATATAGCTGGCTATGTTATCAGTCTATCAGCATTGTTCTGCTTTCACCCGAACCATAAATAATGTCGGATGTTAAAATAACCTCTTCCATTGTTAGTTCATTTTGTGGCCGAAGTAATCCAGTACATTGTATAATACAAACATACACTGAAAAAAGAAATAGAATAAAAGCTTCATTTGAGCGAACAAGCCGACCTGTTTTAATGTGGTCTTGGAAAGCCAACGTGTATTATAGAAAAATACATATGATAGATGTGTCTATAAACTCGTTATATTAAAGGGGTTATTTTTTTTCCGAAGTATATTGTTTACACGGAACCTGATGGCAAGCAATCGGCGCTTTTCATGGACACCCGCAACACCATATTAGTTTTAAGTTCGTTGCCTGCTTTTTAGGGGTTGGAAATTCAGTGATTGGAGATGGAACAACTGCATATTTGATAATTATAAGACGTTTTAGAAAAGTGGTAAACGTAACTATTCTGATTATTATCACACGATAGTTTGTCTTTGTTAGACGAAGTACCTGTAAATACTATTTCCATTTATTTACTAGATTAGCTTAGATTGCAATCTGAAAAACGATCCTTCTAGCCTTGTACGGCGTTCAGGTAGATTTGTGGGCAAGAAATTCAAATACTTTTTTTGTCATGGCCTACAGGAGGCAGTCTAGACATATTTTAGAAAGTGTTTTAAAATATTGTATAATATAATGTGGCTCTAATAGTTGTTACGTAGTTAGGCGTTGTAGTGAAACTGCTGAATAAATATAGGTACTAATATAAAATTAGGTCAGAATTCGTACAAATTGTAGCGCGACGCACCAGTGTGAATTAAAATTCAGTGTTTGTTCTGAACAAGGATACCACAGAGTCGACATTGCTAATTTTAATTTTGTACAAAATATTTTCGCAAAGCATATTGTAGGTGCAATGTACCAACACAGTTTATTTAGCCGGCTAAGTAGCTGCATTACGTAAAGTAGACCACTAACTGGCACACGTGGAACTTGCCAGATTTCGGAGGCTTCTCCTCGTGGGACACTGCTCATTTCACTGCAGGTATTTAATGTCAGTAGTTTCAACATTTAATTTGAGGTCTTGGGGATGTACGAACGTTAAGCTGAAAGTTGTTGAAATAATACATATCGAAAGGTTCGTTACCAACACAGGCGTAGCAGTCGGTTAGCAACTGAGACGTTATTCAATTCGTTTGATCGGATTAGGTAACGAGCAACTTACACAAAATTCCTTACAAACGGGTGCCATTCTATTTTATCCCACTCAGTAAGACTTCGCAATATGTTCTAAATATAAAACCAATAAACAATGTAACAGAATCATTGATAACTGTCATTACACTTTCCCCACATTCCATTACTTCTTGTTGTTTTGTATCATGTTTAATGCAATAAATAGAGAGATCAAAAGAGCAGTCGTGTCTCGCGACAGAAAGGTATTTTGATGAGTATGGCGCGAGTGCGCGGCCGGGCGGCGGGCGGCGGGCGGCGGGCTGTAAACAGCCGCTTGATGGCGATTAGGGCGGGCGGTCCGACTTCCGGTGAGACAATATTGTGTAAAAAACATCCCCATCCGGCTTTATGATGGAAAAATTAAATGGCCGCCAAATTATATTTGTTTTACGTGATTCTGTAACAATGATAGGAAAACAACATTGACGAAGTCGTGTTAATAAAATGTAATAATAACGACGACAATAGATTTTATGCGAGTTATATTTCCTATTCGACTATTAATACGGCAATAAAACATAGAATGTATGCGCTTATACCATACAGCGTACACACGCAAGTGGAGGCGAGCCGGCGATATGGGTCACCGAGGCTCTCATGCGGCCATGCGGCCGGGCAATTTTTCACTACGAACGCATGATTACTATTCTGTACCCGACGTGCATTTCTTATTCATACAGGACTACTCACAAATTACAGTTTACAGAAAAAAACATTCGTTACTTTACGATATAATCCAACAAATGTGACGCTTTAATGTAGACTGTGAACAAATTCACCCGAAACACAATAAACACATTTCACTTAGTATGAAATAGGGGTATAAATAGCAAGTAGCGCGAAAAAAATAATTGACTAATACATTTGTATAAGAATATTGGGAGCGATGCAGTAATCGGTCTTACATCGATAAAGTCGGCCGCCAAGCGCGAGCGTCGTCCCGCGTCCTCCGTAGCGTGGAGGGCGATACGCCACATATTTCACTGTCGAAGGAGAGCGGAAACTTTTACAAAACTCGAATAAACAGATTCGAATCCATAACGTTTTTATGATACGCTCACAGAAATACTGTACAGCTACATAAACAGTTGTTATCGCGTCTTTTATGACAGTTTGCCGATCCCACAATAAAGATATGGCGTCGTAATAAAATTCGCTCGCTCGAGCTCGAGCTAGGAGCCCGTGACAAATACAGGGCCATGTCAGAGTCAGGGAGTCATCCTGACCTTCTGGTGCACGACCTCGACGCATCAATCAATGCTGATACAATTACTGCTGGCTATCGATTTCAGAATGCTCTGCAGATTTCCGTATAACTGTATAAAGTTAACAAGTATTTAAATATGCATGAAGTAAATAGCCTTCAGATATTTACATTTATTTCTAAAAAAATGTGAATAGTTTTGTATTAAATATCGAATGGAAAGCGCCAAATGTTCCACACTAGTGTACTTATCAAGTTGAACATGTACATTACACAGCCTTCGGAAAATCTGAATATTTCGAAGCACGTTCAACCTACTATAGACCAATTTACAATGAAAATGTTCCTTTATATTGGCATCTACGTCGACATGTTCTAGATTCTAAAAATGCAGACGAAGTGAAAAGTATACATAATATATTTGCATACATAGTGTGTAGTTACCTTTGTAATATTAATACTTAAGTAGAGGTAGAACCAACGTCGAGATCCTGTCTGAAGGACAAACACACCTTCAACAATGCAATGGACAATCGTACTAACAAGGAACCCTCTCTGCCAGCCCCAGCCGCGGCGAAAGAGGCTCGATAAGCCGCCGAAAGTGAGCATGGCATTTGGCTCATGCCATTGACATTGGCTGTAACGGCTGGCACCGAGCCAAGGGCGAACACCATGCCCGCTGGAGGTCGCTGTCTTACCCACTCCCACCCTGTCACGGGAATGTGGACCTTACCGTCCATGGTAAATAGGTTCTGGTTGCGAGACGAGTGTGTCGGCTTACTAGGCAAGTTTTTAATAGTCACCGGTAGACATGTGCGTTTTACGGTCCAGTTTATTCGGATAGTAACAGGATGACATCCGCGGGGAATGTGCGAACACGTGCTGTTTATGAAGTGTCTTTACTTGTACTATTAAATGTTGTACATCGATCTTAATAAGACAAGTACTTACAACTTTGTTGGAGAGTAAATTACTTCGTGTGTTATAATGGACGAGGTCTTTACTTAAGTGCGCTTATTTTACGAGCTTTAATCACTTGGTACATTACTTTGAAAGCTTACTTAGATTAATCATAGTAGGACGCTGAGGATTTCATATCTGCACACAAAATGGCACGCGGCCAGCGTTAATTTCAGCTTAACATGATCTACAGTGGGTGCGGGAACCTCTCAAGAAACAATGTAGAGGTACATTGTTAACATATACCTAACAAACCTGCATGTTATTCCAATGTATTCTTCTTAATCAAATTGATTAAATTCATTGACTTACCTGAAACAAGAAATAGACATTATTTGTATGTGCAAAATCAAATTAAAACACACTTCTTTCAAATAAACAGTACATACTCAACCAAAGCATCAAAAATAGAATGGAATTATTTATTAACTATAATTACTATTAACTAATTACATTAATTAATTAATGTAGGAACAAATATATTTCGTGGTTAGCATAAAAGTAGTTAGTAACTATCAGTGAAAAAGTATTGAGGTAGTGATCTACATTATGTTAGGCCCGAGGCCACAATATGCGGCAATAGCACAAAACAGAATACCAATTACACCGACTCACTAGATCAAACACAAAGCTGCGAGACAAGACGCATAGCTATTACTTTTTACTACAACATTGTCTCGGTTAAATATTCATGAGGTATATGTCAGGTATTCTCCAACCATTATATTATTTTATTACAAGAATTAACTACTTAATATAAATTTTGATAAATTACGATTATTTATTTTAGGTCAACTACACATTTATAGGGGCGTATCTCCGACAAATAACTACTACATCAACTTTATCCTTAGACAATATTAATGAATCATACATTAAAGTTACGAGGAACAATATACGTATACTAGAAGTATGCGTGTAAAGAAGCTGCCGCAGTGGGACCGCAACATCTACATAAAAATTCCCAAGTAAAGTAATCAGACTAGCGACATTAGACGAATACTTGTAGTTTCTATCCTCGACGAATGCTGAGACGCCATTCTCCGGCGGAACTAACTTAAGTTTGCTCTTGACCTATTATGGTGACACTTGGCAACATAAGTGGACCACACTCAGCGGAGCATACTTTTCATTCCTCTGACACGAAGCCAAAGGATAGAGTCATTTATGAGCACACACTATTTATGAATATTCCGTGATACTTCCTGCTGTGTTCATGGTTCAAGTTTGAAATCAAGGACAACAACCATGAGCCAAGGTTATTTCTGAACTTACTTTGTTTCAAAAGTATACAAAATTTTACGCAAAACATCACCCGTGTATTCTACCAAAACATGTAGAAGAATAAAATATCGTCCTCTAGCAAACATGTCTCGCTTTCGACAAATGAAATATTACACGACTCACCTAGGTCACATAAGAAACTAAAACAACAGAACAAAATGTTTGCCGCGGGAATTGAGCACTTTTTGTGTTGTCGGCACTAGATTTAAGTATTAGACTGACGAACCGAATAACACTTCCACTTGAGACATCGAGTATACTAAGTAAACAATAAAACAGTAAAAGTTACAAGAGGCTAACAATAGATCAATAACACTAATACTAGTGTAGTTCATAAAAGTGTCAACAGATGTATAAGTACATAAGTCGTCATCCCTCGAGTGGAGGGCGGGCGTAATGAAGCGAATGTATCGGAGTGTTCTTGACATTAACATCGCGCGCCTGGACACCAGCCAGCGGCCGCCACTGTATACTGGAGCAAATTGATAAAACATAGTAACGTGCGATGAATGGAACCGAACCCTGAACGTAAATATTGAACAACTACCGTCTTAAACACCTGCGCCAGGTGCCTAGCCAACTGTTTACAAATACATTTTAAATGAAAGTTTTGACACACGATCACGTAAAACAAGAAAGGCAACTTGCAAAACCTTTGTTCATAAACGTTGTGAAAGTAAAGTAAATTAGGATTTTCTATGCTAAAGTCAGACCGCAGTGCTAATATAGTAACCTAATTAAAATAGTGAAGTGACTGAAACATGAAAGTGTTGTGGAAAAATGTATTGTACTTTGAAACAAAACAGTTAGTACGCCGAGCTAGTCCGCAAGATAAAATAAGATAGATATCTCATCCCGCTCCACCATATATCTAAGCCAGTTTAAAGGAGATTCTATGCGATCTCCTGGCACTAACAGAGAAACTTTCGCTTAACTACTCTAAGAAAGTAGACAAATAAGCTATTTATTTGTCTGCCACATTAATCGCCTTCTACAATGAGAATCTACATACAGTCAAAGTGCAAATACTTTGCGAGAACGTGGTTTTTACCAACCAAATTATAAGTATGCTAGTCAAACATTTATTTATCACATTTGTAGAAAGCCCTCGATAGAAGATTCAATACACGTCATATATGTACAAACACCTCACCAACCTGTTTACTGAGCCAGATAAACACCTACAAGTTTCAATTCCTAAAACCATTCAAGTTACAACCCTCCAAAATGAGTTTCTAACAATAAAGTTAGAACGAAACATTGAGAAGTATCTGATACTAGAGGTAGTTGGTGATAGTAAAATATTCAGAAACGCCTAAGTTTCGATTGCAGGCGTAACCTTGACTTTTCTGTTAAGTTTACGAGGATGTAACTTACACACAGCTATAAAATTGTAAACAGGTTCAGTCTGAAAGTTTTTATGTATAACATGTCTGCCTTCGCCTACGAATCTCTGAATTTAAGATTATGCTAATTTCTAAGAACTGAACATACAAATGGTAAGCCTAATTTTATGACCAGTAAATCTAGCGACAAGTATCCATGTGTATTGAGAGAAAACGTACCCCATACCATGTGCCAATATTTTAATCCACAGATTGTTATGTATGTTCCACCAAACAAACAAACCTTTAACTTACTCTATTTTAATAAAGATTGCCCTAGTACTTTCCTTCGGCACTCGGTTCATAAAGTAGTCATACAATGTTGTAATACTATACACACAGAAAATTATTTTCGTCCTTCCTACCAAGGCTACTCAGAGATCCCCTGAGCAAAGACGTTGACAACATATAAAAACGCAAGTAATTGGAGCTTATTGATGTTGTTGCAGCGAAGGTCATGGAGACACGGGCCTTGGGCCCACGGGGAGCCTAGCTTGTACTGCTCGTACACCATCAACAGGGTATACACACGCAGCGATGGTTGCTCAAACCTCAAATACAACTCCCAATATAACTAGCTATTGTTGATCATATTAAATTTAATGTTTTCTTCTAAAGACACCCCATACAAATACTTCAACAGTAAATGAATTTCAACCTTCATGGTAATGGAATTTGTGAGTTAAAAGGCAGTTCCCTGAGACCAGCGAAGGTATTCATTTAAATTCACGGTGTAGGCGCCATGATATCATCAAAGTATTATAGGCTTTTAAACGTAGTGTTCGTGAGGCCTATTTAAAGGCGCTACAACGCTGAGTTCGTGTCTTCGTCAATTTATATTATATTATAGTTATATATATGAAGTTATTTATGTATGTACATATTTTGTGTTTATTATATATTTTTATACAGTATGTTATACAGTATTTATTATTACTATTAGTTATTTATTTTGCTTTTTATTTTCACTGAGCTTACATTTAACCCAAAGGTTGACTGGGAGAAAATGCCATATGGCATTAAGTCCGCCTTATGTACCTTATTTTGTGTGCATTAAAGTGTTAATAATATAAAAAAAAGTAAGATATTCTGAATGTCAAAATTTCCTTTATTTGTCGGCGCGCGGCCTCCTTTGTGGCCTGTTTATTCAGGACTGCCAGTTTTTGTGGTTCATACTCCTTTATGTTTAAGTTTTCCCTTTCTGGTTCCAAACTTGCGCTGACTGTCATTTCAGTACAACCGGTCGGTTCGTTATAATTTAAAACCCGCTAAATGCTAGAAATATTTGGTATTTCAATTAAATTCGACCGTTTCAGTGGTTTTAGTATACATTTTGTTTCTGGAATGTTAAATAGGATCTGACCAATATTTATTTTGATAAGACCAGCAAAACTCTATTTCGTGCGCCATTTGTTACGAGCACGTAGGTAACAAAACATATTTTTGGTAATTTGTATATAACATGAGTTAGTTTATAGTGAAAGCTTCCATATTCGCAAATAACAAACTCTTGTAAAAGCGGAATATTTACGCGAGCTGCGGCTGAACAGCTGAACAGCGCAGTATTCAGCGCACGTAGATGAGATTGATGAGTGCACAAATAGCGCAGGTGTTGCAGCACGGAGCACGACCCACTGCGCTCACGATTAAAACAAATTCTCCGATGTAGCCTTTATTTGTTTAGCGCGAGGGTCGATTGAACGAAGGAAATATTCAAAGAGTGCTATCTATTATTACAGGTGCGAATAAATTGGAAGATCTTCATTTATAGTCAGTCCCTCATCCAGTATTCAGTTTAGCAGCTACCGCTCATGTCACGTGTCATAACAATTCCATCAGGTTAAAATTTCAGCCATAAGTAGTATTAAATCAGTAAGTAGAAAATCCCCAGTAGTAGTGTGTGGGCACACACATATTTTTTATTTTTTTATAATTGCCATACCTAGTAAAGCGTCACCTACTTACAAATTAATGTACTCTCTGTGTGCAAATTACACGTAACTTTTTTAATAAAAAAAACTGCTGACACAGTCAGCCAACGTGAGGATATTTGTAAACTGAACAAAAGCTAACTGAAGTTTACTTTCCTAATGAACACTGTAAGCTGAAACTTTCAGGTGTTGCAGGATTAAGGCGCAGGTGAACAAATGGAACCTGAGTCATTATGTAATATCCCATTCCTGTAAGCGGATTATGCGATATCTCTTTGGTGAATGCATAATACAGGGTATTCCGTTTTGTTATTTTTACACCAGGAAAACAAACAAGTACGCGCTGGCGACCTTATTTTTATACGGATACATGGAACGTCATTAGACATAACATGTATTATAAGACGTCAAATGCAAGTATTGCAACTGCATTAATTTATTATAATAAATACACGAAATATTCATCACTCTATATCAGACGATTTTTGTCACTTTAGAAGACATGGCCACATACACACAGACAATGCTTTCACTTTGGTCATTAAACCACAATGCGCAGCATCCCAGCGGTTTACTCAACTAATGAAAACTCGACGGAGAGTAAAAATCCGAGGTGACAGTGCAGACGGGATCCACTTACAGCGAGTAACCACTGTGACGCTAACTTCAGAACAACTGAACAAACCACGCTAACTGTGCCCGAGAGATAACACCAACTTTATAACTTAAAACAAAATTATATCTTCATAAAAGCTGTTCGTTTACAATATTTAAAATCACAAAGATAAATAAAAGTGATTTGCAAATTCATTTTGTTTGCCTCGTTTAAACATCACATTTACATTTCTGGGTTTTAAAAAAAAATCTAAATAGTAACACGGAGTCTGGAATTATGTCCAGTATATGGCAATAGCCTCACCCCCTATTACATCGGTCATTGTCGGAGCCTTATTACACCAGATCTGGGGTGAGTCAGGGTAGCAATTTGGGGCCACTGGAATTCATCATAATGATTAACAGCTTACCGGAAGTAGTAAGACATAGTACATGTTTATTGTTTGCAGATGACCTCAAGTTGCTGCTCGAGGTTGGGGATCAGTCTGACTGTGAGCGACTCCAGGGTGACATAGATAGGGTGGTGAAGTGGAGCCAGGACAATGAGTTGTGCTTCAATGTATCAAAATGCTCGATAATATCCTTTACTCGTGCGCGGAATCCTATCTGCTATGAGTACATGACGGAGGCGACAGCATTACAGCCAGTTACACAAGTACGTGATCTAGGAGTACATCTTACTCCAGATCTTACGTTTCGCGAACATATCGTAAAGATATGTAAAAAGGCGTACAGGAACCTCGGCTTTGTGCTTCGGCAGTCGCAAGGGTTCACAAACATCACAGGCGATTAGGGTGTTATACGATGCACTAGTCAGAAGTCATTTAGAATATGGTGGGGTTGTATGGGCCCCACACGAAGCGAAGTACTCTGACATGCTGGAGCGCGTACAGAATAAGTTCGCGCGCCACTTGTACTGGAGACTGTATGGGGTATACCCGTTATACCCGTTGATGTACCCCACACTTTTTGTACTGGGTATGGTGTCATACAATGAGTTGGGCGTGCGGCGACAGTTCACTCTGGTCGTCTACCTAATTAAGTTACTCCACGGCAAGCAACACAACCCCGGAGTGCTGCAGCTCTTAAGCTTTAGTGTTCCGGACCGCTATGTGTGGAGGCGCCGGCGCCCGCCGCTGCTGGCCGTCCCGGCTGCTAGGACCAACCTACTGGTCAAAACGCCTCTGACGCGAGCAATTCGTACGATTAACCAAATCCAGACTGTAATAGATGTATTTACGTGTCAGTTCAATGAACTCGCAAAGATTATTTTATATATACTGTGTTATAGGTTAGAGTAGTAGATATAGAGGTAGTTTTAGTGTTAAGTTGCTGTTATTGGTCTGGGTATTGTTAATTTGTTATTGTTAGTTTTGTAAATGTAAGTAAATGTCGTATAAGGTGCCACACTAACGCAATATTATATAATTTACCTGTAATGTAAGCTGTAAGAGTTGAAATAAATAAATAAATAAAAAAATAATGATACATGTCCTCATAGGATAAAAAGTGGAAAGTGGGTGTTACATTGTACAGTAGCAATAAGTGCCGTACCTCTGCCTACCCCTTCGGTAAGATGGTTTCGGAAGGTTCTTGATATAAGGCGTGATGTTATGATGACTTTATTTTCGAAGGGTTAGATTGAGATGCACATATGAAATGTACCACATTTTTGGTCGTTAGTATGTTATCTTCCTGTTTGCTCTGTGCTGCTAATGAATTAGTACTCTACATCTGCCCGAACCAAGATCGAAATTCGAATCCTTAACTTCTTTATTACAATTGATGAACGAAACTAAAATATCTAATAATGTAAATTCTGGACAACAATAACTATCGAAGGCAGACTACTCGGGTCATTTGTTGAACAGTCAAGCCGTAAATAACAGTAATGAAATAATCAATACTTTATACCGACCTTGTGTGTGTGTGTGTGGGTGTGTGTGTGTGTGTGTGTGTGTGTGTGTGTGTGTGTGTGTGTGTGTGTGTGTGTGTGTGTGTGTGTGTGTGTGTGTGTGTGTGTGTAGCGGTTAAACCTCATTCAACAGTTAAACTGTAACAGCAACCTAAGACTAGAAACAAAGAATATCGTGGACAAGGTAAATCTACATTTGCTACTGTATATAAACCTTATTTGAAGCAATTTTTTCACGATAATGGCCGACAACTACTGTTCCTGGGACAATTTATATGACTGCATCTTTTATTGCTATCTCGTTTGCCTAAATATCTACTTAAAACGCTATACTGTATCACACACATAACTACTTAACAACTCTGTCGAAATGTTAGATTAACACTAGCTTTTAGTTACGTTTTGTAGTTTTATCATAAAAAGCTATACTATATCACACACATAACTACTTAACAACTCTGTCGTAATGTTAGATTAACACTAGCTTTTAGTTACGTTTTGTAGCTTTATCATAAAACGCTATACTGTATCACACACATAACTACTTAACAACTCTGTCGTAATGTTAGATTAACACTAGCTTTTAGTTACGTTTTGTAGTTTTATCATAAAACGCTATACTGTATCACACACATAACTACTTAACAACTCTGTCGAAATGTTAGATTAACACTAGCTTTTAGTTACGTTTTGTAGTTTTATCATAAAACATGAAATGACTTCACATTCAAAGTGTGTTGGCAAAATATATTCGTTGGAGGCCACAATAGGATAATGTTAGTTACTGTAATCTGCGCTGTGCGACACCTAGCGACGATTTATGTGCCGCTCCGTTCGGACACGAGGGATTAAACTCCCCACCGAGAACCACCAGCAAAAAGCAATTGTACCACAATTGTTAGCTACTTTATATCATATAATATTATATATACATACCATAATAATATTATGATGTAATATGTGTTCATGAACACATATCGCTTAGTGAATAAATAAAAATTGTTTAGAATGAAAGTCAACAAGTCGTAAGGATGAAACATGGAGGTGAAACAGGTAACACCTGCAGAGAGCAGGCTGAGGCAAACGAACAAACGTACCGTGAACTGTAAGCTCGTCTACTCGTCAGCTTGCCAAACATCGCTAAATTGCCCAACAGAGCCGACAGCCTACTTCGAATCAAATAAACAAACCGCTGCATAAATGCTGCTAACCAATGCTGGATTGCTTCTTCATACATATTATCATTGTGTTTTCTATCGACTAGAAAAGTTATATTAAAGTTCTGAATAAAATATGACCTTAGCAACAATATTGCTAGTTTGGTGTAACTGTGTCACGATTTGCGCTTTTAACGAAAACATAATTCAATTCAAACTAGATTACAAAGAAAATAACTAGTTTGCAATATTTACCTACAGTAACACTATTACCGGTTATTAAGTAATGTATTTGAATCCTTCGACAATATGTTAAGTAACCTTAATATAGAGGTAAAACGTTTCAAAATATGAAAGTAAAAAAAAATATTTTATTTAGTATTACCTTAAATAATCACTCTGAGCTCACAAAAAAATACATTTTCCACTCGGTATAAAAGTGAAATGAGCGGCGGGCCCAGGTCATAATCATAAAATAACGCGGTAGGCTCGGCGAGAGCTGCGTATATCACAGCAGTAATCCGCATCAAATACATATTTGTAACAGAGAGTAACCACAAAAACCATGACCTTTGCCACTGGTGTTTGTCCACTAATGCCTTCAAAGACCTCGAATTTTGTGTTTGGAAGCCGGCGGCAGCGTCCGCGACCGTTAGTTGCGTGCCGACCGCCGACGCGAGCGTACGTCACCCACGGACATTCCTACACCCTCCGAGAAACCCCCGACACGAAAAAGTTACATCCAGTGAACAAACAGAGTTGTTGTGTCAGTGTTATATTATATTGGAGCGTGATGTTTGTATGTACCAGACCACTTTGGTAGTCTGTCCGCGGCAATGGCAGTATCGTCGTGGAGGTAAATATTGACGATATCTGATAGCCGGCAGTGGCGAATCCTCGCGACCACAGTCCGGTGCCAGATAAGTATTTGCTGAGCATTCGAACGCCGTCCATTCCATTTCCCCGCGATTACATTTGCATATTTGCATGATCATTGAAAGCAAATACGGTTCGGACGAGTTCTTTCGAATAATCCTCTGCAAAGCACACACTAAAGCTTCATGTTTGTATAATTGTTTACACACTTTAGTTTGTTGTAATGACCATAATATTACGATATAATTAAAGCCGGACTTTTACAATTTAACACATCGTTTAAAAGCTGTTACTGGCTTTGTGGAGCCCGATATGTAAATACAGGATTGTATGCCGGACCGCGCGGACTCATGCCGCATGTGTGCACGTCGCCACAAAAGATGTGAATTAAAGTGTTCTTTTATATTTCACCGTTAAACTTCCAGACGAGCTTACGTAAGCTTTCGGCGGACTCCCCGCCCCCACTTATGTAACTACCCGATTTGGATGGAATTTTATCATTTTTGGTTTCGGTGGGAAAAAATATTGGTATCTAAAATCTAGTCGCCGTAAATATAGGTATTAGTCAAAAGCATAGCTTAGTAAACGCGACGATATCGTGCTAAACGAAATCAAAAGCATTGTTATTTTAAAATAGGCTTCGGAAAACTTATTTCGGTAAATAGGTCGCTGCAACCTTGTTGCTTGGGTGTTATTGTAGCTAGCCGAGGCTGGTGCACTATTGTGTTTCGTGTGCTCAGCCAGACATTCGATGCACGCGAGCTAATGGGGTTAATGCAATCGTATTGTGCCCTTGATCGAGTATCTCTGCAGCATTATCAATGAATATTGTAACGGATTCTGGTCGCCTATTAAAGCTATTAATACTCCGCCGCCCGCCAAAAACATCTGTTGAACTAAACAATGAGATGAATTCAATCTGCCATGCCAGACAAAGTTTAAGTTTAAAGGATCTACTTTAGTCTGAGAAATCTCCGAGATCTTGCTTTGAAGGAAGCAAAGATTCAAAGTGCACAATTAATTTAACCCCGACACCGGTCCTCGCAGAACTTTCAGATAAGCAATCGAATTAACATTCAAGGATAGTGGAAGTGATAACTCAGCTTTCCAGAATTCGTAATCCAGCCGCTTAAAGGGTTCAATTTGATGACGCTATTGACTTTGTCAGTCAATAGCGTCTTGTTGATTGAAAAATCTTGCTTGATTCTACTCTTTTCTTTATCAGATGCATATTTTACGTTGACAATTCTAGGATAAAATATGTTTTCGTGTTTACTGTTGGGTTTAAATAAATCAATAAAAATGAAGAGTAATACATATAGAAAACGACACAATTATATACGACAACATATCGATAGAGTAAAGCCGAACATTCTACTTAAAATAAAGAAAGTAAAACATGACGCAAAAAAAGCGAAGAGCGTCAACTGAGGCTCAACGGTCGATAAAGAGCTTCGAATTATCTATTCCATTACACCGGATGGCCTATATCAATATTGCCCTGGGGAAAACTTTGTGTATGACCTCGTGTAATTTCAGATACCTACGCTGTACCGTACTCACTTTAAATACACGTACCTACAATCTTACTATTACATTGTACTATCACCTAATAACAACAAATTACAGCTAAGTAATTTCTACAAGCAATAAACATTGATCAGATTCAATTTGCGCTTAGTTCAAAGTTTGGCTGTATATTTTCGTGAGTCGCCCTGAAGCTATAAAAATATTTTTGTACAACAGACATAAATCTTCATAGACAGCATTAAAGGTGTGGTGATTACTGGAATGTTGATAATATAGTACACAATATAGTACATTCATACATACATTATTCTAATTTCACAAAGTTATGATGTCAAATAAATGTGTGAGAAGGGTTTGCTCCCCTGGGGTTCCCTTGATTTTACTCTACGTGATCTGAACACATTTTTCATATATTTTAACATCAAGTAATATCTAATCCATTCCCATGCTGATATGATGGAGAACACAATATAATATCAGTTAGTTGCTTTTTGCTATTAGGAAGCATTTAGTTTATAGTTTAATCTAACTGATATTCATACCAATTTAATAATATCTACTGACTTACTTTTCGAGATAAATCTAAAGGAAAACTTTAATGAACAAGTTCACCGATAGAGGAAGGAAAATTGAACACAGGTTGGAGATCACTGACAATTTGTTGAGAGCAATAGCCAATATCTACGGATGGGCTGGAAAACCCATTATCCAATAGGTCAACAGTGAGCACTAACGCTTCTGGATTGACCGCTGTGACCATTCTATGATTGAATTCGGTGCGACTCTGCCAATACATTGAGAAAAATCAACTATCGATACAGAATTGACGCTACGATTCAAACTTATACTTTTCTCTCACAGATTTTCTATATAAATTCATAAGATACGGTATCCTATACTATAGGAGACAAGTTTCAAAGTGATATTTCTTTGGTGGAAGCACTGTTGGAAACAGTAGCCGCATCAAGTATCGAGGCACCGCAGTGGAGCTTATCGTACCAACTTTATGAATAACATCTTTTATATACGGCTACAGGGCTACTCGCCATAATTTATGATAAAAATATTTAAGGAGGTACTATTGAATAGATAATAACATTGATAATGGATTAATATCAAGAGTATCATGATGATAACGCGGTTTCCCTCGACTGTAGGTACACAATATAACAGTATTGTACCTGTGTAGGTAGTGAACATAAAGCTCAATTTTACAAGAATGTTATTTGATAAGAAAAGGTCGAAATGCTAATTTGTTAAGAGCTAATTAGGAGAGAACATTAATATTACACTCTCGCAAATATAAGCCTATTTGCGAAGGACAGTGAGACAGTTAAAAATAGCCTTCTGCAATAATGAGTGAAGACAGTTAGTAACTTCGGTGATTATTTACCTTCTACCTACTCACAGCTTGCCTTTATTGAAAATAAAGGGATTTTAATATGTGATAGAGTATTAGTAAATTATCTGAGCCTCTATAGATAATTTCGATTTTTCTAACTCCAGTTAGACAGATGGCCCACAGTTCGGCAAATTCATATCGCTTGGATATTGAGTTAGAAAAAGATGTCCTCTATACTTAATACTTCATGAAATCTTTTATTTTTTACTATTTTATCAAATAAAAACAAGATAACGTTGTAGTGGTGTAAGGTATAATGTTCCATATTGATAGAAGACACCTTCGAGAGACCAAGTTTTTGATTCAATTGTAATTTATATCTGGTTGGAATCCCTTTGTGACGTTTTACTGTTGGAAAGTAGCTGCACATACAATTTGTTAAGGGTGATATTGGCGGTGTATCGTGATAAAATAAAAGTTAATGTTAGAGCAATTAAACACAGCCGGCCATTCCGGGTAATTTGGGCAACGCAGTCGGATAATGTCGTTATACACATGTTGATAAACAACCATATTAATTGAGGTATAAATTAACGTTTTTATTATAAAGTTGTGACTGCTTTATCCTTTGCCTTTGATGGTATTACCTCGATAACAAAGCATCGAAGAGATAACGGTGAGTCGTACAAATAGTAAGTTTAAGTGTAGCGCATGAGCGAATCTGATAGGAAAGCACTCTTCACGTTAAGACACAGTATCGTATCTGCTGATCGTTTGCTGACTGGGACTTCGGATAATAGCCGTTTCCCTACACACACATAGACATTCTATTACAGCTTTATCTACTTGGACTGCGAGTTTAAAACCCTATTCGCTGTGGTTGAAATCTCTCATCCGCACTCAATATTGTTTCACGACACACTAGACAGCTAGACACTACATAAATATTCCTACTAATCCATTACAATTAATTATTAAAAAATTAACCCAGAACGCTAGTGCACAGAATCTATCTATAACATTAAAATATCATATTAAACAGCACGTCAAGGTAATTGTTGGAGTTCAAGGATACAGGAGTAGCATGTAATTTAATACAAGAACATGCCGCCATTATAAAATATTTAGCTATACGTTGTGTTAGCTCCACGTTTACAACAACGGAACAACTCTCAACAAAGCGAACTTCTCTCAAGAAACAATGAAACTTATGAATAAAATATCGCGCCACCTTTGAGTTACAGGGTGCCTTGTTCAGTTATTTAGTGGAATTCAGATAATAAACTTCTAATTCTACAAACAAAACAAAATCTAGATAAACTTTCAGATGAGAAACTTTTCCTTGACAAAGAAAGGCTTTTAAATCCATCAGTGGCATATGACGCGCGTGCGGCAGACTTCAATAAAAAGGGACGCGATAAAACCACCCGACTCCGCACGCCTTTAGAGGCACACGCTCTCCTGGAGCCTCCATATGTGTTAAATGAGCCGACTGCCAGAGAAACAAATGTTTCATATTACCTAGCTATAGAAAACTAACATAATAGGTAATGTAAAAACAAATAGATTTTACACAAATTGATCACTCTATTGTTAAAGGTAATCCAATAAAAAGCTTTCTTAAAACTGTCCAGCTGAAGGTTATTTACTTTCAGCGCAATGTCCACAGCGGCCGGCGCGCGGCGCGCCCTTAACACACAATGTTACTTTTATCACTATCATAAAAAGGGTACAGCAGTCCACTATTATTGTTAAAAATATAAAATCTTCTTGGAGATTAGTATAATAAGAAGAAATCGTCGACGAAACTACAAAAAAAATATTTGTTTAGTTATACACTGTACTCCGTTGAATAATTAATATGTTAGACGTATGTATGTATAATTTGGGTTTCGCCTTTTACCCATTGGGCTGACCACATTACCGGCCCCGCCATTAGTTATGTTGTCCGCAAAGTATGTCCTGATTGTATCAATTACTTCTCGTTCTACTGACAGTTCAAGTGGAAATAGATCGATGCACATCAAACGAACACAACCTCTTTGATGTGTTGTCAATTTGTTTCGGCAGAGAATCGTACTATATCTGTACAAATAAAGATTCGCGTTGCTGTCTGGGGGCGTTAACGTAATTTCCTATAAGCTGCCGGGAGCTGAGCCAGAGCCAACATATCACGTCTATTGGAACATACTGTTGTATATACGATCGTGAAATTAATATATTTATCCTATATGTGACTCTTGAAAGACAACTCATTCACTTTCAATCAAACCAAAACCGTTAAGATCAACTCAATGTTATAAATAAAAATTAAGTCATATTTTGCTTCAATATGCTGTCACTTGTATGTATTATTAAAGAATTTCATAAAAATTAAAAACCGATAACACTCAATTCCTACATAAATAAGAGCATTAAGTGTCCCAAAAATACGGCAGATTGCCTTCGAGTTTATTTACCCGTAATAAACTCGAAGATTCCGAAAATGGTATTGAATCCAATATTTTTCCGCTACCCAAGGTGTACCGATTATCCTTGCGAGACAAATTGATTGAATTGTTTAAGTTTGTAAAGTAAGCAAATCAACGGGAATTAGCGGTTCACATCTGATCAATTAAGCGAGTTAAATGTAAAGTGCCGCCTCACCCTGCCCCAGCGACGTGTTGTCAGCTCGCACCCGTCACGGGACGGGACAGACATCGCCCAATTAGGACGCGGCCCATTCAAGCAAGCCACACCGATACCAAACGTCTTTAAAATCTATTAAGTATCGGTGTTCAATCGCTTTTATCAAGTGATTTATTACCACACACGATGATGTCCTTTCAAGTTCAATTCGTACAAAATTGAGACGTTGGAAAATAGCAGTAAAATTAGCTACAACCATTTTAGAAAACCACATCGCAGTATTTGCTTTTGGTTAATTAGATAAGAGTATGTAGATGTCACTTTCACATGGATTTCTGCAATAGAAAAGTAACTTAGTTCACTGTTCAATCGACAGTCAAGACTGCTTCGTTGGCTGAGTGGTCGTAAGTGCACGGAGTCTGGAATTGTACCCGGTATATGGCAATAGGCTCACCCCCTATTACATGGGATTCATAACATAAATTGTGAAAGGGAGTGTTACATTGTACAGCGGCATTAAGTGCCGTAATATGCACCTCTGCCTTCGGGGATAAAGGGCGTGATGTTATGTAAAATTTTCTACAATCCGTAAAGTTGCAAAAATATATTCCATGAGAGTGAGGCGTAACACTGAATGTCATAATGTTTGCTGCTAAGGTCCCTTTCAGTGAGACGATATTTGAGCCCGATTCCTTCACAATAGTTATTTTGCAACGACAACCTTCTGTTCAAACTGCTGTAGGGCGTGACGTAACAAACACTCAGATTTCGCTATAGGTATGTGAACGCATTGAGCAAGTTCTACCTATTAAAGAAGTTTTGGCAATTTGCTCATCGAGTCAATAGTGTCGTAATTCTTTTAACGAGATATTATGTATATTCGCGACCAGTGGAACATCCGGCTTTGTTCAAACACACTATGTACATGCCCGTGTTAGGTTACTTTCTCCGCTTGCTCTCTATGGTCACGTGTGCCGGAAAATATTGAGTAGTTGTAATCGTGACTGGTACCAGTAATGGCGAGAGCTCGCGAGAAGCGGCAGTTTCCTCTCTCCCTGATAGCTGCCAGCACTCCGGACCAGCAGTTAGTCTCTCACGTTCAGGGGACAACGTCCTATATTTATCGAGGCCAGCGCACTTATTTTCAAGTTGATTTCATTCCGCCATTCACTTCTGCTATGCAATTAAATCGTAAACTTAATTCGACGGAAGCATTCATGAAAATTGGATCGAAGTTTTATCTGAACCTTAGACCGTTAACTTTGGGAAAATCCGAATATTGCGGCCATCCACAACATCGTAACAATATTTCTGAAGTACTGGCGCAGTAACGAGTTCATACTTCCGAGGGCACCCATCCCATTAAACATTTCGTGTAATTTAGAAGGATTATGTGATAAAGTTTTCAAGCGTTCAAGTGAAGCTCGAACTGGCAAGTACGAGTATAAATCAAAGTTATTTGACAAGCGAGATTCTCCAATAAAATTGACATTTTCCTTTCTGCCAGCTTTTCGGAACGCGAACAATGTTATCATGAAACTTTCTCAGTACGATCTTGTGTTTGTATTGCGAATCAATGTAATTAATTTGAAAAAAGCTTGCGTGTATTCCACTATTGTAAGATATACATTGCACGCGGTACGATTCAAAGATACTGTTTTATTTCCAAGTAAATACGAGTAGGAGCGGCAAGAAATACAAAATAAAGTATAATCAATGAGTCAGAGATGTCGTCGCTATCGCGCGACCTCTAACTCATTTGATAAAACGGTATAGTAAATCAAAGACCACAAAATCTACAAACAGATAGTTTTGCAACCTTTGAATGTTTACATCCAGCAATATTGGCTCGTCCGACCGGCTACGTACTACAACTGTAATAGAAAGAAAATCGGTATCTCGATTGAATTGTGGTCAGTAATAGGCCATTTGTCTTCATTTTTGACCTCTGCCCAATGTAATGGGAGTTCACCTCTAATATAGTGCTGTTGTGTGGTTGTTCTGTAGTGTGCAGTTTAGATACCTACACATGTTCTGTGCGATGGTAGAGAATGATAGTGATTGTGATCGCACGGATGCCGTATTAATACTTGTCGATGTCCATGACTTGTACGGCGACCGGTAAGTGTTGCATCTTGATTTATTTATTCAAAACGTCAAACTGACATTTGTTATTGTAACTGTCTAAAACAGAGACAAGCTCGTGATGTTGCGCACCTTAGCCCTGATGTTTACTTGAACGTAATATCTTCTATATATGTCTATATCAAAATTACTTATTTATACTCTACTAAAGTTTAAATAGATGAAATCGTATCGTACAACTAATTTGCGTGTTCCTACACTTAGAGGGAAATACACATTCATTAAAAACTAAAGAAAAAATGAGTAATTAAAATAGTTGCTACATTAGTTAATAAATCGAAGTGCAGAGGTCGCACGCGACGCTCGCACGCCACATTACGTAAAGGACGATCGTAGATATAAGTACAACACACAAAAATATCTATAAAATCGATATCGATTACAGAATTGTTAATTTCTGCTGTTTGCTCGATTAGCTTATTTCCAATGACGCTGTTTTCAACATACATGCTTATATTCTGCGGTAGTACGTTAATCATAATAATAGAATACAAGGAACCAATGTTTGAAAGTGTTATTATCATTAAATTAGATTTGTTTGTCTTGTATTCAGGCGATCATTCTACCGCAAAAAACCTAAAATCAAAAAGCATTCTTCAATTTTACGATTGTTCCTTACTTAGAGCATAATATGTTTTATATGACTAATACCATTTACGTGGTGTAGTCCAGCTGTCAATACCAATCTGCTGCTTTCTTACAGCTGTTTGTTTACTAATCAAACCTGCTTAAGCTCACCATGCACGGCTGAGTTAGCGGCTTATGTCAATATTAGTATATATCAATGTATCTCGACTAAAACAGATCATGATTGAGAACCCACAAGCCGGCGCTATGGACGAAGCATAGACAAACGACATTAGGCTTGTTGTCTGTTCTGCATGCTAATGCAATAGGCATTGGTAAAGGGCATTCTAGTAGCCCTGTGGATCTGTGACCAGAATACTGCCACCATCACACATCAATATGGACGACTAGTCCCACATATTTGTTTCATCAACATTGTGTGTACTGACTTTAAAAACAGGGATTTTTCTTAAGTAAATATTACAACATCATTAATTTAACATCCAAACCAAACCATTAATACAAATTATTCAAATATCCTTTTCCAAGCTAAAACTTGATTTTAATTTAATTATACCCATGACCCAAACAAAAACAATATCGAAACATTAATGTTAAAAGCTTTAACGTGTGTAATCTCAGATAGAAGTATCCATAAATAATTTAATGGTAATTCTAATTCAATGCGCGGATTAGATACATTTCACTTACAGACGTACGAACTCGCGTCAAAATTCCACATAAATAACTCCGTGCTACCAATCTAGCCGTCGAAATCATCGTGTTACAAATTGCCATCTGATGTCTGTTATCGGCCTCACACAAAAGCATACAAACAAATTGTAAAACCAATTTTGGCATTTCATTCATCAAAACTTCGTTTGTACTTTGTGACTGGCCAATTACGTAGCAACAATCGTTCTGCCATATCGCAATCTCATTGTGATGAGGCCGTGCTATCCTGCTGTCCATAATATTATTTAGCGTCATCAATAGTATCCTGATAGATAAAGTAGTTATTGCATAGACTCAGTCTATTCATTGAACGATGTAATAATAAATTTAATGTCGTAATGAGATTGACGATCTTTCAAAACTCTGTAAGGGCTGATTCCGTGCAACAATCTCGTCCTCCGTGTCGTTTCCGTGTCTCAGAAAATTTACGAATACTACCGCGTAGCTACTTCGTTATTTGTCCGGACATAAATTACCAACAAATGGACGCCGGCACCGATTCCACTTAAACGAAATCGAAATAAATGGAGCCGCTATAATTTTATCACTCATTAATATTGAGACGCATTAAAAATATATTTTAGAATCTGAATCCGCTACGTTACACACTTACATCCTTTATGCATGATCAATTACAAATGTTTATTGTGAATCAGATTTAAGGGAAGTGATATTTGAACTTCTTAACAATCGTTTTTATTAATGTAGATTAATTGCCAAGTATCAGTAAAACGGCAAACGGTGCGGGTAAATTAAAATTAATGGAGGCTGCAAAGTGTTTTGATCTGTCTATTTGTAATTCAGATGGTAGTGTCGTCCGTTAGTCTTGATGAGGCTAAATATAATTACCGTTGTCATTTCCAGCGCCACTATATTTCATCAACAAACGACACGCCCGCTTCGTTTATAAGAACTATATAAAAGAAATATAAGAAAGAAATATAAAACTAGTTAGCTTTATAAATCCAAATATAATGTCTTTAGACCTATACTGTGTAGTGTGAAGTATTTCATTTTCACAGATACTGTTACATGTCTAGTTTTATATGCACTATATTAAATTTAGTTGAAATGGTATTTTAATTAATCATCTCAAATACAAACTCTTGAAGGACGCACCTTCAAATATTGCCGGAACGTAACGTGTTACGAAAGTAGTGAGGTTATGAAGCACGTGGCCTTCGAAGTCTGGAATTAATTCATTTATAGCGACTCCGCAATCGATTAGGGCCCAGACAGACAAAGCTCAACTCAAATAAATAATTCAACGGCAACGAGAGTGGCACCTTCCGACGCTCTCGCAGGCCATCCCTTGAAAAAGTTGATAATGTGATTTAGAGAGGCACGCCAAGTGGAGCGGCTCCTGCGAATAATTTGTGTGGCGACGCGCCCTCGCATACTGAGCACCCTGCAGCACCCTGCCTCTCCGCCACCGCTCGTACACGCCGCTCTGCATTTACAAGGATCCGCGGCACGTGCACCGCGCACTGTAATTACGATCCAAGCACTAACAAACTTTTGTCTTTGTTCCAGGTGTGTGGAATTATCAACGTAGTAGTGCAAATAAAATGTGCGACAAGTGCAAACGGGAAAAGACCTCTGTGTATGTAGCTAGTGTATCGCGAGGGACGTGTGAGGGTAACAGTTAAGAGCATGTGCGCGTGAATTTGACCACGACGTCGGACTATTCGGAGTGGGAAGCGCTGGCGACCGCGGCCAGCGATGGTATGGACGTTGTATTCGGGAATGAGACGGACTGGGGGTGGAACGCGACCGACGAGGGGGAGAGTACGAACCTCTACAACTACTGGGCATGGAGCATCGTGGACGGCTCGCTGATGCTGCTCATCGTGAGTGGGAACACACTAACGATCCTGGCGGTGACGCTGAGTCGGCGGCTGTCGTCCCTCGTGTCCAACCAGTTCGTGCTCAACCTAGCCATATCCGACCTGATGGTGGGCCTCACGTTGCCTTACCATTTGATCTTCTACTTAAACGATGACTTTGGCACTATCAAATGGTCGTGTCTGATGCGCTTTATTCTCATAATCTTAGCGTGTCTCGCGTCCATTTATAACATTATAGCGATAGCTGTTGACAGGTCAGTATAACGACACGTTTTATTCCTTCACGTTTCTATTCTAATTATTTATAGTAACAATTTTAGTAATATCGTCACACCGCTTGCGTCGCGTGGTTTAATTGTTATAACTAAAACATTACCTACATTTGAATCGACTTCGGTTGTAACATTTACTAACACAATATTGTTATGAATTGCAGGTACATAGCGATAGTGCACCCGCTCCACTACAGCCGGTACATGACTAAGCTGGTGACGCGGCTGCTGATGAGCGCCACCTGGTCGGTCGCCGTCTGCATCAGCTGCATACCCGTCTTCTGGAACGACTGGCACGAAGGAGTTGCTTGCGAGATGAATATGGTCTGTACTTTTACGCTTAAAACTAATAATTTGAAGATATTTCACAAATTTGAGCTTCGTACGAATAGTAAGATTTACGACTGTGTCATAACATTCAATAGCGTCTTAGATGTTTGAGAGCACCATAAAATACTTATAATATCGCTTGTAATCGCATTATGAACACAAAACTGTTTACGTACAACGCGAATAAGAGGTACAAAATGACAACTATCTGCGGAGACTGAAAAACTCGTGTCAACACATTCCGTAATACAAAACAGCATTTAACTGAAATTCATAGTAAAACGAAATGGGATTACATAATACACAGATAAAAGCAGTTTTAGGAAGAGTATATCTATTGATACTTAGGCATTTTTACCGTTAGTAGGTATTTCTAAACACGATCTTTCAAAACTAATAGTGGTGGTATCTTATGTTAACAGAAATGTTGTGGATTCCAGGTGGTGCCCAAGAAATACACGACGAGTATATTGGCGCCGATGTTCTCCTTGATCTGGTTGGTGATGTTCATCCTGTACTGGCGGATATGGCGCGAGGCCACCTGCCATGCACGCCGCATGAGGGCCAACACCTGCTGCCCAACGGGGGCTAACGATTGGAAGAGCATACAGGTAACCAACCATTCTTATGTATGTCAGTTGCTAATTGGGGATTTTCACCTAAGACCGTTTTTAAATATAAAAGTGATCAACAAAATAACACATGACATGATTTATTTTTAAAGAGTAACAATTTAGTAATTTATTCGATCTTCTGCATAAGAATCTACTTTTTGGAGCGAGTAGCCGAATGACTGAATACTTAGTGGATAAATGTATTTTGGGCGTTTAATTTCACGTACCTATATAAATATAATTGCTTGGTTAATGTATTCAATTGTAACGTATTTTCAGTACATCGCGTGTTGGTGAGAATTCAAATGGAATTTAACATGTCCGCAGGTGGTGCTCCTGGTCCTCGGGTCGTTCTCAATATGTTGGATGCCGTTCGTGGTGGTGGCGTGTGCCCAGACGTTCCCTATCATGCCGCTGCACAATCACATAGCGTACCGCGTCACCTCGTCGCTGGCTATGTCAAATTCCGGCATAAATCCACTCATCTACGCGTGGAAAAACGCAGGTTTTCGTGCCGCTTTTGCAAAGTTACTACGATGCAAGAGACCGGACACGTCTGAATACAGAGGCTCCCCGGCCCCAGAGAGGAAGCGAGGCTCGGTGGCGCTGAGAGAAGGGTCTATCACCCGGTCGAGCGCGCCGAGTGCGCTGTCCAGCCTGGGCGGGCGGCCGGCGCGGCTGCTGTACATGGAGCACGAGGCGGACACGGCGCGCTGCCGTATCATCGAGAACGCGGGCTACGTGGAGGCGGAGCGCGGCGACACCAACCCCTCGTACGCGCCCGACGGGCCCACGCCGGTGCACCGGCCCGCCACGCGCGCGGACTTAGTTTAGTGTACAAACGATCATTAGACGTTTTGTGGGAAACGTGAAACGCTTCTAGTATTTAACGTTGTTAGTGACTGTAGGTACCCCCTTCGCATTTAGGTACCTGTTCGGATCTACGCTCAAGTTTTTAAAAGCTTTATTGTTGAATTTTTATTGAGAGATTTTAATGAGTTCCCTGCCATAACGATGTTTTTAAAAGAGGTTCTGTATCAAACAAAGATGTTTAAATTATATAAAACTAAATTAAAAGATGTCTATGTATTATTAAAGTATGTAAATAAATGCAGTATTTATTTCTTTTATATCCTAGAATACTTACATCACTTTTGTTTAGGCATTCAGGAAAGTAACTTAAAACGCCATCTATGGCAAAACAGTGGAATTAAATGTAAACCCAACTAAAACATTGAGGAAAACGTCCACCAGATGGCACTAAATAAAACAATGCCGGTTCCTAAACCGAAATTGAAGATTTCCAAAACACTAATCCAGAATCAATTTCACAGTAATTAAAGCTATGAAAACCATTAAAATGAGGTATATGGTAGTAAAAGTTTTGAATATACCTAGTACAAAATAATAGCTGGACACATTTACATGGACAGCGCGTAGGTACTCCTGTTTATTCCAACTTTGATTTGTACAATCAAAGGAGGTCAGCTACGTCGGGTGATAATACTTAACGAACATCTTCACATAATATCAAGTACCACATTAGGTACACATATTTTATATTTCTATTTAAAACTGAATTTAAATAATCTGCGCACCATTAAAATAACAAGTGTAACGAACCAGTTAGGTTGATTGATTTCTAACAGTTTATGAAAGTAAAATTCAAGTGTAAGTATAAAACCGCCTTATCAATGCCTGTATGAATTTATGAAACGATTTATTACAAAATTAAGTTTAGTATTGAAAGTATCGTCATAATATTCAATTAATATTCTATTCTGTTGCCAACAGCACTGACCACGACGGTCTGAGTGTAACTTTTAGATGCAACATTTCAACCTTGGTGACTGGGACAACAAAAATGATTATTAGATAAATAATGAGTGAAAATTATTTAAAAACACTTGCGGCTAACTCAGCTCATTTGTCGACTAAGAAATTAGCTTTGTGAAACTCGTTTGATCACGATGTAGTCATTAACTGAAGTTTGCAAAGGTTCTCATGTATGGTAAAATAATATAATCGTTCTTGAAGCTCTCCAAATTATACACATTGATTGTAATGTAGAAATAATAAAACACTCACCTCGACTCCAGTCACGCCGAGCGCAGTCACCAAGTTGGGTGTCATCCTGAACGGCACCTTCTCTGGCACCCGCAGCGTCTTGCCCTTCTCGAAGCACACGTTATAGTCTATATGCACCACTTCACCAGAAGTAAGATCCACTAAAACATTGTCCAAGTGCCTGTCACCTAGTCCGATTATATAGCCTATCATACTCATCACGGCCACTGAATAGCTGTACCGACGCGTCATCTGCCACCACTGCTCAGGGCTCACACTGCTGCACCACAGCTCTCTCCAGAGCAAGTCGCGCGGAGTCTCCGTCGACAACTCATGCAGAACTTGCTTCAATATCGATACAGGCCATTCCTTTCTGTTCTCCGTTGAAACGCCGGCTTCTTTCAAAAGAGGATTTAGCTTGTTGTAGAACAACTCCGATGGTCGTAACACATTCACAGTCTTGTTGGTTTTAGCCGATAAAATAGCAGCTTCTCGGTTTTGCCAACGTTTGTACAACGCAAACAAAGGTGTCACATTATCTACCCAACTAATCAGTCCCGATCGAGGACCCAAAGGTATCACAGAGTAATGGCGCGCTCTATAAGTTTGGTTGTCATTGTTTTCAGAATCCCTGGCCATCATTGTGTTAGTTATAGACAGCAACTGCATGATTCTCTCGTCTAGATGCAAGTCTTCTAATCCTTTGAACAAATACGTATAAGCTTTCCCGTCTGACCCATAAAATACAAGTTTTTTTGGCCGAGTCTTGGTAGGCAATATAGCTACATTATTTTCCACTGCCTTAATCGTAACTCTTACGGCTCGCTGGTTAGTATGTACTCCTGGCATAGTGATCACGGTATTTTTAAGTTCTGCTAAAACAGGACTAATGTCGGACATTTTCAAAATGTATGAAGTTCTTTTATTTACTTTTTGCTGCAATTTTATTTGCAGTTGTTTCAATGGGGCCCACGAGTCCTGTGGTTTATCTGGATTCGCGGGGTTCTTTAGTTTCTCTATGACATCCGCGATAAGAGACTGGAATTTATTTTGGAATGACACTTCGTATGGTGTCTCAGGGTTTGCTGAAGTCACTTGATACAATTGCTCCAACACACAAACAATTGGTTCAAATATAATGCGATGTTTCTCTTTGATAAGTTTGTCTTTATCTTCGGCAGACAAATGGGGATTATTTTTTACTTTCGCTACTTCCATTTCTAACTGTGAAAGTCGCTTTGTAAATTCAGAGTGATGTTGAACTAAAGTACCCAGACATAACTCATCCCAAAGCAAATTAATTCTCTGTAACTCTTTGACTAATAGCTTCACCTGCAAAATAGTTTTTGGTGCTTGTTTAGCGAGTGTTTCTACCATATCCAAGAAACAAGAATTGAGTTCATTATTGATTACTTTATCGCTGAGAGAGTCTTCTACATCAAGATTATCTTCACCACTGCTTGCGACGTTACACAAATAGGATCTTGCAACATTCAATTCTATTAAATCTTTCTGTTCGTTTTCCACTGCGCCAACAACTGCTGGGAAAGTGATTAAATGCGGAGTGTCTTCTGCCAATCTACACAACAAGTCAGATACACATTTTCTCACGTAAGTTTCCGGGTGGTTGAGTCGGGAGAACAATTGGGGAATAATTACTTTCCAAGGTTGAGTGGGGGTGTTTGCTAATCCAGATTCCAAAACTGTCTGCAATTCCATAGCATGTTTTACGATCAAACGTAACAGTCTCAATGTGGCATTAACAACCGCGTTTTCTCCACTATGGTTTATATAATCTGATGCACAAATAAGCTGTAGAAATTTAAAGTAAGCATCCGCCGAGAGTTCGAAATAGGAAAACACTCGCTTTTGCGCTTGGCGCCAAATGTCCACTAACAATGCAAGGTGTTCAGGGAAAGCATTACTTAAAGACGGTACAGTCCGAAGCTGACTCTCTATCATTTCAGAAGTGTTGATTTCGTTCCAATCAATATCTTCGTCATCACACGTAGCTTTTGTTTTAGACAATATTTCACAAACTGCTTCAAAGTCTTGAGGTGCACATCCAATCATTACGCTCTCTATCTGTAATTTATCATTTTCTGTCAACTGTTCTCGAGTCTTAGAACTGAATTCAACCATTTTTCGACCCCACCTAAAGCACCAAGCAGCAAAATTAGCCCAAGCTTTAGCCAACCCCGGGCATTGATTCACTCCAAATTGTAGTAATTTACCAACAGCTGAGTCCGACACGGGAATAACATTCTCCGATATGTTGTTATCCACCAGTCCAATTTCTGGTAGAACTGATACTAGTTTGAGCAAGGGTGAGTCCACGTCCAAGATATTCTCAGTCTCGCTTTGGACCCATTTGGACAAAGTGAGTAGCAGTCTAGTCCCTTTTTCTCTTAATTCATAATTTTGTTCACCCATTGCTAATCTCTGAGAAAATCCATACGAAATGCTCGCACAAAGATTGACAGCGCGAATTTTAGTTTCTTCTTTTACATAAGTCAATTTACAGAGCTCTGCCAACGCAGTAGCGTTGTTAAGAGTCCAAATTTCAAGGTCGTAAGTATTAGTAGATAAAAGAAGTGCTTCACTCAAATCATCCAAGTTATTAACTTGTCCCAAACACATTTGGAACGCTGAATTTTGTTTAAAATGATTTAAGAGTTCTCTCTTGGCCATGACTAGGTTTGCGTTTTTCCTTGCACTTTTGATTACATCTAACCGAAGGCATTCTGCATAGTATACATTTTCTTCAGTCATATTTAGTTTAGTGAAATATTGGTTCCACCATAATATTCTGCTTAAGTTTTTAAATTCAGTCCCGTACTTATACTCTTTTACTGTTGATGGTTTAAAAGGATTAGTAATAAGCTTTCCACTCTTTATAATGTTGTTTAACCCATGATTAGCTAACTGCAACACTGCAACTTCTTTTAAGAAATGTACGGCATTCGTTCTGGAGAATTCTTCTGCTTGTGATTTGAGCAACAAGTCACATTGTTTTAACAAATCTTCATATTTATCATTATAATCACTGTTGTACATCTTGACTGCAGTGCACATAAGAGTCAATTCAATTTTATTCAAGAGACCTTGATAGGAGCACACATTCTTGGGAATTTCATTAGCTTCACTATCAAGTATATCCCAGTTAACGAGTTCCTCCGGAATTTCTGTAGTATCTTCGAAAAACTTCAACGTCGATAAATAGCTCCACTGTGAACTGTTTGCGTTAAATTGATCTTTGTCTATCCATTCCTGCATATCTTCCCAGCTTTGTATATGTTTATAACTTTCCATGATTTGCTCGTCGATGAATCTGTTACTCCTTGTATCTACTTGCGACGCTATTTCAAATTCCTTCGATTCTTCCTGAGGACTTAAACTGTTTATTTTCTTATAGTACTCTATGGCTGATTCATGTTTAGAATTGGCCTGTTCGGCAGCTCCTTTAAGCCAGAACAGCTTCTTATCAAAGTTTTGTTTAATCCACACATATAAACCAAGTAACACTTCTGGCTCTTCGATTTTGATGAGAGCCCTGGCAATGCTTATTGTAATCGCTTCCACGTCTATATTGGTATTAGAATTAGCGGCTGTTTGCAGTATGAGGGAAGCATGGTAGATGGCAGCACCAAAATGTCCTGCGTGTAAGCTGACGGCAAGCGCAGCGGGACGAACTCTTGTCAACCACTCCCGACAAGTAGGCCAGTTTGTATGGAAAAATGTTTTCACAGGCTTAGTAACAGCTGGCAACACTATAGCAGTGCCCTCAGCAGCATTGTAAATGTACTTCTCTAAGAACATCATGAACTCAGTTATCCAACGTGTCCTTGTTTGTTCTAATGTTACAACTTCCACAACATTTTGTTGATCATTACCTAAATATTTAGTGTCATGAGAAGATATCTCTCTGGCTATTCCTTTTAACACTCCCTCAATCCTCATAAATGTCTCGTGTGGTTTGCCGAGAATGGTTCGTAACTTTAAAGACACACAAGTTTGAGCCAGTTCTGAAAGTGCCCAACCTACACAAATAGATGAAAAACTCATAGCACATTGTCGAAAGAACAATATATTATTTTCATCAATATCGGGAGTTTGCAAAGGCCACGACGTTAAAAATGCATCTACTAAAGCTTTTTTATCCTCCAGTGTAGCCTGAAGAAGGCAGTTCATAATTAATTTAAAATGCTGGTTTGAAAGTACAGTAAAAGATCCATGCATAAGATACTCTTTAAAAGAATTGGCCTTGGTGTCACTATTGAGTATGTTCAAACTCATCTTCCTTGCAGTGAACACTTTAACTAACTGTTTATCAAGCTCCAACTGTACTATGTCCCAAGGTAAGTCAAATAGTACATCTTTACAAACATTGGACAATGTTTTATTTTGATTGTCAATGTGTAATATGCAAAGTACTGCTATTGTTTTCAATACCATAACATTCCAAGTGAGAGTTTTGTTTTTCAGTAAATGTTGTGAATTTTTCATTACAAGCAAAACAATTTCTTCATCGAAATTATATGCCAATGATAACATATTAGTTGTTAGAACAAAGAACCCTTTCGACATGCTGACAATGGGTAAATATTTGTCTAACTGGCAAAATATATCAGTTACCCAATTGAGAATCAATATTAAAGTTTCTTTAGGGGCTTCTTCATCCAATACCATGCTTAGTGTATTGAAGATAACGGCTAAATGACCAGAAGTGGGGCTGGTGCTGGATACATCACCAAGGCTCAGATTAGATAGCCCAAATATATCATTAGCTCGTTGCTGGGTATTCGTAACCAAATCACTAGAAGCAATAAAATGATTATTTTTTTTACAGTGTGAATGAAGCAAGTACAGTACAGAATATTGAAGGGCTGGCTTTTCCTTAATTAGTTTTTCAGCATGAGGGCACATTTTTATGGCTAATAGTTCCAGAATGCTAGGCTGTAAAGCCCACATACCAATTATAGAATTACTTGCATTTGCCAGTTCTGACAGACATTGTAGATAAAATATTACATTTTTCTCTGCATTATCTTTATCAACTTCTTCTTGGTAATCTGGTTTTATTATTTGTATGTCGGGTATTATAACTGAATAGGAATTTTGAATATCTGTCAAAACATATTTGTATGTTTCTTGCAAAAGTGGAATGTTTTTCAAATTTAGTAAATTACTGTATACTGACAAAACACTGTTTAAAATGGGAGAACTGTCTGAGTAACGCAGTGGCCGTAAAAAGGATTCAGGACCAATTGCTTGTGAAATGAACTCAATCGGCAAGTTAGATGCTATTTCCTTAATTACGGTGGATATTAAGTCAATAATGCTGAGACTAACACTTTCTTCCCCTTGCAAAAAGTTGGCCATCTCCTTAGATATTAATGCAAACAGTGCTGGAGAACAAGATGAAGACTTCGATTGTAAATATTTCAAGAGTAAAGCAATGCATTCATTACCTGCCAATATAAGGTCAGCTTCAGCATCATTCTTCATAGTTTTTGACAAAACTTGTAATATTTTTGTAAATGCTTCACTAAGAAATGACCAAGAAACAATCTGTGATACTGTAGGACTCAACAGAGTTCCTAAACTCTTAACGACAGTATTGAAAACATTCAAGAAAGATGTTATCTTAAGCATGCAGTCTTCTGGAGTGGTGACATCATTTTGCTTTTCAGTGCGATTTGGTTCCATTTCAGTAGAATACGCTACCATATCTTCCACAAACTGATTTAAGAGGTTGACAGAGAATCCTACATCAGCCTGCCAGTGCCGACTCAGTTTAAGCAACGACTGTAGGGCAAAATCTTTAATTTTCTTGGGCTGAGCATTATCCACATGCCACCCAACAAGTATGTCTACAGTGTCCACAAAATGGTTTGCAAAATGTTCTGGATATGAATTTGACAGGATAATCATGGCATTTATAGCACACATAAACACATCAGCTGAGTCAGTACCTTCAATGATAGTCTGGAGCCTGTCTAAAGTGACTTCAGCAAAGTCAGCTAAATGTGGAGTTTGATAATCAAGTTGAAATGTCTCTGTAAATGAGAGTGTTAGGTAATGTTTGATTGAAGTGTTATGGACTCCATAACTAGCAGCAATCCATTCCAAATGTTTCCTAAAATCAGGTCCCATGACATAACCAATCCTTCCAAGAACTACAGATGCACCTTCTTTTGTCTCAGGGCCAGGAGCATCATATAGTACATCCAATAGTGATTCAACTAATATATCATATGAACGTCGTATGTATCGAGAATTTTCAGGCAGCATGACGGCATCCTGAAGTTTGCTGCATATTACTAGTGATTTTTCCATGTCTACTTCAGCACATAGGCGACGCAGCAGCTTAGAGATGCGAGGGTCCTCGGGCAGATTGACGACCAATTCTGGACGTTCATAGAACTTGTTGCTGCTATTTCCCTGGGCCCAGGTGTCATTCGAGGACTGGTTTAGCGTTTCGTGATATTTGAATGAGTTTTCTAGGGGCTCACGATCTCCACGGGGCGGGAATCCGCCTCGACCTCGTCCTCCTCGTCCGCCGCCTCGAGACGGCCTGAACTCGGTGACACGACCTCGGGACCGATACCTGCCATCTCTGGACGGTCCCCCAAATGACGAGGATGCATCGTACGCACCAACATAACCTCTGACCTTATCGTCCGTGTTTTCTTGTACGATTTCATCCCTATCCGGAGCGTCCACACACTCCGCTCCCTTGGGGGCTTTTACTTTACTGTTTGCAGTGGTGGATATCATCACTAGAAATTTTATCAAACACGTAATTATCACCACACATGGCCGTAAAATTAAAGCAAAATACGGACAAAACAGACACTCTTCGCCAACAGTCACTGTATATCATAGACAAGATATAGTTGACCTGTCAGACTGTCACATCTGTCAATAAGATTTGTCAAGTAGACGGAATAAAAAAACGCGACTATGTAATGTCAGTTTGTTTTTAAACGAAGAATGTGAACAGTAAGATTAAACGTGAGTAAACTGATTTACTACAGATTTATTGATATATTTCAATATTATCTAAGATTTGAAGTGCTTATTAAATTGTATATTCGGTAACATTGTTCCGAAAATGAAATCTTAAATCCGTTTATTCTTGGACTATTCAGTATGTTTTAGTAAGTGTTGAACGTTTGTACATGTCATAGACTACACGAAGTTTAGAAAGGTAAATATCATTAGTGTCACTATAACCTCACTCAAAAACGTTGAATTGTGTTTATCAAAAAGTACATAACAAGTTTAAATTATTAATAAAAGAAATATTAATGAAAATGATATCTACCATGATGAATACCACTGATACTAAGGTTAAAAAAGTAAAGACTCCAAAACGCACTCAAGATTTTAAAGGTATGTATATTTGTTGCAATGCATGGTAATAAATTTACTTTTAGATGATTTTTCTCATTAAAATTCTGTTCTTTATTCCAGCTGTACAGCTTAAATTAAATGAAGATTCGGTGGCACCACACACTATATACCTTAAAGAACATGTAGTTAGAGAACATACTGCAGACAAGCCACAGGGTCGTACTTTGTTGGTAGTGAATGTGCCGCCATACGCAGATGAAAAAGGTATTACCAATGCATTTCGCGAAGCTGGCACCGTACAATCAGTTCAACTTTGCTTAAAACCTTCAACGGCTGAAGTAAAATTAATCAAGAAATTCTTGCCGGATCCAAGCATAACCACATTTAAAGCAGCTTACATAGTTTTCAAGAAGGTTGCAGAGTTAGATAAAGCATTAAAATTAACCGAACTTCTGCCAATGAACTCAGAGGATCATCAAATTACAACAGGAATTAAAAAATGGATTGAGGAATACAACAACACCATTGTGTTGCCAAAAGTACTTAAAGAAAATGTGGAAACATTCATGAAGCAGTTTGATGAAACTACAAAGAAAGCAGATAAGAAGGAGAAGGAATTAGAACAAGAGGATGACGAGGGATGGGTGACAGTCACTAAGAGAGGGAAGGTGCAGAGTTTTGCACGATCAGAAAAAGTGGAGAATAAAATAATGCAGAAAGAAGAGAAAAATAAAAAACGGAAAGAGCTGAAGAACTTCTACACTTTCCAAATACGAGAATCAAAAATGAAGCACATTGTATCACTTAGGCAAAAGTTTGAGGAAGACAAGAGGAAAATAGCACAGATCAAACAGAGTCGAAGGTTTAGACCATTTTAGAATAAATAAAACTATAAGTTGTAATTATCACAGATTTTTATTTATACTATTTACACTGTGTTTAAGTAATTATTATGTGCTATATTCTAATAATGGACTGTACATTACACTCTTTCAGTTAATAATAACAAAGATTTTAAAGTTGCAACCATCACAGATGGTAATTTGTGCAACAAGTGCTGAAAGTAAAATTTCAATGTAAGACATTACCAGCTGAATGATTAACCACAGACTGGCGAAAGAACTTGTCAAATTGTTTGCTGATGTGTTTTAATGATAATCCGCAGCAGCCTGTTTTCAGGCAGCGTGTCTAATGCTGCAAGGAGGTTGCTAATATTGCCATATACACAGCCATTAGCTAGTGCCACTTGCACTGACTGCCCTATCCTGTCCAGACAATCCTGTAACAAATATATATGTTTTTAAATGTGAACTTTGACAATAAATAATTACTGAATAAATATTAATTATCACATTAGTATTAGTATTGGGTAAATATAGGTAACATAACAGTAAATTGCACTATAATAATAATTCTGTCTGGGGTCATGTGTATTTAAAATTGTATGTTTGTAAGTACCATATTTACAAGACAGGTAGTGGTGAGCGCAGATAGAACAAAAAAATATTAACCTGTAACTTATGATCATTTTGTATCTTTCCACCTCTCTTCAGCACATTGTGTGCATATGACTGGACAACTGGCGCGAGCGCAGCCAGGTGCTGTGCATTCACAGCTGTGGGAGGCCCGTGCGTGCGTCTTCCGGCGCGCAAACTATGCAGTACGCCCAGGTGCAGCTTTATATAAAACTCACTCTCTGTCAGAGGCTTACTTGTCACTGTTTTTATCAAGGATCTGTCACTTTCACCCTCTAGTTTAATTTTCTTAAAAGGTACAGGAACTTCCACCATTTCTGCGTCTGTAAGAAATAAACAGGTTAACTAACAAAAATTAACATTTTATCTATATTCTACTTAATGTCAAACTTATCAAAATAACAAGTTATTGAACACTTTGAAAGTAAAACAAACATTGTGTGTTAGTGCTTACCATCATCAACAATATAAAGGGGAGCCAATGCACACCAATGTATGAGACCAGCTAGGGGAGTAACTGCAGCCATAGGAATGGATCCACTGGGGAGTGCTGCTGGATTCAACTGAGCAGACATGCATAGTGTGGGGTTTGAATAAACCTGCAATAAACATACATAATATATTTAACCAAATTATACAACATTCTTCTTATCCCATGAAGAACTAATCAAAATTGTAGAAAGAAATACAATAACTAACATTTTACTCTACAATTCAGTTTGTCAGATACCTGAAGTATTACATACTCTCATTTTCAATACATTTAAATTACTAACCCAAGCAGTTATGACCTCTAACAAGTTCTTAGGAGGCAACTTATTATCATTTGTTCCTTGAGCATCATGCATGTACAGCTCAGTTACAGTGGTAATGAAGTTAGACACAAACTGTGGAGCTGTATTCGCTAGCGACTTCAGAGCCAACTGATTTGAAGTGTTCAGATAGAAATGGTCTCTGATGACATTCTCAACCAGTTGTAAGGACTGTGATGATGAACAGCCCATTTGTTGCAGCCAAACTCCAACTGCAAGTAGCACCTGCAAAACAACAATATTATGTATCATGATGAAAAATAGCAGTTCTCATTAAAATTAGAATTATGTATGTTGCATTTCTTAAATGCAGTTCAATATTTCATTGGTTTACAGTAAAAAGTAACTAGAATTAAACTCACTGGAGTACTGGAAGCTGAAACAGCCATACTGGCAAGAATACTAAGAATTTTCAACCTCCTTTGACTTTCCATGCCTCCAAACAGTGATAAGAAGATAGTATTCTTAGTGGTTTCATTAGTACAAGCCGACAAGTAGTCACATATTATATCTATAAGTTGTAAATCCTGTAATGGAGTCAAACCTCCACTTCTTCGCCCGCTGCGCCTGTCAGACTCGCAGAACACAAATTCTGATATTATATCCATTGCTATGTCCAACTGCTTATTTGAAGGAGCCGCCCGACCAACTAGTAGTTGTTCTGTAAAATAGTTATTTACCTATCCCCTTTATAAAAAACAAATGACAGATATTTTGTTAGGGTATTTAAAAACCTGTAATTTTACCAAATTATATTATTATAAGTAGTGAAAATAGCGCCTCTATCTATACACACTTACCAATTCTATTGAGGGCTTCCTTAGCACAAGCAGGAAATTCATATTTCCTTAGAGAATGTTTCAAATCTGATACAGACATCTTGTCAACAATGTATTTTTTTATGTTATCTTCCAAATTTTAACTTTTAGCTGTTATTATTAATTAAACATGTTACACAAAGTTTAGCAGAAGCTTCAAACGATTAATTTGAAAGTAGGTAGTAGTTTTTGACACACTGATTACTGTGATTTGGAACTGACTGTTGAGCTTGAGGTTGAGGTCTTCAGCAAAAGAGACAATTCAGTCAGTCAGTATTTTCAAAATAACTCTCAAAACACGATACTTCTCAATACATGAACCTTCAAACCATTTATTAATTACCGTGGTAGGTTCTTTTAAAAATCTTATAACAACAATCGCAAGCAAAACATTGATCCACAGCCAACAATTCCCCTATACTTATTATACTCTTTGCAACAACCAATCAAACAACTATGAAGAGTGTAAAACTCCCCTCAAAGAGTAAAGTAACTATAATTCCCACTTCCCATAGAATTACACTCTTTGATGATTCTTATAATTTCTTTTTCAATTTTTTAATATGTCAAACAATTGTCAAAATCAAGATGCCATGCGGCCAAAGACTATATATTAGAACTAGTACAATACAACTCAATACAATACAATACCCTCAACCAAAACTTTAGCTGATTTAGTTGAGACCAAAATAGGTGAAGGTGATATTAGCGGCGCAGCCAGAATTATTTTTAGCAATGACGTACTGGCTCCATGTTCTCCAGATACACTTAAAGCTCTGGAGAGCAAACACCCGGCCCCAGTAGATGGTCTCTCTTTTCCGGATCCTCCAGAAGCAGATATTCATACCCTATCTGTTACAGGTCGACAAGTGGTCACTGCCATAGGCTCCTTCCGGAGCGGTTCTGCCGGAGGCCTCGACGGTTTGACGCCGCAGCATCTCAAAGATCTGACGAGCTCAAGCGCCGGGGAGTCCGGCGTGACGCTGCTGAAGGAGCGGTTTTGATCAATCTTATGCTCTCCGGCAATGTGCACGAATCCGTCATCGACGTTTTGTACGGGGCCAATCTATGTGCCCTACGCAAGAAGGATGGCGGTATTCGTCCCATTGCCGTGGGAACAACTTATCGTCGCATGGCAGCCAAGATTTGTTGCAAATTTTATAATAATCTTCTTTCGGAAAAATTCCAGCCCCTTCAACTCGGGTATGGATCTAGAGGGGGCTGCGAGACTGCCGTGCATGCGTTGTCGACCTACCTGAATTCCAGGAAAGGTGATATCATCCTGAAGGTTGACATTAAGAATGCTTTTAATTCGGTCAATAGGGATACTCTGTTGACAGAAGTTAAAAAGGAAGTACCCCAAATTTTGTTATAGACACCCTACAAAATTATTATATCAGGACAACCTTTTGGAATCAGCCGTTGGCTGTCAACAAGGCGATCCCCTTGGGCCAGTGATTTTTAGCCTGGCCATTAATCCTATTATACGACAGCTAAATTCTAAATTTAATGTGTGGTACCTCGATGACGGTACCCTGGGAGGCGATGCAGATACAGTTTTAAATGATTTCCAATTTTTAAAAAACGAACTTCATGCTATTGGCCTTGACCTAAATTATTCCAAGTGTGAGATATTTTTACATGACTCTACCGACAGACAGATCATATCAAAATTTACTACTTTTGCGCCTAATATCTCGGTTGTCGATGAATGTTCGCTTCGCCTCCTAGGTGCGCCCGTCTTCGAGGACTCTTTTCAAAGTTTTATTGATGAAAAAATTCAAAATTTTTCTGTCGTTTCAGAAAGACTGTATCACATTAGAATGCATTCGGCCTATACTATTATTCGTTTTTGTTGTTTTGGTCCCAAATTTATGTATTTTTTGCGCTCGACCCACCTCTGGTCTGCACCCCTTCTTTTAGAAAAAAATGACCGAAGCATTAGACAAACTTTATCCTTAATTTTGAATGTGGCTCTCGACGACCGAGCCTGGACACAAGCTACTCTGCCTGTCCGCATGGGTAGGCTTGGCGTCCGTAAAATTTCCAGTGTAAGCCTACCAGCTTTCATATCTTCCGCCCATGGTACTGAAGAATTAACCAGGAAAATTCTTTCTCAATCACTGGTTAATTTTGATGTACCATTTTTAGTGGAAGCTGTGAAAGCTTGGAAAATCGCTTGCCCAAATATTGACCCCCTGTCAAATCACTCTCCCAGAGACAATGGGATGAGCCGCTCTGCAGGAAAGTGAGCGAAAATCTATTGAACTCCGCTTGTTCAACTGCAGAGCGAGCTCGCCTTTTGGCTGTGGGTGAGTGGGAGTCAGGGTTATGGCTTCTTGCTTTGCCTTCGTCCAACTTAGGTACTTTGTTGGACGACACCACATTCCGCGCTGCAATTTGTTTAAGGCTTGGGGCTTCATTTTGTTCACCTCATCGTTGTCGTTGTGGTGAAGATGTCAACAGCCTTGGACACCACGGCTTGTCGTGTAGCCGTAGTGCGGGTCGTTTTGCTCGACACGCGAGTATTAATGACATAATTCGTCGAGCTCTTGTCTCCGTTGGCGTGCCAGCTACTTTAGAACCTAATAGCTTGGTACGCAACGATGGCAAGAGACCCGACGGTATGTCATTATTCCCTTGGAAGATGGGTAGGCCTTTAGTATGGGACGCCACTTGCGTTGATACTCTGGCGCCATCCCATCTTCCAAACTCAGCGTGTCGAGCCGGTGCTGCCGCTGCTGCTGCCGAGAACCTCAAACGGCGAAAGTATGATAGCCTGATTGGCAATTATGCTTTCGAACCGTTTGGGGTTGAAACTTTAGGGCCGTGGGGCCCAAGTGCACATCTTCTTTACAAAGATATTGTAAAGAGGACGGTTGACACTTCAGGTGATCGAAGGGCTGGCTTCTACCTTGGACAAAGGTTAAGCATTGCCATTCAACGTGGTAATGCTGCCAGTCTTTTGGGCACCCTACCTCACGATAATGATGAGGAAAATTTTTTTTTTGATGCCTTATTATAGCTTATTTATTTATTATTACCTTTTTTTAAGATGTAAATATTTTAGTTCATAGTTATTTATATTTTAAGTTGTACAATACTATATCAGAGACATGCGCCCCTATATCTATGGGATGCCTCATGCCAAGTCTATTCAAACTATCCAAAGAGTATAATAAGTAGGTATAGGAGTCTATCTCTTATTATAGTCGATGAAAGTCTTATTAAAGTCTTATTATAGTCCTTTCAGAAAATGATTTCAAAAAGAAATTAATTGAACCAAACAATAATATTAAAAATTATTTTGTTCGTTCTTCTAAGACTACGACAAAACTAAGAAATGTAAATATTTTTATCCATCGTGATGTTTTTCTTCTTGTTGGCAACCGAGGTTTCTTTGGTTGCTTGTTAAATAGATGGACTTGACGTTTGACAGTTGACGTAGCATGACATGACTTACGTACAGGACTACAGGTACCATCTTTGTCAGTTTGTCGGTGAATGTGAATATGCGGTGAATTCGTCAATCTTTGTTTGTATTTGCAGTTTGCACTGGTTTACAGTCTTCCGTTTAATAGAAATTGTTTTTGGATACAACATATACAACCACAATAAGATGGAAGTTATCGTTGCCAATGTTGATCATATTAAATTTGATATAGATTACGCGTTAGAAGAACAGTATGGAGCGCTACCTCTACCCTTCCCGGGAATGGACAGTAAGGTTTTTTGGCATCAAATATTTCAACTTTAATGTTATAACCCGTACTAACTATTGAAACAATTTACGATTTTCAGAGTCAACCGCGGCAGTATGTGAATTCTTCAGTCAACCTGGAGGTTGTGGAAATGGTCCTCAGTGTCCTTACAGACACGTCCGAGGAGATCGTACGGTCGTTTGCAAACATTGGTTGAGAGGTCTCTGTAAGAAAGGCGATCAATGTGAATTCCTTCACGAATATGACATGTCCAAGATGCCCGAATGTTATTTCTATGCCAGATTTAATGCTTGTCATAATAAAGAATGCCCATTCCTTCATATTGACCCTGAGAGTAAAATCAAGGATTGCCCATGGTATGTTTTAAAAAATTATAACCATAAGGTCTGAGTTACAAAAAATTAAGGAAATGTGAAATAAACTTAAACATATTTTTTAGGTATGACAGAGGGTTCTGTCGCCATGGACCACACTGCAGACATAGACATGTGCGACGTGTTTTATGCATGAACTATCTGGCTGGATTCTGTCCCGATGGCTCCACCTGCAAATACATGCACCCAAGGTTTGAGCTCCCAGCTCCTCCTGAGCAAACAAAAGATGCTAAAAGACTGCCCGTATGTCACTACTGCTCTGAAGTTGGCCATAAAGCTTCTTCTTGTAGTAAGATACCAGCAGAGGTTAGTAATTTAGTACTATATTCCCTTCATTATAATTTAATGCATGGTTATTTGTTTTCTAAATTAACATATACATTCTGTTTTTAGCAAAGAGAAGCAGCTTTAAGACAAGAAGAAGCAAGATACCGTGCACTAGGCTACATAAAACCAGCCAATGAGAATGAAGTGAATGAAATGAACAACCAAAGGATGCAGAGAATAGTTCACAAACCTCTGGAAGAAGTCACCTGCTTCAAATGTGGCACCAAGGGGCATTATGCTAACAAATGCCCTAAGGGCCACCTAGCATTCTTGTCCAGTCAAGCCAACCAAAACCAAAATGCAAACACATTTAAAAAACCAAACTAGTATAAATTTGTGAAGCCTTCGCGGAGGCTTCAGTGATGAACTATTAATATTTTAGAAATGTGGAAATGTTTAATGTACAGTGATACAAGTGATTCAAATTTTACTAAAACCATATGAAGAAATTCCCTAATGTAGTAGTAAAGAGTAATGTTTGACTTTGTTAATGCTCATAGTTATATACGAAATAATCAGAAATAACTGGTTCTCTGTTGTGTAATATAATCAGCCTCTTTTTAAAGGAGGTGTCTGCCCATCTCCACATTCTACACTGTCTACAACAACTGAGTGAACAGATACTGATGGGAAATTGTTATAGAATCTATTCACGCCTCTGCTGCATCTATTCATCCCATTATTATTATTACCATCATCCCTACTCCTTTGAGGTGAAATCAGGTGTATGTAATGTAAGCTGTGAGGGTGTGTAATATTTTTATATACCTAGCAATAAATTTTAACATACAATGTACACAAAACACCACTAATTAGTTAGCAGCGCCACACATCGACACTACACTATCTTTTACACAGTGAACATGTGTGGGTAATTTCATATTACTGTGTATAAAAATATTCGTCCACCACATTCACATTGGTATTTTCATTCTTGTGTCGGTATATGTATTTTTATAATTTAATTCACGGGTAAGGTTAAAACTATTATACAATCATTGATATGACCCGACATTTTGACGGGTATTAACGTAGTATTCGTGGTCGACTGGTTAATGACCACGCTTTTATCGTCTTTCAATGTTCAATGATGATGTGAGTTCTATTCCAGCTGAAAGATTCTTTTTTTATTTTACTATGTAGTTTTTCTTTTTTTTTTGTTTTTTGAAATATTAGATCAGGCTATAAAAGAAGCAGATAAGTCGGTAAATAAAACAATACTATCTTTTATTACAATTAATTTATTTATTATACAAATAAGTGGTTTTATGTTCAATATTTATAATAATTAATTATCATACCACAGTTAAGTTCTTAAAGTTCTTTAAATAATAATTAATCAATATGCCAATAAACCTTATAGTCGAATTGGGAAATATCATGCGATAAAGTATATACTTTTAATATTAACATAAGAAGATTTAGAAAAATAGGATAGAAAAAAAAGAAAAGATTTAAAATTGTTTCCAATTTTAAATATTTTATATAATATTTTGATTACTGAATTCTTGAAACAATTTGTGAATGCTGGAATCGATCCGGCGGCACTTTACTGGAGGTGATAACCATTACGCCAAACGCGCTGTGAATGAAATTATCGAAATATTGTATACCATTCAGTAACATAAAAATACGATGAGAAAACACTATATTTATATGGGTATTGTATAGCTCGATTGCTCATTATTTGATTTCGATTTATTCAAAGTTTGTTATAAGTTATTTTTATCTTTACCCTCGTTTTTATTTAAACTTATTTACTAAATAATTACGTATACCGACACAAAAATGATATTTAAATACCAAGAAGTGTGTGATAGACGAATGTTTCTATACATATCTATTAATATGAAATTACCCACACATGTATATTGTGTAGTCATACTAGTGTCGATGTGTAGCGCTGCGAACTAATTAACGATGTTTTGTGTACATATAAATGAAGTCTGGAAAAGTGCTTTAAGTTAAAAAAGTTTGTTAGATTTGACATTGTCTTCATAAATTTTTTTTAAATAGCATGGTAAGTGTACATTTATCTCGATACATTTTTTACTGGTCAACCTATAAACAGTAATTCATGTAAGTGTATGGGTTGTAAAAAAGATAATACATAAGCACACTAATGTAATGTCCAAATAGGAGTACAATTCAGTTGCATGAAAAACATACTCTAAATATTATTGCAAATAGCATATTCCTTATGAATATATTTTGTGCCGGTTCCTAGCTCTGAGATTTAGACCTCATGTCCCACATGCCCTGACTGATTTATGATTTTGTCTGAATACAATAAAAGTGATGTAGTTTACAGTTTCCACTGAACATTTATAATATATAAGAAAATAAGAAAAACTGTGTATGTAATATGTTTAGTGAACTAGTTCACTCTACTGTTGAACATAATCCTTCCTCTATAACTTCCAGATTGGTCAGTTGCAAAAGTTATACCTAGTTATAATATTATCAGTATATGATTTATGTCTAATAAATTGTATTCCTATCATATTATTTCTATACTATAATAAATCCCTAAAGCTAAAACTTTTAGCCTCATAGAGCCATCAGACCACCACGAATGGGGCCCAATAGGGCTGATGCCGATTCGGAGTCGCGGAGAACCTAACGGGTTACCGGGGATCCGGGTCGAAGTGCAGGAAAAGGAACGGGGTGGATTATAGTCAGTAAGAGTCTGACACTCCTGTCCGCCTCGCTCAGACGGGAAGTAATTCCATGATTTTCTGCCTTAAAAAAAAAAGCTAAAACTTAGCGGAACTGTGATCGAGTTTGAAAGTACATAGTATACAAATACGGTCCTCTGTTTTAGCAGTTCATGTTACAAATATTTTCGCAAATACCCAATATGTCATGGTGGTGCATAATAAAAAATACAGAAACAGCCATATATGATGCCGTTGTAACTCATTGCAAAAAAAATGACAGCACGCCACTGCTAGCAAGACTATTGTTAAATTGAAATGTATCGTCCAATAGTTTGATAGTAGCGCCAGCAAATTCTCTTATTAGACAAGCAGACCTAAGATCCCATTCCCATTAGCAACCTTTAAGAAAAATTCTAGCCCAACATCTCTACAAAGCCTGATACACTCAGACTTTTGACAATAGATTTACCACTGCCAGTCCAAGGCAAGATTAAACCATAGATTTTGAAAAGCCTGTCTGCTAAGAACACTTCTACCCACACAAAATGGTGACATTATGAAGTGGATAAATCAAACATACGTTGGTTCTTTCTAACTGCCACAACAAACAGGTGGCACCACGATGTATATCGATCGTCTCATTGTTTGTCATTAGCCACTGGGTTTAGTTACAGAGTCGCACAAACTATTCTTCAGATGGGGCCATAGAGTATAGTAGGTAATACATATGGATTGGGCTCATTTGAGTTAAATGCAAAGAGTATAATAAGTATAGGGTTAAATAATAATAATAAAGCCCACAGGGCACCTTGAGGCGAGGCGACGGGCATTAGCGATCCCGCGGGCTACCATCATCCCGAGTGCTCCAAGGAGAAGTCACCATTCCTTCTTCTCCGGCTTGCCTTAATTGGCTGGCTGGAGTGAACGATGACAAGGAACAGGTCTCCCACCTCTGGCTTGCCTTCATTGGCCGTCCAGAGTGGAGTCGCGAGAGCAGTGATCCTGCTCGGAGGGTAAGAAACTATTCGTAAGTCGCGAGTGGGCCAGGGATGCAGGAGGCTTCGGCTGGAGCAGATGATCTGAGTAGAAAGCGGTGGTAGTTTCTTAACCCTTCAGCCACTCACATTCTCGTTGCCCCTATGTTGCTATATCTAGCAACCATTCCCGGGGCCCGGTCGGTGAGTTGGCGAATCTCCGCCTGCCATTTTTACGTGTAATAATTACATTGTTTCGGCAGGTGCCATAGCCATCCATAGTTCCCAATTTCCAAGTCCACAGCAACCCATCCATAGCCCTACCTTTTTTTTCCATTATTCACAATAGTCCTACACTAACCGGGGACTGTCCTTGGGTGCATTTCCATAGTGCATACAGGGATAGTCGCCGGTTTGTGTCTACATTACATTTAGATTAAAGTTGTCTAAAGGGCCTCTGCGCAGTTGGCTTCGGCCCCTCGTACGCCTCCCAAATGACCGGGACCCTGTGGTCCCGTGAATGGTAAAGACATACATAATAATAATAATAAAAATCTTTATTTTCTCAAAAATACTCTACGGATACAAATTATATAATATGTTATAATTAAGAGACTGGTGTCTGTTAAAGGTATGTGACCTGTGTTACAGATCACCAGGCCCTGGTGACCCCCGGAGACATTGAACAATATAAAGTATTTACTTAATTAAAGAAAATGGACAACATTGTATGAGTGTGTGTGTGTGTGTGTGTGTGTGTGTGTGTGACTGTGGGTGTAAAAAAAATGCCTGATCAGTAGTGACCCTGGCTCCGGCTAGAAGTTAAAAGCTCCGGCTGGAGTTGGGACAAACAGATGTTTAGTCAGTCAATAGCCTGACAGTCGCTCACGCCTAAGCAGAGGTATTCGATGATCTTTCCCTCTCAAAAACTATGTATTATTAGGATTTTTTTAAATATAGGGATTGGTCTCAAAACAATATCGCTAAGTGCCGTCAAAATTCGAAATCACAATTCGTCAAAAGCCATACCATCATTTACATAATGAGGTTCTAAACAAATTGAGATTGAGACTCTCTCAATATCAATTGTACAGAATTTGATGTACCTACTGTTGCCGGCTAAAAAGGAACAAGCTCTTTTTTTGAAGGTTTGAAGGTCGTATCGGTTTGGAAATACCGCCGATGACAGGTCATTCCACAGTTTTGCTGTACTAGGCAGAAAGCTACGTGAGAAGCGCGCAGTTATGGCCTGCCAACCATCTATATGATGCGGATGCATATGCTGTCGTACGGGTCGATGGCGAAAAGATGCGGCAGGTACCAGGCCGAACAATTCCTCAGAGCACTCCCCGTGGTATAACCGATAGAAAATGCACAATGAAGATACATCTCTACGCATTGCCAAAGAAGCCGGTTTGAAACATCCCGGCATCCAACAATTCGAACGGCACGACGCTGAACGCAGTCCAAAGGAAGAAGCTGGTACTGAGGTGCCCCTGCCTAAAGATGAAAACAGTATTCCATGTGGGGCTGAACCTGCGCCTTATATTATAGAAGCAGGCGGTGGGCCGGGGTGAAATACTGCGTCGATCTGTTGAGCATACCAAGCTTTCTCGTAACTAATTTGGCCCAGATGACTGCGGAACTGGACGTAGCTCGAAATGCTGACACCAAGTATTCCGGCTGAGGCAGTTAGGGGGGTGCTTTGAAACTGACGAAGACATAAGTGGTTCTTGTTTGGTCCTGGTTTCCTAGCAGTAAACACGCAGATATGTGTCTTAGTGGGGTTAAACTGGACCAAATTAAGTCCAGCCCAATCAGAGATTCTCCCTAAAGAGGTCTCGATTTCAGACACGAGTCTGTTTCGACTCTATATTACGTTTTCCCGAGAAATGTTAGCGCGCCCGGTGTAGTAGGCATCGCCTGTGCTGTCATTCGCATAACAATGAATGCAGTTGATTTGCAGCATGTCATTGATATGAAGGAGGAACAATGTAGGTGATAGCACGCAACCATGAGGAACGCCTGCGTTTACAGACAGCGAGATCATTCGCCGTCGACAACAACCTTAATGCTTCTATCTGGAAGGATGCAGGAGATCCATTCGCACAATCCATAAGAAGGAAGCTTTGAAGAAGCGCTCTATTCTAAACCTGATCGAAGGCCATCGCCGCGTCCAAACTTACTGCCAACGCTCCCCTCTTAGACTCTTTTGTTGTTACATTATGGCTTTATATCGTTCTCATTAATTCATTATTTGCATAATTTGCAATTTATTTTGCAAATTTGCAAATTTTTCTTGGCTTCATTTCGGAGTCCAGATATTAATACCATAGACTTTGCAAATGCAGAGAGAACTTTCGTGCTGGCAACACTAGATCTTGCCATAGATTTTGTTTGATGTTTGACACATTTGTTCATGGTTTTGTTGTGACATTTTAATCATTTCACAATTCACAAATTCAAAGCTTACAGGCAGTTGCGTGCCAACAGTGTTCGCGTGTTACGCGAACAGTCTTTACTAGTACAAGTGTCTAGCTGAGGCTCAGAACATATCGGACCCGATATTTTCTTGTTTTCCTTGTTAAACAAGATCCTCAGTGAAGCGAGAAATCGCCGAGAGGTTGACTAAAATCAACACTCGGTACTTCCTATAATATCAACATGGTAAGCACGTGTTATAAAGCTACTACATTTTTCATATATTTCCTTAAATATTCCAAGATCTACATGTGTATGGATATCTTGAACTGGCAAGTAATAATTCATTCAACTTCTCACATGCATTGGTTTCACGCGGTGATGCAATTTTTAGGTTATGTCCATTTTGCCGCTAGTGTTTTCAAATGTTTTTAGGTAAGTGCTCGTGGTATTTTATCTTATTGTTTGATAATGTTTACTAATTTCTATTTCAGGGTGACTCAGAAGCTGCAGTGAACCCCAAAGCGTATCCTCTTGCGGATACCGCTCTGACCGCCAAGATTTTGAACTTGGTTCAGCAAGCATCCAACTACAAGCAACTCCGCAAGGGTGCCAATGAAGCTACGAAGACGTTGAATCGTGGTTTATCAGAGTTCATCATAATGGCAGCTGATGCTGAGCCATTGGAAATCGTGCTTCACATTCCTATCCTCTGTGAGGATAAAAACGTACCTTATGTATTTGTTAGGTCTAAGCAAGCCTTGGGCAGAGCCTGCGGTGTCTCGCGGCCAATCATTGCGTGTTCAATCACTATCAATGAAGGCTCGCAGCTAAAGCCACAGATCCAAAGTATTCAACAAGAAATTGAAAGACTCTTAGTGTAAGTCATATATAAAAGTGTTTTATAAAATTATATTTTAATGTTGTGAGTGACATGCATACAAAATATATACAAAAATATTACTTCTGTATGTTTCATTGAAACCTTTTTAGGTTTAGTTTCATAATTTTGAGTAATCCTTATGAAAGTATGGAAGAAGAAATTCAATCATTTATTTATTGATGTTACTTTAGCTTGTTCTTTGCATAGCATAACTGTGTAGTAGAGTATTAATTTGCAGTTTAGTAACAGACCTCTTGACTGCAAAGTCCCAGAAAATAAGTAGGTAAACATAAAGTCTGTCAATACCAACTCTGAAATAAATTTAACAATATTGTTATGGTATAATTTATTAACAATATGATTTGGGATTATTTACAATAGCCATAGCATTATAATACAGTAATATATTATTCAAATAGTTTTTTAACTCTAAGGTTCCAGTTGTCTTCCCAACCAACTTCTCTGAAAGAGGTGATCTCCTTGTGCATTCTATCCGCTATTGCATTCTGCTGACTGTTATTTGGAAAACCTTGGAACCAATTTGTTAATTCTTTGTAGAGTTCTTCACTTGTTCTAAAGGTGTATCCGTTTACTCCATTTTCAACAAGTTCGTCAAGGCTGTGGGCAAACAAATGGCATTATTTAGTATTAGTTACATACCAGCTTAAAGACTGAATACAACACCATTTAAAAAAAACCTAGTCCTACCTACTGAGTTAAGAAAACATAAAAATAAATAGACTGCCTCGTTGGCCGAGAAGTCTCAAGTGCGACTACCGGGCAAGGGGTCTCGGGTTCGATTCCCGGGTCAGGCAAAGTATTACTGGGTTTTTAAAAATCTCAGTAGTAGCACGGAGTCTGGAAATGTGCCCGGTATATGGCAATAGGCTCACCCCCTATTACATGGGACTCGTAACATAAATAGTGAAAAGTGGGTGTTACTTCTGTGTGCACCTCTGCTTACCCCTTCGGGGATAAAAGGCGTGATGTTATGTTAAAAATAAATATTTAGGAAAACTTAGATAGGTGTATCTATTATGAGTATTGGTATAAATGGAATAATTTATTATGGTCTCCTATTTGGGTAGTCGGTTAACAAAATAATTAGGTCACCATATTGGATTTTGTAGCTAAATATTTATGAACTGCCATTGACACACCCATACTATATTATTTAAGAAATAATAATAAGTTAGCTCACCAGAGAAAATCAAAAGCACAAACAGGTAATCCAGCACCAAACATGTCAACAACTTTCATAGGGAGGTCTAGTCCAGATGAACTGGTGTGCAAACAAACTCCGAGATCTGCACTGGCCACCATTTTGGGATAATCAGCAGCTTCCAGCCAAGGTGTAAACACCTGGATGTTCTTCCATTGCTTCTGCTCTATCTTCTTGAGATACCACTCTTTCTCAGGTCCCTTACCAGTAATCACACAGACCAATTTTGGTAATTTATCAGTAAGATTACAAGAATTTTCATAAACTGTGAAGAAAATAAAACCTTAATTTTTTAATTTACATCTGACATAGCATATTTTTATGGTACTAACTACATGGCAGTGGTATAATAGCCATAGAATTGTGGAAGCATAACATTAGTAAGGTCGGAGTATCTTACGTTGTAAAGCCTCCATAAGCAATCCAAAATCTTCATCAGCAGTCCAGCTGGTGCTGCTAAACAGAAGGCCTGGTCTATCAGACCTTAGTTCTACTTTGCCATTGACTTCTTTAGTAAATCGAGTTTTTGCATTAGGCACATTAACTTCACTTAATTCCTCATCCCCAAATGCAGGATAGGTCTTGCTGAGCTGAAGGAACCAGTCATGTTTTTCTTGTATCGTAAGTGGCCTAAATATTTTTGGTGGCCTGTCATAAAGAACTATTGCATTGCTAAAAATAAAACCACATTATTATTAAGATACTTGCAATCATTCATAAAAATGTAAGTGGTTCTTGAATGCATACTTCCAACATACTTACTTTACATTCCAATTCATCATTAGGTCTTCCTTCATAGAATATGTTACACACATACTTTGATCTGCTGACTGGCCAAAGAATGTTTCAATAAACCTGGCTATTCTGACAATAATGTGGTCAGGTGACAGAGACATAGCCATTATTGAATATGCATAGTTGTGCCAGTCTATAATAAATTTAGCTTTATTAAATAAGCAATATATTCTACATACTGGCAATGTAGGTATTGCCGGTGGGTTCTGACACAGAACATAATGGCATTTGCCGGTTACATATAACGTAAACAGTAAACTTATTGTCTGCCAAATCGTTTTGGCTACATATCTTATTAATCTAGGGCCAATACTGATAGGATATAGTTGGGTAATGGTTATGTGAGGATGTTCTGTAATTTCCGATAGAGGTTCAGAATCCAAATAACCAATAATATTTACATCCAATCCATTATTTGCAAGAGATAACGCATGATATTGCATACGTGGACTTCTACCGATATCGCCCAAAACAACCACTTTAACAACTTTTCTTTCGTGTTCTGACGCCATGGTGTTAAAACACAAGTTTACACTCACGAGCCTTAAACTTAATTCATAGTTTTTCTAGTTAATAAATTCGTTTATTGGCGATTTTATTTAATACAATTTGTTTTCAAACTTTTGACTTTTGATTTCGGCAAACCGGGCTCTTGGCTTGGCTGTAGAGCAAATTGACACTATTGACTTGACACTTGACAGTCACAATGAAGAACCAATGTCATACTCATGACAAAATTTATGGGAAAACCATAAATATTACTCGGTTGCCATTACAGAAAAGAGAAGAAGTTATACGATTTTCGTTTAGTTTAACAAAGAAAACACGTTATGCACGAAATCTGGAAATAGGGCAAGAGTCTTTTTATTTTTGAACTGTTTGATTCACAATTTTTATGCAGATCATTATCGTAAATCCTTGCCATTATCCCCCAAAAAGTTGTCAATGTGATGACAAAAGAACGCTGTAGATATCTCTGTGAGGTAACTGGATGTCAAAATCAGCTGTGCTGTGTGTGTGTGTGACAATCTCTGTCTACGGACAACACAAAGAGTATTTATTATTGTATTGTTATTTGCGATTCTGTGATGCTGATAATGATACCTACAATAATTGCTTATAATATTATAATTTGATAGATGATTTGAAGATATCCAAACATGTCTAAAGTGCTGATAATAAGACATTTACCAGCTGCACTATCTTTTGAAGATAAAGAACAACTCTTAAAACATTTTGGTGCGGAAAATGTTTGGGAAACAAGATCGAAACGTAATTATGTTTTTGCTTCGTTTAGTAGTGTTGATAAAGCTAAGGCATCACTTTCACGACTTCATCAGCTGGATATAGCCAACCGCCGACTTGTGGTAGAATACTCCACTGAAAAGGAACCAATCATAAGTGATAAAACTCATTCTGAACAGAATTCTGAAACTACAAAGTTAATCAAACAGTTCCTGAAAGTTTTAAACGCATGGAATCCATCTATTGACTTCTACCAACCCCCTCCTATTCACTTAAAATATAATTATCCTGACATTAATTCACAAATAGCTATGAATATAATTTACTCACTGTTTCGTCATAAACCTCTTTATATTCAAACATTACATTTAATGAACAAAATGTGTCTTGATGTTCCCTTTGAAGAAAATCAAATATCTATGGATTTTTTCAAAGAAACTTTCAGGCAATATTTTGTGACAGACATCCAACTGCCTCCACCGCTACCAAGTGAAACAGAGTCTGAGATATCCAGTGCAGAAGATGAGCATAAACTAGAACCTATCAGAAAACTAGTGACAAGGAAAAGAAAACTTCCAGTTCCAAAACCAATTCATCCTATCAAGCTCCAAGCAGTGCGGCCAGTCACAACTAAGACAAAGAAAACAATGGTTCATCAGGAAGAAGTATTTGAAACAGTAACTCCTATTCAAGAACCAAAGAAAATCTTGTTGAATGTTCATCAAGATGCTCTACAGAAACCCACCGAGGAACCTGAAGTTATTGGAGAACTTGGGAAGTTCCAAAAAGAAGATCCACCGGTTGAGGTTGAAGACAAACAGGAAGAACCAGACCAACCAGTCATTACCAAAAAGGAACTATTACGGAATAGGATATCACTCAGGGATATGAAGATGCTACCAGTTTTCAAAAATTACCATCCTGGAGAACCATCAATGAGACTGTACATTAAAAATTTAGCTAAGTCTGTGTCTGAAAAAGACTTAATGAGTATTTATAAGAGATATGTTGAAAAATTGACTGATAAAGAAATGACTGGCTTTGATGTACGAGTCATGCAAGAAGGTAGGATGAAAGGACAAGCATTTGTGACATTCCCTTCTGTGAGTATAGCAGAAACAGCACTGCATGAAACTAATGGCTACTTGCTAAAGGAAAAGCCAATGGTTGTACAATTTGCTAGAGCTGCCAATAAAAAGACAATAGAGTAATATTTTGTGTTTATTATTTTAGTTCACCAGTAACAACATAGTACATTATTTACATTTAAAATATTCAACATCATATTTGCATTAATTCTATAGCATATGAAAGAGACCCTTCATCATTGTCAATCATTTTACCAGACAATAACTTGTGTATAACCGGCAGCACCTCACTGACTGTGTGCAACTGTTTGATGAGGTCTGCAACAACATTCAGTGTATTTTGCAATACTGATGTTACTTTTGCATCTTTTGTCATCAAGTACTGTTGATAAAATGCATCCATTAACAAAGTAAACCAATCAAATAATTTGCTTTCATAGTCTGTATCCATATTTTTGTCTGAATTTACCAATATATGAGCCATATAAGTCATTAGAAACAGAGTATCATCCAATCGAAGACCATTTCTCAGCGGTGGAATGATGAGAGCATCACTGAATGAGATTTGTAGTGTAAAGTTTAGCAACTCAAACTTAGCTTTGTGAACTATCTGATCCTTCTTTGTAGTGTGTTCACCAGAACATAATTTTGCAAATTCTTCAGCATCAGTCACATCAATATTATTTGGGTTTACTAGATTTATAGCATACTTGAGTATTGCTACTAACACTGTTTCTGGTACATCTTTGAACTGCTTTAGCGTATGGTACACTGCTCTAAAATCATTTTTCTCCAGTAGTGGTGGTATGACATTATTACAAATACTTCTTTCTGTCAATCCTAACTTTAGAAGTTCTTTTGTGTCATCATTGACTGGGAATTGAGGTTCAGTTGGAGAATCCCAGTTTGCAATCTCCATACATTCATTTTGAATAATTTCATGAGATCCTAAGAGGCTTGATAGGTTTCTCTTTGTCTGTAGCACATATGGCAACATGCCAATATGGTTGGACGCTTCTAAAACAATGCGGCCATGGAAGCAATATAACTTGGCACACTCTGAATACATTTTCATTGGATACCGACATGACCCAACTCCAAGAACTATATTATAAGCTATAATGATTGCTCCATCTTGTTCTGCACAACTTCCAAATAGAATAAGATGGTCCTTGCCCATCCAGGCTATAGATACACTAGACAGGGTGGATACCCAAGGTACACTGCCTATTGTTTTCCAGTCCTTGAAGTCATACACTGTCATCTTGCCATCACTCCCTGCAAATTAAAACCATTCAAGTCATAATTACAAGTAAAAAAAATGTATAATAATATTAATAAAAGTTGAAACTTATTTTAAACTTACATAAAATGTAAACAGCATTCTTCTCCTCAGTGCAAATAAATTTCCCGACAACATAAACATCATCAGGTCTTGCAATTTTGATTCTGGTTAACTTGGATCTGTCCATGTCACCCAACTCATCTCGTAGTGGGCAGTTCAGTATTTCATAAGCATCTTTATTGTTCTTTAAAATATAACAAATGAAATCTGTTTTGTTGATAGTGTAAGAAGCTGTTTCAACTATTGAATCTGTGTCCTTCAGCAGTGACTTGTTCTCATAAGTCTTTCTGTTGTCCAAAGCATATGGTAGAGATGCACAGTTACCGTTACTGAACACAAGAAGTGGTGACTGCTTGCTTCTCGGAATTATCTTTAAGATGTTTAAAGGAAACTGAAACAAATTTTAAGGATGTTTACAATCTACCAACAAAATTATAAAACAAGTACTTTATTAGGATCTTTATTATTTACCTTAAACTTCTTAATTTTATCTAAGTTGTCAGAGTTTTCCTTCCAAATTTTAACAGTGTTGTTGTTAAAAACCCCAACATAGCTCTCCTGCTCCTTGTCATAGATCACTGTGGACGTAATGTGATCTTTAGAAGTCCATCCGCCGATTTGCTTTTGGTCTGAAAGCTGAATAAACCAAAACATTCCAATTATAACCTTAGAACAAGATACGATTATATGAAGATAATTATCACAAACGGTAGTACTAACATTTTATGAATAAACTTGACATCTGAATTATCTGAATGTAGTTTAGAGGAAATGCAATGTACTTACTTGATATTTATTGACCACATTTCGTCCTAAAGTAACAATAACGTGTTCTTCTACTTTATCTTCTGCTACGCCAAGAAAACTTTTTTGGTCTATTAAAGGGCAAAGTACGTAGTAATTGTGTAACTTAGCCATTATTTAACACATTAATTATTGGTTTAATTCATTAATTACACATATCCGCGTGTTTTTATTTAGCGGAACAATACGTGTATAACTGTCAAGTCAATACACTGATCCGCTCATGTGCCAAACTTAAATTTTGACAGTGACATTAATAATTTGTGTGACTGACTTCGCAGCTTTCGTACAGAAATCATTCATACGTTTTTTTCAAGTTACATTTACAAAGTAAGCAAATAAAGGTAAAATATAGCATCTAAATTACTGTTTAATGATGTACTTTTTGTTTTTCAACGTTCTTGTTTTTATTAGACTTTTGACCATCTTATTCTAATTATAATCTAACTGTAGTTAGCGTTCGTTGGACCATATATTTCGATTTTCGAATCTAAGTATTATTATGATAAATAATAATAAACCTAAGATTAATTTCAAATTTTCAATATAATTATTTCACATGAATAAATGTAATACGTATTCAAGAACCGCATTTCATGCTAAATTTGTAAATTCATGATCAGAGTTCAAGCCTCAAGGTTATTACCTACTTACATCATTTGAAGCGTGTTCTTATCGTTCAAATAATATATTATTACATCATTGCTACGTACGACGTACGTATAGGTACTGAGTCGACTTGGCCAAGTTGTTGTTTCATTCGATTCATATAATCATTCTGTGGCAGACATCCAGTACACACGAACATGTCTACAGCCGGTAAAGTTATCAAGTGTCAAGCGGCCGTGGCATGGGAGGCCGGCAAGCCTCTATCCATTGAAGAGATAGAAGTAGATCCTCCTAAAGCTGGTGAAGTTCGCGTCAAGATCACCGCTACTGGAGTCTGCCATACTGACGCATATACCCTTTCCGGCAAGGATCCCGAGGGCGTTTTCCCTGTAGTGCTGGGCCATGAAGGCGGAGGTATCGTCGAGAGTGTCGGTGAAGGTGTTACCTCCGTGAAGCCCGGAGATCACGTCGTGCCTCTGTACGTACCACAGTGCAACACCTGTAAGTTCTGCTTGAACCCTAAGACTAACCTATGCCAAAAGGTGCGCGTGACACAGGGCCAGGGTGTCATGCCCGACGGCACCCGCCGCTTCCGTTGCAAAGGACAAGAACTGTACCACTTCATGGGATGTTCCACATTCAGTGAATATACTGTTGTTCTAGAAATTTCTCTGTGCAAAGTCAATGAAGCAGCAGCTTTAGATAAAGTATGCTTGCTGGGCTGCGGAGTCCCCACTGGCTATGGAGCTGCCCTGAACACAGCTAAGGTAGAACCGGGATCAAACTGTGCCATCTTTGGTCTGGGAGCTGTGGGTCTGGCTGTGGCATTAGGATGTAAGGCAGCGGGAGCCAAGCGTATCATTGGAGTGGACATCAACCCAGACAAGTTTGAAGTTGCTAAGAAGTTTGGAGTGAATGAATTTGTGAACCCCAAAGATTATGACAAACCCATCCAACAAGTACTGGTTGACTTAACTGATGGAGGTCTAGATTATACCTTTGAGTGCATTGGCAATGTGAACACCATGCGTGCTGCCTTGGAAGCGTGTCACAAGGGCTGGGGAGTCTCTGTTATCATTGGTGTGGCCGCAGCCGGAGAAGAGATCAGTACCCGACCATTCCAGCTGGTTACTGGACGCACCTGGAAAGGAACAGCTTTTGGAGGTTACAAGAGCCGTGATAATGTACCAAAACTTGTTGATGAATACTTGGCAAACAAACTTCCTCTGGATGCATTTGTAACTCACTATGTGCCTCTTAAAGAAATCAATGAGGCATTCCACTTGATGCATGAAGGAAAGTCCATCCGTGCTGTTGTACAATTGTAATTTAAAACATAAATAGGAATACTACATATTTTTGTAAGCATTTCTATTTCTAATGGTCATTGTTATATGTACTGCATTTTATAGGTGATAAAATGATTACATGTGAGACATGTTATCTTTGTAATATTAAACTGTTACTATTCTAAATTTTATCTTTCATTTTCCTCCTAATTACTATGTCACTTGCACACAGTTACAATAATTTTGTTAAAGTCCTGAGCGATCACTTGATTAGGCACACATTTCCTTCTTGTTCTTTCAAGTCTAAGAATGAAATCTAGAAAAATTAGCACTTTAAATACATAACATAATATCACGCCTTTTATCTCCGAAGGGGTAGGCAGAGGTGCACATTACGGCATTGTACAATGTAACACCCCTTTTTACTATTTATGTTATGAATCCCATGTAATAGGGGGTAAGCCTATTGCCACTTTAGATATACATAATAATATACTTGCACTATTTTGTATCTTCAACCTGTGTTGAGAACGAAACGCTTTTGCTGAAGCTGGAACACTACGGCATTAGAGGGGTATCGCTAAATCTATTAAAGTCATACCTTCGGGATAGGCAACTTAAGGTGCAAGTAAATAAGGTAAATTCACAGGGTGCTAGCATATCTATGGGTGTACCGCAGGGATCAATACTAGGCCCTTTCCTATTTTTGGCTTATATAAATGACTTGCCGCATTTATTCCGGAATGAACCACAGATGGTATTATTTGCTGATGACACATCACTGGTTTTTAAAATAAATAGACGTACAAATAATTATGACGATGTAAATAGTGCTCTGATGAAGGTTCAAAACTGGTTTACAATAAATAATTTAGTGCTGAATGATAAAAAGACAAAATGCATTAGATTTGTTTTGCCAAACGTTAAAAATAACGAATGTGACATATTACTGAATAGTGAGAAATTGGAATTTGTAGAAGAGACTATTTTCCTGGGAATTACTGTAGACGACAAATTACAATGCTCGCCGTCCGCAGGCCCGCGCTTACGGTGGCCGGAGATCGTCTCGCGATCCCCGACGCCCGGTGTGTCCTTAACTCCTCCCGCCGTTATTTGGGACCCACCCGGAGGTGGCGCGTTCCCGCGGCCATGAAAACACATGGCCTCGGATTTGTGGAGCGCCACCTCGAGTCCCAACTGCCGGATTCTCTCAACGACTGTCGCAACCGCTGTCGCCATTAAGTCGGCCGCCGCCTGGTGTGACCTCCCGTGCGCTAGCACCAGCGTATCGTCGGCGTAGCATATTGTGCTAACGCCGTTCGGGAGGTCGGTGCGCAGCACCCAGTCATAGCCGATGTTCCACAGGAGCGGCCCCAGAACCGAACCCTGTGGAACACCGCGTGACATCTCTCGCCGGTTCCACTCGCCCCGGTGACCGGGGTAACCGTCCGTAAGCCTCGATTACACGACGGAGGTAGGTAGGCACCCGATGATATCGGAGTGCCTCCAAGATGCAGCTCCAGGGCAGGGAGTTGAAGGCGTTGGCGATGTCCAGAGACACCGCCACTACGACCTTACCCCTGGACACTGCAGTCCCCGTCGTGAGGTCTCTAACGCGCATGATGGCGTCCACCGTGGAGCGCCCTCTGCGGAAGCCGAACTGGCCGTCCGACAAGTCCGGCCCAATGTCCGTCAGGTGCGCGACGAGGCGGTTCGAAATGATTCTTTCGAAGACTTTCCCCACCTCGTCGAGCAACACTATGGGCCGGTACGCGGACGGAGAGTCCGCAGGGCGCCCCGTCTTCCGCACGAGGACCAGTTTTCCCGCTTTCCAGAGAAGCGGGAACTGGCCTCTCTCCAGACATGCGCTGTAGAGACCAATCAATCGAGGCCCGAGAGCCTCTGAGGCCAGGACCCATGCCTTGCCATGCAGGCCGTCGGGTCCTGGGGCGGTGTTCTTGGCGCCCATCCGGCGCACCGCCGCTCTCAATTCTGCCTCGGTCACCTCTGGGACGATGTCGTCGTCGTCGCTGTAGCCCGCGTCGGGCACCGCAGGGGGCGGACTCATATACGGAGGGGTGAACCCCCTCCACAGTCGAGGGAACAGGGTGCCAATCACCTCCTCCAAGACTTCTTGCCGGAGACTCTGGGTGAGCGGGGGAGCCCAAGCGCGGAGCTTGTCGCGTACCATCAGGTACGGGCGTCCCCACGGATCTCTGTCCAGAGTCCCCAGCATCTCTCGGCGGGCCTCCTCCTTGGCCCGCAATATCTCCACCTTGAGGAGGGCCTTGGCCGCCCTGTATCCCTCGTACAACTCCGCCTCTCTCGCCTCCGCATTAGGAGGACGGATGCGGCGCCTGCGGTGCCTAGTGTACTGGCGTCGCGCAGCAGTGCACGCCTTGCGTAGAGCTGCTAGCTCTTGCGACCACCAGTACACCTGGCGCTTTTGTTGCCTCGACCGGATCCGGGGCATCGCCACGTCACAGATCCTGGACATGGCGTCCTGGAGCCACTTGGCCTCATCGTCTATGTCGGCAGGCCTGACCGGTGGTATCACCCAGGCCTGCACGATGGCGGCTTCCAGGAGCAGCTCCCGGTCCAGCTGTTTCAGCGCCCAACGCGGGCCACATGGGTCCTGTCTGACCGGCGGGTCTGCGGACTCGGCGGAGACGTCGAACCGGTATATCCGGTTCGGAGTACGTCTCCACCTCCTCCATGACGCGCCAGTCAACAATACGCGGTGACAGAGCAGGGCTGGCGAACGAGATGTCCACCACCGACTCGCCCTGCATCCGCACGCACGTGGGGACAGAACCCCGGTTCAGGACGACTAGGCCCGTCTCAAGGGCCCAGTCTTCCACCATCCTACCCCGGACGTCGGTGAACCGGGAACCCCAAGCCAAGTTTTTGGCGTTGAAGTCCCCGAGGACGAGCACGGGGAGGGAACGGAACCCGACGACGACATTGACCAACTCCCTCAAGGAGTTGTGGAACTCGGCGAGAGTTCGGTTCGGAGAGAAGTACACGCCCACCACAGCGAGCTCTCCGAACCGTGCTGCGACACAACCCCGGCCTCTTTGAGCAGCCTCAAGAGTCGGGGTACCGGCGGCGGCCGACGAGATGATGGTCACCGAGCCGTCCAGGTCCGCCACCCAGTGATCCCTGGGCAGGACAAAGTACGGCTCGGAGACCACGGCGACATTGATCGACCACTGCGCCATGCTCTGGAGCAGGAGATCCTGAGCAGCGGCGCAGTGGTTGATGTTCGCCTGGAGGAGGCGGAATGGGGCCATTATTGGCAGTCCATTCCGACCTCCTCAGTGGCGGCAGCGGCGACTGCGGTGGCAGTGGCGGCGGCGGAGGCGGAAACGGCAGGGGCGGCGGAGGGCCTACCTTTGCCCTTGGGTTTGGCGGGAGGGGAGCAGCCTTTGCTCCCGACCCGGTGATTGGCCGGCTTGCCAGCCGCCGCACATGCATTGCAGTGCAGCGGGGCGGAGCACGAGCCGGCCTTGTGACCGGGCCGACCGCAGCGGAAGCAACAGTCGCTGCGGTCCACCTCCGAGGTGCATTTGACACTCACGTGCTTCCCCACGTGACAGCGGTAGCACCTCAGAGGCCGGGTCTCGAGCAGCTTGACCTGCGCCGAGACCCATCCCACCAAGAGCCTTTCCTTCAGCTTCTTGGCCGCTGTGACGGGGCAGCTGACCACAACAGTGCGCAGCCCCGAGTTGTCCGGGCGGATGGCGCCTGCCTTAACTTGGTCAGCAGGGCACCCTCCCGTCCTGGCCACAGCGGCCACCACCTCCGTCTCCGTTACGGAGTCGTCCAGGCCCAAGATCCTGACATCCAGGCATTTGGTGGGCCTGGACACGCGGGCCTCGTCCGCACCGAGGCACGCCCTAAGCCTCTCGGCCAGGGCGTCGGCCGATGGGCCGCTGGTCGCGCCGGGGACCTCCAAAAGACGGGCTCCGGTAGCGGTCACCTTGACCGCGAACCCGTCTGGCGCCCCGAACTCCGCAGGAGATACCGCCCCCTTCAATTTGGCGAGGACGTCGCCGTAAGTGACGCCCCTATTGACCGCCTCGGGCTGCAGCGTAATCACTACAGCCGCGGTCTTAGGGGCGAGGAGCAAGGCAGCAGCGCGTTTCTCCCTGCGCTGCTGCTGCCGTCGCTGCCGCTGCGCCTTCTTGCGGCGCTTCTGGCCCTCCCTGGCGACTCTCCTCGCCTCGCCGGCGATTTGCCACCCGCCGCCGTCCTCCGCTCGCGGGGCGGGTTCCACCACCGCTGCCGCAACTCCAGCCTGCCGGGCTGGAGCGCCTCTCCTCTCCTTGCGCCCTGCGGGCGCTGGCGCCGTCGGCGCAGCTGGGGTCTGCGCCGGCGGGGGCGCCGAGGCCCTCGCTGGGGCAGCCGGTCGCGCCCTTGCCGGCGGTTGGGAGCTGCGGCTAGCCTGACTCGAGGTCGAAGGCTTGGCCGCAGCGGCCGCGTACGACCGCGGGACCGCGGGGGCGACCTGACTCGCCGCGAGTGGGGGGCGCAAGAGCCTGCCCTCCAGCACGTCGAAACGTCGCTGGAAGGCAGCCAACTCCGCCCGCAGCAGTCCGACTACGTCGGCCTCCGCCGGGGGCTGGGGGCGACTGCCGCGAGCAGCGGCGAGCTCGGCCCTGGCCGTCCGCAGCTCGGCCTCCAGAGCCGCATTGGAGGCCGCCAAGCGCGCCAGCTCTCGCCGCATCTCGGCCAGCTCGGAGCGCACCTTTCCCGCAGTGGGCACCGCACACTGCTCCAAGGCCGCCTCTGTTATTGTGGCCGCCGCCGCCCTGAGGAGGCGGAGCCTAACCGGCTGGGATTTCCCCATCGCCAGCTTGTAGAGCTCCGCCGTAATGGCCTGTTGGAGGCCCCCGGAGCAGCTCTCGCTCTCAGAGCCGCGCTCGCCCTCCGACACCTCCACGCCGGACATCTCGGCCGCAGAGGACTCCGAACGGACAGCGCTTGAGAGAGCCCTGCCCTCCGCGGCCAACTGCTCGGCTGACTCCGCGCAGGCAGCTGGTGCCGGTTTCCGGCGACCGCTGCCCTTGCCGCCCCTACCCCGCGCTGCCGTGGGGACCTTGGGGGGAGGCGCCTCCTGAGCGCCGGAGGACGGGGACAAACTGTCCTCCTCCAGCCTGGGGCGTTTGAACGTCCCCGTCGCACGGCGGCGTGAGCCTTTCGAGCTCACGCTCAGCCGCTCCGCTAATGTTGTGTCGGACTCTGAGTCCGACCCCCTTCGACTGGACTCCCGTGTGTGGGGCCTGCTGGACGAGTCCAGCGCCTCACCACGAGTCCCGGAGCCTAGTTACTTCCATAGCATCATGTCGTATGGCATTCTGCTGTGGGGACACGCTGCTGACATTGAGTCTATCTTTGTCTTGCAGAAGCGCGCCGTCAGAGCTATATACAACCTAGGTCGTCGCGAATCTCTCAGAGAAAGGTTTAGGGAGATCAATATTATGACCGTTCCATGTCAATTTATTTATGAAAATATTATGTATGTTAGGAAAAACCCACATTTATTTAGTAAAGTGTCTGACAGACACAATTATGAAACTAGACATAAGAATAGATTAAGTCCGCCGTTTTTTAGATTGTCAAAAGTACATAAGTAGTTCATGGGAATCGGTGTTAAATGTTGTAACAAAATCCCCCAAGAAATACTGCATCTAAATGAAAGAAAATTTAAACATGTAACAACGTTATGTACACAAGCATACTACAAACTAAATGATTATATAGAGGATAAAAGTGCTTGGAGGCAGGCTGGTCCGGCTCCGCAGGATAATACATGAAACACAGTGATGTTCAATGAATTCTATTTGTGTAATAATATAATCATGCTGCTTAAATATTTGTCTATTTTAAAACGTTGCACAATTTATTGTAAATGTGAGAGCCCTGTAATTAATTAAATCAAATTAGACTAACAGTAGATTGCATTTATGTCAGCTTGGAGTTGTCATGCTCACTCAAAGATCTCGTTGGCGGTGGCACGTGCATTGGATCGCTCGATTCCCTACAAAATGGTTGAGTTGGGCGGTGCTAGGTTTCGCCAAATGTTCGTGAACGGGCACCGTCGATTGGAACTGGTCAGCTCCAGACTGTATCATTTTATTTTATTATCCTCAAGGTTATTTTCTTTTTCAGTCTTTCTGACTGGATTTAGGTGTTGCATTGTTCTCACATAATCGAACCAATAAAACTATGTAACTAGAGAATTGTATTGAAAACCTGATTGAAAAAGAGTAACCTATGGAGTTTCTTGCTCGTTCTTCTCCATAGCAATCTACGCCTTGGAATGAGCAACTAGCTTCACATAAATAAATTTTTGTTGTTTGACGTTCAAAAGTGCCATCCTGGTCCTGGTCTAATTGAAATAAATGATTTTGACTTTGACTTTGACAACCAACATCTGTTGGACATTGTGGACTTATAGCAATTAGACTATCATTCAATGGTTTATCTGAATTAATTTAATCTTGAGTCAAGTCAAGGGATATCTTTAAGATAAATGAATGGAAGCATGTGTTTATTATACCTACATACAATATACATACATGTATATGTAAGTAGTTGTAGTGTGTGTGCGTGTGTGCAGTGGTTGTATTTAATACGTAAAAGCATATAATTAAGGATATATAGTATGTTCTAATAGATACTATAGAATATAGATGGTACCTAAACTTTTTATTTTGTATTCAATTCGCAAATCTAAAAATTTTATTAAATTAAAATAATAATATATAAAAGGTCCAGGCTAAGCGATAGATAATATGTATTATTCGTACTAAAAGTGTTCTCAGACAGCCCGACTACTAAATGTATCACAGAATACCGCTATTGACTATTGTATTGTATAGGAATAGCTACTTCCGCTTTATTTGCGGCGTGCAGAGGCACGGCAGCGGCCTTAACATTGAGTTTGTTTAAATTAGTCACCAACTCCTAATTGAAAAAACTAGTAATATGGTAACGTGCGCAAATAACTATTAAAGATATTGTTCAATCCATATACAACTAAAACTTGTAATGGGGCAACATACTAGGTACTACATTTATATGATTTTCACTTAACTGCCAACTAGTACATGGAAAGGTATATGAAAATAAAATGATAAAAATAGGAAAATAATATTTGTCTATATTTCATAACAAAATATACATCACATTACTTACCTAACTGTAACTAATCAACAGTATTACAAACATCCATATATTTACAATTTACACAATAATTTTCTAATAAGAGAACAATTTTGTAGTAACAAAGAATATTTTGTCAAAATTATTACATCTATAAATTATAATAATAAGATAACATGTAAGATAGTGTGTTTCTGATAGGTATATAATAATTGTCATATTCACGTGAGACACATTAAACATTATTATTATTAAACTGTCAAACACCAAGTGGTCACCGGTGACCGCAACCTATTGTTCTATATTGTGTCTACAAAACCAGTACTCCACGAGTTAATTACTATAAATAATTATTATGCAATATAATAATATCTTATTACAATAATTAAATATTCGAAAAATAAATACATAACTTGCAATTAGAATAGATTTATCAAAAGCTTCTTAGGTAGGTACATAATATAAATTTTGCAGTTGACATAAAAAAATAAATAGGGAGATGATAGGGTAAAATAGATCAATAGGTATATTTTATTATCAATTTCATTAATTTATTGGTGATACATAATCAATGTACCTACTAGACACGAAGTATCAAATATAGGAACATGCAGTAATAGACGTCCACAGCCCATGCCACGAAAATCAACTTGTTGGTAAATAGATAGATAGCAATCGATAGAGTAATTATTTTATAAGTATTTCATTTTGGCTGATGATTTTGGCTTGAGGCTTTGCGTGGACTAAACTCTCAGACAAGCTATTACAAACCTGTATTCACAACAAAAGATTATTTATATTATACATGGGAATATAGTTTGTTTCTGCATTCATTTTACATCCTGTCTGAGAACAGTGAGAACAATATAACGTCATGGGCGTAGCCACACTGGGGCAAGCTGGGGCACTTGCCCCACCCTGGGCCCTGCACCTCTGACCCATAAGGTGTCTGATTAAACAATGTTTTTTTTACTAACTCTAACTAACAACATCAACAATCATACTATCCGTAAGTAATTGCACAAAAAAATTGTCGACTTTGAAAAGAGCGCGATCAAAACAAAATGCACGCTCGAGTTCCCGAAAGTGCGCGGTGCGCGCGTCATTTGAAAGAGAGCCGTATTCCCTAAAAGAAAAGGTACTATGTGGCGTAGTGAGCCGAGCCGTCCATCACCGCGCGGTCGATTGTATTGTTTGCTTGTTTTGTTTAATTTAAATTTTCTAGTTGATCTTAATTTTAATTTTTGTAAATTAAGTGATACTTTCCCAAGCGAGGCTGAGATGTGGTATAATTTGTGGGAAGAAAAAAATACGGACATTATTAATGCATTGAAGGAGATGGAACTGGTAGATGTGATCAAAATTTAGAAAATGCAATTTTATCCTAGTGTTCGCTATTTTGCTTGCCCAGCCATGTACGACCTGTACAATAGAACGATCGTTTAGCACATAACGGCGAGTCAAAATGTGGCTGTATAAACACCCAGTATTCATAAATAAAACTAAAAAAATCTGTCCTGTGTGTTTATTTTCTGTACCTGAAAATATAAACCTCCCAAATTAAGAGATTTTTTTTAATGGGACAAGCCCGCCGTAACCTTCCTAAACCGCTGCAACTGCAGTGCACCAGGATCTACAGTAGATACAACCATGAAAACAGCGGAACACTGAAGTCCCAGGGACATCAATAACTGTCTTGATTCCGGCAACAAAGTGAATCAGAAGAATATCTTCTGAGCATATCTTATAAGAGGAGAAGAAGAAAAAAACTATAGTTTCCACTTCCCTCGGTGAATTACTGCAGGAGACAGAATGAATTAAGCCTAAAGGCACAAAGGGTGCCTTTAGGCTTAATTCATTCTGGGTGAAGCCAAGTCGCCAAGCACCACGGAAATTTGACTAATAACTAAGTGGGTCCTATGTGTGAGCTGTTATACTTGCTTCCAATAATAGGTATGCCAAAAGTGCCTAAACGCACGGAAATTTGTTCTAGATTCCACAAGGTCCGTATAATAAACTACACCTGACGAAACAATTAAATTATTTAACATAGTGTTACGTGCATATTGCCAGAGATCACACTCCCAGATTATGTCATGGGCCGACTGCTCGTATTGCAACTCCACTGTCGAACATTGGCACCATGGTGAATCAATAAGTTTAAATGAGGACAATTTGCTGTTAAAGTTGCCGTGGCCAGGAAGATATTGGGCAACACAGTGATCCACCTCCAACCATGTCCTCTCCAGCCGCTCATGCACGGATGGGAAGAACTGATATAGGTGGCGACCCTTAATAGAAGATGCCCATCTACACTGCCATTCAGTTATAAGCTCATCCCAAACGTCCGTTATTGGCTTAAACAATATAGCAATTTTATTTCGATCACGTTGTGCTAGAAAGCTTACTGACAAATTAGGTCACGCACTGTAGTACATAGCAGCACGTCGCTGCACCTCAAGATCTACCGAAAGTACACCCGCGAGCACAGGTAGGGCTTCAGTGCTAACCGTCCTATAAGCCTTACACAGGATAATCAAGGCTAGACGCTGGCCTTGAAGAAGTTTTCGCCGTACCGCGCCTATTGTGGCCCTATCAGCCCAGACAGATGCCCCGTAGCACACGCATCCCAAGTAGGTTGCTCCATATATGATCCTGAGCGTAAGAAAAGAGAGACCCCTGGTGGCTTTTGAAAATCGCGTCAGCGAATTTTCTCTTTTCTCACTAATAGCCTTCATATGTTCAATGAAAGAATAGTTGTATTCCAAAACTAAACCGAGATAGCAAACCGACTCCTTTCGTTTTACGGAAATATTGTTCAATTTAATAGACGGCCACGACTTTAGATTTCCTTTAAGCAATAGCTGGTAAGTTTTATGGGGTGTTAAAGTCAAGCGATTTCGTTCGTTCTCCATCGCGAGATCCTACTGAGACAGTCTTTAGCCTAAGAGATTAACAAGTTTGAGAGTAACGGCTCAAGGTACAAAAAATCGGAGGGCCATCGCCCTCCCCCGGGGGATTTTTTTTAAGGGGGGAAAATCATCGAATGACTGCTCCCGCCTGGGTGAGGCGGGAGGGAGTGTCAGACTCTTACTGACTAAAAACCACCCCGTTCCTTCTCCTGCACGTGGAGCCGGAGCCCCGGTTACCCGTCAGGGTCTCCGCGACTCCGAATCGGCTCCCCCGGGGGATAGGTTGGCTGCTGCCCCACCCTGAGCCGAAAGCTGGCTACGCCCATGTATAACGTATGTTGATATAGTTAATTAATAGATGATTGTATGAATGCGTGTTGTAATAATACATGGATGGCTTGACATGCAATGACCACGCTATTGGGGCTCGGCTGTGATCTGCTTGTAATACTCCACGTAACTGTCGCATTGTTCACCTGAAACAATAGCCTTGTGATGAACTTTACAGTAGTTTACAGAGCAATGACGTAATGTTACGTATGATGGGGTAGGTTCAGTGGCCACATTAAAAGAACACCCATTCATCGCCTCTGGTTCATTGAGACATCGCCGATTGCTTACCATCAGGTGATCTGTCCGCTCGGTTACCGGCTTATTCTATGAATATATTAAAATATTGAAATTAGTGTTATAAGTTTAGTATCATGGTGTAGAGAGGGAGTCTATTATCATACACCAATCACTCTGCTATAATTGAGAATTATGAAGATCAAAAATCCTATCAACAAAATTATTGGGAACAAGTGTCGGTTCTTGTTTAATACCCATGCTTGCAAGTTGCACCTCATCATCATCATCATCATATCAGCCACAGGACGTCCACTGCTGAACATAGGCCCTCCCCCAATGACTTCCAGATAGGCCGGTTGGAAGCGAGCGGCATCCAGCGGCTCCCTGCGACCTCAATGAGGTCTGTCCACCTTGCGGGTGTACGCTGCGCTTGCCGGTACGTGGCCTCCACTCGAGAACCTGTCTGCCCCAGCGGCCGTCGGTTCTCCGCGCTATGTGCCCTGCCCACTGCCACTTCAACTTGCTAATCCGCTGGGCTATGTCGGCTAGTTGCACCTACTCAACAAAATATTTTTCAAAAGGATGCGAGATAATGCTGCTGCGATAGGTACTCAATATCATTTGTTTTTCCAACGATATTGAAGAAACATTCTACGTGGTTTAAATTGTTTCTATGATAATAATACATAATAATAATTCATAGCTAATCTGTTATCAGACAAATCCTCTCTCACATAGTTTAGATAACATCAAAAATATAATTAAATTATTTAGCATATTGAATGCTAGAATATGAATCTATTTCGTTTATAGAGGTTGAATCAATATTACAGTAAAAACTACTTATTATTTCAAATATGAAAGTAGGTATCCTGTATCAAAGAGTTATCTGGAACATGAAGCAAAGTTTATCAGAAGTAGCGGCACCATGACATCAACATAATATTAACTTTAAATGGTGTTGATAAGCTATCAGCTGAAAAATAAGTCACACCATGATAATTACGTGTTTTTTATAAACTATACCAGACTGGTTCAGTCCGATACACGCACGCACTATTTAGTATTAATTGGGGTCAAGTGTTAAATGTAATTTGGCGATTTATACCTATTATTATTACTAAATGTAATGTTACTTTAAAAAATAGTAATACGTGTGGACTTTAGCAAAGTACTACAATTACTTCTTAGAAGAATTATAGCTGAAAGTGTTTTTGCATAAGTTTAGAGCTAAATAATTATTTAGTGTAAGTTTGTCACTAATACTTTTGCCATATTTTCATAGAGTCTGTAATAGCATAGTGGGTGAAAAGATTTCTGTAATATTATCAATTCTCGTAAGATTAATATACTTTCCTTAAATTGATTTCGAAAGATTAATATCATGATCAGTGACCGAGAAACAGACAGCAATTAGACCTAGTTTCCAATAAGGGAGTTTGTTCAGTTTTGGACGTTTTCCAGCTGCAAAGGGGAGTAGTGTAGTAGGTCTGTATACCTTTGAGGAAGTGCGGAGAGCCCCGAGTGCGTTCGTTCCGCTGCAGCAGCGCGTGGTAGACGGCGGTGAAGGCGGCGGGCCGGCCGTGCGCCTGCGCATGCGCCCGCGCCGCCGCCAGCCACTTGCGCGGCGCCAGCCCGCCCAGCCCCGCCTGCCGCGCCGCGCCCAGCCCCGCCACCGGCTCGTCCCAGCCCAGCAGCACCTCCACCACCTCCTGCGCACGGACATACATACAGAGACGTGCATTATTTAAGATACAACTATCTGAAATACAGACACAAGATACAAAATACGTATTTCGATCTTCTATTTGAAATACTTTTTTAAAATTCCATTTTATATCTTGTATTTAAATACATTCGTTCTGCATCTTAGTATTTGAAAAATACTTTTTCGACTCTAATTTCTTTGGTACCGCTACCATACGGTAGTCACACGCGTAGTAGTAGACGCGTCTTGCGGCACCCCTCGATTGCGATGACGGCACTTGCTGGGTTTACATATAGTTGGTAGAGTCGTACCTCGTATCCCTTGAGCCGCCACAGCATGTCGAGCGCGAGCTGCGCGGCGGCGGGGTCGAGATGGCCCAGCGACAGCAGCGCGCAGGCCAGCGGGCGCGCGTCGGACAGCGCGGCGCGGCGCAGCAGGGCGCGCAGGCGCGGCGCCGCGCCCCGCGTCACCAGCGCGCGCACGGCCAGCTCGGCGGCCGCCGCCTGCACCACGAGGCCGGCGCGCGCCAGCGACGCCACGTAGCACGTCACCACCTGCACCAGCCACGCCGCCTCGCTGTGCTGCTGCAGCACGTGCGCGCACAGCTCGCCCTGCGAGATCAGCACGCGCGCGCGCCCGGCCCCGCCGTCCGTCTGGGGCGCCTGCCCCGCCGTGTTGCGGGCCATCTCTAGGTCCGCCCACTTCCTAACAAACAGAAAAACATCTGTGATGCAAAGACCCTTAAAATACTATATTGCACTTATGTCAGGAGCCAGCTGGCGTATGCGTTTCAGATATGGAATCCAAGATATCAGAAATATATTGCCTCGTGGAAAACACTCAAAAATGTTTTATAAAATATCTCTGTTTTCACCAAAATATACCAAATGAGTCTGCCCGTTATCTTGAACTCTGTAGAAGATTCCGCCTGTTACCACTGGTATATCGCAGCAACATTGCAAATTGTTTATTCTTGTTGGCAATGTGGATAGTCCAGAACTATTATCAAAAATCAATTTTAATATACCTAATATTTTTTTTTCGATTTAATCCACCTTTACATGTATCTCGTTCGTCATCTAACTACAGACAGAATAGTTACATTGTGCGTGCAAGCAGGCACTTTAACAATATTTGTAAGGAATATGACCTCGATCAACAAATATTGCAATATTTTCCTTCACACAAAATGTTTTAAAAAGTATTATATAAAATTCAATCAATTTTTTAATTGTAAGCACAATTTAGACATGAACATTAATTAACACTAATCTACACTAATAGTATAAAGAGGAAAGATTTGATTTTTTGTTTGAATTAATGGAATCTCCTCTAAAACTACCGGGGCGATTTGATAAAATCTTTTACAGTTGGAATCCTACATTATCGATGCTGAACATACGCTATATTTAATAAAACACAAAAAGGGAACCGTGTGAAAATTTTGATAATGTAACCCGATGTGTGAAAATACTACCAAAAAACTCCTTGTTTTCAAAGACTAATAATAGTAGTTAGCTGCATCAGAATCAGAGATTTTAAAGAAAAAATATGAATTCAGTTAACTGAATACATTTTTATTCATGGACTAGCTTCTTGGGCAGAAGCTGATATGAATAAAACGGTTTCGCTCGCGCAGTGTTCGTCGGCAATATTGTCACTAAAGGAACAAGTTTGTGCATCACGTCTCTCTAAAGAATATTTGATGTTCAACTCAAGTTGTATGGGAACAAGTAACATACTGTGCATCATATTCCGTTCGTTAAAATGTTCGGTAGTAATAACCCACCAGTCATGATCACGACCTGATTGGAGGATCCTCCCAACACAATTTTTTTGTGGTGGATTAAGTTGGTTAAAGGTTCAAAGGACTCTGTGTATGTACACTAGGCCAACACCGCGTTTGGGTTTGGAGATAGCGCCTCATAAAACTGAGGCTCTATGGTTCAATAAGCTGCCGAGGATCAGGAAGCCACCCAGTTCGTCAATCCACGTTGGAGATGCGCAAGTCCAGGTTGGGTAATATATAAAGTATTTAGGCCTAACTTTGGATGGTCGGCGGGGCTTCGAAGAGCATTTGCGAGCGCCTGGTTCCTCGAGTTTAAAAGGCAGTGGGTGCTTTGCATAGGCTGCTGCCTAACATTGCCTAACATTGCCAACTGCCTCAAGAAGAAGTTCGCCGCCTCTACGCGTGTGTCGTGCGGTCGATTGTCCTTTACGGGGCGCTTGTTTGGTCAGCTCGACTGTCAGGCGTCGGGTGTTAATTTAAATTTTCGCTCTGCAGAACGATAATTTATCGTTTGCAGCGGAAAATGGCCATCCGTATCGCACTGGGCTCGCTGCCATCGCAGCGGTAAGTCCCCTCTTTGAGGAGTGGCTTGAGAGACGCCACGGCGTCCTCACCTACCGCCTGACGCAGGTCCTCACCGGACATGGCAGTTTCGGGAGGTACCTGTGTCTGATGGGGCGGGAGGAAACGCCCGGGTGTCATCACTGCGAGGACCGCCCTGAGGACACGGTGGAACACACTGTGGCGGAATGCCCTGCGTGGGCTGAGCACCGCCGTGTCCTCAGGGAAGTGATCGGCGATGGCGACCTCTCGCGTCCGGGCCTAGTGCAGGCCATGATGCGGAGCGAGGGGGATTGGGATGCCGTCTCCTCCTTTTGCGAAGCAGTCATGCTAGCTAAGGAGGAGGAGCGCGGGCCTGCGGACGGCGAGCATGGGTGGCTCCCCGTCCGACCAGAAACAGACCCGAGCGTACGGCGCGTCGCGTTCCGCGCGCGCCTCAAAGAGCCATCAGACCACCACAGATGGGGCCCAATACGGTCGATGCCGATTCGGAGTCGCGGAGAACCTAACGGGTAACCGGGGCTCCGGCTCGACGTGCAGGAGAAGGAACGGGGTGGTTTTTAGTCAGTAAGAGTCTGACACTCCCTCCCGCCTCACCCAGGCGGGAGCAGTCATTCGATGATTTTCCCCACTTAAAAAAAAAAATCCGTATCGCACGAGTATACCGAACGGTGTTTTTCGAGGCGACAACTCTCCTGGCTCACTTTCCGCCATTGGATATTCTAGCGGATATGGACGCGAAGGTCTACGATCAAATCCGTACTGTCTACCGAAATGGCGGTAGAGTGCCAGGTGTGGCGTTCTTTAGGCTGAGGCGGCAAGAAAGGCGACACGCGCTCGAACGGTGGCGTGAGCGGCTAGAACTGCCGGAGCTCTCACGTAAGCGCGTCGTCGAAGCCACTCTGCCGCGAGAAGAGAGGAGCGCGTCTCCTACAGGCTTAATCAGGTGCTAATTAAGCCGGGAATGGTTGCTTCGGTGAGTACCTGAACAGGATTGGGCGAGAGGCTACGGCAAATTGCCACCACTGTCATATTGAGGTGACCTGGATTCCGAACAGCACACGCTCAAGGAGTGCCCAGCGTGGGCCTTTGAGCGGCGGATCCTGGTTACCAGGCTCGGGCGAGACTTGTCTCTGCCAGCAGTAGTTAAGACTATGCTGCAGATACAGAAAACTGGAGGGAAGTAGCATCCTTTTGTGAGACTGTAATATCCCAAAAGGAGGCTGCTGAGCGCTGAGCAGGATCGTGAGAGGGCCGATCCTGCTTAGTAGAAGGCGTCAAGGAGGCAACCGCCTTGACGCTTAATACGCCACAATCCCGCTTGCATAAATTGCAGGCGGACCTTTGGGGTCACGGGTGCATAGTGTGGGGACTCTAGGTGCCCACCCAGTGGCCTCAGGGAAGACGGTGGCACAGTGGTTACGTGCTGCCGTGCAAAGCGATGACCAAGGGACACACAGGTCTCCAGGAATACTAGAATAAATTCTCCCTAGAAGAGAGTCCAAATAATTTGATCGAAACAGGGTTTTCGAAAAAAAGTTTTTGTGTCGAATTTAAAAAATAATGTAGGGAGTAGTAAATCCGGCTCGAAGGACCAATGTTGGGAATGGGTCTCTTCAATAATAGTGGACTGTATTTAAAACTGGTATATTGGAATTAAAACGGTAAGATTGTGTTGTGTCGTCCGCGAACGATCCCAAGAAGAAAAAGATGGTGGCCGTGCGCCGCTTCCGCTCGCGTCGCCCTCCCCCGCGCGCCCCGCCTCTCTTCCGGGAGCGACCGGCTGCGTTCACGCGCAGACAACTATTTTAGAATCCTCATTAAAGGCGCCAACTTTGGTGAAATTTGCTACTACTACCACAGTACTTTTTTTTCAGTACAGTCACTTAAACTAAGGTGAACATTTTTTAAAAGTCTTGCTTTACTGACCTTACGTTGTTTGTTTATTTATGAAATTTGTATATTTGTCTCGAAACACAAACACTTTTTCCGAGTATTAGAGCAAGTTATTCCAAGAAACCAGGATCCATATAAACTACGAAAAATCGACCTAATAGTACAAAATACAGTAAAAATTGTGTGACCATGTGCATATGTACATATGTATAATAAAATACCCACTGGCCTTAAGTGGCTTAACACTATTCAAAAGAAGATTATCTAGATGGCTCCATGAATATTATCTTTATGGTCTTAGGAATATCTAGCTATCTTTTTTTCTAACCAGCACGTAGTTTGTAATAGAGGTACAAACTCACAGTTTTAAATTTATGATTAATATATTTATTTTTTACCATGTTGGTAAAAAATAAATGTATTTATTATTTAAGAGGTGCTTAAGCCTCAAAATTTTATAAGCAGCAAAATAAATTTAAATTTTTCTTGTTTCTCTTACTCTGTTTTAATCTTGTATAGTACTGTTGTGTATCTGTGGTATACTCTATGGTCATAGTATAGTCTATGGTGATAGATTATCTATGTGCGTGGCGGAGCCCGCGATTTTGTAAAACAATTGAAGACGAATAAATGTGTGTGTCGATAGCTTTCTCTCTTTTACTTTTTACTTATATTTCGTTTGCATAAATAACATACTTAAGATTGGCGACGAGTTTACCCACACATTTTCATTCCAAAATGAATAATTTTGGAATTTTGTCCACGTTCGATCACAATGTGCAAGAATGGAAGTCATACAAAGGCCGAATTACGCAATGGTTTATTGCAAATGATATCGTCTCGAAAAATGATGCAGTTGGAGCCAAGAGACGGGCGATCTTGCTCAGCGCACTAAGCGACGGTACTTATAAGTTGGCGGCAGACTTGGCACTGCCGAAGGATATCCAAGAAGTACCGTATGATGAGTTAGTGCAATTATTGGATGAGCATTTTCTCCCAAAGATATGTGGATTCAGCGAGCGTTACAATTTTTATGCGGCTGTGCAGCAGCCGGGTGAGTCGTACACGCAATGGGCGTCCAGGCTGAGAGGACTTACAGCACATTGTAAGTTTAGTAACGTCGAGGAAGCGTTACGAGATCGATTCGTCATGGGCATGGTAGCGGGACATGAACGGGAGAAGCTGTTCGCGCAGGACATCGACAAGCTGACCCTGGCCAAGGCAGTAGAGCTGGCGGAGAGCGTGCGCTGTGCGCGTGCGGGTGCCGCTAGTACTACGGTGGTCCACGGGCAACAGGCACCGGTCTTCAAGATCTCCAATCAAGGAAACAGTGCTAAAATCGTTAGTGCCGGTAAAATAAAGTGTACAGTGTGCGGTCGTAATAATCAAGAGTCATCCCAGTGTCGATTTGCAAGCTATAAATGCAATAAGTGTAATACCAAGGGTCACCTGCGTAAAGTTTGTAATAAGGTGAATTACGTGTCAGCGGGTGATGTGAGCGGGGATGACGACGACGGTAAGTCATTGTTTAACATACGCTCAGTCCGTGGGGAACCAATGAAGGAATCAGTTTCAATTTATGGGAAGAATTTAAAATTTCAAATAGATAGTGGATCAGCGGTGACGGTTATATCCGAAAGTACGTATAAAAACATGTTCAGTAATGTTCCGTTGCTAGATTCAAATAAAAGTTTTTTTAGTTACACTGGCAATATTATACATTGTGTTGGATATGTAAACTTGCCAGTGACGTACATGCAACACACTCACTCACTGGATGTATACGTCATCCGTAACGGCGGACCACCGTTATTATAGAGAGATTTTATATCAAAATTTAAACTTAATCTGACGCCTTGTCACTTTCTGAGAGGTCAGAGTATGGTGGACCAGTTGCAATTAAGATTCCCAGAACTATTTTCTGATAAGCTTGGTACCTTTAATAAATATCGTGTTAAATTAAAATTAAAGGATAATGTGAAACCGATATTCTGTAAAGCGCGTCCAATTGCGTTCGCGTTGCGTGATAGGGTGGACAAAGAGTTAACACGTTTAGTTGATCTAGGTGTCCTGAAACCGGTATCGCACTCTGAGTACGCGTCACCTATTGTTCCCGTGCTGAAGCACAACGGCTCGGTTAGGTTGTGCGCCGACTATTCGGTTACTATTAACAAACAGCTATTGATAGAACAATATCCTTTACACACGGTACATGAACTGTTTTCAAGACTGTACGGAGGTAAACAGTTCTCAAAAATCGATTTGTCTATGGCCTATAATCAGTTTGTGTTAGACGAAGAGTCCCAACCAGTTACATGTATTAATACACATCGAGGTCTATTTAATTATACTCGACTAGTTTTTGGGTTGTCTAGCGCCCCGTCTATATTCCAACGCGCTATGGAAACAATACTTTCGGGACTAGACGGTGTCTTATGTTTGCTTGACGATATTTTAGTCACTGACCAAACCCCTGAGAGGCATTTGAAGAAGTTGAACATAGTTCTGCAAAGGCTTCAGGATGCGGGGTTAAAAGTGCAAAAAGGAACACGTGAATTTTTTAAAAATGAAATTAAATATTTAGGTTTATAATAACCAAGGCCGGGTTACAGAAAGACCCTGCAAAGGTTAAAGCTATAGCTGAGGCGTCTGTTCCTTCCGATATTAATACCCTACAGTCATTTTTAGGACTGGTAAATTACTACAGAAATTTTGTGGCTGGGGCATCCTGTATCCTGAGTCCTTTGTATGAACTATTAAAAAAAGGAGTAAAGTGGAACTGGTCTACGTTACATCAACATGCATTTGATAAAATTAAGAAATGTTTAACGTCTGATCAGGTTCTAACACACTTTAACCCAAATGCCAAAGTAGTGTTAACTGTGGATGCGTCTCCGAATGGCTTAGGAGGTATTTTGTCTCAAATAGATAAGGACGGGTTAGAGCGCCCAGTAGCATTCGCTTCCCGCACATTGAACGCGGCTGAGAAAAATTATTCACAAATACAGAAGGAAGCGACTGCAATAATATTTGGTATACGTCGGTTCCATCAGTACTTATACGGGAGATCAGATCCTTTTATATTACGCACGGATCATAAGCCATTAATACCTATCTTTGGTCCTCATAAAGGTATACCAGAGGTATCCGCTAACAGATTGCAGAGATATGCGATGTTTTTAGGGGCATATAATTACGTAATTGAGTATGTTCGTAGTGCTGATAACAACGCGGATTACCTTTCTCGGGCAAGTTTGCAGTGTGAGTCAGGACGTGATCGCGCCATGAGCGAGGGAGACAACATCGGCGTACACGCCGCCGCGGCCGCCGCCCCCATTGATCGAGCATCATAATATGTCAACTTTGTTGTCGAAGGCGACATGCCGTTGACTTTGAAGGAGTTACGTAATGCCACTACTGAGGATACGGTTTTACAGTTAGTTGTGAAATATGTTCAAAGCGGTTGGCCTAACAAATTAGTGAACCCACAGTTAAAACCATATCATTTGTGTAAGACACAATTGTCCTACGAAGATGGTTGTTTGATGAGGGGCCACAAGGTGGTACTTCCCGAAGCATTGCGCTCGAAGGTTTTAGCAGAGTTACATACTTCACATTTAGGCATGGTAAAAATGAAATCAGAAGCTAGGTCACGGTTTTGGTTCCCAGGCATTGATGCGGCGCTGGAAAGAATGATACATTCGTGTGAAATATGCAAACAGCTACGGCCGTCGCCGCCCCGGGCACCCCTAGCACCTTGGAAGTTTCCACTTACACTATTTCATAGATTACATATAGACTTCCTCGGCCCGTTGAATAACCAAATGTTCTTGGTAGTGGTAGATGCTCACACTAAATGGTTAGAAGTGTACGACGTGAGCAACTCTACCGCTTCGGCGACTGTTGTTGAAAAACTCTACGATTTTATGTCTAAATATGGATTACCTCACGTAATTGTTAGCGATAACGGTACTGCGTTCACATCCGCTGAATTCACAAAATTTTGTTTATTAAATGGGATTACTCATCTTACATCACCCCCTTACAACCCTGCTAGTAATGGACAAGCAGAAAGCTTCGTAAAAATTGTAAAGAAGGGTATAAAATCAAGTATTTTAGGTTCTCGCAGTAGGAATGAGTGTGAATTAAAATTGTTAAAGTATTTGTTCGATTATAGAAACTCAGTGCATTCCGTCACGGGCTTCTCACCCGCTGAGTTAGTGTTTGGGCGAAAACTCAGAACACGTCTGGATTTAATCCACCCAAATTTAACGTCTACCCCACTCACATCACTAATTAACGATGTTAATAAAAAGCAGTGCTCGCAAATTAAGTACTATGGTGGTAATAACAAACATGTGTATGAACCGGGAGATGAAGTCATGTTTAAAAAATATATGAACAATTCTAAATATATGTGGTGCAAAGGTACCATTATTAGAAGACTCGGTAAAGTGTTGTATTTGATCAAAGACCACATAACTTCAACAGATGTCAAAAAGCATAAAAATCAAATAGTTGTGTATAAAGGTATATCTCAACCAGTAGATTTAGATGATGTATTGTTAGATGACGAACCCAGGGACTCTCAGTTGCTTGATAGTGGGGAGAGAGGAAGGAACGAGGTGGAATTGTCATCCTCAACTTCTCCCCAAGATATGAGATGTTCCAGCAAACTGTTGCGGGACATACCCAGGGTTGATTACAAGCAGTTCTTTTAAGATTCAGTTGTATTTATCTATTAGTGCATTTAATAAGGGGAGGGATTGTTGTGTATCTGTGGTATACTCTATGGTCATAGTATAGTCTATGGTGATAGATTATCTATGTGCGTGGCGGAGCCCGCGATTTTGTAAAACAATTGAAGACGAATAAATGTGTGTGTCGATAGCTTTCTCTCTTTTACTTTTTACTTATATTTCGTTTGCATAAATAACATACTTAACAAGTACACACCAGATTAATTAATTTATTCTAAATTTTAAACGTGAGGACTTGCAATTAGCTCATTGATACCTACGCCTATTGTTAATTTTATACATTTATAAGCTACTAGCGACCTGCCCCGGCTTCGCACGGATGCAATATGCATGTATTATACATATTGTATGAACCTCCCTTAGGAATCACTGTACCTATTAAAAAAAACCGCATCAAAATTCGCAGCGTACTTTTAAAGATTTCTGCATACATAGGGATAGACAGACGGCGGATAGCGACTTTGTTTTATACTATGTAGTGATAAATCCGCCAAGAATTATAAATAAACATAATGCACAACATTGATTACATCAAATAAGCAAACTAACTGCGATCAAATAATAAATAAGTAAAAAATACTAAATTGCTTCTTAATCTTCATGTTTTCGACCACAATAATTAGATACAATTATATTAGTACATCAACAATACCTACTGGCGAAACTTCGACACTGCATTTAGAATAACTTTACCAACCTGTATACAGTATGTATCTCGTCGAAGACATCAGACAGCTGCACGAGGTAGGCGCCTGCCTCGGCCACGAGCTGGTTGAGCACCCTGTAGATAGCGTCCTTGCCATCCGTGCGCCGGAGCAATACTGCCACGATCTTTGATATCTCGTCTTTTGGTACCTGTACAATTTAATTTAAATAATGCATAATTAATAAAATTATGGACGAAAAATATTGCGAAACGAATTCTCTACTTTTTTATCACAATGTCGAGTACAATAGGTTCAGCGACCCAAAATGGATCTTGGCCGCTTCTGTTTTGTTATGGTAGTTTCTCGCTAGTTACCTCTACCGGTTTTATCCTTCAAATCCGCCTCCACCAAATGATGTTCATAAAATCATTATAAAAAAGGTATTTTTTTTAAGGGGGGAAAATCATCGAATGGCTGCTCCCGCCTGGGTGAGGCGGGAGAGAGTGTCAGACTCTTACTGACTAAAAACCACCCCGTTCCTACTCCTGCACGTCGAGCCGGAGCCCCGGTTACCCGGCAGACCCTTGGTCCAGCAGTGGACTCTAACAGGCTGTTACTGGCTGTTGTTGGTAAAATAATGAATGAAGGGTATGTTACCGAGTGCGCGAGTCCAGCAGGTATGAGATGTACGCGCCAGAGACAGCCGAGCCTGGCGTCGATGATGTAGTGCGGCTGGAACACGACCCAGGTGTCGCTGTACATGGCGCCGCCCGCCGCCGGCCGCAGGCTGGTCGCGCCCACCAGCGGGATGTGGACCACGCTGCCGCCCTCCGGCCTCGACTGCTCCATTATATCGAACACTTGGGATGTTTGACTGGCCTGGAACATAATACACATTGCTTTAATATACGTTTGCAATAATATTATAAAGCTGAGGAGTTTGTTTATTTGTTTGACCAGAGACATCGGAGACACCCTGTATATGCATTAGGTAAAGGATCAGACAATGTGTCAATGACACTGTAAAAAAAAATTTAAAAGAGTAATGGACGATGGAGTTTCTTGAACGAGCACCTAGCTTCACTGACAGACAGACGGACGGACAGTTAAATTTTTGACGTTTCAAGTGCCTAATTAAGGATTAATATTGAAATAAATGCATAGACTTTGAATGTGCTAATCTTTAGAATTACTGGTTCGAAATTGAAATATGTGTTTTTGCTATCAATCACCATGTTGCGATCAATAAGAGCAGTAAGTAGGTGTAACCGCGCAGCTAGTATGACAATATTTAGCAGCACTGTACCTGATGATGGACCACGACGAGGTCGTCTACGACATTGACGGCAAACCTGCCGACCAGGCCTGTCTTCAGCACGTGCGTGTAGTGGAAACCGGACGGACCCGTGATCGGCATCAACCATACCTGGAGGCAAATACATACACATTATCAGTCTGAAAGTTATGCTCATGGCCAGTGTAAAAACGTCCTAATAATTTTGAATCTAGATAGATACAAAAAAGCTAAAGGAAAGCCTTACATACATAATTAGGAGCTTTCTCTAAGTTATTTTAATGATAATTGTGATGTTGTGGCACACATCGTAAGCTAGGTAAGTACTAGTAAGGAGTTACCTCGGTGGGTCCGGGCGCGGCGACGGTGGCAGACTGAGCGTGCCGGAAGATGGCGCACCAGGTGGCGTCGCACAGCCTCAACGTGAACACGTCGCGCTCTACCACCGGCCGCGTCGCCTCTACTGTAACATTCAGAATTCAGTACTTACAGTGGAATAGGTTATAATTTTCCTACTGATGGAATCTCTGTGATGAATCTCTGAATGGATTATTTGAATGGGTCCCCAAACATAAAAAAAAGGATGCGGGTCCACATTGCTTAAATTATACTCTGAGCCTAAATCTTTCTGAAATCTAGTCAGAAAGTCACTAGGCCCTTAGCTATGAATAAAGATTAGATTTTTTTTATCTCTTACATTCCAATTTTTGCAGTTTAGTGATGGTAGAGTTGTTGAGTGAGAATGGTTGCAGGAGAACCCCATTGTTACCCGCCAGCAACACTATGTTACTCTGTGAGCACCATGAGAACCATGCACAGCTGGAAACAGCAAAAAATCAATATTAAAATAATTTTGTAAGGCAATTCTTTGAATAATTACTTATAAGCAACTAATTAATGTTTTGTAACTAATAATTCACTGATATCTATGTCAAATAAAACATTACAATAATATTTATCAGGTCAAATTTCACATTCCATAAAATGGGACCTTGCTCAACCTTCGCCCTCAAACAACAATGACTATTGCAGTTATTACCTAAATGAAGTATTTTTCAAGCTCTTCAACTGTTTCTTATCAGGTATAACTTGCAGAAGCTCAATCCCATGGTCAGTAATAAATGTTATTTCATTCACTTTAGGCCACACAAAGCCTAAAATCTTTGCATTCTTCCATTTACAAGTATGAGAGTACTCCACATTGGTTGGAGCCAAGTCTTTAAAGTTTACAAACTCCACTGTGGCATTCTGATTGTCTTGGTTCCTCTGTATTGCCAATATTTTAAGGTCTGGAGAAAATTTTATTGATATTATTGGTCCTCGATCCTCCATTCGGAATGAAGTTGAATTCGATTTGTCCATGCCAGTCACCGTCACGCCCGTCACGCCCCCAGATCTAACAGTAAATACCTTAAAAAACAATAGACATGTAATCACTCAGACATCTTAAAACATTGCCTGTAACTCATTATGATGAGAATACCTTACAAGATTGTGTACCTATGTATGCTTATGGTACAATAACAAACAACCTATTTATTAACAAAAACTACGTAAAATAATATGAAGGCCATAAGAAAATTTGTAACAAACCTGCCCATTGCTGTCGTCGAAAAACACATTTGTAACAGGACTATCAGCATCAAAACGCTTGGGCTGCTCAGAGAGTGCTAGATAATATTCTTCGCTATCCTTTAATCGAAATCGTGCCATTTTTGATCATAATAAACTTTCGTTTTACAAAATTAAACCACCGTAATACAAACTCTTTGTTGTGACAATTTCAATGTCAATATTCTCAATTTGTCATTTTTTTTTTTTGACGTTTGACGCATTGATCTGACACCCGTCCTTATATGGCGACCCTGCCAGGATTCGAACCTGGAATCTTCTGATCCGCAGTCAGTCAGTCATGCTACCGTAATATTTAACTACAAGCTTTTAAAGCAAAAAATTAAATGTTTGCTTAGAACCTCAAACGGCGAAAGTATAATAGCCTGATCGGCAATTATGCTTTCAAACCGTTTGGGGTTGAAACTTTAGGGTCGTGGGGTCCAAGCACACCTTCCTTACAAATATTGTAAAGATGGTTGACACTTCAGGTGTTCGAAAGTCTGGCCAAATAATATAATAAGTATAGGCGAAGTCTGGCTACTACTTTGGTTAAAGTGGTCAAAGGGCTACCAGTCTTTTGGTCACCTTACCACATGACAATCAAAGTGTATAATAAAGTATGACAATGATGAGGATATCATATTTTTTCCCTATCTTATGAGAAAATATATGAGATTACTTATTTGAAACATTTTATTTTAAAAACTACCATAGCGAAACTAGTCGCCTAATTAAAACGAGGGACAAACAGAAAAAAAGTATATAGCCAAACCGTTGTCATAGCAACAAATGGCGCCAACAATAAACTTCTGTGATTTTGCCGTGAAATTAAAACTACCAACGTTATGAATGAAAACACAGAATTACACACATATACGGCAGATGACTCGCTTGAAAATGATATCCAGGAATATCATGAGATAAAACAAGATACAACACTTGATGACATAGAAACTTCTTTTTCATCAAAGCCATCTCCAAAACGGTTGACTGATTATGATTTTTTCACCCAGCACGATGTAAAAACTGAAAAGAAGAAGCATCTGAAGAAGAAAAAATCGAAGAAGAAAGATAAGACTTCTAATCTAATGGATATTATAAGTTCTGAAATAGCAGCTTCAGTGGCACCTGTAACTGAAAATGTTGTTACCATGGTGGATGTTAGTAAAGAACGACAAAGTAGTTATTTGCGAAGTTTATCTAATACGACATTTCGAAAATCTAGAACCTTTATCTCTGATGCTGAAAGTGGGTAAGTTTGTTGTCTGGTAATTCAAGAATACTTACTTTTAGGGAAAGAGGTAAGTAGGAATCGTAGCAATTGGCGTTTCAGTCTCTGCCTCCCCCATGTGAGACAGTTGTGATATTATGTATGTACTTATGAATGTATTTACTTTTACTTTACCGACCCGAGAATCAAATCCAAGAACTGTTGGTTATAGTATTCGCGTAACATACCTACATAATGCTACTATGTTAATATTATTTTTGTTATCATTTTAGATGGAATTCCAAATCAGATCTGGCAAACTTGAGTCCTATATTTCCGAGGATTCTGGAAAATGCGGTGACTGAAGCTTGTCTGGTAGAAGGCGAATATGTAGAACCGTGCACATTTAACGATATTGTAGCCAAAAACAACGATACCAATAATGAGATCTCCATTAAATTCTTAGACATATTGATAAGAAATATTACAGCTAAACACCACCATTCATTTACATTAGAAAAATTACTTTGTTCGAAACTTTTAGACACATATAATGAATATAGTAAAGTTCAAAAACTTTTGAAAGTCCTTTCAAAGGACATTAAAGTGAATAGGGAAACAAAGGATAATCTTAAAGCAGATTTGATGAAAGTCAGCCCTAGTAAGAAAGAGGATGTTCGATTCGATAAAACTGTTAGAAAGTATACCGATAAACTCATACACCTTAAAGCAATATTTAAAGAAAATATAAAATTAAAGAAACAATTTATGCACAAGGTTATATCGTTATGGTCTGATATTGAAATGGTAAGGGAGAAACGCGAGTGTATCGAGACACCGTACTTATTAGACTTCACGAAAATAGAATACAATGAAAATGAATTCGAGAAACAATGGAATGATACATTTAACACAGAATATTTAGATATACTTGATTTAATTGAGTACGAATATGTTACTAATTATTTAGAATATAAAGAAGCGAGAAGTGAACACAAAAGAAATCCTGATAATAAACCGATAAAGCCTAAGTTAATGATTGATGAAGAAAAAATTAAAAGTGAGGCAGAAATGTTTGTTGATGAGGTAGTCAATAAAGAAGAGATAGATATTGAACTGAAAAAAGACGAAAGCATACTAACAGATTTTAAACAAATAGGACAACGCTTTCTAAAACATAACTATAATTTCCTGGTTTACGTAGATGATGTTTTTGTATGCGAATCTGAAAATTATTTAAGTGACGATATGTTTAGCGTAGAGTTAAATGAGAGTTTCTCGGTACAAATTTTGCCAAAAAATATAAGTGTAAGAATAGTTTTAATAGAGAACGATAAGAAAGTTGCAGATTTGAAAATAAACTTACAGGATATAAGAAAAACAAATGCTCATGCAGATTTTGTAACTGAAAATTTATTTTTTCAAGATATTGTTGAACCAAACTTTAAATATGTAGGAAGTGGCGTAACTATTAAAGAGATAGCTCACGCTAACAAAGTTAGGCTTAAGAGTAGCAATCTATTCAAAGGAAAGCTTTATACAAATTACGAAATTGATATTAAAGTCGGGTGGAATGATAAGTTAGAACAAAATCAATCTGAAGCAATAAAATCTTCTACAGAAATTGGTAGGCAAATAAAAAGACTAATAAATGGTATTGATAATCCAAGTTTTGAGGTGTTATTAGATGTTATAAATAAAGTATACGAAAAGCATGTAAGTGATGAAAACATGGTCGAGATGTTGCAAAAACTAAGCAAAATGGAAATAATAAATGACGATAGCTTCCCTTTGGATCAAAATAATCCAGACGTTGTGAGGTTTAAACTACTTCATCTGAGAAATATCGGAGGATTTACAGGTATAGAGAAGAAATTAGTTCCTATCCATGCAAGCCAAATAACCACAGAACAATTAAACTGTCTACAAAAGACAAACGACAACGATTTTGATATGGACTATTTGAACGACAAAGAAATGCAGATGGATCCTATAGAGTTGCAGAGATTTATTGGAGCAAAGTATGTTCAGAAGCTAAATAAGAATATGTTGAGAAGCTTAAACGAATACCTTTTACAGAAGACACACAAAGATGTTGTTCGGGAGTACAAATTCAGTATCAGGTTTGTTACTATTGTTAGTACCTATTTTTATCTAAAGAAGCAAAATGTGTATTTAACGTCCAATTCATTTTCTAGAAGTCTTTTTTCCTATCAAACGGATGTTGGAGCACTGGCGACAGCATCAAACTCTACGAAGCAGCAGATCCTGAAAGAGTCACTGAGCAAAGATCAGGAGATCCATGTGACTGTGTTGAGGGCATTCAATCTACTCGACCGGACTTGCACTATGCTTGACGAGGCATCTGAGGATGAAGATAAGATTGCAGGCGAGTTATTTGACTTGTTCATTGGTCATGATTTCTCTTTAACACGTCTAAATTTGTCAATATTGTTTCAGGTTTTAAGATGAGACCACTAAGGCCGTTCGTTCGAGTGAACTATAGAGGAGCATCAGCTCAGACTGTCACTGCCATCGGCTGCCACCCGTCCTGGAGTCATACCCTCAAGATTAACACTAAGTTGGTACCTACCTACATATGTATTTAGACTCAATCATTATTTTACTCTGCATGTTTGAATTCAATTATTGAACCTGTCTTCTTACAGACTAGACCCACTCTCCTCCCTCCACGTAAACATCTACGACGAGTACAAAGCGAACATAGTAGAAGGGTTCCCAGAGGAGGACCACTCCAACAAGACCGTTCACTACCGGTACTACAACAAGTGGCTTGGCACTCTCGAGATACCGATGTATGCCATCTTGACTTTGGGCACTGTAAGTATTTCATATACTTTTCGTAAGCTTCATTATTATAGCCCTACGATGGGTACATCCAGGACTGGTCATACATAGGCCTCCCCAATCGGATGTCGCGTGAATCTTTAGGTAGTTCTCCGTATCAAACCGTCTTAGAATTTACTGATTATGTAGTTTGCTTAAACGAATTTCTAAACGAAGACAAAGTTTATTTATTGTATACCGGTATAATAGATCTAAATATAGTGCAGGAGAATAAGTGACAGCAACATCCTCATTTTAGTAGAGAGGTGTGTCCATTGGAAGTATGAATGTCGCCAGGAAGCAGCGTGATTCATACACAATGAGAGTAACGTCCTGCCAACGAAGATTGGCGATGACGCCAGAGGACGATGGGCGTGTCGCACTGACGCGACGTGTAGTAGGTACCACCTACACTATTGTCGGAATAGGCAACAGTTGGCATGTATTCCTCTAGGGATTACAACGACAAAGACTAATAATTACGACTTACGCTCCACGAAGATTTTATTGATTAGTTTGCCAAATATTTTATTTTACGATGTGTGCTTATTCTAAATCCACCTGTATTTAGTAGGTACCCGTACAATTTGCACACATGATCTAAGTGATATTAACGTAGATTACTATCACGCTTCCAGCTCCGGGGCACATTCAAGATCACGAGCCCGCCACTCTTGTTTGGTTACGAAACCCTCCAAACGAAGGAGTCAACATCGCTAATCCCAGAAATAACACAACTCTTGAAGAAAGACACCGCATACATTACTTTAGAAATAGCAAGTAGCCTCTCACATTTGGGAGGATTGCACGCTTACAACCAGCCGCTGCCAAGCTCAATAGAAGACGATTATTTGATCAAACATTTGAACAATTTTGTAACAGAATACACAAACGAATTTCCGATGCGGAATATTTCTTTGACTTTTATAGATAGCATGGGTAGGAATAAATGCGTCACCCAGTTCCTGCAGCCGATACCTTTACCCGAGAGGGACTTCATCCCGAAGAATCCAAGAGGAGACTCTGCTATCTCGAAGTCTTCTGGATTTTCCAAAAGTTCGTCCTCAAGTGGAAGACGGAAAGAGTTGGATTTAGATAGAGTAAGTCAAGAAGAGAGGGAGTCAGTGTACAGCGCTCGTGAGGGTGACAGTCTCGCGAGGATGATGAACGCGTGCATGCGATATGTGTCATTGATACCCAGCTACGAGGTCACGGAGTCTCATGCCGTTACGCTGCTGGGGCTTGTTAGTAACCTTCATCTTCATACATGTTGATAGTACATATAATAGAAACAGTAGCTACAGTATTATTCACTCCGCAGGAACTGCTAAAAGTACTTCACGGCTCGCCATTGGATCACACCATCCTTTTAGCCAGCTACTTCATATACTTGGGCATCAAGTGCTGGGTGGCCATTGGCCTAGGCCTACCACGAGGTCACAGTAGCTTCGTTCTCATCAAGTATGACTTAACTACAAGGAGGATGGTCCTGGAAAACGACCAGCTGTTCAGGAGTAGAGGGTTCCTGAATAAGTCTGATGGGTATACATGGTATGTATGTGATGCCAGTAGCGGGGAGCGGGTCGAGCTGAGAGATGTCGGCTGTCCTCTGAAGACTGTTGATTATGTGTTTGATAATGAAAATGTAAGTGACAATTTCAATACCTATTGGGATAGGTACGTGACAACCTGAGGATATCAGAGATTATATCATACTAATTTTCAGATATGGGTGAATGTGCAATCGTCCCAAGATTGTGAGAATATGTCGTTTGATTTCACCAAATCGTCTGATTGGCAAGCTGTAAGTAGATATCCATCTATGTAACAAAATCATCACGCAAGAATGCAGACTTCTATTTTCCATATTACATCTCTTTCCTCAGGTTTTCGATAAAAATGTGTTCGTGATGAAGCAGCCGGTAGTGACAGACAGTGCGCTGTACTCTACCCCACCTAATGTGGAGGGACTGAGGAGTGCGCTGGAGACGAAGATCAAGAGTAAAGTCCAGAAGTGGAGGTCTCATATGAAGACTATTTGGAACAGGTCAGCTAAAAGATTATATTATAAGCTGCCAAATGGATATCGAAGAAGATACGTACTTACCCTTGACGACCATTTCGAGTAAAATTATTTAACTAACTTTTGAGCAGTTAGTTTCAGACTCTCTTCGGTACAATCAGTCCAGTTGTTGAAGATCAAAGATACGTCTATAACACATGACATTAGATTGATGATAGAAGAAAGTTGCTTTAGATATGGCTATTTTTAACATAATATTTAATTTAGTTATTGTGTTTATACTCTGAAAACATGATTAAACTGTCAAATACCAAGCGGTCACCGGTGACCGCAACCTATTGTTCTATAATTGTGTCTACAAAACCGGTATTCGACGAGTTAATGATAACGGTCTTGTCCCATCGTCATTTTATTCATGTCATACATAAAATTAAGTTACTTATAATAACATAACATCACGCCTTTTATCCTCGAAGAGGTAGGCAGAGGTGAATATTACGACACTTAATGCCACTGTACAATGTAACACCCACTTTTCACTATTTATGTTATGAGTCCAATGTAATAGGGGGTGAGCCTATTGCCATATACCGGGCACAATTCCAGACTCCGTGCTACTATTGAGATTTTTTGAAAAAGCCCAGTAATACCGACCCGGGAATCGAATCCGAGACCCCTTGCCCGGCAGTCTCAATTGCGACCTAGTGGTGGCCCAGTGGCCAACGAGGCAGTCTTACTTATAATCTACAAGTGTTCTCTTTTTCTCAAGTGTTTCCAAAAGGACATTTCATTTTCAAATAGTTTCTCGTATTCTTAGGTACTGCAGCACGCTGTTACGTGACATGCTGCTTCAGTGGGAGTACTGGGTGTTCAACCCCACAGGACCCAAGCCCAGTTTCAGCCAGAAGCTCAAACATTTTATGGTTACATTTAAGGTAACTTCTTAAAATCTTGTTAACCATTTGGATTCTCTTGTAAGTATTCTGATGTTTGTAATTCGTTGGTTGCAGATATTCGGGTTTCCGCTAAACTTGGCGTATGTTAACACAAAGTCTGTGATATCTGCCATCAAGAGCACAGGGTTGCACCTGAGTGATGACCCTAACGTGGAGTTCGCGCTCGGCGTGGAGGTGTGCGCCTACCCTAACAATGTGATCAGTGTCTGGGTGTTCCTAGCTAGCATCATCAGAATGTAACTACATGTCGACGGACTCGTCTTTTATAAGAGTAATTTATACATTGAAATTCAGTTTTTGTCAATTTGATGACGTGTGTTGGCTTCTAACTATTCGAATAGGATTACAAAATACGTCAATCGGTTTTTGTCGAACGTCTAAAATCAGAGCGTGTTGCTCCGCAAGGTAAATATTTGGGTAAACATCGTGAACCAAACAAAAACTTTACAGAAGAGCAATATAAAATTTATTTTAAAACTCATTTCATTCAGGACTATAAAAACCAGATTAATTTAAATTTTAAATAAAAATAGAGCTTGTATGTCTTTTCGTTTTAATGCTAACAAAATAAAATTAACATTTATTCCATTGTAGTATAAAAATATACGTAAAAATAGAAAAAAGGAGATGTTATACGTGTTGTGGCGTCGCCGTCGTAATGAAGCCCAACGCGACGGGGCGCCGCGCGGCGACGCGGCTCGATTCAGTTCCGGGCTGACTTAACCTAGGCGGGGCGGCGCTTAGCTGCCGGGGTCGTCGGGTTTGTTCTGTTTGGAGCGCCGCAGTTGCTGGATGTAGTGGCGCTGGATGGGCTTGTGCAGCGCCAGCTGTGCCAGCGCGTCGTCTATGGAGAACCACTGCCGCTTGCGGCCCATCAGCCGCGAGTCCTCCCACTCCGCCAGCTCCTGCGTCACCGTCATCACGTACACCTCCGTCCGGTGCTTGTGCTCTCGGTTCTGGAAACAAATTATTTACACGTACATTAAGTACTTATCTTGTCGAATATTATACGTTAGATCACGTTATTTAGGAAACCTAGTGGTCGACCATTATGTATTCGGTTCAAAGAGTTCATGTAAAGATAACCGAGTGGCCACGGAACATGATACCCATGATACGCAGTATATTTAACATGGGCGCGAGGCGCGAGCTAATGTAACTTTGCACAGCGATTGTTGAGGATCAAATGGCGTCACCGCTGTTAGTATTTTTTTACCGCAGTAATGGAACCTGTTTGTAAGCTAACACCACAAAAACAGTAGCATTGTACAGAAGTAGCTACTATTGAGAAACCTAGTTTGTAAACAATAGATCGAAGCCATGACGTAAATATACCAATCAAGCAATCTTAATTAATTTTACGACAAAGTAATTGCTTATGTAATTAGCGACGTTAGTTAATGTGTGATAACTGAGTCAGGAGTTCACTTGAGTGACATCTGAAGATTTAATAATTTAATCCAAACTGAATCCAGGGCAACTCGTAGGTTATTGGTTAAAGTATTGTATAGACAAGCTCACTACCTGTAGATACGAATTTTTCTATTGAGTGCAAACATAGTGGATCAATTTGCTAAATAACCAAGGCTGTTACGAACAATAATTATAATTATTCGAGAATAAAAACAATGATAGAAGAAGTTCAGAAATAATCGAAAGTAGATAAAGATAGATTCTAGTTAAAGGACGAATGAATAACAAGTCATATCTCGAGGAAATTTTCAGAACATTAGTTGCGGATAAATTTCGTGAAGCTCATCTCGCAACTGTTGTAAAAACACAATAACATAAACATAATAATGTTGTTAACATTTCACAGTGAACGTAATTTTCGTAAATATTTCAATAAAAACAAACAAGTTTCTGAATAAATTACTTAATTAAATGCTGCAACTAAATTGCTTATTTAAAGAAATTTATTCGAATAATATGCAATCGTGTCTGCTGTTTATAGGAAGTATGTGAAGCGTGGTAGGGGCAACAATACACAACGCAACAAGTTGTTAAATTGAAAATTTCCTGCAAGGACCAACTGCTCACGAGATGCTATGGAACTGCAGAATCTCTATTTATGGCATTAGCAGGAGTAGGCTTAATAACTGACGAATTTGGAACCAACAACAAATTTTGTAAGATCTGTATTATCTATGAGACAATAATCTTCGCCTGGTCATTCAGCCCTTGAATTTAGAAAGGTTGTGGATTAGTGGTCGCTGATGACAGGTGCCTTTATAAATATACAGTTACAATAGTATATTTCCGTCTAAATACGGCCAGACTAGATCAGATATCAGCCTTGAGATACATTCACCGTATTTAGAGAGGGAATTTCAATAAACCATTGAAAATAAGTGTTAGAAAAAAGCCTATTTGTTAGGTTTATAACTTTCTGCCTGGGTGTAATGAGTTTCCGTTGTTAAATATAAGATAGACCAATTTGAAGTTATCTAGAATTTTAAAGATTTGTCTTTAAATTACGTGACAAATACAATCCAATTTATTACAAGGTATTTGTTGTCGCATAAAAGTTAATTTTTAGTTTCGTCTACTAGGTACTTAATTAATTAACATTACTTTATTTTGTACCGAAGCCGCAGACAGCTGTTTCTATAGACCTATAATAGAATAAACGATATCAGTGGGCTGTGGATACCAGTGTACGACTCATAGAGGAATTCGCACAATATTATTGCAATGAGTCATTGTTTTAAAGTTTGCAAATTTCCTATTAATTCCCCATAATAAAGTCCTAACATTTCCTTATATAACGCGGGGATTGTTTCGCGCAACATTTAGCTACATTGTCTACAAAACTAATTTAGATAGGTTAAACAATATGTTGTTTACTTCCCATCATAATGAAGCGCCTGTGCTTCGTGTGTTGTGCAATATGAGCTTGTAATAGGTATTGTAGACAGTTATAAATATAAGTACGTAACTGATTTCACTACTATTAGCTTAATCTTGATAGTTTTCTAACAACAGTTTTTTAGCGATTAATTCGTTAGTAGTATTTTAATAAATTTTTTTATTTTACGTGTGGTCCTTTAACGAAGTCCCGGACAGCGTAAATGGAATTTGTCCTATGTAACAGCAGGTCCGAGGAAATACTAGGATCACAAAATATCTATTTTCGTCCCAGGAGATTAGAATGTATCGATTGGTCGACTTCTATAGAAAGGATCTGATAATGAAGTGAAGTTAAGCGAGCCGAGCTATTGCCGATATTTGTTAGAAACAAGTAAATAGTAAATACGCAGTACTTAATGTAAACTTTAAAAGACGTTCATGTGAAACTATTAACATTAGGTACGTTTCGACGAATAAATTGTATTCAGATCGTACAGCTATGACTGATAATTTTGGGCATTTTTTACACTGCACTGCACTGCATTGCACTGACTGATATTTTGACAAGAGGGATTACTCTCTTGTCAAAATATCATTCAATAAGTAAAACGAGGAGATTGTATACGCATATTAATGCGTATACAATCTCCTCGTTTTACTTTACGGACTAGAAGAGAGCTAGCAATCAGTTTGTTTTTGCACTTTGTAACTACACGAAAAAGAATTTGTATGCTAATCATAAAATTAAAAGGCAGGAGTGCCCTAGACATTTAATTACTTAATTTGAAACAACAGGGAGCAGTAAGTAGGTAACCTATGTTAAGGATATGTAGCCTTGTCTATTATTTCACGACATTTCGTCATACTGGTGCAATGTCCTATTTTGTTTTCTCGATCAATCACACCTTGATGAAACAGTCATGAACGATGGTGTAAAAATTACTTAAAACAGTAGTTCACCATAATAATATTCTTTTCAAAGTTTCCTACACCTTTAAATTAGGTTTTTGTAGTAAGTCGCTCTAGTCTGAACCAAAATGAGTTAGTTGATCGATTTTAATCGGCTTAAAGAAAAGTAAACCTAATTGTAACGTAGTTAGGGATTAGTTTGATTCAGCGTAATGGCCTTTTTCGTGAGGTTTCTTTTGAAACCTGCCTTCATAATGGTGTTAGTAGGCGTTCCGAACTAGGTTACATAAAGATGACTATTTAATCTACAAAGCAAATTATTGATAAACTGGAAAGAATGCCTACTTATGCATCTGACATTCATCACACCGCACATCGCGATGCCCATTCAAAATTCGTCGTAAAGTAGGAACTAGTTGCTGCTTTCGTGAAGCAACAAGTGTACTTGTTTATTACACGGAACGTCGTCACCTGTTAGCTCCGAGCCACTTCTTGGAAAACAGGTGATGTATTTGTGATGCAGGGTGCAGTACATACATTTTTCGTATTAATCATGATCTGTGTACTTATTGTTAAAGCGTCTCGATTGCCAACTCGCACTAGTTAACTAGTTATTATTACGAACGAAAGCGGTAAAGCACTTATTAAATTGTATTACCGTATGCTAGTTTCCAGGGAAATAATAAAGAGGAAAATTAAATTTTCATAGCAACTAAGTAGAACACGAAACTAGCAAAATTACAATTTAAAATCATGAGATTTGGCCAAAGTTTATCCAAACAATCGATAATTTGTATGCAGCCCTCAAATGGCTTAGATACGAAGCTTTTTCGTTGGCTCCACTCCTAATAGCCTATTGTGTAAGTCTGTTTATAAACAGAATAATTTTCACTATGGGAACACATGTCATACATTTTTCTAAGAGTTTTTATCTGTTACTATCACTATGTAGGGAAACTTCTATGAAGTACCATTTGATAGGACTGCTGCCTTTCCTACATTTTTCTGTGATTACAGTATATTAGTAGATTACAGTTGACTTGTATGAACAATTACATGTCTGCTTAACATCCTCTAGTCAAGTGTCAATTATGAATGGTGAAACTGAACAGTTTCCAACACAGTCGACAATGCAGATGGTGTCTAGTGAACATGCAATATTAAGTTGATGTTTATAATTTTAAACTTGCAACAATAGATTGCATGTTTACTTAGTCTATGTTGTCCGCTTACTGTAACATAATCTTCGATGCTACCTTACAATATGCACAGCTTAATCTAAAGGTCTTAGGATGCTTAAAAAACATCTTTGGTCAGAGTTCAGGTATAAAAAAAAAAAATGCCGCCCCACACTAGGATTTTCTTCTGTGTCATGGGTGCGTTCACAAACATACAATAAGTAAAGTAAGACACAACAATTTGTGGATCACACAAAGAGTTGCTGCGTGCGGGAATCAAACCTATTTCATGTTGCGCTGCAACCAGTTGCCAAGCCACCGCACCAATTGTGTAGTCATTATGGGTATTCTATCAAAAATGCGGACTATTTCCCCTCACTACTCATCCTATTTATGTTATTTATTTACAAAAGTTTAAAATAAATTGTTCTAGCATTTTGCGTTATTTTTCCAGGAATATATATGGTTTATTAACGAAGTACATACATTTTGATGATAATTAAACAGTAATATCTTTAGTATTAACTAATGATTATTTGCATAGGAGTATTATGTGATAATATTTTATTGACTTTACTACATCCCCGTCAGTATTAAAAACTACTGTTAGTTCAATTTTATTCACCTTAAAAACAAATCTATGAACTAAATGCACAATTACATGTTCAATGATTTGTTTCAGAAGTGAAATAACCATGGTATCAGTCAGATGTCACTCCATATGTTTAGATAGATCCTGTCACTTGATAACACATGATGAACTGGGAAATTGACCTTTCATTTGATTGCCATGTGTTTCTATGTCATATCATTACAACTGATTATTTTTCTGCTCTCTACAGACATAGAATTGATTCTAGGAAAGTAATTATCAGGAAATTTAATTTTGACAGCCTCTGATACAAAATAACGTCTAGTAAATAAGGCATACGCGTGAAAACAATGGGCTCACCTCGAAAACCCCGAGGCATCTACCCAGCTTGCCGATGACTCCGGCTTCTTCGAGCACCTCGCGCATAGCGGTCACTGAGGGCTCTTCTTCGGGCTCGACGCCGCCACCGGGTACTATCCAGTTGTCAGGACGTCGCGACGATGTCACCAGGAGCACCTACACGACACAACAGCAAACACACCAACATTATAACTTCGCCATATCTTATATTACACCGCAACAACAGAAATACAACGCTAACCTCTGTTTCGGCGTCAGAACGAACGCAGATACACGCCGCGCGACGTCTAAATCCCTCGTCGTCGTAAATCCGAATCGAGTTAGGCTTCTCCTTCACCATTTTTACATTAAACACGTAAACACGAACTAAACAGACGATCACAAACGAAAAGCTGACATCAAATATAAAGAAAAACTATGAACCGAACGTAATTTTTTAATGATCAACAAACGCCATAACCGAAGTATCCTATGTTGAACGTATCCATTTTCTACTAATAAAGTTACACAACGTACATGTAAAATGAAACTATAATAACAATAACGCTACAATTAGAGCAATATTTCAGCTATAACTAGCTTTTGATCGCGTATTTCAAGCCCATGTTGAATGGTGCCTGACGTATTCTTTCTTTGCGAAAATCGAAATAGGTTTTGGAAAGCAATAAGGAATCTATCAGCTGACAGCCGGAAGTCGGAAACGGTGTTGCCCTTTATTTATTTAGATTTTATTTCCCGAATGTTGCTACTCACTGTCAGGTATTTTGAAAATAAGATACATAATATTATTAATAATAAGGGTTGGTAAAAATAAAAATTAAATCATTAAATCGTACCTAAAACGCATCTAAATTATTCAGGTTTAAGACTATACCCACCAAAACAATTTGATCAAAAATATTCGAATCTACTATCTAAATATTTTTTAATATTTTGGTTTGGTTGGGTTAATAAACTTAATATAAACTTGTCTGGATTATTTTAAATAGTATCTGATAGTGTGAAATATTAATTTCAAGTTGAAACTATTAAGTTTCAGTAATTGAAATATTCATTTTTTAACGTCAATTCTTATACTTTATGTTTTTAAACTACCCATTTTCAATGCGATGCGATGGACGTGGACCTTACAGTATCGGTCTTTGAAATGGATGCTATTGCACTACTCTAGACTTGCAAGTGTCTATATCTATTACTTGTCCTTGTCTATGACTATGTTTGAGATTGTTGACAGTTATTTTATTTGAAATTAATTTCAGTTTTTATTTTTTTTCAGGTATTATGGGTAAGATAATATATTTTTGTTTGTACATTACAATTTAATTGATGATCGATTTAGTTATCGCTATTACATAATACTAAAGTTTATAAATTGTGGTTGAATTTGAAATATTGGAATACTTAAGCTCGAACGCTATGAAACGATAATTGTAACTAATTACAGAGAAGAGCTTCGACTTTGGGAGGCTGCTGAAGAATCATGAGAAGAAACACAAGAGTAAACCATCACAGTTCGGCAGCGTAGCTGGTGGGGTGTGTGTCTAGAATTTATATAAACTCACAAAATTGTTGTTATCATGATGCATGGGGTAGAGTCCTCCCGTAATGTAGGTATAATGAGGTGCATTCATATAGCTGTAGTTTGTTCGTAATGCTATTATAATGGCATGTATGTTATATTCTGCTGGTTCATATTAGCATGTATATTATCATTGATAGTAATCTTGTTTTCATTTCCATTATCATTCTGTTGGGAACGTCTACAAAAGTGTATTGCAGGTGTTTATGTTCCAAATACATTAATCATTATGTGGCATTTGAAGCAAAGTGTACTTTATGAATGCACCATTTTAGGTTTATGAGACAATACTTTCACCCAAGTAATCAGAATAAACTTGTGTTGCAGGTCCAGAAGCGGCTGGAAAACAACTTGAAATATAGAAAGAGCAGCCGTCTGACAGTGTTTGATAACTTGAGGAACTTATCCAAATGTGAGAGTCCAGCCCCAGTGTCCAATGTGCAATCCAAGGTGGAACACAGGAGGCAACAGCTGGAGAAATGGAAGGAGGAAAAGGAGAAAAAGAAAAGAGAGGCTGCTTCACAGAAGAAGAAACCATTTGTAGCCGGAGTGCCGCATGCACCACTCAAGTTTGTGCCACCACCTCCTCCTCCAAAACCAATGCCAAGTACATCTGGCAGGGTGACACGGTCACAGTCAGCCAGAAATAGTGTTAAACCAAAAGAAAATAAGGAGCTGAGGGCTGCATCACAATCATTTGCACCAAAAAATGCAGCATTTAAACCACCAGAAATAAAAAATTTGACAAAATTGCCAAAGTTACTTGCTCCAAAGGCTAAAAAAGACAAGAAACATAATATAACATTCGACCCTTTGCCACCTAACAGTCAAAAGGAGTCCACCAAACAGACTCGATCTAAAACTGTGAAACAGACTGCAGTCGAGGTGAAACCTGCGCGCAAGCAAACTGAGAGAACCACCAAAGGGAAAGTGGGTAATCCAATTGCTAAAACAAATAAGGTATCAGTAGCTGTTCAGCAACAGAGCACTTCATCAACAAATGAATCAGATTCAAATCAGGAATTTTCTCCAATCCTGACCAGTAAAGTATTGAGAAAGTCTTTACCAGCACCAAGTTCTCCCCTAGTAGTTACCAAACCTTCCCGGAAGTCTACACCAAATGTCACACCAAATAAACCTGTACCGAGGAGTGAGTCTAGTTCTGAAGAACGGCTGCGATCTCCGAAGTCCTTGGAAGATATCCAAATGACTCCGGAGCAGATAGCTGAGGAGGCTAAACACATTAGTCCTTGTGTCACCATGTCTCGGGGCAAGGATAACGCGAGGAAGGAGATGAAGAAGAAGCTGGATGAAGGTATGTACTGTTTACTTATAATTAGAGATGAAAATTTTATAACCACTATTATTTGAAAAAGTCCACACATATAAACATACCATTATAGACAGTACATTAAATCCATCTATATAATAATAATATATTTTATTTTAATATTCTTTATGCTTTACAGGGCTTCTGGACGAAGATGCCAGCCACATGGAGAGTGTGGACCATTTTCGGCGCCAGCTGGCCTCTGAAATCAAGCGTATGACTGAGATGTGTGACACTTGGGATAAGATTTCAGAGCAGACTGTGTTACCAGAGTCTATTCAGGTAAACTAGTTATTTAACACGTTAAACGCCATGGCAGTCACCGGTGACCGACATTAGCGGAGGATTTGCCTTCAACAATTATTTGTTGGCAGCCAAAGCCTTAATTACCTATCATAACTTTCTAATTGCAGTCAGCGACTTTACAGAATATAAAATGAATTGGATTGGTAGGATTTTTATTGTCTTTTCACATTAATTAGTAAGTGTGTAAGTTGTTGTACATATTAAATGCGCAAGTTAAACACTGGATTATTATGATCATTGCAGGAGGCAGTGCTGTCGGCAGTGGGCCAGGCGCGTCTGTTGATGTCGCAGAAGCTGCAGCAGTTCGCGTCACTGGTGGAGCGCTGCGCGCGCCCCGAGCCCGGCACCGCGCTCATCACTCCCGCAGACCTACACGGCTTCTGGGACATGGTGTTTATGCAGGTAAACCAGTAAAAGGACACTAGTAATTTCTTTTAGTAAACACTTTCACATAGATAGGTAATTAAGATATCAGATGGTTTGTGACCATCACATTAAAGTGATCAAATCGCCATTAGTATTATTTTTTGCTGTCCACTGTGTTTTCTGATGTATGCATGGTATGTGACAAGCATTAAACACATATTCACGACTTGGTCGCATAGGAAAGCAGAAGACAAAAATAGCAAAGCCTCATTTGCCAGAATACTTATTGAAACTTCAGTTTTCTTTTTCATCAGTTTTAATTAATTATTTGCAGGTTGAGAATGTTGACATGAGATTCAAGAAGTTAGAGGAGTTGCGCCACCGCGGCTGGGTGGAGGACCAACCTGTTGAGGTGAAGAAGAAGGTGGTTAGACCAAACGCAATTGTGAAGAAAGCAGTGAAGCCCACTGGTGGCCCCAGCAGATTAAGGGAGATGATTGCTGGTATGATATAGAATCTGTTGTTAACATACAATCATTACCTACTTAAATGTACACTGCTATTCTACAATTCTTGCATGTTTCTATAGAACATTCATAAATCTCATCAAAGAGCGACATTAATAAAATGAATAACATTACAAAAGTTCTAGTAATTCTCGATTTGGCAACATCGTCATTTGTAACAGGCAGAACAGTTTTTCATTAATAGTCTTTATTTAAATACTTATCAAAATTTTTGTAGCTGCAAGAAAGGCCAAGAAGGAGCAAGAGGAAGTTGTTCCCGTAACATTGCAACCGCCTGCAGAGGACAGCAAGACATTCGAGGCAGGCTTCTTCAGCGTGCGGTCACCAGTTCGATCCCCAGCACGGACCTCCCACTCGCCTGCACCGCGCACTCCCGCCAGTAAGAACAGCTTGCTTAAAGCTGTGCTCTCCAGTGAAGCTAAGAAGGCCTCTGCCAGCAAGGTATGTTTATGTCAAACTAGCATGGTAGGGTTTAATTTCATGGTGTATCATTGCCAAACAATTAATATTTATCCTGCATCAGGTGGATACATTTATAAGCAGTTTGACTGCTTATAAATGTATCCATGAAGAAGATACAGATATACTTCACATAAAAATTCATGTCAATCTTCCGTTTCAGAATTCTGCTTCTTTTGCGATGTTGCGCGCTTCAGTATTTGGCAAGAATGTAGAGTGTGAAGGAATCGCGTTACTGCCGGTAAGCATTACATGTTACTTGAAATATTTAATTAGTTGTTACTTATTAATCATCTGCATACAATACTTACAATAGATATTATATTTAACGTATTTTTCAATCCTCGCAGCAAACTCCAACTCCGTTAACTCCGATCAATCTGTACGCGACTCCGGGCCGCAGTATACTCAAAGGTGCCAACACCAACACAATCAACAAGTCCACTAGGAAGTCCATCAAAATGGTGCTGTTCAACCGCTCCGACACCGACATACAGGACGTGTCCTATCGCACGCCAGACAGCGAAATAAATGAAGACAAACCTCAAGAATTACAAATGGACAATGGTGTTTCATTTATGGACTTGGAGAAGGTTGAGAATAAAGAAAATTCTAGAAGGAAATCCAAGCTGGTGAGGCAGGACGCTGAAGACAGGAGTCCTGTGGTGACGAGGAGTCGACGCAAGAGTATGAACACTACTGTCGATGAGGATGTCATTACTCCACGGAGGTCGTCGCGAAAGAAGGTGCTCCACGAGTCTGGGGATAACACGGTCGAAGAGAAATCGAAGCGATCGACCAGAAGACGTAAGAGTGGGGTGCAAGTGTAGAACTGATGTCAGTAGACAAGGACCAGGACTTTCAATCATGGTCATGTTATTGTAGCCATAAAACTACTTTAATAATGTATGCAATTATTGACTTTATTAAATTGAGACCTTTATTCCCTAGAAGTTGCGTGAACAGAGTATGTTCATAACGTCGAATATTTCATGAAACATGACTTATCACCTTTTAAAGTGAAATTGCCATTCAAATTTTCACTAATCACTATCGAAAATGAATTCTAAAACTCACTTTGTACATCAAGTGGTGTTTCTACTTGAGTGTAAGAGTGCACACAATGCGCAACAAAATACGCCGGTGATACCATTATTATAGGAATTATAATAGTAACTAGTACTAGTAGTAAATAAAATACCCGTTGATTAGAATATTGTTAGACGCAGGTGAAGCTCATACAGAGGCCAAAATCTATATTTTTATAATATTTGTATTTTAGCTTATTATAGAGGTTCCAACGACAAAACAGGGACCTTTCTTCTTAGAAATCTCAAGATTTCAAATAACTTTCGTTGTAATAAAACTTGTATCTTATTTAGTGGAAAATGTTGAAAATGATCATGTTCAGTTATAGTACATTTTAGAGAATGTTAGTATGAACGAGGAATATTGTGATTTTAATTAATTTGATCCAGTTTGTGTAGATTTAATTGTTTTTATTTTTTATTGGTGAGGTAGTCTCTGAGAAAGTGCCTTTTGAATTTAAACTGTCAAATACCAAGCGGTCACCGGTGACCGCAACCTATTGTTCTATAATTGTGTCTGCAAAACCGGTACTCGACGAGTTAAATCAACATTTCAGTAGTATGAGAAATAGATTATATTTGTGGATGTGATAAATTGTATGGTTGGATTTATTTTAAGTTAAAATGGGTTGAATAAAAACAGATTTGGGCTCAAGTGTTACTATTAAATCAATCTCCAATATAGAATCCCTATTGGGGATTCCTTCTTTTCTCTTTGCCTCTCTTACATGTTGTACCTTTTCCAAAGTACCTGTGTGTGTGTCTAAAATGTAGTAGGAGGCTGCCTCGGTTTGTGTTAAGTTAGTTTATGTCGACCACGTGTGTGATGTGTGAAGTATGCCATGATTATTGTACAATAATAGTAATTATACAAAGTTATTAATAAATAATGATTTTTATTGCCCAGCGTGTAATGGTAACCAAAACATAAATGCCTTTATAACTTATGTGTCTTACGACCAAGTTGATTTACGGTTCATTCGTTTACAACCGCCGTTGACCTACTTAAGTTTAAAAAGAGCGACTAAATAGCATCCAGCTTAATGTACAATTTGAAAGCATGGCTTATGTAAGCGGGGGATGTAGCGCAGCGCAGGTTCGAGCCAAGTGCAGGGCATAACTAACAGGAGTTATCCGTTGGCAGTGCTGGCCCACTACACTGACACATTAAGCGCGGTGCCAACTCGTTATCGCGACAACGAGGATTTCGAATAAAAACTAGACTAACTTAGGAACTCGCCTTTTGTTCCTAATGCAAATAGGATAGGCACTTGCAGTGATTGAAGGTTTACTTTGGCATTCATGGGACTTTCAAACTTGGTACTTTTCCAAATTCTAATTCTCTGGCTTGATGAGAGAACTGCAAATACTGATGATGGTTAGATACAACTTATTTATATTGCCCATATAAAATTCTAAAACAATCCTGTTTTATTAATTGATAACAATTAATCAGAAGCAAGCGTTCATTACAGTAGCTTCATCTAAAAAGGGATCTCGAGCAATTCCCCGACACTTGACGTTACAACTGGCCTAAAATGAAAGCGGACAATTAAAAATGGCAGTAAATGTTGCGATAATAATAACAATTAAATTACTCGTCCTTTGTTAAACCGGAGATAACAATGACTCAGATTAAGTAAATCTATGCAAATTTAGACTGGGTGGAAGACAGTAATAGGTGGTAATTTGGGCTCTCGTTGGCGATACTGGAAATGGTTAAGAAAATACTTGAGTATAAATAACGACATCGTATTTCTAAGGTGTTTGAATTTTTGTTATAAATTTTAATATACGTTACTAAAAGTACACAATAATGAACTTTGATCAGGACGATGCTCTCAAAAAGGTGGTTTCATTGATTAGACTTCCCTTCGGAGGCAGTGTTGCATGATCGGCATTGGCATCTCTTGTGTGTCATCTCATTTCAACCGATTTACGGTTGGTGTTTCATCAGATCTTTTTTTTTCATGAACTGATTTTATATGAATAAATTACATTTGCCATTTCCCAAAGGAGTAAGAATAACGTAAGTCAGTAAATTAATCTTACGAATCAATGTTTAAACACAAAATGCAAGATATTTTAATTGTAGAGTGGAGTACTAGAATAATGTTGCGTACCTACTTATTTAATTCGAAATCCGAATGACCCTTAACCCTTTTGCGGTCCCCAGATTGCACCGAGGACCAGTTAAGTAACCAGGTACTTAAGTAAATAAACATAACACAATTGTATTTTAAGTCAGAATATGCAAATACCGTACGTTTAAAACGTTTCAGTGCACCATTTGTTGCGTTATCTCGTAATTACTTGGAGCCAGAATCTCGTTGTAAGTTAAAAAATTCGTTAAAATTTGTCTCGTGGCAGCGTTTTAGAGACGTGAACATTTCTCGAAAATAAAAAGTAAAAACATATGCATTTTGCGCGCTGAGATTAATGTTGATGTGCGACTGCACTAGTGATGATGCAAAAATATCGGTAAGGGTTATAATAAATAATAATTTTAACTTATTTTTTTCTGTTAGGTACTTCCCTTCGTCAACAGATGAAGCTGTACCCATAATAAAAGTGTCTAAGTTGAAGGCATCGTCACTTTGTGCCGCTTTGTGTCCTCAGATAGAATTTTAAGCTGGAAGAAGCCCTGCAAGGCCTGCATTTTGAATTCTTGAGAATGTAGGTACAATCTATCTTCATTAAGTTTAACGCTAATAAATCAAATCAAATCAAATCAATAATAATCAGTCATGTTCATAATTTTATTATTAGTTAGGTACCTACTCAATTTCTTTATGATGATAATATTATGGTAACCAATTAACCATATGGTAGGTACTAAACTTTAAGACTATTAACATTAACAGTTTCCTGATGGTCTTAAATGGTATGTACCTGTATAGGATAGTTATTTTATTTTATAACCTCATAATTTTACCGATACATAACTGCATCGACACTGCGCCAGCCAACGCCTCGGGTCGGCTGTCGTCTTGTCTTGTGGCTGCTGCAGGAATTTTATTTCACTTCAGTTCGCTGTGACACGCGCTCGCGCCTCGTCACCAAACAGGGATGATGTAATAACACATTTCTCGGATTGTTTTTAAGAAACTACCTCGGCAGAGTCAGTCGTGGAATGTTACGGAAACGATCCATGACTTCTTACTTCTGCGCTCTGTAGTCATACAGAGTTGTCAGGCTGTGACGAGGAAATTCCAACTATTTGGTCTTTATTTCGTAGATAATCTTTAACATTTTAGGGAAGTAGATATAATAACATGGCGACACTATTTTTAATAGCAGTGTGTAATTGTTTAGGTTGTCCAATCACTTTTTGCTAGTCCCACATCAATTTTTCAGGCCGTATAATATGTTAGTGGTAGGTACTTATTAGTTAGTCACTTGGCCTCTTAAACTACCATAATTACTTATTTACAGGAGTACCTTACTCCTTTTATTTCCAAGACGATACATCTTCATTCATCAACCCCCATACAGCCTTCTCAGTAATGAACTCTATGACCTCCGAGGGCAGAGGCTGAATAGTCATTGTTTTTGCTTCGAGACTGCGGGGAGGACGCAAAAAATAGTTGTCTATGGCAAAAGGATGGCGCGCGCTGCGATGCGAATAATCCACTAGTAATATCAACAGTGTCTCTTCTCTTCGCTTTCGTTGGGGGAAATCAGGGTGTCCGAGTGTTTACAGCCGCAGGGACAGTCTACAATAATAAGTGAAATGTGTTGAAAATGTTTTACGAACTGTGTGGCGCTGTTTGATGTACTGGACACCTTTTTAACAGTGTGAAGTAATTTTCACTGCACCCCGCTTTGTTTATCTTTTTTCTGTGCTTGCTTATTGTAGGTATGTTTACTTTTACTTATAAGTACCTACTAAACCTAAAATGAAATACTTTAAGGTACCCACTTACGTAAGTATTTAATTAAATACCTACCTACTATAGAGGTAATTCAAACATTTAGAACACTCATTTGCTCTGAACTAATCAACTGTAAGTAATTGAGGATCTAATCCCACTGGATTTTCATTTTTCAAGTATCTTAGACAATTATAGTATGAATGTCTCGTATTTTCAGCAAGCATGGTGTTCCATGTCGAGCAAAGAGAGAGTGAGTTTATTAAAAATTGGATTTGTTCATAGCGCGGCATGCGGTGTGCACGGTGGCGGGGGCGCCCTTTTATTAGCACATTATTATTATTATTTTATGATTACTTCAATAAGTGGGGAAACAAATAAATAAATTTTTTCAGACTTAATTATATTATATTGATATTTATTTGAATTTTTCTGTTTTGTTCTGTGTTTGTTTGTTATATGATTAATTAAAACTAGTGTTTAACACTAGTGTGCGTGATAAAAGATAATCCCCATTAAAATCAATTTCAACTTTATTCTTACTCTGCCTTTAGGAATTTGTGTAAATTGAACAAGTTGTAATTAAATTAGCAATGAGCCCATTAAATCTGTGCGGCCCCGAGTCTCGTCGGGCGCACGGCAAGATGCGTAGTTGTAAATGAGATCGGAACTTGTTTAATCCGGTTTGTGACCCTCCCGCCCCCGGCATGTCGACCTAAAATATTGCTGACATTTTTCAGGGACTTAGTTCTCTACTCACCCCTCAGCGATGAGGGATAGTTATAACGAGATGCGTTTGTTTGCTATCCGAAGGGGCGGTGAATTAATTTTGTTGAATTTTCAACTTGATATATTAAAGTTGGTAGATTTCCGCGGCCGAATGTGTAAACGATCGCACGGCAAACAGTTTTAACTTTAATTTCATCCGACTTCGAGTTATTTATTAGATTGAAATGTTTAATCAATTAAGTATATTAAAATTTATTTTTAGAAATAAATTTGTTTTCACTGAATGAGAGGAAATTGGAATGCGAAAGTAACTGGAATTGGTGTGTTATTTTCGGTAGAATGTTTAAGGATTGATATCTTTATTTAAAGATTGTTGCCTGGTCTATATTTTGATACAGTTTGATAAAACTACGTTTACACATTCGTCATTCATATTATCTTACAACTGATTGTTACGTAACTAAAATTAAACGAAACAAAAAAAAATGTACAACGATTACGACTACAAATCTATCGTCCGGGTGGTCTCGTAACGCGCCGTCATCTGCGCGCGCGCAGCGTTGCCAATCGTTTAGACGCGCCGGCCATGTACAGAGACGATAGGTTTTTTCTTTAAATGACTTTGAAGGAAGTAATCCAGAGGGAAATTAACCCGAGAATGAGTTTTTAACACCTTCGTGGGTAATGATACCATCTCTAGCTTAACATCAGATATTAAAGTAGAAGATAGCTATGTGTATGTAGTAGCGAGGAAATTGGTATCGTCATTACAATTCTATATGTACCTCTAAATTAATGAAGATTTTTCAATCGGTTATATAACTAAGGTTTTTAAATCATTTGAGGGTACCTACCCAAAGGAAACTTTAGTGCCCAATGTTAGTGGACACAACGTAGGCTCTATAAAAAAGGTACTATTTTTTTGTCTTTGACTGCCGGTAGATTAGTGTTGAAGACAAATCTTTCGATAGCGATGCATATATGATGTGCATTAGACACTGGATTAAGGAAGGGAAGAGAAACTTTGTAATTGATTTATAGAAATAGACAAATGGCAAAAGACTGGTATCGAGTGTGCTCCAAAACAGAAGAGGCTATCACATCACTTACTAGCCTGTAAGTAGCCACTGCTGACCAAAGGCCTTTTCTGACACGGAGAAGGTTTGAGTATTAATCACCACGTTTGCTCAAAGCGGGTTGGCGATTTCAAACTTATAATTAGAAATTTGTCAGTGGTGTATAAATAGTCTTAGAAAGTACAGATAACTCGGAATAAGTCACATTATAGTACTTGCCATTGGTAGGTTTCGAGGTTACAACCTCATGCATGGGAAACGGGCGTCTTAAACCTTCGGGCCACGGGGGATTGACTACCCATTAAAATTCTTAAAAATGCTTAAAACCCTTTAGCAGTTGCTTCCTAAGTCTATGGCCCTAGTAGGCCCTAGTAGTAAGTTTATAATAAAACAATTCATAGTTATTAAAGTGTATCACTTTTGTTCTACGAGTTGATAGCTATAGTCCATGCATCCGTCTGTGTCGGGCTGACAAATCAATCGTCGATAGATCGGTGAGTGATAGTCGTTCAGCGGGGATCCTATCGAGCCGCGATTTGCATTGATTGATCTGTGATTGAAGTTAGGTGTATTCATACTATCGGTATATCATCATCGATCATAAAATTGATACTAAATAGTGTCTTTTTGTGTTTTGAATTGACATAAATGTGCTTCTACAAAAAATGTACATGCATACTTGAATAGTTGCGTCACTTAAGTAGTTAGGATATTGATATCAAATACAATAGGAGTAATTCAATCCTCTAGACCCAGTTAAGTAAGCTGCAAATAATACTGAACTACTCAATTAATTTTGTTCTGGATTATTGAGATATCTAAGTAAATTAACGCCTAAGTATAGTTGTTACTCACTACTCAGTGCCCAGTAACTAACACTGTGCTGTCGATTTCGTGGAACTTTTCGTTTGTCACTTTACAGTTTCAACTTATACTCGTGCTCGCAAGCACCGATATGTTAATTTAGTGGGCGGCTTTATTGCCTCGCTTACAAGGGATCGAATGAATGTTGTCGGACGGCAGTGATGTGATGTGTGATTCAGGAAACTAATTTAGACTTTTACTTGCAGTACTTATTTAGGTGTAATTTCAAAGTGTATCTTGAAAAAAAGTCTATTGATTAGCGTAAAGTTGATGGATGATTCATGGTTTTCAAGAAACCTGCTTCAAAAATATTAAAATATGACAAAATTCAGGACTATTATAGCTGTACTGTTCTTAGATTTCCTGGAATGGTTAACTTAGTTATAGCTTAGTCAAAAAGCTACAATTTCCCCCTTGTAATAGTTAAATATCTTACTCAAACGCAAGATGACTTAATATAATAGTCACTGTAACCTGAACTGGCTGCAGACACTGCAGTTGAACTATTAATTCACTTATCTAAACCTAAATCTAAAAAATCCATTAACCTACTCTTAGAGGAAAATCCTTCTTAGAGGAAAATCCTTTTCAGCCTAGTACATTTGTGCGATGACGTCAGCTGGAAGGGATGACATGAGTGACGCGAGAACGGAGCAGTGCTATGCAGCCGTTCACTTTTTGCGTTGGCGCTCGGACGAGACGGTTGTGTGGTTGTTCTCTCAAGGGCTATTTTGCAACATTGGTGACCGCTAGTCTGAATTTTAGTTATTTGTAGTTTTGTTACTTTTAGTTCTTGTTTAGGTTATTTTGCTTATGTTAAGATTGTAATTAAAGAGAGGTTAGGACTGTCAGTGTGTTTCTTTTTAAAAAACTTTATTTGATAGATGTTTCTAAGACTACATTATATACAAGTTGTATTAATCTATAGTCATTTAGTACTTATACTTCATTAACTAATTCATCAATTTCGATGTAATTTATTGTATTTTCATCAGTCCGTCTTCGGACAATGTCGGAGATAGGCCATTCGCGCGTCACTAAGCTGGATCTTCAGTTCTTCTATATCTTTTAATAATTTAATAGTTAACTTTGATATTTTATCACAATATTGACCCTCAAGAAAGAAAGTACATGTCTCTAAATAGATGGTGGACATCGTCATCATCAATTAGGTAGGTAGTCTAGGAACATAGTCATGGACTAACAAACATCATCTCCCTAGATGAGAATAGACATCTAGAATTGTACACAATTGCACGTGTGTCATGTTATTGTACATTACAGACATTTAGAGTGTTAATTGCGTGTAACTCGGTCAGTAGGTACGTGTACAGACACCAGCTCGTGAACCTACCCCGAAATGACTAGTATGTTCATTGCATTTCAGAATTTATATGTTATGTAATAAAGTAGAAAATTCATTAATGAATGTTGATAGTTTGGTACAGTGATGTGGTGGTGTTTGGGTAGTTTATAAAATATAATAAGATTTCTCTCAGTCAATTGTAATTGTCACAGCTTGTTTGAGTTGAGCGTCAAGTAGACGAGCACTGATGATTCTATTTGCAGAGCCTATCAAGCCGTTTTAACGTTAGTCGCAGAAATTAAAAGATTGTTGTTAGTATTTCGCTGTATGCCTGTCATTTCTTAAATTGCTATGTATCGTAGTAGGAAGAATAAATACATTGGTGTTTAGGTTTTACAAGATTGTTGTAGGTTGTTTTTTTATGACGGGGGAGACGATCAAAAGGCGCCTAGCTAGGGAGGAAGACTAGGGAGTGTGGATTTTTCTTTCACTAAAACCACCCCGGTGGCCACCATCAGCACCTATTTGGGGCACCGGGTTCTCTAAAAGAGTCCTTTAAATATTGTTGTAGCCTAAGGCAAAATATTTTATGTTTCTCTTATGTTTTCAGTAGTCTACACTTTGCACCCTAATTTAGCAAAACCTGAACATAAATATCTACGTAGGATTTAGTAATCAAGCACCATTATCTAATTATACTTCGAAATAATGTAAACGAAATCGTAAGTAAAATAATTCAATAAACTGTAATACAACAATAACTATTGGTTGACAGACAGTAACAATCTAATTCCAAAGTTAGAACAAGGAAAGTCGAAAGACCAAAGTAATTTATTGTAGCACAAGTTAAGTAATAATTGTTAGTTTCTGTTGGACAAGTTTTAACGCATTTGTTGCTGTTACTGACCATAATATACGAACAGTTAATTGTAGGAGTAACTAGAGGTATATGAAGAGCATTTCTTCAAACATTCGTTATTTTTGTTATTGGTTGCGCATAAATCAAGATGATGATGTAGGTCTCACAATATGAAGTTTCCCTTCGTAAGCGCATTTGCGCTAGGACTTTTTAGGATTTATCACTATATCAAACAAATGGTTTTGCAGATACAGATTAAGATAATGTCACCATTCTACTACTTTAATGTGAAGAATTTTCTAAATCTCCTAACAAACATTAAATTGAGCCTGTCCGTTATTTCACCAAAAAGTTAATGCGTCTTAATGATGAATTTTTCAGACCGTAAATGACATAATATAACATAACATCACGCCTTTCGTCTCCGAAGGGGTAGGCAGAGGTGCACATTACGGCACTTAATGGCACTACCTCTATACAATGTAACACCTACTTTTCACTATTTATGTTATGAGTCCCATGTAATAGGGGGTGAGCCTATTGCCATATACCGGGCACTATTCCAGACTCCGTGCTACTATTGGGATTTTTAAAACACCCAGTAATACTTTGCCCGACCCGGGAATCGAACCCGAGACCCTTTGCGTGGCAGTCGCACTTGCGACCACTCAGCCAATGAGGCAGTCAGCCCGTAAATGAGAGTGTTTTAAATACCCATTCGCCGTCAGTTATCTTGATACCATATTCAAATAAATACACATTTCAGACACATTATATTCTTAATATTTTAGGCATTTTTTATGAAGAACAGAACAGTGAATAATCCCCTTAAACCATCATCTGTCGACACGTAACAGATCCTTCTCAGAATATCACATCAAATTGAAATGTGAAGAAAGAGGCAAATCCTTCATAAATTCATAATATTACGGAAAATCCCATTTTGTACGTAAAATTGTATATTATGTATGTGAAAATAGAGTAACAGAAAATTATGTGCGTATGTACATACCTACAAGGGCGTCAAAATATTAAGCTTTCTTTATCTGGAAAGTAGTTGTATTAGAACTTGTCATCATCATCAACAGCCTATAAGAGGTCATTGCTTGCCAAAGGCCTCTTCTCGCACGGAGAAGGTTTGAGCATTAACCGCCACGCTTTCTCATAGCGGGTTGGCGATTTCAAACTTATAATTAGAAATTATAAGCCCAGGTTTCCTCACGAGGTTTTTCTTCATCGTTAGTAAGTGATAATAAGTGATGTACCTTATGTAACATTTTGGCTATATTTCTACTTTTAAGCTTTACACATTCTCCTTACATGATACTATTTTAAGTCCTAAAAGCTCCCATGATATTGAAGGTTGGACAGGTGTGATAACGGTGTTCCTACCTGTCGTATCCCGAGAATGTTCTATTACAAACCGAAGGTAGATTCTACGGCTGAAATAAGGTTAAGTGAAGACAAGGGTATATTTATGGGAAGAAAGATAAATTGAATCCATCGATTTTTTTCTCAGCAGTAAATACTTATTAATAGTACATTTAGTGTTTAACCTGCTTCCATAACACTTCTATAGAAGTAGTAATTTATTAGCTCACTAGCTACTGTCGTTATTCCTGACTGTAATGTAATAAGCAAACGAAATACAAGTAAAAAGAGAGAAGGCTATCGACACACTCATTTATTACATCTTCCATTATTTTACATATTCGCGGGCTCCGCCACGCACGTAGATAATCTCTCACCATAGACTATACTATGACCACAGATACATAACACTGACTACAACCTACAGGGGTACAGGGGTACCCGATCCCAATCCCTTCAGCTGTTTGACGTGATTGCGTAACAAACATATACACAAATCATCGCATTTATAATATTAGTAAGTATGTAGTAAGATAATAATCTTCTGATATTCAGACTGAAATGTATCGTACATGTAATTATCGACCGCTAGGTGTCGCTAGTTGGCAGTGAGTGGCGTCACCACCACCGTCACCACTCTCAGCGCTCTCCACACAATGAACATCGTAACGTGATCATTGAGGCTGTGTCACACTCATAGATATAGTCTACGTGACTATGGAAAATATAGTTTTTTTCCTGAATATTGGGACTGTCATTTTAAACGTTGTTAGTCTATTGCAAAATTATACATGTACTTTGTATTAATCGATTTCATTAATTGCTCTACAAACGCGTAAAAAATTTAATGGATAGACATGTTACACTGCAAGATTTAAGATAACGCATGCAAATGTTGTATTTAAGTCCCAGAATATAAACAAAAACATTTTACTTCCATACATATGTATGTGGGACATATAGAAAGGATGGATGAAAGTAGAGTAACGAAAGAAGTATACAGAGCGGATATGAATGGGGCCGTCGGTAGAGGGCGCCCTAGACGGACATATACTGACCAGATTGGCGATATATTAGAGAAGGGCCAAATTAAAAGTACCCTTAACCGACGAGCATGCATGAAAAGATTGATGACTGTTAATGAAGCGAAAGAGGTATGTAAGAATCGTAGTAATTGGCGTTCCTTAGTCTCTGCCTACCCCCATGGGAGACAGGCGTGAAGTTATGTATGTATGTATGTATATACAAATAAGTAAGCCTACGCACTATAAATGATGACTATCGCACAGCCTTTAGTACAGTGAAATGACAACCACTTCTCGTCGCATCACGCTGCGGTAATTAAGTCGCTTCAGACGGCTCCTAATGTGAGTACTACTCGAGTAATAACTTGTAACTGCATTTGCTTTGTGTCTTTATTTATGATATCATAGAATACAGTTTCACAGCGAAGGAATTTAAAGTACAAGAGCCTGTGGCAGTTTCACCAAAGCATTGGAACGATCACATCAAAACTGCACTTCACAGCCTGTTCTACAAATAGGAAAGAACGTAATGTTTTCAATTATCTTCGTCATTAATAGTGAACTTTAATAATTTGTACTTATAGCCCCTGATACACAGAAATATGATAGTAAAGGTTCGCAAATCGCAACAAAGATTCTCATCAGTGACATTCTCACGCTCCTGAAATTAAAATAGTAAAGAAAACAAAGATAATACAACGTGGTCTTTAGAAATCGCACACAGCTAAGTCAATACCACACAGAGCTGGCCAAACAAGAATAAATCAGTCAGACAATAGTGGAATGATGTACCGTCGCCATCATTGTCGTAAATCTCCACAGCAGCTCTATAAATCCATTAGGACCGCTAGGGAGCTCGGCAGAAGTAATTCTTTTAATTTATCGGGTCCTGCTGTGGTGCCGCGGTTAATTTCATACCGGTTATTGGTGTGTTGGTTTAGATAGGAACTATTAAGTAATATTTGGTGAGAAAATGTGATAGTTATAGAGCAAATAAAAGCAAAACTTATTATGTAATGTAACAGTGATAGAGATGTCTACATATTACTTCATTGTATTACTTCATTCTTCATGCTTTTAGAAAACAATTAACAGCATATTAGATTTCGATTTTTAAGGTAGCCTTTCTTTTATTGAAAACTGAATATTTGTCATTACACCTTATAACTAAGAATGCAAACATAAATATAGTATTGTTGATGTCTGCATACCTTGTTGTCAATCATCACCGTGAATGTAGAACATGTGACTCCTGGTGTATTCGTGTCGCACTGTATATTTGTAGTGCACGCTCAGCATTGTGCAGGTGGCGCCACCTGGTAGTAATTCTTCATATGTATCATCAGCATCATAATCTGAAAGAGAAAGAGCGTATTCCATTTTAAAAGGCCGGTAACGCACCTGTGTCTCCTCTGGTGTTGCGGGTGTCCATAGATGGAGCTGAACGCTTACCATCCGGTGATCCATTGGCTCGTTTGCCTCCTATTCCATATAAAAACCTCAATACTAAGTATAACTTCCCCAATGTCCCCAGTCCCACTCTAGTTCTATAAAAATTAAATCAAGGTAACAATAAACTAAAAGAGACTTTTTTATTAGAATTCTACAGAACATTTATTAATATCCTATGTATGAGCTTAATTCACAAGTAGTGAGTAAAGGCGCCATATTGGCGTAGGTTAAAGATCGTAGGAGAAAATAAGATGAAAATATAAGTAGCGGCTTAAAATTATTACCATGAACTATTAAATTTGTATTGTAACTTTCGTGAGACATACTAAATAAATTACCATGTTTTCGGCTTACTCACGTAATAATTTGACGAGGAACTCGACTAGTTTCAAGCCATGCTAGAGGCTCATATAGGGGGTGAGCCTATTGCCGTATACCGGGCTCAATTCCAGACTCCGTGCTAATATTGAGATTTTTTTTAAAAACCCGGTAATACGTTGCCTACCCGGAAATCTAACCCGAGGCCCGGCATTTGCACTTGCGCAGTTTAGAACAGAGCAGTTTATCCATAATTAAATACAATTTCTACATGTAACATAGCGCATGCGCGTGTTCTAAACAGTATTTAGTGGAAGAGTTTAATTTACTTCTGAAAACAATGGCGGCACGACAGGATTAAGATTTCGTTGTAATAATAAACGGTTTGGAGAAGTCTGACCTTGTTCGCAGTACAGTCATATTGTGCTAAACGTGGATATAATAAACACTAACGCATTATTGTTTTACTTCATTTCTGTGCTACTAACTATGTTTTAAGTGGTTTTTAGGTGTAAATAGAATACAACAATGACTTCCAAAATGTATTTGGAAACACGACTAACAAAGAATGCGTTGTCCTGTAAAAAAATGGGTAATTACAGCGCCCACATTTAGTTTGTTATTTTCAGAATTGGCTATAGTGAAAGATGCTTTTAGTGTAGTGTGTTGTGTAGTGTCTACTTAAATATCAATTTGATTTGACATTAAAATATGTGGGTTTTTTTTTAAATCTCAGTGGTAGCACGGAGTTTGGAAATGTGCCCGGTATATGGCAATGGGTTCACCCCCTATTACATGGGACTCATAACATAAATAGTGAAAAGTGGGTGTTACTTCTGTGTGCACCTCTGCCTACCCTTTCGGGGATAAAAGGCGTGATGTTATGTTATGTTAAAATATGTATAAAACACAGTTCTATCATATGGCTACTGTAAACGTAAGTGCGCTCACAGTTACGTTTACCATGCTTGCCATGCTTCGGCACGACTGGGCGGGCTGGACCAGAGTGATACCACGTCCTCATAGAAAATCGATGCAAAATAACGCTTGCGTTGTATTTCGTCGTGTGAGTAAAGTTACCGGAGGCCCGATTACCCCCCTTCCCCAATTTTCCCAATCCCTGAATCCCCAACAATCTTCAAATTCCTAATGACCAAAAGGCTGGTAACGCACCTATGTTGTTGGTGTTCCAGGTGTCCATGGGCGTCGCCGATTACTTACCATCAGGATAAAAAAACGCTCTTAGGAAATATGTATAATTTTTCTGATGGAAGTAACCGCGATATACAGGTTGTCACAGAATACGATCATAATGATCCTGTATTATATGAGGTGCACCAACATTTAAACGCGCAGGATCTGCGCATTTTAACAGATTGCTGCAAAAAACCAGTAGTTACTACGTACGTACGCAATGAAGATGTTATTAGTGCTTGTAATGACCGCTAATAGGTCCTGAGACGCGGGCGTGGCGGTCCATTAGTCTGATGTGTTCCGACTACTGCGGGCAGACTGTGTCACGTGCAATCGGACCACTCTTATGGCGAAATTATTGGCCGAAATATACTTTAGAGGCAAAGGTATTGAGACGAGTAGTTGATGTTACTGTTTATTTCGCTTCGTTTTAAAAAATAGGCAGAAAAACAATTTAGGCATAGGTAATGCATTTGGTTTTAAAATAGATACATATTTGCAGTCATAAATATGCTAATTTTCGTATGCCGTTCGTTTAGGATTATCGAGATCAACAAAAATATTTACCAACACACATTTTGAAGCGATCACGGAAATGCTACTACAGAACTTAAATACTGTCAAAAAGTCTCAATTAAAACCCACAAGAATCCTAATGCATCACATTCTTAGGCCATTCACAACCGCACTCTTCAGCAACTTGTCTAGACTTAGCAGGGAACAGTGTGCTCGTACCGTATGCCGCTCACGTGCCGGTAATGCACTCGGAACGGCTCGGCTTCAGCCCGGAACACCGGAATACGCTGTTTACCTCACATAGAAATTTTCTTAATGGACCAGCATCCAACACGTTCCTCAAATGTAAGGACTGGGGAAGTGGGTGAATTGCTTTATCGTATGTTTGTGTAAGTGTACATACAGAAGTATGTTATGTTTTCATAAGTATTGTAGATTTCAGTGTTTATGAGTAGTTTCGAAACACAGATCTTTGCACTACTTTGACTTTGATAAGCGTATAATTTAAGTGTGAATTGGGTGTTGTTAAGATCCAATCTATCCCTAATTATTTGTCGCGGAGAACCTAACGGGTAACCGGGGCTCCGGCTCGACGTGCAGGAGAAGGAACGGGGTGGTTTTTAGTTAGTAACAGTCTGACACTCCCTCCCGCCTCATCCAGGCGGGAGCGGTCATTCGATGATTTTCCCCCTTAAAAAAATCCCTAATTGTGTAAAACAGACACAAACAATTGGTTGTGTCGTGAAAACGATTCTAGAAGGTTAATTGTGTAAAAATTAAAGAAGTAAATAAAACAGTCACCAGAAACTCTGTTACTGTCCAAGCTTACAGTTGTACGGTATGTACCTCTATAGAAGTTACGCACTTTATGAACACGAAAAACGACAATAAATCAAATTCACATTCTCGAACTCTGTGATATAAACAGAAGGCATTATGTAAAGCGAATCGCGGCAGCTGTTCTATTGCTCATGAATAATTCAGGGTTCGTATCCCACTGCCGTGGTGCCGTGGTCCATCCTCGAGGCTTCGCAATGATGTGGGACGCCTGTCGAGCGTTCAAGGGGTTAAGGATTAAAGACGTTTAGTCGCCTTTTGTAATGTCCCGTAATGGCCAGGGGTTGAATGGTATATAAATATTGTGACTAAGGGTGTTGTGTTTTGAATAAAGAAATAAGTTTGGCAATTGAAATGGTATTGCCCAATTTTCCTGTTGAGGAATTTGTTGGATAACTGACTCAAATATAATTAGCTTTGAGTATGTGTACTTTATTCTATGTTTTTGAACACAATCTTCAAGGTTCAGCTAAACAGCTTAATGGGAGCAAGAATTCCATTTCATATCTATATGTGTAATGTGTAATCTAAGTTAAGAGGCGCCGCGGGCAACAGCTAGCTGGAGCTACCCCTGCCGGAGTAAGGTATAACAGTATCCTCGCCTAGTCGGCTGAACTTAGGCTACATTGCACGTGGAAGTGCAACCGCTCGCAATTTCCGGCCGTCGCTCACAGCGCCCTCTGTGAATTAAACTATTAATATAGAATTACAAGATTGTTATTACAAGTGGCGATGTGGCTGAAGGCTTCTGTCCGTGGGGAGAGATATAAGATGACTGGAATTGTAATGAAAACTACCGTTAAATGTACACAGCATCTGTTACAAAGTAAACGGGTAGTGCTGGATCTGAAATCGTAGGAGCCGTAGGCGGTCACTCTTCTAAGAAGATTTAAACTTAGCTTGAAGACCTTCGTTATGTACGAAGGTCTTCAAGCTAAGTTTAAATCTTAATAAGTAGGCAGACTGGCGAAAGCCTATTTTAGTTATGGTTTTAGACGTAAATTACATGCCTGATATTCTATGTTACGTCTGGCATTCCTACATCACCTGCAAACAATTCTATAAAACATTGTATGTAACAAAATGGCGGAGCGTGCAAAATAACAAATTAATTAGTAAAACAGGAGATAGTCACAACATAAATAACTACGCAGCCAAGAATGCAGGATTGTGCGTAACACCGGCACCGGGGTGCGGCGTGCCCACCCTCTGTTAATTAAATGTTTTCAATGGGAGTGCAGAGGGCAGGGAGGGCTCACAGAGGGACACTAATCCTTTACAATTTGTCACGACATTTGATATTGTATTTATTGCCAGGCTTAATAAAAAGGTTATAGACAGGTTAAACTTTATACAAATGGGTTCATATTTCGAAAGGGTGTTTCCATAGTTCGGTGCGATATAATGTTCATAAAAGCGATGGTTGGCGTTTAAACGAGATAAGTGATTAGAATTCAGTTTGTCGATATTAGTAAAGTTGGAAATATTATCTTTGATATACGTCTGCCATTGAACTACAAAACCACATCACTAGATGTAGTTTGATATTGTAGTCGGAGTACCTATAGTAAGGGACCCAATCATTAAACCGAATATTGGCTGTAGGAATCATTCAAATTGCTTTTTATGTGTAGATTCTACTACTTTACCTTTCATGCCCCATGGCACAGGTTAAGTTTCTGTTGGTATGATACACATACATAACATTACGCCTTTTATCGCCGAAGGGGTAGGCAGAGGTGCACACAGAAGTAACACCCAGTTTTCACTATTTATGTTATGAGTCCCTCCCAAGTAATAGGGGGGAGCCCTATTGTTGTTGGTATGTTATATAATTACAATTTCTGATGTAGTCCTCTTTAATTTCTGTTTGAGGTCTATGGCAATGTATTTAGTAGTCATCGTTTTTAAACAGCTCACGTAATTTCCAGGTAAATCTGTAGAATTCAATAAATACGTACTACATTTTAATGTAGACGGCAGACGTCTAGGGTTATAAATAGTTCTAGGTCACATGTCTCACACTTCGTACCATTTGTCATCTCACGTTATTTGTTCTTTGTTTTAATTTTTGATGCGATTTAACTGGTGAAGTAGTACTGGAAGAAATGATTTACTATTTTGATTTGAATCACCATTTGGTAGAAGGGGTTTATTTAGATGGTGGGTCTGATCAACAACTTCGAAGTAATTTATACTAAAGGATTTATGAAGTAGAGGAAAAATAATATTATCTACTGTACCCACTTCAATATTGAATAATTTTCCTTACTTTCCCATCATCTGAAATCCACTTACAAATACTGTCCTGAACCTGTACCCCGATATGAAGATACTTAAATTAATTGATATAGTAGAAAGTGATTACTGATCCTAGCCCTGGTGAAAACACAAGCTAACTCTAAACCTACTTATAATTAAATGTAGTAATTTATATCTTTACAATCCGTACGTACATAGTTTAATACCAGTAAAAGTCGACTCTACTGAATTAATCCGTTAAATACATGTAACAACCGCTAAAACTAGCAAATAACAATAATTCCTTAGTTTTAATCTAACATGAGTTGGTTACAGTTGTAAAATCCTCGGTTACAGCCCAGTATCGTTATATTATAGCTGTGTTCCTCGATTAGCAATAGTCTACTCAAATGATACCCCGTGGGCGTTCAATACTGTCTTTTTGGGACATATTCTAGTCTAGATTTTGTGCACTAATAGCGCATTAGACAGATTTTGCTAAATTATTTTATGTTTACACATTTATTGCTCTTAGAATGTTCTAAGTATTTGGTTCTATGAGAAAATTACGTAAGACTAAATGCTAAGTGTCAGGTTACTGTCATCCAACCATATATAGTGAGAGCCTAGAGCCTTCTACTTGAACATGTTATGTAATTGTACCAATAACATAATCGAATCAGGATATCATTGAGCCAATAGTTAAGGTAATGAGAACTATTTCCAAGCTGGTTGCTCCATAATAAGATGGAAACTGTAGGTGCTGCAGTAAAATGCGGCTGAAATCGGAGGAATCTCCGCGTTATCAGTAATTGGACGTGTTTAGGTGATAACGAGATACGCAGCCAGACAACTGTCGGGGTGCCGTAAAAACTCAATCAGGAACACACCTAGTTTGTTCTGGACTGTTTTATATCTCACGACACGATTTTTTACAGGAGTGCAGGGAGAGTACTAGGCTTCTAAGTTAGTCTTAGACACGATGTAGTCACGACACGCGCTCGCTCTATCACTTTTTAAAAAGACATTAAATATTTCTCATAATACGTTTCTGTTTGGAAAACCCCTTCGCGCGTTTGAGTTTGGTCAAAGTCAAAGTCAAAATCATTTGGGAATTAAAGATAGCAATTAAATTAATAATACTTTTCATAATTGAATATATAGATCTTATGGACATAAATATTCAATAGACTAAGATAGACAGAGAGACGTCGATTTACTATTGAAAGCAGAAAATTGTCTTTTCTCAATTACCGACACGACACCCATCCGACACGATCATCGTGCCAACTAAACACACAATAGCTATCAGTTTTATTCGACCACTTTATTCCAAGTTTGTTTTAAGGTCCATAAAATTTACAACCAGTCCCGATAAGGGTACCGGCACCATAGCCCGGTGTTTGTTCAGATTTATCATCTCATAAATATACATAACATGTTACAATTACACGAATACTTCGCCATGATGTATTTCAAGACAAATTACTTTCGACGGAGAATTATTTCGGTCATAATTTGTGAACGCAAATCGGTTTACAAGCTTGTAAATTAAAAGAGAGTTGTCGTGGCGTGTGATGCTCCGGCCTACAGTTGTCTTACAGCATTTTTTCGTTAATTAAGTCATTAATTACTTACTGTTATGTAGGTGAGATGTTCTGGGATCGTCTGTTTAATTGCATTTTAATAATAATTTGTAGTCGATTGCATTCGTTGCTATAGCTAGCGGTTTCAAACGTATCCCGAGAGGTTTCGACTTGGGTTGAGTAAAAAGTTATTTTAGTCCTTCATTGGAGGAAGAAGTCAATTAAAAATAACTAGAACAATATATTTGTTGTCTAAATTCCTAAGTTCTGTATTAACCTACAAACATTGTACAACCCGTGAAACACACGTAACTACCCCTTATCTGGTTTCTTACAAATATTTCCATCCAAAGGTTGTCTGGAAGAAATCACCATTGTGTGATAAGACCGCCCATTGTACGCATATTTACTTCAATTGGGTTTAAAGAATTTCTTTTTTTTAATTGTTTGTTTTACTACATAAATGTGTACAATAAAGCATATATAAATAAATAAAAAAACATTTGTTCAGTACTCAACATCAGTGAACATAATTGAGAGCTCGAACATAACATTAAATTAGCGGTTCTCCATCATTTCTATCGCTATAATAATGTTGGAATTTATTTCCGTGTTCCTCAGCTCTCTAACCCAAATTAATTGAATTATTTGTGGAATGAACATGATTTGTGATCGTTTTGTCACACTATATTTACGGCGGCGCTTTCAACAAAGATGCGCGCGCGCATACCAATGTGATCCGCGCCGTCCTGCTGATTCGCGTGACACTGCGCAGCTTGCCGCGTTACTTTACTGGGATTTGGTGCTGAGATCCGTATAATTAACGCCGCATTTCTTTTTGTTAATAGTTAGTGTCTGTTTCATTTACAACTGTACCTTTCTTGCGTATAGGTACTGTTAGTTGACGAAAACCAACTAAATGAACGTCACTACAGCACTGTCATGTCGACGACGTCATCTGTCATATGTGACAGATTAGTAAAGTTTCCCGCGCAAAGAGTGGTAACATGCTATACTGGTGGGTAGTTAGACGAGCGCGGAGAACCTAACAGGTTACCGGGGCTCCGGCTCGACGTGCAGGAGAAGGAACGGGGTGGTTTTTAGTCAGTAAGAGTCTGACACTCCCTCTCGCCTCATCCAGGCGGGCGGGAGCGGTCATTCGAAGATTTTCCCCACTACAAAGAAAAAATAAGACGAGCGCCCACCTATATACTGTGAGCCCCGCGCTGTTGTCTTATAAGAATCCGTTTATAATAAACTTTTCAGTTTTGAAGTATTGAGTTTTACTTAAAAATACCTAGATTATTTTGCCAAACCAGACTATGTATATGTACAGTTTTATTACAACTTTAAAATGGTTTTGGTGGACTGCCTCGTTGGCCGAGTGGTCACAAGTGCGACTGCCGGGCAAGGGGTCTCGGGTTCGATTCCCGGGACAGGCAAAGTATTACTGTGTTTAAAAAAAAAAATTCTCAGTAGTAGCACGGAGTCTGGAAATGTGCCCGGTATATGACATGGGACTCATAACATAAATAGTGAAAAGTGGGTGTTACATTGTACAGTGGCATAATGTGCACCTCTGCCTACCCCTTCGGGGATAAAAGGCGTGATGTTATGTATGTATGTATGTATGTATGTAAAATGGTTTATGAGGTGTGTATCTGTAAAGTGTTTTAGTTCTTACAGTTTTGAATATTTTGTTAAATACGGATATGTGAAATTAAATTGAGTATTGTATGCATTAATGCTATTGTGTTAGAGTCATCTAGTTCGTTTATATTATATCGTAAGTAGCCCACAACAATAGTAGAACAGTTTAATGGAGCGACACGTCTATGAATGCGAATGGAGTTCCATTCAATCATAATTACAGTGCGGAACTCTAAAGATGCTTTAACACGTTTTCAGGGAATTTATGTAAATAACTCACTCAGTATGCAGATTGAGCAGTCAGCAGTAACAGTCACGGAGCCAATTATTGTACACTTCTTATGAGGGGAAGTGATAATTTCAACGTTTTATCGATTTCCTCATACCTTTGATTGTTCCTGTGCGTTTTATAAGAAGACTATCGACTGCACGGTTGGCGCGCTGGCTGGATAACTAGCTGCCGCTCAACGAGTAGCGGATTCGACTCACAGAGCAACTCTTTGTGTGATCCACAAAATGTTATTTCGGGTCTGGGTGTTTTGTCTATGTGAACTTGCATGTTTGTAAACACATCTACGATACAGGGGAAAAGATTAGTGTGGGGCAAAGTTTTATTAAAAAAAGGTATAGTATATACTTATTTTAAGCTTCAAAAATGTAGGTCACTGTTCAGTACCAATCCAGTACGCGACTCTCATTATTAGTTAGTCGTAACTCGCAGCACAGTTTTAATGCCTCAACATTATCAAATATGGCGGCCATTACAATATATTGGAGTTTGATTTATTACTTTATAACCACCATTCAACACCATATCCTTAGCGTTATTTAATGTGTTGCCCATACATAGTGAAGGATATAAATATTTTAACCAACGTAGACATTACGGCAACGATCAGTTCAGCACTTAGTTATATCGCCTCCCATCACAAACACCTACAAAGTTAATGAGACCCTCTACATCTTAAGTATTGGTATATCATTGGATGTTCAAAGCGCCGACAGACAGGCACACAAACATATACACAACACTACAAAACCCCACTCAATACCCTATCACAATCGAACAAAGGTCAATTTTGATTGAACAGCAAGTTTTGAAGTGTAATTGTAAGTTGGCACGTCAATACAGCCGGTACAGACGTCAAATCAGTGATCGTTGAGTTGATGTGCTTCACTTGATGACTCTACATTTGTTTTCTTGACTGTACTTCAAATTATTTGTGCGTAAAGCTATAAAAGAAAGGTAAATTAAATTGCGGAGATTTAAAAAAAAATTAAAGAGGAGTTAAATGAATAAAAGTCTTTTAATTGTTAATGATGCAATCGGTTATCTTTTGCATTACATGCACTAGAAGCAAATATTTACTGCATTCTTCTGGAAAAGGCCAAAGACTGATTCTTTAAATATTCAGGGTCGCAAATTAAGATAACATGGCTTATCATAGGATAACAATCCTCATATCCTTAAAGTTTTAAATAGAATAAGAAGGAATTCCTAAGTATGATTTAGAAATAGACGCCTAAACAAAACAAATGTATTAGGCGTAATAGCTCCATTAAATGTGTAGTATAACCTGCATAAAAGAAAATAGTATCCTTGTAATTCTACCTTCACGTTCCAGTAGCTTCGCGGTTAAATATCTTTCAAGTTTCAGGAGTCTCTCAGTCAGGAAATTGCCGTGTTTCTCACACGGCGCAGGCGCTGTATTTCGGTCGCGCACCTGATTGGTTCCAGCTTGGCACTGCGCCAGCGCAACCACAGCTGCTAATAGCCAATTATGTGTTTCCGAGACGTGATCAACTCGTCAATGACGTGTTTTCGAAGATTTGGAGGTGGATACAACAATATGACATTGTTTGATACAATTTTGGCTCCTGGAGTGTTATGAAATGTTTAACCATTATAGAAATAAAACAAATGAATTATGACGTGATAACCAGATATGGGTATCTTAAAAGGCATTACACATGACTGTATGGATAACTAACGGAAATTAGATGTAGGTAACATTCATACATTTCTCAGTCAATTCGTGAGTCAAAGTTAAGGGAATTTAGCACTACGGTAGATACGTATCTTTAACTTGAAATTGAACCAAAATATCTATTGCAAGATCAGAGCGATGCAATATCAACATCAACTGCATCTAATAGAGCGAGACGGCACTATGCCATCAATGCGACTTCTCTCTCCAATCAAGAGAACAATGATATCAAATAGTTGCAGCCGCAGTTTCAGACATTCATCTTGTACCGTTAGTCAGTATGCCAGGAAGGTACAGAAGTACCATTTACCACGTGGTAAGAAAATAAAGTTTCTGAAGAACCATTTTGTAACCATTGCTTGGTCAGTTTAGTAGCCAACCGATCGTTATTATCTGTACTGAATATACAAATATACTTCGTTTTACTGAGACTGCTTCATTAGCCGAGTGGTCGCAATTGCGACTGCCGGGCATGGGGTCTCGGGTTCTATTCCCGGGTCGGGCAAAGTTCTACTGGGTTTTTAAAAAAACCTCAGTAGTAACACGGAGTCTGGAAATATGCCCGGAATATGGCAATAGGCTCACCCCCTATTACATGGGACTCATAACATAAATAGTGAAAAGTGAGTGTTATATTGTACAGTGCCGTAATGTGCACGTCTGCGGTAGGCAGACGTGCACATTTACACACCCTTCGGGGACAAAAAGCGTGATGTTATGTTATGTTACTTCGTTTTGTAGTAGGCTTTGTAGTGGTAGTCGTAACCATAGTCACATCGTAGTTGAAACAAGTGAATTTATTTCTACAAGTAGGCTACAAGGCAGCACTTTTACACGTCAATTTTATCAAGCGAACGATGAGGTCGACATTTCCTAACTGACTACTCTGAGAAGAAATGCCGAAACAAACTCAGAGGTTGGTAGGTCTGACTTCGTAGTCGAAGTCATAATCATTGTCGTATTGTAACGGATGACCTTCAAACAAAGAGCGGACATAGTCTAGAGTTTCTAACTCCTCTAACTAAACTATATTAGGCAACGCATTTCTAACTGCTGTGGTATTGCGGTCTATGGGCAGCACTGATCGCTTACCATCAAGAGGCTCATTTGGCTCCTATTTCATAAAGTAACAAAGATCGCCATTTCTAAATTGTTTTATAAATACCTATTTGTTCTGTTTTTTTAATTGCATAAAGTACGAAGTAAAACTTCTGCCTATATTTTTACTTCTATCCAGGGGACGCTTGAATTACCGTCTGATTGTAACTGAGTGCGTGACAGACTTGTCCACATTTATATATATTTCTGCATTAGGACTATAGTAAATATCTTTGCTAAATAAATATTTTTGCAGTCTTTATATACTAAACGTAACTACGTAAAATTGAATTTCGTTCATGAAAAAATATTACTTTGTTAGTGCTCTCCTATACATCACCTTTTCAATTTTTTAGGTTCACTATTATTTTTATTGTGAAATGTCTGACACAGTCACTTCTTCATCGGTAACTGAATTGTTTTTTTTATTCATTGATGGTCCTGTTTTACTATGTTTATATAAATTTCGGAAATAAGCTTAAATCTCTGCTGTATGTACTTACATGAGCGGCGCTGATCGCTTACCATCAGGTAATAAGGTTCGAGCGAACGTTTGTTTGCCTTCTATTCCACAAAAATAATCTTGCACACATGTATTTTTATAATCACATGGATTTTCTACAGTCACTGTGTAGTGTACAATTTTCTAAAACAATAACCCTGATAGGCCAACCCACACATACACTCAACAAACTTTCATCTCAGAACAACATCACATTTTCCAAACATTTTAGTATTAATAAAACATTATTTATGAAAAGATAAAACAGGTAGGTAATTCTATAATTTCATCTTAGTTCTCTGTTTCACGTGTATCTTGGATCTTAATGATTTTAATCAGCATCACGCAAACACATCACTTCGTAATCATTAAGTAACTCCGGTAATGAATCAATGAATAAATAATTTTACTGATTTGTTGAATTTTTTATTTAAAATTATTAAATTGTCACTTTAATCAAGTGACAATATATTTTCATTAATGACCCCGAAACTTTTAATAATGAAAAAACGATAATTCATTTTAAAAGTTGTCGCTAAACGAGATGGTATTCGTCCTGCATTTGTGGGTATCATAACGCCTGTCTTGATTAGGTTAAGAAGAGGTAATGGCATGCAAATATTCACAGTTTTGGCATAGGCACTTCTTGTGCATAATCTTTTGGCCTAATACCTCACCATTTGAATCTAGCAGAACACCGCACACGCATTCCAACTAAAGATCTATTAAAATACACTTCCTCTAATCAGAGAATCAAGTTTTTATCTACGATACTACTTAATAACCGTAGGCTACAATCCCAGGTATCCTAGAATGGCTTGTTTAACAACAGTTGTAAAAAGGGAGCAATAGAGAGGATTATCATAACATGAAGTTATTGAATGCTCCTTGTACAATACTCGTACAGGCTCTGTACTGGGGAGGGATCTGCTTACCTATGTTAATATTCCTTGGAAGTATACGTGGATCGTAGAAGACTGGAGGATGCGGTATCAACGAGTTTTCTGTTTGAAAGTTTCATTATGTAACAGTAGCAGTCGATTTCCTACTTCCCCTAACTTTCTAAATTCACACTCATTTTTAAGATTGTTTAATGTAATTTAATTTTTTTGCCTTTTTATGTTACCAATTTTGTGACAGTGGGTAGTTGTTGGGAATGTCTATTTATAGTAGAAATATTATTTTAGTTTCGGGGATTTATCTTATTTTGTTCCAATTCAGGACTTTTAAAAAACGACGAATGTTTAACGCGAATTTGTTTAAGCAATAGGTACTACTTAGATTTTTTCAAGCCTACACATGTCTCCTTATTTAATGATCTTCACTATCCATATTCCGTACTTGTTCCAGTTGTAGTTCTACTCTATCTATGATGGATGTAAGCACGCGTCCACACCGGTGCGGTAGTGTGCGGCGCGGTCATATGTGATGGCAGTGACGTGGCGCGGGCGCATTTCTTCCGCATAGCTTCTTTTTACCCACGATCCCTGCGAGCACCCGAGCGCCTGCTCACCCGCCTCGCATGAGTGGCGTGGTAGTATCGCCAGGACAATACCGGGAGCATTCTTATTCTGGAAATGATTGGAAGGTAGTTAATAAACCTTCAGTTACAATTGGTATTCGATAAGTAATTTTACAAAAGTACAAATATTCATTCGAAACCCAAGAGATGTAACGCAAGATAGGACAGTGAGTAATACAAGCATGTGCTATGACTATGACTATGAAGGTGTATGTTTCAAGTTTGCACCTTGTAGATACCATTCCTACAACGATATGACTATTTTTTCAAAGAATACCTAATCGTTGAAACCTTCCAACTTTGCCAACTAATGGCATTCTTGAGTGGTCCTTCAATAAATTACAATTAAAAAGAGTTGTGAACATATCGTGGAAGAATGTCAACGATGCGAAGTACAATGCGGTCTTCGATAGGCTGTTCATATTTTTTCTGAACCGTTAAATCGATAAGTGTGGGGTTTCGCAGATAAAGCAGTTGGTATGCGGCCGAAGGTTTATGTTGTGTGGCCTGTTAACACGACTGGAATGGGTTCCACTTATCAGGCATCTACAGTTCTACACCAATAGGTTTCATAGGTTTGACCAAAACGCCAAGCACCTAACTTCATGGAACAAGAAAGTGGGACAACTTTGTATTTAATTAATTTCAGAATTGTCCAGCTATAAAAATAAAACCTTTGGTATGTTATTGCCTGATCATGTAACGACAATATGGCAATGCACCAGAATAAGGCCGGGCAACAAGACTGACATGTCCCCGGCGTCGATAAGTAATTGTCCACTAAGCAGGCAGCGACTGCCGTTCCGTTTTTGTGTCGGTTCGCCCGCGCCCGTAAATGTCCTGCGGTTTGTATAGAGTAGTGTTGTGGCAGAAACTGTAGGAACAGGATTATAGTAAGTAAGTTTTTTTGTGTTACCCATGACTTTCAACTAGTTCTATTTACTCTCAAATTTTGTACGATTGACAACGAGTAAAGAAATAAAGGTCTGTCTGTAGTTCTTCCTCATTTTAAAGCTCTTGATATATGTATCAAACATCAACAGCCTAACGCTCTTGATACCGAGCGCATTTTTACTCTGTGCATTGTTGTATATTACGAAGTGAAGTATCTCCCTCATATTACTCTATGCCGCAGTAGTCCATACACGGATAATGGCAGCGATTAGTCGCCATTGGGCCGCGGCTTTTTGTGCGACTATCCATCAGATCGCATCGCATACAAGTTCGTATTGCCAGTTATTACACTTGCTAAGCGCAGTTTTTAAGACAGCCTTTAGAGGATACTTACATGATGTTGGGCGAACTAAGTAGTACGTCTGCTATGTTATTCCTTACTGACTAATTGCACCACAGCACGCACAATGTCTATATAGTTTTCTACGAAAGTACACTGAAAAGGCTATACAAATAATTATAGATCTGTAACACCAACCTCTTTGCGTTTGTTAAGAATAAAACCAATTTTGACTGCACGGTTGGTGCGGTGGCTGGGCAACCGGCTGCCGTGCAACGTGTCGCGGGTTCGATTCCAGCACGGGACAACACTTTGTGTGATCCACAAATTGTTGTTTCGGGTCTGGGTGTCATTGTGTATGTGAACTTGTATGTTTGTAAACGCACCCACGACACAGGAGAAAATCGTAGTGTGGGGCAACGTTTAAAAAAAAAAAAATTAATTCTCCGTTAATGAAGCTATTGTTCCAAAATTTATTTAAAATGGATCATTTTTAGAAAGAACTGGAACGAAACGATACTTTCACGTTAAAACATTAACATTTAGTTTGATAGCCCTATAATATTGATGTATTATGATCCCGCTACTCAGCACAACGCAGGCGAGGAGTGGTGTTAACTGCTCACATCTCCGATACAATCTTGAGGCATTCATACAATTGCACTTTGTTGCATTGTTCGAGCCACATCACGCGTAACATTTGCGTAATCATACACCACGGGATACACTTAACTTATAATCTTAATGCACCTTTTGAAATAGGTGTCTAGTCAGAAATAGGTCGCTATTACAAAGTCTAGCTGTTTGAAATGCATCTAATGACCCGGTTTTGTTAGTTGGTTTAATTTTTTTAGAGGTTTTGATAAATTTTGTGCACGATTGGGGTTAGTGGTTTTAGCTATTTTAGTGAATAAAAATATGCAATGAAACACATCAGGTAATCATGTAGTTTTCATAACAATCGGAGAATTTGATCTATTGTGTTTCTAGAGAATCAATAATCTTCACTAAAATAACAAAAATTCGCGAACGATCAGAAACTCAGCATCGAACGTTGAACTACAAATGAATACGACCACTAGAACATCCCCCCTCCCTCATAAATACGGGAGCTAGTCAGACTAACTTTTTCAACCACATAAAACAAAAACTTGTTCCACGAAAAACACTATAAATTGCGCAAATCTCTCTGCCGTTAAATATGAAGCCCATAAAGGGATGGAGGGGTGACCGGAAGTACCGGAAGTGAGTAATTAGCGTGCACTGGCCGGGAAGATAACGTAACTACGTCATCTGAACATTCCCGGGTCCGGAGTCCGGAGTCCGGCAGTCAAGTGCAGCGTAATGAAATTATGCACAGCCGCCATTTTAAACGAAACTAAAAGGACTTTTTGTAATTAGACGAGTGCTCGGAAACACTGGAGCGGAGGCTGCGCGTTTCATGAGAGACGAATATGAATATATAAGAATTTTACTACACTTCGCTTTTATTTTCGTCTGTTTTTTGGATTGCGGCACGTATTATATGAGCGTTTTTTAGACTGTCTAGTTGATACAGTGGTGGTGAAATCGCAATTTAAATTCTCGGATTAGACAAAGTACGTAGTTATTCAATATTTTCGGAATGGAAGTTCTTTCGATAGTAATGTTTTGCACTTTAAACTAAACGTAGCGTATGTTTCACGTTTATATCTTTATGTTTAATCGGTGATATATGGGTTTAGCAGAGCAGTCGTTGGCAATTGTAGCGATCGGGTCGTTGGGTGCATATCGAGCGAAACAGCGCGCACTTGACGACTGCACCGCGTTTCAGCGTACTGTCAATTGAAGTCATAAACTGTCGGATTGTAGTTTGTTGAATTGTAGATATTTGTTTACAGAATAGATCAATAATAATAACAGACTTAAACAAAGAGGAAATAAAATCTATTTTAGCATGTTTTTGAGTTTTTATATGCTTACAAAACATTTTGATAATGTTATACCTGTCGATAGCAATAATATAGAGAGGTTGTGATCAACGTGCCCCGCCAATAACCTCGGGAAGGGCTTAAGTAAAATAATGTAAAAGGATCAACATCCCCCTCGAAGCCAAGCGTGTAGTAATGTGCTCAGTTTGAGATACAGTGACAGATGACAGACAGACGCACAAACGCATATAATAGTATGTCGATTATTTGCATGTAACCAAATAATTCTTATGTAATTTTTTTTTAATATTTGGTGGGCCGACGTTTGGCCATTGTTTCGCCTGGTGGTAAGCAGGTTATACCCAGGAAACACAGACTCTGGAATGAATTCCACTCCTTAGCAGTACGCATAAGGAAGCTTGATGCGAAGCGCTTCGTGCGTAAATATGCCAGTCTATTAGTTTTTGTGTTTAATTATTTTAAATGTTTACTTTCGAAGTTTTTAATACGTTATTTTATGACTGACTTTTCAAAAAGGAGGAGGTTATTATAAATTCTTAAGTCTATATCATATAACTTGATAAAGGTTATAGTTTGAAAACAATTCTTTGTAAAAATGCCTCGTTGGCCGAGTGGTCGCAAGTGCGACTGCCGGGCAAGGGCTCTCGGGTTCGATGTCCGGGTCGGGCAAAGTACTATTGGGTTTTTTAAAAAATTCTCAGTGGTAGCACGGAGTCTGGAATTGTGCCCTACAGTGGCCTCTTCAGGGATAAAAGGCGTGATGTTACCTATGTCTTCGTAAAAATAAATGCTCAAATACGGAAAAATAGCGTCTACGAGTCAAACTCACATTAGGTAAAAAGCGCGGGCAGTTTGCCAGCGGCTTTTCAACCTTGTAGACATGAAACAGATTAATATAAAGTATTTAAAATGCAAACAAATCGTACAATGAAATGTGAAAGGTATTTAATTAGTTGATTAACAACATGCCAGCAGATAATTACAGCCGTGATTGATGAACATCATTTGCACATGAGTGATGCGAGGAAATTGTAATATCTACTTACGTAAGGTACTTGCAGACTTTATTGGTTTTGCACGATGTGCTCAAATGTTCTAACAAACAACATAGATATTGTATCTACTTCAATAAAATAAATAATTTTATTCAAGTTAATTTAATTTAATTTAAATTGTAATAATGTTAATGAAATTAATATTATATATTAAAATAAAAATATATAATACAACTACAAATAAAAATAGATATACAGAAAATACTCTACAAGATACATTTTCTATAAGATACACTGTAAAGTTTTATAGAATCCCACCTAAATTAGTATACCTACAGGCTACAACTACAACAGACAATTCAAGGTTAACAGGAAGTTACGCTATTGTTATTTTTATTAAAATGTGTGGAATGTTCCTTGACGCATTCCCGAGAAAAGGGGTCTTGAAACCCAAGCAAGTATTATCCCAAAACTTTAATTTTCTTCTAAAGGTAAGGAAACTTTAAAATAATATTTATTCAGTGAAGTTAACATTCAAAAGTGCCTCTGTGGTCTAATTAAAATTAATTTTGACTTTTGACCTTTAAAGATATTTTTTGTCGATCCATCGATAGGTTATTTACTTTCAGAGTTTCAATATGGGCGTATACAGATTACTTATGAAAGGCTTTCAGTTGAAAGTGAATCCCGAGTGTACTGCCCGGGGCATGTGGTGTAGCCTACATTGTGATGAATTGGAAACTTTCCACAGTCGCCACTGTACTACTGTACCACTGTACCACTGGTCGGTACATGCAGGCTTTTATTAATATAATGTAGTGCTCCGGAAGTCTCATGTTATATCGGGCAGTTTCATTAAACCAGTATGATGTACCTATTATTTCGTAATCATCTTAAAAAAATGTTAAAGGGGAACCAAACAGTATTTTATTTGCTTCTACTATAAATCTCAGGTGAAGCCTAAATAATAATGAAACTGTAAGCCAGCACAAATTAGCAGCGTGCTAACAAAACAAGCTAACTCAATAAACAAACATAATAAAGTCAGACCGCATAACACGACGACTCAAAACACAAGCAATTTCTATAGGGACCTCCATCAGCTCAGTCAGGGGGTACGCGAGTGAGCGAGTTTGTGAATTAGTCTCAGGTACAGCGCGATGGGTGCGGAGACTGGAGGGGCGCATTCTTACACACAGCGGATAAAGGCGTCTGGCCAGAGACCACGTCCCTATTGTGCGACCCTACACACGTGGATCTATTGCCAAGTGTTGATTCATGTAACATGCTTCAGAAAAACAGCAAACATCAATCTTCAATATTATAATTCAAATAGTTTTTAATCGAACAACAATCTTCTAAATGGCATGAATGATTACAGTTAACAAGACTCCCAATCACGGAAGAGAGCACTTAGCTGTCGCCGTCAAAGAGCGGCTCGTTGATGTCGTTTGTACAACAGAGGTAATTTATACGTATCTACTATCTAATCAAATCACACACGATATTAAAAATAGTAAACTTTCACTGCGCGGTAGTGGCGGGCAGTGGCGGGCGCGGGTCGCGTATTGCGCGCGGACACCAGCAAAGCTCTCAAAGCTCCGCGCGGCGCGCCCCTTCAGTCCGCCGGCGGCAGTCGACCGGCTTGTACGTGCCGCTCGCGACGCCCTCCCTTGGAAACTTTACGCGAGTGCAGTGACAGTGAGTGAGCATGCCCGCCCGCGCCGTGGCCCTCCTAGCCACCGCGGCCCTCGCGCTAGCCGCTACCCCGTCCGACCCTTGCATGGAGGATGGCCGTCCGCGTCGCTGTATCCCTGACTTCGTAAATGCTGCTTTTGGAACTCCTGTTGTTGCTTCTTCCATCTGCGGAAGACGAGGCCCTGAGCGACTCTGTGACCCTCCCGGGGACCAGCCTCCCGAGAACTCATGCAGAGTGTGTGACGCTGCCAGATCTGATCGCCGACATCCACCGACCCATCTCACCGACTTGAACAACCCTCACGACGTGACTTGTTGGAGATCTGCTCCTATCCCTCCGACTTCCTACGATTCACCCCCTGACAACGTATCTCTTACCTTATCTCTCGGCAAGAAATATGAGTTGACTTATGTGAGTCTGCAGTTCTGTCCCAAGGCCGCCCGACCTGACTCTGTAGCTATCTACAAGAGTGCGGATAACGGCGTAACCTGGCAGCCCTTCCAGTTTTACTCCAGCCAATGCAGGCGCGTTTATGGTAGACCTAACAAGGCTACTGTTACTGCTGCCAATGAGCAGGAAGCGAGATGCTCCGATAGTCATCGATTGACTGGTGAGAGTTCTGGAGGAGCAAGGCTGGCATTCAGCACCCTTGAGGGACGCCCGAGTGCTGCCAACTTCGACATATCACCAGTACTTCAGGACTGGGTCACTGCTACTGATGTTAGAGTAGTTTTTAACCGTTTGCATATGGTTAACGAAGGAGATGAAATCGATAACAAGAAGCAGGCAGCTCCGGGCAGTCAACATTATGCGGTCTCGGACTTTGCGGTCGGTGGTCGATGCAAGTGCAATGGTCATGCTTCGAGATGTATTCCGATGAAAGGCGCGGACGGTGCAGCTGCCGGAGGAGTGCAGCAGCTGACCTGTGATTGCAAGCACAACACGGCGGGCCGCGACTGCGAGCGCTGCAAGCCTTTCCACTTCGACAGACCCTGGGGACGCGCCACCGCACGGGATGCCAACGAATGCAAAGGTCAGAATGCCATCTGTAGTCGTGCTTGCTTGCTGTACATTGTTATTTTTAGGAACCACGCCATTTTTTATTTAGTCATCGTAATTGGTCAGAGTTTGTAATTCAAATTCTTGTTTTGAACAATTAGATGATTTGCTTGTTTTTTGTTGCTCTCTGTTTGTTTTACGACTGTCCAATCAGAGTTATTTCCGTAATTACCCCACAATAATTACAGATCGATCATTAAACTCTACGAACCGCAAGAAAAAAGTCTTAAACGTGCTTTTGATCTCTGTGTTATCCTTTTGAAATAAAAGTACTTAAATAAGGCTGACTATACGTAACTGATAGCAAAACTAAATTAGGGAAATGTAAACCTACCAGTCATAAAATGATTCGTTTTAAATGAATTCCTTGAGTTTAAAGCTAAAGTTTTACTTGTAATAATTTGCAATTGCGGTGGATATATTATTTCTCGCCTACACAACACAAGTAAATGTAAACTTAAGTGTAAACTGAAAATATTGAACATTTTGTATAATTATTACTCAAATTAAGGAGCCGATGTTTTTACCTTAAAATATTAAATATGCAAGTTAATTAACTAAGTGTGAATGCAATTATATTTTGGATCTAAGCAAAATTTTCCCAATTTCCGTAACGACAATGGTTTGACGGGAACCACACCACAAATTATAAATTTCTACAAACAGCAGTTAATCTTAAATATCTCGGATATTTAACCCGTTCCCTGCCGACGTAACTGCTGGTTAAATTAATTGATTTATTGCATGGCATAGTTGTCCGTTAATTAACATTTATGAGTTATAAATTTTTACGCTGAGCATGGTGCAAGCGTGGGTCTCATCCATCATCGATTGATGGCCTGTCTTTACGAGAATGCCATATTAGAAAATTAGACCAAGAATGGAGTTATCTTTTTAATACTTGCAACTTTAATGTTGAACGCAGTCACTGTTTTTGCGTGGGAATTAGGGTGAAGGTGTTTTAGAAGCTTGAAGTCGGTAGGAAAACTTTGGCTAAGGTAAATCATTGAATGTGATCCAATAGTAGAAGTATTATTGAACTGAGGTGAGTATTGAGGTGATACGACATGTCATATTTATTGTGTTATTATTCTTTATGTAGTTGTTTTTGTTAAGTGGTTCGAAATAACATAATAGCTAATAAAAAGATCACCACAAAGTATAAAACTTTCAATTGTATCCGGCATTCATCTTGGATATTTCGTCCCCTCGTAATTACCCATCCGTTTGGTATCACAATGTAGAGCTAACAAACTGTACCGCGATAATAGAGGTGCGCCCACGCATCCCACCTCTATGATTTGTGGTCCACAAACGCATATTATCATAAATTTACCAAGTCTACTTTTAAAGATGTCTCAAGGATTGTTTCTTTTTATTTTTCAGTGTTATTATCTTTTCAAAGTAATGGCCAAGACTTATTTGGCTTTTATGAAGATCGTTTTTTGGATTTTATGGAATATTTGGTAACTGAATTAGTTGAGCTGGTTTTAATTGGAAATATCAGATTTCACAATATAAAACTAATAAATTTAATATGCCTACTTAGTGCTACAAATATTTGTTTATGGTCAGCAGGCCATACGTAAAAACGATTCAGAATAGAGTAAACAGTTTTTTTAATTGATTTGTCCAAACATATTTTTTACATAAAATACCATAAGAAATATCCGCTAGAACATAAGTTACAACTGGTTTTTACCAAAAATCGTAGTTATGATGTGAATGCAAGAGATGTGGGCCAAAAACAAGTTCCGAAAATATCAGAATGAAGCAATAAAAACTATGATCCGTGTAATAAAGGCCATTTGTAGCCAACACAGTATCGACGCGGGCGCAGCGTTCAGAAGCACCCACAGATATGTGATCCTATAAAGATAACCAACTACAGGCTAGAATCAATATCAACTGACTGACAAACGTATATTATAAAAACTATTGGCAGAAATCTGTAGTTTGCTGTGCTTAAAGTATAATACTTTAAAAACTTTTTTTTTTTTAAAAAAAACGTTGCCCCACACTAGGATTATCTCCTGTATCGTGGGTGCGTTTACAAACATACAAGTTCACATACACATGACACCCAGACCCGAAACAACAATTTGTGGATCACACAAAGTGTTGTTCCGTGCGGGTATCGAACCCGCGACATGTTGCACGGCAGCCGGTTGCCCAGCCACCGCACCAACCGTGCAGTCAAAATTGGTTTTATTCTTAACAAACGCAAAGAGGTTGGTGTTACAGATCTATAATTATTTGTATAGCCTTTTCAGTGTACTTTCGTAGAAAACTATAAAGACATTGTGCGTGCTGTGGTGCAATTAGTCAGTAAGGAATAACATAGCAGACGTACTACTTAGTTCGCCCCACATCATGTAAGTATCCTCTGCGCTTACACTTGCTAAGCGCAGTTTTTAAGACAGCCGTCTTAAAAACTGCGCTTAGCAAGTGTAATAACATAACTGGCAATACAATTTTGTGTTTCTAAAATTCCTACAGCGATTCCGAAATTAACAAGGAAGATTTTATGCGCGTATGACTTCGCACGCAAAAGTTCTGCCATTCTTTGCCAGAGTCTGTATTTTCTGAAATGTGTAACCTGGGTGTCTTCAAGGCCCGAGTGAATAGGTTACTTATGGGTCGACGTGCTCCATCGTAGGCCACATCACCGTTTACCACCAGGTGAGATAGTGGTCAAACGTCAGTCCCTAATAATATATAAAAAAAACCTAGTATGTATTTCAATAAAACTATACTTCGCGAAACGTGCGCGTAAATGTAAGTACTTGCGTAGGTATTTTTTGCAATACTTTTATGGGTTCATTCACTAGATACAATTCATGAATTCTTGTTACCTACTACTTATTTAGAATTTTAGTTTAGTGGCATAACGGTAAAACTCAGATTAACTGCTTACTGAGTAGGGTTTGGCTTCTAGGACTTTAGAAAATATTTTTATACTTAAAGACTAAACCAATTCATCGTCATATAGTCAGATCTAGTACTTACAGGAATTACATTTCACGTAAATATACATACAGTCGCGCAGCCTACTGACTGCTACTGCCGCGACCGCACACGCTGCTCATGGGGAAGAATCCCCTCGTGACTCGAAACTAGTAGAGCTTTTCTCAGTACCTATATTTACGTGAGTAAACAGTTATTTTCAGTTAATTTAGTATGTATTGCGACAGTTATTATAAAAATTAGATTCATTTTGTTTTGAATTAAAAAATATTAATGCGATTGTATTCTTACAATTTAAGTCTTTTATCCTTATTTTACATACTCTTGTACCTCCACTAAAGAAGAGCTTTTTTCTTCAAGAAGTATGAAGGCATATACAATAATACAAAAATGAGTATGAATCACAGAGGTCTACAGCGAGCGATCGACATCAAGATAATGTTATTTTATTGTGCTAGTTTAGTGTTAAACGTGTTGTTTGTCCCGGTATTCTAGTTTATTGCTTTACACCCCACACAGGGCTGCCGCGCGGGAAACTGATTAAACGTTGATAAATTATTAACCAACTGGTAGGTAAGTTAGAAGATAGTGTTAGGGATGTATTGTTGTATACATATTTACATCTGGATTTCAAAAGAGGGATATAGAGGTACGGTTTTATACATCATGACTTCAGTATAGGGAATGAGGATTAGATATAAAATTTTAATTAAATTTTTATCGTTAGGTGATTTCGTTTTCACCCCCTATCACATAATAACATGATTAAACACTCTGGTATTGTATACTTTTGTATTAGTAAACGACATAAGCATGAAATTGGAGTACCTCCAAAATGTTCCGTACATACGTTAAGAAATATGTTTTTAAGATCCTTAACTCAAAAAGAGTACGATACTAAACAGCACGAGTTGTCTGCTCACGCAATCTCACAGTGAAACGTGTTGACCACATAATGCTCTCTACTACTGATAACTAAGTAAGGAAAGCTAGAGATAAACAGGAATTTGCACTGAAATATTTCGATTTACTAGAAATATACAAAAAAAATATTCGTCCGAGGTTCGAGGGTCCGAGAGATATGGTGAAGAAGTTACCCTTTCCGCCTCGCTGACGATTAGTCACTCAATTTTGACGGGAGGATCGATACAGACCTCCCAGGCTCTTGGCCCTCTTGAGACTTGCAAGAGCCAATAAGGGCAGAATATCAGATGAATGGGTTCATAGGCTCGAACGAACAACATAAAAGTAAGGAATGCTAACTATTTTTCGCCATTTACAAGCGAATGAATTTTCAACGAGGAATGCGTGTTAGTTGATCAGTATTTGGCGACATATCGAAATGTTTTAGCTTAATACGAACTTTATACGGCACTCGAAGTAATTATTGGAATTCTAAGTGGAGTATTAAAGTAAGAACTGGTCGCAGCAACCCTATCATTTCCAGTGATTGATATTATCAAGTTATTTGTCGAGATATGTCGCTACGGCTTGCTTTATAGCCTTAGGAAGTGATAAAAACTATGTATTTGATTACCAATGGCTTGTTTCCTTTACGACATGCCTAATGAATATTTTTGAGGAACAATGCCATCTCCCGTTGTTATTGTGTACGGTCAAGGTAGGGTTATGATGCGGGTTTCAATTAACCCACTCTATGGTTACAGCATGATTCCTTTCTTGGGTTCGGAGTATTTTATTCGTTGTTAAAAATTAATATTCATAGCGCATAAGTTTTTCTTAATTATGTTTGTGGCATGTAATTGATGGAGCATTAAATACAATACATACTTATCTTCCTTACTATTAACCGAGGTCATTTTCGAGTCTGTTCCACAGTTCATTCAGTCCATATGCCCATCTTCAAACCAATTGCTTTATCGACTATCATAAACACAGAAGCAAGCTCAACGCTCATTATAGTACCGCTTATGCTTGCACTACGAGGCTTACCTATAACTTTTTTTTAAAGTAACCTTTTCTTTCCGAGCAATGTTTATTGAATTGTTCAGGTGACAGACCCCTAAAACTGATAGATACATGGCAGCTAATTTTGTTAACAAAACGTAGTAAAAAAGCTAAACGAGTATTTACGGCCGAGTGTTTATCTGGACCTATCTAGTCGAGTTGGCAGCGCCTCAACCAAGCTACTGGCGCGAGCTACTGGCTTGAGTTACTAGCGCCAGCGATAAACGTAATTGGTTCCCTAACGTTTATATCTCGGTTTGTTTTGACGCAGCATTTCGGATGAATAGGATCCTTCCTACTTACAAAGAAATTATTTTATTCTGTAATGACTTTGTTGTTTCTTTTATTTTCCTGTTACATATTTTGTTTATTTTATGTAAGGTATAGGCGGGTAGGTGTACCTAATTGAAAAATAACAGAGTTCAATAAGAATGAAGAAGAATCTGAAAGCCACTCCAAGAAGGAAATTTTTCAAAATTAGTAAAAAGCAAGAAAAAATGAAGTTAACCAATTTCCTTATCTTGGTCATTGTAGAAATACGATCACCAACCGTACACCCATTTGTGGTGATTATGACATGAAACTAAACAATAAATAAATAAATAAATTCATTTTCACATTTCTTTAGGGCAAGTCCAAGTTGTTCAGTAGTCAGTAGTCCACATTTACAGGTTGTCAGCATCTCAGCATACATAAACTAAGAAACGTTACATAAATCGTACTCATGTTGTAATTTTTCTTGCAATGAAACAAGACTGCAGTACTTATAAGTTTTTATTCATACAGCGGTTTATTTATCGTTGTTACTATTCACAACATGCATTGAAATCGTATATTTTTCTTAAACCTTTTATGGAATGTTAGTATCCAGTATACATGAGGATACAGTTTTAACTTTGAAATGGGAAAAAGAAAGAGAAATGAATAAGCAATACTGTACTATAATTGTATCAGTCTCGTGTTCTAAAAATAATATCTTACTGTAATAATATCACTTGGTGGACATATCACGTAGTTATTTATACATTTTGACGAGTACTTTGGCGATGACACATTAAACACCATGGGGGTCATCGGTGACCGAAGTTAGCGGAGGATTTGTCTTCAACAGTTCTCTATTGGCAGTCAAAACTTAAAAAAAATACGGAATAAGTATTAGTACTATCATGTTTGTATGAATACCATACTACGTAGTATTCTGTGACCATAAAACGATACATAAAAGGCTACGCCCGTAGCCTTTACGCCGTACCACGACATATAGTGCAAATAAATATTCATTAATTTTCATAAATAATTAATGATGATGATGATGAGAGCAACCACGTGGAAATGTCAAAAGTAGAGGTAAAAACCTCTAAGAAAGCAAGACCACACAGAATATCAAACTTCTAGCATACACAATCGATTGAAATCCCACAAACCAGCAACCACCTAATAAATTAGCATACTATCATAATATGCAGAGTAAATCACAGTTATCATAACGACCGTATTTCGGTTGGAGGTTTCAAGTGCTCTGGAATAACACTCGGGCTTACTGCTTGACCTATTAGGCATACGTGAGTGTTATAGTCAGTTATAGAGAACTAACTAGTGCAGGCCGATCGATGATTTATTGGAAATAGGCCTAGTATGGCAGTCTCTGCAACTCACAATACTTATTTGGAGCAATAATGTTTTTTAGCTTTACATTATTATTAAAGAAAATCTCGCCACGTCCTTCTATTTGTGTGCGATAAACTCATAAATTGCTGAACAATTTTTTATGTAGTTTTCAGTAGTGGACAGTGGTAAGAATGGTTGTTAACATTCTTAGCTATTTAAGTGGACTCTACCTCTAGTAAAAGATAATGCGGTAGATTTTTTTACAGCATGAAATAACTCTTAACTAGTAATAACGACTCTTTTGGTGTTGCGGGCGAAGCTGATCGGTTACCATCAGGTGATCCGTCTTGCCTCCTATTCCATAAAAAAATAACTGATAAAATGGGTGATAAATTACACGTTTCAACTTTACCAATACTATTGGTTAATAAAATGTAAGTTGTATAAGTACTTGGTTTGCAACAAGCGTCTCTTTACAAACGAACGCAGTTCTCAAACTTACATTTAATTTAGCATCATAGCATTGTCTTTGCGATGAAAAAAAGATAAAATATGAAGCTGGCAGGTCCCCAAGTTTCCAATAGGTAATGTCATAGTACCGGCCAATGAGGTCCTTAGATACAAGTTATTATTCACTTTGACTTATACGCCTGTTTACATAATACTCCACTTTATTTTACATAGATACTCGTGTTGCATCCTTTATTTACGTTTCTTGTATATTAAACTATTATTATTCAGAACAATGACTTGATATGTGAAACTTGATACTAGATATTGTTTGCGTGAAATTATGCTCTGAATTGGCAATGTCTTCTATCGTCTAAGCTTTTAAAAAGCGTTACTTTGACTGCCAACGAGGCAGTCAAAGTAACGCTTTTTAATGGTCATGGGGGTCATGCAAAGTATTACTGGGTTATTAAAAAATTCTCAGTAGTAGCACGGAGTCTGGAATAGTGCCCGGTAAAGGGCAATAGGCACACCCCTTATTACATTGGGCTCATAACATAAATAGTGAAATGTAGGTGTTACATTGTTCAGTGGCATTAAGTGCCGTAATGTGCACATCTGCTTACGTCTTCGGGGATAACAAGGCGTGATGTTATCTTATCTTATAGTAAGTTAGTGAGTAATAAAGGATCTATTGCTATTCTACTATTTGCATACTCTTGTATATTATGTTAAAGTCGTTACAAAGCCCCCTAAGCTAAAGATATTATTTACAGAAAAGTGTGTCTGTCTATGTCTTAGAGACATTTGCTCGAAGTCTCTCGAAGTCTCCTTCGAAGTTGGTTTAAGAACTATCTACCTACACTTGCAACATGTCATAACACAACAGACAGTAAGTACATACATACGTAGGTACTCAGTATACATACACCATTAATATTCTTAATGATGACCGCAATCATCATCAGCCATAACGATTTCAAATGACTTAAGCGGCATTGAGATTAAAACCGACACATGCGCGCGCGCACGCTTCGGAAGTAATCATTCAAATCATTGTGTTCACTAGTACACAGTATTGACACATTGTCATTTGCGACACCACTGACTAGATACTCTAAAATCAATAATAAACCTTTACCTCTTTATTATAAGTCTTGAAATTGTGTGCTCGTAATTTTACTGTTTGAAACTGTCAATATAATTGATGTGTAGTCAAGTTCTGACCGCCCACTATGCTAAAACTTTTTTCTTTTCAATACAATGGCCGCACAAAAACAATGCATAAATAATGTTTTGGTGTACAACCGTTGGCGGTTTCACAATGTCCCTATTACATGGTAGTAAAGGTCATTTTTGCGTGTGAGGTTTTGATGTTTTGACTAGTTCGGAATAAGTAAATTCTCCGTAGGTAAGTACTTATGTATGTGTCCCGCTGATTCTGTTCTATAGAATGTCTTGAATGTTTGCTTATTTGACGCAAGAGGACATTTTTTGCCAAGTTATTCCTGGGACTATCTTAATAAATATCTCTCTATTCTGAGTGAGAATGAGTGTATTTCCTTCCTGATATAATTCTGTTTATTTCATAAATACACACATTTTTAGTTTTTAAGTGGTTTTGGGACGTTGGGCATATTATGTACCCAAAAAATTATGTTTTAGTTTTTGATTAGCAGTTAAAATACTCATTTAAACACACAGCCTGACAGATCACAGATCAGGTATTTTGTAAATGTTAATGATGACTGCATAATGTATGTACATCAAAAATAATTACAATCATAATAAAGGTTCCACTTGAACATTCTTTCTTTACAAAAAATGCAGTGTCTTTTGTTTTGACTAAGTCATCATAAATATGTACCAAGTATGCAAGACACCAAATACCTTCCATTGGTTGAAGAGTTAGCGAGGACAACTCCCGAACACATGTTTTTTTATGTTATAAGCCGGTAAATGAACAGACGGATCACCTGATGGTAAGCAATCGGCGCCGCCCTTGGACAACTGAAATACCAGAGGCATTACAAGTTCGTTACCGGCCTATTGGGAATTTGAGGATTGTGGGGGATGACTTATCATGGCTCTCCCACACTTATAATAATAGCAAATAAGAATGTACTGAATAATATTCTATTTTTCAGTTCCTAATATATAACCTAGGTTTATGCTTACTACAATGATGACTGACAAAAACCTATTACTTATCTACTGATGAGACTTCTAATGAACTTTCTTAAGAAACAGCTAAGTTTTTATCCCATTGAAGTTGTTTAAAGTAGGCAATATAAAACAAGTTTAATCTGTATGGATAAGCAGGGGGTTATAGTATCAATATAGATGCGCGTGCGCCGGCGTCCGTCAAAGCCTGAGAGCGACGTGTTGGATCAGAGATCAGGCGAGTGCAAATATAACGGAGACTATAATACTACCTGGATTTCTTAGCTTTACTTCTTAATATTATATTTAAGTATCTATTTATAAATATACTAAGTAGGTACTTGTTAACATAACACAACATTACGCCTTTTATTCCCGAAGGGGTAGGCAGAGGTGCACATTACGGCACTTACTGCTACCGATTAAGTGTCTGCCGTTGTGTACTAATTGTATGACAAGAAATTAGTTAAATTCACTTGCGCGTTTTCACAATGCTTCGTCAATTAAGTTGATGATCAAGTTTATTGAAATTCAACTACTTAAATCAAAACATTCTGGGAAATTAATACTAGTTATTTATTCCAATACTTAATTGGTATATCGCTGTGTGCATTTAAGAATATAATATTTCATCTCGAGTGTCAGAGTTCCCGACGCAGCACACAGCAGTAGTAACATTAATCAATGGCTCCCACATTCCCAGCGTAACGCGTATTCTCCCACAGTATCCACAAATGATTACCATACAAACAAGTTTTCAATGAAAACAAACACTATTTATTTCACTTTTCTTTCAGAACACCACTTAAAGTCATTTCCTATAGAATTATGTATGCAGACACGCGATACCTCAATTACTAAACAACCAACGTAAACTGACCCCTCATTTGTTTCCCTTTGTACGCAAGTCTATGAAATGGGAGCTTGTGATAGACCAATGTAAGTTGGTTTATAGGAGCTTATTATGATAAGTTGTTCTCAAAAATTGTTAAGTTGGTTGTCAAGTTAATAGTAATGTGCTTTTGTAATGATAATGTAGCCCTTATTATGTGCACTTAGAGTTGGATGTTTCACTGGACTTTTTCTTGTGGGGAGTTGTAATAGAAACTTTGTATTTAGGGTTTTATGTGGGGAATATATTTTATACTTTCTATGACATTATGCTAACTCTCATTCATAGTTTTCTACCTAAACGGCAAGTCTATGTTACACGAGATGTTGATTAGACGATTTATCTTTACTCCTACTAGCTGTACAATCATTTTAGACAGAAAAAAAGAAAAGCGAATCTAACGTGATTATCTCTAAAAGCGCGATGGCTAGATATTACAAAGACCGTGATAAAAATCTTAGATTATTAAATCTTAAAGTACGTATATCTAAGTAGTACATCTGATACACACCTGAAGGTAATGCACCTAGTACCTAGGCTACCTAGGTACTTGAGTGGAAGCGCTGATCTTTAACCCTACACGTGCACAGCGAGGTTCGCACTTTATACTGATAAATTATCAGCCACAGTTAACAGCTACCAGCCATTAAAGTTCTTAGATTAATTTAACTAATAACCACGAAGGACAGAATTTAATAACTCTTGTACAAACAGCTATTCAACTTTGATTACAATAATGCAATCAATGAATAATTCTAGTTGCTCGTTTACCATATTTTATACATACTTACATTCACCAGTTATTTGGTTTAGGAGATTGGTTTAGGGTCTTCGATAGACTTTTCAAAGAAGATAATAATTGTTAAATAGGCACAAATAGTTAAGTGCTTAATTAGTTAAGCCTCGTTTTAAATTAGTTGTAAAAAATATTGCTAAAAATAGACGCGTCATAAAAGTCAACTGAAACCTTTAAATATAATATGTCCCGGTCGACGGCGAGCCGACCACTGTTCTATTCATAACTTTATATTATAACATAGAAATAGGTCCATCCGTATTAGTTGTAACAACGAGATAATTCAAAAATGCCTGTTCAGTCAACGCCGCCGATACAATTTAAGCCGCCATGATGGATGATGGCCGATGACAGTAATGACAGTTAAATGCGTTCGGATATTCTTCTAATAATATGTCATTAGCTGGAGCTTAAGGCTGTATATGTGTTGACGTGTGCCTATTAGAAGAATTAGAGGTATTGCCAGGTCTTTGTTTTTGTTGGCGATTTAATGAATCTATCGTTAAAGTGTAGATAGAAATGATTAGATACTGAAAGATTAAGACGGCTTAAGACATGTTCCGTATTCAAAATGAGACTTCATACTGTTGAAATAAAAACTAATATTAATTACCAGTAAAGTATAATTTCATCAGTTTACTTACACTTTCATACTATTGCCCACAAAATCCGTTTCATATTCGAATTAAACCGTTTCCTTATTACACGTGCATATATTTGAAACGTTCGAGGAAGCAATGAAAGTCCCAGTGATTATAGTTTTTAACGTCACATTTGTTCAAAATAACGATACGTTTAGTTCGAATATCAGTCATAAAGCCGTCACTGTAATAATAACTAACGCTTTAACTAGACTTCGTGTAGTGTTGCCAGATATGGACCACTATTTTCGGATATGGAATTTTAATTCTTATAATATTAAAGTTTCAAATGGCGCTTATGGAGTGATATTTTTATATTTTATTACTAAAGGAAATGTTGGGATGTGGATACAAATAATAATGAAACTAAATATTTACGGTAAAGGTTTTCTGATGTTGGAAATACTATTTCTTGGACATTTTGTTCTACTTATAATTAAAAATTCTGTTGATGATACCAACAGGTTGTAACTTAAACTGAAAAGAAGTTAAGATGTTATGACAAAGTTACTCTCAAACTGGACCGTTTAGTCCCGGAGCATTGGTTCACCTGGCCACACTAAACGCAGGTCTATTTTAAGTTGGCGTTAAACGCGCGGTTACTGCTAGATTTATGGCGCGCTCTGTAACACGACTCTTTGCTTTTTTTCAACAGCCGTCAATGGAAACGTTTGTTGTCGGTTTGTTATGCAATACGAATTTGTTTTAAAATAAAGGACTCAAGTTTATAAATTGTACTTTCTAACAACAGGTGGTTTGTTAGGCAATACTTGATGTTTTCATTCATCATTTATAAGTCCACACTACTCAACTATTTCAACAGCACACTTTTGTTGGAGAATTTATTCTTTTTGTACCAACTATTTGTAAAACTTTTTAAGACAGCTCATATTGTCATGGTGGAGGTGCTGGTAGCTTACTATGACTACAAGAAAAAAAAAAACAAGACTTGAAACGTTACATTTTTCGATGTAAGCAGATATAGTTTGTCTAGTCTGCAACCGACCTTCCCATACGTGTCCCCGGCATGCCTATAACAGAATGTACCGTTGTCTCACAAATGACTGCAATTTGTTCTATTTCAGACTAGTAGCCATTCCAACCCGCGCCGCGCCTACATGGGAACAAAATTGGCTTTTCGCCAAAATAAGTATGTTTCCAAGTAGCCAAACAAATACCGTATTTAGATGAATGCTTCAGATCTCAAATTGAATTGTTTCATCTTATTTATGAAGTTATTGTGTCGGATGTGGGGCAGTGGCGGCGAGCGTGAAATTGTTGCTACTGATGTGGTCATTATACTTAATTTTGTTTACAAGACTGTCGTGACGTAGGTTATTGCTTAAAATTTCTGTCGTTTTAGTTTACGTAGTTAGAAAATTACAAAATCTGTTTTACGTTAAATAGTGTCCCGCTGCTCCATCTAGTTGGGCGACTGTGTACACAAGCGCTGACAATTGACAACAATGACCCGTGTCCCTTTCACACGCATTGGTTAGCGTAATGATATTAATCGTCTTACCAGCTGTGTATTGTTACGATTCAATTAGTACAAATGAAATCATGCACTAAAACTCACGCAGATGTTAGCTGGCATCCGGCCCTGTACTGCAACACTGACACCCCCATTGACCTGCACCATTATTGCCTTACAACAATACAAAATGGCCGGCCAACTGTCATCCGATTTCAATTCGCGCACTTTCAATACAATTCGTACGCACGACTTCATTGTGTTCGCCAAAATTTTCGGAAATTCGTAAATACTGCAGATAATTTGATGTATGAATAGAGTTAATTACGGCATTTATTTATTGTATCCGTTTCATTGCACGCGGGGGTGGCACTGCCCCTGTTTTTATTAGCAATATGCGCCCTAAACTTTACGGTTTCCACTGGGGTGAGTTTAGCCATGTTGATTTATTTCTTTTGCAACGAATGAAAACATTATTTTTTGTCTGTGCTACACATAAAGGTGGCTGCGAGAAAGGTTGCGTTTTATTGAGGTAAAGTTAAAATTGGCAGAAAACACATTTTTTGTATCGGTTGTGACGATTGTGAACACGTAGAATTTTGTACGAATCAAAAGGGGGATTTGGCTGTTCGGTAAAATAAAGCGGATTCTTTTGTGAAAGTGAAATAAGATTAACCGAAGTTAAGGCGAAGTCTCTGCGTTAGATAATTCGCATCAGAATTTGCTTTTAAAAAGCTCGTTTATCAAGCGGACGTTAATTTATTTAATAAATCAGTTTGGAGGATGGCGGGCCTGCCATTAGTCAAACAGAGCGGGCTGAGATTCAATACGGGGATTGGTCCACGCGATGGAGTGGCGGCGAGCGGCGGCGGGCGGCGGGCCACTACAAATGATGCTGTATGACGGAGATGGATGGTGCCGCGCCGCGGACAGACGTTTAACTTAATATTATAACGACAATACTAAGTACATGTAATTGGAAAACTTGAGAGATAACTGCGTATGTTGTTGTATAAGTCTGTGTGCATCCGTGAGAGACAGTGGGTACACAGTTAGATTAGGAACGTAGTTATTTAACTTGTTAATGTGAGTTAAACAGATTTACGAATTAACTTAACGTTAATCTGTTCTCGACCATTTTCATTAGTAAACTTCCAAAACCGACAAAAAACAAAAACAAAAATTGACCAAAACATGATTTAATTCAGTGGAATTGTTATTTTGGTTATTTTGGTTCAGTAGAACTTTTGTCTAAGTTTTTAATGTTCCAAGTTGTAGCTCGGCAATAATGAGATGAAAAAAGTTGGCAGCCTCCTTAGATCACGAGAGTTTGCTCGGAATAAAATGTATTATGAGTTTATGACCAATATCGGGGCTTTTGAAGTAATGTACTTAACTGGAATTTACTGTGAGCACGTGCACAAACTTTATTAGATAGAGTGTCGAAGTTTAAGTTATTATTAAGTTATGTGATGTAATGATATGATATTGTACTTGCTTAATAGTCGTTTTGACAAGCGGGTTCTCAATAAAATTGATTAGTTGTGTTTTTTATATTAGACGTAGGTAATGATTACTTATTTAAGTACTTGCTTCATTAGTTCGGTGTCCCTTAAACTCTTACTTGGCCTCCAATACAAAAAACGCCAGTTTTTACTGTACGGTTGGTTTGGACACTCGCATGACCACCAAAGAATGACCAATGGGTCCAAGGACAACAACACAGTCACAAACTTGGGGATAAACCCATTTTATGCTCATTTCTTTGATATTTGGTCTTCTTTGTGGAAGTAACATCAATAAATATAATATTGTAATCCTTCGGGCGTCGCCTTAAGGTCATGTCGCATGCGTCGCGCTCACGCATACCTTGTGAGGATTATATCGCTACATAATGCCACGGAAGTACCTCCCCTTAATGAACCAACTTAACATACATAATTACGACTTTATTACCTCACTCATAAAGGTTAATCTCAATTGTTTGAGGTTACATAAAGTTCAGTAAAAATATAAGCTCTCTGTAGGTTTAGGTGAAAGTAGATCTTATTAGCATCTAATAGGGTAGGATTTTGTTTGTTTATGATAGAGCAAACATAGTGGATGGAACTGAACTCGTGTCTACGCATAATATCATTGGCACACACTCTTATTGGTGATGATTTGTCAACTTTAAACTTCTCATTGGAATTTGAACTTTAGTTTGAGATGCCTTCGGTCGGTTTTCAAGTAAATATGTTCCCAAAACTATGTTTTCTTTGGGGACAGACTTGTAAAAAGTCTATTCACGCTGTGATGTTGGCAGTATGAGCAGGAAATTATTATAATTTTGCCTTCACGAGAGCGTCCCTTGAATATTAAGTTGTATTAAAATGTCGGCTAAGTTGACTGTCATGTTTTCTTTAGCTCGCTCCGCGTCATGTTGTAATTCTCGATTTTTTTACGTGACTTCGGTAACCTCTTGTTTACATAAATGCATACTATTTACTATTGTACAATCTTACATGATTTACATTTGGAAATGTGGGTGTTGATCGGGTATTTTTTTGTTATAAATATATTTTCAGATCCTACAACCGTGTCATATGTTAAACATGACATATTATGTGTTTTATGTTAAATACACATATCAAAATTAAGTCTTCCAAAAAGATCTTCAGACCATTGATGAATTTTCGATATCATACATTGCTAGTCGTAGTTACTGTGCTACGCATTTACCATAGACTTGTGAGTGTCACAAAATGTAAGTGAGTGTCACATAAGTAATGTTTTTTTTTTATATAAAAATGTGTACATGCACCCTATGTTTATGTACCTTTCACATTTCCACTTGTAATCCAGTCGGCCCTCGCATCCCCTCACCCACTCTCTCTGCCAGTCTCAACATTCAGACTGACACCTTTTATTTTCACCAATGAATGGATCTCGTTAATTTTCCAAAGGAAGTCGGAATGAATAAATCATGACGTCACTTCCGGCCCGTCTTCCAGCCAGGTACTTACTTAGGCAAATTATTTTCTTTTCTGCGAACCTCCCTTCGCACCGAGTTATGCTAATCTTATTTATTTTTAAACTGTAACCTGAGCCTGATGGAGAAAATTCAGGCAATTTCAGCTACGAAGCTTGATAATGTAGAAAAGAGTCGCCTTTCAGGATTTAAGTAGTTCCTTGGAAATTGGTTTCTGAAATGTAGAAATAAATATTCCATACAATTTTCATAAATATTTTATCCCACTTCTGCGCGAAACATTTTAATTTCTTTTGATCTAATGTTATTAAGCAATAAAATATTAAATAACATAACATAACATCACGCCTTTTTATCCCCGAAGGGGTAGGCAGAGGTGCACATTACGGCACTTAATGCCACTATAGAGGTACAATGTAACATCCACTTTTCACTATTTATGTTATTAGTCCCATGTAATAGGAGGTGAGTCTATTGCCATATACCGGGCACAATTCCAGACTCCGTGCTACTACCGAGATTTTTTTTAAAAACCGCAGTAATACTTTGCCCTCCCCGGGAATCGTACCCGAGACCCCTTGCCCGGCAGTCTTGTGATATTGTAAAGCTAAAGAGTTTGTTTGTTTGTTTAAACGTAATAATCTCCAAAACTATTAAATCAAATTAAATAATAATTTTTGTGTTGGATAGCCAAAAAATATCACGCAATGAACAGCGGGTAAAACAGCGCGCAAATATTTTCGCATCTTTACAGATGCGAAAATATTTGCGCAGTAAAACCTTTGTTAAACAAAAAATTTCATGAATATGGATATTTATATGAATTGACTATTCAAACAACCTAAAATAATTAGATGGCATTCAGCTCAATACATGAGCATTTTCGTTTAAATAATTATTTTATTTTAAAGGTGCGGTTTGTCTAGCAATGACTAAAGTACTTATCAATAACCACGTATTAATACAATCATTACTCGATGACTAATGTACAAAGCTATATCTCAGTTACCATACCTCGAATACAATACAAATCTATCGCCTACACCCATAATTAGTAACGTAATACTCGTCTAATTACTATTGATTACCAGTAAACACCATTCATTGGGCTGTACGTGATATTCAACTGTAAATTAACTTGTCATAATAACTATTATTGCTAGATTTATGTCTAACACGGCTGTACAACAATATTATTTGTTACAGCTACCTTTGCCCGTGGGTTTGTATGTGTTTTTTCTAACTGGTTTAAAATAATAAGTTATCGGTGTCAATTGTCAAGTTGGCTATCTTTATAAGGCTTCAACAATTACAAAAAATAGATGATACATGATATAAAATCGACATAACATCACGCCTTTTACCCCCGAAGGGATAGGCAGAGGTACACATTAGGGCAATTAATACCACTGTAACATGTAACACCTGCTTTTCAATATTTTTACTATTACCATATACAAGGCACAATTCCAGACTCCGTGCTACCACTGACAATTTAAAAAAAAACCAGTAATACTTAGTGAGATCCGGGTATCGAACTCTTGCCCGGCAGTCGCACTTGCGACCAGTCGGCTAACGAGGTAGTCGCCTCGTTATAGATGATACAAAAAAGAGGTTACAGAATCATGCTAATACCTAAGCATTCCATTGTCTACCAAGTGAAGCGCAGGCGTGACGATACGAGTTGACAAAACATCTGTAATTACAGATTAGCGGATTGCAACAAAAGCCAAAAATTACAAACAAACTGACGACAATATTATGTATATTAGACAGCTTTCCGTTTGTAACTGAGTTATTGTCAAAGCCACAGTTAAGTCAGATAACAGTAATACTGGTAGACTCGCAGATATTAAGTTATTATGTTAATTTGTACTTGGCTGTCTCACTTATTTACTGACTCGCTCCAACACTGGCTACTGGGCTGCAGTTCTGTGTCGGTAGTTTTATACTCCAGATGTTTTTTTTGATTTGGGTAATAATGAAGTGAGTTGGTGCACTGTTTATATTATACCAGGATCTGCCACACGTAGTGAAATTTGGCAATTTTTATCGGAGCAAGTCAAAATAAATATAATTTTAGGATGACCGTCGGTGATGCTCTGTAGTTCTAGTTGTTTTCACATAGGCACTGTGATTCAAACTGCCTATACTATGCTTATAGTGTTAGAATATTCTTATTCTAAAACACCAATACACATTTAAAACTTTACCTTTGACTATGACTTACAGTTTATGTTTTATGTTATGTTTATTAACCAAAGCTAACACAAAGACCTTAGTCTCTTCTTCGTGTTAGTTAACCAAAGCTAGTAATTAGAAATTATATAAAAAAAGAAATACTTCAACTTGACGTTATGACGTAGTTAACATTGTTGCATTTTATTAAACTTTCTTTATTTTACATCCTGCCATCGATTGGCAGAAGCCCTACTACAGAGCAATGCAGGCGGATAATCCATAGATAAAAAAATCTGCACACTACTGGCGTATAATCTATACATCTGTCATGGCGTATCCGTCCGTCACAGATTGGAATAAAATATTATGACGTCAGTTTACTAAAGAATTCTTTTAACTTTTATTCCGATGTAGTAAAGTTTGTATTTCTACTTCTAGTTTTGTCCCAAATTGTAATTTACAAAAACCTTTAAGTCAATTTCAGCTTTATTGAATAAAATATAAAACTTAAATATTTATTAATGAAATTGCTGTATCAACTATGTCTATCAATTAATTTTGAGTTATTTAAACACGAATTTGTAATTAGAGTGTTCAAAGTTTATCGCCGTTTGATTGTACCGTTATTTGATACGCATTAAATTATTATTTTATTATTAGTCTAGACTGCTAGACGTAGTAACTTTTAACATTAATTTTCTCTGATTTTATAGGTGTGTTTAGTAATATTCGATACAGGCTAAAGTTCTAAGATTCCTAATGGTTTACAAAGGAATATAAGTTTAACCATGCATGTAATTTCTGCAGAATAACAATGTATTACCTAAGAAAGAGTAAATTCTCTATTGTTTGGTATTTACAAATGCATAAAATATCAATAAGAGGTACAGTTAACCAAAGGCATTCCATATTATTATAAAAACGTCTTTTTGTTGCAGCAATCAGCCCGTGCTACCTGTCCATAATAATAATCTCTTTGTACACAAAAACTGGCCATCCGTGGACACTCCATATTATTGCTAGTCATTGTTTTTTTAATAAAAGAATACAGTGGCGCTGTCTTTAATCAGGAGCGAAGTTTTTGCGGGACTTGTACACAGTATCCTGTTAAATATTATTCTGTCTAGACTGATATAAAAATACAGGCTTATTATGACATGTTTGACCTTTAGTTGTAAACGGATACAATACATGTCGCAGGCACTAACTTACTGTGCAAAAAAGTATTGATTCAAAAATACTAGCCATGTAATTTACTAACAATCTGTTTTAAGTGTAAAAAAACCGTTTAAAATTATGTTGTAAATTTTTCGAAAAGCACATTGGAATAGCTTTTGGAGCGATAAAATGCTGATCGAGTAAGAGTTCCCATTATACGAGATTCCGACGGCGGCAATAACGCTGACTGTTATTAATTTATTCATAGGACTGCGACTGTTACTAACTAGCTGCATTTTAGTGGCTCTTGGGGCACTTAACGTGTGAGACATACGGGTGGGTAAGAAGACACAATATTTTTTGCAGAAATGAGACAAAAGAGGGAAAGGATAAATCATTTTCTTTAAATTAGGAAGTAACTGTAACTCATGTGATTAATTTGTCGTAAATCGGAGATAAGCATTGTAACATTGACACGCTGATATCTTGGTTTCTAGAGGATAATATGCACAGACACAAAAGTTTACTTGCTCTGTTTATTGCAAGTGATCAATTAGCTCGCGAATATCAAAGATCTGTATGTCAGCAAAGTGTCTTCATCATGTGGAACATATTGTCACCGTAGTAACGTCAGTTACCGCCGCAAGTGCAGTACACACTACAAACTGACTTAACCTGACTGTTCGTGGGCGTTTTATTGCCAGGTTTCTTTCAAACCTTTATTATTATTGTAGATCTGTGTACGATAACAAACGCTTCAAGCATAATCTTTTCATTTGATGCGATCCAGTTAGCCATTTCGAATCTGTCGTGGGCAGATTAACTGCTTCGGAAATCAAGCTAAACAATTTCTTGTTTTATTTATCTGTGGATTCGTGTTCCATTTCCCACGTCGTTTGTAGTTTTACTACTGCGCGTGCGCCGTGGCATGCGTGGGCGCATCATAGCGGGACTACTGAATCTGCTGACACTGCGTATGCACAGCACGCAGCTAACAATTTATAATTTTGGTGAATTTACATTTTTATCTTGAATTTTCTCATTGAATATGATACGCGCGGCTTTCAAATCAAACACCCTGCCAATGACGTACTGCAATGATTTCCCTATGCTTTTTTTAAGGTAAATTTTTCCAGAAGTCATAACTCATTTGTACAATACTCTCAATCACGGACCCTCCGATTGTGGAATGAACACCCTGCCAAGGTTTCCCCGGTGGGCTCCAATGGGTTCTTCAAGGAAGGAGTAAATAGGTTTATAAAGGGTAAGGCGCATGTAATGCCCGGTGTATTGCAGGCGTACTTACATAGACCACGATAACCACTTACCATCAGGTGGGCAGTATGCTTTTCTTGCCACCATGTCGTGGTTTAAAAAAAACATCTCAACAACATGTAGGTCTTAACTTTATTTTACGGTCCAATATTTAAATAAGGAAAGATGAGATCCCTGGAGTGTAAAGGATGTTAAGAAAAAAATCATGTTTTGACAATCTGTCGTCCGTCACAGATGCTTCCGTGTCTGTGTTGCAATTTTTTGCTGTTGGCAGTCTGTTTATCGTGTCTCCAGTATTATCGAGAGATTTGGAATGTGATACTAATTAATTATCACTTTACTCATTTGTATGTCCTATTGGGTGATTAACGCGAGTTATGTAAATTAAAATAAATATATTTTATATAACAATTGTTTATACTTATCTAAATATAGGCTGTCTCGTTGACCGAGTGGCCGCAAGTTCTACTGCCGGGAAATGGGTCTCGGGTTCGATTCCCGGGTCGGGCAAAGTACTAATGGTTTTTTTTAAATTATCAGTAGTAGAACGGTGTCTGGAATTGGGTCCGTTAATTAGCCATGCTCCATATTACATGGGACTCATAACTTAAATAGTGAAAAGTGGGTGTTACATTTTACAGAGCCTTCAAGTGCCGCAATGTTTAGATATAGGCTGATATTTTTATTTTTTTTAAATCCGTTTCCATCATCGCCTGAAGGTAACAAGTATTTCTTAAAATTTGGACTATTTTCACTTATGCCATGATGAAATCGAAAGTTGTCAAAACCCGGACGTGTGATAGAGCATGCGAAATTAGACCGACACTTGTTACAATCTACATTAACGTACAAAATGAACTACTTCCTTTATGTAGGCTAAGTTGCATTAGGTAGACTAAATACAATTTTCGTCAGACGACTTAAAAATATATATATTTTTACAAAATAACCAGCACCTTGTTGGGTGGCAATAACACAGAAAGTTAATTAAGTATTCCAATACATAAAGAATTAATAACATAAAGACATCATAAAGACATCGAGAATATTGATAAAGACATCACAAAATTTTATTCCGCCATTCATCCATACTATAAAACTTCGGTTAAGCATGATAGTGTAAAGCTGAGTTGGTATCATGTCAGTGTTTAGTGAAGAGCTTCACTCAGTGGCGGAGTGTTTGCGCTGAGCACAGTATCCGTGACTGCTCAGTCTGCGGGACTGACAGACAAACATACATGACTTATTAGCTCAACAGCATACCTGTTCTCCCCGGTGGCTTGGCTTACACACCGTATAGTCTCGTGGGTTTATTTTGACAAGGTCATTGTGTACCTATACTTTTTTCTGGATCAATTATAATTTACAGTCAACTTTCGGATATTTACAAACTTTTGTTTGTTTGTTTCAATGTAATATTAATCTGATACTTTAAGGGTTTCCTTGCTGCTTAAAAACAATGAGAAATTAAAACAGTAGCAACGTTTTTACGTGAGGAAACCAGTGTTTTAATTCATTTAGTAACTAAGTCTCACGATAATTATTTATAAAAATATGTTATAAGAGCTTATGAAAACAGTTTTTTTTGTTTAGTAGTCTAGTCGTAGGTACAAATATGTTTTTAGAATATTGAAGAATGTTTTCACAAAGGTACCGAGCACGTAGCAAATTCTTTTCTTTATTTTTTCCCCAAATATAAATTCACAAAGCCTCGGCTTCGAGATGAGATGTTCCTATGTTACCAGTACGGTACGTGTTCATCAACTGACCGACTGGCACGTAGCGAATATGTCGGCTTTTATTATTACTGTAGACCTTACCTTCGATACTGAGGGTCCATGCAGACGTCCCATTTTTCGCATCGACCTTCAACAACTGAAATTGGATATTGGGATGGGAGACTCTCGAAGTTCGTCGTTGTCGTTAAATCGTTCTCATATATATAATTATACGTTAGGTAAATGATCAGATAATGTATGAATGAGACTGTAAAAAATATTTTTTTTAAATAGTAACGATGGGGTTTCTTGTTCGTTCTTTTCCATTCGAAACTACACTTTGGAACGAGCGCCTAGCTTCTCTGATAGACAGACGTAATAATATACGCAGGAAATATTTGACACAGACTAACTTTATGCAGCTCCACAGATAACATATTACATGTAGTACAAGTAAATACCGAGTGGCGCTAGTATCTATGCTATTAATTTCAATGCATACAATAGTAATTATAACAAGACGGTTGGACAATTCAATTTGTTGACGTTTCAAAAGTGCCTATGTAACGATTAATTGAAATAAATGCTTTGACTTTGACTTCGGGCGTAAGTTTAAAAATAAAACTAAATAATAGTCAATCCATACTCCTGTTTACAATCAATTGGTATTATATTTTTAATACAGATTTTTTTAATAAAGTATGTTTTCTAACTGCGTTCGTAGGCATTGAATGAGTACACACGTCGTGAATATTTTATTTTTAAATATATAAATTAAATTATAAAGTTAGTACTAGTGGCTTAATTTGGACCAACAACGAGATCTACATAGTGGTATTACTAATCAGCAAGTGCTAAGAATTGCTAGGTCTATGTAACACAGTGAAAACTTGGCCACCACCTGCCAGCACATCAATTACATCGTTTTGAAATATTATCACCACAAGCACAGGAAGTTACATTTGCACAATGCCGAAATCAAAGGATGTTGTCACTCTTCACATGAACGTGCAGGAGACTCTCTTGAAGAGGATGGCGGATCTGGAGGGGCAGATTCAGTCGGCAGGATCGGCTAAAGACTCTTTGGCCAGGATAGCCGAAGAATTCCGCACCTTCCGTAAATTCGTCCTGGATATGTTAAAGCTGTTGCGGAGCCTGATCACTGATTGTTCCAGAAGTAATGATGACATGGAGATGCGTAACCGCCGGAAGGCTGTTATATTCCAAGGCATTCCGGAGGTAGATAGGGAGGATTGCGGCGGTCTGATTATTGAGACTATCAATAACAAGCTGGGTCTGAATCTTCCTGTGTCTGCGATTAAGAGGTGTCACAGACTTGGAACCAGTACCAAGGAGCATCATCGACCGATCCTGGTAAAATTCTCCAGTCTTGATTGTAAGGCGTTGGTCTGGAAAGCGAAGACTCGTTTGCGTGGCACTAAAATCTCTGTAAAGGAGTTTTTGACGAAGCCCAGACAGGAGGTATTTGCAAGGGCACGCCAACATTTTGGTATGCGAGCCTGCTGGACCCAAGACGGCAATATCTTCCTTAAGGCCACTGACGGAAGTAAGCACAGGGTCACGTGCTTGGAGCAGCTGAATCCCCTCCTAGACAAGTACCCCAAGGACAAGGAGCCAGGTACGACAAAGTCAGCACCCGGGCGAAGAGCTGAGCTGGATGCGGCGAACCTAAAACAAGCAAGTAGATAGTCAGTTTCACTTGTAAGTAATCGGCTGATCACGTAATAATTAACGTTCTCCAACATCCCATAAACTTACCGTGAATCCGGTCGAGCACCAGAATATCCCTTAAAATTTCATTTGCTTGCTTGTACATTGCGAAGGGCGTTGGCAATTCTTACCCACTATACTGGAAACACTAACTTTCCTTTGTTCTTAATGTTTCATAGTTTATGTTTTCGAAAATACCCAACAAATTGTATTTTTCTATAGATCCTATTCAATAGTCAATAGTTATGTCAGTGTCAGTTGTCAATTGTCATTATGTCAATTGTCACTACGGCTGCGTTCAGATATCGCACGTACAAATTATTGTTGATCTATTAGCAATGTTAAATAACATTTTGCAGTTCGTTTTTGTTTCCATGTTGCGTTTTGTTATTTTTGCAAATTGTTATCTTTTTCTATATGTTTGTTTTATAATCGTATTGCGTTTTGTTATTGATGTGTACATATTTTTCTTTCTTAATTTTGTGCTTGTGCTGTGTCTGTTGTATTTTTACTTGGTGTTAGCTGGCGGGTGGTGCAGAGTTGCATGTAATTGGTAGCGAGCTTTACGTAATTGGTTGTTATTCATATATTATATCTGTGATTTATCTATTAACTTTACACTTACATATATATTATATTTATACAAATTATTATTATATTTATTACTTATGTCTGAAAATGATTCTTTTGTGTCTGCAAGCGAAGATGGTGCGTCTGACTGCGATAGCTTCTGCTCATTGGTTGGAACTCTGGGTGATATACTCAAACGCCAGTTCGAGGGTAATAACCGCCAATCATTTAATGTATGTCACATTAACGCGCAGAGTATTCCTAGCCATTATAGTGACTTGTACGAGGCATTTAACAACAGCGACATACATGCGGTCCTGATATCCGAGACTTGGCTCAAGCCTCATCTTTTGTCCACCACCTACCCCCTACCCGGATACATTCTTATTCGGAATGACCGAATTGATGGTAGGGGGGGCGGCGTAGCTATATATCTCCGCAGCGAATTCTCCTACAAGATTATTTCTTTATCATCACAAAATTGCACTGCGGAGTATGTATTTGTAGAGGTTTGTGTCCGAGGGGCAAAGCTCGCAATGGGCGTAATTTATTGTCCTCCCTTGGTCGATTATTTCACTGAATTCGAATCAGTAATTGAATCTTTGGGTACGGAGTATGCGCATCACATAGTCATGGGTGACTTCAACACCAATCTCCTTGCCTACGATTCCTCTCGTTCCCGCAGGCTTCTGCATGTGATCGAGTCGGCAAGTCTTCACCTGCTACCTCTCCAACCTACTCACCACAACGTTGCTGGTGAGGACACCTGGCTCGATCTGATCGTCACATCCAATCCCTCCCTTGTTTTGTCTCATGGGCAGTACGAGGCCCCTGGATTTTCCCATCATGACCTAATTTTCCTCTCCTATATCCTTAAACCGCCCAAGGTTAGGCCTAGGGTTGTGTACAGGCGTTGTTTTGCGAGAATGGATGCTGAGAGTCTTCGTAAAGATGCTGCGGCCATTGATTGGAGGCTGCTGATGGAGGCCACTAGTGTCAATAACATGGTGGACATATTCAATAACACCTTGAATAGTCTGTTTGACCGTCATGCTCCCATCAAAAGGGTTAAATTAAAGCGTCCACCAGCGCCTTGGATGACTGGAGTGATACAGACGGCGATGCGACGCAGGGACCGAGCGTTCCGTAGGCACAGGAGGGATCGTACTGAGGAAAATTGGGCTGCCTTCAAAACTGCAAGGAACAAGTGTAATCAGATGGTGCGTAATGCTAAACGCCGCTTTATTTTCGACCGAATATCTTCTTCTTCTTCTGCCGATATTTGGAAGTTCCTCAGAACCCTAGGTATCGGCAAATCGCAGCATTTAGACCTGCCGAGCTCGATTGGTTTGGATGATCTCAATCGCCACTTTTCCACTGTCTCTAAATTGGATTCCCAAACTAAACAAAATACCATATCTCTTATCTCTGGTCTAATGCGTTTTTCCACTATCAGTCCTTACTGTTTCAGGCCAGTGCAGTCAGAGGAGATCCGGAAAGTTATCCTTGCCATTAAGTCCAAGGCAGTGGGTTGTGATAATATATCACGATACATGATCATAACCATACTGGAACCCCTCCTCCCAATCATAACACATATGATTAACTTCTCCCTACATTCCAGAGTTTTCCCATCGTTGTGGCGTCAAGCCTATGTCCGCCCTCTTCCTAAAATACCTAATCCCACCCTCCCGACCCAATTTCGTCCCATATCAATCCTTCCCTTTTTGTCAAAGGTCCTGGAGGCCTGTGTCCATAGGCAATTCTCAAGTTTTATGCACCGGAACTCGCTAATAAGCCCATACCAATCTGGTTTTAGGCCTGGACACAGCACCACTACCGCATTGCTCAAAGTTATCGGTGATGTGAAGGCAGGGATGGAGGACACCAAAGTCACTGTGTTGGTTTTGGTGGACTTCTCGAATGCATTCAATATGGTCGATCATGATATCCTGTTAGCGATCCTCTCCCAGGTTTCGGTATCTAATGACGCACTGGAATGGTTCTCATCCTATCTTCGCGAGCGACAGCAGTTGGTCCAGGTTGGCGATACGTCATCGAGCTGGTGCCAATTGACTGCTGGCGTTCCTCAAGGCGGAATTCTCTCTCCTCTTCTATTCTCAACTTTTATAAATAGAGTCACTTCCGAACTTCAGTGTGCGTACCATCTATATGCCGACGACTTGCAGTTGTATTGCCAGGCTAGAGTCGAAGATTTGCCCGATGCGATCTCAAGGTTAAATGCGGACCTGGCTACCTTGAACGATTGGTCAACAAGTTTTGGTATAGCAGTGAATCCCAGTAAATGCCAGGCAATAATTTTAGGAAGTTCCCGTATCTTTGGTAGAATCGACAGCGCAGCAGTGCCGCCGCTTCTATATGACGGTGCGATTGTCTCGCTCAGCAGTGACGTGAAGGATCTGGGACTGCACATCGACAATAATTTGACGTGGCGTGTTCAGATCGCTGGTGTTTGTAAACGGGTGACGGGCACGCTTCGGTCTTTGTATCGCCTGAAAAATTTTCTTCCGTCCTCCACCAAGATAATGCTTGTCCGTTCCTTGGTCTTTCCTATCATTGACTATGCTGATGTTTGCTACTACGACCTGAATGCAGATCTCATCAATAAACTGGACCGCCTTCTGAATAACTGTATTCGATTCATCTTCAACCTGCGTAAATATGACCATGTTTCTGCATACCGATTGCAACTAAAGTGGTTGCCCATACGTCAACGCAGGGAACAACGGGCACTAACCACTTTATACTCCCTGCTTAATTCCCCCACTTCTCCAAGTTATTTAGCCTCCTACTTTCAATATGTGAGCACCAACCACAATAAGTATCTCCGTTCCACAAACAATCTCCTCCTCCAAGGTCCCACACACCGAACCGACTTTCTCCACTCGTCATTTTTCATTCAGTCAGTCTTACTGTGGAATGCGCTGCCCACGGATATCAGGACGGCCTCCAGTCGGCTATCCTTTAAATTTAAAGTCAATGAATATCTTCGGAACAAACTGACACAATCAAGTCTCAATTAACACCCTCCTCAGAAACTTTATATATATAATTATATCAGATATATAAACCCATTATATATTATATATTTATTTTTATATTATATTATATTTTATATTACATATATATATTTATATATGTATTTAATTATTTACATATTATATTTATGTTTCATATTAGTATGTAGTATTGGTATGTAGTTTATGTACTAGGATACCTTTATACATATGTACGTACATTTATCACCCTCGTTTTACTATTTTTTTTTTTTTTCGATAGATGCAAACTTCTTTCAAAGCCTACTGTAACACTTCTCTGCATCACCTTATGGTTGGCTGGTAGAGAATGCCATTCGGCATTAAGTCCGCCATTGTATACAGTTGTACATAAAGTGTTAAATAAATAAAAAAAATATATTGTCTTATTAGGATTTGGATAGGCGAGGTTCACTTGCCTTGGGTAGTTCTGGAAAGCAACCGTACCTTTAATGGCAAACACTAAATAGCAAGTCTACGTGATAGTTATACTTTATCCCTAACTTTTATATAAAAAAAATCCGCCATTTCCATGACAGATGTGATATATCGCAAAACGGCAGTCTATGTTCAGACCGCTCGTCAACGTCGTTCAAATTATTCAACAACACGCACAGTGCACATGTATAGAGAAAACTTCTTGAAAATTCTTCGGACACAGCAACACATGAGACTGAGTACCATAGAGCATAGACTATACCATGAATATTCACTAGGCAGAATGCGAAAGTGTGACCAAACAAGAAAGCGGTTGCTTATTGACATCGATTCGTACCTAATGAACTAATGTGGTATGATACGTCTACATTTACAGTTTACACAGTAATTGAGAGTGTTAAGTATGTTTACGGCAATCGTTTATATGTTTACTGTGAAGATGAACTAAACTGTTGTTAATTTGTTAATGTAACCTCCATTCTGTAATGATACTTACTTCTGTAAAGAGGTTGTAAAGTTTTGTTGTGGTTGTACTTTACAGTATTGGATCGTGTTGAATAGTTTCATCTTCATGCTAACGGTGGTTTGAAGTAGAGAAAAGAGCTTATTTTAGATGAAAATTGTGCCAAACAGCGGAACTTGTTACTTTTTTTAAAGGAAACATTTCTAAATTGTTTTAGATCCATGTCTGAATTACTCATAGAACATGAAAAGTTTCAGCGATTTTAATAGAAATTATATTTTTTTAGCTACGATGCAGTAAAAAACTTGGTCATTCACGGTTCTGGTATTCTGTTCCCGTTTGAAGAACTAAAGAAAAGCCAGGAAATATACATTCCAGGACTATATACATATTTTACTAGAAATCATGAGCGCTCCTTACAAATGCATCGATTAACTTCGTACCCATACAAAGTGGGGAGACATGCAATAAATTGTCAGTATTTATTACTAAACTTATACATTATTTATCTATTTACTTTATCATACGTTCTGCAAGTTTCTAAGTTCAGCTTTACTGCTTGATCGTTTTTTGTGTAATCTTTATGACAATTTAAGATATTTATTGAGGTTTTCCTTGACTGCCTCGTTGGTCGCAAGTGTGACTGTCGGGCAAAGTATTACTGGGTTTTTTAAAAAAAGCTCAGTAGTAGCACGGAGTCTGGAATTGTGCCCGGTACATGGCAATAGGCTCATCCCCTATTTCATGGGACTCGTAACATAAGTAGTGAAAAGTGGGTGTTACATTGTACAGTGACATAATGTGCACCTCTGGCTACCCCTTCAGGGTTAAAAGGCGTGATGTTATGTATGTTATGTTTTCCTTGATAATTGTTATTGAGCAATAAGTAACATTATTGATTAGTCCGATATCTGGATTCGAGAACGACCCTCATAAAGGGCATGCTTCAATACAAAGTACTTATTACCAAAGACGAACCTAAGTGGAATTATTTTGTGAAAGATTTGTAAAAAGAGGATATATGTAGTTGACTGAAGGTTTAATTAGAATAAAAAAATACAAGATGTTACTTTTCCTGATTTATTATTCTGCATCGTAACGACGGAATTAGGGAGAGGTAGCGTTGTTACCCGGGAAATAATAGGCCACTTACGAGGCACGGGCCCCGAGGGCGTGATAACTCAACCTGAGCAGAATATCTGTATGCGGTTAGGTACTAGTTACTACATTATATTACGAACACAAATCTTTTTTCGATGATACTAACAATAACGAACTGTTCTATGTACTTATTCTGTTTTGTTTTGGTACCTATTTCTGCTGTTATTTTACTCTCAAAATTTACCTCCGATCCACAATCATTTCAAGTGATTTGACTAGAATAAGTTAATACTTATTCTGTAAAGTTTTGTTGTGGTTTTCAACATTTACATCCTAATGGATGTAAATGTTGAAAACGGGATTGCGATTTTAGGAATCAAATAAATTCTAGGTGCTATTGAGTTGAGTGCTTTTAAATTAATATAACTAGGTAAACTTAGCGTAAAATATAGATATTGAAATAACTTAGCGTAAAATATGGATATTAGAAGTAATTTTGGCTTTATATTTTACTAGCTGTTGCCCACGACTTCGTCCGCGTAGAAAAATGACTTCTGGCAGAATTTGCCATAAGAATCTGGCAATATTAGTGTAGATAAATACGGAAATAAAACTATGGTGAACTATACATTAAAGTCATAATAGGAAATTGAATGAATAAATCAGACAGAATAATTCAGTGACACATTTCATCCATTGACTCGACCATAAACATCCTATTTCAATTTTGTTGGCACGACTTTTGATGTAATATGTCTATAACAAATCCGGAGAAAGTGGAGCAGACGATATACGTGCAATGTTATATTCGGTAATAATGTAATATTGCCCGAATTTGTTACAAAGACAAAAGCACCTCATTTGGCTCAAGGTTGAGACTTGAGACAGATTTGCGAGAGATTGCAATGTTTTTTGAACTCTTTTTTTTTTTTTTTTTTAACCGACTTGTTATTTATGTAATAAGGACTGTGGTTCAGATGTTCGCTTGTGTGATGTTTGTCTATTGTTTTTGTTGTTTTTAAGTGTTTAGTTTATTAACGTTGGTTTGTACCTTTAAAGTGAACGGTTTCCAGTCAGTAGCCGCGTTTGCACGAAATGCAGTAAAATTGGAGCAAAACTAAAATTAAGGACATCATACTAATTATAAACTAGCTTCTGACCGCGACTTCGTACGCACAATCCCGTTGATTCCCGTTCTCGTTAATGATTTTCGGTAAAAAGTAAAAAAAAATTGTCTTGGATAAAAAGTATCTTCGGTGTCCTGGTTCTAAGCTACCTCCTCACCAATTTTCATCTAAATCGATTAAGCCGTTCTTGTTTCTCCGTCAGTCTCTTTACTTGGATGTTTATTCGTCAATAACGATGAAACTACTGAACGGATTTTGATGAAATTTGGTATACAGGCAGGGTATGGACTGACTTGGGTGATAGACTTTGTATTCCGATTAAACGCTCCTATGGGATAAAATAGACATTATATTCTACGCCAACTACGTAGCGGGCAACAGCTATTACTTAATAAAGAACGATTTTTTTTTTTTTTTTTTAAATAAAAACGTTGCCCCACACTAGGATTATCTCCTGTGTCGTGGGTGCGTTTACAAACATACACGTTCACATACACATGACACCCAGACCCGAAACAACAATTTGTGGATCGCACAAAGCGTTGTTCCGTGCGGGAATCGAACCCGCGACACGTTGCACGGCAGCCGGTTGCCCAGCCACCGCACCAACCGTGCAGTCAAAAATGTGAAGACACAAGTATTTTTAGGAGACCTTAAAGTACAAATGTTTCTTAAAACCTTTGGAATGAAATGAAACAGTTACAATATTCATATTTAACTGTACTTCAGTCAGTTAGTAACTAACTTCAGGCTAGTACCAGTGAGCAGTTTGTAGATAATTGCTTAACTGATATTTGTCTGTTAACTGTGACATCTGATATCTTCCGGGAGCTAAACTTTTCCCACTGCTGTTCACTGTGTTCTACTTTATATTCACTATATATGTAAGTTTGCATATTTAAACCTATTTTTTTTGTTTTTAATTGTGTTATGTGGTCGTGAGTTGGATTTCTGATGTTGTATTTTTGTTATATATTTGGTTGACATTTTTTAAATTTCATTCAATTCAATTGCTGTATGTTTGTATTCGCATGATGTGATTCCCTTTAATTAAAATATCGCAAGGTTACTAAAATTACTGGTGGATTACATTTTAGCATGTAAGTGTATCTTTTGTTGCTGTAAAAGTAGAAACGGCTGAACTTTGCTTTAAGTGAAGTTCGGCGTAGAAATCAGAGATCTTAACAATACTATATAACTTGAGGATAAAATTTTAGACCTGCAGGCTTACTCTTGAAACTAATTTCAATTCCAATCCAAAGCCAATCCAATTCCAATGCTAAATTTGAACTCACGACATTCGGTACTCTTGAAAACAATAATGATAACATTGGATTGAAATCGGAATTGTCCCACGATTGTTTAGTGTAACGTGAAGTTAGCTATGCATCGAAACACAATAGTGTTGTTCGACGTTTTACGATAAACTTGAGACAGGGCTCTAAAATCAAATATCTTTAAAAAAATAAGGTTTAAAAATAATAATCATTCATATAATTATTTGTTTTCTATCTCTAACTAGATTATTTATTTTTAAGGAAGTAAATAATTAAAAAAATAAATTTATCATGACTTTGGTTTGCTTTGGATGTACCTATACGTTAGCAACACTACTAAAAAAACCCCTCCGTAAAAGTTCTCCACATAATTTAAAACGTTCTAAAGTTTTTAGAAGAAATTACGAACGAGTTTGTTTGCATTATTACTTATTATATACCTTGAGATATACTTATTTACTTTTTAAAGTGAAAACGGCCAACTTAGTTACCTTGTATCAACGTTTAAACAATTGGTAAGTACCTAAATGCTCATAAATAAATATTTCGGCATTGTTTTGCTATAGTATTTGTTTAAGCTGTATTTGTGAACTTTCATACTACTTTGGTTGGTCCATGTACTACCTATAGAACTATACCATTAGGTACTTGTATTTTGTATGTCTAGGCCTAATTAATCAATGTTTATCAATTTCAGTTGCAATGCCAAGTCGTCCTAGCTACGCCCAATTAGAAGGTTTAGTGGAGTTTTTAGAACAAAATCCAGGCGTAGCTAAGGGCTTAGTTCGGACAACCCAAGGCCAAATAGAAACGAAGAGAAAGTGGGAAAATTTAGCGACTTCTTTAAATTCGTTAGGAGGTGCCAATAAAAACGGCAGGGCTTGGGCGAAGGTAATTAAAATGACTACTTACTTGCTACATAACATTACTTTTAATCTGAATTATTATTATATTACTTGAGCAATTTCATCAAAATGAATGCATTTTCTTTTTAGTATTGGGCTGAGAAGAAGTGCGCTCTACGGAAACATTGTGCAGGACTCTCAGCCTCAATGAGACGCACTGGTGGCGGAGCATCAGATAACTTACCAGCGCTCTCCGCTTTAGATACTAGATTGGTGGCAGTAATGGGTGGGCGAGAATTTGCAACAGGCGATACAAGTTTGGCAGTCAACCCATTTCCTCAATCGGTAATTTTTGTCAAAGATAATTAATAATGTAGCTACATAAGATTTGATTAAATCAAAAATAATTTGATATAATTTTGATGTTTCAGACTAGTCACAGTAGTCATACAGAGCTACCTATAATGATAGAGATTGTAGAAACAGGAGAACAAGTAATGCAAGCTAATTCTCCTATTCTTGGCATGTCACACATTGATGCAATACCAGCTTCATCCACAAGTAAGTATATTTGAATTTATAAATTTATTAACATGGAGTCTAATTAGTCACACTAGAATGTGCCGTTTGTGTGTGCTTACATAGCTCAAGTGGGAAGCACTAATGTGTAACCTTCTAATGAATGTTAGAGTGTTAAACTTAAGTACTTATTTAACTTTTTATAATAGTGTTTTACGTATTTTTTTACATTTCAGTACCTGCATCGCCTACCCCACTTGAGAATTCTATACCTACTATACCACCAGCACCACGAACTCGCCGGCGGCGCCGATCGTTGATTTCGAGGATTCGCAAATGGAGCAGTTCTCAAGTATCGAAGCACGCAGGGTTGAAGCAGAGCTAATTACAGCACAAGCATTGGCTAAGTTGTCAGAAAATATTGGCAATATAGCTAATGCTCTGACATCTATTGCTAATGCAATTTCAGATGTAGCTAGTAAAATGCCAAATCCTTAGCAATTCTATTTGATATATTGATTTAATGTACCTAGGTCTAATAATTATGATTTCCTTGTTACATTGTTGATTTGTGATTTAATTTTATATTGTTGATTTATGTTATAGTTTAAAATGGGTAAAATAAATAAAAGTTTTCTTTTTATAATGTATTTTTATTCTTTCTTAATAACATAATTAAGACTATATAAAAATGATATGACATATAATAAAAAAGGACCACTAATTTATAATAAAGACAGAAATGATAAAAAAATACAATAGATTAAAAAAAGCCAAATACAAATTTAAAATAAAAACATTTACCGTCTGCTCGCCCACAACTGCTGAACTAAAGCATTTCTCTTTTCGATACCTCGTCTTAGTTCAGCAGCTGTGTTACTACCAGAAGATTCTTGGGCAGTGACATCTTGGTAATCATTTTCATTTTCAGCTGTATTGTCCTCAAGATCTTCATCTACCCTATGTATGCATGTTGTGTAACACACAACATGCATTTATTATTTTAGCTGCTACATCAGGGTGGTAATGTAACACCCTATGCCTGAGTAAGCACCTCCATCTATTTTTCAATACACCAATGGTACGCTCCACTGTATTCCGTGCCGTACAATGCAGTTTGGTGTAATATTCTTCGGGTGAACCCTGAGGAGCATCAATAATTGGTGTCATCATGTACTCCCTCTGTGCATATCCAGAATCACCTGAAACAAAAACTAAATAAAAAATATTCCCAGTCAGAAAAATGCAGATATGACTGATGACTTGTTTACAACATTTAGATACTTGCCTAGTAAAAATACATTTTCTCCATTATTATTTAAATCAATTAAGTGTTGTTTCACAGGATGCTGATTCCATACAAAACTGTCATGTGATGCCCCTCCATATGAAGCATCTACTGACAGAATCATTAAATCTGCATCACTTATCTGAAAATAATATAAAAGGGTTATTAAACTAAGTTGTTACAACAAGTCAAATGGGTTATGTAATTAATTAATGAGAAGTATTGCCTTACAATCATAACATTCCTTGAATGGAAATGTTTGCGGTTAAAAAATCTCTCCTCATTTTCTGATGGCCTAATGATGGCTACATGTGTACCATCAATACACCCTATCACAGATGGTATATTAAACCTTTCATAAAACCTGGAACATAAAGAATATACCTGGTTAAACCGTTATTTACAAAAATCATTACAAACAATAAGTACAAAACAGACATATTATTGTTGTTAACATTTTTGAACTGCTGTTCACCATTGTAAACCCACAATTAAGTTAAGTTGGACAGCAAATTCATAAAAAGACATAAAAACAGTGTTAACGTTTCGTCGAGTACCGGTTTTGTAGACACAATTATAGAACAATAGGTTGCGGTCACCGGTGACCGCTTGGTGTTTGACAGTTTAATAATTAAGTAGAAAATGTATGTACATAGTTTTATGTTTGTTTAGTACTTTTATAATAATTATATGTTCTTAAATTGACTGATAGAGAATGCACAAGGTGATATTAGTCTGCTAATTTATTGTAGGTACATATGCAATAAAATGTGAACAAATTATGTTAGTTTGAAAATAAACAGCTGATTGTAATCAACATTACCTTCTTTTTATAGCATCCCTTTCTTGGCGATTTTGAGGAAACCTAATCCATTTGGTTGCTACTGCAGGATAGTTTAGAGCTGCTGTTACATCTCGTATAGCACGAGATACGGATTGCTGCGACATTAGGGTCCCATATGTGCCTCCAACCAGTTTCTGGTAGCTCCCAGTAGCATAAAAGGATAATGCCACTAAAACCTGCAAGAATCATATGGGTATTAACCTATGGCTATTTCACTGGCTATGATAATATATTATTATGATAGTAGCACTTATGTATTTTAATTTAAATCATTGTTGAGCTAAGTTCGTAATGAAAGATCGTAGTATGCTTACCTTATATTTCGGTGATATGTCATTTTTTCTCTTATGAGCTGGCAGAAAGGGCTTAATATTATCATAAAGCTCGCCAAATAAATCCTTGGTCACTCTATAATTCGCCTGGAACTCCACTTCGTTCATTGAAAACGCTTTGTCCATATACCGCATCAACCTACGCTCATTTCGCCTCTGTTTTAATTGTTTTTTATGAGAATTACGTAAAACACTGTACATAACGACTAATCGTGCCATATTATACAGTAATCTCTGACGAAAATTCACTTAAAATGCAAAACAATCTCTAAAAAGTTACACTTTTGTTATTGGAAAAATCACAATAAACAAACAATCGCAACTCAATATTGGCGCAATTGACAGCTGTCAAAACGTGCTCAAGAGTACCGTTTATTGCAATTCGAATCCAATCCTAATCTCATTTAGTTTCATACAATAGACACACAATTTAAAACCAATGTGGCGCTAGTGTCAAACTCAAGAGTACGAAACATTCAAATTCCAATGTCGATCGATCGGAATTAAAATCAAGAGTAAGCCTGCTGATCTGTTGTTTTTATTGAGTGAACATATTTATATGCATATGATATAAATCTGAGTAACAATGTAGCAACTGTTTAACTACATATTATTATTATCTGTAGTCTTACATCGTAGTCGGCAGCTTATGTACCTAGTTATCGGCCATCGCTAAGTAATTCAAGGTTTATTACTTCTTACTCATCCCGAAAAGGAGAGACGGGGCTGGCAGACTATTAAGTACCTAGGTAATGGTTCTTTACAAACAGTGCTTAAGTACTAAGTGGGCTAGAAATGTTCTGTTTGGTGCAGTAAGACCAGTTCGTGAATGCTAGTGTGATTTAGGAATAGTACTTTGTAACAGCTCCTTTATGCAAGCAAGGTTGATATAAAGTTGAGACGTCACAGGTTCAGATTTAAGATGTTCCAAAATTCCAAAAATTTGTATAAATACAGATTTATTGATTTCAATTAAATAGTATTACATTACAGTCATAAAACCAAGACGTTATACATTACAAATAATTAATTATAAAAGGAAAAAAAACAAAACAAAACCGAAAAGTCCGAAGTAAATAAAACAAAGAATAAGAAAACCTTTCAAGCTATGGCAGGTTTTAATACCAATAAGCAAAATATACAATATAGGTAAAATAAATAAGACATTTACAACACAACAGCAGGCTTACTCTTGAAACTAATTTCAATTCCAATCCAAAGCCAATCCAATTCCAATGCTATATTTGAACTCACGACATTCGGTACTCTTGAAAACAATAATGATAACATTGGATTGAAATCGGAATTGTCCCACGATTGTTTAGTGTAACGTGAAGTTAGCTATGCATCGAAACACAATAGTGTTGTTCGACGTTTTACGATAAACTTGAGACAGGGCTCTAAAATCAAATATCTTTAAAAAAATAAGGTTTAAAAATAATAATCATTCATATAATTATTTGTTTTCTATCTCTAACTAGATTATTTATTTTTAATGAAGTAAATAATTAAAAAAATAAATTTATCATGACTTTGGTTTGCTTTGGATGTACCTATACGTTAGCAACACTACTAAAAAAACCCCTCCGTAAAAGTTCTCCACATAATTTAAAACGTTCTAAAGTTTTTAGAAGAAATTACGAACGAGTTTGTTTGCATTATTACTTATTATATACCTTGAGATATACTTATTTACTGTTTAAAGTGAAAACGGCCAACTTAGTTACCTTGTATCAACGTTTAAACAATTGGTAAGTACCTAAATGCTCATAAATAAATATTTCGGCATTGTTTTGCTATAGTATTTGTTTAAGCTGTATTTGTGAACTTTTATACTACTTTGGTTGGTCCATGTACTACCTATAGAACTATACCATTAGGTACTTGTATTTTGTATGTCTAGGCCTAATTAATCAATGTTTATCAATTTCAGTTGCAATGCCAAGTCGTCCTAGCTACGCCCAATTAGAAGGTTTAGTGGAGTTTTTAGAACAAAATCCAGGCGTAGCTAAGGGCTTAGTTCGGACAACCCAAGGCCAAATAGAAACGAAGAGAAAGTGGGAAAATTTAGCGACTTCTTTAAATTCGTTAGGAGGTGCCAATAAAAACGGCAGGGCTTGGGCGAAGGTAATTAAAATGACTACTTACTTGCTACATAACATTACTTTTAATCTGAATTATTATTATATTACTTGAGCAATTTCATCAAAATGAATGCATTTTCTTTTTAGTATTGGGCTGAGAAGAAGTGCGCTCTACGGAAACATTGTGCAGGACTCTCAGCCTCAATGAGACGCACTGGTGGCGGAGCATCAGATAACTTACCAGCGCTCTCCGCTTTAGATACTAGATTGGTGGCAGTAATGGGTGGGCGAGAATTTGCAACAGGCGATACAAGTTTGGCAGTCAACCCATTTCCTCAATCGGTAATTTTTGTCAAAGATAATTAATAATGTAGCTACATAAGATTTGATTAAATCAAAAATAATTTGATATAATTTTGATGTTTCAGACTAGTCACAGTAGTCATACAGAGCTACCTATAATGATAGAGATTATAGAAACAGGAGAACAAGTAATGCAAGCTAATTCTCCTATTCTTGGCATGTCACACATTGATGCAATACCAGCTTCATCCACAAGTAAGTATATTTGAATTTATAAATGTATTAACATGGAGTCTAATTAGTCACACTAGAATGTGCCGTTTGTGTGTGCTTACATAGCTCAAGTGGGAAAGCACTAATGTGTAACCTTCTAGTGAATGTTATAATGTTAAACTTAGTACTTATTTAACTTTTTATAATAGTGTTTTACGTATTTTTTTACATTTCAGTACCTGCATCGCCTACCCCACTTGAGAATTCTATACCTACTATACCACCAGCACCACGAACTCGCCGGCGGCGCCGATCGTCGATTTCGAGGCCGCTGGATTCACAAATGGAGCAGTTCTCAAGTATCGAAGCACGCAGGGTTGAAGCAGAGCTAATTACAGCACAAGCATTGGCTAAGTTGTCAGAAAATATTGGCAATATAGCTAATGCTCTGACATCTATTGCTAATGCAATTTCAGATGTAGCTAGTAAAATGCCAAATCCTTAGCAGTTCTATTTGATATATTGATTTAATGTACCTAGGTCTAATAATTATGATTTCCTTGTTACATTGTTGATTTGTGATTTAATTTTATATTGTTGATTTATGTAATAGTTTAAAATGGGTAAAATAAATAAAAGTTTTCTTTTTATAATGTATTTTTATTCTTTCTTAATAACATAATTAAGACTAATAATACTATATAAAAATGATATGACATATAATAAAAAAGGACAACTAATTTATAATAAAGACAGAAATGATAAAAAAATACAATAGATTAAAAAAAGCCAAATACAAATTTAAAATAAAAACATTTACCGTCTGCTCGCCCACAACTGCTGAACTAAAGCATTTCTCTTTTCGATACCTCGTCTTAGTTCAGCAGCTGTGTTACTACCAGAAGATTCTTGGGCAGTGACATCTTGGTAATCATTTTCATTTTCAGCTGTATTGTCCTCAAGATCTTCATCTACCCTATTTAAACACATGTTGTGTAACACACAACATGCATTTATTATTTTAGCTGCTACATCAGGGTGGTAATGTAACACCCTATGCCTGAGTAAGCACCTCCATCTATTTTTCAATACACCAATGGTACGCTCCACTGTATTCCGTGCCGTACAATGCAGTTTGGTGTAATATTCTTCGGGTGAACCCTGAGGAGCATCAATTGGTGTCATCATGTACTCCCTCTGTGCATATCCAGAATCACCTGAAACAAAAACTAAATAAAAAATATTCCCAGTCAGAAAAATGCAGATATGACTGATGACTTGTTTACAACATTTAGATACTTGCCTAGTAAAAATACATTTTCTCCATTATTATTTAAATCAATTAACTCGTCGAGTACCGGTTTTGCAGACACAATTATAGAACAATAGGTTGCGGTCACCGGTGACCGCTTGGTATTTGACAGTTTAAGTGTTGTTTCACAGGATGCTGATTCCATACAAAACTGTCATGTGATGCCCCTCCATATGAAGCATCTACTGACAGAATCATTAAATCTGCATCACTTATCTGAAAATAATATAAAAGGATTATTAAACTAAGTTGTTACAACAAGTCAAATGGGTTATGTAATTAATTAATGAGAAGTATTGCCTTACAATCATAACATTCCTTGAATGGAAATGTTTGCGGTTAAAAAATCTCTCCTTATTTTCTGATGGCCTAATGATGGCTACATGTGTACCATCAATACACCCTATCACAGATGGTATATTAAACCTTTCATAAAACCTGGAACATAAAGAATATACCTGGTTAAACCGTTATTTACAAAAATCATTACAAACAATAAGTACAAAACAGACATATTATTGTTGTTAACATTTTTGAACTGCTGTTCACCATTGTAAACCCACAATTAAGTTAAGTTGGACAGCAAATTCATAAAAAGACATAAAAACAGTGTTAACGTTATTTGACAGTTTAATTAACTGTCAAACACCAAGCGGTCACCGGTGACCGCAACCTATTGTTCTATAATTGTGTCTACAAAACCGGTACTCGACGAGTTAAGTAGAAAATGTATGTACATAGTTTTATGTTTGTTTAGTACTTTTATAATAATTATATGTTCTTAAATTGACTGATAGAGAATGCACAAGGTGATATTAGTCTGCTAATTTATTGTAGGTACATATGCAATAAAATGTGAACAAATTATGTTAGTTTGAAAATAAACAGCTGATTGTAATCAACATTACCTTCTTTTTATAGCATCCCTTTCTTGGCGATTTTGAGGAAACCTAATCCATTTGGTTGCTACTGCAGGATGGTTTAGAGCTGCTGTTACATCTCGTATAGCACGAGATACGGATTGCTGCGACATTAGGGTCCCATATGTGCCTCCAACCAGTTTCTGGTAGCTCCCAGTAGCATAAAAGGATAATGCCACTAAAACCTGCAAGAATCATATGGGTATTAACCTATGGCTATTTCACTGGCTATGATAATATATTATTATGATAGTAGCACTTATGTATTTTAATTTAAATCATTGTTGAGCTAAGTTCGTAATGAAAGATCGTAGTATGCTTACCTTATATTTCGGTGATATGTCATTTTTTCTCTTATGAGCTGGCAGAAAGGGCTTAATATTATCATAAAGCTCGCCAAATAAATCCTTGGTCACTCTATAATTCGCCTGGAACTCCACTTCGTTCATTGAAAACGCTTTGTCCATATACCGCATCAACCTACGCTCATTTCGCCTCTGTTTTAATTGTTTTTTATGAGAATTACGTAAAACACTGTACATAACGACTAATCGTGCCATATTATACAGTAATCTCTGACGAAAATTCACTTAAAATGCAAAACAATCTCTAAAAAGTTACACTTTTGTTATTGGAAAAATCACAATAAACAAACAATCGCAACTCAATATTGGCGCAATTGACAGCTGTCAAAACGTGCTCAAGAGTACCGTATATTGCAATTCGAATCCAATCCTAATTTCATTTAGTTTCATACAATAGACACACAATTTAAAACCAATGTGGCGCTAGTGTCAAACTCAAGAGTACGAAACATTCAAATTCCAATGTCGATCGATCGGAATTAAAATCAAGAGTAAGCCTGCAGATGCGAAATAAGTTTGTTTAGGAGTAAAAACTATGGTCCTACTACTGATGAGTGTGTGAAATTATTTTTTAATCCGGCTCTGTTTTCTTCACAGCAATACGAACTAATAAAGCATTATTTTATCTGAAGCTCTCTAGACAATTAATTTACAATATCAGTCGGCCTAACATTTTTTATCCTATCACGTGGCAGTAACCATTTGATATTGGAGTGTCAATGTAAATGCACTGCCATTACCTGTTGCAAGTGTTGCATATTCTTTACTTTATGTGCAACGTTGATAGTATTGTAGATTGTAGGACAAGGTACTACCTTGTAGCGATCATCACTTTATTGAAGAGTCCTAGGGTTACCTAAGTTCACTTTGTTATAGTGTTAAACGACTCCAAGGACCAAAACGGGGTCCTATTGTTGTTTAGCGGTTTCATTATTTATTTTTTCAAATAGTATATTTTAAAATTTTAATTTATTTTATCTGCCTTATGATTCAGTGATTAATTCGAGGTTTGACAATTTTGGTTTATAAGAACAACTAAACTGAATCACACTTTAAATCAGAAATTCGTTTAGTATTTTTTTATAGTCAAGGAGTGCAAATCGGAAGTAAACTTGATGTAAAGTTATATGAAAGTGTTTAAAATCTTAGCTTAATTTAGTACTTTTTTGACTTAACGTTATTGCGTAGATAGACGGACATTCAATATTTTTGGTATTGCATACAAGTTTGTACTATAGTGCAATTACAAATTCTGACCTATACCAGCGCAGCCGTCGGCGATCTATTAATAAGTGATGTTGACAGCTGCGTGTCGCGTCACACGTGTAGCTGGGTCACGTGGTCCCAGTGCAGTCTAGTTTATGATCTAGTGCACCAAGCCAGTCTAGACTGGATGTCTGCGAGATGTATTAGTAGATATTAATGTTCATGTTAATAATTTTGAGGTATGTTAAATTGAACGGTTACAAAATGTCCTTTATTGTTGAATGACGTTCAAGATTTGAGTATTTCAGATCTTTTGAACAACAAATCTGAAGTCTTTCAAATAACTAATCGAGGTTCCTAGCTGTATGCCTACGTTTAGGTGCTCCTTGTGTTTCTCCGCATTATTGTCACTGTGGAGAAAGAGTCGATGGCTTGGGACACCATGGTCTTTCTTGTTGCAGAAGTGCAGGCCGCATAGCTCGCCATGCCAGCATCAACGACATCATTCGTCGTGCTCTTGCCTCAGCCGGTGTACCAGCCGTATTAGAACCTAATGGTTTGGTACGTGATGACGGCAAAAGACCAGATGGTATGTCGTTGCTGCCTTGGAAGATGGGTAGGCCTTTGGTGTGGGACGCGACGTGTGTAGACACCCTTGCGCCATCACATCTTTTAAGCACCGCTGCATGCGTTGGTGCAGCTGCTTCCGCGGCAGAGGCCCTCAAACGGCGTAAATATTCAAATCTAGTGGGTAACTACTGTTTTGAGCCGTTTGGGGTCGAAACACTTGGGCCATGGGGTCCCAGTGCACACTCTGTGTTTAAAGACATCGCCCGTAGGCTAATCGACTCTACACGTGACCAGAGGGCTGGCTTTTTCTTCGGACAGAAAATAAGCATTGCCATTCAACGTGGCAATGCTGCCAGTCTTCTGGGAACTTTCGCCTGTGATAGTGATGCGGACGAATACTTTGACGCCTAAATTAAGGGTATAATTTTTGTTGTTTTCTTTTACTTTCTTTTTATTTAATAGTTTAGTTGTAGTTAATTTTAAGTTGTAAATATTTATGTAGTTATATAAATTATGATAATTTCCTAAGCATATTCTCGATTACAAAATAAATATATCGAGGTTTCAATCATCTCAAAACATTACTTTTAAAAACTGTCACAAAATGGTAAATTTATAACATTTTCAAATAGTGAAAGAGCTCAAAGTTTTTATCACAGTACAGCGATATTCTACAAACTTACACAAAAAAGAAAAATGGAGACTAGTGTCCATTTCCTCCCACAGGATAACACATGTAAAGATTCTCAGGCGTGTTGTTCAACTGTGGACAAGCCATAAAGTGGTGTACCTCCCACGCTGGGATAGAAATCGCCGGCGCAGACCTGACACACGACACGTGAGAGGTAGCGACCTGTAGGCTGTAAGTGTAACTAATATTATTCACTTCTTAAGTATTTTTGTTACTATACCTTATGTAGATGTAATAAAATGAGCATAGATAGTAAATTAGTCCGTAGGTTTTGATTTTTGGATGTTTAATATCAGTGACTACTTATTGTGAGTTTATTAAAATGAGTGTGGTATCCTCTTAGTAGGATTTGACTACATTTATTTAGTTTTTGTAGTTTCAAACTAGTATTATTTATGCATTAGAGATTAACAATATAAATTTAATGACTTTGTTTATTATATTTTTATGTTAATAGAAAATATATGTGCTTATAAGGCCTGTACTGGTAGAGAACGTGTAGGTACACTTTAAATTGAAATAAAAGTTAGGGATATGTTTCTGCAATACGTCATTAAGCTAGACCATCCTAATATATTTTAATGTTATTCAAAGATAGTCAGTCACGTGTACACAGCTCTTAAACCTGTCTAGGATACTTCTGACTATTCATCACCGAATATTGCATGAGTGATTACAATGGCGCCGGCGCCTGCGCAGCCAAGCTGTGGGGAAACCCAGGCTCCTCTTAGTATAAATCATTTATGTCATTAAACATTACTTTCACGTACAAAAAACAGCAAATCAACCTACACCAATTTGGAAACTTACTACAAAGGATAACAAACCTTCGTCTTTTGCTGTAAAGTTGATATTGTCTTGAAAGATTTTGACATTTTGGGTTACTTGACGTGCTGGTCTGTACATCAATAAGTTATTCACACTTGGTGTTAACCAAATTTATTGTTTCTTGTTACAGGTAATTAAGATTCCGTATTGACGTGAGGTGAGAATGCTAATTCCATTACTTATGTGCTGTTTGCAGTGAAGATCAAAATCAACAGCTTAATATAAGCTCTTAACGACTCATTATACGATGTTTGGTTTTATTTTACATGTATTATTGTAATATATTAGTATAGCACTAAAGAGAGCAATGACCTTTTGACATTTCATGACGTCTCTGTTAACTCGACTAAGTTACTCGGTTGAGCTGGTCTCGTAAAATCTTCAACTCAAAATAGGTAAGTTTTTATTGCATTGTTGTTCATTCGATTTTTCTATTATTCTCTAGGTACATCTCAATTTAAACTTTAAAATATTTAAATGATTAACAAAGTTATCGTTCGGATCCAATGACTCCTGGGCTGTGTGGTCGCTGTTCGGATCCATTCATATCAATTATCTACACTACACTAAATCTAAAAGAAGTTCAGACACTAGGATTGTGTCGTGGGTGCGTTTACAAACATACATGTCCACATATACATGACACCCAGACCAGAAACAACAATTCGTGGATCACTCAAAGACTTGCTCCGTGCGGGAATCGCACCCGCGACACGTTGCGCGGCTGACGGTTGTCCAGCCACCGCATCAACCGTGCCGTCAAATTATTTAAGCCTATAGTTAAAAAACCAGTTCAGTTTTTCCATGAGGCTTCGTAAGTAGATACCACCTCATTTATTATCTATTTGTGCTTTAGATTGGAAAGCTTCACAATAGTCGACTCAACTTACGTCTGCTCCAATAATCGACTAAAGGTTGTAATATCACTCGCCCTTGACTTGTTTTTGTGTACAAATAAAACAAAAAAAATCAATAACTAGTTATGTTACGTTATTACGAAACTCTCTAGTATCGATAATTAGTCGACTCCTACGTACTATTGCATAACTATAAGTACCATCGATTCTTAACAAGAAAATCCAACTGAATTCTACGTATAACGAACGTTACAGATTTTTTTTTAAACTGAACTTTATTTCTATGAAGTTAAGTGAGAATATAAAGTAAACCGATGTGTTTGTTACGTCATTAGGCAACCGTGGCTTGCAACCACAGTGCACGTAGGTTATGATAAAATAATTATGGAATATGTGAAATAAACACCAAACCTTGGACCGTGCAGTGTGCTGTAATGAGGTATTATATTCTCAACATTATTGTAGAGCTAATATTCTCGGTGAAGTAAATGTACGTGCTGAAGTACTGGGCTTAAAATATCTTCCACGTTTTCTTCAACACAACTATCAAAATGAAACTAATAATAATGAAAAAATATGACCACTAACTTCTCCCACTTCACAATATTTACTATCAACACACCCACTAACTCAGGCTCATTAAAAACGGCTTTAAATAAATAATATCTTAAAACGAAATTGCCAAACGCCATTAATATATAAATAACTGGCAAGTAATTAGGAATGCAAAGTAGCGCCATTTCTCACGGCCAAGGAACGCGACGAGTCGATAGAAGGTGTCGACATCAGACAAAAAACAAAAAGTATCGATAATTTTTCCTCGCACTAACTTTGTAGTATTCAGCCTGGTGACGTAAACTGTAAGCGGAGCGAGTCGTGAAAGAAACGTAGAAAGATCAATAATTATTAAGCGTTTTTTAATATTTTTAAAAAACACCATGTTGTAAGTAGTATCCAGAGAAACATGGCTTTCTTGAATTTATTTCTAAATGACTTTACAGGGTAGGGTACTTGGTAATTGACTCAACACACGCTTTCATTTTATTTCCCGTTGAATGTCAAACAATTACCTAACTCAGATATAACTGTAATGTTAAATTAAATCAGTTATACTTGTCCCATGTCAGCAGTATTGCCTCACATAGTTGTCCAGGTAGTATAAAGCACATATTTTATTGCATTTCAAGACTAATATTTAGTCACTTGAATATAAATTGGGTGTAAATATATTCATCGCCTGACTCTGGCAAAACCGCTGCAATTTTATGTCGTGGGCCACACCCCACACCGTAGGGGTCCTCTAATTTATTTGAAGGCTTTATTACTAGACAACGAGAGGTCCGATAGGCTTTTTATTTATCCACATATCGTAACACACATATTTACATATACATACCTGTATGGCGCGCTCACACTGCCGCTCATTTTGCCGTTGTTATGCAGATGCGATTACTCTATCGTCTGTTGTGATCTTTTTACGATGTAAAATTATGAAAAATAAAGATATTCACAAAGTATGATATTCTTACGAGCCGGTGGGTGTGATTTTTAAGTGTTTTTTAGTTTGACGCCCGTGTGTCAGCCGCGCGGCGCGGCGTGCCGGTCCGGCCCACGTCTGTATGTTATTGCGTGTCTAACACACCGTTTTGACGGGTTATAATGGTTTTATTGGCCATATATTAACCATCTTCGTGTGTACCAATATGTGTATTTATAATGGTCGTAAATGGTCGGTGGCCTGCAGACCCGGTTACGGATTTTATGGATAATGGACCGTCACTTTGTTCAGTTTGGAAACTGTCAAGTAATTATATCCAAAACTAATAAAGCAGTCACAACAAATTGCGAAATATGTCAATATTGTTGACTAATGTCATCAATCTTGTGATATTTCAACAGTCTATTTTAAGAAATTAAATTGGTTTTCCATTTTTAGACCATTTCTTCACATTATCACACAACCCACGAATTAACTGATTTGGAACCTAGGGCAATATAGGCATTAAGAACATCTATCGTAAACAGTTCGATACTTTCAATATAACACTCTTACTCAGTAGGTAAACAAACTGTCGCAATAATCGATCATGCACTTATTTGTACGGCTTCTGATACTGCAGTGTCCGTTCGATGTCATAATACGTAACATTAATTAGAAGCAAGCAAAGTATAGAAGATAATATTCATCATTACTGTTAGCCAAAAGATAGCCACTACAGAATGAAGGTCTGCCTTTAGTCCGCTACGCCGAAATACCATCTGCCACTTCTTATCTGATCCGATGTCTTAGGTCCACTTACTGGGAGTACACTACACTAATACTTACTAATTAGGGCTTTAGAATTACTTACCTATTCAAGGACGTTGAAATAAAAACGGACATAGTCTCTTGAAACAACGACTGTGGCACCTGCCTACTCTAAACTTACACGTAGAATACACACACATTGACACGAAGGACATCTGTCGCGTGACATAGCCCGTCATTACATTTCATACATTACGGTGTACACGCACACATAGATACATCACTAACATTTTGATGCTTCAATCATTTCTAAGTAATAAGAAATATGTGACGATATTTCATTTCGTATGACCATCAATACGACATTAACACTTTGTGAAGGATAAGCACATATTTTAAGTGTGGGAGAGCCATGCTTCGGTACGAATGGGCCGGCTCGACCGGAGTGATACCACGGCCTCACAGAAAACCGACGTGAAACAACGCTTGCGTTGTGTTTCGTCGTGTGAGTGAGGTTACCGGAGGCCCAATTACCTTCCCCTTCCTCAATCTCCCCAATCCCTGAATCCCCAACGAACCTCAAACTCCTAATCCCCAAAAAGCCGGTGACGCACTTGTAACGCCTCTGGTGTTCCAGGTGTCCATGGGCGACGCCGATTGCTTACCATCAGGTGATCCGTCTGCTCGTTTACCGGCTTATGCCATAAAAAATAAAATAAAATAAAGAGTCTTCCATAGCAATAGTAGTTTTTGCATAAGAAAAATTTTAGTCGTTCTTCTTAACATTTGACCGACCTAAACGTTTAATTAATTGCATTGACACTCAACTAATGCATAATTCTGACTAGAATAGACAATTAACGGAGTGTGCAAGTAATTATTTCAATTTGAATTTATTAGTTAATAATATCTGAACTAGATAGTAGGTAGGCTGGTTCACCTCTCATTTACAGCTTGCATAACGTAATGCAGTTATGATAGATACTGTGAATGAAGTAACACGTACTTGCAATACAGCCTACAACGGTTCGGTTGGAATATTAATGGCTACAGTTATACAGTTCACTGGATTCGGTTTCAGCGGCTACAAAATTGGTTGAACCTTTCCTAGGAGACATAACATCACACCTTTTATCCCCGAAGGGGTAGGCAGAGGTGCATATTACGGCACTTAATGCCACTGTACAATGTAACACCCACTGTTCACTATTTATATTATGAGTCTCGCAATAGGGGGTGAGCATATTCCACCATTTCAGACTCCTTGCTACTACTGAGTATTTTTATAAAACCCCAGTAATACTTTGCCCTACCCGGGAATTGAACCCGAGGCCCCTTGCTCGGCAGTCGCACTTACGACCACTCGGCCAACGAGGCAGTCTCTAGTCCCAGGATGCCAAAAGGTCCCAAGAACCTAACGGGTAACCGGGGCTCCGACTCGACGTGCAGGAGAAGGAACGGGGTGGTTTTTAGTCAGTAAGAGTCTGACACTCCCTCCCGCCTCACCCAGGCGGGAGCAGTCATTCGATGATTTTCCCCCATTAAAAAAAAAAGGTCTTGAGATATAAGCATAACATAGAAGACAAATTATTAAGCAGATTTGTAAATATGTAAGAAAGAAAAGGTACACGAACATTTTGTCCTGTACATTCTAGATCACAGCATGTATCTATGTATCTGTTATAGGACAGAAGTATATATTATCAGAGTTGTGATATGATATGTTTAATCTCTAATGAACACACATACACAGCTAATTACTATTAGTCCTCTCAGCAACAATTACAAAATACCAGGGAATTAAGACGTTCTCGTAGGCAAATAGTTAAGAAACCGCAAATCTTAGAAGAGGTAACTAAGTAAGCCCTCGCGGTGTCTTGAGCACAATATTACCGTGACAGAGTGTGTGCAGAGTGCCGCCATATTGGAAACTAGGGATGGGATGGGTATAAAGTTTCGGATTTGGAAGCGTACAAAATTTGGGATTGAACATTATTTTCTATTATATTTCCGTTCCGTTGACTGCCTCGTTGGCCGAGTGGTCGCAAGTACGACTGCCGGGCAAGGGGTCTCGGGTTCGTTTCCCGGGTCGGGCAAAGTATTACTGGGTTTTAAAAAAAATCTCAGTAGTAGCACGGAGTCTGGAATTGTGCCCGGTATATGACAATAGGCTCACCCCCTATTACATGGGACTCATAACATAGTGAAAACTGGGTGTTACATTGTACCTCTACAGTGGCATAATATGCACCTCTGCCTACCTCTTCGGGGATAAAAGGCGTAATGTTATGTATGTGTTTGTGTATTTCTGTTCGTTAGTCTCGCTAAAACCTAAGAACGTATGAACCGATTTAGCTAATTTTCGTCTTGAAATATTCGTGAAAGTCCGGGGAATGTTTAAAAGGTGAGAAAAATAAGTTGAGGCGATATGAAATTTTCCGGGGCAGCACTTAATATATTATTTAAGAATTTATGTGTAAAAGAAATAGAGTACAAAACAATCACAAATTTAATATGTATATACCTACGGGTTTTTCCTAGGACGATCAACGACTTCGCACGAGCCTCAGGTAGCCATTGTTTGCGAGGCTATTGCTTATCAGTGGACATATTCGGGCTGAAAATAATGATAATCTAAAAGATTGCCGCCAATTTTTATATCGGATTTGGTTACGGATAGTTTTAATTTCGGATATCCGGTTCTAGTTACGGAACTCCATAACATTTCTATTGGAAATAAGATACGTGGGCACTACGCAATGTTTATGCGTCAGTTTGAGAGGGGTGCTCACTCACATGTTCATTCAAGGTGACACACTAGAGGTCTGCTTACCTACTTGAGTTTCAGTTTGAGTTAAATCTAGGTATAGCTATTAATATTGTATGTAAATTACATTATTTGAGTGACTAATCTAGTTGTTGATTTACGGAAAAATAATGGGAAAAATTAACGCGGTAATTGTTTTTTAACAGAATTAACACTCGGTTTTTGTTAAACAGCAACATCAACATCGACAGCCTATAAGTGGCCAGTGCTGACCATAATAGGCCTCTTCTCATACGGAGAAGGTTTGAGCATTAATCGCCACGCTTGCCCAATGCGGATTGGCAATTTCAAACTTATAATTAGAAATTATAAGCTTAGGTTTCCTCACGATGTTTTCCTTCACCGTTTGTCAGTAGTGTCTAAATAATGTTAGAAAGTGCATATAACTCGGAAGAAGTCACATTAGTACTTACCGTTGGTAGGGTTTGCACCCCCATGCTTCAGAACCGGGCGTCTTAAGCTTCCGGACTATCACGAAAAGGTTAAAGCTCGCATCTAATGGCATCTATTAAGCACACCTAGATGCGATTGGTCATATAATAAATAACATAACAGATATTGACGTCTAAAATTGATAATAAATGTTACTAGATGTAGCCGTGTAGGTGGCCAGATTTCTTTTTGCCTAGATGTTTTGGTAAAATCCAGGAATCTATAAAAACCTTATATTGAGCTGAATGTCACATCGCCACAAGTTTGTACCAGTAATCCAGCGACCTCAGTGACGTCACTACGAAATTTACATGTGTATTGTACATAAACATCATTGAACGAGGTAATAGAGGTCTGAATGAACCGACACTAACGCTTTGATGGCCTGTTAAAATACTATAACTGGCCGGAGTTAGGACCGAACCTTATTCAGCTTTTGTCACAAAGTATCGTTCGTATTCAAATGATGTATCGTTGCTTGAGTGGGTCGTAATGCTGAGTAAGAACATCGGTTTTAGTTTTCGGATCTGGTAAAAATGTTATTGGTGGTGTCGATTTAAAATTTTCGTTAATAGCATAGATTGAAATAGTTAGCAGTATCTGGAGATAGGATTCGCTCGTTCTTATGTTTTAGACATAAATATTTAGTTTTTGCTCAGTGTGCTTGGTGTATCTAAGTATATCTTGAAGTTTTACAGAGATTGTGTAGGCGTATTGCGTAACAAAATTGAATGATTAAATATTCACGCTACTTAGGTCTTGAAGAAACTTGTTTTAGAATTACTTCTTATTTGTATAATATTTTGTTTTATTCAACTTTTGTCTAAATTATTCAGTATCAGGGATTATTAACGAAACATGTAAAGACTACAGACAGATAAACGGAAATCAAACTACTTATGTTATTAATGTCTATTTGTAAACAGATTTTCAACCTCATTGTCATACGTTAAGATTGAAAATCAATTTATTTGACAGACTGGGATGTCTTGATGTGCTATAGTCTTCTATTTTACTTATTAAACACTTAATGGTCTTGGAAACTAACGATTGTAATAATTATTTAGTATTTATACCACGCCGCGTCGCTCCGGACATAATTATATCTGTAACGGTCGAGAGCAAGTTGTTCCGAGTGTCTGTGGTGTAATATAATAGTAAGATAATGTATGGTAATAGTGTGTTAATGCAACAATATCGTTTGTTGGCAAGTGATGGTTATTGAACGGCTTTACATTAGGCACGACTGACCGAGCTGGGCACACAGTATTTATTAAAGAAAGTACTGTTATTGCAGCGGGGTTAGGAAATTGGAACTATCATGGAGTATGGGTAGGATTAAAGTTTGTTATTTATACAGATACCAAAGTACTATACAATTTAAATTCTATGACAATACAGATTAGACCAGCTATTGTGTGAACTTGCAATTTTAAAACAGATCTGTCTTTCCAAACTACAGCTAACGTTACCCACCAATGAAACAATAATTATGTACAGTTTAAACGTCGTTCATATATTTACATCATCCCAATATCAGTCAAATATAATATGAAAATTTGCACCTTATCTAACAGTACATCATTAGTTCATCTATAGTGCAGGACTTGCTGCAGCACTCGTCCACCAGGCCGCGCTTGCCGCGCATGCCAGCCAGCGCGCCCGCCGGCGGCACCCACCAGCTGCGCTTGTTGAGCTCAGGGCCCCAGCACAGGTTCGCCAGCGTCTCGGAGAGCTGTCGGCCGCAGTAGATACCACCCCTGACTTGTGCCACACACATGTAGACGCAGCACGCCAGCACAGCAGCGAACAACACAAACTTCATCATCTTTGAAGAATTAAACTGAAGTACTTTAACTTGGTGTGTAAGTCCCAGACGATGGGGTTGGAATGTGCTCTGTACAACAAACCCCACCCTTTTATACCACGGGGTAGCTCATTAATATACATTTTGATTTTTGACATATTGTAATGAGCAATTAGGTTGCTTACTTCCCACACTTTTCTCATTTGTTGTAGGTAAAATACGAAATAGTCTAGGTTTTGTGTATGGTACTGTAAACAAGGCATGTGAAAATGTTCTTCACATCTACGCTACGCCTGTCTTATCGATGTAGTGGTTAAAACTTGATGTTATGGATAGCTATCCAAAGCAAAACTATTTCTCCCTGTCTATTCCAAGTCCGGAAAAGGTCTCACTCTTCTTAAAAGAACTGTACTGTTCTCAAAAGAACTATATACTGTTCTATCAACCTATACTGACATAATGGTCTTACATTAGAAAAAAAGCATAGCCAATCACCAGATAACTAATAGTTTTATATCCATATTAGTAGTACCTAAGTTCCATCGTAACTCATAGTAGAATACGAGGGATTAGGAAAATAAGAGTCTTTAAAAAGTTAGAAGTTTAATGGGATAAGGTCAAACAGACCTTCCTATGATGGGAAGCGATCAGTGCCGCTCATGAATCCTCGTAACACAAGACTAACTTTATACTGTTGTACTCGTATTCGGCCAGCAAACTATCCTTAAAATAAATAAGGCTAAACTTTCGGCCTGACAATCATCCTTGGCTCACCACCACGAATAATTTCCATACAGCGACTTATTCAGATATTATGCAACCGGCTCTAAATACTTTTTTACACGTTCCGGTTGCCGGGTGCCGGTACCGATAACCCGGCTGCAAAGTGTATAGCCATTTACGTTACGGAATATTCTGCTATACTTTTACAGATACTCCATACCGGCTGTCCGGTAACCGGAGCGTGTGAAAAGAGCCTTAAAGTTAATGTCCTTGATGGTTAATTTATCTCCACGGTATATTTAACAATTTTCTCGGCTGAAGTAATGACGTGCGTAATTGTGTCGTCGAGGGAAACCTGACTTACGTAATAATGTGGGATGCAGTAGGACATGTAGGTGACATATTCTAATAAGGTGTTACGAATATTAATGAGCTACATCCAGGTATAAAAGGGCATAGTTTTAAGGGAGAAACACATTCCAACCCCATTCACCGGGACTTACACATCGGAGCTTCGTGTTACTACAGCAGCCACAGTCACGATGATGAAGTTTGTGTTGTTCGCTGTCGTGCTGGCGTGCTGTGCCTACGTGTGCATGGCACAACAAGGACGAGGTGTCTACTGCGGTCGTCGGCTCTCCGAGATGTTGGCGAACCTGTGCTGGGGCCCCGAGCTCAACAAGCGCAGCTGGTGGATGCCGCCGGCGGGCGCGCTGGCTGGCATGCGCGGCAAGCGCGGCCCTGTCGATGAATGCTGCGAGAAGTCCTGCACTATTGATGAACTAATGATGTACTGCTAGTTGATAAACGATTGACTGTGACATTCGTGATGAGTCTGACTTACCTTTAACTGCCGTGGTTTAGTTTACTTTAAACGTTGACCATGAATTTATAGATATTTAAATAAATATAACTTATTCTTGGACGTTTCCATATTGTGTTTTCATTCCTCTTATCTACTATAGCACTAAGGTACTATTATAAGTACCCTCTGAGTGTTTACTTTAGAAAAATTGCACAATTTCAATGTTGTCAAGTAAGAAGATATATGTAATTATGATACAACCAGTTCCACAGCCTGAACATGGCGACTTAACGTCTAAAGCAACTAAAATGAATAGTATTTATCTATCGGTGTTAATATGATAATCTATGTAAGCCCAGCTCATAACTAACCCGGCCAGCTGTTAATTACTGGCCATGATTATAACTTGCACGCTCTGACACACTGACAAGATGTTGATAAATAAATCTCAGATTTTCTTCAGAGAATAAAGAACTTCACGATTGTTATAATGGGGATTCAATTGCTTATAATACTTTATAGTATAGGTAATACAGGTTGTCAATCCTTTATGGGGTTAGGTATTAAATGCTATAATAAAATACCAAATAGCATACTAGATCTCAAGGAAAGTAAATTTAAAACATATATTAAGCGCGAATTATGTAATCAAGCTTACTACACACTGACTGACTGTTGGTTCGGCTCCACTGGACAGTAGTGGACAGTACTCAAATGTAGTCAGTAGTTAAATTCCAATAGTAGGTAATATAATACATAATTTAATATTTTAATTCTAATGTAGACAATCTAGTTTCCTTATGGCATCGAGCATTTCTTTCTTTATTGAAACAAAGAGTTTCCTTTTTCTTGTATAGAAGCACTATTTCTATGGATTGTCAGTATGCATATGTGAGCACCATGTTACACTTAAGATATTTTATTTTTTTTATTTTAGTAAGTTATTAGTATAATGCGTCAAGCGTGTCTTTGCATTGTTCTTACATATGCGTACAGTATTGAAATATGTATCAGAGACATTGTAGAACATACTTTTTTAAATGAGTAACGAATGGAGTTTCTTGCTCGTTCTTCTCCATTCGAATCTACATTTTGGAATGAGCACCTAGCTTCACCTAGCTTCACTGACGGACTGACTGACAGACTATTATTTATTTTGTATTTGTTGACGTTTCAAAAGTACCAAACTGTGGTTTAATTGAAATAAATGCTTTGACTTTGACTTTGACTAATTAATAGCTGGTTGTCCCTTATTGTTATTTAGTATTGGAGGTCATAAGTTTGGTTTAGGAAATCTTGTTTAACCGTGTTTTCTGTGGAATAGATCATCATATCATCAATAGACATGTGGACATCCGTAATGTAATATCAGGGGAGTCATTAGCAAACCACTTTATTGGTGCTGGATTAAAAACTAGTGTAGGTATGTGTTATTCTCAATTACAGTTTCCATTATCTCCTCGGAATATTTCCCTACAAGACGTTTCCACACAAACTTTCACGTGTGTATTGTAACTATCCATTAACTGTGTTTACACAACACATCTGAACTGAACCCTTCAGAATATTAATGAATATTCTATTTATAATTTAATGAATGAACCCCTTCTATCCTATCGATTGCCACGTCCCTCAGGTAGTTTCATTGAGTCGTACAGTGACGTCACAACACAGTACGACTCCCACGCATGTGACAGTTGTGTATTAGGTACAAAGCGTAGACATTACTGAATAATTAATTCGATTAATTTAAATATTTATCTGGAAATAATTGACAAGCTGCTGGGCTTGATCCAGAATGTCTGGCAACGAATGTAAATGTGTGACATGACAAATATTGTTGAACTTTATTTTATTCTACTGTTTTTTCTGGAGGGGAGATATCCTTGACTAGTTTCTATGTGTTATTGCAGACCTTAATCTACCTCTATCCCTTCAGCCGATATGATGTGATTGTGTAACAAACATCCACACAAAGTCACCAACTTTCGAATTTATAATATTATAGGATTATTATTTATCATTGGGATCTAGTTTATGTGTAGATCTATTACTATGGATAAGTTTTTATAATAAATATCGTGAGACATAGTGAATTAACTAAAAAAAATCGCGGGTTACTCACGTGAATATAGGTACCTACTGACAAAAACTCTACTAGTTTCGAACCACAGAGGGGTTTTTTTTCGCGCAGCCTGCTTTTCAGTTTATTTACCATGGATAAGTTTACAAAACAATAAGAATTGGCTTCGACACAACAAGTTTTGACGCTATCTGAAATAATATCGAAATCAATATGAACAGGCTCTCTAAACGCTCTTATTCGCAAGAACTTAAGAATGTAAACCATAAATTAGGTTACTACCATAATTATTTAATTGCAGGCAAATCAGCAATTTGTTCGATGTACAATAACATTCATAAATGTTGGTCGTAAAAACGATCATTTTTATGAGTATGAAGAATTTATGCGCGTGTCCATCTGGGTGGTACCACTGTGCAAGCCGGTCAGAAGGTTAACTGCATCTGTAAATCAAGCAGATAAAACCAAGTTTCAATGGCTGCTTTGTTCATTATAAATCGATTTATTTGATTAATTCTGTCTTTTAATGTCGCTGGAATTAAATTATTTGTTGTGACTATCTCCAGCTGTAGGCTTTGCTAATATAGATTTTATTGAGCGTATTTTAATTTTTTCTATTTTAATATTTCTATTTATTCTGCTGTTGTTCTCACTCTTTTTGGAAGGGAGGACTCCTTAATAATATTCTTAAAATTCACAATTACATGCGCACTGAATTATTTTCCGTTTTTTTCAGTTTAGTTACTTACAACTTATTACAATAAGCGCCATAAGTAACTAGAATATTTAAGAGTTCATTACTTTTGACCCAGACAAATAAACGACGCAAGCGAAATAAAACTGTTCAAAAAAATTATATAGTTTTTGTTAAAAGTGAGGGCAAACGTTGGAGAGACTAATGAGCAAAAGAAGAGTAGCAATTGACAGTCTTACTACTACCTACAATAACAAAAAGTTTACCACGGCGCCTTTAATTCAGTGAATTGCTTCAGAGAAATCATCTTTGTACCGAAATAAATAAGGACTATTTTCATCAATCAACCTCTACAAACGTACTACTGACGACACAGAAACTAAGATTTATAATGAGCATAAATTAAGAGTAGTTAATAGAAACAATCTTAGTTATCTGTGGTTATCTGAACGATCGGCTGATAGGCCGGTAAGTGGCCGCCATTGTCTCACAGCTTATAAACGACGTAGATAATCTGATCAGATTTATTACTAGATACGACAACTGAAGTGCCACTAGTTTAGTCTAGTTTTCAATATATCGATGTAGCTTTGAAACTGCTTTGTAATCGTAGGTTTAATGACTGTCACGCCAGTTGAGTTGTAGCAAACTTGACTGTTGAGCAAGGGGACTCCAGCATCGGGCTGTTGGGGAGATTTCTTGGGCTGTATAAATGATGATGCTGATTTCGAAATATAGGCACTGCTTTATTCAACGGTAGTTCAGTACGTGCTTAACAAAAAATATATAGACGGTGCGCGAAGCGTACAGTGCTCACAGCTGATCGGGTGAAAAATACAGGCCGAGATCCTTGTATGTATATGGTTGCTCCCCGCGCAGTGCTGCCCCCCTCTGATGCCACCGTCAATGCTGCCTCCGTCGACGTCATTGTTATGTTCGAGAGGTTTCCGAACAGGGCTAAATATTTATATACCTATGAGATGAGCTGTTTTCAAGAATACCTCTCTATATAAAGATTTTCCCCGGTCCGTGAAATAAATTTAACACAAGCACAAACCATATCAAGGATAATTTATTAATTTTATTAAAAGCTCTAAAGCATTTTACACCAACATAAGTATAATATAGAGGTAATAATGCAGGTATAATACATAGATCGGTGCTCAAAGTTCCCAGCAAGGCGATCTACTTAATGATTTAGAGCACACGAACGCATTAGCCGTGCGCCTGCGCTGATCCCATCACATTACTATTAAAAGTCATCGTTCGTGACTCTCCACATAGAATTATGCATTTAAGGCCAGGTGCGAGTTACAGACGTTGGCGATTTTAATCAATATAGGCATTGTCGCGGTTGTAATTAGGTTTGTCTTATTTTATTTGTCTACGGTCTTATTAATTTAATATTATTTGTTAAACAAGTGTACGCATGCAATTAATAAAGTCATAAAAAACTTTAATACTATAAACGTGATAGTTAAGTTGATAAGATCGCTACCGCTTATAGCTTAGTGGTGTGCTAGGCGTCAGCGCGGGGCTATCCAAGTGTAGCTCAGCTCTAGGCGGTATCACACCTCTAGCGGCCGCCGATACCCGACATTATCGACACGCCAGCCACCTTCCCAGTATTGATTGAAAATAATATGTAATTATATCCTCCTCAACAATCACCGCTTCTCAAATAAAACAACGAGAACAAACGTAAGGCTTTGTTGTTTTAAAATTTTCCGTGTTTGGCTTCGGGGAATCTGTAAATAATGCTAACTTAAAACAAAAGCGCTCGAAACACATACAAAGTAAAGATAATTTCCCATGAATAAGCAAAGGCAGCTGTTGTACCAACAGAAACAAAATGAACAACCACGGCAACAAATCATACAAATTAAATTTCTACAACTTGACACGACAATTACGAACACAAACATTAATTTCCGCAACAACTTAAACAAAATGAATAAAAAACCGTCGCCAGCAACAAATACGCTACATTCCGTGCCGCTGCACTGCGCCCACCATTATAATTGCCTTAACCGCTACGTGTTATAAATCTTTCACCAAGATGAAGATTACGCTGTTTGTAATAAAAATAAACATTCCCTTGCCGCAGACGCGATGATACTATGACAAATTAATCGGAACGCGCTCGACGCTTTGTAATAATTTGAAAATAGAACGTCGCGTGGCTGCACCGCGTCTGCTCGTTGCGGCAATGGCCTAAGCACGTGTAATAATAGATTAGTGTTATTAATCCAAGTGTGAAACTCTCATTCATGACACTTTTTGTAGACACAGCAAGAATTCGAGAGGGAAAATTGTGTTTTACAGACACACGTCACGCGTGGCGTCGTGTTAAATGATGCTGGTGACAGATACACGAGTCTGGGCTAAATTCGAAGAAGGTTACCTAATGTTTTCGTCTCGTTATGATAAAAACATCAAAAACAGTTTGTAGTGTCGTTTTTTTAGAATATTTTCTATACATTGATCAATGATAAATGTTAACTCACCTTGAATTTAAACTACATTATTCTAATTTCAAATTGAAGTGTGGGCAGAAACCGCCCAGTAAAAAAGAAACATAATTCGATTTTTCAATAATTCAAATTAAGATAACGATGTTTCGTCTTTTTTTGGTCAACTTTATCGGCGGCCAGTATGATGAGTGAATTTGAGACAAAATGTCTTTGTCGTTTGAATCATTTAGTTAAAAGCTTTTTGTTTCTTACGATTATTGCTCTCGGCAATTTATTCAATTTAATGAGATAATGACTACGGCATTACAAAATGAAACAGAATTAAAGAATAAAAACAAACAAAATATGTTTCTTTTTTAATAACACCCACTCAGAGAGTCAAATTTATCTCTGAATAGTAAAGAAATCGTTTGCAAGTATTGACTTACCGAAAAACACATTAAAATATTATAATGAAATAATGTCTATAGATACCTAAGTACGTACAACGTGCTTACAGTTTTATGAAAGTGTTTCCGTACTCAGAAATTGTTAATATTGTTGTGTCGAAGGTAAATTTATTAACGTATGGAGTCGTTAAGTTATTGGTGATTGTGCACGGAGCACAATGGAGGAAAGTGCGCGACTCGAGACTCGAACAAATTCTCCGAGTACCTGCGAGCTTTGGTAATAATTATGTATGTGTACTTAATTAGAGGTATAAGATGAAATGTTCAGGGATTATGTAACCACATATTATTATGGATACGGTTGTAACGTCAGTTTCCACTTCTCAGAGACGGGATTTCTCTACCGTCGTCTTTATTTTGTCTGTGTTTAAAGTCGTTTTGAGACTAAGACGTTAGCTTAATATGACTATTTAACTATACATTAACATACATACATAACTTCACGCCTGTCTCCCATGGGGGTAGGCAGAGACTAACGCCAATTACTACGATTCTTACATACTTCTTTCGCTTCATTAACAGTCATCAATCTTTACATGCATGCTCGTCGGTTAAGGGTACTTTTAATTTGGCCCTTCTTTAATATATCGCCAATCCGGTCAGTATATGTCCGTCTAGGGCGCCCTCTACCGACGGCCCCATTCATATCCGCTCTGTATACTTCTTTCGTTACTCTACTTTCATCCATCCTTTCTACATGTCCAAACCAGCTTAACATTCCCTTTTCAATCCTTGTCACTACATCATCTTTCAATCCACACCTTTCTCTAATAACACTATTTTTCGATACAACACATTAACTTGTCATAAATTTTGTTATAAATCATAGACAATAAAATCTATAAGATCTACTGTCGGCAAGCTCACACTCAAGCAACAAAGCAATTTTACCCACCGTACAACTGGCGACGTGAGTACGTACGTAATCAATTCCTATAAAACTGCTTTCCTTAAAACCAGGCGTGGCTTGTAATAATAAATTCATAACCTTAAGTACCCTACTTAAAGTATAAAATCGTTGCATCATTAAAAACCTATTCTAAACTACAGTTAAATCATAATTACGTTAGTTTTACGTCGCTACACCAGTGATCAAGTGATCTGAACTCTATTAACCTTTATCTAGTCGATAACCGACCGGGAATACTTAGGAAATACTAGGAAGACGGCAAATTAGTTTAGCATTAGTAAGCAGTACTTAGAAACATCGTTCGAAGGATATTAGGTTCAGAAGTTCAACTTCATTTAAGACATTGTTGTCGGTTGCAGCAATGTTACAGTGTCGTTGTTAGGGTGCGTCCATATCTCGCGACCTGCGCATTCGCGGAACATTCAGCAGATGTGGACGCACCCTTAGACGCCTCTAGAAATTGTTCTGTGAACTATACGCTATGATGTCACATATTGTGTCAATTAGTTTAAACGAAAGCAAAGTATTTGTTTTGTTCTAATTTTGGAGCAAAGCTATTTATCTAAAAGTTGGCACGCGGTTCCTTGTATCCGTCCCAAAGGTTTTGTCCTTTTGTTAAAGTTTCCTATTCAGGAAGATGTTAAGCCTTCTGTTGTCCATACCACTGACCTAAACGGACACACACAGACAGACAAATTGAATTGATCAGTGCATTGTAACCGAGACAAATGGCGTTTTTATTGAACCCGTCGTGGCTGATGCAAAATAATGTAATGTCATCGCTATGATTTTAATATCAGTGGAGCGTAGTACTGACATACTTAGTGACGTGTTCGTGCTACTGTGCGGGAATTAATGGGCAATCAGTATATGGTTGTCGGTGGTGTGGACAATGAGAACCAAATGAGGCCTAGTTAGCCTGTCTTGACACTGTTTTACTGAACGTTATGACCAATTCGATAAAAATTGATTAGGCAAGTCGTTCTCATTTTTATTGTAAAAATAATGTGAGTTCTTCGTCCTTATATTTCTCAGCACTGAAAACTTAATCTCTCAGACGAGGCATTGTTTATTCGCTCGATCACATTAAAGATTCATTGAATAGATTGAAGGCATCTCATCGCCTAAAGTGGCGACCTATACGCTTTCTCCAATGAACTGTGAACCCGTGTAACTTCATATTGGTCCCCTTATCAGTCGGCCAGCAGTGAGCGATGTGGTTGCCCAGCTGGCCAGCCCTCAGCGATCCGTCAATACAGGCCGATTCATCTCGTCTTATCTCTAATGTATTCTCTACAATCGGGTCTTTGTCTGCATTGTTTACGAAATTTCGGGATAAGTGGATCTCTGAGTCGTATTAAATATGCCCGAGATGATCGATTAAATTGTTTTGTAGCGTCGCCCATCGATCGTGAGTCTATTGGAGTGGTGCTTATGTAAAAATAAACCCAATCTTGTTTTTATTCAGTGCTAGAGTTATGTAGATAATAAAATGTGTGTATGACGTCTATACTACATATTTATCTGTATTTATTATAAGAAAGGAAGTGAGTCATTGAGTAACGTCATCGGAACGATCTAACTCCGCATTCTTAAATATCACCCTCTTACTCACCAGGGGAGAGCAAACCATCAAATATTACGCTTGGAGGCGTTTAAGAATATAATAATGAAACGACATAATACTTGATTAATCATAACTCATAAACTAAATCACGTTAAAGACGTTGTATTCGCTCAATGAGTACTATTTTTAAAGGCTTTACTAAAAACGACACAACACATTGTAATCAAATCCATTGTAAACTGAATAAAACTAGAACACATAATTAATTTACTGACAACGAACATAAACACTCGATTCAGTATCGAATAAACCAAAAAGCTTCGTTTTACACTGAATCGTGAACATCCAACAATCGTGACACTGTTACTCGAGTTGCGAAACACTCGAGTCGACAGTATCGAGTTAGGTGAACGATAATCGATTTAATGAGAGGGGAACGCAATCGATAGCGAATGTTTAATGCACACTACGGCTGCTAGTCGGGTTTACTTGAAACTTACCTCAATAAATGATTGCTCTTTCATGGAATACAAATATCTATTTTAGAAAGAATTTAGTATTAAGTTATTTTTAATGAGTTTTTCTTAAACTGCCTCGTTGGCCGAGTGGTCGTAAGTGCGACTGCCGGGCAAGGGGTCTCGGGTTCGATTCCCGGGTCGGGCAAAGTAATACAGGGGTTTAAAAAAAAAAACACGGTAGTAGCACGGAGTCTGGAAATGTGCCCGGTATATGGCAATAGGCTCACCCCCTATTACATGGGACTCATAACATAAATAGTGAAAAGTGGGTGTTACATTGTACAGTGGCATAATGTGCATCTCTGCCTACCCCTTCCGGGGTAAAAGGCGTGATGTTATGTTATGTTATGTTTTTCTTAAAATACCTCTCCTATTTTCAATTGAATTGTTAATATACCGTAGTCCTATTAACCTAACAACGACTTCATAGAATCTGAATAATAATTCATACTTAATACAATACCTCTATAAAAAGTTCGTTATTAATAAGGAGCAGACCAGCGACCAATCATTCTGAAATTAATGGAGATAGAGAGTGCGATTTTTAACAAGTTCTTAGTCATAATTTGGCCACGAAAAACAATATTAAATTTAGGTACTAGTGCATATTAGTATTCTATTGGTTCAAATCGTTTTACTGTCTAAATAACCTATGGTACCAAGTCAGTATTAACTCACAATAAATTAACAACAACAATAATGTTTCATCCACTTAATTACACCATCTCACAATATTAACCCTCAACAGATCGGAATTCCGAGACGCCTCAATTTTCACGACCATTAAATTTAATAACCCTATATTTTTTTTTTTTTTCTTTTTCCTTGGCAACCGAGTCTCCAATACGATGTTGTCGACTATACTGCCAGTGTCGGGTGGTGACGGCAGATTAATGAGCCGTCGAAGTTAACTTTGCGGTAGTTTTTAGTAGTTAGTAGCTGAAAGGACAAAACAATTGGGTTAGTAATATAAACATTACATATAAACATTACCAACTATTTTACTGTATGAGTACAGGGGTGGAGAAAATAGTTGGGGGGACGTACACAATACAGACACACAGATATATACACCATTTACATAAATGTCACCGTCATAGTTTAATCTCATTATCATTAATGAATCTACATAAACAATGGATTAATTTAGGGGAAAAGTGAGTTAAAAGGAGGTGGAAATTAATTGGAAGTGGGATTTGAATACTGGGGAGTTTTTTATAAAGGTCAAAAGATTGGGAATTTAAAGGGCACGAAAAAAATATATGGTCTACAGTTCCCTCGTCAAGGCCGCATTCACACAGCGAGCTGTCGCGGACACGGATCTTGTTGAGGAAGACTGGGCTACTACAATGGCCGAGTCTGAGTCTGCACAAGGATGAAACAGTGTGGCGGGGGAGCTTAGGGTACTTGGAAAACCAAGGCCTCCGCCGGATGCCGGGCTGGACACTTGCATAGTAGGCTCCTTTACTTTTGGAAGTGTCTACCCACACTGCAGCCCATGACTCAAAAAGCTTGTGTTTGGTGTCGGCACGTACATCATACCCGTACACCACGTAGTGTTGACGTTCGACATCGTTCGACGCCGCAAATTTGGCTAGGGAATCCGCACACTCGTTACCGCATATGCCAGAGTGGCCAGGAATCCAGGCGATCTCGATGTTTAGGCCATCATTGAAGCAGGAAAGAAGAAGCGCCTTTATCTCAACAACCAAACTGCTATGGGTTCTGGAATGGAGCTGATCTTGGTTGAGGGACTGTAGGCTACTTCGGGAATCAGAAAAAATTATGGAATTTTTGAGGTTGTGAGCTCTAATGAATTTGAGTGATTCCAGAATGGCCGCACATTCACCCGTGAAGACTGATGCCTCCGGGGGACACTTGGAGAGGAGAGCGATCCTCGAATTTTGGAAGTACGCTGCCACTCCTGTACATCCGATTCGGGATAATTTAGACGCGTCTGTGTAGAAAGTATTCCAGCCTCTCCAGTATTTGTCCAAGGCACGTTTGAACTCGTCTGCAGCATTCACGGTGGATTTCGAAATGCCAAGTCCTAAAATCAGCTTTGGTCTAAAGTGGATAACCTCATATACGGAAGAAAACACTGGGAGCACAGGATATTGACTTATGGGTGCAGAGAGGTTTTTAAGCTCCCTGTACCTAGCAATCACGGGAGGGACAGGTTTATTTTTCCAGTAAGAAGAGGAGCTGTAGGAACAGTGGATTTGATCTAGGATAGGGAGAAGGGGATGTGATGAGAGGGAGAGGACTTTTGAGATGAAGCGGTCTGCAAGGTATTGTCTTCGAAGGTTGAGAGGAGGCTCCGCACATTCAACCTGAAGAGCGTTTATGGGGGATGATTTCATAGCTCCAATAATTATTCTAAGGCATTTGGCCTGAATGGAGTCTAGTTTTTTAATGCTTCCTTATTGCAAGGTACAATAAGGAAGCAACAATAGTCCATTACACTTCTGACCAATGCATTGTATATGAGCTTCAATGAAGAGGGGTGAGCACCCCACCATACCCCAGCCAGAGCTCTGAGTATCGATACTGAGCGTTCACACCTACCAACTACGGTGTTTATGTGGTCCACCCCAGACATCTTTGAGTCGAGATGGACTCCCAAAAATCTCGCGCTGCTTTTAATCGGGATAGTCTGACCGTCCATCTCTATACGAAGATCCGGGGTGCGTCGTTTGCGTGTAAAAATGACAGCCGAGCTTTTTGGGGCACTTAAAGATAACCCGTGATTGAGAAGCCATTGGTTTAATGAGGACAAAGAGACATTGATGGAGTGAGCGGCCTCTGTTATAGAGTTGCTGGTGACCATTAATGCGATATCATCAGCGTACTGAAGGACATTACAGTTAAAATTTAAACAGGAGGGGAGGTCATAGGTATATATGTTATAAAGGATAGGACTAAGGACTGACCCCTGAGGTAAACCTGTCCAGGAATTTCGTCACTGTTATTAACCCTAGCAAAGTTTGGAAAATCAAACGCCAACAAAACGTTGACGTTATTGCCATAGGGTTGCCAGTTTACAGAAAGCTTCACTTAAATGAATTTGTGCTTTATACATACTGGCAAGCACAGAGTTTGTTACATGATTCTGTTGATTGCCAACCCTGTTGACTGGTAGTTTTAACATTAGTCTAAAATTGTATACTTTTACTCATGTAAGATTTTTTTGTTCAACAAAACCGTGTCTAGTAAAAAGTATAAAAAAAATAGACGACTGTTCTAAACGATCAAAGAACGTAGTAAAACGTATAAGCTAGTTGCCAACGGCAGACAAAAATAATACAATTTTTAAACAAATTGAACTAACCTTTCAGAATTACACTTGTGTGTGCGACGCTGCAATGTCGAGGCCCGCGGCGTCCACTGATCCACACATTTCATTAGTATCTCAACACTATCGACCACCCACACCTGACCTCCCAACACACCAAAACCTTCCCCTCAAACATCTATAGTTGAAACAACCAGCGAGGGGCGGGAGCTCAACGTACCCTGGCCAATAATTTATACCCGCGTAATTCCGCACTAGTTGTTCCCGTCAGTTTGTTTGACGGAATTTGCATAGTTATTAGCCCCGGCGTTGTTTATTCAATACTCAATATTTGTTTTACTCTTAGTTTCAAAGGGGCCATTTTTAATTATATTCGGATTTATTTTATTAAATCCGGATTAATGTGAAATGTTTGATGCAATGTTCTTAAAAGCATGCAGTAAATATATTTGAGAGTTTAATCCCTTTCAATTTTTTAAATTTAAATTTAAGTTTTGCTCTTATAAAGCGATTGAGAGATAATTTCAAAAGCTCGATTAATATAGCGTCATTTATTAAAGCTGCAATTATATTCTCTTTGTTTCTTGATGGGACTCATAATATAATAGTGAAAAGTGGGTGTCACATTGTCCAGTGGCATTACGTGCCGTAACGTGCACCTCTGCCTACTTCTTCGGGGATAAAAGGCGTGATGTTATGTTATATCTATTGATCAAAATATTAAATGGAATGGATTAACTTCATTTACTATATTTCTACTGATAAAATTACCTACGTTCGTTTGATGAAGAGTAAATTAATTAATAACGTATTTACCGTTACTTGCAAAACTACCTCTAATTGTACAGAAAAACAGTAGCTAACAATTTATTTCAATTATAATAAAATAATAAAAATGAATGCACATCGAATCCGCAATAATAATACAATAAACAGCTATTATTCAATCCGCGCTACAATATTATTGTATGTAGATGTGTGCGTCTGTTTGTCCGTCCATTGTCCTGTCGACTAGTGGCTAGCGGCCAGTACTTGCCTACTCGTGGATACGGTCACTGGCGCATGTAGGCTTTGTTACTTCACTCTACTTATTGTTGAAAGACTTAGGTATTACTTGCAGACTAGTCTATATTTTTAGAATTATCTACCTTATTGTTTTGAGATTAAGTTTAAAACTTATTATTTTTGAACTATGGAATAGTTTAAGTTTTTTAATCTGTGTTTAGTAAATGCATGACATACCTACTAGTCTTAATATGGTTTCTTGAGATTTTTTTTCTTTTCCAAATCTTGTATTGATTTGCTTGTTAGAAAAAGAAATTGCCGTACGCTACTAAATTGGTTCATACAATCGTTACCAACAATCAAAAAGTTTTATCTACTAATCTTCATATCCTTGCTACTCTTCAGAACTTCTCTTAAACTTCAACCTCATACATTCATGTATTTCCCAATTCTTTAGCTGACATCAGCAGTACACTGACAGGACTACTGAACTAACTCTGCAACATATCATCCAAGTACTACAACAATAGTTTCGCAGACTCTGCTCTTTAGTTTCGGAAATCCGATCCGGGGCGGGTACGACACGGGAACGACCCGAGCTCGCTGAGCGTATGTTCCGCGGCGTGAACAACTGAGCTGCAGTGCTATTCTGAAAGTTGATTTGCAAAGTCACCTCTGTATCTGCAGCGAGATTACCTCACGTTTGTTTTATGAAAATAAGTGAGATCGACATTGACGTCATCAGGTGATGACGGTATTGATTAGACTTACACCAGATATTTGACATTTTGGGTTTATTTTATATTGGTGGTAGTCGGTGTTTGGCTACTACCTCGCCTGATGGTAACCGATGGTGTGGCCTGCCCATAAGTAACCTATTCATTAGAGACTTGAAGACACCCAAGTTGAATTCTTCTGGAAACACAGTCTCTCGCAAATAATTCCCCTGACTTTTTGACATTTTTAATGGATTTTTTAAAGTGTAACTTCTGAGTCGGAAGTTCCGACGTGATTTGCGAGGTGACTTTCGAGATGAATTTGCCATTTTCAGAATAACACTGCCGGCTAGATTTGTTCCTAAGGGACGATATCCTTTTATGTAGCCAGTACAGACATGCTCCGTGAGCAGTCACCGAGATTAACTACTCGTAGATTCACTATACGAATGTTTATTAATATGTCGGCCTCTGAAGATGTATGTAGCTTATATTGTTCTTGAATAAAATAATAACTGCGGGCCTCGCTGAGAATGCCAAGTGTCTATGTACCTCTATAAGTAAAAGATAAAGTCTGATTTGTGACTGACATTTGGTATGATTTAGGTACACTTATTTTGTTGTGTGTAAAGGGCTGATTTGGAAGTCATGGGGGACGCTTATGTTTGGCTTTCGAAGTCTTTTAAGAGATATACGTATATTGATGTCGATTCGTCATTACATTTCATGGAGTACCCGATTGGAACCATCATCTGAAAAAAATAAAAACATGATCGTTTAAATAGACGCGTCGCGTAGGTATGTACGTGTTGCAGAGCAAAACAGTTTTTATTTTTAATTAAAAATCGCTTAATTGCATGGCCCACGTCGATCAGCCTCCGACCAAAGAGGTTATTTCCCCGAGGTAAATCGGTTACCCTTTGGCAGCCATTATTATGGTAATTGCTGAATTATCGGTTAACGAGCGCGAGATCTACGTGTTTTGTAACCGATACAGTACTGATACGGAGCCTTTTAAATTATAATAAATCTCTTACACGTCTTGTTTTGATACTATCGAAGTAGTCGAGATAGCTTGTTATGTTACGTAATAGCTTGTTATGTTACGTAATAGGGGGCGTCTTTATTGCCATTAAGAGGCGGCTAATTATAAATTTACATTGATCAGATATGTAGCTGTTGTAGGCGTACATATATGGGTACTTTATTAAAATTTTTATGACCGAGTCGGGTCATCATTACTCATTATTTAAGTATAAATAATGTTAAATGCTATGCAAATATTAGGTAAGTAGGGCTACGGAGCCGCGGAAGACTTAACGGGTTGCCGGCGCTCCGGCTCGAAGTGCAGGAGTAGGAACGGGGTGGTTTTTAGTCAGTAAGAGTCTGACACTCCCTCTCGCCTCACCCGGGCGGGAGGGGTCATTGGATGATTTTCCCCCCTCAAAAAAAAGGTAAGTAGGGCTGTTTACAATATAAATGTCGTTTATTATTTACTGAGAATCTAAGGCCCTAAGGCTGTCTTACTTATTTTTTGAACTAAAAATAATGTTAACAAACATTTTCTAAGAAGTTCTATTTTAGTATTTCAGTTCTAAGTTCAGATAACACGAACCATTTTCTGTTTGAAATCAATCTAGAAAACTAATAGAAAATCTATTTACTTGTCTGCACTTGAAAAGAAATAGAAAATATCTTTGGTTTCCTCGGCTGTTTGTATAGGTACTAATAATAATAGGAATTTGGGATATGTTTTTATTTGAAACTAAAAAGAGATAAGGTCAAATGTCCAAAGTATGATGGAAGCGAATATTCTCGATAACGAACTTTATAGGGATTTGTTCGAAGAGATTCCCTACAAAGGATGGTAAAGGAACAGATGACAAAAACGTATCTTAGCTCCTTTGGACAAATAGACACGTTTATGTAAAAACCGGCCATTTATACGGTCCAATATGATGCCACGTTATATGAGGACACTTTCTATTCCCATCAGCTCCCATTCTCATTATCTTCACGACATTATTCCGGCACTCTCGTTACACCCTCAATATTCCTGGGCCAGCTATAATGGTCCAATAAGTTAATTAAGTGGAGATTTCCTTCCAAGAGCCGCGCCGCGCACCCACTGTGGAGGGGCTGTGAGCCTCGTAAAATTAATTAGCCTTAAGTAATTTATTTTGTTAATTTATTGCCGGAGGAACAATGTGAGGTTGCGATATGAATTTTGGTGTATTCTGTATTGTTGGCTGTTTTGTTTTCTTAGCGTTCGTAAGCTCTGTTTTGGGTGAGATAGCGTAGTACCTCCTAGCCCCCCTCTTGTAGTTACTTTTGTTAGATTAGGTGGACTTTCAACTGTAGTATTAGATTTATTAATGGTTTGTAACTTAACTATAGATATTTTTATGTTTTGTGTATGTTCAGCGAAGACTTGATTATAAAACTATATGATACGATACTTCTACATCAACAAGACATGTACAGCGTTGGCGTTTCAGGTGCCTTATTTCTTCAGCAACATATTACAAATCTGCTATTATTAAAATCTTCAGTCTAGACCGTTGTACTTTACATACGTCAGGTAACAAGAAAAGTGTGGGAAGTCCACAACCTACTTGCTCATTAACATTACATGTTAAAAATCAAAATGTATATTAATGAGCTACCCCGTGGTATAAAAGGGTGGGGTTTGTTGTACAGAGCACATTCCAACCCCATCGTCTGGGACTTACACACCAAGTTAAAGTACTTCAGTTTAATTCTTCAAAGATGATGAAGTTTGTGTTGTTCGCTGCTGTGCTGGCGTGCTGCGTCTACATGTGTGTGGCACAAGTCAGGGGTGGTATCTACTGCGGCCGACAGCTCTCCGAGACGCTGGCGAACCTGTGCTGGGGCCCCGAGCTCAACAAGCGCAGCTGGTGGGTGCCGCCGGCGGGCGCGCTGGCTGGCATGCGCGGCAAGCGCGGCCTGGTGGACGAGTGCTGCAGCAAGTCCTGCACTATAGATGAACTAATGATGTACTGTTAGATAAGGTGAAATGATGTTTGACTGATATTGTGATGATGTAAATATACAAGCGATGTTTAAACTGTAGATATTGTTTTATTAGTCCTAACTCCAGTCTAGAGGGATCTTCTATTCTAATATTGTAAGTACCGATGATAGCAGGCTTACTTAGTCCAATCTGCAAACAGATTGCACAGAGCTTGGTTTTGATATCTGTAAAAATACTTAAATCAAACTGTAATCCTAATAATACCGTGTTTCACAGACAAATCCCATTTCCTAACCCCGCTGCAATAACAGTACTTTCCTTAATAAATACTGTGTGCCCAGCTCGGTCAGTCGTGCCTAATGTAAAGCCGTTCAATAAGCATCACTTGCTAACAAACGATATTGTTGCATTAACACACTATTACCATACATTATCTTACTATTATATTACACTACAGACACTCGGAACAACTTGCTCTCGACCGTTATAGATATAATTATGTCCGGAGCGACGCGGCGTGGTAAAAATACTAAATAATGATTACAATCGTTAGTTTCCAAGACCATTAAGTGTTTAATAAGTAAAATAGAAGACGGTAACTATAAACCAAAGTATGTATTTCATTGATTTTTAACCTTATTTTTTCGCAATAAAGTATATAACATTGTCGTAAGATGTAAAAAAGATAGTTCAACTAACTAACATATTTTCCTCGTTCTAGCAGCACCTTTTAATAATCTTGCTTTACTTAGACTAATCAGATGTAGAGGTATATTTTATTGATTGTAACTTTATAACTTATCTGCGTGAAAGCGTGGCGTAGTATGAATGCGGCGTAGCATCGGCGCCTGCGCAGCTGACGTTCAAACTGACAGGTGGCGCGATCAATCACAGTAATCCGTGAAGCCGATTCAATTCCCGACTTAAGATGGTCGTTCATTGATCCGTAACTGTAATGTTATAAATAAAAACATGTTTAGTAAATACGAAGGGTTTTCACACCTAATAAAGTCTTTTATGGATGAGATTTTTTGATATGGGAATTAAAAATTTATGTAAACGTTTGAGTTTTTCATTTTCTTGGTAACAAAACGTTAAGGCTTTTTTTAAATACATTGTGTGTCAGAAAGAGAGAGAGAGAGAGAGAGAGAGAGAGAGAGAGAGAGAGAGAATAACATTTACAAAACGTACCATGACATCACGCCTTTTATCGATTTTTTATCAATGTAGGCAGAGGTGCACATTACGGCACTTAATGCGACTGTACCATGTAACACCCACTTTTCACGATTTATATTATGAGTCCCATGTAATAGGGGGTGAACCTATTGCCATATACCGGGCGCATTTCTAGATTCCGTACTACAGAGATTTTTTTTTAAAACGTGGTATTACTTTGCCCGATCTCGAGACCTCTTGCCCGGCAGTCGCACTTGCGACTACCCTGCCAGCGAGGCAGTCAGAGAGACAGATATCATTTTAATATCTACACAAAGCACTATATTTATATATTCTAGATAGATTTGGTGTACTAAGAAAATTACGGCAATTTTCTTTGGACTTTGTAGTCTGAAATAAATGATTTTTTTTAATTATTTACTATTTCAGAACGTATGTAAAATTTTCAGAAACGGAAAATACCAATAGCAACTCCTAATTGAATATACTTCTAGGAATGTAGACTTAAAAAAAACATTCCATACACGTGTAATGATTTTTATCAATCAAATTACCTTCTCCATTATGCAAATCAATCCATAATCTCCCAAAAGGCGTGACATTATACTAATGTATTGATCAACAATTAATTGGCAACAACAACAACTGTTGATTCGTTGACAGCAAATGATATGTGTAACTCCAAGTACTCTAACAACAGATACATCTGACACCCGATGTCGGATTAGCTGACACTGTATTAATTAACATGTCATTAACAATTGGAGACTTGATCTCTGTTTTGTGTAGATATATGTAGGTGGGTATGAAAGATGATGCTGTATTGTTATTTGTGTATTGTTGATATTTGTTTTAATATATGAGTTAACTAGTAAGTAATACGTATTGGCTTTGTTAGTGATATTTTCCTTGAGTTTACGACTGAATTTGTTAGTTTTCAATATTATGTTTCGAACGGTTTCGCGTTCTCAAAGAATTTGGTAAAGATTAATAAGTTGGTTCCTATTCATATAAGAAAAGTAATCAAATAATAATAAAAGGCTTTGTCTTGAACTGAAAATCAAGGAATCACGCTAGAGCCCAAACGGCTCATCGGAATCTTCTTTGTATGACGTAGGCGTATGATAAGGGGGTCAAAAGTGGGGTCAAAGTTTGTATGGAAGAACTAAATTCTGCTTGATGTTATTAATCCACGGAAGAAGTCTTAAGCAAAAGCTAGTCATTTGATAAAAGAACTGGAATAAAATACACATATATATGGCTACACTTTTAGTAACCCCCTTAGCAGAATTTCAAACACTTTTTAACTGTATCTTACGAATGTGTTAGTGAGAGGGTTTGTTGAACATTACTTAAGCACGATATCATATAAGTTTATGTTTGTTACATTACATTATAATACAATCCTTTACCTACTAAGACTAATACGGAAGAGGTATATCACAACAAGTTTACAAGCCAGTCGAGTCTCGTCAACCGTATCACATTGTAATTTCGCTCCACATAACTTTGAGAAATTAATCCGATGCGCTAACACTTGCCTCCTGACTCCGTCCGTCATCCCACACTAAATTAGACGACACGCTACTAATTAGCACGTCATTATAAAATACCCGTGTCATTTGTTTAGTTGTTACGGCCACAATGCTTATACTGAAGGTTGTACGAAGGAGTTTTAAGATATTTAACTTGTTTTTAGAAGTAGATTTTAACATGTAGCGGTGTGTAATACTTAAATAAATTAAGGAGATTCACAACTAAGCTAAAAGTGAGTGTAAAATGGGTCGTACATTTTGTACGTACATCTGTAGTTAATCCTTCAAGATGAAACGTGATGGCAATACGTAACCACGTTAGAAATAGATGTGGAACAGTTTGAGATTAAGTGCCATCTATATCGAGCATACACCTGAATGTTTGACAGGATGTTTCCAAAACATTTTATACGTTTTATCTAAAACAAGTTTTCTGATAGCGGTTTCCTTTTAGTACCGATATATTATGATATTTGTATTGTAGTCTGTATTTACCAACTCGGCGAGACAAGATAGGGTTGTGTAAGTTGTTTAAGTTGAAACTGTTGAAAGAATATGTCTGGATTCAACAACAGGTCTGGTTGAACCAATTTAATCCTCGAGTCATTAAAAGGCAATGAATTTAGCATCGTCTTAACAATAAATTAATCGGTTTACAAGTAATAAATGAGCAGGTTTAGTGGTGCTGACTAGACTTGTATATTGATGCTGTCTGGCTCTAGGCTCTCTACCTTAATGTCTTTTTTAAGGGCAATAGAGGTCGATGTTGGAATGGAAATAGCTTCAGGTGAATCATTTGTTAAAGTAATTTATAGCAATGATAATTTTATTCATGAGGCTTATCCCAGGAGTGACAAATTATTTTTAAATCCTGTTGATTCCAAATAAATTTCTCATTTGGAAGCAATATTACTTGAGGAAATATCTTCATTCTGCCGGTAAACGTGTCCCGCGGAATTAAATCAACTGAAGCTCGATTGCTAGACCATAACAATAGTACGGTTGTAGTGTATCGCTGGCCGGTAATTGGTGGCGCAGTAAACGTCATCGTATATCGTTTACCGAGTGTTGATACCGCGGTACTGGCAACATTCGCCTCTTTAGCTCACGATGAGGTGAGGAGATCTGTGTGGGCCGCACTTTATTACCATTTGTAAGCTGTTTATCGCTTCGCACTTCTTAAGGAGCGATGAGAATTCTAAAAAGGTTTTAATAATAATAATCTGTGATGATTAAAGGACTCTGATGTCAGCCAATAAAAGTTTCGTACGAATATTCTTCTCGTCTCGCCGCGTGGACATTTACGGTCCTCGATGTTCCGTCGACTAAACACAGGAGACAACAACACATAAACCCAGCACCAAAAGCGAACGATCTCAAATCACAAGTTACAGCATTAGTTTTACGACATAGATACACCATAAAAACCCCGTAAAGAAATAACTAAACATCCATAATAATAATTTACGGCGGTGTGTGATCGGGTGCAGTTTCTAAATAAAGCCAATTTACTGGTGTAGTAAACTCCATTATTTCTGTAGCTAGCTCGGGGTGTAAATTAATATTATTTGCTTCTTATTCTGTCCTCGTATCCGTTTTATCCCGCTGCGGCCGGCAGAGGTCACTGGAAGCCGCACTGTTTTACTTCGGCTAATATCTTCTAGTTTGCGGAGCACCAGGTCTCTTCCAGATGTCGTGTAACGGCTTACTAGGTTTTAGTTCTCAGAATATTTTATTACTGTCTCTCTGGTTCCCGAGTTAGCATAAAACAGAAGCTGGATCTGTGACTTACATTAAATTACATTTTCTACTCCAGCAGCGAGAGAGTAAATATCGCGATGAAATCTGTAAAATGAAATCCTTTTTATAATCCCGATGTGTAAGCGGCGAGTGCCACTTGGGGAGCAATCATAAAATCTAATATTCCTCGGTTCCATGGTCTGGCGTAAATGAATATTATTCACTTTGCTTGTTTTATGTGCTGTCTGAGGCTCGCTCGTAAGATTCCTCACAGTAGTCTCGCCCTGTCGGCAGTATAATGCCACGGGGACTCTTTTGAATTTCTAATACGACCATTGCATTTACTATTGTTGAATAATTGTGGACATGAATTGTTGAGTGTCGTATGTCACTGGAATATTTTATATCTTCAGAGAAAGATTTGCAAATATTAGGCTCTTTCCAGCATATAACTTTGGATTGAAGTTGACCAAAATGGGATCTTTTAAAATATTGTAAAGCATAGCAATATCTTTAGACTTCCTTTTCGAGACGAATCAATATTTAAAATCGGTGTATCTCGGAACGAAATGAATTTCTTAAAATGATTACGACTCACTCAACATCTAATAGCAGGTAGTTACACCGCCATCTTGTTGTCATTTTTTTTTAGTTTCCTTCGAGTCGCGGGTTCTCACTCAATGGACAACGATTTACGGCAGACATCGTGGCAACAAAAAGAACCTTTTTTCAAAATACGAACGCGACGAGTCATTCATAAAAATGACCTTATAAAGGCATTAACTCCAAACATGTTTTGAAGTAACATGATCTCAATCATTGTAGACATAAGGTTTCATATGGTTCGTCATAAAAGTTGTAGTATTTTTTGTAGAAGTTTGTTTAGGATCGTTTAGTTCGATATATCGGTTCCTTATTTTTTTTAGTTGACAAAATTATTTGCGGTTAAAATGAGAAAAGGACATTTAGAATTGAAATTCATTTTGGGATTACGGGTGTAAATAAAATGTGCTCCTTTCTTATGGTGGCCACCGCCGCGCCGCGCCACTGATAGAAAATAATGTTCATTTGCTTTATTTATATTTTACGATTCCAGTGATTTACGTTACTAGCTTTAAATAGATTATGTGGCTTGAATACACTCTTTTCAATTAACATTTATTATTAAATTAAATTGATTTCTGTAGGTTCTGTTTCTTTTTGAAGCCTAAATGGCTGCCTATAACTTAGAATTAGCTCTGGTCATTTAAGTTCAGACCAAAATAAAAGGTCAATACACAATCCAACAAGTTAATTACAAACTAACATTGTTTTACGACGTGTACACGTAAACAGAGCTGTGCTGGCTGAGCCACGAGCCACGGGCACGGGCCACGGAGCCATAACACGCTAACATTGTTAATACGCGTAAATATTTGTGTGTCTGTCTATATGTTTGAGGGCCTATTGCACCCGCTTTGTTTCAAATTATGTTATTTGTAACGTTACGAGCCCGTAATGTAACGGTTTCTATGCAAGTTTGTTCTAAACTGTCTTGTGTTACACAATTTATTGGTTAGGGCTGCTAGAGTTTGCATTTTAAAGTTTAATGTCTTTGTTCTTTAAAGGAGAATGTTTCAGGATTAGGTGTTGCTATTTTCCAACATTATTATTACATTAATTACATACAGCCACTATATGAAGATCGCTGATGTTGCATCCCCACCAATACTTATTATTTTAATTAATTGCTGATGCACCTTTGACGTCAAATGATTTTGCAAGTTGTTGTTTGTTCAATAAATTGTAAGAATTCTATTATCCTACTTCGAATTAGAATCATCATTCATATGGTTAATTTTGTATTATATATTCAGCAATTAATTTAATTTAAAATCATTTCGGTTTTTTTTCTATACTCCGATTGCAGTAAATGTAATTCAGTAGAGAGCATATTTTTATAGCAATTGTTTTCATTAAGCTTCGTCGACAACAATAACTTTAATTGCAATTTCATCCGTTATTCCTTTATCAAGAAATTCCTATTCATACCTAATAGACAGAGACAGGAACAAAGGTCATGATAACACGATCACTCAGTATGTTTGTTTGTCCCCCTAATAACTCATGTCATCGTTCCGAGCCGTCATTCCAATATTCGTCATTTCAAATGTAACGGTTGATGATCACAAACAATGGCTCGAGCCAATATGGCGGCTTCGCGAATGCTTTATGGTTCTTTGTTAGTCAACGACATTAAACTGACGAGTGTTTGTACTGAGTATGTCATGAACACTTGTACAGTTGCACATCTGGTAGGTAATGTGCAGTTTTAGGTGTTTTAAATTTCGTTGTGGGTTTTATACCTGTGTTTTATTCAATGTCAGGGCTATTTCTAATCTGGGACCGAGGACTTTTTTGCCTACCAATCCTTCTCACCTTACTAAAAGCAGGAAGCCATTTAATGATTGTCCTTCCTGTAAAAAAGGGCTAAAGTTCACAACATAATGAACTTTAAGTACGACAGCCAATAATTAACTCCTTATACCAACAAACCTAAAAAAAGTACAAAACCGATTGTTTCGACAATGCAACAGCTTTCAATTACCACCGACCGTAAAACACATTCCGAAAACATGATTGCATTTTAAAACAATGACTAATCACCCCTAATGTGTTGTTCCCAAGTTTATTGATGCTGGTACTGAAGAACAGATGCAACTCTTCAGTATTGCTACATTTATGTTAGCAGCTCTCAAACACGTTGTTAATTTGCCCCAAGACGCATTAGCCGGACAAATGTTTACACAAACTTTAAGCTCACACTTTAGATTGTTGCCAATATTTGTTATAAAACACTAACTTAGTTGCTTGTTTGACTACCAATATGAACAGTACATTCTCTAACGTCCGGCTTACTGAAATTAAGGATACTAACATGTGAGGATATTAGAGGTGAACGAGTGATGAGGAAGTGTTGGCTGTGGGTGCAGGATAGGCGTTAATAATATCTTATACAACTTAGCACTGAAAATCTGAACTTTGAGAAGTTCCCTTTTTCACAGGTCAACAATCTGAATCTAGTTTGTTAGTAAACATTGCTTGATAATACCAAACAAACGGACAAAAAAACATTTGAAGTCAACGTGTTTTCAGGAAAACTGCAATAAAACATGTTACGAATATATCTTCAGTTATGAAACTGTGTAAACACGACACGCGCGCCATCTGGTGTCAGAAGTGCTTTGTTCTAGCTTTACTACTTCACACCTGTTTGTATTTACGGGTGAGTAGCATTAGTTGTGGCCGGCGCTAATTGACTTGCAAATGTCAGAGCTATAATTTATTATGGAAATTCTAATAACAAGACAGGAACTGTTCTTATGTGGTCCACGATGAGTGTTTATACACCAAATGCTTTCGATGACACTGAGGATTACAATAAGTAGCCTTTCTTTTTATTCAATTGTAAATAATCTAGCCTAGATCTCCCTGTTTATTCTTATCCTAGTTTAAACATTAGTTTGTACTTTGTTACTCAAGAACTTTCATTTTTAGAGATGTCTCTTTCTGGACAAGGGGTCTCGGGTTCGATTCCCGGGTCGGGCAAAGTATTACTGGATTTTTAGATATTCTCAGTAGTAGCACGGAGCCTGGAATTGTGCCTGGTATATGGCAATAGGCTCACCCCCTATTACATGGGACTCATAACATAAATAGTGAAAAGTGGGTGTTACATTGTACAGTGGTATAATGTGCACCTCTGCCTACCCCTTCGGGGATAAAAGACGTGATGTTTTGTTATGTCTCTTTCTGGACACATACTGAGGGCCTTGTAACTATTTCCATCAAACCAACTTTATTTATTAGTAACTATAATTTAGTAGTGGTTATAAAGAATCAACAAAATATGAATAAACAAGGTCTTTAGAGGATTCCAAAGAGTTGTTGGAAGCCATCACTCATTGGTAAGATATAATAACTTTGTGTCTCGTGTTTACATCCGTTTCTATTTAAAGTTTAATAGTTATGCGGTGGGAATGTAGGTCTCGATGTTTTTATTCGTTTCTGGCTAAGAATAGAGCTGCATCTCTTCCGCGGGTGAATCAGGTGCAAGGAGTTTCTACCTGGGAATTAATGATGGTGGGTGCCAAATTCGAATTGTTTTTTTTTTTATTTGAAGTGTGTTTCTTTGCATATTCTATGTTGTGATGAAGGAAGGAAAAACATGTGTGTCAATTTAGGTGTTACTCGGATTAATGAGATTAAATTATAATGAAATTCATAATTTGACATTTTCCCCTGGATGGAAACGGTCTCTGAGTTTCTATAATATTTATTTAAATGCCACTATTCATGAACTTTAAAATGAAATTAGTAGTTGATACATTATCATAGTTATATTATATCAAACATCGGAATAAATCTAATTATAATTCAATTACTACTAATTCCAATCTAGTAATTACGATACAATGATCATTAATCTCCTTTGTTTGTAGCAAATAAATCTTAATTTTAACTTCGTAAGGATAAGGTTTAGTTTCGTTTGTAGTTTGTTGTGTCTATTGTGTTGGATGACGGATGTGAAAATAATGGGTAAGCAGAGACCGTGGTGTTGTGTCTTGGATTATATTGTTATGTAATTATGGCTATATTATTGTCGTTTTGTTTGTTCATTGGTTTTTGTTGCTCAATGAGACCATTTGTGTAGTCTATTGCGAATGGTACAGAATCTATTTATTAGGTAGTAAGAGCGGTTTAACAAACAATAATAATAGTTCTTTACAAGGCAGGCACCTACTTTTAATGAATCTTACATTTTAAAATTGATAACATAATACATAAAATAACATCACGCCTTTTATCCCCGAAGGGATAGGCAGAGGCGACATTATGCCACTGTACAATGTAACACCCACTTTTCACTATTTATGTTACGAGTCCTATGTAATAGGGAGTAAGCCTATTGCCATATACCGGGCACAATTCCAGACTCCGTGCTACTACTGAGTTTTTTTTTAAAAACCCAGTAATATTTTGCCCGACCCCGGAATCGAACCCGAGACCTCTTGCCCGGCAGTCGCACTTGCGACCATTCGGCCAACGAGGCAGTCTAAAGAGAGCAGTTTAAAATTGATATATGTTAGAAAATAAAATTCTTCATTTCGTTATACCTCTTATCTTACTCATAATTCAAGTTAGTGTGTAGAATTCATGTTCATGGATTGAACTCCTTTGACTCAATGTCTAGGAGTGGACTGCACGAGGCTGACGATGAGAGGATGAAACTAATCTTTATCTTGTTTGTTCCAGGTAATCTATTGAACTCATCGCATGTACTCACTCTTCGTTACTTATTAGTAAGTACATTATCATACGTGCATAACTTCACACCTGTCTCCCATGGGGGTAGGCAGAGTATGGACTTTAAGTATGTGAGAGCCATGCTTCAACAAGAATGGGCCGGCTCGAACGGAGTGATACCACGGCGTCACATAAACCCGACGTGAAACAACGCTTGCATTGTGTTTCGTCGTATGAGTGACGTCACGAGAGGCCCAATTACCTCTCCAGTCTTCCCAATCTCCGGATCCTCCACAATCCTCAAATTCCCAATTCCCAAAAAGCCGATAACGCACTTGTAACGCCTTGGTGTTCCAGGTGTCCATAGGTTACGTACGTTACGTACTTAGCTAAAATATGTTTTTTACCTGTTATGATTTTATATATTATACATATAAGAAATGGGAGAAAAATAAATAAACAAATTATTAATATTAAATTATTATAGGTGACGCCGATTGCTTACCATCAGGTGATCCGCCTGCACGTTTAACGGTGTATGACATAAAAAAAAATGGATCGCCAATTGCTACGATTCTTACATACCTCTTTCGCTTCATCAACAGTCATCTTTTCATGCATGCTCGTCGGTTAAGGTTATTACATCATCAATATTTACTACAAATTCGTACATATACTGTAAAAAATATTGTAACCGCATTTGCAAATTTGATGAGTTCAACCGATTTTACTGCGGGTTCATAAACTCATGAATTTCAGTCGAAGCTTCAAGTAAATACTTGGAATGAAATATTTACATAATACATACACGATAAACATGTACCTACGATAAGTACACATATGTATTATTTGTGTATTGAAACCGTAACTTCCGTATGATTATATTTGTTCAAATAATTGCTCAATCATCGGTTACCTGTGTGAGTAATTTATCGAATTATTGAACGTTAATTTATTTGTTTGTTTCCTTATTGTAGGTATATAAACTTATTGGTACTTAATGTTAATTACAAGAGGCGCCTGTTGCCCAGGAAAGGAAAGTTATTAATAGTTCACTAGTAGATCGTAATAGCAATAGTGCTTATAATTATGGTTGAGATTGAAATGCCCATTACTCGATACATTAACTAATCGTGCAGTGTAAGTGACCCTTTGTTTGTGCAGAGAAAAATAAAGACATGCATTTTTATGCTTATCTTAAAAGTATTATAATTCTAAAAAATCAACAATCCGAGCAGTTTTTGCTAACAAAATAGGTGTCTAATACAAAGTGTGAATGTATAGCAAAGAAATAATTACGTCACCTAAAATAACCAGGTTTAGACCACAATGCTATACCTATTCTTCGTGTAAGCAACAGTTTTAAGTGTTTGTTGAAACATAATAAATATCTACACTTGTGTAGGAGCACCTACCTACCAATTCTATACACACAGGTAAGTAGCCATCCATTCAAGATTTACTTTGAAGTTAGACATAATAAACAAATGTTTCCGTTCCCAATCCATTACAGGATAAACAAGAATATCTTAAGTACATAAGTGAGCTCGCTTTTCCCATGAATTCCAAGTATTTACAGGAAGAAATAAATTAAACAAAAATGGCCGTGCTATTTCGTATATTTAACATCGCTGACAATTAAAATTTCGCTCGTCACAGAGTAAATTATGTCCGTTCAAGACTTTTTACATCTGTGACATTATTGTATTAAGTATAGTCTGTGGTTAAACGAAGATTCTTCGAGCGAGTAATAACGTTATGCACTTTCGCAAGTACGGGTTACAAAAAATGGCCATAATAAAACTAATCATTGGAAAAAGCAATATTTCCAATTCAGACACCCAGACACTTCAGAATTTATGAAGAAAAACGAGTCACTGAAAAACAAACTTAGAACCCTAGCTATATTTCAAGTCAATTATTTAGTAAAAATAATATTGAATTAAATTGGATAATCTAAATGTTCTTCGCTTCAAAAAGTAGTAACTCAAACACGAACATTTTGATTACATTAGCTCTGCCGCTGATTTCCTTTGGGTACTCTGAACTTGTTCAGTTTAATACAAAAATAACTTTGTAACCGCTTGTTTAATAATAGATACCTAAGTATTAGCTCTGATCCTTTGTAAATAATACATTACATAAAAATAAAAATTAAGCTTGTTATAAACTAATTTAGGTACCTGGAATCAGTATCTGCGGACCGTACTTTCCGGCCGACCGGTCGCAATGACCATCTTGCCAACTCGTCATTACAGTATTGGCAAAAACTTTAATAACCCATTGTTTGTGACCTAACAACAATCGCGCCGCTCAGACGTACACGGGTATTTTAGACCCAATTGTTATTTCATCTGGAGATAATTTAGGGTTACAGTAAATTCCGAATGATATTCAAGTGTGTCAATTCACGGATCACCCATGTGTGAACAATGATGTATTTAACTTGCGTCTGTGTGTGTAAATGAGGTGTAACTTTTTTCCAAAATTTGATCGATGGTCTGATCTGATCTTGAATGTCATTAATGTCAAATATAACTGAAGTTTGGAAGGTGGACGAGTTAATGTGTGACTGGGAAAAACTTGTTGGTAGCGGTGAAGGTTACGCACGTGCTTTTGTCGTTCCTACGTTTTTTCTGTTATTTTTAGTGTTTTTATCCATAGTGAACTGAATTGAAAACCTTTTAGTTCTGTGTTGTTGTGTTTTTAACTGTGTGTGTAATCTTTAATAAGGTATTGGTTGTTGTAAGTGAAGGTAACCACTTGTTCCCTCGTTAAGCTCCGAAATGGACGAGGAGAAACCACCTGACCCTCCTGATAAATCCCCCCAATATGAAACCGAATCAATCCTCACGATCATCCTTCCTCCCAACACCCCGGAATCTGAAACAATGGAGTTAGAAACCGCGAACAGCAGGAAACGACATGCCGGCTCCCCTCCTATCTCCCAGAATAATCCCCCAAAATTGGCTAAAAGTACTCACGGTAGACAGTGCTACACGGCCAGGGATAACCCCCCATATATGGTTTATGTATCCCTTAGGGATTCCCAGACGTCTGGAACCACGCTACACCCTGTTAAGTTTGGGATGTTTTTAATGAAACACGACATTAACAATGTTAAAATTGGTGGTGTCAAACGGCTGGGTAGGAATAGAGTATCGGTCGAGTTTGTGTCTCACCAGGATGCAAACAGTTTCTTAGTGAACGGTATGGTGGCTCAAAACTACGTGACTTCGATCCCACAATTTAATATTACTCGAATGGGCATTGTAAGGGACGTCCCTGTCGCGTGGACAGAGGACGAAATAATTGGTAATATCAGGGTTCCCGCCGGGTGTGGGGCTGTGATAAAAGCTAGGAGGATGAATCGAAGAGTTACATCTACAAATGGTACTGAATGGAAGCCTACGCAAACTGTAGTGCTAACTTTCGATGGTCAAACCCTACCCAAAAAGGTGTTCTGTTTTTATTCAGCACTGCCGGTGGAATTGTACTCATACCCTACCATACAGTGTTATAACTGTTGTCGTTTTGGGCACACCCGCACCCTTTGCCGCTCCAAGCCGCGTTGTTTCAGATGTGGCCAGGATCATCCAGGCGATGGATGTCAGATTTCAGCCGAGATTGCCCATTGTATCAACTGCAATGGCAATCACTTTGCTAACGACAAAGCTTGTCCTGAGTTGGGTCGCCAGAAGAGCATTAAAGCATTAATGGCGGAAAAATCAATCTCATATACGGAAGCAAGCCAAGTTTTCCCAACCGTTAAAAGGTCTTATGCTGAGGTCTCAAGATCAGCCAACCTTATAGATTCATCTCCCAACAAAACTCCATCCCAACAAAGAGTGTCCTACAAAAAAACAGTCCAACTCAAACCTAAATCACATGCGCCCCTCTCTCCTAGCTATGATAAGAAGGCCCATCGGGCCCTTATCCAAGACCACTCTTTCTCCCCATCTAAAAATGGTTGCGCTTTCCCTGTGGAATCCGGAACCAATACTCGTAGCTCCAAGTACATCCTAAATATAGTCTCTGATATGCTTATGGCAGTACTAGTAAACCCTGCCCAAAATATACCTGACCACGTCGCACACAAACTTTCTACAATTCTAGATTATATCTGTAACATTCCATCCTCTAACACTGCTTCAGTGGAACGTGAGGAGTACTCTTCCCAGGAAGAGTGACTTACTCCACTTGATAAATAAATTTAAACCATCGATTTGTGGCATTGCTGAGACATGGCTTCAACCGAATATTAATTTCGGGATCCCGTGTTTCAGTGTTGTCAGACATGACAGATCTGATGGTTATGGAGGGTGTGCTTTGTTAATTAATAACAAAGTGCCCTTCACCCAGATCCCTCTACCCTTCGTTGGCGATGACATAAATGTTGTCGCTGTTAAGGCTGAGGACATAAATGTTTTTGTATTTTATATTGCTCACCCTCATGTTGATCACATTATGTTAATTAAAAGTTTACTAACCTTGGTAAGTGGCCCATTGCTTATAATGGGTGACTTCAACTGCCACCACTATAGATGGGGTTCAGATGTATGCGATAATGTAGGTATTGAATTAGTAGAGATGCTGGACGAACTCGAATTGTGTGTCATCAATGATGGCAGCCCTACTCGTAGGTCTGCATTTGGTCAAAGAAACAGCTGTGTGGACTTGACCTTCTGCTCGCCTGCTATGGCTGGCGTGCTTAATTGGAGTTGTTTGAATTTGACCTATGGTAGTGATCACTATCCTATCATAATTAAACACCTGTCAAAATCTATTCCAGATAAACCCCTTCCCCCCCTATTAAAATATCGTTTGAATGCAGCTGATTGGGATCTTTATTCAAAATTATTAGACCACCGTATCTCCTTCCTTTCACCAATTAATCCTGAGAATGCTTTGGAGTGTTTCTCAAAATTTTCGGACCTGATAGCCTCCACTGCTGAAGATTGCTTTCCGGTGAAAAACGCACCGAAAGGCAAAATCCCTTCTCCGCCATGGTGGGATAGTGAATGCACTGCCATGATAAGGGCTAGGAATGAGGCTGAAAAGACATATAACCAAGATATGAACCTGGAAAACCTCATAAATTTCAAGCGAATTTTGGCTAAGTCAAGGAAATTGTTCAAAAAAAGAAGAGACAAGGGTGGCAAAGATTTTGTGGTTCTCTGAGCCCATCCACTCCAGTATCTACAGTTTGGCAGAGAGTGAAAAATTTCAGGAACTCCACCAAACCTCCCACTATCTCGATTTTACCCGAATCTCTAAGTAACAGATTTTTAAATAGTATTGCTCCAGTATATGTTCCCAGTGCAGACGAGTGCTGCCAGAGACCCTATGACGAAACACATGAACCGCTCGATTTGGAGTTCTCTTATGAAGAGCTCCAAACGGTACTCAACCATGTCAAGGACTCGGCACCAGGGATTGATGGGTTCCCTTACTCCTTCCTATCTAAGGCAGGAACTAAAACAAAACAATACTACCTTGACTTGGTCAATTTTTGCTTTACTTCAGGCTATATTCCTCCTACTTGGAAGGTTCAGGTTATCATGCCGCTGTTGAAAGCTGGCAAGGATCCTGGTGATCATAAATCCTACCGACCTATCGCTCTATCGTCCGTACTTATTAAAACCTTTGAACACCTCATTAAAAACCGCCTTGAATGGTTGGTTGAAAGCCGGGGGCAACTTCCGGCGACTCAGTTTGGCTTCAGGAAAGGTCTGGGTACGGCTGACAGTGTGGGCGTCCTCACGTCAGCCATCCGACTGGCCCTTAGCAGGCAGGAGTCGCTGGTCGCGGTCTTCCTGGACATCTCAGCGGCCTATGATTCTGTCCTCTTACCCCTTCTCAGGCAGAAACTGCAAGAGCTGAGAATCCCGAGTGGGATTTGCCGAATTATAGGCTGTATCCTCTCCAATCGTACCCTCCAATTGAGAACTCCTGAGGATAACCCAGTACAGAGGTCCTCCTGGACAGGTTTACCTCAGGGGTCAGTCCTTAGTCCTATCCTTTATAACATATATACCTATGACCTCCCCTCCTGTTTAAATTTTAACTGTAATGTCCTTCAGTACGCTGATGATATCGCATTAATGGTCACCAGCAACTCTATAACAGAGGCCGCTCACTCCATCAATGTCTCTTTGTCCTCATTAAACCAATGGCTTCTCAATCACGGGTTATCTTTAAGTGCCCCAAAAAGCTCGGCTGTCATTTTTACACGCAAACGACGCACCCCGGATCTTCGTATAGAGATGGACGGTCAGACTATCCCGATTAAAAGCAGCGCTAGATTTTTGGGAGTCCATCTCGACTCAAAGATGTCTGGGGTGGACCACATAAACACCGTAGTTGGTAGGTGTGAACGCTCAGTATCGATACTCAGAGCTCTGGTTGGGGTATGGTGGGGTGCTCACCCCTCTTCATTGAAGCTCATATACAATGCATTGGTCAGAAGTGTAATGGACTATTGTTGCTTCCTTATTGTACCTTGCAATAAGGAAGCATTAAAAAACTAGACTCCATTCAGGCCAAATGCCTTAGAATAATTATTGGAGCTATGAAATCATCCCCCATAAACGCTCTTCAGGTTGAATGTGCGGAGCCTCCTCTCAACCTTCGAAGACAATACCTTGCAGACCGCTTCATCTCAAAAGTCCTCTCCCTCTCATCACATCCCCTTCTCCCTATCCTAGATCAAATCCACTGTTCCTACAGCTCCTCTTCTTACTGGAAAAATAAACCTGTCCCTCCCGTGATTGCTAGGTACAGGGAGCTTAAAAACCTCTCTGCACCCATAAGTCAATATCCTGTGCTCCCAGTGTTTTCTTCCGTATATGAGGTTATCCACTTTAGACCAAAGCTGATTTTAGGACTTGGCATTTCGAAATCCACCGTGAATGCTGCAGACGAGTTCAAACGTGCCTTGGACAAATACTGGAGAGGCTGGAATACTTTCTACACAGACGCGTCTAAATTATCCCGAATCGGATGTACAGGAGTGGCAGCGTACTTCCAAAATTCGAGGATCGCTCTCCTCTCCAAGTGTCCCCCGGAGGCATCAGTCTTCACGGGTGAATGTGCGGCCATTCTGGAATCACTCAAATTCATTAGAGCTCACAACCTCAAAAATTCCATAATTTTTTCTGATTCCCGAAGTAGCCTACAGTCCCTCAACCAAGATCAGCTCCATTCCAGAACCCATAGCAGTTTGGTTGTTGAGATAAAGGCGCTTCTTCTTTCCTGCTTCAATGATGGCCTAAACATCGAGATCGCCTGGATTCCTGGCCACTCTGGCATATGCGGTAACGAGTGTGCGGATTCCCTAGCCAAATTTGCGGCGTCGAACGATGTCGAACGTCAACACTACGTGGTGTACGGGTATGATGTACGTGCCGACACCAAACACAAGCTTTTTGAGTCATGGGCTGCAGTGTGGGTGGACACTTCCAAAAGTAAAGGAGCCTACTATGCAAGTGTCCAGCCCGGCATCCGGCGGAGGCCTTGGTTTTCCAAGTACCCTAAGCTCCCCCGCCACACTGTTTCATCCTTGTGCAGACTCAGACTCGGCCATTGTAGTAGCCCAGTCTTCCTCAACAAGATCCGTGTCCGCGACAGCTCGCTGTGTGAATGCGGCCTTGACGAGGGAACTGTAGACCATATATTTTTTTCGTGTCCTTTAAATTCCCAATCTTTTGACCTTTATAAAAAACTCCCCAGTATTCAAATCCCACTTCCAATTAATTTCCACCTCCTTTTAACTCACTTTTCCCCTAAATTAATCCATTGTTTATGTAGATTCATTAATGATAATGAGATTAAACTATGACGGTGACATTTATGTAAATGGTGTATATATCTGTGTGTCTGTATTGTGTACGTCCCCCCAACTATTTTCTCCACCCCTGTACTCATACAGTAAAATAGTTGGTAATGTTTATATGTAATGTTTATATTACTAACCCAATTGTTTTGTCCTTTCAGCTACTAACTACTAAAAACTACCGCAAAGTTAACTTCGACGGCTCATTAATCTGCCGTCACCACCCGACACTGGCAGTATAGTCGACAACATCGTATTGGAGACTCGGTTGCCAAGGAAAAAGAAAAAAAAAAAAAAAAAAAATGTGTGACTGTGTGATTGATGAGATTCAACTTGATAAAGATCTGCATATAAAATACTTAAGTAATAGTACCTACCTACCTTAGTATGCCTCTTTGGGCACTTTGAGGGTAGGGTTTGCCAGTGATTAGTAACAGACAAAACAGTTTTTACGGACACATTTCCGGAGTCTGTTATTATATTAGACTATTTTTGAAATCCCAAATCTCATTATAATACATTGAAAGAACTGGAAATCCATTTTGACGCTTCTTGCAGTTGATCTTACAACCACCTAACTTCTTGCCTCAAGACTGTTTAAACTTAAAATTCCTGTAATTTTCCACAGTTTTTTGGGCAATGACATAAAGCCTGCCGGAGAAGGTGGCATGTTAAGTTTTTGTGTGTTCGGCGACGGTAGCCTTACGTCTGACAAGACACCCGTCGTGTGGCTACAGGTACCCTGGGAATACTGACTGTTGTCTGATGTGGAACAAGTGATAAGGTGATGTGGACTGACTTTCATTTGTTTTTATGTTCATAAATACTGCAAAAATAACTGTTATGTATGTCTGATTGGCAGAGATCTGTTTCAGCATAATTATATAATTTGTTTTAAAAACGGTAATCGTTGTTTCTATCATATTTGGTATAACTTGACATTAATATAATTTTACGTTCAGTTACAGTCTATATATACAGTGTAGTATGTAGTGTATTGTCGAGAGTGATTTGAAAAATAATCTACATGAAGGTATTTATATTAGGGACGTGCAAGAAATATTGTTCAGTATGAATTTTGCTCCTTTGGGAAATTAATGCAATGTTTTGTCTTAGTCTATGCATACAGAATAAGGGAGACTTGGACACACCCTATGTAATGCATCATGTTATATTTTTTAAACATAGAAATGATTTTTTAATATAATAATTATATGAGTTCAAGTTACAAGCAAAAATATTAGCTTTGAGTCAAAATTGGTATAGAACTGTAGAAGAACCTACGTAGTATTTTTCTTTTGTTCTATAGAGAGAGGTAGACACTACATAGCACGACACGTTATTATTAAAAATGAACTAGATTACCTATTTAAGATAATTAACACGCTTTCCATTTAAGTAAATGTCCACATCGAACTAGATCGCTTCAGCCCATGCCTTGTTCCAGAACAGAAGCCTGGTTACTTTCAAAAAAAGTCAAAAAAGTCAAAATCATTTATTTCAATTAGACCAGGATGGCACTTTTGAACGTCAAACAACAAAAATTTATAAGTGAAGCTAGTTGCTCATTCCAAGGCGTAGATTCCTATGGAGAAGAACGAGCAAGAAACTCCATAGGTTACTCTTTTTCAATCAGGTTTACAATACAATTCTCTAGTTACATAGTTTTATTGGTTCGATTATGTGAGAACAATGCAACACCTAAATCCAGTCAGAAAGACTGAAAAAGAAAATAACCTTGAGGATAATAAAATAAAATGATACAGTCTGGAGCTGACCAGTTCCAATCGACGGTGCCCGTTCACGAACATTTGGCGAAACCTAGCACCGCCCAACTCAACCATTTTGTAGGGAATCGAGCGATCCAATGCACGTGCCACCGCCAACGAGATCTTTGAGTGATCATGACAACTCCAAGCTGACATAAATGCAATCTACTAGTCTAATTTGATTTAATTAATTACAGGACTCTCACATTTACAATAAATTGTGCAACGTTTTAAACTATACAAATATTTAAGCAGCATGATTATATTATTACACAAATAGCATTCATTGAACATCACTGTGTTTCATGTATTATCCTGCGGAGCCGGACCAGCCTGCCTCCAAGCACTTTTATCCTCTATATAATCATTTAGTTTGTAGTATGCTTGTGTACATAACGTTTTTTTAATGCATAGTTTAAATTTTCTTTCATTTAGATGCAGTATTTCTTGGGGGATTTTGTTACAACATTTAACACCGATTCCCATGAACGACTTATGTACTTTTGACAATCTAAAAAACGGCGGACTTAATCTATTCTTATGTCTAGTTTCATAATTGTGTCTGTCAGACACTTTACTAAATAAATGTAGGTTTTTCCTAACATACATAATATTTTCATAAATAAATTGACATGGAACGGTCATAATATTGATCTCCCTAAACCTTTCTCTGAGAGATTCGCGACGACCTAGGTTGTATATAGCTCTGACGGCGCGCTTCTGCAAGACAAAGATAGACTCAATGTCAGCAGCGTGTCCCCACAGCAGAATGCCATACGACATGATGCTATGGAAGTAACTAAAGTACACCAGTCTTGCCGTGTCTATATCGGTTAACTGACGGATTTTCCAGACAGCATAAGCTGCAGAGCTTAATCGTCCCGCTAGAGATGTAATATGAGGACCCCATTGTAATTTGTCGTCTACAGTAATTCCCAGGAAAATAGTCTCTTTTACAAATTCCAATTTCTCACTATTCAGTAATATGTCACATTCGTTATTTTTAACGTTTGGCAAAACAAATCTGCATTGCATTTTGTCTTTTTATCATTCAGCACTAAATTATTTATGGTAAACCAGTTTTGAACCTTCATCAGAGCACTATCTACATCGTCATAATTATTTGTACGTCTATTTATTTTAAAAACCAGTGATGTGTCATCAGCAAATAATAACATCTGTGGTTCATTCCGGAATAAATGCGGCAAGTCATTTATATAAGCCAAAAATAGGAAAGGACCTAGTATTGATCCCTGCGGTACACCCATAGATATGCTAGCACCCTGTGAGTTTACCTTATTTACTTGCACCTTAAGTTGCCTATCCCGAAGGTATGATTTTAATTGATTTAGCGATACCCCTCTAATGCCGTAGTGTTCCAGCTTCAGCAAAAGCGTTTCGTGCTCAACACAGTCAAATGCCTTCGAAAGATCACAGAATATTCCAATTGCATCCTGTGCTTCCTCCCATGAGGCAACAACACGTTTTATCAAAGCTACTCCTGCGTCAGTAGTGCAGCGTCCCCTGGTGAATCCGTATTGTTGATCATGAAAGATAGAATTCGTGTTAAAGTGGCGCAGCATCTGAACAAGCATCAGTCTCTCAAACACTTTACTAAGCACTGGTAAAATAGAAACCGGCCTATAGTTATTAGGTTCCGCGCTATCACCGGATTTAAACAATGGAACTACTTTACTGTGCTTCATCAAATCCGGAAAAACCCCTTGATCTATGCTTTTATTAAAAATGAAGCTAAATGAGGCGCTATAGTCTCTATAAAAGCCCTACACACCCTAACCGACATTCCCCAGAGATCTTCAGTCGACTTAACTTTGATATCTTTAAACGCTTTAATGACTGCTTGGGGGTTTGTGTACTGAAACCGAAAAACAGAAGGGCATTCTTTAACATTACTTTTAAGAAGCTCCACTGAAAGAGTTGGAGATGATTTCAACGCTTCTGTAGTTTTAAGCGGTATATTTTTAAAGAAATTTTCAAATTCCTGGGCAACTTTCGAATTTGTACTAATGCGTCCATTTTCGGTATTTAAATTAAATTCAGCATTACGTGATTTATTTCTACCTGTCTCGTTATTAATTATATTCCAAGTAGTCTTTATTTTGTTTTCCGCGGTCCTAATTTTGCTGCTAATATGAAGGGCTTTTGCATGTTTACAAACTAATTTGAATATTTTTGAGTATCTGGAGACATAGCTGTGAAAAGTCTCACTATTATTAAATGGTTTCATACCATAGAGCTCAAACAACTTTCCCCTACTTTTGACTACTACTTTTGACACATATCATTATACATTCGTACAGAATATTCAGCATAACATAATATATTATTTTTGTTTCATAATACGTGGGACTTTGGCAAATATGTATTAACTTTATAGAGAGGAGCTGTTCTTTTTTATGTTTTCTTTTTTTTATTATTTATTCATCGATGCGGACGAATTTTTCGATGCTTTGTGTAAACAGTTGTTTTATCTTAAGTTGCATATATTTAGTAATAGTTATTGTTTATTTTATTTAAGTTTGTATATTCTATTTCAGATAGGAGCTTAATATTTTTTTATGAAATACGGCAAATTTATGTGTAAGTTAGATACTACGAAAATAAATATTCTTGACAGTTCTATTTCGTTAGTTATTTAGCCGAACAAATTCAACAAACGGTAATTAATTTCTTTAGTTTTATCTTGAATTAAACTAACGTATCTGAAAAGGTCCTCGTGGTATTCCTAAGTAGGTAACCAATGTTTTAACAACAGAAGATATCAATACTGTCACCAAATAAATAAGTACAGTTTATGAGACCGTCCTTAAATGAGAAAACTACGGAAAAGGGTGCTGACCAAATTCCGATTTAGTATGCATTGAGTAGATAAACTACAGAAGGTTAACTTAGTGTAATGAAATAAGTACTTGCATATTTAAATGTGTAAGTTGATTCATTGTCAGAAAATGTCTTCGACTGGTTTAAATATTGTATCTAGCTAGTTTTAATTATGGTGGTATTTTAAATACATATAGAGGTACTGGTTCTGTAGAAAAGAGACCGAAAATATTCAATATTTTTATTAAAAACGTAAAGTTTGAGTGTAAATTTGACATGTCACTCTTAAGATTTCCCAATATATCATCTGCAATTTCAACTTCTACTTCTGCATATAACTTGTTTAATAATCGAAACCCATGTAGTAATGTTTCAGTATTGAGTTATTGAATATGAAGGTCTGTGAAGGAAATTGTGGTTATTTTTGTGATTACCATGCAGCAGGGGTTGAGTTAGATAAGGCACGTAGTTTAGGGTAGTATTAGTAATGATTAGGGGTGCAATAGTGCGGTCCTTGGGTGATAACACCGGTGATAACACGCAACCGTATTGGATGGGTTCATTCGAGGACTACCTTTAATGTTGTATTTGTCAATATATTAAGAAGGGTAGGAGTGGGTATGTTTTGGAATAATGGTACCTAATTATGTAGATAATATAATTGAGTACGGCATGGGTACGGTTTAGTGTCGGGTTTTAGTGTGAGTGTAATAATAAATAGCGATAAATTATCAGGATAAACTTATTTTTAGTGTAGGTATAGACATTAGAAAATAAGTTGACATAGGTCATCAGAAAATAATTGACGAAATTGAAGTCTGTTTCATAATTATTTTCAAGTATTTGAATAATGACGATTACATTATTTCCAATAAAAAGTCGTTATAAAATTAAAAAGACATCGTAACTTACATTATTCATGTAATACAATATTATATAAACAATACTAAATGATATTACCACACGTTTCCCTTGGGAACTTGGGCTATGAAATAGTTGCGCCTGCGTCGACGTGGTCCTACACTTGATGTCTCTAAATCTGTCACCGGCCAGTGCTCGGTGTTGCCACACACTGTGTTACGGCGTCGTGGTGTGGCCATACTATTTATTGAGTAATGAAATATATACTAGTTAGTTTAAAGACAATATCGCCGTATTTTAGGTTTGACATGTTGAAGTGTTTGCTTAATATACTCACAGTAAACGTTCGTTTAGTTACCATAAAGTTAGTTAGATGAACGATATGATACTGAGGAGGAAACAATTTTAACTTTGTTCTATATTTCTGATTGCCTCAATCAGGACATCTTTCTAATTTTGCGCCATTTTTAGATACGTAACTACTTCGGAATCTGACTTTTATTAAACTTAATATTGATTGTGTGAAACCTGGACTTTGAAATAAAACATTTTGATTTCCTCATAGATTAACAGACCCCAAGGAACCTTACGTTGTTTGCAATCTCCCAATCAGTTCACATAGACAGCGTTGAGGTTGCTCTATAAACAGTACCGACAACTTTCTAATACCCCCAACGTAGAACAAAAAGTCTTAAATAAAGCAGGCACTGAGCCACGAGCTCCTTTTATTTTCACTTTATAAATGATGGCGGCACGTAGTTTGTGTGCGCATGCGTGCGACGTGTCATTAGCACCCTATAAAGTAGCGACTGTAAACATGGGGGCTAAATGCGACCGCAGCGCCACTGCTCGAGTTAATTTTGTCCCCAAAAACAAGCGACTATCGGTGCGGCACGTTCTATCGGCAGTTATTGAAACTTTATTGGTATTGGAATGTTCGTTGTTACTTAACTGTGGTTGTAGATTTTAATTTTAGTATTTTTATTCGTTATTCTGTTCGTGTTGGAAATTATTTTCAATTTTTGCTAAGTACTTATGCTTTTAAATATTTACTTTGGAGGACAATGAAGGCTTTTTGTTATAGGTTATATAATCATCTTTATTGTGTTCATATAGAGAGTACTTTCAGAAACTGCATCACTGAACTACAAGTTGATTTCTGATATTATGGCGCGTTATTCACTAAACTTAGTAAAATTGTGTCTTACACTATACTGCATTGATAATTCAACATTTTGCCAAATTGTTATTTTTATAGTTTCAGTCACTACTTCTTAATATGGTTAACTCGTGAAAATCTGAATCATTTGTAACTACCTACTAAAAGTTATTAAACTAACCACATGATACCTGAAATTATTATGGTGACTTTCATTTGAAATTTTTATACTTTGCACGCTTGCTCGCAGGCAGACTACAATGACTTTGAGGCTGTAAGGTCTTCCTTTGTAAATATGTATTCTTGCAAATAAATGAATTTGAATTTGAATTTGAATTTGAATTTGAAAAACAAAAAAAAAATGCAACCAAGAATGGTCGATCACTTATAAAATATTTAGGTACGTATTTGAAAATTACCAGCGATGTTCGCAATATACACAATTTTAAACATAAGTCATCGTCTCAGATTTTATTACTAAAGAAAGTAACACACATACATTTATCAAATTTGCGGTCAATTAGTCGATTATTCCAGATATTAAATTACATAAAAAGTATGTCGCACATGAGCATTAAACACTCGTGGACTGGCATGAAATACTTCATTACCTGTGCCATTTAAAAACCGAAGCGAGTACGTTTCGCGCCCTTTTTGTTTATTTTTAAAAAGATTCTTTTTCATCGAGTGATTGATGTTCTGCACGCGGCTCGGCGAAAGGATGCACCCTGCAAAAACCTGCTGTATTAAATAACAATTTTTCACTTTGATAAATTTCTGGGTGCTCTTTAAAATCCTTATTTATGGAACTTTTTATCCGCATGATTGAAAGGGCAGATTTGGAGGATATTTTTATACATAACATAACATCACGCCTTTTATCCCGAAGGGGTAGGCAGAGGTGCACATTATGCCACTGTACAATGTAACACCCACTTTTCACTATTTATGTTACGAGTCCCATGTAATAGGGGGTGAGCCTATTGCCATATACCGGGCACAATTCCAGACTCCGTGCTACTACTGAGTTTTTTTTAAAAACCCAGTAATACTCTGCCCGACCCGGGAATCGAACCCGAGACCCCTTGCTCGGCAGTCGCACTTGCGACCACTCGGCCAACGAGGCAGAGCAGAGATATTTTTATAATAAATCAATTTAAAATCTCAATGCGAACAAATAGCCTTCAAACGTAACATAACAATAAGACATTGTATATTTTTGGTAACATCTTCAGAATCGATACTGGAATAGAATCGAAATTTCCGTTCGGTCGCGGAATCGATCAATCGATAATTTTATAAATAGTTTGCCTTTGATGTGTCGACAGGCGCGATTTGATCAAAGCATTATATATTAGTGTCTGTTTGTCTGTATGTTGTTAGCTCGTCGACAAGGCATGTTTTATGGACTTTCTTTACTAATTTATTGATGTAAATGTACTCGTACCGGTAGTTACCGTGAGGTATGCAACAGATAAACTAGCGATTGTCAATCTAGGAATCTCATATGTAGAACGTTTGTGGCCTAGCCTAGGAATGGTTGTCTTCCGCCATATTTTGCGTTTACATAAAGTTGCGTGCACCATGATGCGAATCTAGACTTCTTTAGTTGTGAGTCCTTACTTACTCTTGTAGATGTTCAATGTTCACACATGCTGTTTCTTAAAAGTTAAGAAAACGTGACAAAAATATATTCACAAAATATTAACATAATTCTTTCACGTCACATGACCTTTTATTTGTCAGATGACAAAGCTCACGGGACTCAATGTCACTCCTAAGTACATAGCGTCCCACGTCAGGTGTGTCATTCTTTATCGCAACTTCACACTGTCACACATTCAAAATGAATATGACATAAAAGTGAAAAATCCAAAAAACGCTTGAAGGCTTGCCGCGCGGCCGCGAGTCGCGCGTTATCGCGGCAATTAATCTCGCACGGCGCGGCCGCTGGACGCGTATCGCGCGACAAATCTCGCCGAGATGCCGCGCCGCAACATTTTATGATTTCATTTTGTCGATGTGATGTCATTTGACACTTTCTGGATACAGCCTGCCTTGGTCACATTTTTGTGTATTGTGAATTTAAATGTTTTATGTCGTTCTGATTTTATTGTAACATTGTGCTTTCTTTGATTCATTTTACTGTAACAACCATTATTTTGTATTAACGTTTACTCAAGCTGTGATTTTGTTGTAGGAAACTGAAATATAAATCTCAAATTGTCTTTTGGTTCATACGTTAACCTTTTTCGAAGGTACAGACAAAACAAAGGAAAGGATAAAACGTAAGTTAAACTGTGAAACACTTCCCAGTACCTACTCTTAAATTTTGAAATGAAATCATAAAACAATAATATTCGTGCATAATCGGATTAACAACGCAGTAAACAACACAACAAGGAATGAAAAACTACAAAAAGTTTTATGTCTGCTTTTATGTCTGTCATTTTAACTGATAGTAAAATGAAGCTCACATTATTACTGATTGCAATGAAGTTAAGTTAACAATAAAATACTTTATCATGTCATAATCAAATGCCATTTGCATAGATTACAGATTATTAGATAATCGAATAAATAAGAAGGTTTAAAAACTGGGACCGTATGGTCCCCGCATATAATGTAAAAATTATTCAGATGCCATAAAGTATAGATGAAAAGATAATAAATTAAAATGTAATGGCATCTGACGATTTTCTTCAATAAAAATGGCCAGTGATGTTTCAACAAATTTTTTGGATTATTAAGGAGGTTGTAACGGCATGCCATGAAAATGTTTGACCTACTGGACCTACTTTTGACAAAAGCAAAACTACCTAGGATACCGTAAAATAAAAAAAAATAAAATAAAATTATTTTATGACATCTGTAGATATTCTCAAGAAAAATAGGCCAGGCCAGTGGTTCTTTTATTTTCAAAAAAGTTTTTATATTTTGTCGGAATGTAAATTTAGTCTGGTTATTTTTTTATTCATGTTTTATTTATTTTCAAAAGAAAGAACAGTTTCTGCATCACATTTTGTATGTAGATATAAATAACAACTCCAAAATTATAATAAGTCAAGCGTATTGGCTTAAAATAACTCGTCTACAGACGAGAATTAATATCAAGATCACTGTCAACAGGTGTCAGACATAACTTAGGCACAGTAAATCCTTGTACATACCTAAGTGCCTCCGTACACTTCAACAAATACTAAATTGTTGTGTTGATTTGTCCGTCATACATTCTCTACACAAGTAAGTTAAGCCGTCTTCGCTCTGTGCAAATATTTATGGAATTACTAACTTTTCTAATAGTGTAAGTATAAGGATTTTGAAAGAGTTATCTGAAATGCGATAAAGAAAGCCCTGAACAACTTTATACAATTACGTAGATATAAATTTTTTTAAACCCTTAAAGCTACAAATATGTTCATCCATTTTTTTTAAAACCTAGACGCTTTCTGCTTCTTTGTTCCATAAATTCTTATTGTAAACACACAGTTCAAAGCAAAACTTCAGTAGATACAACACAATTTCTCAAATGTAATAAAATATTAGGAACATCTGATCCGCTGCGCATTCTGCGTGCTTAAATAATCCATCCTCTGAGCTTAGATACAACATATGTTAGACATGTCAGAACATTTGACAGACGATGTTCCTTCGCAAAGGGCTATAGAAGTCCGTGTTCCATCCCTTTCAACATTTCCGACATTAAAGTCAAACTAGGAGTGTCGACGTGCGTGATAAGCATTTGTTATAATTTGTCGAAGCTTTGAAGTAGATTTACAAGCGAGAATGGCGGATTTTATTAGTTCCCCTGGCAGTTTTATTAGCAGGAGTTTATTTACAAAGATTATTTTACGCGTCAATTAATTTTAATGTTGTGTTTCTCGGATTAAAAGTTGCACAACTCCGCACTTTGTGGTAGAGTAGATTAATGTGAAGATTTTATATCTATCATTACCCGCAGTATGGGTGTCGCAACAGTCTCATTATTTCTTTAATACGTTGTTTCCTCGCGTTTTTATAGATTTAAACCATTTTCTTTATATCACCTGGAGGTGGAATGTTGCAGGAATGACATAACATCACTCAACTTTATCAACAATTAGTATCTTAACACGGCGCTAATTGAGTGGCTCATTACAACATGTCGGCGTGCCGTGAGCTCGGAGTCCGGACGTTAAATAACTAAAAGTCCGTGTTGATCAAATAGCTGATAAGTCCCGCTCAGTAGTTTGTAAACTGTTATGTTTATGTCCCGGACTCGCTCGCAAATGTCGAATAAACTACGAAGTTTACGCGCTTCTTGCAAATAGAACTTTTGATGGGAAGACTTTCACACTTTGTTCTACGTTGTCGTTTTAACAAAGGCCATGGATCAGTTGCGACTAAAATAAATCTGTATTTTATAAACGCTATTTCCGTTTGTTACAATAGTTTGTGTTCATTGTAACGAATACATATTTATAAATGTGAAAATAATAAACGATCATAGCACACAATAAACCTACATTTGTCAAACCATTTCACTAGAACAGGAACTTGTACAAAGAGGCATTATAAACACATAAATCATGGCGTAATGAGCGATCATGATGGCGGCTCTTTGGTGACAGTATTTATATGAGTAATGGCGGACAATCGTCCAAAACAGTCCACAGCACAATTACAAGCTCGTTGTTTCCGCGTAATTTAACAAAACAAGACGAACCCACCCGAGACGTATCGTTGATTGTTACTGATTTGCGTTTCTAGATCGTTCTCGACATTTCATTTTTACTTTTACGTTTATTTTCCTCATATTTTCGATTATGTTCTTAGCGGGTTTTAGCTGTATTTTGCTAAATTGCTTTGTTTTTTTTGACGTTGGTCGAACAACGTGTGTTTAATAATACATCTAGTTATTTGGTTTTATTTCTGAATGATACAATGATCAATATTTTAAATGATACCTTGAATATTAATTCCGCACGTTGGTGCTCAATGCTATGGAACAAGCTAATGTGAATAAACTCAATACGGTTGACTAGTAGTTGAAATCAAACTGAATTAGTGACTAATATAGCGAAGCACGGCAAGCAATTACAATGAAACAGCTATATCAGGCGAAACCATTGTTATACAACAATTTAACTGTTCTCTTAATTGTGGCTTCAGGCAGCTCAGATTTACCAAATACGTTATGTTTTATGTTCCAAAGTGCTGGCAAACTTGTTAAGGAAATGCTAGTAAATAAGCAATCAAGTAGGTCGAATAAACCTACAAGGCAGAAACAATTTAATTCGTAGGACTTGGAAGCTTATATGGTCTGAAAGTACAGGAGCCATAGCTCTTTATGCAGAGATATGCAAACGCTGTGCGTGGAATCATGGTGTCACTCCCAGTTGTTACGTTGTTGAATAGGAATTGAATGCGACGGCAGATCGATGCTCATGCGTTTCGCCGTCGGTACAGAATTCAAGTATTATTATCGCCTACCGTTTACCGGCTGGTTGTGGGTCGCCTATCAGGATCTAATACTATCTACTCTCTACATCTTACTTCAAATAACACAACAAAGACTCTTAGGTGTCTGTCACCCGACAATATAGAAACAATTAATGGTTTCTCATCCACCAAACTACCAAGGCAAGTGGAACTTGCTTTACAAATCACGCGAATGTAATTTATCCAGAAAACTCCTCGATCTGATAAGACAAGACATGAATATCAAGTAGTAAGCACAACTTGATAACTTGAGTAATAGAGTGGCGAGTTGTCCTGTGCAATAAAATCACTGCAGTGCTTCGTATAATTTGATAGTAATTACATATTTATGGCCGCGGTGTTGTCGACCAGTGTCATCGGTGGGCATTCTACCTGTCATTATGGTAACCGCCGATGTATGTGTGCAGGGGTAATAGTGGCACGGTACAAGGCATGAGAGGTTGCGGGATGATGTAATTTTAATACACATACATACATACATAACTTCACGCCTGTCTCCCATGGGGGTAGGCAGAGACTAAGGAACGCCAATTACTACGATTCTTACATACCTCTTTCGCTTCATTAACAGTCATCAATCTTATCATGCATGCTCGTCGGTTAAGGTTAATTTAAATACATTATTTTTAAGTAAAGAGACAATGTAATTTAGGATTTTTTTGCTACTAGGTACTAAGACTGGTACAGCACAAGGTTTTGTTTTTGTTTTTATAAAATTCTTTATTAAAATAAGTAGGTGTACCCAAATTGAAAAACTTACAATACAAGTCACAATTCCATCTTCAAATAACAACACTTTTACAGGCTGTGTAAGCCTTTTTAAGTATTTTAAAACAATAAGTAGGTTATGTATGCTTGATATTATGATAATTTAATAATGTTATACATATGAAATCATTGTAATGATTCCATTATTATAGTTCGAGGGTAAAAATACATTAATTACGCGCATACACAAAATGTTGCGAACAGTGGCAACGCAGGTAGCCGCACCAAGATACCACAGCGACTGAGCCCCCGCGCCCCGCGCCTCCTCACGGTTTAGTGACGAGAGCGGGGCAGCGCCGGCGCAGTGCGTGGCTCATGCTACGATGGTATCAGTTTTGTGTGCGAACAAAACGTAGTGATGTGGGAGCTTGTATGTACCATATCTATCGATACCATGCAAATCATTCAAATCTTTTCGCCCTATGTCGGCAATCAAAGTATTATAGTGACATTTATTTTTACTGTAAAATTTGCGAGTTAGTTTTAAAATATATTGTGTTATGTTTGGTAAATTAATATTCGAGTGAAGTATTTGGAGATTAGTTAAAAATGGAGTATTATAAGCGATTTTAACAGCTTTATTTTGTAGAATCTGTAAATGTTTATAATTTGATTCACAAGTATTGCTCCATACTGGACATGAATAGGTGATGCAAGGTCTAATTAAGGTTGTGTATAGTCTAATTTTTGTCTTAGGGCTGAGTCTGCTCTTACGGTTGAGTATAGGGCTTAGGGAACCTAGTGCTTGTGCTCCCTTGACACGTAATTTTGCTATGTGTTTAGTCCAGTTTAACCTTTTGTCCAGCGTGATACCCAGGTAGCGAACTGCTGCACTCCAAGGAATGGACTGACCAGAAATATTCAAATTTCTTTTAGGGACGTTACGTTGACGTGTAAAAAGAATGGCTTCAGTTTTAGATTCATTCAATTTGAGCTTCCATTTATTGAAGTAAGACTGGAGTAATTCAAGAGACATCTGAAGTCGGCTAATGATAATGTCAACGTCGCTATCTGAAGTATAAGACGCTGTATCATCAGCAAAACAGGCTAAATGGGTACGGACTTGCACAGGCAAGTCATTAACATACAGGACAAAGAGGTAAGGACCAAGCACTGACCCCTGCGGTACCCCAGCCATCATCACCCGGGATGACGACCTATTAGAGCCAATATGTACCACGAACTTGCGATCACTGAGGTAGGACTGAATTAGTTTTACTAAATTCAATGGAATTCCGAAAGAGATGAGCTTGTATAACAAGCCATCATGCCAGACAGTATCGAAAGCTTTTTCGATATCAAGAAGGAACATGCCGGTAGACTGTTTATGATTAAGATGATAAGATATATGTTCGGAAACTCTGGCCAGTTGTTGCACCGTGGAGTGAGATGAACGAAAGCCAAATTGCACAAGGTAACATTTCCTCGGGGGTAATAGTTTTCGGACGCTCTCTGACCCGTCAGTTAATCAGTCGCAAACATCTAGATTTCGTACTTCTTAAGGTAATAGGGAGAAAACAGAAGTGATGTTATTAGGCTATACAGATTTGTAACACAACCCTACACCTCCTTCGCGTCAGCCCCAAACTCAGGCCGTCCTAAACAAAATCGTTGACAGTATGACAAATTAATATGGTGAGCGCGCGTGTTGCACTCGCGATACTGTCGCGATCGAAGGGACACTGCCCTGAGGTACCACGGTAGTGGTGCCCTAGTGCCGTTCGATGTGCCTAATACGGGAATTGGGCCTAGCCATACTCATAAACACTTTAATGAATGGATCGCCTTACGTGCATGGTTTTCGCGGTAGAAGCCAGGCGAGCGCACGATGTCCACGTATTTATGCGGCTTTCAATAATAAACTGATAGACTTTTTTGTGATACTATAGGTTTAACATTATAATTTTTATTTTAATGTCCGTCTGGTAAATTATTTTAAACACGTATTTTTTTACAGAAACGAATATTTACAACGATATATTGATTTGAATTGTCGCGTGACTTCCATGTACATTTTACACGAAGAAATGACGTTTTAGACCCCACTTCTAAACTTTGATACGTTTTATCTAGGTATTGTTTTATTATTCGACAAAATAAAAAATACGTGTCTAATATTTTTTCATTACGTACTTAACTTACGGACTAATTATATTTTTAATTTTCATCATCCCAATTGCTTAGTTTTTAAATAGTTTGGTAGAGTCTATTCAAGAAAGAAAAGATTAAATTTAAGGATGATGATGTCCAACATTACATTGTTAATTTCAGTCCATTAAACAAAGTCGAGACAAAAAAGGTATAAAGTAAGTGTGTAGGTACATATTTTACACAAATCCCGAGGCGAGCAGCTAATCTCCCAGCATTGTTGTGGAAACTTAATGGCTCCACGGAGAGATCCGCACTAAGCCCACGTGAACTGACGTATTTATTTTAAAGTAGTTCTTCTACTTACTACTTGAAAATAAAGTAAAATGCTCTGGTTGTTTTTGTGATGAAATAACAAAAAATACTGCTTAGATTTGTGTATTTGAAATGGTAATTGTTATGAACGGAATAACACTGAAAATATTGTATGATTTCAGTGTAATTTTTGGTGTACCTATTTAGAATCTTCCTCCAGAGTTTTCTACTACCAATCTTAGAATTCTTGAAATTTGCTCCGATCAAATTTTACTAAACTAGCTTAATTTATGCATAATTCCAATCACTAATTACTCATGAAATATCGTTACCAACCCTTAGTTTCCCGCTAAAATTGAAGCTCATTTGAATCGTTATCTTACGTGAGCGCATACATTTTTGTATTCCTCGGAGGCCCGTTAATTATACACAAATTGTCCAGCAATGTTTCGGTTATTAATGGCAGTGCCCGGACAATGTGCGTAACGACCGGAATATTAATGCTCTCGCCAATGCACTTTAATCATAACCGTGTTATGTGGAATTATGAGTTTATGTGAGTTTCACGCGACTCACTGAGCTCGCACGGATTGTACTGCTAACGGGGATTTATTTTGACAGCTAACATTATCACGAGTATGCACTTACTTCTCTTCTGTAACTATGTATTAATCGTCTTTCAGTATTAGGTTTTATGACAAAACAAAATAAATATTATGTTAGGGCTCTTCAGCGAGCCAAATTACCAATTCCTCCAATTCGCTGCATCTGAATATAATGAACATTCGATTTTATTCATTGACTGTTGTCAGAGTAGAATTTAAATTGTTTTTCCTCGTCATTTTAAAACTGAATTCTTTGACAGATTTTTCATTCACTGTCAGAACACCAACTTTTCCGTACACAATTGACTGCACACGATTGCAATAACCATCGTAATAATAAGAGGAGTGATTGGAACCTTTCAGTCAGGGTTGTAGAAACAAAACAAAGAGGGCAGCACTAAAGGGTTGGAAGTTGGAACATGGAACCCACTCGGTTCCCAATCGCGCGGGAACTTGTATCGTCTGTGGAAACAAAACCAAAACGACCTCTGTTCCATGTGAATTTCAAATAATGCCTGTATGGAATTCTTTCGGTTGAAAGGAAAAGGATTAACCGTTTTGTTGTTAAAAATACTTTTATATTTGAAAATCATTATTTTAGAAAAATCTTGAGTACTTTGGTCGTAAAGTAAAGACGCAAGAAAGAACCTACTTATTTACTACGCCATCAGATAGGCACTGTCTGTAAGTATTTGTAGTGCATACCCCAATTTTTTCTCCTTAAACTAAATTTTGCACCTCGTATTTTCATTCATAGTCGATACTAGTTGGACAATAGAAAATTCATGGAAACCGTTACTTTTGACGTTCTAATAAAAGTCGGCGCGCTATTTTTCCAATCCACAGGCATTGCAAAAACATTGGCTATAAAAGTTATCAATATGAGTGTTTTCGTTTACGGACAGACTGTTATTGTTTGTGCAGCGCTGGGCAAACGATTGCCCACGTTATTCACAGTGGATACCATTCGTGATTGGAATGAAACGAAGGCGTGAGTTCAAAGCTCAGGAATCGGGATGTTTGCTGGAGTTTTAAAATGTGTTCGGTTAGAGAGCCTCAAAACTGACAAGTTGTCCTTTTCTTTTGTTATTTTGATTATGCTTGATGCTTCCACAGTATGCGTAACTAATTTATTTTATTATTTTTGCTATAGTATGTTGCCTTCTATCAATCTACTTTCCTCATGAGTAAGAGTTACAATCAGTACCGTTCTTACCATAAGGGCAATCGGAGCCCCCATTCTCAGGGCAGGACCGGACACACATCAGCTTCACGTTGCCGTGGCAACCGGCTACCGCGCAACATGTAGCAGGTTCGATTCCCGCACGAAGTAAATCTTTGTGTGATCACAAATTGTTGTTTGTAAACGCACCCACGATACAGGAGAAAATCCAGGGCCAACGAAATGGCGAAATGGGCTCCGAATTATTGTGCCCAAAGGCCTCAGCGTAGTCTAAGACGGCCCTGGGTACCTATAATAAGATAAGCTTATCCTTATTAAGCCAATAATACAATAATTTCTATTACGTAATTTAATATGGGTGACATTCTCGTTAACTTTCGGCCACTGCCTTCGTAACTTGTAAAGTAATTTATAAGTAAGTTCCATTAACGGGGCTATTCTCAAATCCTCTCTTAAATCTCTATGTGAGTACAAACACGGGTATCACTTTACATATTTGTCGGTACGAGTAGATGTGTGTGTGTGTGTGTGTGCCAGTGGACGGGGCGTGATCCTAATTCAATAACATTCAATTAAGGCCCTCCCGGCAATTAGAAACCGGCCCCTGAGGTGCCGAGCTACCGGGATTGCAAGAACTGGATAAGAAATGAATGCTGTCACTGCGCATTTAAAGTTATTCTTGATGTATTCTGTACTTGTAACTAAAGTGTAGTACCTAATTGTAATTGTTACGTCTTCACGCCTAAGAAAATGATGATTTTGTTATATGAAGGAAGTTATTTTTAAGTACTCCTTATAATAGGCAAACAGTACGATGTTGGTGATGAACAAAATTGATTCATTTTAAGAATGGGTTGACAAAACTTCGCCGTGACAATGTGTTGTGTAGTTTGATTTTGGTAAGGCGAAATAGTTATCTATTTTGTGTCGTGTATGACCCACCATTGATAAGATAAATATCTGAAATGAGTGTTAACTTAAACTCTCACCACAGCTTTTAAAATTGAAAAAACAAGCATATATTATTAAACATTGAATCAGAATTTCAATTCTTATTCACCCGGAATCTACTCCAGCTAACTCGTCCACTAAGACCAGAGTAACAAATAGTGTTGTCATGTTTTCTATAATTTCCCCGCTATCTACACGCATCGACCGACGTGTCTGCTTACCCGCTGTTGTATAGTGCGATGCAAGATCTTTATCACTTTGATACCGACGGTGTAATCATGGTCATACTGGACTTTCAGAGATTTATCTTAATTGTTTTGGTTGCTTAGTATTTTAAGGTTCTCGCTGTTGTTTTCTTCTTTTTTGTTTTTTTTGTTATGTAACAAAATATACCCACTTAGAAAATAGGTCTATGACATAACATAACATCACGCCTTTAATCAGGCAGAAGTGCATAATAATAATAATAATAAACAACAAGAAACAACTGATGGAACTACTGAATATAACTGAAAAATTTAGTAGTTCCATCAGAATGGAGTTTGGAGTAGACAAGTGTGCGGTCATGCATGTAAAGCAAGGAGGGATTGTGGAATCTGAGGGACTAGAACTCTCAGATTTCACAAAGCTGAGATCACTCTCCGCAAACGATACATACAAGTACCTGGGTATGTCAGAAGGATTAGGCATTAATGGACCGGACATGAAGCAATCGTTACAGGAGCGCTTCTTTGGCCGTCTGAATAGGGTACTGAAAAGTTCCTTATCAGGCGGAAACAAAGTGCGAGCCTTTAACGGTTGGGTCATGCCAGTCCTTATGTATTCTTTTGGTATACTCAAGTGGACTCAGACTGAACTTGACACCCTGGATAGGCGAGTCCGGACACTGCTAACTGCAAATCGCATGCATCACCCTCGTTCGTCGGTCATGAGGTTGTACATCCCGCGGAAGTGTGGTGGTCGAGGCTTATTAAATGCTAAGACCCTTCACAACCGTGAGGTGTGCAACCTCAGGGAATATTTCCTGAAAGTCAACGAGGGTATGCATCGAGAAGTAGCCGCAGTGGACAATGGATTCACTCCACTATCCTTGGCAAAAGAGAACTGGCGCAAACCTGTGGTACTGAGCGTCAATGATCGCAAGGAGGTATGGCATAGCAAGGAGCTCCACGGACGCTTCTTCCGGGCCCTTCATGGGCCCAGTGTAGATTTTCTAGCGTCCGTATCTTGGTTACGATTCAGTAATCTCTTTGGAGAAACTGAAGGATTTGTCTGTGCAATAATGGACGAAGTTATCCTTACGAATAACTATCGGAAATATATAATTAAGGATGGGACGGTTGACATATGTCGGGCATGTCATACTCCTGGTGAATCCATTAGACATATAATTTCTGGTTGTGGTCGTTTGGCTAACAGTGAATATTTGCATAGGCATAATCAAGTAGCCAAGATTATCCATCAGCAACTTGCTTTACACTATCGACTTGTTGAATCTGAGGTACCGTACTACAAGTATGTGCCCGACCCAGTTCTGGAAAATGACCATATCACATTGTACTGGGACCGGTCTATCATTACTGACAGGACTATTGTAGCCAATAAACCTGACATAGTGGTGATAGACCGACAAGTACGCCGCACGATGATAATCGATGTCACCATTCTCCATGACGAGAACCTCGTGAAAGCTGAGAAAGATAAACAAATAAAATATCTAGACTTAGCTCACGAGGTTGTCGACATGTGGAGTGTGGATTCGGCTATCATTGTGCCGATAGTCGTGTCGGCCAATGGGTTAATCCCTAAAAGCCTCGACATCCATCTTAGGAGGCTGGCGTTAGGTGGATGGATCAAGGGCCTGATACAGAAGGCAGTTCTCCTAGAAACGGCACGTATCGTGAGGAGGTTTCTGTCTCTGGAGCCCTAACCACCGGTAGCTTGGACCATGCTCCCACTACTGGTCGGCTCCTATTTTTTATATTTTTAAATATTATTTTTATTTTATAAGTAGTGTTTAAAAATGTAATTTATAGAGAATTTTAAATAAATATATGTAAATAATAATAATAAATAAGCTTTATTGTACACCAAGTAAGTAATTACACATATTCGGATATTATAAAGAATAAGGAGGGTACAAGGGCGGCCTTATCGCTAAAAGCGATATCTACCAGGCAACCTTTGGGTGTATGGAACGATGGTTAATTTAATAGGGTAGTCCAGGCATACATAAATATTAACCACTAACAAAATAAATAAACAAACATATATATATATACTAAATTATATACACATACATGCATACCAAATATATATATAAATAAATACATATACATAACCATATATATACAATCTAAATAAGTATCTAAAGGAACTAATACGATTCATGACGTAGACAAATAATAATCTTTAACTTTAGCTTTAAAGGAAGCAGCATATCACGGCACGTAATGCCACTGTACAATGTAACACCCACTTTTCACTATTTATGTCCTAAGTCCCTATTGCCATATACGGGGCACAATTCCAAACTCGTTCCTACTACTGAGAATTTGAAAAAAAAACCAGTAGTACTTAGCCCGGCTCGGGAATCGAATCCGAGACTCCTTGCCCAGCAGTCGCACTTGCGACCACTCGGCCAACGGTTTACGGTAACAAAATATACCAATTTAACTAACTGCTGTAAGAACTATTGTCAATATAGTTAAAGTAGTTAAGATACTTAAAAACACGAAACGATAGCGTTATAGAAACATTTACTTTCACACATACTAACAACTACAAATCCTAACCTTCTTAACTCAAAATGAATGTTAAATTCAAATCCGGAATAGCCCTCGAGAACACTTCGCAAGTTACATTACAAGCACGCTCAGTTAATGGCTGCCACATTAACAATAATTAATTAATAAATACTCTACATTCACTAACTCGCTTACAAGCACTTCACTAACCTAGATCCAGATTGAACTAGATTATAAACCTACAATCTAGATTATTCAAACATACTGCACTTAATCCATAGACAAGATCTGCTCGATAAAGATCTACATGGTGTAAATTACGCTAGTGTGTCTATGGTTTCAAAATATTATAATGCGCGGGTTTATGTTATCTGTGGACATAGGTTTAGATGTAAATTTAGAATGTCTGTCCGAGATTGTCGAGTACATTACAACATGGTAATAAAGTTAATCAACGCTATGTTAATATACATGCAGTTGAAGACTTTATTTGCTAATGTTTTGAATTATCTGCTTTTCATATGTAAATACCGACAAACGTACTATAGATAAATTATATCTAATTACGGCTAGGGATGTGGAACTATATTTAAGTTTTCATTCTGAAAAATGAATGAACATATTTATAAAAAAATGTAACAGCTATCATTTCTTTAATAACAAGATTATTAATTTTAATCATTCATTCATCGTTAGCAATTTCATTGAATATCTTTATAATCAGCCGTGAGAGCTACAAAGATCAAGGTGAAGAAAACAGTAGACAAACAAAATACACCAATTGTAAAGTAACACCTGTGGTTGGCACATACATCAAAGAATATTTTATACTACGTCACTCGATTCTTCTTACGACTTTATCTCCATAACATCTTAGAAAATCTGTATATCTTACAGAGATTTTCGCAAATACACCGATTTATATCTTACCATTCTATTTTGGCAGTTTCCAGAAAGATAAAAAATTACTTTTGTAAGTAAAATTTTATGTACGTAGGTATCTGATGGTTTTTGATGTGGAGTGCCCACCTGTACTGGAAAGTTAAGAAATAAATCGTTTGAACGAGATTTTTTCTCTGAATTTAGGAAAGTTTGTGCGTACGAATTTATGTTCTTACATTTCCATTCGATGGTTCTACGTTCGCATAAAACATCAAAGTAATTATATCAAAAAATAGCTTACAGATATTTATAGTTGTATAATGTGCAAGTATATTATTATATTAGTACATTTATATATCGCCGTTAAGATCCACTGCAAAAATTCAATTACCATACACGAAATCTGCATCAACATTTATCAGACTGTCTTTCCCAAAAGACCTACAAAAATAAACTTTCTTTCCCCAAAAAGCCTATAAAACAAGGGTCAGCCTTCCAGGACATTTCTGAATGTGTTTGCATACCAATAATAACGGGACTGATGTTTTTATATCTTGTTTGCGCATGCGCATCGCTGTGCCGGTGGCAGAGATCCTCGATAGCACGTTTTGCTTGAAAGTTGGATGATGGAGATGGCGTGTGTGTCGTATATGGAATTATGTTTATGGGTATATTGGTAGAAATAGAAAAAGATGAAAAAAGAAATCGTCAAAAGAAAGCTGAACTTAACAAGAATAATTAAAATTACTTAGATTAACTTTATTTTCACGATAATGTAATTTGAAAGGTTTAATATATATAATTTACAATTACCGAACGAAAAAATGTACTTACCAATTATTAATATTCCTCTTCCACAACCCTTCTTTCAAATCCACTCTCAATAAGGGTGTTGCAATAAATTGTATGGCGGTACCACTCCCAGTAACAATCTATCAGATCTCTTAAACGACTGTAATTAAAATGTTCTCATTATTTTCCCTGCTTGTAGGAATATTGAAGATAATTTTAATGCGTTAAATAAGATAGTCGCGGCGGTGGTGTTGCCTTTTACAATAAAATTTCTTTTAAATATGTACATACGTTGAAAATGTCCTCCCTGAAAATTGATTTTTGCACCGAATTTTCATTTTCTAAAAGTGAAATAGTAACAAATACCCAAAATCCCATGAATGCAACGCGACATGCACTCAATCGGAAACGCAGCGTCCATTCAAGCGTCAGATGATTTTTTTAAAACAATAAAATTAAAAAAATACAAAAGCAATGTTGCCATCCGGTTACGGCGGAATATTTACAATGAGTCGAGTCGGGCATCGAGCTGGTTCGATTGTCTCGATTCTCGATTTATTTTTATTCGATTCTTGTCTCCAGATCAGCGAGTGGGAATGCGTGAAGCATTCTCTCGGTTTATATTTAATGTTCACGTTTATTTGGGAAGCAAATTGGTCTTACGTTTTTAAATTAAGACATCGCTTTCTCATTTGTATTAATGTTTATCCTTCAAGGTCCGTCCTCATCTTTTCTTTCTGCATTTTGAATCATACGTCATGAATACTTATCCAGTCATCTTAAATTATGAGTTTATTTTGCAATTACATTATCCGCTGTTTGTTATTCCGAATGTTTTATTTTCTTTTCCAATGAGAGATAAACGCATCAAATAGATTAAACAGGAACATCATTTTGTTAGAAATTAATTGCCTCATAAATTAAGTTATCACAAATTACTTTCTTATCAGTACTTAACTTGGTCTTTAAGATTATTTTATCTGATACAGGTTTTAAATTAATTATACGTTTATTAGCTCAACTTTAGTCTTCCGTAGTAGTTGTCGATGATCATAAAACTTGTGACACAAGAATCAACTTTCACGAACTCAGTACTTTCATTGTTACTACGACTAACTTAGTTCTAAACAGAATCTTACACCCATTTCATTACAAACTTTATTTCAAAACAGTAGGGAACAGACTTGTTGTCCAACTGTTTCCTAATTGAAAACTCAAGTTGTTTCGAGGAACATTCCCCTTGCACTGGACATTATACATTTTTACGACGGCACCTTAATAGAACCGGCATACTTTATCCACAATCTTAAATTTGTCGTCATTACGGAGGACAATGGTGTCTTATACTTTCGAAATAAGAGCTTTTTAAATTACCACTTTATGTTTGCCAGGCGGTGTTGTTGATTAGCAACCTTTTGTATCACGAGAATTGTTTTTATCACAAACTTCATTACACTGAGGTTTAAAAATGAACACCTAAAACAGTAGTGTTTCAGAAAACTCATTAAGAGAGCAATTACATCGTGTAATTTGTTTTGCTTAATTTACTTTTGTACCTGTTGGCTTTGTGCTTTAATTCAGGAACAAGTCGATCGATGGTTGCTTCGGTAAATACGGGCAAAAATTAAGGGTCTGTTTATGGCTTACTTTATCATTTAAGGTTACTGTAATTTAAAAGTGAAAATCTTCGAGACAAGTAAATAACTTAATCTCCACTATTACAGCAACAATACCTCAAAGCGGTCACGTTTTTAAAACGTTATTCAGTATCGCTACTGCAGCCATTATTCGAGATATTTCGCACAATGCATCAATATTTTTACATTTACGTCGTGACAAAGAACGATAGGTCTGCAAGTGAGAATGGTGCCTGAAGGGATCTGTCGCCCGTTGTTATTTATACAATGGCCTCGCCGATTTCTCGATGTGTCTCGTAAAGTATCGAGGAGCAATTTTCTCGAGGCTTGAGACATCAGGTGTGCTGTTTAGATGGGACTGTCTATGGAGTGTAAAGACTGCAGTGTTTGGTATCAAAACGATGTTGTCGTTGCCTTTTGCTTTGTTTCAAAAACTATTGTGGGGTGATTGCAGTTCTTAAAAGATTTTTAGAGGCAATATAGAGGCTTTACTTTGAGTTGATTCTTGAATGTTTGCAAACAAAGTTATTGTTTATTCTCAAAATTTAATCCCAGTTCTATTAACAATAAAAATAGAATAAAAACTTAGAAATGCATTACTACATTATAGCACGCCTTCCCCATATCATTTTACACCAGATATTAGTTGGCGTAAAGTTTTGTAACGGAGTGCCTCAAGGCAGTATCCTAGGCCCAGCGCTTCATGCAATCATATCATCTGCGGCCAGCAATCACCAGTTGTTTTGTTTGCTTGCACTCCCGCCTCGGGAGGTAACTCCAACCAAATTATCTGTTAGAACACTGAAGTTTCCATTCTATGTTTTAAAGTAATTCTATACTGCTAGTAATATTATTAGAGATAAGATTATAACTTTAGAAGCTCCTGACATCATTCAAAACAATCCATATATTGTTTGCCTAAAAAACGTCTGCTATAATAATAAGTGTGTTCATCATTACAAAATAAATGGTTTATACATCAAAAATATTAGCAGAAAACTCGCTATGTTATTCATTGTTTACTTTATGAGTGGTTTTCGATCGAAAAACATTCTGTCCCTATAAATAACTGGCTCCATACCCTATAAATCGCCTCCACAAATCTCGTAGATATTTTCCCTCAAATCGTCTTCCGCTACGAGCTTGTAAGAAATAACCCGAGCCCCGTCGCCTGGGGCCCAACCGATTGGGCAAGCGGCCCACGAGTTCAGATAATTATACCAGTTTGCAAGTCAGAGGAATCTTCGATGATGGGATCTGTGTGGGGAAGCTTGGACGAACTCTTTGTTTTTAGTTTACTTGTTTGTTGTTTGGACATGGTAGCAAGATGTATGGTTACTGCTGATTTATTACTTACTCTGTATTTGCCTTAAGGCTGATGAGAAAGTAATTTAAAACAAATAAGTATTTGTTATAGCCCAAAATACAGACCTTAATGGTTTACGCAAAATATTACTCGCGGCAATTTATAAACGTCTCAATTTCTACAACGCTATCTTTCGAATCCAACGCAGAGTTCATTATGCCCCTATAAAGAAGTTGTAGTTGGCTGTACTCTAATAAACTCGGGAACAAAGTTGACACCTCGCCGCTTTGTCGCTTCGTCAATTGGTACAACTTTAACTTTACTACGAAACTGAATAAAGTTTACAGAGTGAATATTAGGCAGTTTCGATTATGAAGTGTAACTTTTACATCTTAACAAAAATAAATGAATCAACATCAATTTGATTAATCGGCCGGTGCTGTTACGCTCAGCAAACGATAAAATTAATTATATTAAGTTCAATTACTCCACTAATTAGAGGTACATTTCGATAACCAAAAGCAATGTTGCCCAAATTAATCATAAATTAATGATATCAAAAACGAATAGCTTAAATAATATAATTAATATTTATAAAACGCCATTTGTGGACACCACCCACTTAATGCAACGAGTAATGGCCGCCATATTTAAATTCTGCAAACAAAGTACAATGTATCAATTTAAATAATAAATAATCGATGCCACCGGCCATTTGTGATTGCGAAATATTGCTCACACCAACGTCATAGCTTGAATTACTGTTGCCTGAAGATAAAAATATGGTAAATAAGCTTATGATTAAGCAGATGTTTATGGATTATTAGTTTGTACACAAATAGTCGACAGTTGTGGAAAAGTCCACCTTCAACGTTCACTTGGTGAATGGAAAATAAATCTCGACCTGTGTGTGTCAATGCGGGCAATTTTGTTTTAAATTATTACTTAAATTTTGGCACATCCAACCCTGTATTGAACGCTATAGGTCCTGTATTCGTATTAGCGATGTTCATTCTAAGCTCGTTCGCCGAGCGTTGGTGTCGTTTGAAGATTAGTTCTCTCTATATATGCTCGGATTTAGTTACTTTCAATACTCCATTTATATTCAAACCTTTACAACGTGCAAACGCTATATGGTCAAAGAGATTTAGAGGTATCAAAATATTCTCAGTAGAGTACAATCTATAAATGTCGGGAAAAACACGTGTGACTAAGTTTGGAGGTACGAATGTTATGGATAAAAACTTCAAAGAGTACTTACTTACAAGAGTTGAATGTACGACCCTGAATGTTGACTGTTAATGAAGGGTTACATGTTCGGAAAACTAGCCATTACCATATAGGTTAATAAATAATTATAATTAAGTGCCAAGTCAAAATTAATCAAACATAATAATGTACACGTGTGAACTCAAACCAAGAGTATAGGCTCAAACCATTTTCTATATTTCCTGAGAATAATGAATACTTAAGTCTACTGAAAATGATCTTCAAACCATTTATCAAAATCAATTACGTACCCACGCCTCTCCGAATAAGTAAAATAGACAGCACCTAGCTCATCTTTATTTTATATTTATTATGCGTTATTATTTAATGCCCGGAGCTTTCCCATTTCCATCCATCAGAGTGCAATCTTTAATCTGCCGGGCACAGTGTAAGCGACCGTTAATATATCATAAAACACCCACACGCCATGAAATATGAACGATATTTTTAATACGTAGCTTTAAAACGAATAAAATGTTCTGTAAAGTGCATTAATTCAGCCATTACGCGATTACTTTTTTATTAGTTTTACCGCGCAATTCGCTGTCTATTTTTGTCTGTGACATAACGACTCCCATGCACGCCATTCATATTATAAGACTTTTCTTTTTGCTCTGTAGAGTGTGTATAGTAAATGCCACATTCTCTTTTGGTTATTAATTGACATCTTCCACATTGAAAAGCTTTATTTGCAGACAAAAAACTAGGCTTCATAAAAACCAGCATCGATAAGCAACTACCCCGGAAAAATATGTCCGTTCCGAATCTTAATTATAACATGTTTTATAATTAATTAATGAATCACTTCGTCATGATTAATTACGATTTCAGCATCCGAAGTTTAAAATAAATTGATGCAGAGTGCCATCGACAAACTTCACTTGAAATCTCACATCTATTTTTGTTCCGCCAAAAATATCGGGAGTAAGATAAAAATATTAATATTTACGTTTATTATTATACGCTATAGAGTGTAATTTTATGAATCAGCCATTACGTGTAAGGGTTGCTTGCTTCCAAAATATTTCGGCGGCGAAACAGAATTAATGTTATCGTGGGCAATTTCATCACGTCGACCGACAAGCTTTGTTTAAGAAAAATCTCGCTTTAAATGTCACCCTTACTTTTAAATTACATTTTAACGACATTTCTGCTACTCAAATAATGGTAGTCTCGTTGTAACAAGAGTGTCAGCCCTCATTCACTCCGTTCTTAATAGTCCATGACATCTGGCAGTCCACCAACGCAATCGACCATTACATTTTCTCAACGAGATTTTCACGCTTCATTCACGCGGTCCGGACCTAAAAAAAATGTCAGGAGACCGCGGCATTACACCATTCATCCTAACCTAATTTCGTTTGCAACGGCCACTGGCCTGTTAACGCTATTTTATGTGTGGGAAATTGTCTAACTTGCTAGATTTACTACACATATTTTTCTAATAGTCGCGGTATACATTATCTACTCACATTCTCATCTCTAAAAATTAAGTTTAAATTTGCCTTATATTTAATTTTTAATTTAATAGCAGTGTCTACATCCAGCCGAGTGGTATTTTAGGTCTATAAGTTGTAATCAATCATTATTTTACAACTTTGTGGTCTTTAACACTGCAGTTTACTGCTAAACTGGTTGAGTAACTAAATATCAATGGCCCATTGAGAGGCAACTTAAGTTAATGAGAAAATGTAAAGTTGTGTTATGTTACTATGTACATAATATTTAGAAAGCATCTATGGTACTTAAAACATTTATCTTGTACTCTCAAATAATTAGAAATCTTTAAAACAGTTTGCCAAAAAGAAACATGCTATGGCACTATAAATAATCTTCGTATTCATGTTTCTATAAGCCGCTAGGCAGCTAATTATACATTTTTCCAAAATGGCGGTTGTCTTTTTTGACGTTTTTCTTTGTGTCCCGCCCTCGTAAGCAACCTGAGCGCCATCTGAGCACAGTGCTACTTACAGATGACAGCTCAAATTACGCGACTTGCATTCGCTCAACAATTAATGAGCTCATTTCGCGCGCTTTTTATTTATCGCTCAGATATTAGTCTGCGCTTAAAGGAACCGATGTAATAATTTGTATTTACATGCTCGTTTGTCTTTTTATTTAACATTGCGCTTCATGTGTTTTTCGTAGAAAGTTGCGTTTATGCGTGGGTATGAAGTTACATGATTTAAATATAATTTTTGTTAAAGATATGTAACTAATTAATATTGTGCTGTTTGTTTCAGGTAAACTTATTAAAACTGTTGACGACATCATGCATTTAAAGACAAAAGTTAAGTAAGACAAATTAATTAATCATTTTGATTTGTTTCAAAACATTTTAGAAATACGAATCGTAAACAAAATTTTATCTGTTAAAAACATCTAAAAACAAATCTCCGGATATTTTGCTCGAAAACAATCAAATCCGTATCCATTGGTCGCTTGCTCATCTCCCCTCAGTTGCAAGTTTTAAGTGAATTACAAAATGGAACTTTGTTGGAAATTCTCGTTTTACAAAAGTGAAGTTTGTGCGATGCGGTGCGTGCGAACTGCGTGGCGAATGCGACCGAGACGGAACGAATAAAACAATGACCCGCCCGGCCTTGTGGCACAGGGTTACCACCGCTAAATATAAGGATAATATTCTTTGAAAATAGAATAATTTAAATAAATGTTCTCTTGGATAGTTATCTAATAATACTGGTAACGCAGTTTTGCATATTTCTATAGTGGTTCCTGTTCTCCTGTTCTAGTCCTTCTTTTAGAAAACATAAAGCAATGGTTCCCAGCATATCCCATAACCATAAAAACATATAAATTTACAGTTTACAATTGAACCAAATGTATTTTCTATGTATTATTGCAACAACAATAAAATTGTTTGAAAAATGTTATGACATGCTTTCACGTGGGAATGAAATGTTATGGTTTAAAAAGTAAGACGTCGTTTAGTTCGCGATGGCGGCCATGTTTCAATGTTTTACAACACTCGCATAAAGTGGTACGTGTAATGCATAAGTTTGAGGTATTGCTAAACAATATTGACGTCACTAATGCTGAAAAACACGAGACATAAGCCCCAATACTTGGAATCCATTAGAAAGTATTTACAAATTTAAAGCATTTTGGAATGAGCACCTAGCTTCACCTAATTTCACTGACGTACTGACTGACAGACTATTATTTATTTTGTATTTGTTGACGTTTCAAAAGTACCAAACTATGGTTTAACTGAAATAAATGCTTTGACTTTTGACTTTTGACTTTTACTTGTAAAGCTTTTATGTTGATACTTTTATATATTTTGATAGGATTGCTTCATGTGACACATATTAAGTACACATGAGTTTTCTCGGATCGGAAAATGCTTACTGTTTGTAAACAATATTTAGCAATATCGTGTTACTGGTTCAAAGTGTTTACTGAATCAAATTAGGTAGGTACCTATGTAATTGCACATTATTTTTCGTTTATGAAATTAGCAATTTAACCGCTAATTCTAAGAAGTTTTCCATATAAGGAGGTTTTGTTTTACTTATGTAGGTATTAAAAACTCAAAATTGTAAACAAGATCAAAAATGAACGATAGCAGTGAAAGTACTTTACTTACTTACCTACTTCAAGTGTAAGTAAAATGATATCACCAAAATTGGTTGAAACAAACATGGCGCCTTTTTAGTGGGAATTTTAAGAGATCCTTATCTTAGAGGTATACTGCAACGGTGAATACAACCATTGCAAATGACAGCATTAAAGAAAAATATTACTGCATTTTCTAAAGTTTTTTTTTATTTTTACATTTTCAAATCCGTTCGCCAATACAATAATCATGCATGGGTATAATTTTAATTAATTGGTTCTCCATTCATGTTTATTTTGATCTTAATCTAATTCGTCCTAATTCTACAGGGTTTTTAAAAACAACCGAAATCAGTTCATCAAAATAATGCGATGACAAATAGACACACGTACCCACCCTCTGTATGTAAACAGCGTGATGGTCGGGTAGCAACCCCAATATTAAGTACGAAGGGTACATTTAAAATATTTTATCTTTAAAATAAAAACCATGTCTCGCCCCAGGCTGGACGGTATCTGCCTTCATTTTATTATAGTACATACAAACTTTTAATTTCATCTTTTTGAAATTATAAGTACTTACTTATTATATTTTATTTTATATTGTAATGTGTTTGGCTTCCGAATTTTCACATAGTTATATCTACTTTTTAGACGCAAATAATTCGTTCTTACTCAAGCAAACACAATGGAAATTGGATACTTGAAATGCATTTAACTAAAAGCGTTTTGTTATTAACGTCAAATATTTAAAATGGTATTGTTAAAGAAACTTCGCACACGTCTATTGGCATTATTTTTACCTCATGACAAGGCTTTTCTACGCAGAAAGAAAGTGGAATAATTGAATACGGAAAACTACCAAAACAATGTTGTTTGTCAAAACGTAGTTATTTGATTTAATAATTTTGTTATTCGTGATTCAATTTATTAAACTCTGACACATTTAAAGAAAGAAATGTTTCTTTAGATATCCAAATGATGTCTTTTGATCTTGATGAGTTCAATTGATCCACGATAAGTTTGTTTGCGATGTACGATTCTTCGAAAATCTGTATTTTTATGATTTCATCTGCCGTATTGATCATTCCAGTCTATTGACCTTTGTAAAATAATTTGATAGGTACTTAGATGTTATAGAAATTGTGTGGTTTCGTGAATACCCTTATCTATTGAGTTATTATATATGCTCGTTTAATGTAAATTAAACACTAATTGGATTTAGCAGTAATTTTTAATTGATGTCGGTTCATGTTTAAAGTTCATAGAACTGGTAATTAGAAATTTATTGAGAATTTTATTATTATTTGGTACATTAAAATGACGAACATGAAGCACAGAAGCTTCTTCAATGTACAGAAATAGACAGTGACATCCAGCGCCTGTATATTCACCTACCTCTAGATTGCAATATTTGCAGAACGTACATAATTCGCAGAAATTGTATGTAAATTCGTAATAATATACCACGAATTTGGCGTTGACATAAACTCTGTAATTTGTCAAGATTACTGTGAGCGTGACAAATTATGTCTGATTTGCTTTGCCGAGCTAATTTTGGAAAAACAGTTGGGAATGTAAACGGGTCCGGCGAGTTTGTACGAATTTATAGAAACAATCCATTTTTATTGAATGAATGTTGCATGACTAGTGCCATAAGACGAATTGACATGTGCAGATATGCTAAAACACCGGAACAAATGTTACAAAATGTAGAACAACTTGTGAATGAACATGCCATGGACAGATGTGCTGGCCTAGTAAACCTACTTCAGATCTTTTGATTTAAAATATTATTGTTAATTATTGATCTAGTACTTGTATGTAAATATAAATACAGTATATTAAATTAAAACATTATTTATTTATTAAGAGAAAATGTTATTTAAGGTTGTTGGAAATAAATGGGCTTATTATTATTATTAAATTAAAACATGTCACATGATGCAATATTAAACTATAAAGCTTGTAATATCGGCAAGGCGGTATATCGAACATCACGCACATCGATGATCAACTTTAAGGTCACGAAGGATTCGCACGTAATTCCGCAACTTAAAGAAAACAATATTAATTCAGCAAAGAGTGTTACCCAGAGCCCGTCGCCTGCGCATCGAATCCGATACTTTATCAAGATAACTGTCGTCGTGAGTAATTTTCACTGATACGCCAACGACGTTGATCAATCGATTTTTGTACTCGAATCGATACCGCTTGGAATCGAATCGCATCGAATCGAACTTTGGCGTAACGTCTTGATTTATTTGAGTGCATTCGTGATCTTGCGGCGCATTATGGCCCTGTTTAAAGGTCAAAGTGGTCTCATTTCTTTCTTTGTTGATCTGGCTTATCCGACGATAAATGGCCAGGTTTCTGAGAAATCTGGACATGTGTATATCGGCTGACGTGTCGTCGTAATTCGTCAGGTTTTATGGGATCTTACAACAGTTGCTACAAGACTACGCTTTTGGGCTGCGTGTGTCATCAACGTGTGTTAAATGACCTTCGCGAGTGCAGTAGAGCTCTTTGGACCCCTCATTTAATGATACCTACTCATTTTCGGAATTTCCATTAGTTAAATGCAAAAAGGCAGATACATTTTGTTGTTTCATCATTCCATAGCAACATATACCTGCTTTTTTATTGAATTTCACTCAAACCAAAACATTGAACTCCTGATTATTTCTGTCCACATCCACACAAGTTCTGTGATCTGTGATCCGAATCAAACAAACGCATGGTTGAAACCATCCCTATATAAACAAACCCTTTTTAATCCGTAACGCTCAGCAGACGTATAATTACTAATTAAATAATTAATTACAAACGGTATCCTATTCGGGGGTGTAATTTGCAGGCGATCCGAAAATGAACCCTTCGACCCCGCTCTGAGGGTTCCGTTCGGGGCATTTGATCCACTTTAGATGTTACAAACAACTTGTACGGGATGATTGGGAAACCTTTTGTTGTGATAATTACTTCGGATATTATTTTTCGTTTATTTTGTTGTTTTGATCGCGTTTCTGTGCAGGATATGAATAAGACATTGCTTTTCTAAGACTTCTCTCGTTCCCACGACATAGGAGTATATTCTCTTACCTTTAAAGTGAAACATTAAATGTATTTATTATATATTTATTGAGTATGATATGCAAACTTATTTTGTACACAATAGGCGCCTGCTACAAAATCTTGTTAGTGATTTGTTATTGCTGCTTCTAAGTGCTGTCAGTTTTAATCTTATTCACACTATCTATAACATTAATGTATATCTATATTATCATTTGAACAAAGATAGTAAATACCTCTACATTTTTTCTAGCCTATTCAGTGCAATAAACTGAATAAGTATTAGCAGAATTGGTAGTCCTATAAACGGTCGCATATTATAAGGGTAATGTCCTAATGGTGAACCCTTTAAGTTAACCGACTGTGTAATACGTCCCTAGGCGTGTGGTACGACTGGCTACATACTTCTCCACACTTTTATACTGCACTATGAACATAAATTGCCACTTACTTAAGTGCGAACTTGGCAACGTTATATGAGGATAAATATTTTCTAAAGGTAGATCTAAGAGTACAGTTAGTTTTTCCAAAAAGAATAAACAGTAAAATAGAAAATTTATGTTAAATTTGACTTCATCGAACCACCTTAATCTATCCCTATTTCACTTGACTATGCCGAAGCTAATTGTGGTCGTAAGCCACATTGCTCTGTCGCGGAGAACCTAATGGGTTACCGGGTCTCCGGCTCGACGTGCAGGAGAAGAAACGAGGTGGTTTTTAGTCAGTAAGAGTCTGACACTCCCTCCCGCCTCACCCAGGCGGGAGCAGTCATTCGACGATTTTCCCCCCTTAAAAAAAAACCACATTGCTCTACCTACAGTACATAATAAGTGCATACAATCTATCCTCTAAGAAATTTTTCATGTTTCGGTTCTTTTTAGAGTATTTTTGTTTTGTAGTCGGGTTTTATAACTTATTTTATATCATTGAAAACTTTTGAAACCGAAAAAGCTCATATTCATTACATTTTGAGCGTATACTGGTCCATACCGATGGCTACGAATGTAAGACATCTCTTAGGAAACCAAGGTATCAACCCTTTACTTACTACATTCGTCAGAATGATATTGATTGCATTTTCAGGTAGCGGAGATTACCTCTATACAATGTATAGTCTGTACAATCGAAGTGAATCACATGTACATGTTCATCAGACAACCCTCCGACCGCAGGAGGGGGTCGCTTTGAGTTAACACCTCACTGCCCGATCTCTACCGATTTACTTTACCGTACTGCTGTACACGGTAATTACATTTCAATCGCAATCTATTTGAAATATTTAATGTCTTCATTAAAGGTACGGTATGGTGAAGGTATTAGATAAAAGGTATCCGCACTGTTGCTCCTGTATCCAATAGGTTCCTAAATTATTCCCAATGATTACTACTTTTACATTTTAAAACATAACCTAAGAATCCTAAGTCTATCTTCTTTGCAATTTTATTCCGGAATTTATGACAAAAAGTCAACATCTCTAATATTAATGCTATATTTCCTGCAAATTTTGTTCTTAACCTACCGCAAAGTGAAATAACAGAGCCTGTCTCCATTTATGACTAGCCTACAACGTCGCAGTGTGTATATGTATATACATAATGTATGTATAGGTATGACAATGTTTGTCTGTAATGACGCAAATGACATTTGTGGAGAGTCGTCCCTTTGCCGCGCCGGTAACGAGCGCGATAGTAATGATATACGGCCCAGTTTAATGTTCAGACTTGTGTTTTGATGTGTTTGTGTATTTTCTTTTCGTAGTAGGAACATTTTTAAATGACGAAAGACGTTTTGGTTAGACTTAGACGTTTGGTTAGAGAGAAAAACCAAAAGATATATACACGTCTATGTCTATCCTTATAGACTCAATATTGCAAATGTTACCAGCACACAGCTTTCACTCATTTCTCAACATAATTGGTTCCATTACTTTCATAATTACCAGCAACCAAATTAATTGGTGAGCAGAACAATTCCAGCGTAAGATGCATCATTATTTGACTACAGCACCTGTCATCATTCCGATTCCCGTGCGACAGAGCGCTCATTACGCGGCGCGCGGGTTAAGTCATTTATTTCGTCGTCGGTCGCAAACTGACGCAGCGGCGGTCGGGGGGTTAACAAATAAGTTTTAATATACACAGTTATATTGTACTGTTCATGAAGTTATTCAAGATTTATATGGTTTGTGACAGGTTGCTTCTGTAGCGTTATTTTATGATTTACTAGCGACCCGCCCCGGCTTCGCACGGGAGCAATGTAGGTATGCATGTATCATACATACATATAAAAATTCTTTAAGAATCACCCTATCTATTTAAAAAAAAACCGCATTAAAATCCGTTGCGTTGTTTTAAAGATCTAAGCATACATAGGGACAGACAGACGACGGATAGCGACTTTGTTTTATACTATGTAGTGATTAAATCCAAGTAGAGACTGCCTCATTGACCGAGTCGTTGCAAGTGCGACTGCCGGGCAAGGGGTCTCGATTCCAGGGTCGGGCAAACTATTACTGGGTTTGTAAAAACCTCAGTAGTAGCACGGAGTCTGGAAATGTGCCCGGTATATGGCAATAGGCTCACCCCCTATTACATGGGACTCATGACATAAATAGTGAAAAGTGGGTGTTATATTGTACAGTGGCATTAAGTGCCGTAATGTTCACCTCTGCCTACCCCTTCGGGGATAAAAGGCGTGATGTTATGTTATAGAGATTTCAAATAATCTAGAAGCTAACTATAACTGTATGTTAATGGTGATTTCTTCTTAGTTCAGTACCACTAATCAAAAACTAACCTGGTTAAGGCTTTGGCTGCCAACAAATAATTGTTGAAGGCAAATCCTCCGCTAATGTCGGTCACCGGTGACTGCCATGGCGTTTAACGTGTTAAGTACTATAAAGTTTCTTCTTCCTATCTTTGGCTAATGAATCTCAGTTTTTATTCTGTAACACATGAAACAACACTAAATAAAACTTAATCAAAGTTAGGTTATAGAATAAGTACTGAGAATTGAGACGTAAAACTCGTGTGTGGGCATTGTACGACTACCTATTGACTATAAACCTGTGTTATATTAAATGAATGGGCAGGTATCTTTCATGAACACACAGAAACACAAATTCAATAAGGTATGTTTGTAAGAGATGGTAAAATTAAGAATTCCTTTCGATAGCCTTGCAACCTACCTAGCCTGGATCTCTGCATTATCTAAAGAATCAAGAATCAACCTGGCAGAAAATGTAATATGTCTGAATGTATGAATACATTTAAAAAGATAAACATACCTACGGATGAATAATGAAATGAGGTCCTCAAATCTTATTACTCCTCTATATTCGTATTCTTATGATTCCGTATATCCCCTATAAGTTACAGAATCCCAAAAATGCTCTTACAACTTTTAACTTTCTTATCGAATTACCATATCATTCTTTCTCATCTTTTCTAAGTACAAAACATAGCCGGTGGCGATCCAATCTATAACATAGCCACATTAACGTGAAGTAAAGAAAATAGCCGCCCACTCCTGCGCAACACATTGACTGATCGCTTCCGACGCGCATGCGCTGTATCAGCCAATCAGTATAGGGAAATGTAGCCATGCTACTGATAAGATAAACCTGTCGATGTGTACGTAATTGGGAGCTTAATTAATTAAATGAACTTGTATGTATTTGGGTGTGTGTTGTATCATATTTGACCACGACTTGACGACTTGTTTAAGTAATTTGTTTAACTGTTTATATTGAATCAACACAATAGTCGTGAATGTAAAATTTACTTACAGAATTTCTCTTTTTTCTCACAGTAATAGACATTTCTGTAATAAGCTTCATGATAGGTATCTGCTTCCATGAAAATATTTTTCATAACAATTTTGATTTACGTTTAGTATAACTTTAAATATCGATCCACTGTTTACCATCCTCGACGAACTACCACGATGTTGTACGTTGGTAATGTAAATTCTACTATACCTTTTTTTGAGGGGGGAAATGAGAAAATCGTCCAATGACTTCTCCCGCCCAGGTGAGATGAGAGGGAGTGTCAAACTCTTACTGACTAAAAACCATCCGATTCCTACTCCTGCACCACCATAAAAGCTATTATTTATCATTCCATCTTCAGCTCCATTATATAAACAAATAGGTACCAATTACAACCCATTACCAAACATCTAACTACGTTTTAATGTTAACAACAGTTGCATCCCTGCCTACCCCCTTGTAGTAGGTGTGCGGGCCGATATCGAATGCAAACAATCTATTTAATTTGAATAATAACTACCGCCATCATAATCTAACTAACTTGTATAATTACTGGGTTTAGGGCTGTATCTACATCAATCGTATCGACACTCAATGGATTTTATTGTTGTTCATATTATAAAGAGGACTTATCATTACGTTCTTTTTACCTTTTAAAGTTTTTAAGAGAATGGTGCTAGTGTTTCTTGCTTACGTCTCTCGTGAGAGAGAAAGAGCCATCAGGCCACCACGGATGGGGCCCAATAGGGCTGATGCCGATACGGAGCCGCGGAGAACTTAACGCGTTGCCGGGGCTCCGACTCAAAGATCCGGTGTAGGAACGGGGTGGTTTTTATTCAGTAAGAGTCTGACACTCTCTCCTGCCTCACTCAGGCGGGAGCAGTCATTCGATGATTTTCCTTCCTTAAAAAAGGTGTTTCTTGCCTGTTCTGTGTTTGTCAATGACGTTTTGTGATATATATGGATTAATCCGGGATCATGTTATTCTCTTTCTTTATTAGCACTAGCCTCTGCCAGCGGCTTCGCCCGCGATCCCTTGGATAAAAAGTAACCCATGTGTATCTAGACCATAATCTACCTCTGTTCGAAATTTCAATTCGATCTCTTCAGCGTTTTGACGTGAAGAGGTAGCAAACGTACAAACAAACATAGACACTTTCGCATTTATAATATTAGGAGGATATATTAATTAATAACACGTTAAACGCCATGGCAGTCACCGGTGACCGACATTAGCGGAGGATTTGCCTTCAACAATTTTTTGTCGGCAGCCAATGTCTTAATATATTAAGCAATGATATTGTACTTTGAATATGTACATTTTTAACCTGAATTACAGACTTGTACCTAGTTCAGGTTTTATATAAATTTAGACTTTGTTTTTATAATAACTATCGTGAGACATACTAGTTAAATTAACTAAAAATAGCCAGCCTACTGTCAGTAGGCTGCGCGACTTTGCCGCGACCGAGCACGCTGCTCATGAGGAAGAACCCTTCTGTGGTTCGAAACTAGTAGAGCTTTTCTCAGTATATTCACGTGAGTAACCCGCGATTTTTAGTTAATTTAGACTTTTTTTAGTCTGGCTTTTTACACCAAATAAACGTTTATTTATTATTATATCGTGGCCAAGATGGCCACTGTTGTATACATAAGCTTTAACTTCTTACTATCTTGATACCACTCAACTCAGAACGTAGCAAATAGTACTTATGTCTGGAAATGTTTCCACAAAGTAAAGCAGCTTACAAGTGCTAGACAGGCAACAAGGTGAACTGAGATTATTTGAAACATTTCAAGCAACTTGTCTATTTTGTCTAATCTTACATGTTACTTGCACGTATAGATAAATGCTAAGTTAAGCTTTAAAACGGTGTGGAGACGGTGAACTGAAATATATTTGTCAACACCTCAACTTTTCCCATGGGGTTTGAGGCGACTGCGGGTCGGTCTGCACATCTTACGAAGAACTGCACATAAAAATTATGATCTCCAGCCCACCTGTCAAACGTGAAAACTATGGTAAGTCCTCTAATGTAAATGTAGTTCAACTTGGATATTTCCCCGACTAAACTTACTATGACAATGTCTAAGACAGTCACCGCGCCATCCCTGATGACAGTGTCGATCGCGCACTTGATTACAAGTTAATTGGCCCGCCACAAAGCCGGTCGCACACGGGCCGACTGCGCGACTGCTAATGACGACTAATCGCAGCATCCGCACACGTGCGTCACGCGCGCCTCGGGCGTTGCGATTAATTGAAATCGTGTAATTTGAGCCGTGTATGAAGCGTACAGCCTTGTTTGTTTATTGGTTACGGATGATATAAATCGCTGTGATTAATTGTGGCTGCGGTGGTTGTCTGGTGTAAGTTTATTGAATTTATTTGATGTTTCAGTCGCAGATTGGTTTAGGCTTTATGTCTTGGCTTTATGTCGCTTGTGTTAACATTTAGACTGGTGTATTTAGGCTTCACAATAATGTACTGTGGTATTTTAATGTTGTAGTTATCAAGTACAATCTCATAATAATAATCTAACCGTAGGTACCGCATCCGCCGCAGTGCAGGCACTACATTTACACGGGAGTAATTTACTAACATTCAGTATATAATTGCTAGTAATCAATAAACATATTATTTAGTGTACCGTCGTATATCAACACGACCCCAATTATCTGCTACATTTGCTTAATTCGTTTAAGTAAATAAATAAATTACTATGAATATATTTTATTTCGTTCTGTAATCACCGCTGCGAATGGCTCGCTCGTAATTACTCGATAGGGTTGTTCAATCATATTTTATTTTAATATCGCTTTTTGTATACGTTTGCATATATTAAAGTATCTAGTGAGTATCGATTAGTTCGAAGCCCTATCTCGTGTAGTTTAAACTCTGTAGACTAATAGCTCGGCTATTGAGTCATGGAAATGTGTTGGTAAATAATTTATTGACAAACCTCAGCTTTGTTGATATAATTCTTTGTTTTCTTTTTTTTATTGGAGACAACCTAAATCCGTTTGGTTAGTACACAAACTACTTATAAAACTAGTGTTAGTACTTAAAATTATCAATTACAAATAAAATATAACTTTCTTACGCCACAATGGCATAGGTACATGGGTATCCAATGCTCCAATATGGGGTTGAACCTAACGGGTTCCCGGGGCTCCGGCTCGAAATGCATGAATAGAAACGCGGTGGTTTTTAGTCAGTAAGAGTCTGACACTCCCGCCTCATCCAGGCGGGAGAAGTCATTTGATGATTGTCCCCCCTTAAAAAAGTGTATGTGGTTATCCCATTTGTCTGCTATAGTCTTCAACTTCAGTCATAAAATGAGTTTTTTTTATCTGTGTTGAATACTATTTTATAATACTTTATTTACGTCTAGCGAAGCATTCTTTAGGTAATGTTAAACGGAGTTAAAAGTACTTGAGTATTTTTATAGTAAGACTACTACTAACGACTTTCCGCAACACATTAAGCTTTTAACCCAGCTGCTCCTGGAAGCCGCCATCGTGCAGGCCTGGGTGATACCACCGGCCAGGCCTGCCGACATTGACGATGAGGCCAAGTGGCTCCAGGACGCCATATCCAGGATCTGTGACGTGGCGATGCCCCGGATCCGGTCGAGTCAACAAAAGCGCCAGGTGTACTGGTGGTCGCAAGAGCTAGCAGCTCTACGCAAGGCGTGCACTGCGGCGCGACGCCAGTACACTAGGCACCGCAGGCGCCGTATCCGTCCTCCGAATGCGGAGGCGAGAGAGGCGGAGTTGTACGAGGGATACAGGGCGGCCAAGGCCCTCCTCAAGATGGAGATATTGCGGGCCAAGGAGGAGGCCCGCCGAGAGATGCTGGGGACTCTGGACAGAGATCCGTGGGGACGCCCGTACCGGATGGTACGCGACAAACTCCGCGCTTGGGCTCCCCCGCTCACCCAGAGTCTCCGGCCAGAGGTCTTAGAGGAGGTGATTGGCGCCCTGTTCCCCCGACTGTGGAGGGGCTTCACCCCTCCGTATATGACTCCGCCCCCTGCGGTGCCCGACGCGGGCTATAGCGACGACGACGACGACGACATCGTCCCAGAGGTGACCGAGGCAGAACTGAGAGCGGCGGTGCGCCGGATGGGCGCCAAGAACACCGCCCCAGGACCCGACGGCTTGCACGGCAAAGCATGGGTCCTGGCCTCAGAGGCTCTCGGGCCTCGATTAATCGGTCTCTACAGCGCATGCTTGGAGAGAGGCCAGTTCCCGCTGCTCTGGAAAGCGGGAAAACTGGTCCTCGTGCGGAAGACGGGGCGCCCTGCGGACTCTCCGTCCGCATACCGGCCCATAGTGCTGCTCGACGAGGTGGCGAAAGTGTTCGAAAGAATAATTTCGAACCGCCTCGTCGCGCACCTGACGGACATTGGGCCGGACCTATCGGACGGCCAGTTCGGCTTCCGCAGAGGGCGCTCCACGGTGGACGCCATCATGCGCGTTAGGGACCGGACGACGGGGACTGCAGTGTCCAGGGGTAAGGTCGTAGTGGCGGTGTCTCTGGACATCGCCAACGCCTTCAACTCCCTGCCCTGGAGCTGCATCTTGGAGGCACTCCGATATCATCGGGTGCCTACCTACCTCCGTCGTGTAATCGAGGCATACCTGACGGACAGGTCCGTCATCTACCCCGGTCACCGGGGCGAGTGGAACCGGCGAGAGATGTCACGCGGTGTTCCGCAGGGTTCGGTTCTGGGGCCGCTCCTGTGGAACATCGGTTATGACTGGGTGCTGCGCACCGACCTCCCGGACGGCGTTAGCACAATATGCTACGCCGACGACACGCTGGTGCTAGCGCACGGGAGGTCGCACCAGGCGGCGGCCGACTTAATGGCGACAGCGGTTGCGACAGTCGTTGAGAGAATCCGGCAGTTGGGACTCGAGGTGGCGCTCCACAAGTCCGAGGCCATGAGTTTTCATGGCCGCGGGAACGCGCCACCTCCGGGTGGGTCCCAAATAACGGCGGGAGGAGTTACCATCGGCGTCGAGACGACGATGAAGTACCTAGGACTCGTCCTCGACAGTCGGTGGAACTTCATAGAACACTTCCGACGTTTGGCTCCAAAGTTGGAGAGGACGGGGGCTGCGTTTAAACGCATCCTCCCCAACCTCGGGGGCCAAACGCCTCCTGCCGGAGGTTATACGCCGGGGTCGTGCGGTCCATGGCCCTCTACGGCGCCCCTGTTTGGGCGCCAAACCTGTTGCGGCGTCCCGCTCGGACGCTGCTCATGGCACAGAGGGTCATAGCGATCCGAATGATCCGCGGATACCGCACGATCTCTGGGGAGTCGGCGAACCTCCTTGCCGGATTACCGCCGTGGGATCTGGAGGCGAAGGTGCTCGCGCGCGTGTACGGCATGCGCGCGGAGGCACGTCGCCGGGGCGAAACCCCGCTGCCGCGCCAAATAGGTGCGTGGCGGGATGAGCTCCGGCGCGATCTCATGGCGGAATGGCAGCAACGACTGTCGCAACCGAGGGCTGGGCTCGCTGCCATCGCAGCGGTAAGTCCCCTCTTTGAGGAGTGGCTTGAGAGACGCTACGGCGTCCTCACCTACCGCCTGACGCAGGTCCTCACTGGACATAGAAGTTTCGGGAGGTACCTGTGTCTGATGGGGCGGGAGGAAACGCCCGGGTGTCATCACTGCGAGGGCCGCCCTGAGGACACGGTGGAACACACGGTGGGAGAATGCCCTTCGTGGGCTGAGCACCGCCGTGTCCTCGGGGAGGTGATCGGCGATGGCGACCTCTCGCGTCCGGGCCTAGTGCAGGCCATGATGCGGAGCGAGGGGGACTGGGATGCCGTCTCCTCCTTTTGCGAAGCAGTCATGCTAGCTAAGGAGGAGGCGGGACGCGTGAGGCAGCGAAGCGCTGCCTCCTCGCAACCCAGCCGTCGCGAAGGACACACCGGGCGTCGGGGATCGCGAGACGATCTCCGGCCACCGTAAGCGCGGGCCTGCGGACGGCGAGCATGGGTGGCTCCCCGTCCGACCAGAAACAGACCCGAGCGTACGGCGCGTCGCGTTCCGCGCGCGCCTCAAAGAGCCATCAGACCACCACAGATGGGCCCAATAGGGCCGATGCCGATTCGGAGTCGCGGAGAACCTAACGGGTAACCGGGGCTCCGGCTCGACGTGCAGGAGAAGGAACGGGGTGGTTTTTAGTCAGTAAGAGTCTGACACTCCCTCCCGCCTCACCCAGGCGGGGGCAGTCATTCGATGATTTTCCCCCCTTAAAAAAAAAAAAAAAAAGCTTTTAACCCATCGGAGATTTATCCTCAATTCTATCTTAACGTATATGAATAAAATATTCCCCGTAAACATATTTAATATTGACGCTCACCTGCCTATTGTTTCAAAGCTATTTGTAAACAACAAATTCGAATAACTATACGAACAACAGTTCACGATCCGTCAAAAGGCACAACGCTGGTATCCAAGTGTAAGGTCATAACTCACGCTCCACGAAACATCCTGAAAACGTGAACATCACAATGACTGAAATGTTCAGGAATACGGGGAAAAGCCACAGAATCGTATTCATGTTTTTACGGCGAACTTAATTAGGTTAGTTTACGACATTTTTCAGTTTATTTCAGAGGGACCACACGCGTACAATGCTGTAAAGTTATTTACATGTTTTTACTGCTCTGTTACTATACGCCATTCCGTGTATTTTTCTGAAAAGTTCAGAATAATTTAATTTTGGAAACTGACAGTTATTTTTATTTTTATCAAACTTGTAAAGTTAAGGAAAAATAATTAGTAGAAGCAAATATTTTATGATACATAAAAAGTTTAGCAGTTGGTTTGTCATTGTAGGGTAACTGACAACAATAAGACGTTTCATTTTCCTGAACCTTTAATTACTTTAGCTATTATTTACGTTAATATAAAGGCGAAATTATATTTTGTAGTAAACTCATCAATCAACTAGATATCTTAACTTACTTCAAGTGACACCATCTTCATAAACTAAATACAAGTAACAAAGATTAAACTTAAAACTGAAATACTTAGATTGCTTTTGTTTTAAGACTAATAATGTCAAGAGTTTCACAATTAAAGTGACTAAAACTTAGTTTATTTAGGCTAAGATAACTGGCTCGGGGATAGGATAACTTAGTTAGTATAACACGTATAATCTCTTTCTTGAACTAGTTCCAAAAGCACTCGAGATTATTTTCCTTAAGCGCCGTTTAAAGTTCTATTTAGACACCAAACTTGAAATGTACACAGGGTAATAAATATATATTTTTTCTTAAACTACGTTTAATAAAACCTATTTTAACACTGTTTTTAAATCGGTTATATAATATACTGGGTGGCTCGGAGGTTAAAACGCCCGCTTCTCATGCATGAGGTTGCAGGTTCAAAATCTACCAACGTCAAGTACCAATGTGACTTTTTCCGAGTTATATGTACACTGGCAAACGGTGAAGGAAAACATCGTGAGGAAACCTGGGCTTATAATTTCTAATTATAAGTTTAAAATCGCCAACCCGCAATGAACAAGCGTGGTGATTAATGCTCAAACCTTCTCCGTGTGAAAAATGGCTTTGCTCAGTAGTGGGCCCTTATATGCTGTTGATGATGATGAATTACCTAATATACTAATACGGTCTCCTAAGTGTCCACTTTTCTGAAAACTCGCATCAAAATCGGTTCAGCCAATCGCGAAATAATTAATTAAATTACAGGTTAAACTGAGAACCTGCTTTTTTTGAAGTAAATAGGTACAATTAAAGCTGCCGTTTTTTGCGGCTTAACTGGAGAAATGTACTTATTGATATCTAAATTCTAATGATAGTTAATTATCTAAGGCTAAGACTAAGTACCTAGGTGTACCTAAATAAATTTATTTAAAAACATAACATAACATCACGCCTTTTATCCCCGAAGGGGTAGGCAGAGGTGCACATTCTACCACAGTACAATGTAACACCCACTTTTCACTAGTTGTTATGAGTCCCATGTAATAGGGGGGCTAAATTAAAAAGATATCTGTTTAACACACTAACATAACTACATGTATTTAAAATTTATTATTACCATTATCGTAACAAATAGTAATTTAAATATAGAAGATCCAACAGTCAAACTATTTATAGTTACATAGTTTTGTTGGACATGGCATTAGATTGTACGGCATATCATGTACCTTTATTTTAATAAATAAAAATATATAGCTGATTAGTAAGAAAATATGCTTTAAATCAATTAGAAAATACAATTACCTCAACAGAAATCGACTGCACGGTTGGTGCGGTGGCTGGACAACCGGCTGCCGTGCAACGTGTCGCGGGTTCGATTCCCGCACGGGACAACACTTTGTGTGATCCACAAATTGTAGTTTCGGGTCTGGGTGTCATTGTGTATGTGAACTTGTATGTTTGTAAACGCACCCACGACACAGGAGAAAATCCTAGTGTGGGACAACGTTTAAAAAAAAATCTTATACCTTTTTTTATTTTATAAAGTTGATAAGTGTGTTTGTCTGTTTGTTTGTTTGAACGTGCCAATCTCCGGTATACTACTTGTCCGATTTGGAAAATTGTTTTTGTGTTGGATAGTTCATTTATTGAGGAAGGCTAGGCCACAAAACATTACGCTAAGATGTCAATAGACGAAGGAGAGCGGGTCAAACCACACGGAATAAGCCAGCTAGTTTATATTCCTTGATATTCGACAAATCCTATAATTCCCATTACACAACACGTTATAACCGTTACACAAGCGACAACGTTATTCCTTTTGTTTCAGTTTTGTTATTTAGTTATTGCCCCCTCGGGTTTGTATCGTTGCAACATTGTTATAACCTTATTGTTGTTTTCCAACGATATCGGAAGATTGGATATTTGGCAACAAGATACAAGTTGAACTTGTAATTCGGTTCTATTTCCTATTGTTCTCTTGTTCGGAAGTTTGGATTAAGGTCTATGGAGCTGATATCTGGGTACTTCGAATGTGAGTATCCTATTATATGAGGTTTGATTGTTTCAAACAAAACTATGTCTCATTTTGTTGTGGTTCTCTGTTGTTGTTTATAGATCTTTATACTTATTTTACTCAGCTTTTTCCAAATGTTTTGTATCTTTTGCATTCTTAGCGTGCATATCAACATTTTTTTGGTTACGTTACCTATTAACGTTTTTTGGTTGGACCAGAAACTAGACCAATGAATATTGATGCTGTACCATGCCCGGAAGAGTTTCAGAAGTGAAGAATAGTAATTTAAATACCTTATGTTATTAGCAATGGTCTTTACAGTAAACTTTTAATTTAACCAGGATATTGGAATATTCTTATAGTATTGGTTTTAATCCTTTCACAAACCTACTTGCCATCAGCAGGCTATTATAGAAATAAAGTTTACCGATATAGGAATAAAGTAGAGCTATAATCGTTACACCTAAATTGCAATCTCATGTTCAACTAGAAAGTGGTACCTAGGTCTTATCACAGGCACCTGCTTTCTATTTTCCAAGTCATTGCCCAATTAAAAACTTGTTAAACATTAACACAAGCTGGAACATTTCCTTAGGCTACGCCCATTCTCATCAAACATTAAAAATAAACAATATCTCATTACATGCACATAAGTAACTATTAATAAATGCATATCGCCTATCCTTTTCTAACATAAGACTTCAATATAACACCTGTCTCTCTCTAAGTTGCAGCGCAACTGGAAATTCCGACACTTTCACCATTGACCTCGCCGCTGTCGGTCATTTGTCAAAACGTCTAGATACTCATGTCTCAATTACTGGCTGTATTGTGGAGGATACCAGTTTTTATTGTAGATAATCTCTTGTAATATTTACATCTAATAATATTAGTTACGGCTCGTTAGTTTATTGAAAACCGGGAGTAAGAAACGGTTAGTTAAATTAACTTGTATGAACATTGTGTGTGTCTGTATTTGCTTCTTGTTTGTGTTCGATCATTGAACTTGTACCTGCAAAACTTTGAACTATAGGTAATTATACATATAGCTATGAAATATAATGATATATTAAATGGCGATTTTTTTCTCGTTATGCTCTTTATAATATTATTAGCATATAGTATATACACTACACACTCCTCAGCCTGTCCATTGTCGAACTTAGTGATTTAATAATAGATACATTTTAAAACTCCAACTGTCTATGTTGCTTTGTATCACAAACAGTACTTAGAATAACAATATCGTGAGACATACTAAATTAAATAAAAATCGCGGGTTACTCACGTGAATATACTGAGAAAAGCTCTACTACTAGCCTACAGAATAGGCTGTGCGACATCGCCGCGACGGCACACGTTGCTCATGAGAAAGAGCCCTTCAGTGGCTCGAAACTAGTAGAGCTTTTATTCACGTCATCGCGTGAATAATCCGCGATTTTTAGTTAATAAAAACAGTACTTATATTTATATAGACATCGAGGAGAATTTACTGGACATCGAGGGCGAATCCCACGGTTCCTGTAGTTCCCAAGATCACCAACATCACTAGTAGACAGACTGTACACTCGTTCATTGAGCAGTAATTGAAACCCAATTAATTTAGCTATCGTCAGACCAATAGACCAGTAGATACATCCGCCTGCACTAACTAACTTTAATAAAAAATGACTATACACGTTAATATTACATTTGAAAGTGAGTCAGACTAGTTTTTGTTGATAAGACTAGATCCAAATAATTGACGTCCATCAGCTTCGATCTGGTTTCCGAACCAATGATTTAGAAAAGGATTGATGTAGAAAGTCCGATGTTTTGATCTTTTAATTACTCGATAATATATTGGCATGGCTAACACGTCTGTTGAACACATTAAGTATAATGCATTGGTTTTTTCTTTAAAGGCCAAGTGGTACTCTTGGTTCTAAAAGGTCAATAATTCTTTTATACACAATGTTTAAAAAATTCAACCCCATCTTTTTTTGAAAATATAATTTTTAGCTTTCATCTGTCATTTTGTTTTTAATAAAAATAAAAAAACCCAATAGTACCTCAGCTTAAACTTTGATTTCATGCTCAACACCTCAGTATAAACGGTAAATACAATTTAAAATGTCCAATAATGTTACGGTTAACCGACCAATCGTACAAACGATCAAAAAGATCGATCGACCACGAAAAGCCGAATCAGCTCAGCGCAATCAATTGAAACAATTTGAGCATTAAATGCGACAGCACGCCGCGGCCAATACGCTAGCACGACAATACGCCAGTACGCGCGTATCGGTACACCACAACCGCTGTGATTGATAACAGTACGCCGCGCCGACGAAATGGAATATAAATTGTATTTACAGCTATGTTATGGTATCCTGATAGTGTTTATGGTTATACAACCAGGTTCTATTCGAGGTTCCGTCCATCAATAGCGCAAAAAGGATAGGTACATCTTTGTCACAACAGGATTTTTTAATAGTTATAACAATTAACAAGTCTTGAGTGAATTTGTTACTTATGGGCAGCCGTGCTCCATCGTCGGTCGCATGGTCGCTTACTACTAGCGTGATAGTGGCCAACCCATTACCAAAAACAAAGAATATAAAAATATCTATTATAATGATGAGTGTATGTGAATGGTTGACACTAAGACGTGTCCAACAACGCAACCGCCTACAGCAAACATACCCATAGCTAGGTAAATACAATAAAAAAAACCATCAATTCATTCACTTTCTCACGTTATTTCACGACTCTTCGATTCATCTTCGATTTTGATTCAGAAACAACAAAATTTTCAATTGTTTCCATAGCCTCGACAGATTGAATACACTTTTATAGCGCTATGAACGCATTTACGACGTATCGTCAAGTTCCTGTTCATATGTCGTCCCGTACGCGTATCGTGACCGTCCCGTTAGCTGTAAATAGACATTGTGAAAATAATCTCTCTGATTTTGTTGCGTTTTAGTGTAATGAGATCTTAATGAGAGCCTTTGTGTTGCTAATTGTGTTGTGTGGTATTGGTGTGTGTATTACGGTGTATAGTCAAGAGGGGTAGCAGGTAGTTAGGTATGTATGTTGAGTGGCATTTGAATTGTACACAACATAACATCACGCCTTTTATTCCCGAAGGGGTAGGCAGAGGTGTACATTATGCCACTGGACAATGTAACACCCACTTTTCACTATTTATGTTATGAGTCCCATGTAATAGGGGGTGAGCCTATTGCCATATACCGGGCACAATTCCAGACTCCGTACTACTACTGAGAATTTATAAAAACCCAGTAGTACTTTGCCCGACCCGGGAATCGAACCCGAGACCCCTTGCCCGGCAGTCGCACTAGCGACCACTCGGCCAACGAGGCATTTAAATTGTATGCTGTGGAAAATGTCTAGTCACTTATTCAGAAATGCCTGTACCTTGTCCAGATACTTTTAAATGATAGTCGATTGTTTCAGTGGGAAAACTAAATATAGTTAACCTTATGGTTGAATCATTGAATAAAAATCGATATAGGGTGAGTTCACCAGTTCACGTCCATTTTACGGATCGCTATGAATGTAAAACGTGAAATGGTCAAACAGATGTGAACCAAAAGCTACTTTTATGATGACTATTTTCTTATTTTCGGGAATTTTTTAAAGGGCGTTTCGTAACATTAGATGCGAACAGGTGAACTTACCCTAATCGATCTATAGTATGTTGCTATTCTGATTCGCATATAAATATGGTAAAAGTGGGTAATTTAAAAGAAATAGGGTCATCCTCATTGTACAACAATGAATTTGAAAGAGTGCCAAAATCTATAAAATTGAATCATCTCGTTATAAAATTGAACATTATTATGATACTAGTACATAAACGCTACTATGTAGTACACTATTACGCCAGACTTACTATTTTAACCTAAATACAATACAGATAACTAGGTAAAGGTCAATAGTGGAATTTTACTATTCTACAAATCTCCACTTAACATAACATCACGCCTTTTATACCCGAAGGGGTAGGCAGAGGTGCACCTTATACCTCTAGATCTTGATGCCACTGTACAATACAATACATCTACTTTCCACTATTTATGTTATGAGTCCCATGTAATAGGAGGTATGCCTATTGCCATATACAGACTATAACACAATTCCAGACACCGTGCGAGACTCCTGAGATTTTTTAGTAAAATCTAGTAGTACTTTGCCCGACCTGTGAATGAAACCCGAGACCTCTTGCCAGTTGCACTTGCAACCACTCGGCCTACGAGGCAGTCTCCATTTGCCGTATTATCCAAAATATATGCTTATCTATAAAAAAGCTGTTAACAGGTACTGTTAATATTTATAAGATGCATACATCCTAACTCAAAAAATAAGTAAATAAATCCGATAATCTATTTTCAGATCTCTACACTTCCTGTACATAATACGAGGACACATTCCATGTAGCCTGTAAGTTTCAGTTGGATTCTGTGCACCATGCACAAGTAAGGCACATGCGCAGGCGAGCCGTGCACCTAAATCTATTTACAGCTTTCCCGCGCGCCTGTACTTTACGACCTCGTAAAGTCACACGATCACCTGCGTGTGCGCATACAGTAAAGCAGAAAAGTGACTTCGTGCTCTGATTTTGAAGAAATAAATAGGAGTAATTTATCTTTATGATTCTATATTGAGATGGCAGATTAAAATAAGAATGTATTCAAGAATCTAGTCTGGTTGGATCTGGAGTTTCTTGCTTGTTATTCTCCATAGGAATCTAACTTGATTCGCATTCGCCGTTCGAAGTGAACAGACGTGCTTATTAGCAATATTTAATTTAATGCAATAATAGTGACCTACTTGATTTAGTTTTGCTTACACTCTGAAAATAAGTATTATAATATGGAAACATAAACATATTATATCGGTTAAAAATGGATAAGAGCCCCAGCAACCTTGCTTCCTGTGCCTCACCAATTAAAAGCAGCCTTCAAACTGACTTCACTATCGAAGTTGTGTCAACGCCCGAAATACAGAAATGGATGGCATCAATCGAACAACAATTAAATGAAGTTTGCTCTATTGCTACGGAGGGAAAACTTAACTCAGAGCAAAAATTGAAAATTACAAACCTAAGCCGTAAAATTGGATCCAGCGTCTCACAAATGGCAGTTTTGTATCAATCTCTAAAGCAAAAGTCCCGTTTTGCTATTAACATCATTGATGACCTAAAGGAGAGACGTGACCTGGCAGATCAAATTTCGGAGATCAAGAATACAATCAAGGACTCTACTGGAATGGGAAATAATAATTCATTTGCTGACATGGTGAAAAAGGGTAAGAACTTCGTGCGTCCCAACAATTTGAGCTCTGTCGCTATTTACCCTGTGAACCCATCAGTACAATCAAGTGACGAAACCAAAACTATAGTCCAGAAAATAATACGCCCTGATGAATTGAAGTTGCATGTCCGAGGACTCCGTAAAACACAAAATGGAGGTGTTATAATTAGCACCGAAACCAAGGAAGACGCTGAAAAAGTTAAGGATGCAGTTCACCTATCATCATCTGGCCTCACCACCGACGAACCTAAAAAACGTCAACCACGACTTACAGTTGTAGGAGTACCGAGCTCTATGTCTGATGCTGAAGTATTCAAGTGCATTTATGAGCAGAACGTAGCTGACAAGTTTTCAGAGATCACAATGGAATCCTTTCTAAAAGATATAAAGTTAAGCCATAAATCCGGAAGAAAGGACGCATCGGCCTGCAATTATATCATACAAGTATCTGGCAAGATACGCAAAGCTCTTATTTCTCAGGAAAGACTTTACATCATTTGGACTTCGTGCCCAGTCAGAGATTTTACGCTCGTTACCAGATGCTATAAATGCCAGCAATACGGTCACGCAGCAAAAACTTGTCGAGAGCCCTTTTTATCGTGTGGTCATTGTGGAGAAGTAGGACACACATTTTCTGAGTGCAAGAAAACAACGGAGTCTCCTAAGTGTGCAACTTGTACCCGCTATAGTAAGCCGAATAAGCATAAAACGGGTGACGCTGAGTGCCCTGCTAGGAAGATAGCGGAGTACAGATTCATCAACTCAATAGACTATGAAGGTGCATAGTACGCATATTGTTGTACCTCAGAGTTAGGTGTTGATTCGCCTTCCTTTGCACAATAATTGCGCAACGTATACATTTAGCCGACGGAAACTTTGTTGCTGTACAAGCAAAAAATTTTAATACTTTATAATAACACGAGTGAAGTGAATGACCATATGAACTTAGTAACCTAGTTTTATTTATGTTTCTGCCGATGTATGTAATTCCACAGCTGTAGTCATATTATGTATTAGTTCTAAATAATTTGTCATAATTATGTAGGTATTATTATATTATAATGAATGTATTTATATATAACATATATATAAAATAATCATAGTTGAATTTGCTAAGTCATGATAAGTAATATTGGTTTATAGAAATAAGATGTCCTAAATTAGTATATAATGTTAAAGCTACTTTCGCCTGTGATACAGGGCTTTCCTAGTACAGGCATCTAACTGTATAAGGTCTACATCGCTTATTAAGATAATATGTATTTTGTATTTTGCTCATTTTATCATCAATAAAGATTTTTATTTTTTATTATTTTTTATAACTAACCTTGGAATAAGCAAATAGCACTTTTAATTTTTTGTTGATGTTCGGAAGTGCATTTTTGTCTAATTTAAATAAATGATTTGGACTTTGGCTCTGAAGAAGAGATGTCCTGTTATTTGTTGTAATTAACACATTAAACGACATGGGGGGTCACTGGTTCTCGAGGACATTAGCTGAGGATTTGCAGTTTTCTATTGGCAGTTAAAGACTGTATTATTTTTTGATTATTGATCTCTAACAGGGATTTTTGGAATTAAAGAGTTTTTTGGAGTTAATAATATAAAACGTTACTACGTAGACATTACTTACAATACAACAGATATAATAAACCCGGTTTAATCCAAATCAAGATCAAACTCCTCACAATCTCCCATCCTAAATAAAAGCTCAAATGAAAACAAAACTTCACTAACATGAAGAATCGATTATCGCGGTAATCAGTTGGTTGCATAATGAAATTATCGCCTCAGCACGCGACTGTACGTTAGCACCTGCCCACGCGCAGCGCGCCGACAAATAAACACTAGCTACACTCTAGCGCTGGGGTCGCTGTGATAGCGATTAGCGGGGACACATGCATAAGAGAAAAGTCTATGTTCACTGTCACTATGTTCTCTAAAGTCTAGTTTTTTAACATTTAATATTTATTTACTTGGTTCCTAGTATATTTTTTTTTACTAACGTCAAGGATATTTATTTTGTAATCGAGAATATGCTTAGGAAATTATCATAATTTATATAACTACATAAATATTTACAACTTAAAATTAACTACAACTAAACTATTAAATAAAAAGAAAGTACAAGAAAACAACAAAAATTATACCCTTAATTTAGGCGTCAAAGTATTCGTCCGCATCACTATCACAGGGGAAAGTTCCCAGAAGACTGGCAGCATTGCCACGTTGAATGGCAATGCTTATTTTCTGTCCGAAGAAAAAGCCAGCCCTCTGGTCACGTGTAGAGTCGATTAGCCTACGGGCGATGTCTTTAAACACAGAGTGTGCACTGGGACCCCATGGCCCAAGTGTTTCGACCCCAAACGGCTCAAAACAGTAGTTACCCACTAGATTTGAATATTTACGCCGTTTGAGGGCCTCTGCCGCGGAAGCAGCTGCACCAACGCATGCAGCGGTGCTTAAAAGATGTGATGGCGCAAGGGTGCCTACACACGTCGCGTCCCACACCAAAGGCCTACCTATCTTCCAAGTACTTTCCTTCCCATTTACTTGGTTAAATCAGGTTAAAAAGAAAGACGAATTTGTAACTACTTTTATATGGACGTGTAGCCTAATTTAGCTTTTAATTATTTAGCATTTTTTAGAAAAAACCTTTTCTTGGCCTTATCCATGTTTGAATATTAACCATTGTCGCATATGAAGTTGACGCAATACGTCGTCCTCAGTTGTCCCTAATTCCTCAATTTCAAACCTACTGTATTTACTTTAAAAACACACCCGCTATATCTAGCACCCCACACTAGTGTTGTACCATGTCGGACGCCACGCTCCGAATAGTAACGGTGTCCGACTTTACACGGCCCTATCGCGTTACACACTGACAATCGCCTACATCAACACCTCGATACATCTACATAGCGCATCGGATACAACTCCTGCGCTTCCTAGAAATATAAACAAAGTGTTGATACTAGTAGTACCTACTTGATTTACACCCAGATTGCGATATATTATTGTCTGCTTACCTTAGGTTAATTTAGACAAAAGCTATGCCTACAAACTGGTGAAAAGTTACATTGAATATATTGTGCACCCTTTCCTAAAATTTCGGGTCATACGTTGATTAAAATCGTGATTTTTTGCCGCCATAATCAAAGTATTGAAATCAATCAAATCAATTAAAATTGGAAAACATAAACAAATTAAATAAGAGTAACTTAAATAAAAGAAAATAAATAAATACGTTAATATATGTACCTATAACCTAAAAATAAATTATAACTGTGAATAAAAAATGATGAACAGAAAGAAAAAAGAAACAATTAGGTATCAAGTTTTAGGACAGTATGAATAAACTTTTATTTCATCAAGTAAATATCGTGTATGCAGTGCTACGTGGCGTTATAATGAAAACTTAACAAAATTGTAAATTAACTAAAGCTAACTTACCCATAACCAGCATAGGTAACTCAAATTGCGTTTAAATAATAACAGCTTATTAGGTAAATTAAAATTGTGTTGCTGGACCAAATGCTACATAAAATTGATTAAGCCAAGATCGCCATATTGGATTTCGGAAACAATCGGTTTTAAAATGCAGTTTCTCACCTTCGTAGCCATGTTGGTTTTGATTGAAAATAAGTAATCGCAAACTGTAATTGCAGTTTTATTGAGAAAGGTGTTAATTTTTTACTACTGCATAAGGAGTTGCACGTAAAATTAGCTTTAGTTCGGAATTTGATGCATTTGAGGCTAGACCAGGTAACTTGGAATCAAGAATTAAGTGTTTCATTTTTGATTTACGTTTAAACTTGAATCTATGAAGATTTTACTGTATAAGTTTTGATCTAAAACTTTTATAAATAATCATCAAATCATCACTTGAAAACGATCTTAAGTTAAAAACTAACGTCAAAAACTAGCTTTACGTGTACCATTCATTCAAACATAGACATTCAAGGGAGACCATTTTCCCAGACATTGATTCTCAGTTAGTTACACAAGAGAAAAAAACGAAACCAAACGAACAGACATTTGTACATTATTTCCAATTCAAATATTAATATAGTTCCAATATTCCATTTTGAAATATCCGTAGACTAAATCCGGGAGCACACGGTAGTAAAATACACACAATTTAACTGTCTCTGCCTGTACCCGTTGCTGTGTACACACGGCCTAACGAAGCGGCCGCGGCGTGACTCGATTTCCGAACAGTGAACCTGTTACCTTTTGATTTCCCAGAAAAGAGGATTTTTGAAAATTTTCACGTTAAACACACAATTACTTTTAAATTATTGGTGTTTGGTTTCGACTCGCTACAATAAACTAACTTTCCAGGCTAAATGGGTATGCTTTTCAAATTCAGTCTATGACTACTTCGTAGAGTTGTAACTTCAGTGATTTTTAGTTCTATAAACATCGACCAAAATTAATAAGTATAACTCAATAAATCAACTTTATGAAAAACTATACTTGACCGTCACAGTATTTGTAGACAAAATATTATGAAGGATAACATAAGCAATCAATTTTTCCAAGAAGAAAACTCATTGTTTACTCAGGCAAACCTAATACCAATATAGAGTACTCAATACAAATAATATGTCGTCATATCATACAAGTTGACTATTGACTCGCCGCCGCCATATTTGTTCCAAGTCCCCAGTGGTTTTAATATCAACTGGTCAGGAAGGGTACTTGAGAAATACGGAGGGAGCCTTAGGGTGGTTAGTTCTAAGGTTCATAAGTATTAGAAGGTCGCTTATTTGAAAATATATCTAACAAAGATCAATTTTGAAAATTATTTAATTTTTTAACGTGAAAATTGCCAGTGCCTTAATGTTCTTAAAAGTATTCATGCAAAGTTGTTGTACAATAAAATTGCTTCTGAATGTTTAAAGCGTAAAAATCATCATTCGTTGGACATTCTTTGCCTATATCGATTGTCAAAAGCACCTCCAATTGTTTCCGTTTTGGAATTCTCATTAGGTTGTACTATGAAGTCGTGGTTCACTCATATTAGAATGAGGCTAATAACACGACTAGTGAAAGGTAGGTTTATTGCTGTTACGTGAAAATATTCACATAAACAAACAATTAACACATAAACGGTAGAACCAAAAGAATAATTTACAATTATTTATTTTATTCGCTTTAATATTCCTGTTTTTTTATATTCAATTATGGCTAAAGGAAAATACTAACGTTTTAAAAGAACCGGAAAATCATTGGGTTGTTTATTAAAAAATAAAAAAATAACACGATTCCCAGGAATTGGAAATGCGGATATGAATGTAATGATATTTGCTCTGTCAGTATGCGGAGCAAGTTGTAAGATTTCGGCTGATTTCGATATGTATAGATATTTTTCATTCTTGATGTCTCATTTCATCCAAAATTACAACCATACCTAAGTAAGTACTTCTCAAAGAATTATTACTTTAAAATGGAACCGAAATATTAAATATATTAAGTAGATGAGTAGAGCTTCAAACTGAAACAAAGGTATTTAAAAGCAAAAGCGTATATTGTGTGCCAACACCTAAAAATATGCTCAGTATAAAATTTATATATATATTCGTCCAAAGCGCAAAAACCGTATATATTTCATACCTCCATCCGTATTTTTCAATGTCAAAATTATTAATGACACATTTTAACATCGCAAAAAGCCTTTCATTTGCTGTTCCATCAAGCACAACATCCGCTGATCGATGTCGCTTATAACTTAAGTAACGTTACGTAGTTAATTTCTGTTTTGGAGTTCCCTTTGATGTCAGGAGGTTGCATATTAAATTCTCTTAGTCGACGAACCCCGATCAAAGGCCTTAATTATTTTAATGCGAATTGCACACACAATTTCGACAAATTTTCGTATATTTTCGACGCCATATTTTTAATAATATGTATGTATTTATTCATACGAACACATGATGACGAATTTAATGAGTGCTATTTTTTTCTGGAAAATGTGACGTTGTTAGTTTTGGACTAATTGAATCATTTGTTTATTGGTGCGTGAGATGAGAGGAGACGGGGGATTGAGTCAGTTCTGACGTCATTTGTGTCAAGTGGGAACATGTTTATAATAGAAAATGTCCTGAATTTGGGCTGTATTTGAATACTTGTGTGTTGGGTAATTGGAGGTAGTCCCATTATGCATCTTAGGACATCTAAGGCTAGGTTTCTTTTACTTCTGTACCTAGTTCTACATAGAAAAACTAGAGACGTAGATGAAAACCTAATTACGTTCAAAGAACAGATGTACTAAGACAAACTCGTAACCGAACCTCGTACCAAACCAGTAAACACCTCCTATTAACATTTCTGGACTGAAGTAAACTAATTATTTAAAAAAAACGTTTCCATTACATATCCTGTCTTCTTCTCAGTATCGGGAATCGATTGCACTCGATCACCTTATCGAGTCGACAATTACCGATTCTCGATAAACACAACCGATTATATCGATATTTTAGTGCTTGTTTGTGGTTAAATAAATATTAGGCTTTAGTGTTGAGTGGGTGACTTCGATTATGATCGTTAATTCTCACACTTTCCAATATAATAAGGTGTCGTTACAAATTCCGGCGGTAGCCACAATAGAAAGATAATACACAGAAGTTGAACTTTGACTGCCTCGTTGGCCGAGTGGTCGCAAGTGCGACTGCCGGACAAGGGGTCTCGGGTTCGATTCCCGGGTCGGGCAAAGTATTACTGGGTTTTTAAAAAATTCTCAGTAGTAGCACGGAGTCTGGAAATGTGCCCGGTATATGGCAATAGGCTCACCCCCTATTACATGGAACTCGTAACATAAATAGTGAAAAGTGGGTGTTACATTGTACAGTGGCATTAAGTGCCGTAATGTGCACCTCTGCCTACCCCTTCGGGGATAAAAAAAAGGCGTGATGTTATGTTATGTTGTTAAACTTTGAATGTGTCGCTTGAGTATCTAACTAAATCAGACATATTTAAAAGTACATACATGTTATTTTTATGTAGTTAAGTACACTGTTTTACCATTAAAGCAGTCAATCATAGTTCAGCGCTCATAGTGAGTTCAGTGATCATAGTCACCAATCATAGTTCAGCGCTCATAGTGAGTTCAGTGATCATAGTCACCAATCATAGTTCAGCGCTCATAGTGAGTTCAGTGATCATAGTCACCAATCATAGTTCAGCGCTCATAGTGAGTTCAGTAATCATAGTCACCAATCATAGTTCAGCACGCTAACGCCCTAATACTGAAAGGCTACTCGATTTTAAGTTGTATATAAATATCGTGCCATCTCTGTTTTTTACAAAGAATTTGTAGAGACAGAGCTATACTTAAGCGGGACTTAAAATTTAGTTGCTTTTTAATATTCGGGTGTATGGCTATTGACTACTTAACTGTACAACCACTTAGGTACACGACAGAGAAGTTACTTATACAGCCGGGTGCAGTAGAATTAAAACTCAAATAATAACAAGACTATAGCTTTGTTTTTATAATAACTCAGTAGGCTGCGCGACATCGCCGCGACCGCGCACGCTGCTCATGAGGAAGAACCCCTCTGTTGTTCGAAACTAGTAGAGCTTTTCTCAGTATATTCACATGAGTAACCCGCGATTTTTAGTTAATTTAGTTACGACTATACCTTGCTGTAACGTTTACTCTCCGAAAAATTTATTGTCTCGAGTTCGATTCCCGAATCGGGCAAAGTACTTATTACTGGTTTTTTTTTAAATTCTCAGTAGTAGCACGGAGTCTGGAATTGTGCCCGATATATAACAATAGGCTCACTCCCTAGTACATGGGACTCATAACATAAATAGTAAAAAAGTGGTAGTTACATAGTACAGTGGCATAATGTACACGTCTGCCTACCCCCTCGGGGATAAAAGACGTGATATCATGTTATGTTTTTTAGTTCTCACGAAAGTTTTAATATAGGTAAACACATTGTAAACCTTCGGCTATTTCTCTTGTAGTGGCTGGAGACCAGTTATCAAGGTTCCAAATTATGGAGCTGTTAAATTAAGAACGTACCTGCAGTAAATAAGCTTTACACCGGTCGCCTTGCTCAGTACCGTCAGCATCGCAAGACAATATCTATGTATTTCTTAGACAATATATGATCTAGACTAAGGAACTTTTTTTTGAGGGGGCAAAATCATCGAATGACTTCTCCCGCCCGGGCCAGGCGAGAAGGAGTGTCATACTCTTACTGACTAAAAACCACCCCGTTCCTACTCTTGCACTTCAAGGTGGAGCCCTGGCAACCCGTTAAGTCTTCCACGGCTCCGTATCGGCATCAGCCCTGTTGGGCCCCGTCTGTGGTGGTCTGATGGCTCTTTGAGGCGCGCGCGGATCGAGACGCTGGGGCCTGGTTTTGGTCGGGTGGCGAGTCACCCGTGCTCGCCGTCCGCAGGCCCGTGTAGACTAACGAACTAGAACAATATAAACTGGTTAAAATGTTACAAAAATCCTAAAAGATATACAATCAATTATTTGTGGACCATGTATGGTTCCGCTAGAGAATCGAACACGCGATACATAGCACTGCAGTCTACTGTGCCTACTACTGTCAACTCTTATTGAAAATACTGTTTAAAGCTCTCAATAAGCCAGTTATCGAATATTGAATTTTGTTTCATTAAATAAAATTAAAGTATAGCCGTTCGTGGAAAAGTACCTTTTTGTGAAAAACGAACAATTTTTCAGTAAAAATAAATACCAGCCGTAATTGGCCACGAATGTTGAGTTTATGAAACATTTCTGTTGTGCGTATTATTTCATTGAAAAAGGTTCAACTAAATGTAAATGAAATAAATTTCATTGGCAGATATTTTATAATTTTTTTTTTTACATTTTAGTATAAATTTATTTTTCACCTCAAGGTTACGAATATTATTCCCAACCCAAAACAAACATGGCAACATTTCGGATATAAAATTAATTGTAAAAAAAATATATTTAATAATATAGAGGTACAAACCACTAAGGGCCCCAATTAAATTAGATCTTTGAATTTTAAACTCGTGTAACATTCAAAAAGTCAAAATCATTTATTTCAATTAGACCTGGAAGGCACTTTTCTATATCAAACCCAAATATTAAAATATTTAAAAAAATGGCAGTTTGTCGTTCAGCCATCTAGTGAAGTTGTTTGCTCGTTCCTAAGTGTAGATTCCTATGGGGATGATCAAACAAGAAACTCTATAGGTTACTCTTTTTCAATTAGGTTTACAATACAAATATTCTTGGTAATATGTAAAAAGAAAATTATCTATGTCTACCTCCTTCGCACATAACATTTAGAACGTATCATAAAATAAAATTAAACGAGCCCTTTTACCCCGCGACTGTACTACATTGTGAAATCGTGATCATGAATTAACATTTTATGAGATAAACGCTTCATAAACAGTTTAACATTTAAAAAATTAATCTCAACTGTACCTCCATGCACTTAATAACGATTTTACTATCGAAAACCAATCTTATTACGACGTACTAAAGCTGATGTTGCATCGTTTTACCTAATTTACGAGTCGAGAGTTCCTGGTTTGTTAAATACAACTTTATGTTACGAAGATAGAGTTGAAAATCCATTGTGTTGCGTGTTACGAAATATTTTCCTACTTATGTGGTTCATATAGTGTTATTTGCATGATAATTGACTTAATGACTATAGTGATTGGATTTTAAATTCCCTGCAGCTCTGATAATGTTCGCGTACCATAATAGGGTGTCTAGGTACTAGGTAATTGGTAGTGTACCTTGTTAAATTGATTTTAGAACTTAGGTTATTAACCTCTAACTTGTTATAAAAGATCATTTATTCCGTAATACAATATAAGTGCATGACTATAAGTGGTGGACTTGTGGATCTTAGACTATTTGATATATGTAGGTATGCGTATGTATGTATGTAATATAGACGTGAAACAACGCTTGCGTTGTATTTCGTCGTGTGAGTAAGGTTACCGGAGGCCCAGTTACCCCCCCCCTCAGTCTCCCCAAACCCCGAACCCTCCACAATCCTCAAATTCCCAATTCCCAAAACGTTTCCCAGGTGTCTATGGGCGACGCCGATTGCTTCCCATCAGGTGATCCGTCTGCTCGTTTATTGGCTTATGCCATAAAAAAATATTACTTATGAATTATTCCTCGTACACTATGAACCTCGTACAATATTTTATCTATTTGGGCAAAACTGTAAAGAGTCCCATTTAAAAAAGACGCACTTATTTCCAAGAACACAGTTATAAAAACGTACACAATCCAATTCTAATATTTATTCAAATCGACAAATTGAATCCAACAACACCTTTCACCTTGCAACCGAACATGTGACGACTCCCCAACAAGACAATTAACATAATAATAAAGTACAGCTCACTAATAAACCTATCAAAGACCACACACTTTCAAAAGCTTTACTAAAAACTGAGAAGCATACTTTGAAAACCTATCACCATAAAAATATGGCGCCAAGTCATCCGTGACAAATCCAATGACAACAGTGTAATTGTCGACCAGTTTGCAAGAGATAAACATGGACGCTCATGTAATATTTATCTGGTAGATCATCAGGAAACTGGAGACGAGGAAAGGGTTGGGAATGTGATAAGCGACGTGAAATTTTAAGCGGTTGGTTATGGAAAGGTTGACGTGGAATATCACCATTGTGTTCCAAATGATGATGGTATTTTTGTTATGGGACACTAGGTAGACGAGGAGATCAGTCACAGAGAGATAGTAAGTGCCACCAGCGCCACATACCAAATTATTAGCAACCCACCAATTTTAAATTTTGCTATGCCCGACAGGGTCCGTAATTGTTACTATTGTATTTTCTAAAAACCTGTATGTGTATTATGGATGAATTAATACTTGATTACTAATTGATTAATTATTACGGACATCCGCAATACCAGATGAATTACAAAAGCATAGTCGATGTTTTTAAAGGAGTCCGTTTTTTATTTAAGGCTCCTAGGCTGTATTGATAAAAAATGTTAACAGAAGACTTAATTTTCCTTAAGAGAAAAAGGCAGAGGAGAAGTGAAGCCAATTTATTAAATAGCTGACTCCTAAAAATGTTGTCTAACATTAAAAACGTGCGTCTTCCCAACACTACAACTGTTTCCCGTTTTGTCACAAACTTGTTCAATAGCCCCATGTATTATTCATTCCCAAAGACTCCCGAAGACCGATGAAGAGCCGATGTGTCCACGAACATGTCCACTCCACTCGTATAATATTGTATGCTGAAGAAGCTTAACATTACAAAATATTGACCATTTATAATTTTTCCTAGCAGAACCAGCAATCGCTTACATTCCTCTCCTAATTGCTAATTTAACTTTGTCTTTCAAAGATGTGCGATAATAAAGTTTACTGTTTACATCGTAATTTCATAGTGCCATATAAAAAGTATTTATTTTAAGTGACAATTTTAACTTAGACCAAGTAAAACTGTCCGTCATAAAGGAAAATTTACCTTTAAATATGGAACAACAATTCTGTAAACAATTTATTTGTTACGTATCTATGTAGTTATTTGAATCTGTAGACCATTATGGCAATAGTTTCCTACTACAAAATAACAATATGTCGGTCTGTCGGGCTGGTTGGCCGCGATCCTTTTTCTTCTTGTCGAAGGCGACGCAATGCACAATGCGTTCCCACAACGCTGCCATTTGCAATTTAAATTCTCGCAAATAAAACCGTTTCGAACATTTAATACAAAGCTTGTTACCGTTGTTCCTGCTTTCAACTGTTCACATTGTTTCAAGGATGATGGATGTTGATGACCTAGCTCTAGTTTATAAATATGTAGACACTAAGACATAGAAATATGATTGGGTACACTCTTTCTAACACAACGGACTTCCTCAGTTAATACCATTATTTTGTAAGAGAGAATTAAAGCATTTATTGTAAACACACGATGAACAGACTCATTCGAACAGTCAAAACAGAGCCATTCATGTCTACCAGTAAGTTATTGAAGTTGTATACTCGTGCCAAATGTTTCCATTACTGCGGATACGGGGATATCGAGTGAGAAAGTCATTTATCAAATTATCTAACCAACACTACCATAAATGTAAATAATACAATATTACATAATTGCAAGCTGCTACTTCAGAAAAGCATAAATCACAGCAGACTTTGATCACACGACCACGAACAAAAACATCAAGAGATGAAAGCGTCACAATTACCTAAATATCAATAATCCAATGAGTAGTCAATAAATCTAGCTAATCTGAGCGGGTGACTAAACGCTAGGCCAGCCAACTGGGTGCCCCCTCGATTACCTACGTCCATATATCTTAGGTTGGATGCTCGCCAGACCAAGTCCGATACCATTGCATCGTTACATGCACTATTTGTGTAAATTAGTCTGTGATTTACAACCTGCATTATTTTTCTTTGTTGTCCTAGTGTGGATAGACTAACTGTCTAGCTATGGACGTCCGTTTTTTCCTTTTCCCAAAGCGAAACGTTCAGACGAGTTAGGATTTTAATTGAGTTTGAGCCTGTCCGTCTGTGCGCAGTTTTGTTAGTTTTTGTACAAAGGTTTCGAATAGTTCGCTTTCACTGAAATCCTCTTGTTATTTCACTGTCAAACGTGCTTTTGGATTAAGTAGCTTTTGTAATTGTAGCTTTATGAAAACGTTTTAATTTTTGTTACCTATAAATCCTCGAAATAGGTGCCAGAGATCTGGGATTTTTTTTTAAGGGGGGAAAATCATCGAATGACTGCTCCCGCCTGGGTGAGGCGGGAGGGAGTTTCAGACTCTTACTGACTAAAAACCACCCCGTTCCTTCTCCTGCACGTCGAGCCGGAGCCCCGGTTACCCGTTAGGTTCTCCGCGACAGAGATCTGGGATAGGCTTAATTTCAGAAATATCACTTTAGACACATGAATCATATTTACTTCACATTAATCTAGCAAGGTTGGATCAAACGTAACTCGTCATAAATCATTATTTTCATTTTGTTTTGCAAAAATTTCTGTTTCGATGTTTGTATGTCAAAATGATAGGGTGCAAAGACCAACACGATCGAATATTAAATTAATCACCTGGTCCTGGATTCGCGTGTAAACAGTGGCGGTTGGAGGCGGGCCCGCGTGGCGGGGCTCGCGTCAGGACCTCATTTGTCAATCAGTGTCGTCATGAGTAATGGTCAGCTCCAAATTGGACAGTTATCTGTCGTAATCGATATCCAGGAACGATTTATTTTTCGAGAGCTCTGTTTGTAGAATTTTCTGTCGTGTTTGCACTGTAGAGTGAGGTTTATTGCCAAATATTAAATGTGTCACTGGCACTTTTGAGTGATAAAAGAATAAATGGTGCGTCAAAATAAACTAATAAGTTCCCTTCTTGCAATATGTAAAAAACCTCTCCTATGCTAAATATTTTTCTAACGTATCTTGTCGTAAATGATGTACGTATTCTTCCTTTCCTACTTGTGCTTAAAACTCTTACTATAGGTTGGTAGGTAGGCACATAACATGAGGTTCTCAAAATCCTGTACATCAGTTCTTGCAGGTACTCAGCTCACAATAACCCTATTATTAGGATGTTACTACGTAGTGTAGCAACGGAACAGAAGGTTGACAAATACAGTGGCTAAGGGCTTAAGAAATGTTCTTTCAGCAAAGAAAACCAACTCGATCGCGATCTTAAGATCTCAATCAGTAATAGAATTAATTCATTAATAAATATTTAATTTATGATATATAAATATTAATACATTTTGGGCCTTATTAAAAGTCGAGACTATGAAGTTTCATCATTTTCAAATCAGTGCCTACTATGTCCCTGTCCAGTTACAAGAAAATCTGATAGCATAGTGATTTATTTTGATTGTCGAAGTCTACAGACAAGATTAATCACAGCATTACAAAAATAATTTGCAAAATTTCAGCTTACCTTACACAATTCTTGATTGGAACTTCTGCGCACAAATTTAGCTGCGGACAGACATGTGACAGGGGTGTACCACCTCCGAGTTATCAAGCCCATATGTCTATGAGCCGGGATTAATCAAATTAATAAAGTCGTTATCTCGAGTGTCGCAATTTGCCACCCCTGTGCGACTTAATCCTGTTACTAAAGTTCAGTTTAGACACTTTTAGCGCTGATGGGAACGTATAAATTCTATTAATATGTGCTGAGCGAATCTGACGCTTAAATTAAGTGATCATTGAAGCGCTTTGCCTAATTGATCGTTATTACGTATTAGGTGTTCGATGGAGGGAGTTTGAACTCTATTTTGAAGAAGGCTTTAAAGTTGAGAGTAGGATGATAGCTAGTCGGTTCTAAATTCAGGAAGGACGAAAAATGCGTTGAAATAAGTTAAGTACCTACTCGCTCGAAATTAGTCGACAAGAAAAGTAATAAGTAAAAATGTAAAGAAAATAATGATTCTGAAGACCCGAATTACATTAAAGTCTTTAATATAAGTCATATTGTAGACCATGCCATGCTCTTTCACTACAACTTACAAAAACATTCGGCTTCATATTTTCACGGACTCCAACCATACGAAAATATGAAACACAAGTCATACAGTAGTTGATGAAAGCCCAGTTTACCGTCCATTAGCTGTGATCGTTAGTGTGTGACAAAAGAATGAGTAGAGCGGGCGGGTCCGCGTGATTTATGTAGTCTAAACGTGACTCGTGACGTCACTATACACAGTACTTAGGTAAATAGTGGCGGTGACATGAAGACTTAATGTTTTGGAAAGGGTATTTCCAACCATTACAGTATTAGAACCTTTTACTATAAACATAACATAACATCACGCCTTTTATCCCCGAAGGGGTAGGCAGAGGTCCACACAGAAGTAACACCCACTTTCCACTATTTATGTTATGAGTCCCATTTAATAGGGGGTGAGCCTATTGCCATATACCGGGCACATTTCCAGACTCCGTGCTACTACTGAGATTTGCCCGACCCGGGAATCGAACCCGAGACCCCTTGCCCGGTAGTCGCACTTGCGACCGCTCGGCCAACGAGGCAGCCTTTTACTATAGTAAAGGTTATTTAGAAGAAGGAAACTTTGTGATTTGTTACATTTATTTATGGTTGGTTGTAGCTTACTTCTTTATGAGATAAACCGATAAACGAACTGATGGATCACTCAGTGGTAAGCAATCGTCTTCGCCCATAGACACCTGGAACACCAGAGGCGTTACAAGTGCGTTACTGGCCTGGGGGTTAAGAATTTGAGGATTGTTGAGGATGTAGAGATTGAGGAGATTGGGGAAACTCCGGTAACCTCATTCACACAACGAAACACAACACAAGCTTTGTTTCACGTCGGTTTTCCCTGAGGCCGTGGTATCACTCCGGTCGAGACGGCTCTTTCGTGCCCAAGCATGGCTCTTCCACACGTACTTGTTGTTTTTATGAATATATTACATACACAATATACCTGGGTGTGTATTGTGTTTACACAGAAAATATATATAAACTATAGCTAATCATAGAAACTTTAAACTTAAATTTATACAGTTTACAGTGGTATTTATCTAAGCTTATCCACAACAAGAAAAGATAAAGAAACAACTTAAAACAAACAGTATATTCAACAGTTCAAATTAACAGTAGCCCTATATCTAACATTCAACATAGTGAGAAAACTAAACTGACCCAGCTATCCACCGCCCTTACAATCAAGTAAAAGTGCTATAAATTAACACAAGGAAATAGATTATTGTGCTGGCTACCCAAGTTGTACCATTTATCACTGTTTTAACTAATAAATTATGCACACACTAATTCAAGCAGTTGTCGCGAACAGACCTTTAGCTTGAAACTATGTAAGAAACCCTTAGCCTATGTAGACATTTAGATGGAAACTAAATTAAACTAGGACTATCATTACAATACAATCCTAAATTTGATTTTAAACTATAAATGCTGGGACACAGTTGGTATCTAAATAAACCAATTCAGTAATGAGTAGCTAACAAGCATCACGGTTCTCTAGAAGAAGAAAACGATGAGAAAGAGTTAAAAAGTAAGTCTTTAATATTCAAAAGCATCACGTCTCAACTACATAGCTACAGAATGACAGCATTAACAACATTACCGCTACCCAAGTGAAATAAATCGGAACAATATCGTCGGAGGTACAGTTAGCACCTCGTCAGCATTTCTTTTACATTTCTCCTTTATTCTGCATCACGCGCGACCGTATTGTCGCGAAAGTAGCGTCGGATACGGCCGCTCACGTCCGGCATCCGGTCACGTGCCCCCGTGTCCGGCCGACTACGGCCAATCAGTCGGCTCCCTAATTAATTTACTTTGAACGCTTCTTATTGGCCGGTACGTGCTCCAATCAAGACGCAAACCACTTCACGATTAGTTTCAACCGGTGCTCCGTTTTCTCCTCGCTTTAATTTCCGTTGATCGGAAAAACTGATCAGCTTACTTTTTATTCCTTTAAAGTTCCTACCTTGTTAGTGCTGCACTTTTTACGGTGGAGTTTCTTTAATTCCAGTAGATGTTGCGATAGTAAAGACTACTTATTTAACAACTGTGTTAGCTAGTTGTCTTACATATTCATTTGCGATACTTCTATTGTCTCCCAGTGAAACAACAGAGAAATTAGTTTAACTAAACGATGATTGACATAAAGCTCGTTAACATTTTGTACGATGACAATAGTGTGCCTAAACAAGCAATATTGTGGCTTGTGTTAAGTATTCTAATGCCTAAAATCCCTCGGATCGTTGCGGCAGATTCTTGGCACGCGGCGTATCCAGGTCGTTGCGATTATGCCTTAGACGTAGGTCTATGACGATTACCACCAGTGGCGGCGCCTATATCCAGGATCTATTGGGAACGTTCCTAGAACAATCGGAGCTGATGCCAGGATATGCAGATTTATATTATGTCCGGAGCTATTTTAAATTAGAAGGTACGGGATCTGATTTCTTAGTATCAGAATTAAAATGTTTGTTTAAATATTAGAACTAATATTATATCTTTCGTGTCAAATTTCCCAGAAGACAATGTATAAAAAGACAATATACACGATAACAAGTACAACTAAAATATTAAAACTTACGCAAAAGACATAACTGCCATTAATGCCATTACAAAAGTGATCGTAAGTCTGCGCGTGCGCCGCCCTTCCACATAAACCTGTCAGCGGTCGATCTGTGGTTTGCTATTAAGGTTAACAGATGGCGCTGTTAGAAAAATACCCAGCTTCCCTTTGTAGTGGGATGGGAACGATGATGTGTATGTCAACATATGACAAGATGAGGACACGTATTAGGTATAAATCTCATTATTTGTCTGTGTGTGTTCTTTTATGTATAGTTGTCTTGGAGGGTTGCTAACGAACACAAGTAAATTATATTTATTTATTTGTCAATCATTGTACTGTTTTAACTTTATTTATATTATCACGGAAAACATATTATTATAATTTATAAGTACTCTATGTAGTGGTGCAGTACAAGACATGAAATTCTAGTTATATGGCATAGTCATAGTTTTAATGGCGTCTCAGTTAATGCTTACATGTATTCCAAGACTGTATAATACCCTCCAAGATTAACCTCCACAAATCCTTAAAAACCCATTAGTAACTATCTAACCACAAATAAGAACGATAAATATTTCTAAACTCAAATGAATGTTGCTAGCTAATAATTAATTGCAATACGTTTACCTCCTTGGATTCGCCGCGGTCGGTTAATGGTGTCATTCGTCACGGGGCTAATGCCTGAGCTCTAGAGGTCCAAGGTATTACGGGCACACAGACAGATAGACACAGATGTAGATATTGTGATGCATTTGTCTAGGACTAGTAATGCAGTAGTTAGATAGTGTAGGCAGAAAATGCAAGGGTTTTAATGAGCTAATTTGTAGGTTCGGTCGAATTAGAGAGAACTAACCTGCGTCGACACCCTTGCACCTTCTCATCTTCCAGTAACGGCGAGTGCTGTGCTGGTTCGGCTGCTGCCTCTGCAGAAAACCTGAAGCGGCGCAAGTATAACACCTTGCTGGTAGTTATATCTTTGAGCCGTTTGGGGTTGAGTGCGCTTAAATTGTTCAAAAACATTTCGATACGCCTGGTCGACACATCTCGTGACCAGAGGGCTGGTCTTTTTCTCGGTCATATGTTAAGCATTGCCATACAACGTGGCAATGCTGCCAGCCTTCTGGGTACTTTCCCCACTGACATCGATGCGGACGAGTTTTTCGATGCCTTATAAATAGTTTGTTTTTCCTATAATTAATTTTAATCTTAAGTTGTATATACTCAAACTCAAACTCAAAAGCATTTATTTCAATTAAACCATAATTTGGTACTTTTGAAACGTCAACAAATATGAGATATATAATAGTCTGTCAGTCTGTCCGTCAGTGAAGCTAGGCGCTCGTTCCAAAATGTCGATTCGAGTGGAGAAGAACGAGCAAGAAACTCCATTCGTTACTCTTTTAAAAAAGTCTGTTTTACATTGCTCTGATACATATTCCAATATTGTACACACATGTGAGAATAATGTAAAGACATACCTGACGCAACATACAAATAACAGAACATACTAAAATAGAAAAAAAAACAAAACCAAGAGAAAACAAATATCTTAAGTCTGACATGGTCCTCACATATGTATACTGACAATCCATATAAAATAGTGCTTCTATACAAGAAAAAAATAAAAAATATACTCTTGTTTAAATAAAGAATGAAATGCTCGATGCCACAAGAAAAATAGATTGCCTTCATCGGAATCAAAGTGTTAAATTACCTATTATCGTAATCTGAACTAGGTACTGACTACATTTGAGTATTGTCCAGTGGAGCCGAACCAACACGCTGCCAACCATTCCTATCCTCAAGATAATCAATCACCCTGTAGTACGCTTGTTTACATAATTCGCGCTTAATATATGTTTTAAATTTACTTTCATTTAGATCTAGTATGCTATTTGGTATTTTATTATAGCATTTAATACCTAACCCCATAAAGGATTTCCGCACCTTGGACAGTCTGAATTGCAGTACAGCTAACTTATTCTTGCCTCTAGTATTAAGATTGTGTCTATCGCTTCTTTTTTCGAACAATTGCCTATTCTTTCTTACATACATTATATTTTCATATATGTATTGACAGGGCACTGTTAAGATGTTTATATATATTTAATTTAGTAATATTTAGTTTTAAGTAATAGTTGTAATTTAAGGTTTTTTATTGAAATAAACGATTTATCACTAGAGAGACATTTAGAAAAAATATATTTGCTAGATAGAACTTGTTGATGTTTGTAGATGGAAACACGGAAACCGAAAAATAATTTAATAATAATTTAACCTTATTATGTCTTAACTATTCCAATGTGCTAAATAAAACATTACCTAGCTTTTAAAAAAAATAAAACCTTCAAAGTTCAAACTCATTTTTTGTCATGACCCAACGGGCGTATTTTCAATAACTTGTCAATGCAATATGCCTTTTACTTTGCTAATGATTCTGAACAAGTGTGATGTCTTACTAATTTCCTTCTCTCCCACAGAATGTAACTGCAACGGGCACGCGCGTCGCTGCCGGTTCAACATGGAGCTGTACAAGCTGTCGGGCAGGGCATCCGGGGGCGTGTGCCTCAAGTGCAGGCACTACACAGCAGGCAGGCACTGCCACTACTGCCGCGAGGGATATTACAGGGACCCCACCAAGCCTATCACTCATAAGAAGGCTTGCAAACGTAAGTATACATGATTTTAGTAATTCTCTGCGATGTGGATGGCTTCCCATGAGAATTCTGCATATTGTTTCATGGACATGACACATCCATGGTCATTTCTTCATAATGCATTTTAGTTTGATGCTCATAACCTTCCATTATAAATAAAGTTCAAAAAGAAAAACGGTAGCTTTCTTGTATAGAAAATATTGAATTTTGATTCGTCCACAAAATAGTTCATCATTGTTTACATTTAAAAAAAATAGAACTAGTTTTGTAGAGAAAGTTTTTCTCTTATTAAGCGAATTTTACTTGAAGATTTTAGCATAGCCAAGTAGTTTTAGGCATTCAAGAGGTTAATGTCTTTTCTTTCAACCGGTAGACCATGAAATTATATGTACTTGTTTCTCTTAGAGGTAGAAAAATATAATGAATTTTGCATGTGCATACAATACTAAAGGATAAGATAAATATAGTCTTTTGTCTTATTGGACACTTTAAACACATGCTGATAGTGATCAACATTTTAAAAATTATATAGACAAAGCATCTTGAAAGGAAAAGATACAGCATCCTTGTTTAATCTAGGATCCGATATGAATGACTATGTAACTTAATTATCACAGAACCAACAAAACTAATAATTTGACGAAACATTAATGCAGGTACAAATGCGCATTTTTACCTATTAAACACCTTTGCTTACGATTTCCGTGAAAGCAAGCCAGATAAACAGATTGATACATAAAAAGCATCATAACTTTTTATACCTACGTTACCCGACTTTTACCAACAAACGAGCTACAAAATAAGTTCAGTTGAAAAAGCTTACAATAACATTTAGCCGTGGTTCAACTGTAACGCATTACATTTAATGTTAAACCGTAATATTTTAAGCTCTAAAGATAAGTATAAATTAAACTGACGATAACCGTTTACACCTGTCCACGGACAGACAAACAGACAGATATAATCTAACTATCTACGTTCAAATACACGGTCGTTATACAAATACGAATAGTCGGGTTTAGTTAAACGGAGCTTAACGTTATATTTGTAAAATGCCGCATCAATTCGAGATTATCACTTTTTTATATTCCTTGTGTTTACTTTCGTGTTACGTGTTTTAATGATAGTTTGTGCTATCGCTGTTTGTTGGACAAATATTCGTTTAAATTATTATTAAACTTTGTACACAAATTCTTACAATCACTCATAAGAACTAAAATTCGATTATTATATCCTGCACAGAATTTCATATGTTGTTATTATGTTTAGTTTTTGTTTGTCATGAATGTTTTTCTTATAAAGTACGATTACATCCCCAGTTACGTTTTTCTTTGGGATTTCGCTAAGTTGGAAAAGGGATCCCGAATTTGTATTATCTCCACCTTCACCTTCAAAACTATTTACCGAGTGGCACCCATATCAACTACACAAACATTTAACCCTATCCAACGTAAGCCATTCGGATCCCAAGAAATCGAAATAGCAAAACAAAAAGGCGTGACGTCGTAAAACCGTGAAGTAAATGCGTGCCGGTCTCTTCGACCCCGCGGTCGCGGATACAATAGTTTTCTCATAAAATTGTCCGAAAATCGAGTTGGTCCTTCGAGTCTTTCGGGTCCAATTGGTCCTTGGGGGCGCTTCAGTTTTATTTGACGGCTGTGGTAGGTTTTTCGCTGATTGAGTCAAGATTGGGGTATGGAAATGGGTATCTTAAGTACTGTTGTTACGTCAGCTAGTTGGGAGCGACTTGTTAAGTCGACGGGGAAGAACGAAATGGCTGGTTGGGTTAATTTTAGTGGAAGTGATTCCGTTCACTTCCACTAAAATTAACCCAACGTGTAAAGTTACAGGTTGTGGTTGTTTTCTAGTGATTAATTCACAAACGTATTTGCATTTACTATATTGAAAAATACGTATACAATACGTTTAAGTAGTTGTAAGCACAATGTGAAAATAGAGATATATTTTTTCGTCAAAAATCAAATGTCAATTTTCTTAAGTAAAAGCAATCAAAAGAACAACCATCATTCACTTCCCATCTCAGCAAATCAAACAATATTCTCAAGACGTTACTCCCGAAACCTTTCTCAGTTCTTAGGATACAAACATTGGATCGTACAACCGATACAATTGCCAACATTATTTCTGATCGCAATTCCCTGTCATACACCCGGATCACCCGGACCGCTATAAAATGGACGCGAGGTCAACGCACAATTCAACACTTTCCCAGTTTTTCCCTCAACCAAACGCATCCGGATAATTGAGTTCAGAATTCTACGACACACTAGGGAGATTCCGATTATCGAATGAAATCAACTATATCGATTTATCTCGATAACAAATCATAACGCACAATAAAACGAATTCTGTTTCGAATAGTTTCGATCATCGATTGTGATTTAAGGGTCCCGCAATTTTACGAAATGAAGCGTTATTTTGTTTGTAGGAAAATTGTATATTATAGAACAAGTTGCCGTTCACAAACTAGCTAAGTACTTAGGTATCAAGAAAAATAATTATTACTTAACACTTTACGATTAATTAAGATCTTGTTAACACCTTTATTACCTAGGAAATAGTGTTAGGATTGCGATAGTTACTGATTAAAACGGCATTAAAATAAAAGTACTTCATGTAGTGGGCCACTGCTATAAAGTAAGTAGTTGCTGGGCAAATAGAACGTGATTGTGTGAAATAGCGCTTTATACTTGGCTTTTATTTCTAGTGTTCCCTTGATTGCGACGTAATGTACCCACTGTGAACTAAATTGCATTTACAGTGAACCGACCAATTATGTTAAGAGTTTTCTTGTGTACTTACGTATTGTCAGAATAATGTATGTTTAGATTTAAGTAATATTTTATTAACCATTTGTCTAAAACAACACGATTTAGTAAATACAACATCGACCAAATATATACGTCACAGATGTCACACACCTCTTGATTAAGCCAGTTCCCATCACATACAGATGCGCAAATATTAGTCCAAAAGTCCAACTAACTTCCAACTACGAGTTACGAAGTAATAGGAACAGCTAGTAAATACACTCGAACTAATTTACTTGGTAAACAACGCGAACTGGCGGCCAACACAACTGTGTTAAGAACTTAAGACTTCGTTATTTCCCGACAACAGACTTACTTTGAGAAAAAATGTAATAATAAAGAAAAGAATGAAGTTTTCCTTTTCTTAGTTTGTGAACCACATCCTCGAGATAGTAGTTCGGCTAGTGACGTTATCGCATTATATTTTTTCTTCCTTTTTTCGGAATGGGACGTGGGGTAACAGTCGCTTGTCTATTTCTATGAGACTTACAGCGTAATTATTGCACTGTATTGTATAAATATTACATTTCATCTTTCCTGTATTTTTTAAGAGCATCGATAGGTCCTTCTATACAAATAATTGAATTCTGAAGAAAATACTGTTAAAATCAACACTCATCTTTAGTTTCGATTTCTGGACTTGAGCATGATCTAAACGAAATTAGCGTTCTACTTGCAGTTGGTACTGATTTAATGTATATTTGAGAAGGAATTCTCTATCTCCATAGTATTACTTTGGCTACTAGAACAGAAAGTCAATACGAGTTACTTCCCTCGATGGTCGGAGACTGTTCCGAATGCAAAACTTGAAATTCAATTATAGATGTCGCACTGCCGATTGAACGGGCCACGAAAAAATTCAATCGACGCTTGAAACAGGGCCTGATTTAGTTCTTTGACACGAAAATAAAACTTCTTAATGAAATGTCTTTGTTCCCATGGCTAAATAACATATTTATTCCTTTATTGAACATTTAAATATGTCTAATTATTTTCAGTCTATCATTTTCATAACTTAATTTGATGCCTTGAAATTCAGTAGCCATTTAAAGCCTAGGTGCAGAGGGACATGCAAATTAGACGTGTTTTCCATTTAAGCATAATATTATAAGTAAGTCTAGTTTGTAAAATTTCTTAATTGTTTTTTTTTTCCTCTACCAGCCTGCGACTGCCACCCAGTAGGAGCAAGTGGTAAGACCTGCAACCAGACGAGCGGACAGTGCCCCTGCAAGGATGGAGTCACCGGCACTACCTGCAACCGCTGCGCCAAAGGATACCAGCAGTCACGCAGCCACATCGCGCCTTGTATACGTAAGATTCAACACCTAGAAAATTTTGAACTAAAAAAGCTGTGTAATTATGTTTCACTTATAATCAAGTTTAGTTAAGGTATAGGGGTCGAGTTCCCACAAATACATACGTCACTCACACCAAAATATTTTAGGGACGGACATCTGATAATTTTTCGGTGTTACTTTTCCTGATCTTTTTTTAGAGTCTAATATTGACTGAGGAAGGTTGGATTTCAAATATTTTATAAATAAAACCAAGATTGGATACTTAAATCCTCAAACCAGCTTAGCTTCAATTACCTCAATCCATTATGCATGAGGATCGATACATTCGCACTATCCTTGGTGAGGTGTGAACCGAGGAACGTCCAGGGTTCGCACCTGGCCTCTCTCCCACGCATTAAACGTCACTTAAAGGCAAGCTATCGGGATTGTAAGCACTAAACAGCCTAACCATTACTTTACAACAATCGTAACTGGGAATAGGTACCCTATCCATGAAGCTATAGAAAACCAATTTACCTTGGTCTCTTCTTATATGATCTTTCTGCACATCTGACGGTTAGTTTATACTGGCTCGTATAGGTTGACGTGTGTACATGTAGGACATTGTAATGCCGACACATTGTAACAAGTCGTCGGATTGTTGAACTGTTCGTGTAATGGAGTCGAATACTTGTTATTTGCTGCGCTTTTGTTGTTGGTTAGAACTTTGATTGTAGTTTGGTGCTGTATTTAAGAGAGCATTTTACTAGTTTACTCTAGTTACAGAACATACAGATGTATAATATAGGCAAAAGAAAAAAAATGTGAATATATTTGTCAAAATCAAACCAAGCACTTTTGAATCCGTCAATCAGTCCATAGTTAAACTAATAACGCGTTCTTAAGTATAGATTCGTACCAACGCTGATAAGATCTAGCAAAAAACTAAGTGCTTCTTTTAAAATGAACACATTTTCTTATCCAATCAGAAGTGTTATTTCTTCTTCTTCCCATGTTCTTGCTATACTTAAGACGTTGTTCCCCAGGTATCCCTCGCGTGGTAACAGCAGTGCAGGCGATGGAGGCGGTGGACGGTGACCCGGGCCGCGGTAAGTAGTAAGTGTACCTTCATGCACTCTCGCCTCACACACACTTGCATGACCACAGACACTCAATCGTCAGACAACAAAATATCGTAGAGAAATATTACAAATTTGAAAAAGAAAGTAAGTAAATTTTATTAAACTTCGTATTGAAGGACCAAAAAGGACTAGGAATGATTTTATTTAGTTCCTAATTATGTTATTAGTTGTATATATACGGTTAGATATACACATTTATTTTCGACAGGAATTGGGATTGAATGTCTGTGCTACTTGAGATGGAGCTTATTGTACTTTCTACCTCTATAAAAAGTTAACTGTGTGGTCCTTTTACAACGAGCAAAACACAATGTTTTGAAAGTTAATCACTGCAATAAAATACCATAGTTTTCTCATGTGCAATTATTTTACATTGTACAATAATTGGGACATTAAAACTGACAATCGTCATTGTATTGACTTTTCATTTACTTTTCTCCATCTTTATTAATTATTTGAAAATTTAAACAATGATCCAAGCTTATGATTGTTGTTTTGAGAACAACTGCAATTATTAAATTACTGTATACAAAGAACTGTTTAGTGTTAAACCTTTGACATCCAATAGAACGCTGTTGAAAGCATCAAATCCCCTGCTAAAGTCAGTCACCGGGGACCACCATGGCATTTGACGTGTTGAGAATAATTTGTATTATTTTAAATCAATATTGAATATTAATGTAATTTTTAAACATTATGAATAACAATAGTAATAAAACAAGAGGCATTTAACGTTAACATTGAAAAAACTTGGATGTGTGATGATCATAACGTGAACTATTTTCTATTTCTAGATTTTAAAAGTCAAAAAGTACAGTATCGCTCCACTTTATTATTAATTTGCACTTTAATTTTATTTATATCTTATTGCCTTTTGATAAGTAGCTTTACTTTGTTGCAAGGAGACGAATAAATAAATACTAAGAGTGCTTTACGAGTTGACAATTGATACCAGACTAATAAATTGCCTCGTACGCTAATTGATTGAATTACTTTGCAACATTAGTTTGTAAAAGTAATCGAAAGGCAGTAAGTTATTACTGATTCTCCATTCTCACACCACATGATTTATAATTTCATACGAAAATGTAATTTCTACCAGTAATTCAGTAATGATATAAGTAACACTATTTTACCTAGTGGCAATTTGAATGTCTAAGAATTTATACTGACCATTTTTCGTCCGCCAACATTTCAAACAATCTATAAAGAAAGTTTGGACGAAGGGACCAATTTTCTATCACTTTGGATGGTCATACTTTATGGTCAGACTTTCAAGTTGTTACAGTTTTCAATGTATCGGTAGTGTGGGAATGTCTATGTGTCGTATTGTGAATCTTACAATATTCATTTCAAGCTTATTCCGTGTCATTCACTGTCAAACTCATAATACTTTTTGTTTTATTTTGTCAGTGCCGACTGAGAGGTAAAACTTTCAAATTAACATTATTTTTAACCACTAACTATCTGTAATTATACATCAAACAATTTCTTTATTAATTATAAACTCTGATAAACTCCATTTTCATTCGTAAATAACGTAACACAGAACGTATCCTTTATTTGAATCCATTTAAAAGAATTTAAAATTGCTTCCAATATGGAAGAAATTAATTTATTTTATTGAGTCTTAGACAAAGTTAATTATATTGATGAGAAAATAAGTAAATCTATAGACTGATAATTATGTATAAATGATGATAAACTGACGATGATGTGTATATGCAGCAACGGAGCAGTGCGGCCGGTGTCGCGCCGCCGCTCGCACGCTAAATCTCAACAAGTTCTGCAGCCGAGACTACGGTAAGTGCCTCTACAAACTCCCTTTGTTAATAACTTTACTCTTCTTTCATTTTTATGATCTTGCAAAATATTCTTCTAATACGGACTGTCTTTTAAAGAATCTGTTTTCAACTTCGATAAAAGATTCTAATAACCGTAGTCCGTACTTCTGGAGTAGCAGTAACAGCTTCGTGTACTAGTGCCGTGACGGTATCCCGTTCCTGAGGTATAAGTCCTTTACGGGTTTCCTCATACATATTCATTGAGGGTCTTGTTAAAATTCTTAAACTAATCTCCAATCAGAACAAATGTGATTAGAAAGATAATTGCTTTTCCAATATAGTACCACGTTATTAAGACCCACTTTCACTTAAAAAACGTTGAATAAAATATGTAATTATCGTCTTTTAACTGCTTTCCATCACATAGCAGGTAATTAAACTCTCTCTTGTGGTGCATGTTGAGCCTGTGTTGGTTGGCCCGAGTTCCACCAAGTCTTTCATCAGTACTAGCTGTTTCATTATCTGTTTTCTTCACAAGCCAGTTAGCAAACTTGGGAAAAGTCCTAAGCTTTTAATCAATCTCGATCTCTCTGACTTGGCAAAATTACTTCATTACATTTTCATAAACATAAGATTCAATATCTTAGGTACAAGGTTTTTCTGCCATCTTTTGATGAACACATTCTTTGGTACGGGAAATATTTTTAAATGATGCCTATAAGATTGACAGGTTGTATGTTTCTGTGTGCAGTCATAATGGGCAAGGTGGTGGGTCGCGAGGCGAGCGCGGCGGGCGACCAGTGGGTGCGGCTGGCGCTGAGCGTGCAGGCAGTGTACAAGCGCGCGCCGCGCAGTCGTCTGCGCCGCGGCGCCACCGCCCTGCACGTGCGCGCCGCGGACCTCGCCTGCAAGTGCCCTAAGATCAAGATCAACAAGTAAGTCTTAGAAGAAATGTCATAAAAAAAGAAGAATTTAAACTAGAATTCTTTATTTGGGTCTGATCAAATAAAAGGCTCCTAATCTGAAGATTACTTATTAAATGCTGTTTCTTTTTCTGTTAGGTCATACCTAATCCTAGGAGTGGAAAAAGAGGGCGTGTCAGCCGGTTTTCCAGGGCTGACGGTCGGCGAGAGGACACTACTGCTGGAGTGGCGCGACGACTGGCACCGACGCATCCGCCGGCTTCAACGGCGCGCGATCAACTGCCATTAGCGGACCGCCATCTTGGAATAGTAGGGATAAAGCAACCAATGAGAGCAAGGTCTCGTCGTAATCCGTCGTTGCAAACATACGTGAATTGATAAACGTAGTTGTTTTAACTGTTACTGCCATATACGTGCTGTCTATATAAATTCATATAACAATAATATTGTCTCAGGAATTAACGTTGATATATCATAAGACTGATTGTAATCACTCTTCGACGCATCTTCGTGTAATTGAAAGGTGTTCTAGATACATAGTTTTATGTCAATTCCCAATGTTGTGTCGATAACCACATGCTTATTTAAGCACTAAACTATATATTTTAGGTATTATAAGTATTTACTTATAATACCATAAATTTTAGGTATTATAAGTATTTACTTATAATACCTAAAATCTATAGTTCTTAAAAGCAAATGATAGATTGAATGTTTTCGCAGTGAAGTTATTTCTCTAAATAAATTGTAAATCGAAAATACCTAATTTTGTGACTGCACTCGTAGGCCTAACTGAAAGCTTTATAACCTCAGAAATATAATCAAACCTTTATATGCAAGTCTTTGTAGTAGACTTTTGTCGTTCAATTTATCAATTTTCTATATAAATATTTAAACAAAAACTTGTCCATTTGATTCAACATTAATTCCTGAGGCACGCAAACGTTTACCTAGTCCGATTTAGGAATAACGTTAATAATAATAACGATAACTGTAGTTCCACTGTTATTTACGACAAGTTTTTATGCCAAAAATGCAAGAGACATTGGTTGGGGCACGCTAAAACTTGGTCCTTTGGGTCGCGACCTAACTACTCCCTAAATATAAAATAACTTTACAATCTAACCCTGTGCAAAATAAAATAAAATCCATTATAAGCGTGTCTCTACATTAATCATAAATCAAAAACATTCAAATTTTTCCCATCCTAGGATTTCGTTAAAAATTGTACATTATAATATTATTATTATTATTTATTTTGAATAGTTTAATTTTATAAGGCAAAACGTAATTGTATCGTTCCATTTCTTGCATTTTTTGTATAATTGTTATATTATATTGAAAATGCTAATGTTGATATTGTTTTATGTGCTGTGGCTGCATGGCGTCTCGGTGTCTGTCAAACTCGCAGATAATAAAAAAAAACATATTCTACCAGGGCATAATAAATTAGGTACTTGGATGTATATCAAGCTATAAAACCGACTCACAAAATAACGTTGTATGTAACGAAATGTCATTTCTGCGTGACATGACATGTCAGTTTGACAGATGACGTGAGTTGTGCGCGATCGTACATGTTAGTTGTAGGACACATTCGGAGATGAATCACCACATAGTCACAATGGTTTAACGTACCTCATTTATATTATAAAACTTATCACTAAGGTTAAGTGTTTAATTTATATCGTTAGCGCTTAGATTTTATACACTTTAAGCTAAAAATATCAATCTCTCTACCTATGTGTTCGTATTTTTCTCTTTTCTTTTTTTTCTGTAAATTAAATGATTTAAATATTAGATCTTGCCAAAGTAACATTTTTATTTTGTATAGAGTACTTAGTTTCCTCTGTGTAATGTCTTCGCTGTTGAGGGCATAACTTGAACAAAAGCGTCGCCTAACTAAGGTATGTACAGTATTACTAGCTTTACTAAGGAAATAATAATAAGCAGCCTTATTTTTGAAAAAGTACAATCAACGACAACCTTAAAATAAAAATTATACGGTCACTTTTAATGTCTATACAGAAAATACCATAATCATAATTTATTTCTTTTCCCATTGAGGCTCAACAAAAACCGTACAATCACGTAACAAAAGCCATTCACTGGTAATACAAAAAAATTAAACAACTCAATCGGGCATAAAAAGTCAGAAAATATGCGTAATCGTTCACAATTGACCCGTCAACGTAATTTATGCTATCTCCTCGGGCCCGGCTGAGTATACAATGGTATAAATCATCTCGAACATTTTACAATAATCAATGTTCTACTTGTATGTCGCGGCTAAATCGGCTGAAAGAGTGCTTTTAAGAATAAGCAATGTCATGAATTATACTTATAAGTTGTTCATACCACTATAAAATGATACCTAAAAAATAAAACAATAATATCAAATGAATAATTCATTTCGTGGCCAGATACACAATATGATTGTACTTTTTACAAAAACCAAGGAACATAATAATTATAGATAAAATAAATATTTAAAAAACGATTTAGAAGTTTCGCTTGAACGTACTACGGATTGTAAAAAGTGTATTTAGTTGTAGATTGAACTATTAACCTGTTTCTAGTTACGCATATCTTTAGATTTCATATTTATTTTAAGTTATATTTTGGCGTCATATCATCTGATTTCGAAAATATTTAAATGTTATTTAAAAAGTATAATAAAATTAACGGAAAATTAACTTGTTCTATTATGACGACTTATTTAAATGAAAACGCCAAAATTTAATTTAAAATATGGAAAATATAATTATTATTAATATCTGAACGTAATTGTACCTATAGAATAGACAGTTTGTATTTTTATTGAAGTAATAATATATGTGAATATTGTTTTATTTTTCAATTAAGTTATTCAGACCAGAATGCAACAATTTCACAACAGATGAAATAAAAATACATCGTCAATGAATTTGCATACAATGAAAGAAAATTAAATTCCAAACTGGACACAAAATTAACGAACTGTCAATTTCGAAACGAAACAACAGCAAAATAAACTATAAATAATGAAATTCCGATCGACCATTCCCATCGAATATATAAACTGAATATTGTACTTACAGATCATTGAATCATTCAAGTTTTATACAGACTATAAAATAAATATGACTGACTTACCTACATTGATTTTATTATTACATCATTTTTGTTTATCTTAACTGCAAACTTAATAATATTACTCATCGGTTACTTATAGTGGTTTTATTTAATAAATTAATTATCTTATAACGCACAAATATGGCCTGTACCTAATGCTTACTGTCGTGATATAAAATTTAAATAAATCTGTTTGGTTGGCGACATGTACTGTTAATAAATAGTATAATATTCATTTAGTTATACTTACTTATTTATATTTTAAGGGATGTCAATTGAATTTAAGAAAAGCGCGCGATCGTTTTAATTTTGACCATAGATTCAAAATGGCCGACTTTTTGTCTATGGTCTGTGAAACGTTTGCCGCTCAATGAATTGTGTTTTCAAGATACCCTGCTCCTGTGATGTAATAAATGTTATTGGTTATATTTATTTAAAAATAAAAGTACATTAATATACGGACTAGTTGTTTTATTATTCATCTAATTATTTATATTTTTTTCTAATATAGCTAAGGAGAAAATAAGGAAGACAGAAATACATATTTAGGTACTACCTACTCGGTAGCAGATGCGTAACAACCTAAAACCGCATAACAATTTTAATAATTTTAAAATTGAAAAAGGACCAAACGCCCTCCCCAAAAATATTAGCCTAAAAACCACATAGGTATTCTGTGATAGTGCAGTGACATCCTAATCTATACTACAAAGAGCTGCTCGTGTAGTCCATTGCTCACATTACATTTTTATTAGTATATTTTATAACTTTGTGTATTCATTACATAATTAATTAATGGATCGATTACCAAGACGTGTGCAATGAGACAAGACTGACAGTTTACTAATAACAGAGATACCGTGAAATGATGGTCATGAAATCGATTATTTTATTAATAACATTTACACCCGCAGTTAGCAAACATCTCAACTTGAATATCTCTGATCTAGTTTAGTAGTGCATTCAGGTAACCTAGTTCTTGCAATGTTGTGGCTAACCTAAATAACTATTCCTACCTAACCTATTTCGATGTGGTCGAATATAAAACTTTTATTGCACTCTAAAAAAAAGAACCGATTACCTAAAATTTTACATATTTACATTGGCATTAGGAACACCTGTTTGACAATAAAGATTGACAAATATCCCTGTCATAAGACAGACAGATAATACTCTCATCTAGTAATTAATACTGTCAACTTTCGTAGCTTGTTAGACCACTGATATGTGTTAGACGCAGTTTATGTCCATTTCAAATTTTATCGCGTTACCAACATAATAATGAAGACGTACGTAAGTATGAACCAGCCCTATATCCCGCAAGTACATGTAACCCCGCGCACGTATCCATAAATCAGTTATAAAGGCAGCTACAGACAATATAGGGCTAAGGGCACCTCCACACTCGACTGATTTCCCTGGAGACTCGTCGACTGCGCTCCTTTGATGGCCTGTACGTCGTAAGATACCAGACTTTTTAGATATTAACGTTTATATTTAATGAGGTAATCCCTTGATTTATAATATCTGGCTTGATCGAATGTCGAATTGAGATTTTAGATTCAGATGGATTGATCCTTCGTAAGTATATTTATGTGAGTTGAAATGGAAAGATGAATTTAATTTTATTCTTGCAGGATACAGATATTTTTTCTGTGACGTTTACATGTAATGCTCAACTTAACTGGCGAAAAACTTATGCGTTCGTTATCTTTAAAAACCTTAGTCGTGTGGGAAATAGCGCAGTAAGTGAAACTATCACACTACAAAACTGACCAGTCACTGCTCACGTTCGCTATAAAGCGCTAAATCAACATGAAGTATCATTACAATGTATTGTGTGCATACAATTCTAAATCACTAGATCCTAGTATAAGTTCCCCATCACATTCTGCCATAGTATTTGTATCAGGCTATTGAGTACGCGAGCTGTGGGCCGCGAGCTCGCCAGTCTCGCCACATTGTTCGCATCGAGATCGCTGCAAACATTTTCCTGAACTAATGCCTGATCACGATGCACAACTGTGCGATTGTGCGCCGATTGCTTTAGGTTAGCTGCGCACTTACGACTTTTAGTAATAGTGCGATTTTCTTTGAAAAGGTTAATTTCAATATCATAAAATTAGTTACAATACGTCTGCTGCTGAACATACCTCTAGACAACACCAATGACGTCCAAATTGGCCGTAGTAATTTAAATAAAAACAGCAGTTTAGTTTTTATGTGATTAAGCCGATGTCTTCAATTATGATGTCTCTGTATTTAGTAGCTTCCTATCTACATCTATCAAATCTACTTATTTATTATCTACTAATCCCCGATCTAAAGTTTGATTTAGAGGTCTCAAGTTAAAATAGAGTTGATCAAATTCTCAAAAAGGGTTTCAAAATTATAAGTATCAAGTTGACTAGAGACGCCATATAATCTTTAAATATTGTTATTTATAAAGTATTGCTTACAATGATATTACGTAATAAGTATCTGAGAAGCTTACTTAAGTTACTTAAGTGAATACTTGAACAACACTTAGCTTTAAGACGTTCGTAACTTATAGTCACTAAGTATCTACTTTATACTCAAAAGTGAAAGCTATACTTTGTAGCTAAGTACTTGTATTAAAATTGAGAAGTAAGTATCTTAGAACATGAAATAAGTAAAACAACACGCCGTGTAATCCCCCGATGGATCCGAGGTCAGAAATCCTGTATAAAGCTTTACTGTAACAGGTTAAGCAAGTCTAAAGACCGCGTTTATTGAAGCCGTATTTTTTTTTAATATAACGTTGTCCCACTTTAGGTTTAACTCCTGTGTCGTAGGTGCTTTTGTAAACATACAAGTTTACATACACATGGCACCCAGACCGGAACAGCTCCGTGCGGGAATCGAACCCGCGCCACGACACGTTGCGTGGCAGCCGGTTGTCCAGCCGCTGCACCAACCATGCCGTCTTTTTTTATTACACTTTAACAAGATTTGGAAGTCTAAAATCCCAGTAGCATTAGCTACTTTTAAATCAAAGTTAAATAAATAAAACTGGTAAAGTATTAACTTTACGCAGGTTTTCCTGATGGTAGCAAATTGTGAACTCATCTTTTTTAAACCGCTCTTTAATTGATTAGGCCAAACTTAGTTTCAGCTCAATAGGGTAGATGCCCAATTTTTATTTTAATGTCCGTCTGGTAGCTTATTTTAAATCATTGGACACGTATTTAATACATGATATATACATACAGAATGAAAAATATATGACGATTTGAAATGTCGCGTGACGTCACTTCAATGTACATTTTATACGTAGAAATGACGTATTAGTCCCCACTCCTAAACTTTGATTCGTTTTATCTAAGTATTGTTTTATTATACGACAAAATAAAAAAATACGTGTCTATATTTTTTTATTACCTTACTTACGGACTAATTATATTTTTAATTTTCATACCCTGTCATCATCCCGATTGCCATGCGTATTGCATAATTTACGATTGCATCTCGATTAGATATAGATAGGGCCCTCAAGAAGTCCAAATGTTCTGTATCTTCATTGCAAGTGAACACGGAATTAGTAGAGAGATACTCTGCTGAACTAATGCTGAATCAAGATGCATAATTGTGTAATTGTGCGCCGAGTGAGTTAGGCTGGCAATACATTGTCGGCTTAACATTAAATATTTGACGCTAAATAAAGATAATAATAAAGATATATAAGTATATTTCTAAGTACATGGTACACTGAGATCTTACATTAAACATAGAAACACTTTGTTCAATTATAAACAAAGTACCATACGTCAAATACTTAGGTATTGTAATGGACCAGAGACTTTGTTGGCACCCTCACCTTGAACAGGTTGTAAATAGAGTCAGAAAGTTTAGTTGGATTTTCAGTACTCTGAGACATGTAGTACCTAAAAATATATGTAGCAGTGATGGCCGCCAGAAAAATCTGCTAAATGATGTTTATGTCGCACTGGTACAGTCAGTGCTATTATACTGTATACCTATATGGGGTGGTGCAGGGAAAACTAAATTTTTAGAGTTGGAGCGTGCACAACGAGCTCTAATCAAGCGTATGTACTTTAAAAAAAAGAGATTCCCATCTGAAGATTTATATACAATTAGTAACTTGCTATCGGTGAGGAAACTCTATATATTTCAAATTGTTCTAAAAAAACATAAATCTACAGTTTTCGATGCCAGTAAACCAACAAGAAGAAGGCAAGACGCTATAGTCACGGTCCCTCAGACAAGGACCGTGTCTGCTAGTACACAATTTAGCAAACGGTCTGCGCAGTTGTATAATAAAATAAATAAGCAAGTGTATATTTACTCAAAAACTTATTATGATTCCAAAAAAAATGTTAAGTGAATGGTTAAAAACTCTTTCTTACCACGAGACTGAGGCACTTCTTCAACACCTACATTGACACCTACTACAAACTATTGATAGTACAATACATGTACATGTTTCACACAAATATTTATGTACGTACCTACTATTTTTAATTCAAACTTAGTCCTTAAATTAGAATAAGTTAGCAATGTTTGTATTTGTATTTGTATTTATAGATATTAACTATGTACGTCTTGTTGTGAAGGAGCGGAGTTTCCTAACACAGGCATATCTTGCTTAAAAGGAGGCTCCAATCACAATTTATAGGTTCCCTAATCTGTTTTTACAAATAAACGATTTTTATTATTATTTACATATATTTATTTAAAATTCTCTATAAATTACATTTTTAAACACTACTTATAAAATAAAAATAATATTTAAAAATATAAAAAATAGGAGCCGACCAGTAGCGGGAGCATGGTCCAAGCTACCGGTGGTTAGGGCTCCAGAGACAGAAACCTCCTCACGATACGTGCCGTTTCTAGGAGAACTGCCTTCTGTATCAGGCCCTTGATCCATCCACCTAACGCCAGCCTCCTAAGATGGATGTCGAGGCTTTTAGGGATTAACCCATTGGCCGACACGACTATCGGCACAATGATAGCCGAATCCACACTCCACATGTCGACAACCTCGTGAGCTAAGTCTAGATATTTTATTTGTTTATCTTTCTCAGCTTTCACGAGGTTCTCGTCATGGGGAATGGTGACATCGATTATCATCGTGCGGCGTACTTGTCGGTCTATCACCACAATGTCAGGTTTATTGGCTACAATAGTCCTGTCAGTAATGATAGACCGGTCCCAGTACAATGTGATATGGTCATTTTCCAGAACTGGGTCGGGCACATACTTGTAGTACGGTACCTCAGATTCAACAAGTCGATAGTGTAAAGCAAGTTGCTGATGGATAATCTTGGCTACTTGATTATGCCTATGCAAATATTCACTGTTAGCCAAACGACCACAACCAGAAATTATATGTCTAATGGATTCACCAGGAGTATGACATGCCCGACATATGTCAACCGTCCCATCCTTAATTATATATTTCCGATAGTTATTCGTAAGGATAACTTCGTCCATTATTGCACAGACAAATCCTTCAGTTTCTCCAAAGAGATTACTGAATCGTAACCAAGATACGGACGCTAGAAAATCTACACTGGGCCCATGAAGGGCCCGGAAGAAGCGTCCGTGGAGCTCCTTGCTATGCCATACCTCCTTGCGATCATTGACGCTCAGTACCACAGGTTTGCGCCAGTTCTCTTTTGCCAAGGATAGTGGAGTGAATCCATTGTCCACTGCGGCTACTTCTCGATGCATACCCTCGTTGACTTTCAGGAAATATTCCCTGAGGTTGCACACCTCACGGTTGTGAAGGGTCTTAGCATTTAATAAGCCTCGACCACCACACTTCCGCGGGATGTACAACCTCATGACCGACGAACGAGGGTGATGCATGCGATTTGCAGTTAGCAGTGTCCGGACTCGCCTATCCAGGGTGTCAAGTTCAGTCTGAGTCCACTTGAGTATACCAAAAGAATACATAAGGACTGGTATGACCCAACCGTTAAAGGCTCGCACTTTGTTTCCGCCTGATAAGGAACTTTTCAGTACCCTATTCAGACGGCCAAAGAAGCGCTCCTGTAACGATTGCTTCATGTCCGGTCCATTAATGCCTAATCCTTCTGACATACCCAGGTACTTGTATGTATCGTTTGCGGAGAGTGATCTCAACATTTGTGAAATCTGAGAGTTCTAGACCCTCAGATTCCACAATCCCTCCTCGCTTTACATGCATGACCGCACACTTGTCTACTCCAAACTCCATTCTGATGGAACTACTAAATTTTTCAGTTATATTCAGTAGTTCCATCAGTTGTTTCTTGTTTGGCGCAAACAACTTGAGGTCATCCATGTAAAGTAAGTGGGATATAACTAGACCCCTTCTCCGCAAAGGATAGCCTAACCCTGAATCCTCCAGTAGAGTACTTAGAGGATTCAAGGCCAAGCAGAACCATAGTGGGCTCAGGCTGTCACCCTGGAATATTCCTCGTACTATCCTTACAGGTTCTTCATTCCCTTGGATTTGTCTACATCCCGGATAGCAAAGCACAGTGCTCCACTGCCTCATACACGACTCCAAGAACGCGCGTAAAGTTGCATCTATTTTATACAACTCCAGCACTTTCAGGAGCCATGTATGTGGCACAGAATCATATGCTTTTTTGTAGTCTATCCAGCATGTAGACAAATCTTTTCGGGACCGACGAACCTGTTGGCTAACAACCATATCAATGAGGAGTAGCTCCTTAGTTCCACGAGACCCCTCCCTACATCCATTTTGAGATACAGACATGATGGAATTTTTTTCAATATGTTTTGTTATTTTTGTCCTCAAAATGGATGTAAGAAGTTTATAGACCGTTGGTAAACATGTGATCGGTCTATAATTTTTGGGCTCAGTGGAACTACCTGATTTATGGAGCAGGTGGGTAACTCCTGTTGTTAGAAATTGTGGTAACGATCCAGTTTCCAAAGCTGCCTGGAAGTGTAATGCTAAGCGAACGTGTGAACTCTTGAGCCATTTAATCCAGAAATTGTGCAGTCCGTCCGGCCCCGGTGATTTCCAATTCGGGACCGAACAGGCTGCACTGGCTACATCAGAGGAGGTGATTACTACCTCCTCCATCTCTGATATAGTCTCACACCTTCGCTTAACATCAAACATCCAGTCACCTTCTGTGTGGCTAACAGGCACCGACCAGATGTTGCGCCAAAATGTGTTAGTGGCATCATCATCTGGTCGCCTCCCGTCAGCCACTTCTTGGTTGGATCGTTCCCAATCTCTGTATACCCACCTCTGATCTCTTTGGAACATGCGATTCTGAGTATAGCGCTCCACTCTTTTTTTGTATCGTCTAATACGGTTTGCCCATGCGTAAACTTTCTGCTTCAGGAAGTCGATGCGCTCTGTAACACGCGACAGGTATTCATGAGGACGGATTTCAGTCCCCACAAATGCACGTCTTACAAAGCGCATCACTCTAGGGCGAGTAATTATTATTATTATTATTATAACACATATACTACCATTTCTGGTGCAGAAATTTTAAACAAGCTAAGTCCATGCAAATCGTAGACATTACAATAAAGAAGATAGTTACAATACAACTTTACGAGTGAATAGGAATGTAACTCGCATTAATATCAATTATAATTATATTTGAATTATAACTATAACTCTGGTGAGACACACGAATCAATCATAAAAATAATTATAATTATGTTAAACGTGCAGAACATCAGATGTTAGAATTATATAATTAAGAGATTCAAGGTAAAATGTTGCTTATTTCTGTAAAAGTGCCAACTGTAATGACTGCCTCGTTGGCCGAGTATTCGCAAGTGCGACTGCCGGGCAAGGGGTCTCGGGTTCGATTCCCGGGTCGGGTAAAGTATTACTGGGTTTTTTAAAATTCTCAGTAGTAGCACGGAGTCTGGAAATGTGCCCGGTATATGGCAATAGGCTCACCCTCTATTACATGGGACTCATAACAACTAGTGAAAAGTGGGTGTTACATTGTACTGTGGTAGAATGTGCACCTCTGCCTACCCCTTCGGGGATAAAAGACGTGATGTTAAGTATGTTATGTATGGGTGTTACATTACAGTGGCATTAAGTGCCGTAATGTGCACCTCTGCCTACCCTTTCGGGGATAAAAGGCGTGATGTTATGTTATGTTATGCCAACTGTATTTAGGTTGACATTGTAGCTGTAAGTTTATTATACTTTGAAATACATATTGAAATACAAAACATGAAACAAAAATATATATTATTAAATTCGCTATTCGACCAGTCGCAAGTTTACAGACAGCCTTACAAAAGCACGAACTCTTATCCAACAATAGTCGGTAATAACTTTCTTTGTGTTGAAATATAAACTGTGTACGCACATTTTAATCACGCATTGTTGTTCCCGAGGTTAGAGCAAACACACGGAGAGATTCGGATGCCGTTACCATGTAGGCGAAATTTTCCGGGTCCATTGTACAATCGATTCTTAACATTCGAAAGAATCGTAAATCGTTCAAGTGCACTTTCGTAAATAAATCGTGTTGTTATATGGCGGAACTTATGTATAAATACATCCATATATATTTGGTAGGTAGGTACAACCAGTGGGTTTGTATTTATTGGTTTGTCTCCTATTTGCATTTCTATAGAATTTTTACGAAAATTATATGACGAGTTAAAATGTATGTGTCATACTTAGAACTTACTTAAACCTTTCCAAAAAGGAAAATGATACAAATTAATAAACTGCAAATTACATTTGTCTACACTACAATACAAGTTTAGTCATTAATGTATCATTTAAATTTTAAACTGACAAAGAAACTTAATTCGCAAAACCAGAATACTTTGATCCGCTTTCCTCTGACGATGATATAGTAAACAAGTAAATACAATAAATAATAAGTCATATGGACAGTGGTACATTAAAAGTCGACTGAATAAACTTAGACTTTGGCTTGTCATCGCCAACAGATAAATCTAGTATTAGAAACGAGGGTAGGGTGACTATAACGTGGGTGACAGTAAGACAAACTGTGGTGAATCTTCTCTTTGAGAATCTAATGACGTATAATAAAATTAATTTGGAAGAAATACGGAAAACATAAAAGCTGTGTAAGTAGGAAAGAGGAATTTTAGAAAAATCACGTTTTAAACATAAAATAAATGCTTGAAATAAGTATCTAATTCGTTTAGTGAATAGGTTTTACGTCCCATACGTTATTATTGGGTGGCTCCCCGTCCAACCAGAAACAGACCCGAGAGTACGGCGCGTCGCGTTCCGCGCGCGCCTCAAAGAGCCATCAGACCACCACAGATGGGGCCCAATAGGGCCGATGCCGATTCGGAGTCGCGGAGAACTTGACGGGTAATCGGGGCTCCGACTCGACGTACAGGGGAAGGAACGGGGTGGTTTTTAGTCAGTAAGAGTCTGACACTCCCTCCCGCCTCACCCAGGCGGGAGCAGTCATTCGATGATTTTCCCCCCCTAAAAAAAAAAAAAAAAACGTTATTATTACTAGCTTTGTAGATACACTTAGCTGAAACAATCTAACGATACAAATCAACCTACACTTATCAAAATCATTAATTCCCAATCAATTTTTCTCAAGAACAAGTCGTTACACCTTAGCCTATTTGTCCTAATCAAAACACCTTGTAAGTACCTCATAGGCGCGCTTTATGAGCCGGGAACGTGCCCAAACACGGTTGCTGGTGGCAATCAGCGTGACTAGGCAAGCTGCGACCGGCGAGCTTTGTGGTCGCCCCAGCGAACCGTGAGCCACAATATTTGTCCAACTGAGTACTATACACGTATAATATAAGTATAATCCTGTGTGAAACTGGTTTCCTTGTGAATGATACCACTGAAGCTGCTTAGAGAAATGAACTGGCTGATTTATTAAAGAAATTATTACTTTTAATAAAGTTTTGGTCCGGGCGCTGCTCCTTGTGGCAGAACAAACAACTTAAGCTTAGATTAGTTAGTTGCTGATTTTTTTTTCATAAACTATAAAAGAACATTGCTATGGGACTTCACACCTTATTTGAATATTACTTTAACTTTATATTACATTGAACTAACAAGTTTAAGTACAAATGATATTTAACGTTACTAAAAGCAAAACACAAATTATGATACATAGATGATTGACTAGTATTTACGCTACCATTCCAATAGGGATTTCGCAACACCAATTTTCTCGTTGGTTGAACTTTGTTTTTTGAACAAGTATCTCATTATCCAGTCTTTATACTGCTTCAATCCTTGCTTAACATCGTAAAGGTCATAGCGTTTAAGCTCATTGCAAGTAGGATACCTATCAGACATCAATCAATGTCGTACTCTATCGGTAACTAGGTAATAGACGTGATGAACTCTAGCAATATTGGGATGATAAAATCAACTTGATAAGTTATTGAATAGCATTAATATAGCCATATCTGTCAATATTTTAATGCCAATAATCACTATCATTATAACTGATACCTAATTATTTTATCTACGTAGTATTATAATGTTTTCTGCAGTTCTTATATTCAATAGATTTTCTTAATTTCTTGCGCATTACCATCCATCCAATTTCCTGTATCAGAAATTACTATTTTACAAGCTTTAACAAATTCCATTTTAGGATCGTCAGTTTTATATTGTGTAGCATTGACATCGGGTACGTTCACAAATAAATCCTGTGTATCTCACATCGCTGCTTTTACAATAACGACCTGTAATTCTGCTGCGACATTCTCAAGTACACACTGCACATCAACCTATACATATCCAGTTTATCATTGCCTGGCTTTTTATGATCCTTCCACACGATCAACGGTCAGGTTATACTGGTTTAGTGTAGTTTGATATGCAGCCGTGTGTACATTAAAATTAATTTACTACCACAATTTCGCAACTTCCTCTACGATAAGCTCATTGTTAGCGCTGCCATTGTACGTAATCGTTATGTGTAAATTATAACCAAGGAACACCTGTTCTCTTGTTTGTCATTTATTATTAATAACATTAATTAAGCCGTTGAGAAATTAGAAGATTTGTGGCGCAATTTTGTTAGCACTCCGTTTAATACGAATCACAATGTTCAATGCTTTCTTTTCAATTGTAAATAGAACCCTAAAGGGTTCTAATTATAATACTAAGCTTTTATTAAACTCTCGTATGATTTTTACCGGCCACGTTTTTATTTTTTAGTATACTATTCTTAACACAATTTCTCTAAAGAAACAGTATTGTTTCTAGTCCAATCATTGCAAGTAGTAACAGACTGCAGGTACATACCATCTTAAAATTCCAGGTTTCATAGACCATCGACTAAAACAGTACCTACATTTTCCAGCCTGTCGCAACTCGTGTCTAAATAGTTGTAGTACAATTGTACAAGACAGTCAACGCCCCTTAGAATGCAATGAAATGTATGAACAAAATACAAATGGTGCGATGCAAGCGTGGGTGCAGATTCCATACATCCAGTTAGGAAAGGAATGATCCTATCTTCGAGTTATGTAAAACACTTGAGAATAAGGAAGACTAGGCCAGTCTCTCAACTAAATACCTAAATTGGTTTCACAAGAATAGCTCATAAACTACAGCCATTTAAAGAAGGTATTTGAATGAGCATAGTGTAAGGAAATTCGTCAAACCTCCCCCTCAGAGATAAACCTGTCGTATCTTATTATGTTTTACGATTGTCCTCACAAAAACATTACATGAAAAGGGTACTTTAGTCCCTTTATAGGATCCGACACGATTGTGTACACGATTAGAGTCGTGACATGCGTGACACGAGGGCCCTTTATTTTCTTAAAAGTATCAAAGCATGTAAATAATACATACATAGCGGTATTTACAATACACAAGTTTTACGATAAACATGTCAATACAAATTGTAATTGCAGAATTACTTACACTGTTATAAAGAACAAATAAAATGTTTTATAAATACCGAGATAGACCGTCTATACCTGTCTAATAACTGATACAAAACTAAATAAGCAATTACACCAGAAGGTAACCATTTTTAACGAAGGACTATAGTTCATACTTTTTCCAGTCAAAACTAAACGTCTTTTAAAAGGGCAACTAACCCGTCTCCCTAAAGATTCAATTTGCAAGGGCGAGATTCGCGCAGAATAAAATATAAAATATTATCCCCACTTTATAGGTCAACCGTGATACGAAAGAAAAGGAACATTCTCAGAAGGATTTGAGGAGTCTTTGATAAATGTAGTCCGAGGGTCCTGCTGGACGAGCTCCTCGTAAAACATCTAATAGGGATTCCAAAAATATATTGTACATTTATGAGGTTACTAGCTTCATCCGCGACTTTGTCCTAGTGGGTTTAACTTAAATCTTATATTTGTAACCCTTATCTTATATTTGTAGGTAATATAACAAAAATGTGCCTGTGTTACTCACAGATAAACAGGTAGCTTTTTATAGAGGTAAATAGGTAATAGATTTCAAACAAAATATCTTTCATAAGTCTTTAATTACGATTGATACGAACGCAAAGGCAGCAGTCGTACCCAGTGAAAGGTAAATATTAAACTCACCCCATGGACTAGATTATTTATAATGACTGCACAAGTGGCGCGGTGACTGGGTGTAGCGGGTTCGATTCCCACACGGAGCAACTATGTATTTGTGTAATTCACAAAGTGTTGTTCCGGGTCTGAATATCACGTATATGTGAAATTGAAGCAGAAAATCCTATCGTGGGACAAGGTTTTTTAATACAAAATAATGTAACTGACGAAAAGATAAAACATTCACAAAAACAACAGTATTGTTATACGCAAATATAGATATAAGCAGACTCACTGCTTAAAAATAAACTAAGTAGATACTCAATCTATCTTGTAAACGACATCACTAACCGCTTAATTCCCTTTAAGTCTAACAATGTACTGTAACACGACTAGAGTACTTCACTGTTTGTCGCCTCCTCGCTAGCAGGTAACAGTGACATCGCCGAGAGTTGCTCCGATTGTAATTCATCCCCGGCGCGATACGTGGCGGTCTGCTAATTAAGTAAATATGCTGAGGACATACGTGACGGATCTGATACACTGAGATGAATGAAGCAAGTGATGAGGTAGATTTGGCAAGGAATCTGCAAATAACGCAATTTTTTAAAAAATGTTATTCAGATTAAAAGCCGTATTAAATAACACTATTATATAGATATATGACATAGTCTTTTTTTTAAGGGGTGAAAATCATTGAAAGACTGCTCCCGCCTGGGTGAGGCTCCCGCCTTACGCCTCCCCTCCCGGGAGTGTCAAACTCTTACTGACTAAAAACCACCCCGTTCCTTCTCCTGCACGTCGAGCCGGAGCCCCGGTGACCCGTTAGCTTCTCCGCGACTCCGAATCGGCATCGGCCCTATTGGGCCCCATCTGTGGTGGTCTGATGGCTCTTTGAGGCGCGCGCGGAACGCGAGGCGCCGTACGCTCGGGTATATGACATAGTCTAGGTGTCACCTAAAAGATCCCACATATTTTTTTCATTTACTCCTTTTAAAAAGGTGAACCTTCGAGACGTTATACATCCTATATCGACATAGCATTTTTTGTCTAACACTAAAAGTTAGATAACTATGACCATTTTGCTCATAATAAACTCACCTCCTTCCTATCACCTATTTCTCAGCTCCTAGTGTTTGTATCAATCTACGCTGAGCATCGTGCCTCGTGCCTGTATATACATACACAGTACTTCGCGGCAGGTATCTGTTTCATTACATTGCACCCTTCGAAACAAACCCACGTCTGTTTGTCGACCACTTATAGAATTACTAATTTTTAGATCTGTTCTCGAATTAGCTGAGCGGGTTGTGTGTTGATGCAAATTGTGTTTGGTGAATCTTGTCATGTGTGAGTGCGGATGTGTCTCAATTGTTTCTTTTTATTAAAGTAATTAATGGTCGAACCTTTTTCGTTTGAGAAGACGCCTTTGCTGAGCAGTGGACACTTATAGGCTGTTCATATGATGTAACAGCAAATTTCTCAGTTCTGATAATCGTATGAAATACTTTACCTGAAAATAAAATTTAGATTGTAATTAATTATTCAGTTTAACTCGAAGACAGCCTCGTTGGCTGAGTGGTCGCAAGTACGACTGCCGGGCAAGGGGTCTCGGGTTCGATTCCCGGGTTGGGCAAAGTATTATTGGGTTTTTTTTTTAAATCTCAGTAGTAGCGCGGAGTCTGGAATTGTGCCTGGTATATGGCAATAGGCTCACCCCCTATTACATGGGACTACTGGGTGCAGCTCTGTCTACCCCTTCAGGGATAAAAGGCGTGATGTTATGTTATGTTATGTTCAAAGATTGTTCAATTTTGTACTTAAGCAGAGTTAAGGTCCTGATTAACAATTTTCTTTTTCACAATAAATCAAGAATCCCCAAAAGGGAATTACACATTAGTAATTAGGACTAGTACTTAGCAATTACAGTAACTATGTCAGGAATGTCCTAGCAAGTGGATAAGTGTGAGAAAAGCATAAAAGTACCGGCGGGCGCGGGGTGCGGGGGGTGTGTTAATACGTCATTAGCGAACGATTACTCGAGTGTTTTTCTGTGGGAATCCAGGGCTGGGCTACTGGGAAACATTATGCAGTAGAAAATATTAGAGGTAAATGTCTAATAAACTGATTTTAAAAGTGGCCCTAGGTACAACTTAATTTGATTTTATGAAAGCCCAAAGGGAAATATCTTAATAATATTTTTTATTTCTTTGAAGTATTACTTTCTTTTTATATATTTGATGGGCCGATGTTTGACCTCTATCTCGCCTGGTGGTAATCGATGATGCGGTCTACGGTGGACCACGTCGTCCCATAAGCAACTTATTCACTCGGGCTTTGAAGACACCCAGGTATAATCTGGGTCTCTTCAATCATACAGATTCTGGTTTACTTAAATAAATGTTCAAAAGACACATTACTAGTGATTTGCAATAACTTCGACATAATCCGTATATGGAAAAAAACCTTCAATGTATTCATCAATTTTCCGCCGAACAGAATATCTACTATTTTCGTCAATATATCGCCAATATTTTCACATCATTCTCAAACTATGGAAGCATAATATTATCTCGTTTTTTCATCCATTTTATCCGTTGAGTGCCTTTGTGTTTCCTGTTTGGGCATGACGTCACACATTTTGGAAAAATGTGCGTTACTTTCATGATGTGGATTATGGAATATGAAAGGAGTATCTTGGTTATGGGATTATAAGGCTTAAAGGGGTGTGTTTATAGATCTGAGGCTATGCAGGTATTGACGATAATATTTGGTACACACGGCTACACATCGAGCTTTACATAACGAGTATAAACTGAACGTTAAATGTGCGGAAAGATAATGCGACGCGACACCAGGATAGATGGTTTTGTATAGATTGATGTGTGGCTGTGTGTACCAAGTGTGTGAGCCGGATATTCCTATGCTTTAAAAGAAATGAAAACACCAACAGATGTAAAAGACTATGCGGTATACCTTGATATGCTGTTGTGTACTTTAATCGTTTTAAAACAAATGAATTGTACATTAGTAGTAATAGCGTGGAGAGGTGTCAGCCCTGGCCCCGGCTGGCCCGTGGGACAATATCGCTTCGCTAATTCTATCCGTGATTTATACGTTCACGCGGAGGCGGGCCAGCGGATTACTTGCCCGGATTACGCTGACTCGGGTTCGACGTCCGGGTAGATAATGGTAGATTTAGACCGCGGATCTCCGGAAAGAAATCGTAATGGATTGGACCCTGATTGCTTCTTTGTAAATGTAAATATTGCTCTTTTTGTCCGTTTAGAAGTGATAAACGTTTGTTTGTCGGAGTTTCAAGTGTCTGGAGTTAGGGTTGGCTCTATTGTTTTTAGACAATTTGAATTGGATGATGCTTAAAGGAGATATGAATACAACAATACGACAGTGTTCAGTTTTCTCTTTGTCCTTAGTTGATATAATTTCACAGTAGCTCCATGGAGTTAGGTACTAATTATAATATGGACCTTGTTCTCCATAACTCACTTTCGTTTATTTCCTTTGTGAAACATTCGAGTCAATTAATTTCTAGAACTGATGTTGTTAGTTGTACATATGTAGGTGATGGATTAGTGCAATTAATATAGCTATGTAAGTTTTCATATTGAGTGACAACATTATCGCATTGGGTGTAACCTGTTAGGTTGTGTTGATTCAAATAAATAAATAAAATAAATAAATAAACTATGAAATAGTCACTACCTATAATATTATTATTAATCTCGGTCCACCTGGACAGTGAACATAAAATATCAAAAATATGATTTCCTCTCCTAGAATAAAGTCCATAAATATTTCCATGTCCAACTATTAGGTACAATGATCCCTACGTATGACGTCAGCGGGTAGGCAGTGATGTATCGGTCGTAAACAACTTCACATTAGTTCCCATTAGGTCTACTGATGAAAGCAAATATTTTGTGAGTGGAAATTTAAATATATGAATAGAAATGATATGATACAAGTGTCTGTGGGTACGTAGCTAACTGAAAGATTAAAATGGGTTCATCGTACTCGTCAAAATATATCTATCACTTATTTTTCTCGAATTTCCTTTCAATTTTCCCGGTAGATTCACCATTTTTTTTTCATTTAACTAAACTCTTTCAGATTTGAATCTAGTATAAATACTCAGTAAATACCTAAATCAAATTAAATTATTAGTTTGACTGCATGGTTGATGTGGTGGCTGGGTAACTGGTTGCCGCGCAAGCGTATAGCGGGTTCGATTCCCGCATGGAACAACTTTGTGTGATCCACAGATTGTTGTTCCGAGTCTAGGTGCCATGTGTATGTGAAATTGTATGTTTATGTCTATGACAAAGTCCGAAAGAAATAGGGAAACGATTTATTAAAAAAAAAGAAAAAAGATTTTGTTCACAAAGAACAAATCAACCTCAGTGACTTATAATAAACTAAACTTAACTCATGTTCCTTATGTTTTTAGGTTAACATCTTCTTCCCGTCCTTATACCAAGTATGTAAAGTCAATATCAATACCTACACAGAATACGAATAATTTCAATATATTTGTTCTTCGATATAAAGCTGAAAATTGACAATACAAATAAAACAGTTTATTGCGGTGTACTCGCCAATTCATCACCTGTACTGTGTGCACATCCAGGCATTTATAGCAGGACGCACAGCCAAGCGTGCCGCCATTTTATTTATTGTCACAATATACAGTACAGCCTACCGCTCTATGATAAAAACCACAATGCCATTTCATTCAGTTCTTTACAATTGTGTTAAGGAATTAATTTATTTTATATGATTTAATGTGATCGTGGTGGCCCGAAGGTTTAAGACGCCCGCTTCTCATGCATGAGGGTGCAGGTTCGAAACCTACCAACGGCAAGTATAAATGTGACATTTTTCGAGTTATATGTACTTTCTAAGATTATCTAGACACCACTGACAAACGGTGAAGGAAAATATCGTGAAGATAACTTGAGCCTATAATTTCTATTTATACGTTTGTAATCGCCAACCCGCATTGAGCAAGCGTGGTGATTAATGCTTGAACCGTGTGAGAAGAGAGTTTGCTATGCAGTGGGCTCAATATAGGCTGTTGATGAATGAATATGGTTTTTAAACTGATTAGAAATAGGTAAAGTAGGTAAACTATCCTAGTCTACACAAGAAAACGTAGCATCACGATAGTGAATCATGGTCTCCACTAAAACCATCAGATTAAGAAGTCTGTACTAAGATTCCGTTCATATTGGAAACTTTCTAGCCTCTGCCATAGTACCCACGCCACAGAGCTCGATCTTCACTCTTCGCGTGTAATTTTACTAAGATCGTCACTCTATTTGAAATACTTGTAATAAATTTTAGTACCTACTTAAAAACTATAGTATATCTTGTACAACATATTTAAAAAAACCTTGCCCCGAATTAGGATTTTCTCCTGTGTAAACGAACACAAACAAGTTCACCCACACATGACACCCAGACCCGGAACAACAATCTGTGGATCACACAAATAATTGTTCCGTGCGGGAATCGAAGCCAGTTGCCCAACCACCGCGCCAACAGTTTAGTCCAACAACTAGGGAAGTACTAGTATAAATAACAATAAACTTGGGTCTTAATCCATTGAGCGGAGTACGATCAAAGTCTATATTTAATTGTGTAATCACGTCCCGACTGTCGCATTAGCTCGCGACCGCTCTGTGCTTTCGGCATTGTACATGTACATGAAGTTGTAAAGATACTTTGATGAAGATATATAAAAACTGTGGAAGAGATACTTAATCCTCGTTGGGACTGCCTCGGTCGGGCAAAGTAGTACTGGGTTTTTAAAAAAAACTCAGTAGTAGCACGGAGTCTGGAATCGTGCCCGGTATATGGCAATAGGCTCACCCCTATTACATGGGACTCGTAACATAAATAGTGAAAAGTGGGTGTTACTTCTGTGTGCACCTCTGCCTACCCCTTCGGGGATAAAAGGCGTGATGTTATGTTATGTAGATACTTAATCAAGAATTTTCAAAAACTGAAAAAGTCGTTATAATTATTATCCCGAATTCAGTGTCAAACTAAAGAGTATTTGCTCTGTTCTCATATTTCACTACTCAATACTCAAGGCAGTTACTGAAGTTAACAATTAGTTTTAATATTAGGCGTAGTGTTGGTACCTAGAGAGTGCAAATAAACTCAATACCAAGGTTTAATTTATTATTATGTACTTAATGTAAATAAGAAATATTTTAACTTAGATCTCAGAATGAACAAAAGTGCTTTATAAAGAGTCGTAGAAGTTATATACATTTATATATATATAAACATAACCTCTAAATACCATAAAATGTTAAAATTACCATTAAAACACCCACAGGACAGATTGAATTCCACAAAGGTCAGTGGTTGCACCCCAGTAATAACATTTTAGCACCTCTTACTCAAATGCGAGGATAGACAGAATGGCTACTGGAAAACTGATAAGTCTGTGCTATTTACGAGGCTTCAAAACCCATTCCATTGTTTTATGGTGTCCTTCCACGACCAGATTTGCTGAAACCCTTTTATATAACATATTTATGTTTCTATATCCAATACTAGCTATGTCTAGCTATGCTAGTCTAAAAATTGAATTCAAAGAAAGAATGTCCAGTGGTATTGTAAAATTTAAACTGAATAAAGATGAATGAAAGTGGGTGAGACTTCACTACATATTATTAAACAAAGTCGCTATCCACCGTTTGTCTGTCCCTATGTATGCTTAGATCTTTAAAAATACGCAACGGATTTTGATGTGTTTTTTTTTAAATAGATAGTGATTATTAACGAAGGTTTGTCCGTATAATACATGCATATTGCACCCGTGCGAAACTAGGGTGGGTCGCTGGTTATTCGATAAAAGCCCTATCTTATACTCTTCTATTCTTATATAAAGCTGAAGTGTTTGTTTGTTTGAACGCGCTAATCTCTGGAATTACTGGTTCGATATGAAAAATTATATTTGTGTTAGATAGTCCATTTATCGAGGATGGCTATAGCCACGCTCCTGCGATCGATAGGAGCATAGCTGAGCGGGTGAAACTGTGCTAGTATTCCGAAGTAGCTAGTTGTACTATTATTTCAGGCGTACATAGGCCACGGTAACCGCATACCATGGTGGGCCGTGTGCTTTTTTACCGTCGTGGTACAAAAAAAATACAGAAATTAGGCAGTATTTTTCATGCACAACAATTTTCGTAAAAACCAAATAATAGGTACAATGTACAGTCTAACTTGGAACCGAAACAGAATCTTGGTAAGCAGTCCCGATGGCAACCACTCAACCAAATAAAACGTGGGTTGCCTTCTAACTGAAAAACCCATTGTACAATTTTCCAGAAAATTCATTTGCAAATCAGTTTCCAAGCAAGTTCGATTATACATTAATAACAGTAACAATACTATTCCAGTATTATTTAAGTCTTCAACACAAAGAGCTAGTCGTCGGTGCGCCTGCGCAGGCGTCGTAAATCCGTGGCCGTTGGCTATTGTGCATTGAACTCACATTTATATGGCTACAACTTTGTGTTTGACAATCAGGTTGATTCAATTATAATGCTTCATCTGGGCTCTGAAATTTTAATAGTATATTTTGAAAATGAACATATGTACCTAGATTTATGCACTTCTTGAAAACGTATATTTAATATTGATATTAACAAATCTTTAGCTTACATTGTTTATAACTATATAAATATTTACAACTTAAAATTAAATACAACTAAAGTATAAAATAAAATGAAATTAAAAAAAAGCCTAAGCTTAGTTTCAATAAACAAACAATACTATTTTATTTCCACTTCTCAACTCAGATCTCTTCTTTTTCTTCTTGGTCTTCCAGTCATCTTTCTCTTCAAAGTCTTTCTCCTTCAAATCATTCTTGATACCATACATCTTTTCCATTGTCAACGCCGTTTTAAACGTGATTAAGACATTATTGAATTAAAAGATTCTGGGCCTTAAGTCTACACAAATCCTGGAGCACCGCAAAAGAATTCTGCAACAGAAATTACAAATAATTACGTGCAATAATTATTTATAATTATAATTTATGGCCGCCATTACTGCGGTGCGCATACGCAGCCGCGGCGAATATAGTCATCTATCATGTAAAGATAAATATTAGCTAAGAAGCCTGCAAGATTTAATGGCTGATATTTATAAGAGGGCAGGAAAATTATAGGTAAATGTCAAGATATTTCCTTACAACGTGGACATTTGACCTGCTAGGCTAGGCATTGGCTAATTTTGTCACATTGATTTTTTAAATTACCTTATTTGTATATTAGCCAATCATACAAGTTTAGATCTTGACCTATGTTCGGTTATTACGTCGTAATCGTAGTTGACTTGATCGCAATTCTAAACTACTTCAGAGGAATTGTAGTTCTTAATTAAAACTAAGTATTTAGACATTATTAGCCAATTGTTACATTTATTATTTACATATATCCATCCTTCAAACCATCAGGAAGGAAATGGCAATCGTCGAAAAGACACCACATTTTGAAAATGGCGTCCACCTAACCAAACAAACAAACCTATTCAATTTTCTTCCTTATATTTGAACGTCCAAATTCAATAAATTACATTAGCTTTTAGTGTGTTTTCTGAACTCATTCATAAATTCAAGTGTAAACTCAAGAGACTAGATATTAGAAAGACTAGATATTAGATATTAGAGACTAGAAATTTAATTCATGTAACCTACTAACACTAGAATTTAAGTTAAAATTGTTACTAACCCTAATTATGGACTCCGGTCTGAAATAAAAGTTTTCTATTCTATTCTATTCTATTCTATTAGGCCACCATTTCATATAATTGAATCATTTAGCTTAGCCCGCAGCGTCGCTTGCACATTTTTGAGCGAGAATGTGCGGTCACATAGTTGGGTAATGACTTAATTCCTTTTAAACAGTGTTGCAGAATTACTAATGTTAAATGTAAGACTTGTTAAGAGGAGACATCGATTCTTTGTAGAAATAGATTGATCACAAAATGTCGTGATTTTATTTCTATCGTTGTTTGTTAAGCGTGGCTGAAAATCCTATATTAAATATTTCTAGAAAATAAAATTATGTACAAATAAATAAATGTTTTTGTCCACTGAAAAATCTTACACGTGCCGTAAACCACAATGCAAATTCCACTATAATCCTCAATAAAATATCGGAACAGACGGCTAGACGACACCGCAACGGTCTTTATTTCTCCGAACCGAAGTGTTTACGAACAAAAGGCGCACGGGAAGCAAGCAAATACTGGAGGCAATGCTAGTGCCCAATATCGTAAGCCTGGGAAGGGGAACGAACGCAATTTGTCAGTCTGTTTGCGACCACCGCGCAAACATGACGTGGGATTACAGAGCTTATTCCTTCAATGGAAACAAAGGATCATTGACTTGTGCGCCTGGTTCGGACGGACATTTTTTTACTTGATTGGACAGGAACTATATGAGAAATAAATATTTTGATTTGTTACCATTTTTTGTTTAGGTTATTAAATTGATGTTATGATATTTGCTGCAATTCTTTAATGTACTTACACAGTGTAATAGAATTAACACACACATTACAAAATAGAAAACAAAACCAATTAGGTAGATTTTGCTCACAATAATAAAAACAGAATATAGTCATCAAACTGCTGCAAAGCTGGCTGTGTAGATATTTAATGAAATTCAATGAAAATCCAAATAAACAGTTAATAAAATTCAATATAAACAAATTTTCTTGCTCCACCAATTCCAACACAATTTATATTCATTCAAGACCGAAATTAGGCACCTCCCTTTCATTTCTATTTCCGCATGGAAAAATACAATTTTTACCTTGGAAAGAAGGATTGCAATCATTCGTGGAGTAAGGTCACTATTATCATAATGAGGTAGACAGTAGTCTGGCTGGGAAATAACAAGCTGCTAGCATATTTCATAATTTCTACCCTTTTGTCTCTAGGGCTTTCAGGTTGTGTAAATATGTATAGGTAGGACCTACCTACCTTGTAGAAAACCGTCGTCGCGTTTTCCATTTTCGTATTTTGGAAAGATATATTATGTACGTCGCGTTTTTCCTTTTCATGTGAGTACGAAATATGTGTGAAGGTAATTAAATTCCGCAATTTAAAACACCATTTTATGAATTTTAGACCAACCTCTATATGTAGAGGTATTATAAAAAATGTATTAATACAAAATCGAAGCAAACGTACTCTCTCTTTCATGAAAAGAAGAGGGGGATATAGGCAACTACGATTTGTAATTGGTTAGGAAAAGTTTTTTTTTGTTTCGGCAGGTGCGATCAAAATATTGTTCCATGTGTAAAGGTCTGGGTGTACAAATATAATCGGTTTACATCGAGCGGGTGGCGGAGCGATTCTGATCAAATAAGCGTTTGAATAGCGTCTCCTGATTCCCGGCATAGGATTACTTCGCACCCCACTCACGAATATTTAATAACTTATTTGCAGCAAACACATTTACCCAATTGTAATATGTTTTATTTGATTCTGTTTTAGATCATTTCATTAATATTTTTTTAGAATCAAAATGACTTCATAAGGTTTCTTGAAAAGATCTTAAAATGATATTTAAATTTTAATACTCCAACCTGTTGCTAAGAACCAAATCAAATCCCAACAAAAACGGGATTGGATAGTTATCTGTACCAGTTCCCCACCAGAGTGCCGAATAATTTAAACAACTTTTCTAAAAACAAACTCTAGTACAATTATGTATTTGACGAAATTAGTTAAGTAAGTCATTGTTGCTTTGCTAAACTTTCAAAATACAATTCAAGCACTTACATGTAATTGCGTCTAACTTAGGTAACCGTCCTAGAGCAGTAAAAATTACAGCTTACCACGCAGCACTTTGTAAAGAAGAATCTACGACTCTTTAGGGACTGTGGACGTAATGTTGTAATATAAATGTGCAATAAAATGAGCTCCTAATCCGTGTAATAAAGCGCTGTTCGTATCGCTCAGTCGCAGGCGGCGCGGCATGTGATTGATCGGCGCTAATGTGCTGCAACCTGGGCTGGTGTGCTGGTAAGCTGCGATATACTGCCATTTGTCAAGCTTTCAGCTCGCCATTACAATACTGGGTTACTGTGGCAATGTGGCAATGTTCTGTTCCATTTGGCTATTGGCTAAAATTTTTGTCGGTTAAAAATTATTACTAAAAATTAAAATTGTTATATAAATTGTGTTAGGTATCTGAATCAACCTATGTATCATATTGCTCTCTCTTCTCTGTTACTCTTCTCTTCTCTGCATCACCGAAAGGTCAGACTGAGAGAAAATGCCTGCGACATCCAGTCCACCTTATGTACTCTTTGTGCATGAAGCGTTAATAAATAAATAAACATATTGGAATTAAATGATTGAAGTTTTATATCACAATACGCCCAATACCTACTACCTTAGAACCTAAAACCATTATAATCTACAGCTTAAAGACAGATAAAAAATATTGTTCACCAAAGAGGTAGCCGTGCATTCTCTATGGCGCATGCCGCTATTGTTTTCCCGCGTCTTTTGTCGTGCTCAACGACCAGCCATGTTGGATCCCTAGCTTTTAATTCATTTTCTTACTTCTTTTAATATTCGCTTAGTCGTTTATCTTTAACAACCTAATCTGCGTGATGTAATACATGTTTTGAACACTTTTATTAGGAGCATTCTATGTTTTTCACAATGAACTAAACAAATTCATGTTTTTTTCTGTACCTTCTTAACATTTTTGACTAGGAAGAATTAATGCTACTAAAGAGTAATTTAATAAAAAAGGCTTACCTACTTCGCTTATTATCTTTGAGCCTTAGCCACTCAACCTCAATGAACTTTAACAAAATACAAACTAAAACCACAAATTCCACAATCTAGACCAAACAACACTTAGAGGCGTGAAGTAAAAACAGTTTTTCGAACAAATATTATTCTGCTTGAATTTGCAAATCATGCTTTCTGACGAGAGCTCGCCACGCGCCCTGGGCCACGGCTGGTCAAGTTATACTGGTGTACCATCGCCCACTTACTCCCACTCCACATCAAGTGGTGCTGAGAGCACGTTTGTTAAAAAGATACACGGTCGGTCGAGATATTTCCGATAAATTCCTTCTTACATTTTTATTAAAGATAACATAGTTGGATGGACATAGCTGCCGTGTCATGGCATTGTAAATTCCTAATGTACGGTATGCGTGTAATTTGGTTGTTCATCAATTTCTACTGCCTTAACTAAAGTCGGGAACGCTAGATTTAATATTGGATCGAAGGAAATATGTGCTTGGACGCTGAAGGATATTTTATCTAAGAAACCACTATTTGTATAGTTTCATTTTTTGCTCGTTATAGATCAAAAAGCCGTAATCAATCTATAATATGACGTCGTATTTCCAATTCGTATGAACCCCTTCACAAAAGCATCCCTAACTCATCTCAATTTCCTAAAACAAAAGGCTTCCCATCGTTGATTTCGATTAGCCAATATAACTAGGTGACATGTCCATATTACATCCTTTGTTCGTAACAAGTGGGTCGGCACTGCCAGGGTAGAGCCAGGGTAGATACAGGGTAGAACTCTGCAGGTCGAGCTCCACACAATGTGCTGCTAACGTGCACAATTAGCGACATCTGTGTTTTTATTGCAGAGGTTACAAAGGAAATTGTTGTCCTCGCCAATGTGTGGGTAAAGGGGCTTTCAGATGTGTGGGGTTAAAGGCACGTTAGTTACTCAATAGTAGAGTAATTCAAATAGAATTAGTTGCAAATAGGTTTTGTATATTCAAAGTATTCCTTGGCTGACTAAAGAAACATAAGATAACACCTGAGGTGACTAAAGAAAGTCTCTTATAAACTTAAATGAAAACGAAAACGGCAAACTGAAAAGCATTTTTCAGTTTCAGGATTGTTGGTTTTTCTTGGTTTCAAGATTTTGGATGAAACACATTTATATTTAGAACAACTAAGTGCATAAGACTTTATCATATTGCAAAATAGGATATGTTTCAACTAAAATCGACAACTCACCAATGCAAAGCAGCTGCATACTGCTCCATAATAGTTTCAGTCGCATAATAAAACTATTCGCAACAAAACGCGCGTTTAAGCCCCACAGTCTGTAGTTACCGTAATGGTCGGCGGTCGTGTGAACTTGCCAGGATTTCATGTTTCGTTATTGTTTAGTTATCAGCATTATTAAGGTTGTCTTTTGTTACTTCGGTAATATTAGTGGCTTCGTTAGAGGGCGCCTCTTATCTACAAGTTTATTTAACTGAGGAAATCTTGATAATATAATAAGAGAACGTAATTGAACCGGCACTGTTGTGTGTAATGAGTTTCTTGGCTGTTGTTGGAGCTCGTGTGTGGTGGAGTCGAAGCTTCTTAGCTTTTTATAGGAAAAGTATTTGAAATGGCTACTTGTTTTAAGTTTTCTACAGTAGTCTTCTGCAGATTCCGTTTATATTACTTTTGTTTTGGTGTTTCATTACTTACAAATGTTACTTTACATAATTATTATTTATTACTTCTCAATCGGCCTTTTTAAAAGGTCGGCAACGCACCTGTGACTCCTCTGGTGTTGCGGGTGTCCATGGGCGGCGCTGATCGCTTACCATCAGGTGATCCGCCAGCTCGTTTGTCTCCTATTCCATAAAAAAATCTGTTGCTCTAAACTAAAATATTCACAGACAAATCAGCGCAATCTGTCTTCGCTCCAGTTCAATAATTTCCTCAACCAAGCCAAACATAATAGCAATTACAATCAAAATAACTGCAATGTAAAGCTAGCATCGAAATACCAAACACCAATTATGTGCACGAGATATTTTATACTCCAATAAAACTATGCTGCAATACTAACATTTGCTGTAATCAACGAAGAAAATAATCGTGAGGTTTGTTCTTATAATAAGCTGGAGAACATTCTGGAAATAAAGAAGAAATAAAAGAAGATATTGTAAGTAGAGTATTTATGCTTAGAAAGGGAATGATATCAGGAATAGTGCAATAGTAATTGTGTTATGATAGTTAACGATGGAGGAATCATTGTACGAAGCCTGCATCGTTAGTTGCGGTGTATGTGGTAGATATGATACAGAAATATGAATTTGGACGGACTTTGAATACGAATGAAATGAAAGAATCCATTATTAATTAATGTTTTAAACATGACTGTTCCCTACAGCAGTATATAAAACCGTTTGACTATTAGTTAAAGTAAATTTCTAACCATCATCCATCTTCTTATACCTATTATAATTTTCGTGAGACATACTAACTTAATTATAATGTTTTTCAGCTTACTCACGTAATTATTTAAGTGCAAATTGAGCAACATTCCGCGACTCACGACGCGGCGACTGTCGCGCTGCTCTGAATATGAGCCTCTAGCATGGCTTGAAACTAATCGAGTTCCTCGTTAAATAACTACGTCAATAAGCCGAAAACATAATAATTAATCATCTTCTTCCTTTTCTCTCGCTTTTTCTTTCTTTTACTTGACTATGGTTATTTACCTATTAATTTTTGTTAATTTCTTTTCCACATATTCGATAAATTAATAAACCATTTTTATTTTAAGATGGTTAATAGTGGTTTCGTTTTAAATATCGATGAAAACATAACCCTCTAAACTCCATTATCCATCATAAATTCATGTTGCAACTAAAACTTCTGTATCGTTGTGTCAGTGCTGAGTCTGTACAGTCGGTAGATAATATTCGAGCATACGTCTACGTGTATCTACGTGTACGTGGCTACGAGCTGTGATCCTATAATTTGGCTCACGTAACGCCTACGTTGTGCTGCGAGGGACGAAGCTAACTTGTTTGTTACCCCTACTATTGGTAGATTGGTTAAAATTATTTTTTGAGAATTGATGTGTTGAGAGATATAGGTATATTATAATATAATTATTATAACTGTGAAGTCAATCATCGAAACAAAATCGTAAAATAATATTTAGTTTTAAATGTAAAGTACCCTTAAGCGACGAGCATGCATAAAAAGATTGATTATTGATAATATAGCGAAAGAGTTATGTAGAAATCTTAGTAATTGGCGTTCCATAGTCTCTGCCTACCCCCATCGGAGACAGGCGTGAAGTTATATATAATTAATTATGTATGAAACAAACAAAAACATTTGTTCAGATTTCGTGGTAAAGCATTTGAGAGGATCGACATCATTACGTGTACCAATGGTAGTCGCCAAAGATTAATTCCTTCATTGAGCAGAGTTCGCACTCTGTCCGAGTGTTTGTCTAGTAACAATAATCGCATTTTGCTAAAAGCTCACACATTGGTACAATAATATGTAACACAGTCAGTTCTATCAATTATTAATATATGTAGGTCCCTATGTATTATGTTCGTTAAGTGTAATTCAGCGTAATTATTTACCAAACAATATATCAGTCGGCTCATTCACTAATTTACTAGCCTTTGTGCGGATAGTTGTGACCTTACCTAGTTGATCAAGTTAAATATTCGTTCGATTAAAACTGAATTAAAAAAAAAAAATACTTAGCTTCCAGGAGCGATCTTCTTCATCTTTATTTTCATAAGTATCTTTCTTGTACAGAATTGCTTGTATTGAACTATTTTAGTAGAATCGTATCGTGCTTATAGCTACCACTACAATATTAAAATAGTTATACACCTACTCCAATGTGTAGCTACTCTTACTAATTTAAGGAAAATCTAATAGAAAGCTTTCCTCGTAAACGTATTCATATAGGTATTTCTTACATACATTGAAAGCAAGTAATATTAAAGGAGATTCAATATGATGATAATAATAGTATATCTCAATCTTCTTAGATGTTGATACAACACTATGTAATAGTATCTGTGTATAAAAACGATTCTGTTTTTAAGTTATAATTATGTTACTAACTTTTTACTAGCAGCTTTGTCTGCTTTACTGGGACGATAAAGATAATTATGTAAGTATTAACTACACTTTAGAGCTGTTAGTTTTGTTCGTGTTATCCAATACACTATAATTAATTATTTGTTTTTCGGCTTATTCACTTTATTTGACGAGCGACTCGACGAGTTTCAAGCCATCCTAGAGGCTCATATCTATGTGGGGCGGGGCTACTGTTGCGCTGCAACTAAAACTTAATTAATTTAGTATGTTTCACGAAAGTCACAATACAAACCCTCTATGACTTAAAAAATATTTGTTTTACCACAAAATGCTCTCATTTCAAAGGTAATTAAATTACGTTACATACGACATACGTTACCAATTAATAAGATAGTAGTGTCAGAAAATATTTATCAAGACATTCAAAAGAAACGCTAATAGTTTCGTTTCATTGCTCCCAGGTGTATAAATAAAAGCTTCATTCTTTAATTCAGAGAAACAAACATCCATCCAAGCTTTTGCATTTATTGTATTAGAGGGTTTAGATTATTTAATTAAAGGTAGCCACATATATTAAATATTCTGTATGTATAATATTCGAACAGCATCACCCTCCGGCTGCTGTCGACCGCAGCATCTAACCAGATCTGATGCACCTTTGTGCTTTGTTCGCAATACTATACCTTTGTATGTTCATTACATTAAATGTTATTTACCTCCATTTGCTTTGAAATTCGACTGTAAATTAATTTTCATATAAATATAATATTCATTGAATCCAAAGCCTTTGTTCAAATATTTTAATACAATACATTGTTCGGTTTATTGTCTAAGTCTTGTTTATTCCAATGTGAATTAACTCGTCGAGTACCGGTTTTGCAGACACAATTATAGAACAATAGGTTGCGGTCACCGGTGACCGCTTGGTATTTGACAGTTTAAAATAGAGGAGTGAACCTCATTTTGTGTTTTCATTTTCATTGAATTCCTTTGAGATGTTAGTATCAAATTAGTTTCTGTTTTCCATTTTCATGTAAATAAGTTAAAAAGTAGCGAGGAAAATAGTATAACAAGATTTATTTCCCTCACGAGACTGAAACAGCGAAAGTTCACAATATACTCGCAACGATAACAAGATTATGACAGATTTAAAATGAAAAAAAAAACAAAAAACGCAATCTTCCCGAAGATAACTGTTATCAATCTCACAAACGACATATAATTTACAACAAATGCACTCAGATTCAGAATGGCACCATAAAAATACTGCCGACATTATAGCGTTCGTCTTCCCGAAAAATCCGCCATATTGATCAATCGTTACGTTCGGAAACGGCACCAAATCAACACCCGCGAGATTGGAACGCGTGCTTCGAATACGCACAGGTTCAATGCAACGCCTCTACTCGTTCCAAAAACGTTTTACATAAGAATGCGAATTCACGATCCAGTGACTCGGATAATAGTGAGTGCCAGAGTGAATTTTGTAGGATCACTTGACTGTATAGCCGATATCATTGCTTTTTGGGAACTTTAAAAAGATAACGACCGGAAAATCTCGTTATGGGGCGCTTATATCTGCAGAATGTGAACGTGATATATCAAAGAGTTACCCCATGAACCATCATTTACGCAAAGTTGGTTTTCATTGGCTTTTTACTGTTGCGCTTGATTTGGGATGAAGCTGAACAAAATCAGCGAGATTTAATGCTTCCAATGAGTACCTACTCATGTGTGTCTATTTGTATATCTCAATTAAATGTCTGTACCCAATGTACTTATCCAATTTTATTAATGCACTTACAAAATTCGTATCTATTACATTCGTTGACTAACCAACAATAACTTAAAAAGAGTTTACAAAACGAAAAATATTTGTGGAAACGTGATTAGTTCTGTTCGAAAACACATAAATCTGTTCTCGAGGATTTGTTTTAAAAAGTAAAACAAACTTTTTAAAATCGCAAGCTCCTTATTTCCGCCTCGCGAAATAACCGCTCGGAAAAGTAAGACGAATCAAAAGGATTCATCCTTTTCGATCGCAATGAATTTCCCGCACTTCGACGGGCCATGAGAAAAGCTTATGTCACGCGACAAGATGGGCTTAGTTTGAGGTACTGTCACAGAAGGAACAAAGATAGGTTTGCCGGCGCTCCGGCTCGAAGAGCAGGAGTAGAAACGGGGTGGTTTTTAGTAAGAAAGAATCTGACACACCCTCTCGCCCACCTAATCCAAGGCGAGAGAAGTCATTGGATGATTTTACCTTCTCAAAAGAAAGTATTACGATTACACATTTTTTTATTTCATTCTCGGAAATGGCCTTGGGCGGCCAATATCGCCAAAATCGTACGGAATGGGTAGTTTGTTTTGATTTATTATGTTATACTGTTAGTTCTTAGTAATGATGTATTGGCATCAAAAGAAAGGTTGTTTCATCTAGTTTCTAAAGAAGTAAGCAACATAGTAGGTATATTTCGAACTATTTCGTGAAAACTTGTAATAAAACAAAAATACTCAAATTTCACCATTATTGTAGAGATAAACGGTTTTTTTATAATATTCACGATCAGAATTACTATTTAATCTTTATAAATGTGTATTCCTTATAATGTCAGCTTTATACTGGTAGTTTTTATTTGCTATAACAGTTGTAGATTGGTAGAAAATAGGCTTTAAACTGTCAAACACCAAGCGGTCACCGGTGACCGCAACCTATTGTTCTATAATTGTGTCTACAAAACCGGTACTCGACGAGTGAAGTCGGAGACGTCGGCGACGCGTAGGCGACCGCGTTGCGCGGGCGTTAGAGACGTGTTGCAAACGCAAAGCGGGGCGCTAGAGTGGTTAATTGATTTTTTTTTTTATGCCATAAGCCGGTAAACGAGCAGACGGATCACCTGATGGTAAGCAATCGGCGTCGCCCATGGACATCTGGAACACCAGAGGCGTTACAAGTGTGTCACCGGCTTTTTGGGGATTAGGAGTTTGAGGATCGTTGGGGATTCAGGGATTGGGGAAATTGGGGAAGGGGAAGGTAATTGGGCCTCCGGTAACCTCACTCACACGACGAAACACAATGCAAGCGATACTTCACGTCGGTTTTCTGTGAGGCCGTGGTATCACTCCGGTCGAGCCGGCCCATTCGTGCCGAAGCATGGCTCTCCCACAATTGATGTTTAGATTATGTCGATATTTATAATAAACTATGCAGATTATTTAAAGACATCATATATTAAGCACCTTTTAGAATTAAGCCGCGTAATTAGTGGCCACATCTTTGCATCCGCTTCTCGCGACTTGGATCGGAAATTCGTCTGTCTGCATTCCTGCTGGAAACTAATATTATACACCACTTCACCACTAGGTAAATGAAAACATTGTCATCACTTCGACAAACATCAACTAACGTTATCCGCCAATATTTCTTACAAGAATTGTACTTCACGTCGTCAAATCACATGGTGTTGACGAATGGCGTCAAGAATACAATATAGGTACAATCAGATGCAACTTAATCAAAACAAAATCTAATTTTGTGTAGGTTTACAGCCCGAAATAGCCAATTTAGAAATAAAACAATAAAGCCTTTCATTCTAAACCGTTATTACTAAGATATAATTTCCCGCCACATTTACGATTTTGACACTTTATAGTGTTTATAGTCTATGGATATTCATAGACAAAGTTATGTTTTCCGCGTATAAATGAAAATTCAAATCTTACTGCAGCGTCGGCCGTCGATAAAATTAAGATAATAAATGGATTCAGGTTATTGGAAATTAATGCATGGGACTTTGTATTTCTAATTTATTTCTGCATGTGTTTCGTGGAAACTTCTCTTTTATTATATAAAAGCTTTAATTAAGTTGAGTTATTAAATAGTAGCCCGTTTATAATTCTCGTGTTTCTTCTGTTCTATAATGAATATATGTTTATGTTGTTAATCTAGATATGTAATCGGACCCTAGTACAATTGAGTGTACATTACCTAATTTAATCCACGAAAATAATACGCAACAAAAATTGTACAGCTCTTTAGACTACTTCCGTATACTAAATTCGTAATTTTACTCCAATTGCACCCTGCGTATCATGAAAGGAGATTGAAATCTTCATCTTTCAATCCCACATGTGACAAAGTCGTTTCCTATTACCCTTACACTTATTCAATTGGAGAATGGAACTGATTAACAATTCCATGTCATCTGAGCTCCTGATTAACTTAGCAATTCAATGAAATTTATACTAAAACCTGAATGAAGATATTCAGGGGTGGTGTGGCTTGCTGTGTTATTTTACTTTCTATAAAACATAATTATTATGGACCTATTTGTGTATGACCCAGACAAATGTATAGGATGAAAACTAAATCGGTAAGTATGAGAATCGTAGTAGGAGGTAATCTGTAATGTCTGTGCCCATTCCTTAAAATTAAAAACAATATTCAATTCTTGTCGTGGTGGCCCGGAGGTTTAAGCCCTCATGCATGAAGGTTCGGGTTGGAAACTTACCAACGGCAAGTACCAATGTGACTTTTTCCGAGTTACATGTAATTTCTAAGAATATCGAGACACCACTGACAAAGGGTGAAGAAAAACATCGTGAGGAAACTTGGGCTTATAATTTTTAATTATAAGTTTGCAAACCCGCATTGAGCAAGCGTGGTGATTAACTCGTCGAGTACCGTCATTATAGACACAATTATAGAACAATAGGTTGCGGTCACCGGTGACCGCTTGGTGTTTGACAGTTTAATGCTCAAACCTTCTCCGTGTGAGACGAGGCTTTGCTCAGCAGTGGGCATTTAAAGGATGTTGATGATGATGATGATGTTGATGATTCAATTCATCTTATATAACGAATTTGTAGTCGATTGACAAATAAAAGAAGCATTAAACACTTCGTCAAATATAAAATTGACAAAGAAATTCGAGTAAATCGGCTTACCATAGACCATAGTACCCACGGATTGAAGCAATAAAGTGAAATTAAATACGGTACAGAGAAGATGGCGATCGATGTGAACAAATACTCGTAAATATTGTCAAGGTGGCGGGAATAGTGGAGACAAAAAACGCTCCGTTTCTGTTGACTAGCTTTTAGATACAACTTTAACTTTTTTTAGTCTTGTTGGTGTTTAATTATAAGTTTAGTTTTCTTTTGAACAGTTTGTGTATCTGCTTTATTTTTTTTTTCATATTCATTGGGCCAACGTTTGACCACTATCTCGCCTGGTAATAAGCGATAATGCGGTCTACGATGGAGCACATTGTCCCATAAGCAACCTCTTTACTCGAGGCTTGACGACACCCAGATACCCTAGTAGTACGCACAAGGAAGCTTGGTGCAAAGCGCTTCGTGCGTGTGACATCTACCATGAGTTGGTGACGCATCGCCGATTGTCTTGGTACGATGATGAAATGAATTGATTGGTAAATTGTACGTACTTTCTGTTCATTGTGTAAGAAATGTAAATTAAATAGAATTATTGTTTTAAAACGGGCTGGATGATACAATGGAATAATTGTCTGTTTTTCTTTTCCTCTTTTTCTCTTGTAATTAAACTGCTAATTCTTTAAGTACATACGAAAAGACAAGGTTAGCGTAGGTTAAAAGGTTGAATAAAACTTTGTGCTATGTACTTAAAACAACGATTATTCTTCATTATTGTTCTGCTAATTAAAATGTCACCCTAACTAGATCAACTTAATTTTAGCTGACTCCGTCTTACTGGCTGAATATTAAATCACCAAGTTTTTAGTCGTAAATTAAAATTAACAGACATTCAAATATGTATTAAACAGAATACAAAATATCTAATTATGCTAAAACTAAATTCAATAGGTAATTACTGTTTCAAACAAATAAACGGAGTGCAGCACTACGTCCGACTACAAATTGAGTAATTAATTTCGAATTCTAATCAACGAAACAGTAAATTGTTGTTATGATGAGATAATTTCATGCATTAATATCAACTCATTTGTATGGATGGATTTCAAACAAATTATTGTCATTTTCGAAACGAATGCGTATCATTTAATATCAATAGAGGTAATAATTGTCATCAGGCTAATGCCATCAACTGCTGGACATAGACATTTCCTATAACACTCCAAGTGTGGGAGAGTCATAATTCGGCTCGAATGGGCCGGCTCCACCGGAGTGATACCACGGACTCACAGAAAACGATCCTCAAACTCCTAATCCCCAAAAAGCCGGTAACTCACTTGTAACGCCACTGGTGTTCCAGTTGTCCATGGGCGACGCCGATTGCTTACCATCAGGTGATCAGTCTGTTCGTTTACCGGCTTATGCCATAAAAAAAGAAAAACTAATATGAATGGGATGGAAAAATTTAATGACAAACAAATGGAATAAAATGAAGATGCAAACTAGAAAAACGCCCCGTTCTCACTCCAAAGGATACTTATTTGTACTTCTGTAATAAAAAGCAAAGCTTGCACATCTAATTACATGACATTTCGCACCCAAACACAAGTTAACACAACACAATAAACATAAACAGACATGCACAAATAAGTTATATAAATGCAAATACAAAGTTTGCTCTACAAACATCAGGAGGCAAAAAAATGTACCTAAATAAAACTATATCAAAAAGTAAATGAAATGTTCACGATTTCAGGTCACGTCTTCAGTCCTGGCTGTGCCGCCGTCCCGTAATTTTCATTCTGAATGCTAATGTTCGCGAGATGATCGCGATCAACATTTTATTGATAAAATGTATCGACTTACTAGCTTCTACCCGCGGTTTCGTTTACCTGATTGTATTGTTGTTAATTATATTTAAAAATAATTGTAAACAGATAATTCTTGATTCAAAAAAAATCTGTTACAGTAACCAATTGGTTTAGATATTCATAAATACATTTGCTACGAATTATACGGCTACGCAATCTCGTAGCTGCTACGTCGTAGTACTTAACACATTACGCAGAGATTATATTCCGTTCAATTTATTATTATTGTACGACTTAACTACATCTCTGTAAACTTCACAGTGCGAAGCGCATTTGTGTCAAATTATTTGAGATCTTTAATAAACTTACCTAATTCAAGCAGATTATTCACAAATCGAAACGGTGTCACGTACGACTCAGCTGATTAGTTCACACTTTCACAGTAACAGTAGCATCCTTTGTTAGACATTCTTAATAAATAAATTAGGAGACATAGCTAATGCACACAGCACAGCTACTTACCACTTATCTCTAATTAAAACAAATAACAACAAAGCAATTCCCCTGTAATTCAGTTTCAAGTTCTCAGTTCGCGAGCTCTTTAACTAATTGTCCGATTCACTCGCACTAATTAAATTTACATTTACAATCATTCCTTGTCTCGTTCACTCGCTAACATTCTAATAGAACAATCATTCGTTGTCTCGTTCACTCACTGTGATTTTACTAAAAACAATCTGTTTTAGGGGATTTCAGTAAATAGGGATGTTTTCACAAGTCATTCCTGTATCGTACGTGATTATTTGGTACATTTAAGTGTTTATATTGTAAACAGCATGTTTTATGCATTAATGGATTTTATTTTACTACTTATAATATAAAATGTGTGCCTTATGAAACCTTTTATATTATGAAACATTATGATAAGTGAGGGATTAATATTCTTGTCTATTGTACAATAGTATACGTGCGCCTACAATCACACTAAACACAAATTGAAAACCTATAAAAAGCGGTGCCCAATATCCAATAAACTGAACTCAAAGTAAAACTTTTAAGCAAATAGCTTTTATTTAACATTCTCCGTGCGTTCCGTTTCACTCAACAGCGCCCGCCCAATCAGAGTTGTAAAAAGTAAAACATCCAATTGAAACTCATGAATATGTTACTTTTTGTTTAGCGGGAAGCATGTCGTAGATACCTGATTCCACTTCAGGTTAAACTAACTCTGACTAGTTTTACGGCTAAAGAGTTTTTCCAAGGTAAGTAGTTCTATCTAAAAATGAAAGCAAAAAGAGAAGCAGAAAAAAAAATTACCCAGATAAAAGTACCCAGATAGGTAAATCTTCTCGATTAGTATATGAAAATATGGAAAATGGCTCGATCTGAATTAATCAAATCAAATTAATCTCGACTGTTTTGAATTAATCAATAATAATAATGTAACATCTTAAGAAACATTATGGAATGCAAATAAAGATATGAATATAATAACTAGCATAAATTCTTTGAGCACCTCTACAGATCCCATTGACAAAACAAACCATAATGATTAAAATTCTACTTTCTACTTCTACTTTCATAATAACCCATTAATTTATTTATTTATTTTTATTTATTTAAAATGCTTCATGCACAAAATGTACAAAAAGGTGGACTTAATGCCGCAGGCATTTTCTACCAGTCTGACCTTTGGGTGATGCAGAGAAGAGTAAATGGTAGGTGCAAGAGGCAAGCAGTGATTTTATTAAACAATGAAAGATAAACTAATATATTTCGGAGATATACATACATAAATAAATTTAATTATAATGTATACCTACACATGAGTACAATATGCCTACATACATACATATATACGTAATATATAAATATATACTTGCTTACTAATACACAGTGGATAGTTAGCGCGATGATTCAGCCAACCTCTTTAGGAAAAGCTCACGTACTTTCTGCTTAAAAGTTAATCGAGTTGAGACCATCCTGACATCCAGGGGGAGCGCATTCCACAGAAAATCCTTAATTAATTATTAAAATTAATCCTTTCAACGAAACTTTACAAAAATTTGTAGGGTACCTTCCAAGTATAAAGTAAGTTATCCCGTGCTGGAGCCGACCTAGGCAAACTTCCAGAATGACTAGGCACCACCTAGACATGTTTATAGCGTGATCTGGATACGAACCTGCAATCTATCCCAAAGTTTACTGCTCTTGAATACCCAAGTCTAGTGAAATTCTCGCCAGGTTAGTTACCTTATCTAAGTACTAAGTTAGTAAACTTTCAATCTTTGTTGTAGTATAAAATATTTTGAGTTTAGAAAAAATGCTATGATTATCTATTAGATTAATATTAGCTTAACCTTAAACTGCCAAACACCGCGAGGACACCGGTGACCGCAACCTATTGTTCTTTAATTGTGTCTATAATGACGGTACTCAACGAGTTAAATTAATATTGTGCCGTAGTTGCTTTTAATTTTTATAAAAATTATATATTAGACAACATAAAACGTTTCTAGAAATATTCTTTTCTTTATTTTCCATCGTCAAAACAGAAAGAAAACGAATATTTTAAAACCACTTGCACCAAAGTTATTAAAAAGACCACCGCGCCGCGTCAAATTCATTTCCGTGCAAAATATTTAAAAAAGACTCACTCAAAACTCCATCACAAACCACGCAGACTGTTTGAAATTAAAAAAGAATTCAATTCAAATTTGGAATTCTTACAGGGGCTGGGGTTGCCACCTCGCAAAACTTTACCCATAACATGTAAATGGGGAAAGTTTTGGCTAATTGCTTGCAAGACTGTCGCCCAGACGGGCTCAGCTCAGTTAATTAAACTTACAATCTTTACTACGAAATTACTAATATAAAATAACTATTAAGTACGTGTTGTTAAAATCTCATATTCTGTTAATCTTAATGAGTAAGTTATGGTTTACCTGTTCCGTGTAATGTAATGATTTAACTTGTGCGAACATGATTATGTACTTGAGTAAATTATCAGACGTCGATCATAAAACGAATTTAAAGAAAAGTTTTCACCTTTATTTACATAATATTAGGCAATACGTTCATAAAATGACTCCCTTAACACTTAAAATCTTCATCATTGTGCAATCACAGAAGTTTTAAAAGTTAAAACATAAAGTGACGTCGCTTGCGTATTATAATCGATAACCAGCGGTAAGAGCTATGGACAAGCTTATTAAAATGTCTCCTAGCAATCGTTTTGCAACAGTCCGCGGGCACAACGCGAACGTTGTCTAAACGACATTTTTTCGGCAAATTACTCTTCAATTAGGGGATTTTTCGAGATGGGGGAAACGGCGGGATTTACTTGTTTTATGATATGCGACCGCATAATGGAACGAATTTGTGTTGCAGATTTTTATGAATAGTTATATTTTGTTTGTTATTTTTCAGAGTGATGATAGTGATGAAAGTTCAGACTTTTCAGCAGCAGAACAACACAACAACAAATGACAAATGCCTACAGAGGTAATAAATGAATAGAGATTCAGAATAGAATTTATTTTCATAAACAGACTTCCAACCGTTACCCACCCTCATTATGAAAACTTGGCTACGAAGAAAATAAATTATGCCTAGGTACTTTCAACATTTCTATTATTCAGAAAACAATTCAAAAAGAATAGTGGTGCGCTATTCCATCAGGCAGGATTACCACAAATCCGGGCCAAATTGAAGATTTTCTCGTCGCCCGTGCCAGAGGGGGAAATAAACTTGCGATTGTCTCTTCTAACAGTAGGTACCAGTACCAGGGCGCCAGGTATATGTGGAGCACTCGTTAAATGTATGTTTACAACCCTTGTCTCGTGCTTGTCTCCCTCACATCATAATATATCACTACATAGTTTAAAACAAAGTCGATTTCTCTATCCCTATGTCCCTTTGTATTCTTAAATCTTTGAAACTACGCAACGGATTTTGATGCAGTTTTTTTAATAGATAGAGTGATTCTTACGGAAGGTATAATAGAGGTACATGCATAATATGGTAGAGAAGCACTGATAAATTTAGAGGTCTCTAATGTGATGTCGTAAATCAGCACGTTTTTATATAGAGATAGACCAAAATAATGTACTACTGTAGGTATTGACCACCTTAAAAAGTTCAACAAAAAAGTCCGCGATGGTATATGTCTATCTATTAGGGATAACCCACCATAACCATTTTTTATCCTTTACTATCAATGGTTGTTTACGAAGTGATTTTAAGCAATACAGCATTAATCCTTATCCAATTAAGTACTTCAAATGAATTGTGCATTTATCATTGATCAATATGCTTTTTACAGCATGTAAATAAAGAAAATATTTCTGAAGATATTTCAAATTTAAAATGCAGGTACGTATTTGTCGCGGCGTTGATAGCCGCGTTTCGTCCTTGAGAACTTCATGACTTGCAACGATCGCACGCGTTTATCGGAGCTCTCTAGCGAGTAAAATATCAATATAAAACATGTTTGTATTGTCTAATGACAAAATAGCTGTGAACGTGGTGTATAAGGACATTTTGTAGTAGGTATTTTTACATAAGTATCGTGCGAATACCCGTGCGAATCCGGGGCGGGTCGCTAGTACTATAGTAAAATAATTTTCTCAAAATATAAGAAAAATATTGTGCTAGAGCCATTGCTGAATACTTACAGTATAGGTTTTTTCACTTCATAAGTAATAATCCAAATAAACATGTAAAGGTATATAACAATATAATTTTATGATTACTTACCTCAACGATTTATGTTAGGAAAATTATTGTGACATATAAGATAGATCTACGCCAAATCCTTCGAAGATTTTACGCGTGATGTTGTAATTCTATTCCATTCTATTAACCCTTAACAACCCACAAGTGTCTCGCGGACACATTTTTGCGTTTATGTTTTCATAAAAACGAAAGTTTTTATTTTTATAAATCGGCCTTTTATCTAATTTATCGCCAATGTTTTAGGAATCTAAGTGTGCAATGAAAATATTTGTAACGTGAATAATTTATTATTTTTGGTCAATAAACGAAAATAGTACTTCATCAACCCAGAAGTGTCCAACAGACACAATATCATTTTATTTGATTCAAGTGTGAAGGTAGATTGTTTTTATTTACATTAACTTATAATCTTATGGTGTTGGGTGGGCAATAGCGGTTGCTAGAGCTTTGTTTGTGTTATAATCATAGTTTTTGTAATCGTATCACGTATCAGTAATCAGAAACTCTTGTCAAAATGTAGTCATGTTCTAATTCGTTTTTATTGAATGATATCGCTAAACGGCAACTAATACAAAGTTAAATTCAGCGTGCCTTTGTTGAAAGTGACGATGAAAACATTTTTGCCCATGAGTGCGATAGTGATGATGAGAATTTTGCTGTTGACAGCTGTTCTGATAGTGAAAGTAATGTCACAGAACCAGCATCTAAAAACGATGATGAACAATTATGGAGTAACAGGGATGATGATTACAAGAATACGTCTCAATTTACACTTATATAGGAAGAGATAACAACTTGGAAATCAGAACCTAACAGGCAAAACCGAACGCCTCAACACAACATAATTCGCGGTGGTATCCATAAGGTGATTCTTCTTACTCCGGTCCAAATTATTATAGATCCGATAGACAGTTTCTGCCTTTTGTTCGACGATCACGTATTACAAATAATAGTAAAATATACCAATACTGAAGGGCTTAGAATTTTACAAAATCGATGGAAATCAACAGATATAAAATCGAAATGCAAGTCTCCGGGGTCTTTTATTGACTATAAGCGTCAATAAACAGGGAGGTGTAGATTTTAGAGAAAACTGGTACCCTATCTTTGGCAATCCAATATATCAAGCTATAATGGAAAAAGATAGAAGTTATGTTATATTTTCCCTTCAAAATTATCAAGGGCTTCTAAACAGTGTTGTGCTGAATACAAACGCAATACATGCACTGAATATTCTGAAAAAAAAAATTGTAATATCTATAAGTAAATAAGTGTAAATACACATTACTGAAATACATTATACTGTCTTTTTCATTCAAAATATCTTTTTTTTTCTTTCATTATACCTTACATTTATAAAATGAGTCTGTTGGACACTACTGGTCAGTTACGTCACAAAAGCATTCTGGATAGTTAAGGGTTAAGTATAATTTCCAAATTTCTATCCGTGTTGAGTAACAAAAGAGAACCAAAAACTGTATTGCTCCTTATGAAAAAGAATTGCAAAGCGGTAGTCAACATAATGATATTTTTACTAGGCGCTCTCCAACTAATAGTAAGCTTGTTTAAAATCATGTTTATACGACTATGTACTACTATAAAAAATACATTAAACTTTAATCTCTTATTGAGTTATTTGGAAGTAGGTACGTATAACATGTAGGTACCCAATTATCACAAAGATGTAAAGTTAATTCCAAAGACGTTGAAAAAGAGGGTATAATCATGAAGTCTTAAAAGGTTATAAAAACTACTTACAATATTAAAAACACACTGGCTTAAATTCCTCGAAAAAATTTGGGCACAGCTATAAAATCAAAATTATAAATATTAACCTTTCATCGATTATTTATTATCTGGCATCAATTTTATAACTAGCCATTGTAGAATAAAAAATTTAGTTTTGTTACCTATACTTAATTTCAAAATGGTATAACTGTTTTATTACGTAATAACTTTATTTAACTAACAAAAATCTAATGAGGATTGAATAAATTTTAACGAAATATTGAAAGCGAATTTAAATCGTGAAGTATTCACGTGTAATGAAACGACGCGTACGTTCAGAAATAAGAGTTTATAACAGATGAATGATTTTATAGGTTTACCAACCTAAGTAAATAAAATAATATGAAAGTCTCCGATAATATTTTAGTATATAAATATATAGCAAAAAATAAATTTTATTTGTTTGGTTGCAAAATTTAGACATTCCTGTTTTTATTGATTACAATTTGACAGTTCAATAAATGATGCATCGGAGATGGGATGACGTAGTTTCTGAACGCGGAATGTCAATTCAGTTACTTGCGTGTGCATACAAGTCGTGAATTTTACAAACTAATACAATTTTTATAAAATAAATAACAGATCAAGTGACCCTAAGTGATGGCTGGGAAGCTGAATAAATTTGAAACGCCCAGCTCTGCCAGCTCCGATAGGTAAAGCGAGTGTGTTAACCTTATGAAATGTTTATTTAAACAGCTGGCCAGTGTTATAAAAAATGCGCTGTTGAAGAATCGTTTTCAGTGTTGGCTTAGTCATCCTGCAGTCTACGAAGTGTTTTCGCGTGTCGTGTTTTTGTGCTAAACGTAACATATCATAATTCGTGGAAGCAACGTTGCATTATAACCTCTGCACGCATTGTGATATTTTTAGAAAATCATTTAGTTCATTGGCAGCTCGCTTCTCGCTGAATAATCGTGTCGTGAAAACACGTGGTCGGCACTGAACGTGCCCTAACACGCCGTGTCGGGAATAGCAAGAGATGGAGACAGGTTCACTGATCTTCCCAAACCCGTAAGATATTCAGCCATTCGATGTTAGGACGTCTGTGTGACTAGCCGCCGGCTTCTGTCCCGTGCCGCACGCGTCGTGTGTTGTGTGTTGTGTGTGCTGTACCTTGTTGTTATTGTGTTGCTTATCTACTGGACACTGGACAGTGACCACAGCTGCACATTGTTGTTGATAACTAGCTCTGTAGTGGTAGCCCTCACTGCATCTCATCATAACTGTGACTGACTTCATCTTGTTTGTTGACTAATCTTGACTAAACAAAAAATATAAACATGGTGATAATGACCTTATAAGATAATATTGTGTATTACTAAACACAATATGAGATTTACATTTACACTATCAGGATTTTAGACAGATAACAATAATCAGAGATAAAATGCCTAATGTGAGTGTTTTTATCTATAATCTTACTATAGAAAACAATTTTTCCTTTAGTGTTTTGTTTTGCAAAGTAATCTAATAAACAACCTTGATCTAAAAAAACATTATCTGTGGCTCAGTCTCATTGTTATCTAGAGTTTGTGACCTTTCTATAAATTGAATCTTAATTATCTGTCATTGAAATACTAACTCTACAATTTGGTACTGAAACATCAATTTTTCAAAATGAAAAACAAAAAATTCTTACAAGAAATGAAAGTACCATTAATTCATGGCTTATCAATTTAGACTATATTATCTTACTTATAAATTTTTAAATATAAAAAATAACTATCTACTTGAATTTTGCAACAATGTAATTAGCATATTAATGGACACACAAATTGATAATGATGTAAATATTACAGTGCTCTTTAACAGAGACAGGTTATAATTAGTAACATATCATGTTATATATTACACTTATATATATAACAGTATGTTATCATGTTTGTCGTATGAATCACCTGATTTATGGTGATTGTTATTACATTATTGTATTGTTCGGTTCTCGGACAGTAAAAGTATGTCTTTGTTACTTCACAGGTAGATGAATATTAAGATCCATTGTGTTAAAGTAACTGTTTCATGAGAAGCTATAAAATATTTTTCAATGCTGTGAATTTTTTTGCTCTGGTACTTACATATAAAATTAGTCTTTAGGTATTACGTAGACGAAACCGAAGTAATGTTATCTAAAGACAGGAATAAATTCTAAACACTAGAGGTAAGATAAAAAAAATACTTCTCAGGTTCATAAACATGTCAATAGAGTTATCTATGTTGGTAAATCTGCAATTCTAATTCGTTATTGATAACTAAAAAAAGTAAAATAATCCACAAACAGTTAAAACTAACCACATCATCCTGTGTTATGCCCTCTAGTTACCACAATAAACAAATTAACAACATTGTCGGTGATAATATTTATTACATGAACTTGTAACGATAAACTTTATAATTATTCAGACGTGAATGCAGAATGTAACATTTCTAATTGGCATGAGAATAGAAACAACAACAAAGAGATTTCACCTTTCCGAATCTAACATTGTTTATTGCAGATTTTTAAAATACAAAGTTTGCTGATATCTATTGTATATAATTCAGAATTTTAAAAGTAGGTCATGCCATAACCAAACAAATCTAAACTTGATGATCAGAAAAACCTTGTCCCCATTTTAAAATTACGTTAACAGCATATTAATCAATGTAGGGGGATAATGATGAGATCAATATTATTATTTTATCTAACTGCCTTTTACTCTGTGATTTTATGATCAAGTCAAACAGATTTTTATGAACAGAAAACTTCTTTTAAAGACTGAATGTCGCATAGTACTTAATTTCCTGTTTGTTCAACTTACTTACTCACTTTTATCTTATTTTCACTTTTTATCCATCGTCATGATCGTCTCCAAGTATTCTTAGAAGGTGACATTTTGATAGAAGATTACTATCTTGTATCTTCATTTTCTCAGAATTTCATTGTTTCAAGAAAATCCATTCATACCTAAATTACTTTCATGAATGGGATTTACCTTACAGCAAATTGTAGTTTCTGAAACTTGGCCAAGTATCCAGTTTTCTTTGTATTTGCTTCATTGCCAGAAATGTTAAACTTCGCCATGTTCAATTTAATTTATGCTAGCTTCTGCCAGCGGGTTCGTTCCTTTCCGTGGGATATTAAGTAGCCTGTGCGTTAATCCAGACCATGACCTACTCTGTCTCAAATTTCATATCAGTCCCTTTAACCGTTTTGGTGTAATTGAGTAACAGAATTACACACAATCTTTCCCTTTTTACTTCAGGAAGATCAACCGGAACTCTGCATTAGATAAGCAAATAAGATATTTCCGTATCTACATTTTTCATAAACAAATACTGCTGAAAAATTTAATAACACATACTTCACTCGAAGACTTTTCCTGGTAAATAGAGCTATAAAATAACCGATGTTCCATAAGGAAAAATTTAACTTATGTCACTATTACATAAGTCCATTAAACCATGGTTTATATTCGGACACGCCTCTTGCTTATCAAAATAAATATCCTCAATTCCGACAACAGGCTGGTTAGGTTCCACCATCACTGATAGCTCTTATCTCACTGATATACTTTAGTTTACTCTAGTGATTATGTTTGTGTACCCGCTGCAATTCCACGGTTTGTTATGAAAGCGTAAACTGTGATTGTGTTGAGTCTACACCTCGAATATTGTTGATTAAAGAAACATTTTTCAATTTCTACTCGAATCTTTTGTAATTGTATAAACTGGTAGTCTTGGCTAGTGGTTTTAATATTTTGTATAGGGATCCTTATAAAAAAAAAAAAAATTGGCCCGAATGTGACTGAATTAAACCTTGTTCACTTACCATAATGAATCACATTATTAACGCGACGAGTATTAGATAATATATTCGTTTTATTATTAATCTTGTAAAATTCTAAACAGCTTTTGCTGGCGTTAGGCCAGCAAAAGCTGTTTAGAATGTTTATATTATGAATTATTCATACCTAAAATAAAAAATCTAGTCAATTCTTTAATATACAGAGCTTTGACTAGGTTGACTTCTTAATAGCTGAAAATATAATTAATAGGAATCACTGCAAACTGGATTCTATAACTGCCTCATTGTCCGAGTGGTCGCAAGTGCGACTGCCGGGCAAGGGGTCTCGGGTTCAATTCCCGGGTCGGGCAAAGTATTACTGGGTTTTTCAAAAAATTCCCAGTAGTAGCACGGAGTCTGGAATTGTGCCCGGTATATGGCAATAAGCTCACCCCCTATTACATGGGACTCATAACATAAATAGTGAAAAGTGGGTGTTACATTGTACAGTGGCATAATGTACACCTCTGCCTACCCCTTCGGGGATAAAAGGCGTGATGTTATGTTATGTAGATAATTGTTAACACACACAAGCTAATCTTAAGCCCGAATACTGAAAGGCTACTACAACTTTATATTGTGAATATCATGCTATCACTGTCATTTTACAAAGAATTTGTAGAGAGTAGAGACAGAACTATACTTAAGCGTGTTTTAAAATAAGTGGTGTTTAAGTATTTGGACAGACTCTAATTAATTAACATATCAACCTTCAATGTGACTGACCTTTCAAATAATCATTTTTCATAGATCTGCATTCTGCATGCAATGTTTGGAAATATCCTTAAATAATATGTATTATACCTACTACATAATAGATATTAAGTTATAATACATTACACATTAACTATAATAGGAATGTTTCCTCAATAAAAATAAATATATGCATGCATTAATTTGTGTGTAGAATTATTAAAAAAATACTTCACAATTTTCCATTTTTAAAACAGTCACTATTCACATTTTTTGATATATGTATTATACCTACTACATAATAGATATTAAGTTATAATACATTACACATTAACTATAATAGGAATGTTTCCTCAATAAAAATAAATATATGCATGCATTAATTTGTGTGTAGAATTATTAAAAAAATACTTCACAATTTTCCATTTTTAAAACAGTCACTATTCACATTTTTTGATATAAAATGTTATTATTTGATGTGTTGTAGTCATTCCTCATTTATTGGTGCTATTAATTAACTAAGTTTACTAAGTCACGAGTATTAATTTTCACATGCATAGTTAGCTGAGAACTGTACCTGACACATTGTTTAACAATATTATCTATAATAAGTACCTAGCCACTAATGGCACTGGCTATTTGGGCATCAAACGGTGGCACCTACGTTATATTGACACACTTGCGGTGACAAGACTAAAGATTTGGTTTTATCGATTTCCTAACTAATTTTGTATCGTTATTAAAAGGCGCGTCTGTTTGTCGAAGCCTAAATAAATGGGGACATACCTATTCATGTACGCCAAATTGTGATATATTTATTGGTACTTCAAGTATAAAAGCGATGATGTGTAAGTTAGCCCTTTTAACATCGTATCAAAATGCCAAAATTTTGCGTTATGGATGATTAGTTACTGATATCATTATGCTAATGCAAGGACTAACAAGACTTTAATCTACACAGGCGCCATCTAGCAAGCGCAAAAATAGAAAACCAATACAAATTTCTTTATGAGACTTGTCACATAGATAATGCAGTATTATGAGAACGTGTCGTGATGTTTCAGCGACACAGAACTTGCTCTGGAGCTGAACGAGCCAGTGTTCCTTGAAGATGATGACTACGCAACCAGGGCGCCAGCCTCGCCAACCACGGTACCCAACGTGAGGCCTTACAGACCTCCTTCAACAGGTGAGGTCGTCTTTAGGTTTTTTAATGATTAAGCTGATAACGCCCTCTTACGATTATTAAAAACGTACAAAAGAAGTACTTCTTACAATTTTCTGTCACAAAGTAATTATAATAAGTGACTGTTAATGACTTAGTTAGTGATACGATTTACGAGACACATATCTAAAGTCGGTATAAAATCGAAAATGGCAGTAATATCTGTCTTTACTTTTGTAATTTTCTCCCGAAGCCTGTTGGATTCCTTACATTAAAAACACTAATACTTGATCGTTTAACTAACACATTGATCTATCTTAATTCCAGTACGACTTTATTACAAAACAATAAGGTTTGAAATGTGTATATAAATATGATAAACTGGAGTATTTTGACCGGCTGGCGTATGTTCAGCACTAGTACAGCTGATTCACTAGTTCGGGTTATATTTAGATGGGTTTGTCTACGCTGTAGGACGTGGCAATAACCTATGACGGTTGTCGGCCATTCACTGGGAAAGTTCCCTGAGGGAGAATGCTCTAATATAGTTTTTCCTATTGTTTACAGGACTGTAAAAACAGAAAAACCACTTTAACATATAAATTTTACGATATCATAAAATTGCTATACTACTGAACATAGTTTGAAAATTATGCAACTGCTATGTACTTTAACTAATTACTGCGTATATCTAGGTGTATGAGAAATCACTATCTTTCTTTCACCTTATCTTTACTAGACACGATAGAATTTTGATGAAAACTTATGATTTTTTTAACAGTAATGTAATACCAACTACCAATCAGAAGTCAGTTTCATTATGGAAACGTATCACATTTAAATAGTCTACTTACACTTTACACGTATTGTATTTATCATATTATCTCAGGTATTATGTTTTAAATTGTCTCACGTTAAACAAAATATAATAATACGAAAGTTTATAAATATGATATAACACCTGCATGCGAAACTAACCGCTGAGGTCGGGAAACACGCATTGACATGCTATATGACACGAAACTCTATCTCGATTAGTTAAAGTAGAATTTTGTTTAATTGTAATAAGTGTCTAGAAGCAGACACTGATAATCTGCCATAGGATATGAAACTTTGTCACGATTAGTTAAGGTAGAATTTCGTTTGATTGTTATGGAAGGCGTATTTTAATCCGTACTGTTGTAAGACGAGACGATAAGGTCTAGACCACAGTAGTGCTATAGCTTACCTTCCCAGTTCTACGTAATCACTTAATTTTGAGTAACATTAAAATATTTCGTTACTCAAAATTAGGTCATTCGTTTTACGCCAACCCAAATGAGTAGTCATAGTTTTTGAATATGATTTTTTTACAACAAGCTTTTATGCTACTTGGCATTTATGGTCATGCAAACTAAACGCGTATAAAACACAATGGGTTGAAGGTATCTGCTTCAAAAATTCACAACATACATAATATTGCCAGTTAAATAAATGCTTGTTAAAAGTGACGCAAACAACACTGTTTTAGATAAATTATTAAGTTTTCGGCTTACTCACGTAGTAATTTGACGAGGAACTCGACCTACTGTCGCCGCGTCGCGGGTCGCGAAATACTGCTCATGAATATGAGCCTCTAGTATGGCTTGAAACTAGTCGAGTTCCTCGTTGAATTACTACGTGAGTAAGCCGAAAACATAATAATTTATTTAGTATGTCTCACGAAAGTTACAATACTGTTTTAGATATTTAATTTTTCCTAGAGTTTGTAACACTAAATCTGTCACTGAAGTGAAATATAATTCAACTGAGTGGTGTTACATTTACCACTTAGCGTACGTACGATAATAGATAAGTCGTGATAATGAAGTATTTCCTAACTTCCTACTCTATACAATATTCTTGTTATTGGTTGGACAACATGAGGCACGATGCACACACTAGATGTACTATAAAATCTATAATTTTTATCCCTTTAAGAATTTCGTTTATGAATATCAAACAGAGTAAAACAAAGCATTATTCGGTAATTAGATTTTCAATTATAAAATAGAGTTTTGTATATAAAGAAAGAAAAACAGTTTATAAGCTCCGTTACAAAAATAAAAACAAGAAAAATATTTTTAAAAAAATAGTGTACAGGGCGCAAAAAGGCCAAGGGTCGATGGTCGTTTTGTATTGGATAAAAGGCTTTTAATACAGAGTTCTCTCCTGCCAACAATTGGCAAAACGTGGATGAATTAAAAAAAATGATGTTGTTACGTTGATACGTTTATAAATACGTAGGCATCGCATCTTCTATATTAAAACCAAAATGTAATATAAGATCCCCAATTAAATGATGTATGCCTTCAACCAATTATAATAAGCACTATTTTACCGTGGCCCCGTTTTTTGCGACAAGTATGACGACTTTGTTAACCTCCTGCATATGGTAGACCGTGGCACTCTGGTAAAACACGGCCATATTTTATGCAATGTTTGTTTATTTTTTCTGTAAAATAAATATATGCTCAAGTATCCAATGACGCCATGTCTGTAAATTTATTAATTATTTTATGTAAGGAACAAGTTTGCATGGCATATATTTTAATAATAAATGATGTAAAAGTAGTTTAAACATAAATAAAAACGTCATGGAAAATATCTGCAGAGGTTGTAGTCTACCGCATTGTAAGGTTCACTGCGAAGTCAGCGACCTTGTGTTCAATTCCGCGACAAAGTTGTATGACTAGCAAAAATCTGTAGATGAAATTGACACTCTGAAAATTCCGGAAACGACTATAATTATACCTCTAGTTTATCATCCACGAGGCTAACTGACATGACTGACAAAAATTGACTACTTCATCAACAAAACAAGTGTTAATTGTGCTGTCCACTTTATGCCCGAATACAGAAAGGCTATTTCATTTTGTGGTGACCCGGAGATTTAAGACGCCCACTTCTCATGCATGAGGGTGCGGGTTCGAAACCTACCACCGGCAAGTACCAATGTGACTTTTTCCGAGTTATATGTACATTCTAAGATTATTTAGACACCACTGACAAACGGTGAAGGAAAAACATCGTGAGGAAACCTGAACTTATAATTTCTAATTATAAGTTTGAAATCGCCAACCCGCATTGAGCAAGCGTGGTGATTAATGCTCTAACCTTCTCCGTGTGAGAAGAGGCTTTGCTCAGCAGTGGGCATTTATAGGCTGTTGATGATGATGATTTAATTTGTACTTAAATATCGTGCCATCTCTGTCATTTTACAAAGAATTCGTAGAGACAGAACTAAGCGCTACTTAAAATTTAATGGCGTTTAAGTATTTGGGCTTTACTCACGTAACTGTTCAACGTGGTAGCGCTGGTTACTCAACTAATTTCACACCATGACAAGGACCCTACTCCATATTCATTATGTTGTCGCCTAATGCTGACTATCGGTCCCTGTCATGGTTTACTTTAAAATCTATGGAAGTTATCTATCTTCTATTTTCTATACATATAATGAAATCGTAGGAAATTGAAAACTCTACCTCGAATATTTTTTTAAAAGAATGCTTTGGTCATGATCTACAGTCGATACCGAAACCAAAAATATGGTTTATAGAATTTTTGTCTGTTTGTCTGTCTGTATGTCCGGGATGAACTCAAAAAGTGCTGCATGGATTTATTTGAAATTTTGCATGAATATTACTAACAGGTCGGGTCATCATATAGGCTACATATTATCATGCTATCAACTACGAGGTAGGAGCTGTGAACCACTATTTCACGCGGACGAAGTCGCGGGCGCAGCTAGTGCCTAAATAAAACAAAAAAACTGACGTTATGTAAAAACCCCGCTAGTAAAACATGCGCCGTATAATTACGGATTCGTTTCGATCGCTCCTGCACTCGTATACCTACGTAAGTATTGATTATTGGAAGTTTTCGTAAACAATCGCAATTCGCTGCGTGTTTAAGTCTGCTCGCTTCTCTCACGTGTTCGTGCACGGTGCTAAACACATGTGAGATTTAGTTCCAATGCCGCCATTTTACTTGCAACTAAGTAGTCACATTTCGATAACATTATACAAGTCGAGAACTTTATCGGAGCTTATAAACTAAGTATTCTCACAATGAATGTTTTTGTTCTTATTTGAGTGTTTAAATATGGGAATACTTACACAGTATGAATGAATAGAAAGTGCTTCATTGGTCCAGTGGCCATCACTAACTCGTAGCTACCACCCACGCTCTACTGAAAAACCATGAAATATTGTCCAAAATAAATAAAGCTGAAATTCCTTCATCGTTTGCTTTTAAGTAATATTTAAATTCGAATATGCATTATAAATTTAAAGTACTTAGGTACTTTATCGCAATACTTGACTTTTAATTAGTCGAACAGCGTTCAATGCACAATTTATATTGTCAACAATATTAATTTAATGCGCATTGAGAGGGAATGGCATCTTAGCTGCATATAAAACATTTTCTGGTTAAGACTTAGTATATTTCCGTAGAAAATAGATTGGAATAAGAAATAAGAATAACATATTTTTAAAAGTCAAAGATAGACAATACTATCTTTTTATACCTACATCTAGGGTCGAGCTACCTAATACATTAGTAGAACAACCAACTATGAAACCTATACACGGAAGGGAACCGCCTATTTATAGGAAAGAAAATTCCGTCATAGTGGTCGCGTATAGTGAGTGACGTCTACTTTCCAACAATATAGCCTAGCTTCACTGACGGACAGACTGACAGACTATTATATATTTCATATTTGTTGACGTTTCAAAAGTACCAAATTATGGTTTAATTGAAATAAATGCTTTTGAGTTTGAGTTTATACAATCCAATGGACTGATTATAACTCCATTTATTACGCAGGATTAAAGGAAAATATATCGAAAGCTTTATACATATAAGTTCAATGGGTAACTGTTCACTACTTACTAAGTATTCTATCTGCGATCAGATAAAATTATTGACTGAAATAAATAATAAGTACATAATGTCTATTTTCGTATTCAATAAGGTCCTTGTGCCTATATCACTTCCAGCTACATTGGATACCTATATAAACTTAAATACATAATAAGGAAAACTTCAGTAATCATTTTACAGTAAGATACATACATTGTGATGTGGTCTATGTAGTTTCATGTGCGTAAAATGTTAATTTGAAGTGTTAAAACTTGATTATTTCGTTTTATTTCACATATAGACATATATATATATAAGTATATTCTCACACTTTCGATTCCCAAAGTGTTGATTACGCGAATAAAATCACATTATGTACAATGTTCGCGTATAATTCGTTTTATTAGGCGACATTGACCAGCCGTAAGAAATACAAGTAACCTCATTGTGTTATTACTAAAATTAGTAGTACTTTGAAGTCGGGAACGGAACTGTGTACTGCTGAGGAATTTGTGACTGTTTAAGCAACGTGGAGTTTTTAAATTTAATTAGATTATTTGGTGTAAACATTTGTGTGCGTAGTGGATTATCAGGTGTCTGTATATTAAGTTCATGTTATATTAGACTGCATATACTTGTGTGTATGTATATATATATGTATATATAGAGTGTAGTGAAAAGTTTTCAGGTTTCCTACACGTTTGGGATATATAACATTAGTAAGTTGCTTTACTCAAGTCAATAAGTATTATATAGTAGTTATAATTGCGTTGATTGCTTGCTGCGAATTATTACAATTTTGCATTTTCTAAATTCTATTGAATGCACAATGGAATTGTACCCATTGTGTGATATGTATGAGAGAACAAACTCGTCACTTATTACATGGAACTCAGAGCAACTATGAGAATAACAGAATGCATACAATATATTACACTCCTTCGGAAGTGTATGAAGGTCAAGATTATAATGTGGAACTGAATATAATTACATAAGTACTATACTTAAAATAATTGAAACCCCACCCCGAACATTACAGAGTGTCAAATAATACTTGCTACATACACATAGGTATACTTTACTATATATGAAGTTTCATACATATATATATACTAAGTTCGTAACTGCCATATTTGTAAGGTAATACAATACTAAGATATCAAGTTTAAAGTTTTGAATTATGATCCACAGTGCTTTTGAGATTGTCTGAGCGTGTCCACTGTGCCTTCTACAAGCTATACATACATACTTTCGTTTAGTTTTTCTCGTGTATTAAATGTATTAATTGAATGTTAGTGTAAATATGTACTGAACTTTTTACTGGAGTGTATATAGTTTTTTGTATTGTGTAATTTATATTATATTTATGATGTATGTAAGTATAAATTAATATTAGTACATTTGTACCAATTTACTCAGGTCTGTACTTAAACGTAACAGACATAACTAATTTAATTTTTTTATACCACGACGGACACGACGGTGTCAAAAAAGCACACAGCCCACCTGATGGTAAGCGGTTACCGCGGTCTATGTACGCTTGCAACACTTGGGGCATTACATGCGTCTTGCCGACCCTTAAGAAACCTATTGTTGGTAAGCTTGTATAGTTTTTTCTTCATCTCCTCTTATAATATCTTCTGATTCACTTCGTTGCGGGAACCAAGACAGTTACTCATGTCCCTGGGACGCGCCGGACTTCAATGTTCCGGTGTTTTCATGGTTGTATCTACTGTAGATCCTGGCTTACAGGAGTTGCAGCGGTTTTGGGAGGTAGTGGCGGGCTTGTCCCATTAAAAAAAAAGCTTGTATAATTGCGCGATTTCTTAGTCCTATTATGGCCTTGTTAAATAATAGGTATCTATAATATTAAGCAGTCTCCATCCATCTCATAGGTAAATGAAAATAAAATTAAAAAACAACCTCTACAACAAGTGGTATAAAGTGGATGTAACATAAAATTATGTTCTCTGCGGTCTACTCATTCGGGGCTTAAAATGGTAATTGATTATGAGACAAAAAAGGTTCAACTCGAATACAAACCTACTTGTTCAGCATTTAGCACACATATATAACTGTAATAGGGATCAACAAGATACTCAATAAATATAAATAATGCGAATTTAATGATGTTTAGTGGCCATCAAGTGCAATTTAAATACATCATAGACTACATCGAGGTCCCACGCGTTAATTTAATGAGTGGCAACACTACACGAACACCGACATGTGTATGTACTAACAATACGTTAAATGGCTGTGTCGTGTCTAATTTATATGTTTGTTTGTGTTTTATTGGCATACTATGATGTGATGGTTAGATATGATAGTAAAATGAAATTATTAATTCGTTTACATTAGGGTTTTGTCAACCATACCGTGTCGAGATAAAGGTTTTGTTCAGCTGCTTCTTACTATCTCCAATCTCAAATATATATTTCTGTTCCAGGTTCAAATATACTAAAGTCCCCGCGAGCGCGTCGCGTGCGCACGACGTCAATGTCGCAGCCGAACAAGCGCACGACGGCGGAGAGCATACTGCACGCGGACCGACGCACCATATACACAGCCGGCCGCCCGCCCTGGTACAACTGTACTGGCGGACAGGAGGTCGAGCCATTCCTTATTGGTGAGTCTTGGAAATAAAGAATCTTATTTTAAATATACTAAGTAAAACGATACGGTACTTGTATAGAACTGATTCTGTACTACATGTGTTACGGGCACTGGTATGATCTGGTTTAAAACCTTTTTCACACATTGACTACCCAATAACGCCTAACATGTTTATTTAACCACAGACAATGTCTCAGTTTTACAATGATTAAATTATTTCAGATATGTATTAAGAAATGCATAGTTTTGCTGTGCTCTGTTCTGCATTATAAACATTTCATATTTATTATTATTATATACATCCTGGCGCGCAACAGATTGAGATCAGGCATGAAGTGAAACATAAAATATTTCATGCTTGAAAACAAAAAACATTAACAGTAAGGTTTAACAGTAAGCTGGTTGAATAATGCTTGAGGAAAATTCCAGCTATTGTTTTAAATGTTTATAAATAGACTCGAGTTAAAGAAAAATATTTCGTAATCTGCACTCAAGTGTGACTGCGAGGTTCAACGACACGTGCGTGGCTTGAATTTGCTAGTATTTTGCTTAACAAAACTTAATTGTAGAATGTTCTCATGTGTCGTAAGATAAAAACATGTTTTACGTTACACCTTAAACTGGAACAACAATTTGTAAATAACTCAATTAAACTGTCAAACACCAAGTGGTCACCGGTGACCGCAACCTATTGTTCTTTAATTGTGTCTATAATGACCGGTGCTCGACGAGTTAAGCGAAATCACCGATAACTTGCTTATTCAGTAGCCTTAGTCCTATTAACCCAACGAATTTGGAGTATTTTATCTTCAGCCTTACTTCCAAATAAATACCCATACGTTTATTTCCTTTTCTATAGCGTTTCAACTTGTCCAAAGGAATTAGTGGTTAAAGTGCTACGGTTTTGTCCCGTCAGGTATTTGCGGCGCCAGTGCGTCGGGCAAGACGACAGTGGCCACCAAAATCATAGAATCTCTCAACATACCATGGGTCACTATCGTCAGTATGGACTCATTCTACAAAGTGAGTTTATTTTACTGACAATCATAACATAACTGGCGATACGTGGGTCTTATAGAGCATAATTTGCACCTGTATCTACGTGTTGTGTTTAAGAATATATAAAAACCCTGTCTGGATTTCACGGTATGTCTATTTTTACTTTCTGTTTGTACCGAACTTCAACTACACTCACAACTTAGATTCTGCTCCCATAAAAATTTAGACTCAGTATCCATTATAAAGACAAAGACATTTTTATCTTTTATTAAAACTTAAAATATGCTATTCCTCTTTGGATTTAATTCAAGAAATGTCCTGTGTAAAACTTATCTATTCTCAATACACCCTTTCTAACATCCCAATAATTCAGGTGCTAAACGAGAAACAGCATCAGGCAGCTAACCGCAATGAATACAACTTTGATCACCCGGACGCGTTCGACATCGAGTTGCTGATCTCAGTACTGCAGCGGCTAAGGGAGGGCAAGAAGGTGGAAGTGCCCATCTACAACTACGTCACGCATTCCCGGGAGAATAGGACTGTGAGTATATTTGGCGAAAAGTGGCGCTAGTGTCGATTATTGACACCGACACTTGAGTAGGACTTTAAATGATAATTCACTAATTAACCTAATTTATTAAACAGCAGTCTTTTATAAGTTTTACTTTTTCTATCCTTATCATCATCTGCAGCTGGCCACAGGCTTCTCCAAAAGTACGTCACTGAGCCTTATCTTTCGCTCCTTCTATTCAACCACTGCTGGTCACTTCGCGGATATTTTGACTACACTGTACTAAAAAGCCTCTTAAACTAGTCTAATCTTAAACTGTTATTTGTAATTGTATTTCAGTTATTATTAAAGTCAAAGACAGTTTTTACAATGAAAGCATCATATTTAAGTCTGTAATGTCAGTTGTGCTTAATCACAGAAAACGATGTATGGTGCGAACGTAATCATCTTCGAGGGTATCCTAGCGTTCTACAACGCAGAGGTGACCAAGATGCTAGACATGAAGGTGTTCGTCGACACCGACGCGGATATACGACTCGCCAGAAGACTGCGGAGGTAAACTTCACTTATATATTACTAGATAGACTATTTTCTATTACTCTGTCTGTTTGAGTACTTTCTCATAAAAGACTCGTAGCAAGCCTTAACAGCCGTTATCAGTATGTAACTATCGGTTTATTCTACACATGCATTTTGCATGTGTAGAATAAACTGTAACTCTCCAAATCTAAAATGGCCGAAACTCTTTCTTTAATAGACAAATATTAAATTGACGAACACTTTTGAAGTAATACTTCTTATCTCTTCTATCTTTTCAGTTGATCTTGGTAAACGAGTAAAATAATATTGTATATCACAATATCTACAGTCGTATGAGTCACTGACGGTTGAACTTGGCGCAATTATTTTAATATTTTAATTTCACATCTGAAAATTCAAGTGATATATCGTCATAATAGTGTTTTAAAGCACAATTACTGTCGGCCATGTTGGCAACCAGCCAGCGTTAGTCAACGTTTACGAAAGTTTACAGCGGCAAGTGTCGGCAACAAAACGGTTGTTGCCTACAAACGCTATATCAAAGCTTTATTGAAGTTTTGTAATTTGTATGTGAATTCTAATTTAAAACGTGTTGGTATTTTATCTTAGCTTACAGCAAACAATTGCCTACGCGTTACTGATGGACAAATTATACGGTTTCCAAATAATTATTCCTATTAATGTCATAAAGTCTGAATTTGGTATTATCTGATTTATACCTTGAAGACAAAGAGATTAAACATTACAAAAATGTATAATAAAGACCTATAAAAAGCTTCCAATAGCAAGCTAATAATAATATGTTTAACTTACCGTATACAGAGACATAGTACAACGCGGCCGTGACCTAGAAGGGGTGTTAAAACAATACATGACCCACGTGAAGCCTGCCTACCAGAGCTACATCGCGCCCTGCATGGCGCACGCAGACATCATCGTGCCGCGCGGCGGAGAGAACAAGGTCGCCATACATCTCATCGTGCAACACGTACACAAACAGTTGCAACTGGTGAGTTACTGCAACACTACTGTAGCATGCTGGGACACTATATTATAGAACAAGGTCGCCATACATCTCATCGTGCAACACGTACACAAACAGTTGCAACTGGTGAGTTACTGCAACACTACTGTAGCATGCTGGGACACTATATTATAGAACAAGGTCGCCATACATCTCATCGTGCAACACGTACACAAACAGTTGCAACTGGTGAGTTACTGCAACACTACTGTAGCATGCTGGGACACTATATTATAGAACAAGGTCGCCATACATCTCATCGTGCAACACGTACACAAACAGTTGCAACTGGTGAGTTACTGCAACACTACTGTAGCATGCTGGGACACTATATTATAGAACAAGGTCGCCATACATCTCATCGTGCAACACGTACACAAACAGTTGCAACTGGTGAGTTACTGCAACACTACTGTAGCATGCTGGGACACTATATTATAGAACAAGGTCGCCATACATCTCATCGTGCAACACGTACACAAACAGTTGCAACTGGTGAGTTACTGCAACACTACTGTAGCATGCTGGGACACTATATTATAGAACAAGGTCGCCATACATCTCATCGTGCAACACGTACACAAACAGTTGCAACTGGTGAGTTACTGCAACACTACTGTAGCATGCTGGGACACTATATTATAGAACAAGGTCGCCATACATCTCATCGTGCAACACGTACACAAACAGTTGCAACTGGTGAGTTACTGCAACACTACTGTAGCATGCTGGGACACTATATTATAGAACAAGGTCGCCATACATCTCATCGTGCAACACGTACACAAACAGTTGCAACTGGTGAGTTACTGCAACACTACTGTAGCATGCTGGGACACTATATTATAGAACAAGGTCGCCATACATCTCATCGTGCAACACGTACACAAACAGTTGCAACTGGTGAGTTACTGCAACACTACTGTAGCATGCTGGGACACTATATTATAGAACAAGGTCGCCATACATCTCATCGTGCAACACGTACACAAACAGTTGCAACTGGTGAGTTACTGCAACACTACTGTAGCATGCTGGGACACTATATTATAGAACAAGGTCGCCATACATCTCATCGTGCAACACGTACACAAACAGTTGCAACTGGTGAGTTACTGCAACACTACTGTAGCATGCTGGGACACTATATTATAGAACAAGGTCGCCATACATCTCATCGTGCAACACGTGCACAAACAGTTGCAACTGGTGAGTTACTGCAACACTATATTATACATCTATAAGTTCCATGTGATACAGTGTTACATTGTATTGTTACAGCGCGGCTTCAAAGTGCGTGAGAAGTTAGCGATCGCCCACATCGGCCAGCCCGTGCCGGACTCACTCTACGTACTTAAAGAAACACCTCAGGTAACTAATAGGCAACAACATTTTAACAAAAACTGTTTAGATCTGCTAACTAAGACAAAAACGAGTGCTGACTTAAGTTCAAAGTAAATTTGAATAAATTAATTAAATAATAAAAGTTTAAAAGCTATCAGACAAAAATAGACAAAGAAACCAACATAATCTCTCGACCATAAGTTGACATTTCCAAACTATGAATGCAAATAATCACAAAGTACCGTATACCAGGTGCAAGGACTTCACACATTCATCCGCAACAAGGACACTCCGCGCGACGAGTTCATATTCTACTCCAAGCGCCTGATGCGGCTGGTGATAGAGTTCGCCCTGTCGCTGCTGCCGTACTCCGACCTGGTGGTGGACACCCCGCAGGGGTTCTCCTACAAGGGCCGCAAGTGTGACGTCGAGAAAATATGCGGAGTGTCCATCCTGAGGGCCGGGGAGACCATGGAACAAGCCGTCTGCGACATCTGCAAGGACATCCGCATCGGCAAGATACTTATACAGACCAACCAACAGACTGATGAACCAGAGGTTTGTATACTCTTTGTATATTAAATAAGTCAAATAAATAATATGTTTGTGTGATTATTTTGTTTTAGCATTCCGAAACCGTTAACCAAATTTTGGTAATACTTTGACCTGAGTGTTTTGCGAATACATTTATTCAGTCGACAAAATCACATTTAGTTCTCCTATTATTATTGGTACGAATCTAAAGAGGAGCAAAGAATCAAATTCATAGCTTAAAATATTAAAATAAAAAGACTACATAAACGACTCGACTTTCTAAAAAAGGTTAACGGTAAAACGGATGAATAAGAAACGAGCAGGCGGATCACCTGATGGCAAGCAATCGGCGTCACCCACAGACACCCGAAACATCAGAGGCGTTACCGGCCTATTGGAAATTGGGAATTTGAGGATTGTGGGGGATTCGGGGATTGGGGAGACTGGGAAAGGGGGTAGTTGGTAATTGGGCCTCCGGCAACCTCACTCAGATGACGAAACAAAACACAACGCAAACGTTGTTTCACGTCTTTTTTTTCTGAGGCCGTGGTATCGCTCGAGTCGACCGGCCCATTCGTGCTGAAGTATGGATCTTCCACACTTAAATATAGTGAAAAGGGGAAGAAAGAGGTGGGGTTTAGCAGTAAATAAATCTATCTCCAATAAACATATTAATTGCTAAACTTTTCCCACAGCTATACTACCTCCGTCTCCCGAAAGACATAAAGGACTACCGCGTGATACTGATGGACGCCACCGTGGCCACCGGCGCCGCCGCCATCATGGCCATACGAGTGTTGTTGGACCACGACGTGCCGGAACATAACATCTCGCTCGTCTCACTGCTCATGGCAGAGATCGGGGTGCACTCCATCGCGTATGCTTTTCCACAGGTAACTTGAACTATGTTGTGAGGATTTGAGAATGAAAGTATGTTTGTTAATCAACTGAACTGATCAGAATGAAATTATTACTGTCTGACAACACTAAACGCTTTTTATCCCATCAACACGGGTTAATTCGCTTGCTAAGCTGTTTAGTTGAACATTATTGCACAATATGCTTGATTTATTAAAGTATTAATTTACTGATTTCTTTACAATGCATCGGATAACAGAAATAACATGGTTTATCGCTTCAGAAACATCTCGGTACTCACTAAATACTAAAAACTAAAAACACTAAAAACTAAAAAACTCACACTTGTGACATAAAGGAACTGACAAAACCTGCCCCTAAAAGAAAATTATACTAATATAATTATGTTTTATCACCTCTACAGGTAAAAATAGTGACATCAGCGCTAGACCCGGAGATTAACGAGAAATTCTACGTGTTGCCCGGTATTGGGAACTTCGGGGACCGTTACTTCGGCACGGAACCGGCTGACGATGAGTGAAATCGTATTTTAACTTCTAACAGAGTTAATCGTCTATGAAACCACAGGTAACCAATAATTGTCCTACTAGACTTCGAAAGGAGAGCAATGTTATTTATTTTCGATTTTAAAAACATTTTTGCGTTATTATATAGTAATGGCAGTTTAAGTCATAACCTTGTGATTTTGTTTTTAAATATTTGTAATGTTAAAGTTACGGCCAAACGGTATTTTGTAGCTGTGGTTGGTATAGTTATGAAATTGTGAATTCAACAATGACTTTATTTATGAGCTTTTGAATTATAATTATGGATGTACTGAAAAATAATTTTGTAGAAACAAAATATAGTCCTATTTTCGCCTTGAAAAAGGAGCATGGACTTGAACGATATTCTAATTAAAAAACATATTCTCCAAGCCCTCTTTAAGGACGATTAACATTTAAAATATAAGGGCTTGCGCGTATCCTAGCAAAATTAGTGTACAAATGTAAAGCTAAAACATTTGTATATAAAAAAATACAAAAAAATATGCAGTGCTGCATAGATGTGAATGCCACGGAATAATAAACAAATAGAGTATTAGGTTGGCAAAATTCGGAATGGAATCTATTGTCAGCTCACTCTTGATGCTCCTCTCTTAGATGGTTTGTTCTCTCCGTGGTATGTAATTTTAGTGATTATAGTTGTGGACTGGCCCCGTGTATTTATTTAATTATCGTAATGTTTATACAATTTAATAAGTTCGGCGCATCTTACTATGGAAGTAATGGACAAGTTTTTAGTACCTCAAGTGTATTCCCGTCCATAGATAGGGGTATAGACAAACACTGCCAGTTATAGCACTTTTAATAAACATTTAGAATCTTATAACGCACACATTTGTGCCTTTTACTATAAGAAAGTTATTGTAAACTGCACAAAAATCAAACATTTTCAAGAAAGTTCAATCTTATCTACAGTTATTACAGCATAAATTCACTTTTGCATAACGACTTTATAACATCATATGATTCCTGGTAACTAACTTACCAGCTAATTGAACTTAAAGAGAATCACAAATTACCTTTATTCTCTAAAACACTGCACGATACACTAAGGTTCAAATTACCGTAATAGCATATACATTATATTGGTTTATGATATACACGGAGGAACTAAAGGCGTAACGGTTGTATTTATAATATCTAGTCTGTACTAATACTAACGTACAAGTCGCCTCGATCTCCTATCTCCAGAATCTAGCATAAATTATTATGTGGATATTAGTTACGTCAGATCAGTGAAATGATACATCAATGGTATGTAAAGAAATCATACAGTAAGTAAATAATAACATCAGCAATAAAACTAATAATAGTTACAGTAAAATGATTGTCCAACGTATTTAATTACAGTAATAAATAATAATAAACCTATCGAGTTTCTTGCTCGATAGGAATCTAAGCCTTGGAATGAGCAAATAGCTTCACTTTTAATTTTTTTGTTGACGTTCAAGAGTACCATTTTGGTCTAATTGAATTAAATTTAGACTTTAAAACGGGCTCTTATGTTTAATTGAAATATTAAAACTATACATAGCATATATGATATGTATCAAGAATCCTATTGAACAGTAAAAATACACAATCAGGCGTACCATTAAACCTGTCTCTCATTAGTACAGGTAAAAAAAAATAGTACTACTAACTAAATCTAGCTATATCTTTCACTTCATGTACCTTCTCATTAGAATCTTACTAAGCTCATACAAATCGTTTACCATTAATTGAAGAACATTTTAAACATTTATATAAAGAGTATAATTGCACCATATTTAACGTAATAAAATATTCATTAAAAGCTTGCGTCCAGCACAGCTCACAGCTTGGCTTCGGCAAGCTAGTCACAAATATATCATGTTAGCTTCGTTGCCAAAGAGTAGTTCATATCGAACTAAAATTATTCTAGGGAACAAATATATACTGTCGTTGTAATGTTATTTTGGGAACACACGATGATATGTGTAATACAAGTAAATAAACTAAGTTAATACTGATCCAATACTTTCTTTCAACTTGCTTAAAATAAACAAATCACTTAGAATTGGGTACTTTTCTTAATCTTAATCAAAAGTAAATCATTTCTACTGTTCAATACAATAAAATATTAAAAAATAATCATACTTTCTTTAATTGATTTTAAGACCAACTTATTTTTTGTATTTTACCTGCAATAAAAAAAAATCAGTATGCTGTTTGACGCTAAAAAAAAGTATTGCATTTGACTAGTTGGCAAGTACCCAATTGATATGATTTAACGATAATTCTTAAACTTTAACTTACTATTTTACATACCTTATATTATATATGTAAGTGTAGCTCTTACATGGAAATTTTATTATTGGAAAATGTACTTAATATCGTAGGTAATACGTGTTATTGTCGTGTGCACTCAAAAGGCGTTATTTAAAAACATAGTAACTTCCATAGTAACTTGCCCAATCGGCTGATAAGTAGACTGGTATACTAAATCGGTAACTAAGTTTGTTAGAAAAGGTATACCGACAGACATTTACCTATTAAAATAATTAAGATAAAGCGCAATTCAAATCCTACTACCCCTTAACAATTTTTAAATCAATTATTGATTAAAGACGGACTGAATGGATAGATACTTATCAGACATAGGATATTGTCAAACTTTCACTATAATTTTTGCAGTGACTGCGTCCATCTTTTTTACGCAACTGGACTAATTTCTTCTTCTAGTCTAGTCAAAATAATTATGAAAAATATAGTCATTGAAATTATTGCCTCCATTTCTTCGTTATTCCTTTTCTAACAAGCCATTATCGTATTTAACGAGTACGTAAAAATCAAACGTTGCTTTTAATTCTTAATTTAAATTGTGATTGCTTTATTCTTCATTGACGTTGTAAATTATTGTATTCAATTCTTCGATCTAATTATAAAATTTAAATTCATATTAAATGTATAGATTTTCATAACCTGCTTTGTACGTAAAGTTTAGGCAAAATTTTAAATAGTTTCGCACACTTTGATGTATTATTTTTGTTACTATGTTCAATTTAGTAATCAATGGTAATTATTTAGTCATCAAAGCATTTTTATTGTTACGTTCGTAGCATAATATTATTATATCTCATTTGTAGTATTTTAATAACGTTGATTATTAAATTGACTATAGTACACCCTACTCCAACCTGTCATGTGTCTGCGATGTATTTTCAACTTAATTACAAATTGTTAGAGTTGGAAATCGCATAAAGATCTTTGACAGGTAAGAGTAGATCAATCTACGAGTGTCTGTTTGAATAAATTTGTTTTTAATCTTTCAAACAATAATTTTGTTTCCTAATGAAAGAAGAGCGAAATATTTTTGTAATCATGTATTTTTGCTATGAAAATCTTTCAAGAACTTGTGTAACGTAAACAAGAGACTTTGCTCTGAATTCAGGCAAGTGATGGAACCATTTTGAACCTTATGTCTTCTTACATTTCCAAATGGAAGGACTACGCGATATCTCAATATCTTTACAGACGATAATCGTTTGTAGTCACATCACTAGCCAGTACAGTTTCATTCCTAAACTATATCTTTATGTTCTGCCATTTTGTTCCTTCAGTATTAGGATTTACTTGCTATTTTCCAATGAAATGTTTTATGAACCTTTTTTATGTATATATTAGAGGAATTGGCATTTTGTTTTAAATTAGGAGACCTCGCTTTGTGAAATGAAATCGATCATGATATTATTTAGTGTAATTTTAATTATTTATTTTGACAGTATTCGTGCACTGTGCTTAGTTATAAGTTTATAGTTTGTAAGTCGAAACTTAATGAATGTGCTTAATTTTGTTTATATTGTTGGCGTCGCCATTTTTTTTGTTTTTTTAATGAAGTACTAAGTTATTATTAAAAGAGATAAACAGAGCAGTTACTGTACGGTTTCTGCTAAATATTTCACTCGAATTTATTCTTGCAAGTGATAATTTAATGATTTGTAACCAATTGAAATATATGACGACTTGCTTCCAAGCTTTGTGACTATTTGGACCCCAACAACTTTATATCGCCATCTTACAATATCTTATTTGTGATAAAATATTAAAAAGTCAATTTCAACGTGTTAAATATGCATTTAAAACTTAAACCAGGCTTCATTTTCTAAGTTGTTGTGGGTTCAAATATTCAAGAAAAAAAAACTATATACACAATATACATGATTGCACAATCGCGTGTACAATATACTATACATAATTTGTATCTATATATAGCTACTGTATAGAACGTAAGTATGCTAAGCTGTGAATATTATGAGAAAAAATACAAAAAAAAATCCAAGAAATAATCTGAAAGTACGATGCAAAATGAAATAAAACAGATTGAAATATTTATTCATTGTTTTATTTATTATTTAATAAGTTGAGTTTTTATTAATATAACAACAGCAATTATTGATGATTCAATTAGTCGGTTGACTCAGTTAACTGCACGGTTGGTGCGGTGGCTGGACAACAGACGTGTCGCAGGTTCGATTCCCGCACGGAACAACTCTTTGTATGATCCACAGTATGTTGTTCCGGGTCTGGGTGTCATGTGTATGTAAACTTGAATGTTTGTAAACGCACCCACGACACAGGAAAAAATACCATTGCGGGGCAATGTTTTATAAAAAAATCATTCTGTAAAATCGTTATCTGTTGACTCTTATTTTAAGACTTGTCTTAGCCATATTTCGTTTACTTAAAAAACACCTTCAAAGTGATTTGAGACCAAAAGAAGAAATAGATGAGTTAGACTAAGAAGAAGAAAAAGAAGTATGGAAACTGATTGAACAAAGACTATATTTATGCACTCACTGTAGATGGCGCCTCTGTAGATTAAGATCTTGTCATTATTCCTGTCTGATACATTGAATAGAGTACAAAAGTGAGGTTTGGTGAAACCTTAGTTTGCGCTATACCAGTGAGAAACAAATCAAGTTCAAAATGTTTGTACAAGTGTCCTGTTCTTATTAACTGGAGTTAATGACATAGATGTCAAATGTCAACTATCATATATGGTCGCAGGCATCCAAGTGTCTCTGGAACACCACGTCCAAGTGTTCGTACTTTGAAGATGGCACATCTCCGTGAGGTTGATTCTTTCTGCAAGGAAGAAATAATTAAGTACATTTGAATCGACGTTTCTACAATGGGCGATTGCTTCTACCTTTTTTTTAACCCTAGCAAAATATAGTGATATATTAATTCTTTTCTTTCATCTATGATGATTCAATAAAACTTTTCTTTAAGAAATTGGCAAATGTTTAAATAGAGACATACTAATATAAATTAATCATTATATTTTTCAGTTTACTCACGTAACTGTTTGACGAGGAACTCGACTAGTTTCAAGCCATGCTAGAGGCTCATATACATGAACAGCAGTTCGCGACTCGCGACGCGGCGATGGCTTAAAATTAGTCAAGTTCCTCGTCAAATAAGTACGTGAGTAAACTGAAAAACTTAGTAATCAAGAAATAATTACATTTCAATTGACGTTTCTACAATGAGCGATTGCTTCTCACTTTTTTACTCTAGCGATACATAAATTTTTTAATCTATGATGATTCAATAAAAATGTAGATTTTCAGTAATTGAAGCTGTGTGGAGTAATCCTTACTTATAATATTCTTCACATTCCTCCATAGAGATGTCACTACTGATGATCCGAGATCCGATTCCACTATAGTACGTAGAGTAGCGTTGCTGCAACAAAATCGACAATTTCCAATCAACTAGTCTTTATAAACGACGAACTTTCCATAGTTCCTCCCTATCTTATACTATTATATAAAGTGGAAGAGTTTGTTTTTTTGTTTGTTTGAATGCGCTAATCTCCGTAACTACAAGTCTGATTTGAATAATTTCTTATTGTGTTGGATAGTGCATTTATCGAGTATGGCTATAGGCTATAAAACATCACGCAACGGCCAAGAGCTGAGCAGAGCGTATGAAACCGCGCGGAAGTAGCTAGTTTTCAAATAAAATTCAGATCTATATAAGCGTCTCAGCAGTTTAAACGAAAAGCATAACATAATTATGCACTTTTGCATTAACTTAATAGACATTGACTATTATTATAGACGAATTGATTATTCACCTGCAAATGTTTGGACAATATTTGTTCAGCGATCACGGTGCAGGCCATTCTCAGTGCTTTGGCCACAGCATCGATATACTTCACGTACATCGTAGTCAGCTCGCGCAGGTCACTGTCTCGCCGAGGTACTAGTTTCAAGTTTATTCCGGCAGGTGGCGATGAACCCTAATAATTGGTAGAATTATGTTATTTATGTAGTTTCTCATTTTTTGTTATATTGTTGTATTTTTTGTTAACTTTGTATAAAATAATTATGAAATAATTTTTATATTTGGCGAGTAAGACTTAAAATAATTCTCTTATAAACTACGTTTAAAAATACCGACTGTAGCCTTCTTTTTTTTGTTGCAGGTCGGTTAATTAATATACTCAAATTTTCTTATAAGTGTAACAAACACTTTTCTGAAAATTGCATGAAAATCGTTTCATCGGTTCATCAAGATTATCGCGCACAATAAGTGTTTTCTTAATTATAATGTGCTGGAGATATTAACGTGTTGCTGTTGTATGTGGTGAGGACCCACCTGATCCACAATACACTTCATCATCAAGGTCAGAGTTCTACTATCGTAATGGTCCCACTCATTTGTTACTGTCACACCACCCAGCATGTTGTATCTACAAAAGACAGATTTAATGAGTGAAATACGCACTTTAGCTACTTTGATTATTATCATGATACATAGACAGAATAAGTAACTAAATTTTGTAACATTTTCTGTAATCATACTGAAATCTGGTCATACAAGCATACTATATATATACGTAAGATATTTATGAAAGCTATAAATGATAACGCCAGTAGAGGCTGCCCCAGGAGAATATATGCAAGAATTTTGTTCACTTACACGTTAGCCATATACATGTGATGTCCAGGCGTTACAGACACCTTGTAATACCGATCCAAGTTATAATTCTTTAGCAAGTAGAGACAACTCGTCACATCCCACATATACGTGTGAACTAGATCTCTTTCCCGCCATTGGTGGTGTTGCCAGCCTCCGTAAAAGTTTCTGTTATGGTAGGACTTGTAATACGGCATTATTAGTAATTGGCATCTATAATTCAGTCTGTCTTTGTATTCTGCGGTGAGTTTTAGTAGTTTAGCGAATAGTTTTATTTCTCTAGCGACGTCAGTTTGGAATGGGGTATGGTAACCCTCTCTGTACGGCCATATTAGAAAGCATTCTGCGTTCAAACGTTGTGCTGCTTCTAGACATCTCTTTATTTGTGTGGCTGCTTGGATGAATGTGGACGCATCGTTGCTTGTGAAGGCGCCTGATACGTATCTGTAACAAATCCGTTTTCGATCATTGGGTACTAAATACCTAATTTCAAAGCAATGGCAGCAAAGTCCTCTTCAGGGACCATAGTAAAACCACCATCAAGTTCTTTATTACTTACCTGGGATGTGAATGCAAATCCGGAGCTATCCACAGTAGCTTTACATGGTACCTCTGCGTAAGTTCCAGTATGTACTCGGTGACTTCATCCCAATGCGTCTTATTCTCTTCCCAGCTCTCCGAGTACGGCACCAGGTCGGAGTCGAAGGCCGTCCAGTACTTGACTCCTAGCTTAGCGCAGAGGTCGAACAGAGCCTTGATGTGTCGCTTGTGATTGTCCATCGAGTCTGTGCCGTCGTCCCAAGGTCGGGAGTGTGTTGAACGACCGTGTACGTCGGAACCTGAATATGGAAATCAAAATGATTGGCTTGGCTCGTTCCCTCATGCCAATCCCTATCTTGGAATTGATACTGATTTTTTGCCTGTTTTTGCATCTCTTTATAGGAATCGTATCTTTTGAGCTGTTTAGTGTGCGAACTTGATTGAAATGTTACGGGTGTAGGTGATGGATATTATTGCAGCAGCGAGATTTTTTAATGTGTCTACCTGATATTCAGATACCCTACCATTGCTCCTGAAGTCAGTGAGCGACACGCTGTACTTGAGCCAGTCGTCCATGGGCCGCGAGTGCACGCGCTCCGACACGTTGTAGTACCGGTAGCTGCCGCTCTCTGCTGGCGACGCCATGTTGTTGTACTCTACCTTCTCTATTCCTGGGAAAAACCGTTTTGGACTTTAGCATTCAGGTTTAGGAAATCTCTATTTCGCGTCATTCCTCACTCACACCACAGTTACATTCTTCAGATACCTAATTGTACCGTAAGTGTCTTGTTTGTACCTTACATTTGCAAAAGATGGAAGGGTTGCAATTGATACATCATATCTTGGTAGTAATTAAATAAGACATACCTTGAAAGTAATCTACATTGTCTGTTCTCGGTTCTCGAACTTTCTGCCGCTTAGCAGTTGGCTGGTTGTATGCCGACATCTTGGACACTCCTAGACAAATAAATATCAATACATATCCAAATTTAAAAGGCTCAACGGAAGCTCTTGATTAATTGTAAGTTACACAAAAAAACACTAAAAGGAATCAAAAGTGGTTTAACAAAATTTCTCAAGCTTTTTTGCTCTTGTTTGATAGGTAGCTCAGATTCTTCTCAAAATAAAACACATTAAACTTACCCTCTTATTAAGTCTGTTGAATAAGAGTGCTCTGATCACAGCAGACAGACAGACAGAATAGCGACCGTGTCGGCTTGACTTATATAACGTTGTGTGAATGGAGTCACCCGGGCGTGGTGTGGCGCGGCCTTTGTGTGGTGAACAAACGGACATCTATTGTATGTTTATACTTAATATACTTTAAATTGTAATGTTTGAATTTTACGTTACGTACTAGTATTTTTGTAACTTTATATCGTCCTTATTCGAAAGAATATTTGAAAGAAATTTAAACCCATATTTATTTTCTAGTGACGCAGCGTGATGAATGATGATATTATAATCTAGTTATTTATTCAACTTTTTTTTTAAAACCGATACTTTTTCTTATTATTCCGTTCATAAAGAAGATGTAGATTTTCATATACAATACGATCTGAAGGTCGTTAATCTATGTAAAATAACTTGTGTGATAAAAACTAACAGTGATTAGTTTAGAGAAAAAACAAGGTTCATAACTCTTTTGGTGTCAAGGTAAAATGCACTAGCTGCAACATTTGAAAAAAAGCATCATAAAATTATAAAATAAAACAAATTGTAACGTCATTAGCACTATATTTTATACTTAAGTATTATAAAAATATCCAGATCAGTTTGAAAACAATAGCAACAATCAGCATTATGATAGGCAGTGGTATTGGCACTTTGCCGCCATTTTTGACAGTCTGTACCTCCGCGACACCAGAGACTACACCCTTCTTCAATGGCGCGGTTAGACCGGCCATCTTGGGTTTGTCTATGGGCTCTCCCATCATAGAGAATTTGGTCGCACTAGTAATTTTCACAGTCAACATCTTTCCCATATATTTTTCTTCTTTAGGCACTAATACTTGCTCATAGTATTCGTTGTGGGCCACGAAATAATTCTTGTCATGTGATATGTCTGTGACGAGTACTTCTTGTATCTCGCCCACTTTATTGCCATACGGTTCATATGAACGGAATAGCTCGGACAGCTTCTTCGTGCGTTTTTTTACTTCTTGTGTTGGGACCTGTATGGGATAAAGTTTGTTTAGTAATAATATCGTGGATTTTTATGGGAAGGTTTTTTTTAGTTTCGTCAGTTATTTTTGTCCTATCGCATTAAGTAACATATCAATTTAAATATTCATTTCGACTAGCATTCAGACTTCGCTGATATACGCATATCAGCGAAGTCTGAATGCTAGTCGTCAATAAACCTACCTACGTTAGCAGAGGATTTGTGAGTCTTAACTTACAGGAATATCACAAAAAAGGTAATACATACATGTGGCATTTCAGACTCCCACTTCTCCCAAATACCGACGACGTACATAAGTACGAGTAAGCGGAGTTATAAAACTCCTCTGGTGTTACGGGTATCTTTAGGTGTCATCGATTGCTTAGGGATTTCGCCACCTCGTTTTCCCTATCTCATAAGATAAAATATTTCATCACACTTACTTTTGTCATCTTAGCGGCGGGTGTACCAGGCCGTGCAAAGAACTGGTTGATGAACAGTGAAGGGAACCTGTACTTGTCACAGAGCTTCATCGTGTCTTCGAAGTCTTCTTCGGTCTCGCCAGGGAACCCACAGATTATATCTGTCGCTATTGTAATACCTGGCACTCTGGAACAGATGATAACTATTCTTAGTTATGTACAGTTTAAAATCGATCTTATTTGTTTTTTATTAGGGTTGTTTTTCAATGGTTATATTTACTTATGACGATAAAGACAGAAATCGGTTGTAAAGCCGTAGTTTTTAACTTTATTAATACATTTTTAACCTTATTCCAATAAGCTAAGGTTCAAAATCAATGAAAGACAGTCGTGTCCTAATTTTTTATTAATATCACACATATAATATATCACTCACCTCTCTCTAAGGAAGTCGACAACCTTTTCGAAGTCAGCTCTCGTGTACTCCCGCTTCATGTCAGAGAGGACCTGGTCACTGCCTGACTGGACTGGCACGTGGAGGAACCTGGAATACATCAATAATAGGTTAAATATATAAGGTGCTCTATAGACCGCTCAGCGCCGGGCGGCTTGGAGCACGCTGCACCCCCGCGCGCCCGCACCCTCTCCTGCACTCGTCGCACGCGCTGGTCAACCGGCCGCCGGGCAGGCGGGGGTTGAGCTACTGATAAGGATGGCAACAGCGTATGACGGGGCGTTCAAGAACGAGACAGCACACCCCAGCAGAACACGTCGCACGCGCCGCCCGGCCGCCAGTAGCCCCGTCAACCCCCGCCTGCCCGGACGTTCGTTAGTTTCAATGTCGGAGATACGCGCGCGCTACGTAAAAATGCCTCCCAGGACTAAGCGACGCATCGCGCGTAATTTGTGAACCACATTATGCAGAATGTAGTCAATGTTTACTTAATTACTTTATGTAATTAACTGGTCCGGGGTACGAAATTTCTTCACAATTGTAATCTGTAAACATAACACTACCTCCCATTAAAGCCGTGGCAGATAATTATAGAGCACCTTATATATGTCAAGAAAATGACGTTTTCTAAAAGCAATAAATACTTGGGAAAAGTGTGTCATGATAATCACTACAAAGTATAAAACAAAGTCGCTATTCGTCGTCTGTCTGTCCCTATGTATGCTTAGATGTTTAAACGGATTTTGATACGGTTTTTTTATTTGATAGAGTGATTCTTAAGGAAGGTTTATATGTATAATACATGCATATTGCACTCGTGCGAAGCCGGGGCGGGTCGCTAGTATAATTCTATAATTCTAAACTAACACTATAATCTGTACATGTCACTTGTTTTAGCGTGTGAAATAAAGATTTTTTTTTCTTTCTATTCAGTCGCAATTGCAAACATTACATACGCGTATTATTTTCCGAAGGACAGAATAATGATTCTATTCTGTCCGTCGGAAGTTAAAGTTTCGGTTTTCACAAGAATCGACACAGAAGCCCCTTACTTAGCAGGCACTTATGGTCAGTTGGGCGTCGCGGAGAACCTAACGGGTAACCGGGGCTCCGGCTCGACGTGCAGGAGAAGGAACGGGGTGGTTTTTATTCAGTAAGAGTCTGACTCTCCCTCCCGCCTCACCCAGGCGGGAGCAGTCATTCGATGATTTTCTCCCCTTAAAAAAAGAAAACATGATCAGTTGGACAACACACCCCACTTACTTGTAAACTCTAGGATGGTGCATGATCTTGGCGACTTCGGCGAGGTGTTCCAGTATGTAGGGCGGGTTGGTCATACCCAGCCTCAGGCGACACCCCTCTGGGATGACTTCCACCAGCTTCCATAGCAACTCGGGTAGAGATGTGCCGATATCGCGCCCATATGTGCCTAGAACATTAATAAGTAAATAGTACTTAAGACTGCCTAGTGGCTAGTGGCTTACTCTTGAATACAATTCCGATCGATCGACATTGGTATTGCGAAATTTCGTACTCTTGAGTTGCAATACTAGCGCCTATTGCATCCGTAATGCGTGGGGATATTGAATGAACTAAATGGTATTGAGTTTGGCTTTATATTCTGTACTCTGAATGCTATTGTAACAGCTACGATTGTGGTTGTATAGTTTTGACATTGAATAATTATTGAGATTTTATTGGATTGAAATTGCATTGACGTTGAGATTGGTTTCAAGAGTAAGCACCCTAGTTGGCCGAGTTGTCGCAAGTGCGACTGCCGGGCAAGGGGTCTCGGGTTCGATTCCCGGGTAGGGCACAGTATTACTGGGTTTTTAAAAAAATCTCATTGGTAGACACGGAGTATGGAATTGTACCCGGTATATGGCAATAGGCTCACCCCCTATTACATGGGACTCATAACATAAAATAAAATAGTGAAAAGTGGGTGTTACATGGTCCAGTGGCATTAAGTGCCGTAACGTGCACCTCTGCCTACCCCTTTGGGATAAAAGGCGTGATGTATGTAACTTAAGAACATTTAATTGTTGATTAATTCATATTCGCGATTTTGGTTTCGTAAGATTTCGTGTGCGCAAAACTATCTCATTCTTTCCAGTTTTCAAAGTAAAACTCATTTATTTGTAAATTCATGTTTCTTATAAGTTTGAGCTGTTTTGTTAATGAGTAATTTCGCCCAACTATTTTTACCCCCTTTTTTTTAAGGGGGAAATCATCGAATGACTGCTCTCGCCTGGGTGAGGCGTGAGGGAGTGTCAGACTCTTGACTAAAAACCACCCCGTTCCTTCTCCTGCACGTCGAGCCGGAGCCCCGGTTACCCGTTAGGTTCTCCGTGACAACTATTATTACCCCTATCTTTTTACAAAATCTTCACGAATCTAACAGGAAATTGTCTCAACTACTTTCTACTCACCAGTATCCTCGCTAGTAAGCCATATCTCACAGACTCCTTCAGTAAACGACTGTCTGGCTCTCTCCACAATCTCCTCAGGAGGGTAGCTGCCGAGCTCTCCTCTTGCATGCTTAGTCTTACAATATGTGCACTGGTTCAAACACCCTGTGTTTATAGGGATGATCTCTATCAACGGATTCTTGCGCACTTTTGGAAGAAGGAGGGAGGCACCACCTGCTTTTCTACCCTCACCAGTCTTTTTCTGACCAAAAAGACGGACTGTGTGGCCTGAAATACAGTTGACATAAAAATTATTCTTGACTAATAGTTCTGAAGAAAACATTATTGTATAATTAACATTAAACTATCCCTTACTATAAGATTCAGTGGTGGTTGGTCTTTGAACTCAAAGCTAATATAGTTATCTACTAATGGTATTAAGTCTACTTAATGTGCAATCATGTGTATGAAAATTTTAAAATAATTATTAGTTAGAAGAAACTACCAATCTAGCATCAAAACCAAGGCACATAAATCCTTTTCTGTAGGCAGTATCATCTCAACAAATTGTTTTAATATGCAACAAAATGCATTGAATAACTCTTGATAGACATACCTTTAAGTGTTTCCTCTACAATTTCAACAATCCTGTCAATCTGCTGCACTCCGACCACGCTGAGCCCGGTCAGGTAGTTAGCTCGGGGAGCTCCCTGCGGCACACACCCAGCCACTACCACATGTATACCTCTGCTCTGGCCCAACTCTATCTCATTTCTAAAATAAATATTTAGGTAATTGGTAAATAGGTAAAATAATTTTATTATTTACAAAGACAAAGTAGGCATACAATAAGTTATTTTAAATGTTATTTAAAATCTAGGTACATCTATGTCTAAAACATTTTATCCTTAACTCACATAATAATAGCACTAGGCTCTCATACCACACAACAATATTTTAAAACTAATGAAGTATACATATTTTATAAGTCTACTCTAAGAATTGGAATTCAGTATGTGCCCCACCACCAATCCCCTGAAGAACCTGTAACTTCTTTACCATGTGATACTAACTTGAAATGATCTTCAGAAGGGCTCTTAACAGTGCAGGAGTTGAGCAGCCACAGCTGTGCAGCAAACTTGTCTTCAGTCAACTTGTACCCATTGGCGGCCAACAAACCGGCCATGTATTCCGAGTCTGAGTTGTTGTGGGCACATCCCCATGTTTTTACGTAGATAGTCTGGGTACCTAGAAGATTAGTTAATCAATTTTAGAGACACATAATAACATCAACCTGATTGAAAGCCTAATTTCATTTTATGGGTAAATAGTTTGAATAAATTTAGCCTCATTTGATAAGTAACAGCTATACACACAATATTCAGTAGATATTTAAACAGTTGCATGAATAACACGTACGGAATGTAGTAAAATAAACAATTTTAGAGGTTATACCTGGTACGACACTCTCCAAAATAACCTTTTCAGCGGGCTCAGAATCATTCTTGTTGTCACGTTTTCTTGATCGGACGTTCACACTTTTCCTGCTGGCGTATCTTTCTTTCGGTGTAATGTCCTGCGAAGATATTAAATCTTCTATATCGTCAATAATTTCATCACATACACCTGGCATATTGGAGATTTATTTTGACAGTAAATAAATTGACGTTATAAACGTCACTTCAGAGGTAATTTTGCCATAGACTACATATCGTGTACGTTTCATTACATCGAAGTCGTAGTAGAAAGCTTGTACTTATTTCATAAACCAAAAAAACAACAAGTACTTGTATATGCTGTGAAATTAATGCCGCTTGTCTTTCAGTCACTTCTAACTTTTGAACTGCTAAAAAAAGGCATTGACATTCTCAGTACAAAAATATTAGAATAAACCATTTCTAAAAAACTGCCAGTATCGAATCTTAATATTCTACATAACATATATAATATAACATTACGCCTTTTATCCCCGAAGGGGTATGCAGAGGTTCACATTATGCCACTGTACAATGTAACACCCACTTATCACTATAAATGTTATGGGTCCCATGTAATAGTGGGTGAGCCTATTGCCATATACCGGGCACAATTCCAGACTCCGTGCTACTACTGAGATTTTTTATAACCTAGTAATACGAGACCCCTTGCCCAGCAGTCACACTTGCGACCACTCGGCCAACGAGGCACCATTGCACCATGGAGACCGGACCATATCAAGTGTCCAGGTGTACGTATATAGGTACACTTTACAGCAATAGGTAGCATCTCCCCTTTCACATATCAGTAAACAGGACAAACAACAATAAAGTAACAAGTTTAGTAAACGTTTATGTAAGTACGTAGGTACACAATTATTTGCATTTTTTTTCAAGGGGGGAAAATCATCGAATGACTGCTCCCGCCTGGGTGAGGCTTTTCCTACTGCAAATTGGCACTCCTGCCTATCCTTTTTGGGTGAATACAAGAGTTATGTCATGTTATTGTCTTTTATTTTGTCAGTTTATGAATATGTGTCTATAAACACACTTAGGTGTCTATTATTTGTTACTGTATGTTGAACAAAACAGTAAAGACTACAGTTATGGTAGTTATGTTATTGCTATAATATTGTAAACAGGCGTTTAATGTTTAGGAATTAAATCTCAACTAAATGTAGCCACAATAAGTAATTTAAAATTAATGAAGACTGCACTGGCACTGGACTGTAGTTCAACTGACTGCTGCTCGATGCTTCAATGGCTGAAATCCTACATGGAGCAATTATCTGTAGGAAGGAAATCCCCAAATTATATATTTTCTTTTTGTGTGGTCATCATACTCCAGATTTTGGTATGAAAATAATAAAAACATTATAGGTACTAAAAACATCATTATCATACCTACCTACAATGGAACAAGTTATTCACACTTGTTTTATTACGGATCTAGTGTTTATGAGCACATTCATTAGCTTTGCCAAAATGTTAACTACTTATAGTGTGAGAATACCACAATAATAAAGTCGTGTTTGAACAATAATACCTCATTAATCACTGCTACTAATTGATGTTTATACATTATTAAACTTGAATAACTTGCCAAAAATAGGTAGGGCAGAACTTATTGAGATCTTATAGAAATCTAATTTCAATGAAACCCCAATAAAAATCTACACTTCCGATTAATAATAGCACATTATTATAGCCATGTTAACATTAAATAGAGTCGTTATTAGCGAATATAGTTCTTATTGCAATCCGATACGGGTTAAAATCAGTTGTAATATATGCGAATGTAAGCATTACAATAGTGACAATAGGTCGTAGACGCAGCAGCTGCCGTCGTAATGGCGGTAACTGAGGTACCTGGCGGATTTGGCGCCATTTGTCAGGCGACCGCATTTAACTCCTCATAATAATTTAAATAGCTGTGATGATTGTGGTCATTTGCAAATAATTTGAAACAGTATTTTTAGTAAGCACTTAATTACGTACTTTCTTCTCTATTCTCGCATTCAAATTACTGAGATTTTGCATACCTAAATCTTCTGTAACTACGTTCACTGTAACGTTTTCGCGGTGATTTATTTTTATAACGCACATGCAACTAGCATGGACTGCCTATAAAGATAATAATATAATTACTTTTGAATTTTATTGCTGTTTTAATGTGCTGATTAGATCATGGTTACGGTGTATGAATATGAATGTATCGCTAACAAAAAAGATTTAAACCGTTACGAGGAAATTTTACAATCTCTTGGTTGTTTTAGATATTAATTTGCATTTTTAGTAATTATTTTGTATGAATTAAGAATTAATGGAACCCCTTTCGAAGTTTGGTGCAGCGAAGCGGATAAAAAAGTTCACCTTTCTCTGTGGTAGCGCGCCGAGCTCGCGAGTCGCGCCTGGCAGAAGCGCGCGCGCGGCCGTGGCGGCAAGTAGCTTGTGTATTGTGTGACAGCTGCGCGGTGTGTACAAATATTGTGTGAAACAAATCGTGTTTGTGTGGACTATTGTTTGTGGGACATCGAAATAATTTTATAACTAATAGGTAAGTGTTAAATGTAATTATTAGGTATACTTACTTATTTATATTCAAATGATTTAAAAATCGTCGCCTTGTTAAAGTAAAGTAAAACATTCGCTAAGTTTTGAAATTCGTATTAAATAGTGTTTGTTTGACAGTTAAGAATAAATATGAAGTCTTCAAGAAAAATACAATATGAATTATCATTTATAATTGGTAAACTACTTAACAAGTTTATAATTTAAAATTAAAACAATTGCTAAGTTTCTCAAATAAGTATAAATTCTCTCTCAATGGATGTAAACAAAAACATTTAAGTAACAAATACGTAAGTGGTGTAAGAATAAGAGGGTAGTTTTACAAAAACGCTCTTACGTTTCATTTTACATAATAATAATTGGTTAGAATTACATTCCAAACTTCTTCGTCAAATCCTACTTGGAACACTTCATTTGGGTAGGTTGGTGTCATTATTACAAGTGGTTTATGGGATGATAAATCATTAATTAAAGACCTTTATTAGTTTCGTCACTTAAGTAGGTACATACATAACTTCACGCCTGTCTACCATGGGAGTAGGCAGAGACTATAGAACGCCAATTGCTACGATTCTTACATAGCTAAGTAGGTACTTATTTCGCTTCATTAGCAGTCATCAATCTTTTCATGCATGCTCGTCGGTTAAAGGTACTTTTAATTTGGCCCGTCTTTAATAAATCGCCAATCTTGTCATAGTAGGTATCTATTGACTTAATTATGAAAGCTTAATATTCGACCCGATACGAAAATTTCATCCATACGAAATCTAAACATATTTTGATTATAAATGCAAATGTAAGTAGTAGATGTAAGCACATACAATAATTGTCAATGCGATTTACAAATATTCTGGAATCAAACCCGTGATAAACCAATTTGCGAGAACGACAACCGCACTGAACTTAAATTGCAGCATTTATTTTAAATTGCAATCTTTACTACGTATAATTTTACGTATCCAAAACCTGTTACTAGATTTTCAACATAATTACAAAAGTATAAGACTGAATGTCTATTTACTTAGTATTAGTAGGTAATCCAGGAATGTGAGTATCCTTCATACGGCCTCCTTCCAAATTCGAAAATCGTTCGAATTTTAAAACATCTGCCGAAAGAAAATTAAATGTCAATAAAAATGCAATAAATGACAATGCTAATGGAAATCCGTTGAATTGATGACGTACTTAGGGTAGGGCTGCCACGCATTCCAAGTTCCAAGTATTTATTTATTATTGTTTATTTTTTATATCAAGTGCATTGCGTGAACCACTTCGCTATACTTAAGATTTAGTTTTAAAGTGTGTTTAGATAAGACTTTGTAGAAGCAACTTAGTAATTGCACAATATGTAAGTATTTAACGTAAATTATGAGTGGTTCGTCCCAATGTCAGATCAGCCAATCCTGCTTCAAGGATTAATTAAACGAGAATTTCACGAAGAGTGTTGATAAAATGGTATCGTTGTAAAACTCGGCCTGACCTAACATTACACATGCCTGGCAAGGCACTCGACTAAACAAACTATTTATTCTATTTCTAACTATTGGTGCGCACCACTAAGTCTCGATCATTTAAATTAATGTTTTATTTACGTCTACATTTTTCTCGAGTAAAGTTATCGTGTTTTGAAGGTCGTTACGGACTCCTGGAGTTGGGAGTGGGGCGGGATACGCGTACGACCCTACTGAATGCGTAGCGCGTGTCTTGCGCACGTGTTGTGTCCACCTGTCGAAGGGCACAATACCTTTAGGTCGGTATTAAAACAAAAAAAGGTCAAAAAAGGGACTTAAAACCTTTTTATCGACATTTACTGAAAAAACAATAATGTTTTTTTTCTTTTTTTACGCCATAATGAGGCAACGGAATGAAATTAACCGCTGTTGTTTACTCTTACATTAAATTTTGCTCATTGCTCATCGTATTTACGTGTTAGCTCCGACAAGGTAAATATTTAAGCACATTTATAAAAATCCCTCATTGCAAACAAATTACTTAGTTGTTTCAACAGAATCATAAATCAACATGAGTTTAAATATGTAAGGAACTAAAGTAGATGCTGGTGACTGAAGAAGTACTTCTAAATTATAACTGATTTTTTTTTTATTGTCTTTCGTATTAATCAAGTTCAATACCTCTATAAACTGGTAAGAAATCAAGAAAAACTCAATGTTATGAAAATCTCCTTATTAGCCTCTATTTCTGTGCCGAACTTCATCAAAATTGGTTCAGTGATTTAGGTGACAAACTCACGAAAGCACTAAAATATAAGTATAAAGTTAGGATATCTTTGTCAAAAAAATGGTAGTAAATATTAAAATCATTATCTTTATCTAGGTAATCCGGATCGAATACAATGAAGGAAAATAATTACTTCATTTATCAATTCCTGCGCACGTTTGCACAGCGCTTCATAATATTTGCGGACCACAAACTCTACGTGATAGGAACGGATTGATACCTATTTGATTGATAATGCAAAATGTAATTATTTAACTAATACATTGGTCGACGGTCGATGACGGTCGTCGCTTCTAAATTCTCTACAAAATCTTCTCTTGATATTAGAATGTGAAACTCCAAATGGTGGAGTCCACCAACGAATCTACGATTAATCCAGACTTAATGTCCGACCTATGTTAATGGGGCTATGGTTATTTTGCTCACCCCTTTTCCTAGTGCGAACCTCTCGTCTTTTCGTCCGATTTTCATCCAATAGGGAATTGGCTAGTATCACACCATTAGTTAATTTATTTTTGATAGCTACAGGGATTAGACTAACTGACATCTTGCTAGATTAGCACCGTCTAGTGTTGGGAAAAACAATAGCCCCCATTAGACATACCACAGACGTACATACTTCACATAATAACAATAACAATCATTCAAGTCCTCTTTTAAACCTCTTAGAGAATGTTAAAAGAAATTCCTTGTCCTTTCACCACTTAGTTATAAGAAATAATGCTTATAGGTAACAAAGTGACGTCCAACAAAAACAATATATTTTCTATTTATAGTAAACTGGAGTAGTCGATAGTCGATAATGTCGTCACGGTCGACACTTGAAAACCACGTTACCGCCAGTCCTCAGTTGTTATGCAAAGCAAGTGATTGAGACAAACAGACAGCTTTATCATTATATAATAATACAGTTATGTATAATAATTAAATGTTATCATTGTTTTGCTATTGTTTATTGAAGCTACAATAAAGTAGTCGCAATCAGGACACTAGATAGTTACTTACGGGCTAATTACGAGATTCGGACTAGGAACTAGAGTTGAGATAAGTTTTAAAGAGATTCATTTAATCATAAGTAAGACGTTGATAGTACTTCAACTTTATATAATAATTTATATAATACCAGCTTTTACCCGCGGCTTCACTTACGTCACAAAAGGATAAAAAGTAGCCTATGTGACATATATACTAATACACACAGCGCCATCTATACCAATACTTTTGTTTTCCCTCGGGAATATAAATTTTTTCCGGGATAAAAAGTACTCTATTATTTAATCCGGACTTCTAACTTTACGTCTGCAAAAATTCAAAGCAATCGGTTTAGTAGTTACGGCGTGAAAGTGGAACAAACAAACAAACTCACTTTCCAATTTATAATATTAGTAAGGATTACGTAGATAACTAAAATTTAATTGAAATTATGAAGTTGCTGAAATGGCAGTGGGCCGGTTACATTGTCGAAAAACCGATGACCGTTGGGGCAGACGTGTTCTGGAGTGGCGAGAGCTTCTATGCAAACGTAGGAAACGATGAGCAAAGAAATGTTGATGCATTTCCTTGCTTTTTCTAACCATAAAACGTTGCGACGTGCAGGAGAAGGAATGTGGTGGTTTTTAGTCAGTAAGAGTCTGACGCTCCCTCCCGCCTCACACTGGCGGGAGCAGAAATTCGATGATTTTCTTGACACCTTTATTGTTTTTCATATTGTATTTACGCTGCATCGTGCCTGGTGCTGAATAAATGTTTATTCTTTCTTTCTTTTTCCCTTCGATTTTACCCAATAACCATAAAGATATGCAACTGCGTATTACTTAATTTAAATTGCTACGCCGTACTCCGGGAATGAAGAGATTCTCGTGTCTCATAAACAAAAACAGGAAGTTTAATTCGGTTAGAAACAAAATACAAAAATAAGCCGCAATATTATGCATGTCATACTGTTAGACAAAACGGTACACCTTTACTAAAGGCTGATCGGATATCCGAAGTGCAGACAACAATTCAATATGGCGAAGGCATCACCTTCATTAGAATTTCCCGAGATGTTCGAAACATTACGTGCATTACCATACAATAAGACAACAGATTACAATCTTCAGCAACATGCAGTTATGAAATTTTATTAATGTCTGTCTGTATGTGTGATACTGTGTAACTTCCGTGTATTGATTGGATATTAATTCAAACATGTTGATTACATTCAGTATTCCGTCGTGGTATGAATGATGTATTGGAATAAAATTAGTTGGTAGTAACTATTGGTGGTTTGATCAGAATTAATACGTTCCTGTAACAAAGTAACAGTCTTTCTCAATTGTTCCTGAAAATGCGCAGACGCATCGTCGTAGATAATCATGTCATCGCTGCCTCATATTACCTACAACTTCAGGGCAGCCTGAACATGACTCGACTCTTACTGATAATAGCGGTTTTAGGGTACGGCGAGGCTGGGCAACCTCCCAGGAGCGCCGTGCCACAGGTCGCACGCCGCAGCGCCGTTTTCTAGTTCTATATTATTTCCCACTTTCTCTTGAACGCTACATTAATTTCAATTTCAGTGGGGGAAAAGTATAACATTTTATTAGGTTTTTAATGGTTCTTTCACTGTACGTCTATTGAGTTTTTCGTATGTAATTGAATTTTGCAGTTAGGAGGCGCCGAAAAAATCTCGCCCAAAACGCTAGTAGTGTTAAAACCGGCACTACTAACTAAAAAGCAACCTGTTGCAACTCCTGCCCGACCCGAGGCCGTGGTAACAACCGGCTGCAACCCCAGTACCTAAATACCACAGCTGGCTTGACACACAACTAGACTTGCGATTCTTAAAAACGCCGTAAATCTCAATTTCACTGTGAACTGCGGCCTTGTATGGAGAATATGAAATAATCTTGAATGTAGAATGGAAGGGACCAAGTTAATTTACATATTATGCGTGATGAATTAGCATTGCCATTCATCGGGTTTCGTGTGGTCCTCCGAGCGACAACAATAACCAATGCGCCCCATTAATTCTTCGAGGCATTTCATTCAAATTCATTGGACTTGTAAGTGTAGTCCATGGGATTTAGAGTTAAGTAGCCATTAGGATTAATTTCATTCTCTCACCCCCTATTACATGGGACTCATAACATAAATAGTGAAAAGTGGGTGTTACATTGTACAGTGGCATAATGTGCACCTCTGCCTACCCCTTCGGGATAAAAGGCGTGATGTTATGTTATGTTATGTAGGATTAATTTCGAGTATTTATTTTTTATTACAGGCTTTAGGATAAAACTGCTGACTTTTGGTAGTTCTGAAGTACTTACGTACATATGTAACAGTAGAATATACTCAGTTTGAATGTGAAAGAAAGAGTCTTCATGCAATTACTCTCGTCGAAGTACTTTCCACAGAAGATCGTGTGGTATATCATAAATATCTTACTTTTGATACACAGCTAGTAATCTTAATAATGAGAAAATATCGGTATCCACACTTCTTAATCGTATAAAACTCTCTTAAATAATTGGCCGACTTATTATTTCTTCAAAAAAGGCCTCACTAGATATGTGTACTTGCATGACTGCCCACCATTACTTTATCTGTTAATGAGAGCTCATCAAAATAACGCACAGTCAGACACTACAATAACTGGAGAAACTTAATTTAGGGAAACTACCTCCATAGTTATGAGTTAGTACATCCGTTTATGCCTTACGAGACTAATTGGAAGAAAGGAAATTAATAATTTTATTGGGGAATATTTTCTAAAATAGAAATGATGCTAGCATTAGCTGAAGTTAAATACAGACTACTGAGCCTATAACTTTTATAATTAGTTCTTTAGAACTGTTTTAACATTCAATGATAGATTACATAGTAACTGAGAAGATAGACTCAATTTGATAGCTAATCTACCGTCCCTCTAATTAATAGAATAGACCTAAGCAACAACTGACAACAAATTCCTAAACATCAAATATGAATGTCAAACATGTCGAAACGTGTTTGTTTGTGTGATTATCACATGGACCCCGTAATGATCACCAATCACTTGGCATCCGCTGTCGTGTGTCACTAGTGTCAGTGTCATAATTATCACGTCATAACTCGGAGCTCTATTATCGCTATGCTAAGGATGACACTACATGCAGGAGGGGAGCGGCACCTAACTTAACTACATGTTATATTAACTACTTTGACTCAGAAGGCCAGTTCAGAACACAAAATCTTCTGGGCTTGTTGGGTTTAGATGGAATTTACATCCCCCTCAAAAAAATTACATCACGGACCACTACGTCTCATGACTCCTTCCTTCTTGTGTTACCACTACAAAACTTCAGTTTAATTTTCCCTGAATCATTTTTGTCCGTCGGCTAAGCAAAATGAAAATCTGTTCAGTAGTTTTTATGTTTATCTCATTCACCTTTACACAGACAGATAGACCAGGTGCATTTTATCTATACGCATATAACTATAAGTACTATATAGGTATGTATAGTGTACGTGATATTTTGTGTTCGTCATTGTCAGAGGAGGATGTACAGAGGTAGGTAGGTAGGTTTGGAATAACTGCGAAAATAAAATTCCGATCTTTCGCATTCCCCTACCAAAATCCTGTCTCAATACTCCTCTGTATCCTCACGAAGGAAACAACCCTTTATGTGTAATACTAATGCCAAGTTATAGCGTAGCTTGTGAAACGCATAGTCTACTTGTAGACTAAACGTCTTCAGTTTCAGTCAGTCACACGTTACTCAATCACCAATAACGTAGTATAAGACAAAGCACACAACATATAAAGAAGTGCAGTTTTAAGGAGAACTGCCTTCTGTATCAGGCCCTTGGTCCTTCCACCTAACGCCAGCCTCTTGAGATGAATGTCGAGGCTTTTAAGGATTAACCCATTGGCCGAGACGACTATCGGCATTCGGCACAATGGTAGCCAATGTATAAGTACGTAAGTACCTACTGATATTATTGAACCATCTTGTTTTCTTGTCCTAACTACTCTACGTCAGCATACCAGTAAACAGTTAGTATTTAGAGTAGAAGTACTTACCTATTTACGCCTGAATACTAATGAAAGGCTACTCAATTTTAAGTCTGTACTCCGTGCCATCTCTGTCATTTTACAGGCTCTGTAGTGACAGAACTATACTTAAGCGCGACTGAAATATGATTAACGTTTGACGATTTCGACATTAAAGTATTAATTAAATAAATCAGAGAAGTCACGAAGTGTAGACTAACGACCGGATCGATCTACGTTTTTGACAGAAGCTTTATAATACAAGTAATGTCAAAAATGTATTTTATTATAAGATTTTGTACTAGATTGGTTATGAATTTTAACCGTGAAAGACTCAAGTGTATTACAAATTACAACTCCTATGAGTACCTACTAATAAGTAGTGTGTAACTGTCAGTTACGAAGACGCCGCGAGCTGCCCGCTGCCCCCACTAATCACAACGCTCGGATAACTGGCCCAGATACAGACACACAATGAACCCTATATTTACATTGTGACACAGAAGTCTAGGTTTACGCGAAACTAGATTATACACTTGTATGTGGAATTATACATAGATAATATTATGAGTGTTTGTTCAGTAAATATTATGATACAGCAACCTATTTCCTTTTTGGATATGCGATAATACGGTAACATGGTGACTGGTTGGTGACACAATACACGTATTTAGTTTGTTAGTTCATAATAATAAATGCGTCAGTGAAATTTTGTTCAATAAATACCCATTAGGATAAATATTATGGATTCATTTTCAAATTCAAAATTATAGATATATTTGTTACTCATTATTATACGCAAGCTGCGATTGATTCATGGGTAGGTAGGTATATAATCAATTATGCACTTAATTCCAGACTCATAAAAACTATATCTAAATAGACACAAGTATATATAATAAATACAACGCAGTTAGGTAGTTTATCCATTACAGAGTTCGAATTAAAGACCTAAAGATGTAGGTACAACCGTGCATGCGGATTTAAAAAACAGATCACTAATAAATTTTCACTTTAACTTTACACTTCTGTCGCGGAGAACCTAAAGGGGTTACTGGGGCTCCGGCTCGACGTGCAGGAGTAGGAACGGGGTGGTTTTTAGTCAGCAAGAGTCTGACACTTCCTCCCTCCTCACCCAGGCGGGAGCAGTCATTCGATGATTTTCCCCCCTTAAAAAAAACTTTACACTTCTGACATAAAAACATAGTACTTTAATTAGTATTATGAGAGATACTATCAACAGTTGTTCGTTGATACTTAAGTATATTGTAGTCTATCTTTATATCAATAATATGGGTCAGTATGACCCATATACTGACCTCCGGTCTTTGAAACTGGCTAATAAATAGCACCATCTGTACATTTAAATTGATTAATAATATACTGTTAAATAATTTGATATAAGTTTCGAAAAAACAAATGACTCGATCGTCTGTCGCGGAAACTCATGACTATGAGTCCCTAGCGTGGCTTAAAACTAGTCGGGTTACCTCAACAAACGGCGAGTACCAAAGTCGTAACACATAATGAATTTAGTACACCAGGGTTTTTATAGAACTAAATGTGGCTGACTAAGAAATAGTTGTTATATTTACCTAAATCATGACATCAAAGTCAAAGTCAAAGATCTTTATTGTGAGACAGTGGTTACAAAAGTTGTTCTAAAGGTTGTTGTGTTCTGGCACTGCTCCACCATGTTAGGCATACAATAGTTTGTGACAAATGTATAAATTGCAGTAACTGTACATTATAATATTAAATGCTGATTGAATAAAGAAACTTGTATTAATTTCATTTTGCATCAAAACATAAAATGGCCTTTCAACTATTAACCGTCTGTCAAAAATTCATGCAATTGTATAATATGGTCTATTTACCAGGAAGTCAAACAATTTTTTTCTTAAAATAGTCTACGTCGATAATACTATATTTAAGAAAATATAAAAAGAAAATATAGATATAGCATGGCTAGTTCAACCGCTATGTGAAACAAATAAATCGGCAAAAGGTCACAACTATTTTTATATAGAACACATAGTTGGTACACCCACGCGGAAGTAACGATTCTCGTTATAATGACCAGCCAAAATATACGCGGTTTGATTCCTTTCTTTTCACATAGGTAATGTTTATTGACATCACTATAGTTCATAACATAATTTTAATATGCATTTTTTTTATGGCATAAGCCGGTAAACGAGCATAGACGCCTGGAACACCAGAGGCGTTACAAGTGTGTAACCGGCCTTAAGGGGATTAGGAGTTTGAGGATCGTTGGGGAGTCAGGGATTGGGGAGATTAGGGAAGAGGAGGGCAATTGGGCCTCCGGTAACCTCACTCACACGACGAAACACAACGCAAGCGTTGCTTCACGTCGGTGTTCTGTGAGGCCGTGGTATCACTCCAGTCGAGCCGGCCCATTCGTGCCGAAGCATGGCTCTCCCACACTTAAAATGCATAGTTTGAGACGACCATATTGTAGGACTGAGGACACAAAGGAAGAGGTCGTGTTAGATTAACGATATTTTTAGTAAAGTTCAATGCAATATTGTATTATGCCAAAAGTTTATTAAAATGGGATTCTGTTTTTGCTCCTTTGCTATCGTGCGTGATACCATTTATGTGAATGCAATTAAGACCAATTAATTCAAATATCAATGATAGGTAGCTATGTACCGGCCTTCGACATAACCTAGATCGGAACATAATTTGAGCCATAAAAGTCATATTATGTAAATAAATTGACATGAGAGTAATTAATTTAAATAAGTTCTAAATAAACACAACTTTGTGACGAAATGAGGTAAACATGTATATACGATTAATACGTATGAAAATAGGCGGATAATCAAGAAATCAACATCAGTAAGTAACTCGTCAGCTCTTATCCATTCTTCAATTCTTTATCCTCCTAATAATTCCCATTCTTTCTGTAAAATTGACCATTATTTTATGATTCTTCGTTACATCTATGGCTATTCATCCATTGGCCCGTACTAGTTAGTTAGGCATTTTCTTCTATTATTGTAGATATGTAGTCTACACTGATATTAAAATGTTCAGTATGTTCGTAAGCCATAGATTTTTCCATTACATTCCCAGTAGTAAAGCACGGAGGTATAAAAAACTCTTCATCTACGTCGACGAAAAGCAATGTTCAATGTTCTCGTATCGGTCCAGCGCACATCGAACGCTTATTTTATAACTGCAAACATTATTCTACGTAGAATCTAAATGTAGTTTATTTTCAAATATTTCTTACGTATCCACAGCGAGCCGCGGCTCTGCTACTGACTTACCACACACACTTCTCTATTCGTTAGTTTAATTTTTCCAGTTTATCGTTAGCCATGTATTTCTTAGGATTGATACAAATAGTGCATTTGATTGTCGATTTATTATTGGTATCGTCATACATCACATCTTCTTCTTCATAGGCAACGGATAGACAATATTTTTGAAATATTTCGAGCAATACATTATCTGTTTCCTCTTGGTGTACATTCATCATGGCAATAACTTTGAAAATAAACATTGTTCCTTTGTGAACCTCGTCCATCATTTAGCTCACCTGCTCTAGTTATCCTTGGAAACTGATCAACATCCATACTTGTAAGTTGTGTGCGTCACGAAACTCCTTCCTGTTCCAGACTACTTCCGACTTGTTTGTTTACATTGAAATAACCTAGTCTAGTTTTCATCAATCTAAGTGTTCTGCCAAATTCATACCAGATTATAATTTTTGAGCACTGCTTCGTTGCTACAAACCATCCAAGACTTATGAGGTACTCTTTATGCCGATCACGAACATTAGCATCCATGAAATTGATCACATTAACAGCATTAGTAGCATGTTTAAGGTCCATAGCCAAAGGCTGAGTAATATAATGTTGATGCTGGTTTAATTCTGGCGTAATGTAACTGCCGGGCATACCTTGTATCGGAACCAATCGATGTTTAATGCTGAAAATACCTTCCACTTGTGCCGTAGCAGCCACCACGAGCGTCCAGCTGTCTACGTCTCTGCGTCATACAGTTTCACAATCACGATTTAAATAGTATTCACGGAACCCAAATGTGTATTGTTAGTGTATTAATATTCAATGTTGGCCATTGCTATCCGAATATATCCGATTGTTTGTTTTACAAGATTCTTCAGAATCCTTTTTGTTTTCCTCCCTGTCGGTAAGAATTACCAGAAATGTGAGTGTAGCGAACCTTCGATGTAAAAGCTCTAGTTGGCGTAGATCTAGATTCGAAGTTAGTAAATGTATGTGATAAGTGCGCGCCAGTAATTGTGTTGGCTGCGATAAAATCTAAACCTCTGTCAATAACATTGACGCTATCTCTTCGAACTTCGATAACAAAGTAGTGTTTGTCATCAATGCAGAGCACTGCATCTCAACCAAAGAATCGCGCAAAACTTACAATTCAAGACAAAACAGAAGCCAAACAATGCGCCAACACATTTCCGTAACTAAAGAGAGCACAATTACATTCAGACATACAATTAAAACAAAAACAATACAAATTGACTAATTTATCTCGTACGACAATAATAAATTAGGCGAAACTCGAAAAGTCTAGACTGTATTGACTCATAAGTAATGGTTTTCTACCTTTTTCAAAACCCGCAGTGAGCCACACCTACCGATATGAGTCAACTTAAATAATAAGAGATACATTTAAGTGATTCAGTCAGGAAATGACTCAGCATGTGTGTAGATTTGAAAGTCTTAGAGTTCTGGACATTTTTGTATGCACAAGTAATTGATGATCATGAGTGCTTTATGTAGACAAAACTTGTAACATGTGTTTAAGCTGTAAAATATGCAGATAGTTATACCGTGTGCAATTATAACACTGATGATTAAAACATATTGCACAAGCCGTTTAGTCTGAGAAATTTCTAGAATACTTAGTATCATCTTTTAATGATTGTTTTGTTTGGTGACTAAACATTCTTGTTGGCTAGCTTTACCTACTTCTTGTTCTTTACTGTAGGTACTTTTTTATCTCTCTAACTCACGTTTCCAGTTAACTTTGATATGCACATTAATCATCGCATATAATAACAATTTCCAGTGTTACCGTAGACCTTATCAAGTAACTCAAGTAGTCTATCAACAACCGCCTTCGAGCCTTAATCAAGGGATTGTAGGTGGGTTTCGATATCCTCTACATCCGGGAAAATAATTGAAAATGTATCAATCACTAATTATATCGATGATTAACCGTTTCCGTCGGAACTGTTAAGTGTTTATTACGTTTACGCTGAATCATGATTAGATTAATTCGTCTGACGAACTGGGTAAAAGTAGTTTTACATAATACTCGTTGAAGTGACACAAACCAAATTGTATTGTCAACCATACGATGTCGTATAAATTATTTTATGAATAATAAATAATATTGTGACGTAATTTTTATTAACAGTTGTTAATTTTTCTTAACCCTCTGCAACTGACGTGGTTAAATTGTTACAATTCAACTGAGGTGTATATTATACCACACACCATTTCAACAGCAAATATTTTTGTAGAATTAAAGTATAGCGAGCACTATACAGTAAGGTACTCGCAGCAGTGATGCTCGTATTTGAAAAATGACGGTATAACACGTGATTTTGTATTTCGCGGTGTCTGTGGGACTACACGTCAGCCGCAGACGGTTAATTCGTCGAGTACCGGTTTTGTAGACACAATTATAGAACAATAGGTTGCGGTCACTGGTGACCGCTTGGTGTTTGACAGTTTAAGTTGATCTAAATTTCAACGATTTGTGGGTACTTAAGGTTCTGACGTGTCGTGGTGGCCCGGAGGTTAGGGACGCCCAATTCTCATGCTTGTGGGTGCAGGTTCGAAATCTACCAATGGCAAGTACCAATGTGACTTCCGTGACAAACGGTGAAGGAGACCTGGGCTTATAATTTCTAATTATAAGTTTGAAATCGCCAACCCGTATTGAGCAAGCGTGGTGATTAACGCTCAAATTTTCGTGTGAGAAGAAGCTTCGCTCAGCAGTGGGCAGTTATAGATGTGATGTGATGTGAAAGTTCTGACATGAAGAAGTTGAATGTTATTTTCTTTCAATTTTAATATGAATTTGTATGTAGTTATATGATATTGGTATTTTATAATAAATTAATTAATTACCTACTGTCATTGGTGCACCCGTTGTTATATATAAATAAATAAATAAGTATTTTTTATATTTCTCAAAAACAGTCCATCAACAGTCAGTCTTAGTAAAATAGCTTATCTGTTTAGGCTCCACCTTCTTCTTCTCCAACTCTAATGTTATCTTCTGATTTATTGACTTACTGAGACAGTTCTTCGTGTCCCTTAGACACACCGGCTTTCATTGCTTTCTTGTGTTTGATCTAGCTTCCAGGGGTTGCAATCGTTGGGGTAATTTTTGCAGGCTTGTCCCTCATATGTCTTTCCAAATAATCTGTTTATTGTGTCATACACATTCTCAGTTTACGTCGTTAGTGTTGACAAGGTAAATTATAGGTCATTTTATTCACTAAAAATATACAAATATAGGTACGTACATGGTGTAATATAGGTAGTTTGGTATCTATTATTATATAATGATATGGGTAAATATTATGAATAACAACATTTACTGCAGATAAAATTAATCCCAACGAGTTTGTGCATAATTATTTAAATTTAAATAAGGAAAATATTAGAAAAAATAAATAACTTCTTTTCTAACTAGGTAGCAACTTGAATATCCAAAACTTGTAAATATGTGGTACCAAAAGTGGTTTGCACAATGCACATAACGGATGTCTTGCACATTTCGCCTTTATATGTTAATTTAGTCACATTGCTTATCGAATATACCTCTATATAAATTAATAAACTCGTGCACTGAAGTTAACTACGCTTTATGGTAACTTACTATAAGTAATAATAAGGTAGTCACAAAAAAAATTCTTTTAAAAGTACTTTTGTCAACCTTTTCCTTCATTAGCACAATTTTCATTAGATTTTGGACTTAATCATGTCGAACCAAAGTGAATACGTTAAAGTTTAACGTATAGTTTTTAACTCTAAAAGGCACTGGTGAGCCGGTGACCGACGACGTTAGCGAAGACTTTACCATAAAAAAATCTTTTAGCAGTTAAAATCATACAAATGTAATAAAGTCAGTTAGGGGTAGTTAGCTGGTGGTATCCATAGCAAAAAATTCAAGGCCTAATCCATATCTTAGTCAATGTAATAGGTCTTCAAATAGGCAGTTTGTCCACTGAGCTATAGTTTACACTGTGCCCACAAACTGGCCGGGGGAGTACCTTCGTAATTATTTGGAGAAATAATGAGCTCGCTGCGGACATAGGGAAATGTATGGTGATTGGGAAGATTCTAAGTATCCAAATGTTCAATAGTTGTTGTTTGAACTTTATTCGGATTATATTCTATACCTCATATAACATAATAACATCATCACGCCTTTAATCCCCGAAGGGGTAGACAGAGGTGTACATTATGCCATTGTACAATGTAACACTCACTTTTCACTATTTATGTTATGAGTCCCATGTAATAGGGGTGATATACCGGGCACAATTCCAGACTCCGTGCTACTACTGGGAATTTTTTGAAAAACCCAGTAATACTTTTGCTCGACCCGGGAATCGAACGCGAGACCCCTTGCCCGGCAGTCGCACTTGCAACCACTCGGCCAATGAGGCAGGATTATATTCTGCATTGACAATAATGAAAGCTTTGACCTTATTGGTTTTTTCTTGCTTGATCTATTAGAGGTATATACGTTTCTTGTACGTTTTTCTGCAGAAGAATCTAAACTTTTTTTAAGGGGGGGAAATCATGGAATGACTTCTCCCGCCGGGTGTGGTGAGGTGAGAGGGAGTGTCAGACTCTTACTGACTAAACACCACCCCGTTCCTACTCCTGCACTTCGAGCCTGAGCCCCGGTAACGTTTTACGTTCACCGCGGAAGAATCTACACTTAGGCGCAACAAAACATAACATCACGCCTCTTATCCCCGAAGGGGTAGGCAGAGGTGCACATTTTGCTACTTAGGCTCAACAAATAGGTGCATTAAGTAACAGACGCGACGGGCAAACATTTTCAAATTTAGGTACTTGTATAATTATCTAAAGGGCGACTGCCTCGTTGGCCGAGTGGTCGCAAGGGCGACTGCCGGGCAAGGGATCTCGGGTTCGATTCCTGGGTCGGCCAAAGTACTACTAGGTATTTTATAAATTCTCAGTAGTAGCATGGAGTCTGGAATTGTGCCCGGTAGCTATATGGCAATAAGCTCACCCCCTATTACATGGGACTCATAATATATATAAATAGTGAAAAGTTGGTGTCACATTGTACAGTGACATAAAGTATACCTCTGCCTACCCCCTTGGGGATAAAAGGCATGATGTTATATTATGTTATCTAAAGGGCCTTTGTCTTTGTGGCATTTATCAGCATTCAGAGTTTCAGACTCCAAAGACAACTGCCGATTCTGATATCTAAGTTCTCAAAAAACACAACCTAAGAATCAAACCGAGGGTCACATGACGAAGCCCACCAATGAAACACGCCAGTTCATAGAAGCTAGAATATAAATATCTTGTACCTACATACAGATAGTATCAGCTGGTACATTTTTAAATATTTCCATAGTACCGAATACCGGCAGTGGTAAACAAAATGATTGGTTTTAAATAGATGTAGCCTATCTATAGGAGGCGCACATTAATCGGTGGTCGACTCGAGGTCGATGCCATATTTTTGTGGAAATGTGCTCTTTCCATACATCACGGTGTAAGGCCGCGTCCTGCTTATTTGTTTACAAGATACGCGTGACATTGACTCGCCTTTTTGTTGTTGGTAACAGGAAAATTGTGGTTTTATTAATCTTAAAGTTCGGTACAATCTGTCTAGGTAGTAATGTTATAAAGCTCAATAGTATGTTTAGCTTGCATACGAGCTTATATACAGAGTCAACTTTCCAACCAAGATAACTGTAAATTATATTACGTGATATAATTAAGCTGACTGTGTTAAGATATGTACTTACAATTGAAAACAGGTGTGTTTTTCCTGCAAAACAACCGATTTCCACAAGTCCATATCAACAAAGCACGTTTACTGGTAAAGGCTTGTTCCCTTTATCAGTGTAAGCCGAGAAGCGCCACCGTCAGGAAGATTAACTAATTAACACATCAAACAATCGACGTGTTATCAAATTAGTGACGTCATCTGCAGCCAGTTTTGGCGCGCACACCGCGGCTAGTGACGCCCCCGTATCGATTGAAGCTCTTAGTAAATTAGTGATGTGTGCAAACATCGAGCACTCGATGAAATTAGATTGACATCTGTCATTAACCCGCGGTATTTGATTATTTCCAGTAGGTACGTGTTTATACGATGTAGTAAGTCTGTTATCACGACACAAATATTGCTTGTCATTATAAATTACTATACTAAATCTCTATAGTTGCGTTGTTTTGTCAAAGTTCCAACTTTCCTAGTATTTGCCCACTCGTTTTCCCTATCGTCTTAACTGACTTTGACGGCCCCTATAAAGAACATCTTAGAAATCATTGCGATTAATGATGCGTTAAACGTCGGCTGTTTTCAACTAAACCGATCATTAAATATGGGGATGTTCTTGGACAGTTCTCTCTCTTGGACAAAGCAGTTGGAGATGGTCAGTCGCAGGTTATTTGCTTCGGCGGGTTCCCTCAGACGGTTTCGTAATTTCTTGCCCTATGCTACCAAAATTACACTTGCTCAATCCCTTCTTCTGCCTATTCTAGACTATGCTGATGTCAGCTATCTTGATCTGTCACAGGAACAATTGGACAAGCTTGAGCGACTTCAAAATCTTTCCATCAGGTTCGTATTTGGTCTTCGTAGATATGATCATGTCACAGAATTCCGTAATAAGCTCAAATGGCTTCCTATTCGATTTCGCCGGAACTCTCATATTCTTTCTTTACTGTACAATATTCTTTTCAATCCTTCTACCCCATTTTACTTAAAAGAGCGTTTTCAGTTTCTCGGTGACACACATTCGAGGTCTCTGAGATCGTCGGAGAATCTTAAATTAAGTATACCTATACATTCCTCTTCCTTCTTCGATAAATCTTATACGGTTCAAGCGGCTCGATTGTGGAATGAATTGCCTATCGAGGTGAGGCGTGCCCGGACTTTGCGTCAGTTTAAACACCTTGTGAAGGAGCACTTTCTCACACTATAAGCTTCTGTTTCTCCTTTCATTAATTGTACATACATACGCATACAAATACACACACACACACACACACACACACACACACATAGCTTATTGTATTTTTGTATATTATTTATGTATTTCTTTTTATATGTTGCTAGTATATTATATCTATTGTAGGTTGTATTGTAGGCTTTTTTATTTTGTCTTTTTTTTTTATTTTATTGTACACGTAACTACCCCTTATCTGGTTTCTTACAAATATTTCCATCCAAAGGTTGTCTGGAAGAAATCACCATTGTGTGATAAGACCGCCCATTGTACGCATATTTACTTGAATTGGGTTTAAAGAATTTTTTTTTTAATTGTTTGTTTTACTACACAAATGTGTACAATAAAGCATATATAAATAAATAAATAGAGCTACAATTGAAGAGATATTATTTTACTCATGTCCCGGGACCATACTCAACGATTGCTGAAGTGCCACGGTCGACTTCTAGAGGACTTCCATGAACGCCTTCTGCCCCAACTAGGGGACGCAGGACATTAAGTCGGCTAAGTCATAATGTGCGAAACTGCGATCTTAATTGCATTCTGTCGCCGTACATGTGCAACAAACTCATAAAACTTAATGAGGCACACAAACAACAATAAATAATTATCTTGTATTTAATAATGTAACAGAAAATGACACAAAGCAATTCGCACTATGAATCGATTTAATTAATGAATCGTAAAAATTTCAAGATGACGTTATAAGACGATATGATTTACGCGGCATTGTCAGATCAACGCATGTTGTGCGTCAATAAACAACTGCTTCCCAGTAACATGAACGATTCAAAATGAAAAAGCATTATTTTCGTGGATTAGACGCGAGTTTCCGAATTTAAAATTAGTTTTTGTATCCTCGTTCCTGAAATAATGCCATTGATCCGATACTTTTGGCTGTGAATAATTGAATTACTGGAGCGATAGCGTCATGATATTTATGACCATTGAAATGTCTAATTTCAATGGTCATAAATATCATGAACTAAGTAGGTAAATGGGTAACACTCAATAAATCTCATGTCACAGTACTTCCAATAAAGAAGACAGAAATAAAGCTGCATAACTTTAATTTGACGTTTACGAACGACGGAAAACAATAACTGTTTAGGAGAGTTGTAAAACTTTCAGTTAACAACGCGCACAAAGTGAGACACTACGAATTAACGCAGTTGTAATAGCGCCAGCCTAAATTGACATTTCCTAGTGGCGCCACTTGTCTCGTGTTTTCTGCCAAAAGTACCACTAAGCCTTCATCGAAAGTTAGTTCTGCAACCCGTCGTAGGCCTAGTTATGGTGGGCGTTCTATATAACCTAGTGTTATTATGAAATCCAAATAGTTCCCCACACGAGTGGTTAGCTGGCGGGCGCCAGCGACGCACGTAAATGGTTGCAAACGGTATTATGTCTGTAGACTAAAATAAGAATGTGATCATTACCAGCCGGATCTGTTCGAGCCGAGCATTCGGTTGTCTTTACCGATATTGTTACAATCATTATTAATATTTTCTCATTCTTACCGGCTAACGAAAGAACTGGCAAACATATTCATTTTAAAATTGCTATCGTATGCATTCAGAAAACCCGAGCGTATGGCGCGTCGCGTTCCGCGCGCGCCTCAAAGAGCCATCAAACCACCACAGATGGGGCCCAATACGGCCGATGCCGATTCGGAGTCGCGGAGAACCTAACGGCTCCGACTCGACGTGCAGGAGAAGGAACGGGGTGGTTTTTAGTCAGTAAGAGTCTGACACTCCCTTCCGCCTCACCCAGGCGGGAGCAGTCATTCAATGATTTTCCACCCTTAAAAAAAAAATGCATTCAGAAAACTAGAAAATCTGTCTGTGATTCGAGTAACGTTCATTATTTCCACTTAATATCTTTTAATTCAACCCTAACGTTGACTAGATCTCATTACAAACCCCTTTCTTACATGAACGATCACAACATTATTTAAAACATCATTACTCTTCATCTCAATGCACTAATGAATTGATTAACGAAACCCGTATGATCGGTTCTTTCTCAGAACATAGTCTTAATAAGGATGAGAAGTCATCAGCTAGCCGCCACTTAACAGGGCAGCGGTCATTACCGGCCATAATAATAATTACAGCTGTTTGTATTCACATCGGTACTGAGGGACGATGGGTGACCATTGCAACGTAAACAAAAGAAGCCTTGTGTTCGTTACCGTCGCCAAATGACATGGTCTTAGCTTAATGAGGTATGATATTGGTCTTCTAGATCGAATAATGTTGAGGAAATTAATCTGAATTGAAGATACCAACTACCAAAACTATGTAGAGTATCCGATTTGATCCCACAATCCCAATTATACGGGACATATTGTAAGCCTCAACTGCTGTAAAACAGTTGCAGATGTAGTGTTCCAAATAAAACATGTTCATTGTTAACAGTTTTTTTGCTGTCCACCCACAGCTAACTAGTACAGACGCTGTAGATTGGCGGGCAATAAAAATTCAAAATCATAAGAAGAACGTGGCCATGTGTACGTTATCGGTGGCCAGTGTAGTAAGTAGTTTTTACCAAGGAGTCTGAAAAAAAAGGTTATAAAGAAAAACTGATTACTGATCAAGCATTAGTGGAAACTTGGAAATAGTCATCTTTTTTTTTTTTTTTTTTTATATTTGATGGGGCGACGTTTGACCACTATCTCGCCTGGTGGTAAGCGATGATGCGGTCTACGATGTAGCACGTCGTCCCATAAGCAACCTATTCACTCGGGCCTTGAAGACTCCCAGGTTGTACCCTTCAGGAAATACAGATTCTGGCAAAGAATTCCACTCTTTAACAGTACGCACAAGGAAGCTTGAAGCGAAGCGCTTCGTGCGTGTGGGCGGAACATCTACCATGAATCGGTGACGCTTCGCCGATTGTCTTGTGGTACGATGATGGAAAGGACTAGGGGGAATCAAGTTGTGTAATTCCCCTGCACACTCACCGAAGTGTATCCGGTAGAAAACCGAAAGGCTTGCAACCTTACGCCTGTGCTCGAGGCTTTGAAGCCGAGCCTTCACAAGCGCATCATCGTCGATGAGCCTCTTGGCACGCCTCTCAATGTGCTCTAACGCGTCCAGCTGATATTTTGCCGAGCCGTCCCAAAGATGAGAGCAGTACTCCATACAGGACCGAACCTGTGCCTGGTACAGGCTCAGCAATTGTTTCGGCGTGAAGTACCGTCTCACCCTCCATAGGATACCCAACTTCCTACCAGCCAGTTGCGCTTTTGACTCTATATAAGAGCCAAAGTTGAGTGTGGGCGTCAGAGTTACACCAAGAAGCTCAAGATGATCGGTCATCGGTACGGACACATTCCGGAAAGTAGGAGTCAGCGGAAATTGACTCTGTTTGGCGGAGAATAGACACGCCTGGGTTTTGCTAGCGTTGAACCTAACCAAGTTGGCGTCACCCCAGTCGGAGACCGCCTTCAAGGTCGAGTTCAAACGATCGACCATGGATTAAAGACTGGATCTGTGTTCCGCTAGTCCGCGCACTGGACACATACCGGGCTTAAGCAGGTCGTTAATGTGCAGCAAAAAGAGCGTCGCTGAAAGTACTGACCCCTGAGGGACGCCGGCATTAATACCGAATTGGTCAGACGAGCAGCCATCGATGACTACTCGTATTGACCGATCCCTCAGAAAGTCTGCTATCCATCTGCACAGACCAGTAGGAAGTCCATATGCAGGAAGCTTGCCGATTAGACTGTCGTGCCAAACCCTGTCAAAGGCCTTCGAGACATCGAGGGAGACTGCTAATGCCTCCCCGTGCCCCTCTATGGCCTCGCTCCATATGTGAGTGGCATACGCAAGAAGGTCCCCAGTCGATCGGTTACGTCGAAACCCGTATTGCCGATCGCTGAGGAGATCGTTACCTTCAAGGTATGCCAGGATATATCTGAATGGAAAATTCGTGTTATTGTAACGGAACTGCTTTCTGCAGCTTTCAAATGATATTATTTTAATGGTGTCAGTGGGCAGGCGTGCGTTTGCAAGACGAGTTATGAGAATTTATACTTTCCATACACAAGTGATTCGTATCGTCATGTAAATCCATGCTAATGCCCGCACCCGGCGCCGCGTGACGTTATGCCTAGTTTTTTTAGTTCTTAAAGAAAAATACGAGGAAATAGCGTGATATTGACGTTAGGAAGCCAATCAATATATTTACATCGGAAGGTTTTCGGCAACTATCTAGTGTAGACTTTTTGTGAAGAGATGTTACTTTTGCAACAGCCACTTAGCCATCGAGTCATTATCAATGTACTACCGTCAGACCCATTAGAACTCCTGAAAAGAATGTTTTTATATTTCCACACGTTTACGTCAGAGATGATTGGTTGACTGGGAGCTTGATGCTTTTATATGTTTACGTAACAAGGACCATAAATATTTTTGCGAATGATTCAATGTGGTACGGACCTCCCACAACGAATGATTGGCATAACAATATTTTATTATATTAACGTAATGAGGGCGAATAAAATCTGGGAGGGCATAGCGATGGAATGAGATCAACTTGTTTGGCTCGAAATACCTCCGGCTCCGTACTCAGTCAGCCTTCCGTTACACTACGTATCACTATCTGGAACTAATCTATTTATATTTATACAAATATTCTACAGCTTATCCCGTTAGCGTAACATTTACATCGATTTACTGAACTTTGCTCTTAAAAATTTTACCGCACTAGTTTTCGATGAGGTATAAATTCAGAACCGTATATCCGCAGATCCACGGTTCTTTAGCTGTACTTTGTCAATAAGGCGACATCGTTATTTTCGTAATGTTGTTCATTGTAAATTTTTATTTTTAAACCGGAGATAATTTTCCACATTTTCCTGCATTCCATCTCTTTCCCTCTGTTAGTTGGCATTTAAGCTCCGAGGGGCAGTCCGCATTGATACGCTTCCGATAAAATATCTACTGATAAACCAGCAAAATACTTCATGAAGCACAAATTTCATTTTCATTATCTGCTGTTCATTTAACGAGTTGGTTCTCTTGCGAAATCAGGTACCTAGAGACAAGCTGAATTTGACGACAAAAAGTTATAATTTAATTTACATAACATCAATGACACTGATCTCCTTGACATTTCCTTAAAAAGCTCTACTAAGTAGCTTTGTGTCCGTAATGTTTTGACTAACAACACGTGCTCTCATAAAAACGGTGTAATTTAATCTTTGTATTTTGTTACAGATTATATGCAGTGGTCCTTGTGCAATTACGTCATGGCTGGAAGGACCTTTTGACACCACCATGTCAAGATTAAAAAGTATAAAATGTCAAAGAAAAATTCAAAATTAAAGTTCTAAATAGTGAAGTGAAAGTGAAGTGCCTAACTATGTCCGATTTATCGTTTGATATTTACGAAAACATTACAAGTATGGACCAAAACATTACTCATTACCCGCCGGAGGCCACGGTGCTGGCTGCAGCCTGTGCCTGCATCTTTAGCGTCGTCGGAGTCGTCGGTAAGTTACCTTACACTGCCTTGTTTATCGATTATATTGTGTTTACAGTAACCGATTTTATAGGCCGTTCTAGTGTGCACGCTCGATGTCCGATGCCCGATGCAAGTAGGTATTCGAGGAAAGCGTTGAAACACTGTTTGTTTATAGCGACGCAGCGCTGTACAAACAATGTGTCATATCCTAATAAACTACATTTGAAAGTTCTATACATCACTGATATTTCATCAACTTGTTTTCAAAACACTTGGAAGTGATGTTAGTGTTAAATGGGTTTCCAGATATACATAAAGAATTATGATGCGTATTCTGATGACTTGCTTTAAAACAAATGTTTCAGAAAACTTTGTGAAACTTTTGCTTGTTATTGTTTGCACAGATGTATCATTGCATTGTTTTAAAAATGACCGGCGCTGTAAAATAGAACACAAAAGAAGTATAAACAATTTCCGTAATAGAAATTAAACCTTTTAAGTTCAACCGTAAATTAGATCACAACAGCATAAAGTCCCCCTGTTGACGGATTGGGATTTTAAACTTTACTAATAAAGGTTTAAGTTTATATTTGGACGTAGTTTTTTACACATGCATTTGTTTACTGCTTGGTGTACTCACTATCACTAGAAAGCGTTCAATAATCGGTCACTTAACACGAACGCAACATTAAACGCTAAGTGCCGGTCGTAATCGGACATCAAACGGTTTGTTACACGACTCGATACCTACCCGGGAACGACGCGCTCTCGGACGCCCAGCTGCGTAAACAAACATAAGGTGCACATCACTAGCCTATTCGATGTTTGAATTAATATTATTTTAATATACACCTACTCGAGGTAGTAAGGATATGTTTTGATAATATCCCAATATAACTTGTATTTTTAACTGATCTTAAAATATCGGATGTTAGGTAATTTTAGTAGTTTCCTAAACTAACAAGGTACTTTCATAGTTCACGTTAAATTACGCAGTAGGTAGCTAACCTAATCGTGGAGCGTGCGTGTACATAAAATTTTATTACAGTGTTATGACTACTTTGAAGAAGTACCATTTATGTTTTTTTTTATTTGTGAGTAAACATACAGTTAGATCATATTTTTGCTCTATGCCAGCGTTGCCGCGTTGTTTAAATGATTCCAAACCGAACTTCTTTGAGTCGTCTCTGTGCTATGAGCACTGCCGTCTAATTCCACATGTCATAAAGTCATAAATTGGTAATAAACCTCGCTACAACACAAGGGCTGTTGCCCTTACAGAGCTCGTGGAATGAATGGGCCCATTGACGACCAGGACGTGACTAACACCAGAAACGCATCACTGAATGTGTAGCTGGAATTAATTAATTTATTTTATTTATTATAACTGGTCACATTTCTTTGGATGTCATTTGTCAAATAAGTCGGATGAATCGGACCGTGAATGAGAAGCTTTATGAGATGGTTTTTGTTAAAAAACAAATGAAGGAGTTTTAAGACTTGAATAGAGATTATTTCTTTAGGTTATAAAGTAGATGGTAATTAAAATCATCCCTTATAATTATTCCTTAGAGATACTACTCTACGCCATAATTCCTTCCACCGCTCCTTTGCGAGCCGTAATAGAACGTGAATACCTTTGCCTTACAACGTGTGATAACAATAAGTATGTATAAAACAAAAGATCCTTATACAACCTTACACTAGGTACATTTGCAAGCAAACAAGGAGTCATATCAACGACAGTACCATATACTCAGTAGGTTGCTATTGCTAGATGTGTTCCCATTTGCCACGAAGTTTATTAAGCGGTGGCAATTAGCCGCGCCGAGGGACATCCGCACACAATAACACCCCCTATGTACTCGCCTATAAATAGAATGCAATAAATAGACACTTAGCCTTTGTTAGTGGATTAGACACAGCTGGTATACAGGTGATTCGGTAGGTACAACTTATGTAGCCCTGACTTGAAGAGTGTTCAACTCTAAGCTCCCGCGAGTTGATATAATTTATATTAACAACAATAATTTATATTTTGTGTTGTTCCGATTGTGTGGAGTATTTATATAATTATAATGTAATCCATTACATTATAATTCACATAATTAATTTGTTACTAATTAATATAAAATGAATACCTAAATTAGGAGACTCAATTTGGCTGACTCTGACGTCATACAATTTTAGTTGTCATTATAAATGATAAATTAACGGGGTTCTTAGAGACCATATTATGGGTTGTTTTATAATTCTTTTGTTTTCGACATTATTCAGCAACTAATTAATTTTGATAAATGGAATCGGTGGAAATAGAAAATCGGTTTCTTTATCTTCCTACCCTTTATAAGTACCACTTAAGTAACTTAGTCATTTTTGTACCTCTACATTTCGCAAAATCTTTTTCAACAATATCACAGGTTGATGAGACCAGTCTGCTCAATAGAATAATAAAGAGTATTTGTTTTAATACCAGTTAAGAGTAAAAGGTACGTAGAAAACGAATATTCTTGACATTGTTGTCAATAATTATTGTAACTAAGTAATGTTAAGTAAAGCAATACGATCTCTTACGACGCGTAACTTAACCGCAAACCACAAAACACGTACCTAACTGAAATTATTTATATAATTAATTATTTTAATTATAACAAGTTATTTTATAATGTCATTATGAGCAAACAATATTTGTAACATTATTAAGTCGCCTGCCGTTTAAAGAAAACGTGTTTAATAGAGAAGTCGAAAACAAATCAAAAGCAGTAATTTTGAGGTTACTGGACGCCCAATTAATGCCCCTCCTCAATCCCTGAATACCCAAGAATTTGTAAATTCCTGATCCCCGAAAGGCTGGTGACGCATTTGTAACGCCTCTGGTGTTTTAGGTGTCCATGGACGACGCCGATTGCTTACCATCAGGTGATCCGTCTGCCTGTTTACCGGCTTATTAAAAAAATGTATTGTCGACCAACATTAAGACATGAAAATAGCATAAGTTTCCCTTTTCTTTTATTTATACTTTTTGACTTTATTGATTTTGACTTTAAATTGTTATGTTTAATTTTCTTTTATTTAGTTTTTATCTTTTTGTATCCTAAGTTGTGTATATTTAGTTTACCTCGAATGCATCTTTTAAGTTTGTCACACAATAAGGAAGGAAACTGACCATAATAAACGTCATCTTGGGAAGTCCAAACACTCACAAAATAGTAATATTATTGTTTATTTTCTTTTCAAGGGAATGGAGCTCATTCATAATTTTGTTATATCGCCTTGGGCCTCACCATTTTTGTTAAATTACTATGAACGAACAGGATCAAATGGTACTAAATTGGTTCGTGGCTTGATTCTGATAGATCCTGTGAATATATGAGTTATGAAGATATTCGATAAAATAATATTTAGTATTCATAACTCAGTCCTTATCATAAGATCCCCAATCTGCCCAATCCCAGAACCCTCAACGATCCTCAAATTCCTAATAGCCAAAAGGCCGATAACGCACTTGTAACGCTTCTAGTGTTCCAGGAGTACATGGGCGACGCCGATTGATTACCATCAGGTTATCCATTTGCTCGTTTACCGCATATCCCATAAAGAAAAAGTAGAAAAAGATTGTTCCTATAACTTTCGTCCTGCATGATAACCCGCATCAAGGTTACGATGCCAAATCAAATACTTATCGCCAAATTCCATTCATTATTTCCCTGAAAGAGTAACAAACACCTGTCCATCACCCTACATATCATAGTTTTACTCCACTAGTAATGGATTCTACACTTCTAATACTAATTTTACATTACCTATGCTCCACAAAACAAACGTGCAGAGAAATGGCCTGCCAATCATTCAGTTCCATTATCATTCTCGCCATTAGCCTTTTTTCTTCTACCGTTATCACAAAATGTTAGATACGGGACATATAAATAAACCTGCCACCCGTAAGCTGATTAATTACGAAGATTTACGCCGACACTGTGCAGAGGGTAGGCAGATCAATCAAACTGTCTATCGCCGGACAGTTGACCGTCGACCTAGGGGACCACTCGGAAAATAAACATTCGCGAGAACTGGCGTGTCCTGCTGATAAATTAATGTTCCCAATGGACCAGACGACTGGAAATTAAGCTACCCCTAATCTGTCATTGTTTAAATGGAATTTCAACTCTAGAGTTTGGTGATAAAATCAAAAATCATTTGAAATATTTTGGTCTTATACTTATTACAGTAGTTTGTCGTACTGCCCTGTGAATGTGATTTTTGTTGGCGTGTTTTTCTTGGGTGCAGATATTATTTGGTTATCCATAATTATAATCGGTTTCCGTATATTGATGGGACTCTCGTGCCTAACCCCATAATGGATAATGTAATTAAATTATCAGCACCACGCAGACTTAATTATGCCCCATCAAGTTAAAAGCAGAGCTAAAATCATTCACTACAAAAATCTAACATTAGATGTACTAATTACTCCTAGTACTAAGGTAACAGAGTGGAACAGTAACTGCAGATCTCCTGATCAATTTATATTAGAGTTGGCGTGGTCACGCGAGCTCGTCATCCTACCAGGTCCGGTAGCAACGGAGCTTCGTGCTGTAATGCACCAATTGTCTTCTGATGAGTAAATGAATAGCGTAGATTACTTAGATAGCACGCGTCATAATAAGGAGATTGTTTATTGTCATTTCATTTTATTTTACGAAATAATAATCTGTGATGTTTCCTACTAAGCTTGTTATGTCTGGCTAGATGATTTTAGAAGTTGACAATTTCGAAATCCTAAATTTATTTTGGTTCTTTTTCTTCACTGCGTGTCACAGTTTTTCGTCGTTTTTTTTCGCAAAATTTCAGTTTGGACAGCCTAAACATTAAAGTCAAATAGGCTTTAAAAACAACATCTAAAAAGCATCGGCCAATTGATGAAATTCATTGTAAAAGTATTCAGATTCAGGTCTTTGTCCCGATTCAGTGGGCTGCAATCATAGTCAGATACTGTCATACAGAATACAAAAATCCCCGAACAAAGTCCTGTTCAAATATTTAGTCACAAGTATCAGCTGGTCTTTGTCAACAATAAGTGGCCCATTGACCGATTGGTTACAAGTCGAGCGATTGACGGCCGCTTTATCAATACAAACACATTAACCACGTCATAATCCTTTTACATAGAGGATTTATAATTAATGCTTTTATCCGTCATTGGCATTGTGTGGACAACTGTGCCTCAATCTTGACAATTTGTAAAAGTTTCGATGAAGTGTCTTTGACTTTAGAGAGCAAACGTCACAGTGACGTTTGCATATTTTTAACGCCAAATACTTAAATTTCTTTGCCAAAGAGGAAAAAAACAACTTTTTCTTCTGCTTTTTGATTGTCTTTGGATCACAACCGTTATTATTTACGCCGCAAAAGTTTTCTACTGATCATGATGAAAGTTGTTAATTACAGTTTGATTATACAGCTAAATCGTAAAAAAAAAAATACCCTACACAGCTACACCTACACACCTGTAGGTGTAGCTGTGTAGGGTATTTTTTTTTAAGGGGGGAAAATCATCGAATGACTGCTCCCGCCTGGGTGAGGCGGGAGGGAGTGTCAGACTCTTACTGACTAAAAACCACCCCGTTCCTTCTCCTGCACGTCGAGCTGGAGCCCCGGTTACCCGTTAGGTTCTCCGCGACTGTGTAGGGTATTAGGAACCTTCGCTATTGCGCTGTGCAGTTGAAACTCCATAGTTAAACCGGACGGTGTGTAGCCTGCATTAGAAACCTTCACGATTTTCTAACGTAGATCACGTCACAGACACAGGTGGTGCTGCCATATTGATAAAAAGCGCGCGTAACATAAATCAACATGTAAAACGGTGACTGACATGTACTAAGTATGAAAATTATCACAATTACATTATTCAGGGGCGGCGCTTCACATTTACATCAAGTAAACTACAATGTTGTGCTAATTAAACATACCAATAGGTAGGAAGTAGGTAGCGAGCAGAAACTATCTAATTGCCTTTACAAGTTACTATTAAAGGAATTAAAGACCTCACGAAATTTAAAACGACTTATGGAGCCATGATTATTGTACTTTGCAAGTCTATAATATGTACTACCTATACTTAACTAGTATACTTAGTAAGTAGATCATAAATTGCCTAGTTTCTAAGAACGTTGTCTTATCATGATTAATATTTATTCATGTTCACATCTCATAAAACTTTCAGGTCGATTATAATTGGCTTAAATTCACAATAGGGCCACAATTTACTGTACAGTTCTAAGGTATAATTAATTATGGATACTATTACTCTTTTAATATGGACGAGGAAATAGAGCAGTTTTATTAAATGCAAATTTTAATTCAAGGGTTTTAACAGCCCATATATCAAATTGGCGGAACGCGACACAAATAACATAATTATAATGCCCTAAATGTCTTATTTGAAAGTTAGGTACACACAGTGCGTGGAAGAAATAATTACAAGAGAAAATTATAAATTATTACTTGAGAGTTATAAGAACGGATGAATGTACATAGAAATAATTCAGTAATACATTAACATGTTAAATGAATAAAAGTTGTTTCGTTTCGAGTTATTTATTATTGTGCAGGTTATTGAACTTAAAATGGTTTAGAAAATATCGTAAAATTACATTTATCATCTCTTTTAATGATTTTTATAATGATTGTAAAGCAATCTTCTTCAATGCGACGCGAATATGCGATGGTTAGGTTAGCAACCATTTCTTTTTTTTTATAATTTTACGTCACTGTACGTTTAACTTTGTAGTTAGCTTCGTGTTATCAACAAATATTATTTACTTGTGGGACAATTAAATTTTTTTTTATTCAAATTGTATAAGTATTTTTTTAATTATCTGAGCAATTTCCTACCACGCCCACGGTAGGATTCCCCGCACTCACTCAGGATTTTCTTGGTGCGTTTGCCAATTACGAAACCGACTTCGAACATAATATTATTATTAAAGTTCAAAATAAAAAGGCTTCCACCTAGGTATATCTATCATTGTATGACTATAATTTATAATGTATCCAAGGGCAATGACTTATGGAAAATATATTAACTGCAATAAAAATGCGCCGGACAGCCGGACATGTTGATTAATGAACATTACACGAACTAATTAAGAAATTAATAATAGTAGCAGTGCTAACTACGCGTTTGTACTTGAACTGGTAGGAATCGAAAGTTATTCAATCATCCATGAATTAAGTCATCCATCATACACACTGCATAGGTACTTCATTCGATTTGCATAATTAAAACTCCAGTAATTTCTATCTGTTGGTCTATTATGTATTTACGAAAAATAGGAGCGCAAATAACTTAGGTGTGTGAATAAAACGTCGATGGAATCCAATACTGAGAGTTTTATATTTTATATTGTTTAAGAAATTTAAGAAACTATAGCTGGAACATTTACAAATTTTGCAGCATGGCGAGAGAGTACTTATTGGATGTTCAAAATGCACAAGAACTAGAAATATCATCCCCTAAATTTTTTCATACAAAAGTAGTCTCTAAACATCGGAAATAAGGTCTATAGTGTACCTAGTTAGTAGAGAGTGGTCACCGGTGACTCTTGGAGATAAATGGGTTGTTTTCAAACGCCTTCTTTTGTTCTGCAAGTACGCTTATTTGGTTAATATTATCTAACTTATTATTAGGTAGATAATATTATTATCGACTATGGGCCGATTGTTCCAACGCCACATAAATTTTAACTGAGGAAATAAATCAAATGTTAATTTTATTCTACAGCCAAGAATTAACTGAGGATTGGAAAGTCGTCCCTAAACCACATGATTTAACAGCCGCGCCTTAACGCGTTGCCGGGGCTCCGGCTCGAAGGGCAGGAGTAGGAACCGAGTGGTTTTTAGTCAGTAAGAGTCTGACACTCCCTCCCGCCTCACCCAGGCGGGAGGAGTCTTTCAATGATTTTTCCCTTTTAAAAAAAAACATTAATGTAGAAACTTAGAATACTTAGGTAGTCTTACGAATACAGTTACGATGTGTGTGGGTAACTTTCTGCTTATTCTAGGTACTCAGTTAGGTCATTCATTTTTCAAGGTAAAATCATGGTAAAATGATGAGTAACAGTGATTTGCGATTCGATATAATATTTATTTGATAAATCAATGATACATGCTTACCCCTAGGTAAATACCTATATTTACGTCATATTTCCGCTAAGCGTGTACATAATGTATGTGTAGCTTTTTATTGATAACAAACTTTAATTTGATGACCGTAAAGTAAAAATTCATCAAAATCTACTCACCCTGTTCACTAAATTTTAAATCAAATATTTAATTTTTAGATAGCAGTATCGTGGGCTAAAGTTCATATACCTGCCTGACGCCTGTACCCTTTGAGAATGAGGTATTGAGTTTCAAACATACCAATTTATGTGACTCCACCACGAAGGACATTGCCAAATATATTCAATTCCATTGAAATAAACAGTATATTCACAATTTCATTTACGTAGATTGCAAAGTAAATCTTGCGTGAAGCAGAAATAGTTCGGCGGCGCTAAGAAAAAGGGTTTATAGGTATGTTATGTCTCGACCAGCAGCTCGTTAACGTGTAAACAGTCCCTCATAAACATTGAGTCGAAAATAATTGTGAATCGATTTAATTCAGATAAGTGGGGCTACTCTATCGTACTGCGTTTAAGAGTAATGCCAATCAATCGATTCCATTTGTTTATGCTCGGACTCCGGGTACATCACTAGTTTATTGATTCAACAAACAAATTGGTTTTAAAATTTTAAGAATTTTTTTGAGTCGTAATCATATTCTCTTGTACTGTTTTTTGCTAAGCTGTTTCACTACTGTAAGGAAATCTTTCAAACATACATAATGCCCTCTTACGTAGGTTTAGTCAGGATCGGAAACCATTTCTATTTCTTCATAGCTATTCATGTGTTTTCTGTAGCCCGTTCTACTTCGAAACGATGAAAAGGCAAACCGTACTGAAAATCGAATGTTTGGTTTTCAGTTGCATACCTAATTGCTGAAACTTAGTCATTCAGGATTGCCTACGTGACTGAGAGAGCCGTATCCCAACAAATCCGCAATCCATAGATAACTTCACTACTAACATCACTTCACTTACTAATATTTTGCTATGAATTCATTTCACAAAATATCTAAAAGAATATGCAAATTGTACATGATTTTACATTTTGGATACAATTAATGGGTGTAGCCAGTCAGTGATTTAACAATCTAAACCACGATACAATAATGTCTATGTAGAGCGTGGTGTCAGTGTACACTCGGTTGCACGAAAACTAATGCAGCTACAAAATATTTGGGCAATTAGTAACGAAATATTTTTGTTCAGTGTTGTCGGAATTGGATTTTTAAGAGGAAAAACGATTTTCCTTTCGAACGTAGGTATTAGGTAATAGAAATATTTTGATTTGGGGAATTTATTATTCGTTTATTTAACCCATGCGGTGTAAAACGGATACAAAAAATATTGAATTAGTCAACGCTACTTAAAATGTCTGGAATTTCTATTGTATCTGCACATTAACAGATCCACTAGGTAATACTTAATTACTTAATCCTTCTTCTTAACAACAGCATTGACTTAACACCTCTGTTCACATTCCAGGTAACCTAGTAACGACCGTGGCGCTGCTAATGCACCCAAAGTTACGCGGCCACGTGACCACGATGTTCGTCCTCTCACTCTGTGTGTCGGACCTCCTCTTCTGTTCCATCAACCTGCCGCTCACAGCCAACCGGTACATCAAACAGAACTGGAGCCTGGGACCCAGTCTCTGTCAGATGTTCGCCTTCGTCTTCTACGGGAACGAGGCAGTCTCTCTCCTCTCCATGGTTGCTATTACTATAAATAGGTGAGTCTTTCTTATTAATTCACTTGTTTTTTGTTAACTTTGCTATGAATTCTTCATAGAACTCACCAAATTACTATGATTTTGAACTTTAGTGTGTTGGGATTGATATGCAGATTGCGATGTCATCTTTAACCCTAAATTAGTGACGTAGGTAAGCTTTCTGTTTCCGTAGATTAAAGAAAGACAGTGTATTATGATATCTAATGTAATAAAAACCGTGAACAAACGACAAGTACTTACCTAGTGGTTCTCTGTACGTTTACGAACAGAAGAAAATATTTATGTAGCGCATTCATCAAACGAACCTACTGATCCGTAGAAATTTTATTACGTGTGAAAACTAGTGAGAGAGAACCACTAGAGAAACACTAGCTTCTAGCGTTTTATTGTTTCACTAGAGTATGTACTTGCAAGTACGGCCACTGATATTTCCTGAAAATTTTTTCTACGTGGGCATCGTAAAAAATACATTTAGTGGTGGCGTGAAACAGATTATAAATGTCGACGGGTTATTTATCACACCATCCCACCACTCGGCCGTGTACAGTTGTAAAACAAACCTCTACTGACGCCAAGGAAAAAATACTCCTCATTCACGTCGCTATTTATAGGAACCGGCTACAAGTGATAGCTCGCTCGATATTGACCTACTGCTGAATTCACGTAAACTAATAAAATTGTTCTCAAATTCTTGTTGTTTATTGTTTAACTACCCTTGACGGTCTTTGTAAACCACGAAAGTGGTTTTAAGATGTTTTTTCTCATAATCTATCATTTTCATTCTAGTATTAAATTCAATGCATTTTGCTATCGCTCTGAGAAAATGGGATGACGTAGTTAGTCTAGCAACCTCGCGATATAGAATAGTTAAAGCAAATAGACAGCTAACGGTGAACTCAAAACGTCACGTTCATTTTGATAAAGAGTATAAATAAGACAATTATTTCTTGGAACTATAAAACAATACATCAATTCGACACAGCTTAGGCGCACAATATCCCATTGTAGTAATTTTGAAAGCAATATATTCGGTTCGTCGACCCGCCCTTAGATTAAACCATTACCATAATACTGGTGCATTAATATTAATGCGTGGTAACCAATTTAAAGTGTCCTCAAGTGTACGTGCGCGATGGCGCAGGCGCAGTGTTCTCCTTCGCTGCGTCCGACATTAAATAACTTTTATTAGCCCTACATTGTAATGATAAGTTAAGCTTTCGTAGACAAATTACAAGCTATGAATACTTGAATGATAATAAATACAATTTACAACAAGAATAACTTAGATAAAACTTGAAACATTACGTCAACACTCAATACTAAGGTAACTGATGTAATCCATATTCCGGATGGCATTTGAATTGAAAATAACATTGTCTGTTCTCTTTATCTGTGTAAAATCTATAAAAGATACAGTAAATGTGAAGTGTTGATTCCTATCTGAGGAGATTTGATACACTGATGTCTGGAGTCTAGACTTGTATCACCTGAACATAATTAATTAGGTTTATATTTTGTCAGGAAATGTGAATGGGTCACGGATTATGTACTTACCTACCTATTGCTTATAATACTTATACAATTATACATGTCGCGGAGAACCTAACGGGTTACCGGGGCTCCGGCTCGAAGTGCAAGAGAAGGAACGGGGTGGTTTTTAGTCAGTAGTAGTCTTGACACTCCCTCCCGCCTCACCTAGGCGAAAGCAGTTATTCGATGATTTTCCCCCCTTAAAAAATACAATTATACATATCTATCTATACAAATAAATAAGACTGATGTGTCTGTAAAATAACGTTCTTCAGAATGTTTGTCTGTCTGTCTGTTTGTACTGGCTAATCTCTGGAATGGGTGGAGCGATTTTGACGGGACTTTTATTGGCAGGTAGCTAATGTAATAGGGAGTAAGATAGGAGTAATTTTTTTTTTTTTTGAAAATAGTATCATAAACATGTCCTAACTCCTAAAAAATTCATATTCTACGCGGACGAAGTCACTGCCAACAGCTACTCTCTTAGCTAAGATTTTAGCTTAGAATTCAACATATTTCATTACACATATTATATTCATAATATCCTTAATTACATTTAGGATACTTATAAGATATTTTTATGAGTAACAGAGCTGCAAAAAGGTTTTATTTTAATTTATTAAATTATTGGAATCTGTCATCACCATCATCCACAAAATCATCATCAACAGCCTAGGCTGATTTTGGCTTTGCTCAGCAGTGGGCATTTATATGCCAACTGCTGAGCAAAGACAGCAAAGCCTCTTCTCACACGATGGACATTCTTTCACGATGCATATATTTTCTTCTTTATGTAGATACTGTCGTTTAAAATCTGGTATATGAACCCTCTAAGCAAACAAAAACGTCAATTTATTTGGGGACTATTTAACAATAAATTACAGCGAGCGATGCATAATCCCTGCTACGCCAATAGGGCACGAGCAGGGGTGTTAACTTCCTATTAACATTAATACGGGGACACACAGTTTAATAAGGCTGGGTGTTAATGTGTTTCACAATAGAAAAAGCAATACAAGCTTTATGGCTCTTCTATTGTTAAGCTTAGTCTATGGAACATTGGAACCACATCTGTATTTTGAAAATGGAATCGTAATATTTTTTTTTTCATATTTTTTCTTTTTTGACGTTTACTCTTTCGTGATATTTAGTTGGTACCAGCTGTTGCCCATTGCCCGTTTACTTATAAGTTAGTAAACTTCCACAAAGCTGAAAGTGTTTTTTTTTCCTTTGAATGGATTATCTGATAGTGTATCAGAATTTAAAGACCAAATAATTCTTAGCTTTGTAAACCAAATATTTGTGCGAAATTCTTGGGGAAGGTCGCATAGAAACATTAAAGAACACTTGAAAGAGTGCTAGTAAAATATAAATTGTGCCTAACCTTCGATTTAAACGAAAAACAAACAAGATTTACTAGATCGATTCGACCAATACTATTATTCCAATGCATCAGGCAAATGAAATAAAATATTTCATTAAATTGTAATGTTTGCTCTGTCGTTACTTGCGAGTGGGTCTCGATTATACATATACAGGTCGTTACCAAAATATGTTTGACGTTCTTTTCTTGTAATAAATAGTTTTATGATCAATAAAACTTATACGTGACGCCGGCAAGGTTCCTCGTGAATCAGCCACGCTTACAACTTGCTTCGACAAATAATAAAGTCATCATCCCATATTAAATTAAATCTTTTCATCTTTCGTTATGTGGTTAGTGTGAGAATATTATTTATTTTGATTAACATACATAACATCACGCCTTTTATTCCCGAAGGGGTAGGCAGAAGTGCACATTATGCCACTGTACAATGTAACACCCACTTTTCACTATTTATGTTATGAGTGCCATGTAATAGGGGGTAAGCCTATTGCCATATACCGATCACAATTCCAGACTCCGTGCTACTACTGAGAATTCTTAAAATCCCAGTAATACTTTGCCCGACCGGAAATCGAACCCGAGACCCGTTGCCTGGCAGCCGCACTTGCGACCACTCGGCCAACGAGGCAGTCGTTATTTTGATTAAATTGTTAGTTATTTTTTCATTACATTTCGGACGTTGTTTCGGTGTTTTGGACATACTGTAGGTCTGCCGATCCTGGCTTACAATCAGACTACAATACCAACAAGTAAGTGGATAAATTATAAAGGTGCGCAAAACATAATAATGACAAAACAATTAGAAAATATTTAAGCCATTGATGCGTTGAAATTAAGATAGTTGAGACGGAATGTATTAGAAACTTGAGATAACCTATAATTATTGTGAGCTGAGCTGTGCAGGTGATTGTGATTAGTAAAACTCTGTAGTTAGCCTACTGGTGTATCTGTATTGATACATCTTTCATGGGAATTTCTGTGAAGATAAGCTTTCATGGTCTCTGTGTGAGCTCAGAGAAGTGGTGAAAACTACTTTTAAACACACGATCACATTTAGAATTATCTCTTCTTACTGTCGTAACTCGTTATAATCAAATGCTATTTAGAGATCCAAATTCACCATGTATACATACACCTCGGGCTCCTTTTTTTTGAGGGGGGGGAGTCATCCAGTGACTTCTCCCGCCTTGGGTTAGGCGAGAGGGAGTGTCAGACTCACACAATATGAACCATTTGAATTGTTGAATACTTAGCAGCAAAAATCAGTAAATCTAGAATATTTCTGGTGTCTGTAGTTTAGATATAGGTACATATATATGAAATTAAGATAAGCGAACGCCATTTTAATGCTTTACCAGCTCCGACGTCAATAGAAACGTGATTAATATTATTGAATGTTGTTTGTTAATAAATAGTCTGCCTAATAATGCCCATTACGTCATTATTACATAACACTGGATAGGCATTATGCAGACAAGAAGGTTCAGAGTTGTTGAATGTCTTAGAAAGTATTAGGTCATACTCGTAGATGATGTCCCGCAGGTCCGTAGTAGGTGTTGCGCCGTGGGGGCTCCAGGGTAAGTCTAATAAGAGGACCCGGTTCCCTCAGCAAGTGCCACTTCCTTGCTTTCTTGTCCTTGTCCAGGCAGGGACGTTAAAATATTGGTGGGGATGGTGGCCAACGAGGAGGTTTTAATGACCCGTAGTCTTATTTTCTCAAAAAGGTAGGCTCCTTATGAAGGTTTCCTTTTGTCAACTAAAATAGGTATAGGTACCTACTACATAGACTACTTTAAAGATCGTGTGTGTGTGGAAAATAGTGCTTACATAAATACAAAAACCTAGGCTTTTCCCCTACTCTAGAATTTCCCTGTGTAGTATAGATGAATGTATAAAAACAGCTGCTTAGGTAAGTTTTTAAAAATGTATAACAAAACGTATGTTTGCAAACACAATTTTGAAGGAACATCTGTTTATACGCGCGCAGACGTAATTACAAGTAAATGTTTAATTTATAATTATAAACAATCTCATTTGTAATTACAGTTAGCTTAATTAATGAGTCTTTAAAATTAAATTCTGCATATTTTTAGCAAAGTATCTACTTACTTTTTTAACTTCATTGTTATAAGGTTTACTGAAGTTACTTTGTAGGTAATTTACAAAAACCATAACCGCTTAAGCTATTCTTAAGTTTTTTCAATAAGAACGCAATAGAAAATTGAAACAACAAATTAGTATATCTAGGTTATTAGGGTATCTGTTATTACTTCATGCATATTATTTCCAAAATTAAAAGTAGCATAAACCACAAACAACTGTATTATTAAACCAATTAAAGGAAGGAAAACAGTATGGAATTCTGATAAAGATACATTTCCACCATTAAACTTTTTTTATCATCCACCATTTCACCATTAAACCGTTAATACATCCATTATTCTAAAATGAATGTACTTTAAAACCAGTGTTCTGGCACAAAATAGTGCTTATGATTATCTCAATATCCTGTGCTTTGGAGAAACACTAACATCGTAATAGATTGGTTAGAATAGTTGAGAGCTAGGTAGTTGCTGATGCAGTAAATCATAGAAAATTACCACTTTACCTGCTTTTAAACAACGCAGGTGAAGTTATTTATAAAACCAATAACTAATAACTAAATAAACCAAGTGTGGGGGTGTGGCTTTTTGGAATCCGTTACGTAACTTTAGCACAGGCATTAGTTTCGAGTGTTTGTGGGTGCGATTGCTAATGTCTCAGGTTTTCAGGCGTCGCGTCTGACAAGGGAAACTATGGTACCTATTTGGTTGAGAATTGAAATTCTCATACCTAATAACGTCGGGCAGATAGATTCTCATACCTGATAGTAATAATAGTATCAGACAGATCGAGTGTTTTAAAAGCTTTTCAGATATACCTATTCCGAAAGATAAAGATTTGTTGTGACAAACTTAATTACATATTATATTTTCGGCTTACTCACTTAACCGTTTGAGGAGGAACTAGACAATGTTTCATGCATTGCGAGAGGCTTCATGAGCAGCATTCCGTGACACATCACGCGCTGCTACTGTGTGATAATCTTGTCTCAATCGATTCAAAGACTCCGCAAGAAACCGATAGTTAAGTAGTAATTAACTCCATCCGCCTTTAATTACGATCATCTCACTCTCGCACCGGAAACAATGTTGGAAGCAGTTGGACAACTCTTTCCGCTTTCAAAGTAACGTAATCCAGACTATTCAGACTAACTTTACATGTTTGTTTCTCCTCAATGATTGACTTACAATTCATGAGTTACTTTGTTTTTTTTTATTTCCAATTTATTAGTTACCTGATCGATTGCTGGCTAAAGAAAGACCCATATACGTCTACGAATACGTATATTATGCTCCCGTATACGGGAAATTAGCATTGATTATCCCGGTTTATTATTTACCTGAAAGGAAAAATATTTGCAAGGAAATATTTATTAACTCCGTCAGTACCTGTCTATTCTCGATACTAGGTAAGGTACTACCTACGTGTAGGCGGATACAGATACCTCCCTGACGTATCCACGTGCGTCATACGACCTACATTTGATTCATAACACTCGCACGCACAATTTTAAAGTTCCATTTATTATCTGACTGACCACATGTAAGAGATGAAAAGTCTTAACCTTAGGCCGCCGTGTACGGTGTAAGTAACACGCGATAGCGATTTCTGTTAGGCTTTTGCAAAATGTTTGGTGGAATTTAATAATGGTATTATCGATTGCTAAATACAGATTTATATTGCAACTTTCGTGAGACATACTAAATAAATTATTGTTTTCGGCTTACTTTACTCGCGTAATAACTAGTCGAGTTCCTCGTCAAATTATAACGTGAGTAAGCCGAAAACATAATAATTTAATACAGATGTGTGTTTAAATTGTCAATAACAAGCATAATAACTAATGTAGTATTTAGGCAATTTAGTCAAATCTAGTGTTTATCCTTCTCTAATTAAATAAATAGGTGATTCAATGGAATACAATCTTAAGCACATTTTCGCGAAGTTTACACATTTTAATCAGAACTGTTTAAAATATATTATGTATAGGTTGATACAGTTATCATCTGTATCAAATCTTACATTGCTATCTGAACCTGAACCTGAACCCTTGTATCAAAATTATCCTATTAAAACAAAACAATTCAAAACATCAATATTTGTTCAACATCTCGAAACGACACGGATCACTTGCATCTGGCGTCACAGATTCAATCCATCGGCTGTTACATGTGTGCATCTGTCCTGCACACTGGGCAGAGGGCCCGAGCCAAACAAAAATAAACCCATTCACGATGGGTCAGTACCCGGCTCACAAAGGGCCCACTGTGCACAATGAGCGGTTGTGCCTGGCCCACTTCATTTTTGTTTATTAGACTTCAGTAAAGGCTTTGTAAACAACCTTTTCATGTGTATCCACTGGTTCAAGTAATTGTGTAAATTGATCGCCCTGTCTCATTAATTATCCTGTTACAAAATGTAAGAGTAGTTTCCTACTTTCGTCACTATTCTACTAGTTAATTGAATATGACGAACATGTTACAGCGGAACTACCTCTACATTTACAACGGCCTCACATGTCAAAAGTTCAAAAAGATCACATGAAAGTAAACGTAATGTAGTCTCGAATGTTAATAGAGATACAGTCTGTAATAATGATTTTTAACATTGAAAGGCAATCGTAATCTAAATGAAGTCTCAAGGGCGAGGAATCAAAGGAGTTCAAACGGGCCGCTGCTGTGGCTTCCGCGCCGTCGTTCACCGGCTTCGCCGTTTAATGATTTATCAATCCGTGGTACCATAAACAGTATAATAACAAGTTAAGCCACAAATTGTTATCTAATCCGAGGCGTGCTGGTAAACAAACTGCTTTCCCACGACAGATAACCAGAGTGCTGTGAAGTGGTGATTACATTATGAAAGCGAAAAGTAAATGTTATCAACTTAAATGGAGACACTTTGTTTCATCGCGTCGTGGGTCTGCTGGTGTCTCGTAAAACTAAAGGACTTGTGACTTGTATTAATGTTATTAATGTGCACTGCTTGTAAAGTTAATTTTCTGTCTCAATTTAGGATTATGTACATACTAGAAGACACTAATTTCTCAGAGTAATTTTATTTTAGGACAGTCTTGAGCTTCGACTATTTTTTTTACATGGAATTTTCGTTGATGTCCTCTTACTGACTACGTTTGTTGACACCTTGGCATTGGCAAATATTGCTGTTCATCAGCCTAAAGACGGCTCGGTAATATGGCTCAGCAAATTAATTGCATAAATATCTTAACGAAGATAAATGATCAGCAGTGACTTATTATCATGTTACCCACAGCTTCCACATTACAGTAACACAAGTAATTCATTAACCTTACCTTTGTTAGCGTAATTTACTTCTTTGTATATTTACTAGCAAAATCCACTAAAACCGGAACGTTCCAAATGTTTTGTTAAAATCCACGTGTGGAAAGGTTACTTTTACTTCCTCTTGTACTTTGTTTACCTTTTTATGTCTAAAAATAGTTGAACCGTGTTCGTAAATATAACCTAGATTAGTTTGCCGGTGTACTGTGTAAACTGGATTACATTTGAATGGTTCAGATAGCAGATCAAACTACTCCAATCTTTCTTCATTACATTTTCAGCTGTATTGTGTTACAATAAAGTCTAAAGTGATGCCTGTTCTGTTTCAGATACACTTTGATCGCGTACTACGACATGTACTCGCAAATATACACGACTACTAAGATCTGGGTACAGCTGCTGCTCATATGGCTCGTGTCTTTCGGATTGATGGTGAGTTTTAACTATCTATAACTCTCTTAAGATTAATAGGGATCCAAATTTCCTTTACGTTGTTAGTATCTTACATCTTAGAGGTCTACAACAATATATCTTATCAGTTTATTCAAAATGAAGTTTATTCAAATGGACTGCCTCGTTGACCCAGTGGTTGTAAGTGCGACTGCCGGGCAAGGGGTCTCGGGTTCGATTCCCGGGTTAGGCAAAGTATTACTAGGTTTTAAAAATAATATCAGTAGTAGCATGGAGTCTGGAAATGTGCCCGGTACCTATTTGGCAATAGGCTCACCCCCTATTACATGGGACTCATAACATAAATAGTGAAAAGTGGGTGTTACGTTGTATACTGGCATTAAGTGCCGTAATGTGCACCTCTGCCTACCCCGTCGGGAATAAAAGACGTGATGTTATGTTTCTTCAAAGAATTTTCAACGCATCACACATTCTAAAATTTTGTGACTAAGTCTGCTCTTCACTCAGACCAATTGGCTTCCAATAAAAAAGAAAATAAGTACAAAATGTGTTCGCAGTTTATGTTCAAAGTTCAATAAGCATTACATCGTCGAGTGCATGTAATGAGATTTTATCTTAAAATTATAAGCAATTTTACTCTCATTACGCTCTCAAACGAATAAATATACAAGAATATTGTAACAAATGGTTCCTATCAATCATTAGCGGGCGTTTAAACAGAATTTCTGGGTATTTTTATAACAAAAACAATTGCATCACATTGGAATCAAAACAGAAATCAGTCTATCAGTCGACGCGAGCTTTCATCAACTTTTCGCTGGAGTTTTATTATATTGGAACATTTTACTAAAACAAAGAGGAAACGTACATAGTATTACTTGGACTTTACGATTCAATTATAAAATATTACTATAATACAATGAAAAAAGGTGTGACGTGTTGTAGAGTTCACCCAGACCACTCATATATTTTTAATATGGGCAATTTTTGAAGGGGTTTAATTTACAAGCGATTCTATGTCAAAGCATTACCGTTATATCTCATATTTGGCAACACTAACTAATATAAATAGGCACACAAACATTGATAATGTACACAACCAGGCTATGATTGAAACCACAAACGTAACGCGTGTAACTAACAAAATATATAAACCAAACTACTTACGTAGCATCTGTTAAAGTTCAAAGTAATAAAAAAGTAAGGGACCCGGAATAAAAACTACATACATTTTATTACATTATACTACAATAACAAAATGAAATTATTACCGGAATCTAAAAAGATAATAATTTATCCGTTTCGTGGAACACACACAGCGCTACCATTGAGGTACAGATGCAGGGATATATAAGAAAATAACAGACGTCTTTACTGCCCAAAGAATAAGGTATCTTCTCGTAGTACAACTGTTTAGTGTAATGTTGCCAGCCAGATAAATAAGCAATGGTAGAAAGCTAGATTAGTTCGTTGCACTGCCACATCGTTGATTGTCCTGAATTAGTTTATCCTCTGCTACTGCTAGTGCTAATTAATAGTTCGTGTGATGTAACATGTAACTACTGGAATGTGCTCCAAAAATTACGAAAAGTATAGTTAAGTGGAAGGATAAAAAGAGTGGTATACTGGTATACGAATGATGTCGCATATGGCTGTTCTCTTATAACTTGCACCACAAATAAAACGCTGAACTAGGAAGCTATTAATATTATTTTCATACTGCACATTTCGCCAGAACAAATCGTCGTACTTTTAAATCGACACCTTAGCTCAGAAATAAATCTATAATACACAATGAATGTATAAGTAGGCGTCTGTCTATTGCGCCCTAGAAACGCATTTCCTCTGTACACAATAGCAAGCAATTAACATAACAATACAAAACAAAAAATACAAAGTCATATCATTCATCTCAAATTAAACCATTTAAAATTGAAAATGATTACATGCATTGTTTAAATGAAGCTAGTAATTTGGAAACAACTCGTGAACCGGCAGTTTAGTCCAATCACAAATAGTTCGGGACACTACTGAATGAATGCAAGTGTTACTTGACTATAAATTAACACCCTCCTGAATTATTCAACACGTTATAAGAACCCGCATACAATAAAATGTTCAACTTGTTTATTATTTTGTTTGGGTAATTTTGGAGCCTATGGGTCTGATACGATTTTATGTTGATAATGAGCTCACAGTATCTACAGGCGTCGGTCGCGGCGTATCATTCAATCAATCAATCATTTATTATTTGTAAAACATAGGTAACAAAAATACAGATCTTAAAGGTAAATAACAGTGCGCTATGTTTTGTCTATGCTAAGACATACAAATATATTTTGCAGTTTAACTTTTGTGGCTTACAATAAAAAATAAACATGTCACAATTTAACATTTTGTTATCGCCATGAACACAAACACATCCCTAACAGAACTTATTTTGCTCACTCAAATCAGAGTTAAAAATGTAAATATTTGTTTTGTCATAAAATCTGTAAGGCGTATCTAAAACTAACTTCGATGTATCCGCAGGTACCACCACTCCTCGGCGTTTGGGGTCAACTAGGGCTGGACCCCAGCACATTCTCGTGCACGATCCTCCCCAAAGACGGCAAGTCTCCGAAGAAGTATCTCTTCGTGTTCGGCTTCGCGCTCCCTTGCGTGGTGATCATCGTGTCGTACTCCTGCATCTACTGGCGGGTGCGGCAGAGCAAGCGCAAGCTGGAGGGACGCAGGTGTGTATGTGGGTGAGAATCTACACGTCACTAGGTGTGACTAATCAGGTGATGGGTTCTGGGACTTAGTTTTAGTTTTGTTGCGCTCTACACTTATTTATTGATTGAATTTCAAGCTCTCTTAGACATGATTCTTTTCTAGTCAGCATAAAGATGTAAGGCATAAGCCAGGAAGGTACCATATTTTTTTATAAACTGTAAGGCTGATGTTTGATCTCTGTCTCACCTGATGATAAGATGAAGCAGTCACCAAAACCATAATTTGGTGTTCAATAATAAATATTGTAGGGTGCAACTGGCGGTGACGGGATATGTGTATTTACATAAGCTATGATTATCATTTGTACACTTTGTTATAAACATGCAACTTTGACTACTTAGTGCGAATTAATAAGAATGTTTTATTTTCTACAGTAAACTCTCCGGACAAACAGCCAAAGAGAAAGAAGAGGACTCCCGGCTGACGACGCTGATGCTGACCATCTTTCTGTGCTTCCTGGCGTGCTTCCTGCCACTAATGATCATGAACGTGGCGGACGACGGCATCACGTACCCCTGGCTGCACATCATCGCCTCGATTCTCGCCTGGGCGTCCAGCGTCATCAACCCACTCATCTACGCAGCCACCAACAGACAGTACCGCGCAGCTTACGCCAATCTACTAAAATTTTGCAAAAACAGCACCGTCAACAGGCGGACGACGTGGGGCAGCAGGACCATGGCCAACTCATCCAACTCACCACATTATGCAGACAAACGAAACCACATGAAAGATAAACCCGCCAACTTATGAATCCACCAGTGACATCTGCCGGCCACTGGCGGAAACTGCGTTCTACATTTTAAATCAACATGTCAATGTTGCCCAGTAAAAATCGAAAAATCGTTGTGAATCGATGTTCGTCCAGAATAATTATTTCGTTTAAGTTCTATCAGTGTTTCTATTAAGAATGGGAACTTTGTATCCGATGTCTTATTATGGGGGCAGCGACATTGATTTGCATTAATTGTCCGCTAAGTAAAGTGAACCCGATTCTACATTTACATTTTTATGAATCTCATTAACAGTGTACCTACATAAAGGTCGATTGCAATAAAAATAAAGCTGCTCTAAGAACCGGGTCTTTGTACAAAATTCTTATATTACAAAATAATTGGGAAATACACAAGACCACGTGTTATAAAACAATACGATGCGTACACAGTTGACACCTATTATATTCTTGTAAATATTAATTATAAAGAATTGTATATACTATAAAACCAATGGCGACTACTTTTACTAGCTTTTAATGATGCTTACCATTTAACTTAACCAAAGTAAAATATTACCTTTATTTTATTAATATAATGTTTTGTACGATAAGAGAGTAGATATAAATAATATTGTTTAATAATAAGAATGCATTCCTTTAGGTAATAATTTATGTTTAATTTTGTATGTTCAGTTCTGTAAGATTGGGTCCAGGCGCTAAATGGTTGATTGTAATTTGGTTTGTCTGCATCCGCCTCAAGTTGACTTGACAATTATTTGTTGCGATCATTCATTTATTTTAAACAGGTGAAGGATAAAGGTATGTAGGTACTGAGCTCATGATTAAGCTTGTTGAATCAACATAAAAGAAGTTGTGTTATTTTAGGTCTTTTTATGAATGTTTGTATTAGCGGTCTACACTTGTAATTTAACTAAAATTGTTTTGATTTGTCAAGCAACAGTAGCAGTATCAATACCAACTTTACTTATTACGAAATGTTAATGCAGCGTGGTGTGTAGCGGCGATCCTGCCAAATAATTGTCATGTTTTGTAGTAGCAAAATATTATAATTATAATAGTTCTTTTGAAGACTGATACGTAAAAGTCAATTAGGATAAATAGCCCCCCTCAAACATAGTTAACGTTGGAGTTACATTTATATTGACGTTGTTATGTCTTAATAAACATTTTCGAGTTGCAAAGTTAATTTAAAACCAGAATGATTTCGAAGATAATATTATTATCTAAATTAACGAAAAAATTTAAAGTTTTCGCTTAAAATAATTTATTGTATTGTAATTAGCATAGATTTGTTATAATAAGTGAACCAAAGGTAAAATAAATAAATGTATTTATATAAAATGTTTTGTTTTTACCTTCCCGCTACCCTGATTGGATCCCGCATCAACCCAACACAACAAATGTGATGAGAATTAATTTTATCCACATCTAATCTAATCTATCCGGCAACGCACCTGTGACTTTTCTCGTGTTGCGGGTGTCCATGGGCGGCCGTGATCGCTTACCATCAGGTGATCGGTCAGCTCGTTTGCCTCCTATTCCGTAAAAAAATCTAAAAATATATATACCACTTGCCCCCTGTTCAATAAATGGTCGCGAAAAAACGAGAAAAACAAAGAAAAATCAAAAGGTGTCCAGTCGCGGAGGGTAGCGGGATCCGAGGCACGGTGCACCGCTGGCCGACCGCAGATAGTTGGGGGCCCAACTAGCGTGCTAGCCACACGTGAAAGGCTGCCCCGCCATCTAGCGAAAAATCCCATGGATACGCCATCGTGCCGGTTGGCGACCGGAGGAGAGGGCCCGATGGATATTCGTGGGGGGGCTCGGGCGTCCCCGCAGTCTCCAGACTGGCCTCCCAATGGTGTGGCTAACTGCGGTGTGCGTCGAGGGGTCGCCTGCGTGGGGGACCATTTCACTGCCATCCTCTCAGCAACCTTCCACTCTACATCAATGACACCGAGAAATAAGAAAAGGGTTCAACAGCGGCTGCACTCCTCTCCCTCAAAGTGCACCTCTCAAATATTCGAGGTTTGCACTCTAATGTCAATGCGGTCCATCACCACCTCGAGACCGAGAACCCTACACTCTTGTTTCTCTCGGAGACCCAGATCAGGTGCCCGTCGGACGTATCCTACCTGAACTATCCTGGTTTTTCCCTGGAGCACAATTTTGTTCCGCATGCAGGTGTATGCGTATACGTCCGAGACGGCATCTGTTACCGGCGTCTCCGAAACCTTGAGCACCCTAGTTTTTCTGCCCTTTGGATACTGGTAGACACAGGCATGGAGAAAATTCTTTATGCCTGTGTCTATCGGTCGCACAGCGGAGATTTGGAGGCGACCAGATTAGCGCAATATCTCGGTGAAGCGGCGGATGCGGCTCGACAGACGTACCCTTCGGCCCAGTTGGTGTTACTGGGGGATTTTAACGGTCATCATCAGGAGTGGTTATTCCCATACCAGTGCACCGACCATGCTGGAAGGGAAATGCGTAAACTTGCGCTTTCGCTCGGCCTGACCCAGCTGGTCCAGGAAGCCACAAGGGTACCCGATGTCGATACGCACACTGCCAATTGCTTAGACCTTCTGCTGACAACTGATCCAGATCGCTACTCGGTGACAGTCTCATCACCTCTAGGTAGCTCCGACCACTGTCTGGTGAAATCTGTATCCACACACTCCCCACCAGATCCGAGTCCCAGAGGACCTCGGCGGATGTGGCGATACACGTCAGCGGACTGGGATGGGATGCGATCTTTTTTCGCATCCTATCCTTGGCGGCCCGTCTGCTTCTCTTCTGATGACCCGTCAGCTTGTGCGGAAGCCGTAACGGGGGTGCTGCGCCAGGGCATGGAATACTACATTCCATTCTCGGACGTGACATCCTTTGGTGGGTCCCGCCCTTGGTTCGATGCCAACTGCGGACGTGCCGAAGCGCAAAAGCAGGCGGCATACTTGGCATGGGCGGATGCCAGGCGCCGTAGGGCTGATGACATTCATCAAAAGAAGAGAGCCTTTAATCGGGCTGCCAAGTCATGCAAAAAGGCATTACGGATGGCTCGATTTAACCACATTGGCCGTATAGGGAACAAACTAGCTTCCTACCCAGCGGGAAGTAAAGCTTTTTGGTCCCTGGCCAAGGCGGTTGAATCGAACTTCTGTCGCTCCTCACTTCCTCCGCTCCTGAGGTCTGACGGGACGCTGGCTCACACTGCGGTAGAGAAAGCGAATCTATTTGCTTCTCTATTTGCGGAATCTTCGCGTCTTGACACTGGTGGCGCCTTGCCTCCTTCTCTTAATAGCGTATGCAAGACGAATTTGTCGCAAATTCGCATTCGACAGAAGGAGGTATATAGGACGCTACGCGATCTGGACGTGAACAAGGCCAGTGGTCCCGACGGAATCCCAGCCCTGGTTTTAAAAACCTGTGCGCCTGAGTTGTCTCCAATCTTGACACGTCTGTTTCGCCTTTCCTTGGAGACGGGTCTAGTACCGGCTGCATGGAAGCTAGCCAACGTACAGCCTGTGCCTAAAAAAGGTAGTCGTGCTGACCCTAATAATTACCGTCCTATTTCAGTCACGTCCATACTCTGCAAGAGCATGGAACGTGTACTCAACAATAGACTCCTGGCATACCTTGAAGGTAACGATCTCCTCAGCGATCGGCAATACGGGTTTCGACGTAACCGATCGACTGGGGACCTTCTTGCGTATGCCACTCACATATGGAGCGAGGCCATAGAGGGGCACGGGGAGGCATTAGCAGTCTCCCTCGATGTCTCGAAGGCCTTTGACAGGGTTTGGCACGACAGTCTAATCGGCAAGCTTCCTGCATATGGACTTCCTACTGGTCTGTGCAGATGGATAGCAGACTTTCTGAGGGACCGGTCAATACGAGTAGTCATCGATGGCTGCTCGTCTGACCAATTCGGTATTAATGCCGGCGTCCCTCAGGGGTCAGTACTTTCAGCGACGCTCTTTTTGCTGCACATAAACAACCTGCTTAAGCCCGGTATCTTTGGGTATGCAGATGACAGCACAGTTGTTGAAAGGTATGTGTCCAGTGCGCGGACTAGCGGAACACAGATCCAGTCTTTAAGAGAATCCATGGTCGATCGTTTGAACTCGACCTTGAAGGCGGTCTCCGACTGGGGTGACGCCAACTTGGTTAGGTTCAACGCTAGCAAAACCCAGGCGTGTCTATTCTCCGCCAAACGGAGTCAATTTCCGCTGACTCCTACTTTCCGGAATGTGTCCGTACCGATGACCGATCATCTTGAGCTTCTTGGTGTAACTCTAACGCCCACACTCAACTTTGGCTCTTATATAGAGTCAAAAGCGCAACTAGCTGGTAGGAAGTTGGGTATCCTATGGAGGGTGAGACGGTACTTCACGCCGAAACAATTGCTGAGCCTGTACCAGGCACAGGTTCGGTCCTGTATGGAGTACTGCTCTCATCTTTGGGACGGCTCGGCAAAATATCAGCTGGACGCGTTAGAGCACATTGAGAGGCGTGCCAAGAGGCTCATCGACGATGATGCGCTTGTGAAGGCTCGGCTTCAAAGCCTCGAGCACAGGCGTAAGGTTGCAAGCCTTTCGGTTTTCTACCGGATACATTTCGGTGAGTGTGCAGGGGAATTGCACAACTTGATTCCCCTTAGTCCTTTCCATCATCGTACCACAAGACAATCGGCGAAGCGTCACCGATTCATGGTAGATGTTCCGCCCACACGCACGAAGCGCTTCGCTTCAAGCTTCCTTGTGCGTACTGCTAAAGAGTGGAATTCTTTGCCAGAATCTGTATTTCCTGAAGGGTACAACCTGGGAGTCTTCAAGGCCCGAGTGAATAGGTTGCTTATGGGACGACGTGCTACATCGTAGGCCGCATCATCGCTTACCAACAGGCGAGATAGTGGTCAAACGTCGCCCCATCAAATATAAAAAAAAAAAAAAAAAAATGTCTCAAGAACTACACGTCCTGGCCAAAAAATAACCAAACTCTCGAACCCCTTTAGGTGTAATGATATATGTTCTATTTGATGGACAGGGTCACAAAAAACCCTTGAATAGATAAACCGAAACCATGAGGTAAGTAGGTAAGTACATAGACTAAGTTTTAATTGGACGATTGCCCTGCATGGGCTGAGGACCGACGTGCCCTCAGAGACGTGATCGGCGATGGCGACCTCTCGCGTCCGGCCCTAGTGCGGGTCATGATGCAGAGCGAGGGGGGTTAGGATTCCATCTCCTTCTTTTGCAAAGCAGTCATGCTAGCTAAGGAGTAAGCGGGACGCGTGAAGCAGCGAAGTGCTGCCTCCTCGCAACCCAGCCATCGCGAAGGACACTCCGGGCGTTGGGGATCGCGGGACGATCTCCGGCCACCGTAAGCGCGGGCCTGCGGACGGCGAGCATGAGTGGCTCACCGTCCGACCAGAACCAGACCCGAGCATACAGCGCGTCGCGTTCCGCGCGCGCCTCAAAGAGCCATAGGATCACCACGGATGGGACCCAACAGGGCTGATGCCGATTCGAAGTAGCGTTGAACCTAACAGAGAAGGAACGGGGTGGTTTTTAGTCAGTAATAGTCTGACACTCCCTCACGCATCACCCAGGCGGGAGCAGTCTTACGATGATTTCCCCCTTAAAAAAAAAGTTTTACCCCCTGAAAATAACCCTATTGGTAATAAATAAAATCGATAAAGTCGAAAGTCATAAAAAAAATCGATTGTGAAAAGACTTACAACTCACAATTTATAACATGTTGATAATTATCCTGGAAAGCAAACTCAAAATCAAAAGAATTCATTTCAATTCAACCATTGGTTGGTACTTTTGAAACGTCAACAAATCTTAATAAGTATGTAAAAATAAAAAATGAGTACAGTCACATACCCGCGCCGGACTGGAGAATTTGGCTAAAGACTGTCTCAGTAGGATCTCGCAATAGGACAAACGAAATTGACGGACATTGGCAAAGCCGTGGCCGTCTATTAAACAACAACAAAGTTTTCGTAAAACGAAAGGTCTGTTTGCTATCTCAGTTTAGTTTTAGACTTCCCAAAAAGGAGGAGGTTATCAATTCGGCTGTATGTTTTTTTTTTGTGTACCTACTTATATTACGCGATTACTCCGGTGTTTGTGGACGGATTTTGAAGATTCTTTTTTTGTTGGAAAGGTCATATTCTCGGTGTGGTCCCATTTCCACCAGATCAGGTAATTTTTTGACATACTATTTGAAACTACTACAATTTGATGAAGATATGGAGTTGATCTGATGATGGAGTCAAGAGACAGCCGGGGGAACTTCTCGAGAACTTGTAACAATGACCCCGTGTTTGGACTTAAATTATTTGTATTAAGAAGATCTTTACATGTAGATTGGATGTAATTGTCATTAGGGGGGGACTGGTGATGAAGTAGTATGATAGCAAAGGGAACTCCTTAACGTTTAACAGTAGCTACCTGGTGTTTGGACTTGATTAATTTCAAGTAATGGGAACTTTACATCTAAGTGGGGTATGATTATCATTAGGGGCCTGATGATGAGTATGATAGCTAAGGGAACTCCTCAACGGCTGACAGTAGCTACTTGGTGTTTGGGCTTTATAAATTTGTTTTGATGAGAACTTTACACCTAAATGGGGTGCGCTTGTCATTAGGGGCCTGATGATGAAGTAGTACGATAGCTAAGGGTGCTTATAAACGATTAATAGCTACTATTAACCATTTACCTGGTGTTTGAGCTTGAATAATTTAATGATGAGAGCTTTACACCTACGTGGGATATAAAGACACTGGGTCTACAAAGCCCTAACTAAACTAAGAAACATAAATATAAAAACAAAAACTGCGTTTAAAAAAACCAACTTCGAAAACCAAAACCTAAAAACAAGCAAAAGGTCAAAACTATAAAGCAAAAAATAACTATTTTATATTTATATATATACTTTATAGGTCGACGTTTGATTTTATTTTGTATTTAGTAATTTTGTACTTACCTATAGGTTACCCACCCACTGATAGGTAGGTAGAAATGTAAACAAAATGTAACTTAGGTTAATGGTCATGATTATAATCTATCATAAAATTGTACACAGCACGTAATTTATGGTATTTGTTACGGGTTTAAAGAATAACATTTGTTTAAAACTTCATACATACAAATAGCATATACATACATATGAAGGCGTAAAATATAATATTAAGAAAAGCTCTACTACATTAATTTCAAGTCACAAAGGAGCTCTTCTTCATTTACGTGAGTAAACTGATATTTTTAGCTAATTTATATGTCGCACAATAATTACTACACAAATGTAATAAATTGTCTTGTACTGAATCAACTCCACAATAACAGGAATTTCGAAAAGACAATTTTATTTTTTAAACCATAGACAATATTAAAATTCCAGCAAAATGCCACGAAGCCAAATATGAGATTTAAAACCAAATTGATTGTCAGATTGTCTATCATCGTTGACCACTTCCTGACAGTCTGTGAATTTGTATTAGAAATAAAAATCGCCGAAAAATGGCGAAAAGGATTTCACAAAGCGCTGTAAACTGGGCAGCCCTTGCTGAGAGGGTCCCGGCCGAACAGAAAGCTCATCTTGCAGCTTTCAAAATTAAGTCGGACACTTACCTCCGAAGGTTAGTTTTGATCGATGGATTACATAATTTTTGTCACTGCGTTTTGGTTATTTAGTTTTGTGTTTTAGAGTTTTGGCCAACCCCCCTGAACCTCCGAAGATCAACTGGGCGGCTTACAAGAATGCTGTGCCCATCCCCGGTATGGTGGACACCTTCCAGAAGCAGTACGAAGCGTTGAAGGTCCCTTACCCCGCCGACACACAGACGGCTCAGGTTGACGCTCAATGGGCCGAAGTCAAGAAAGGTATCGAAGCCTTCATCCAGGAATCTAACGCTAACATTGCCAAGTAAGTTATAAATAATTGCTGAATTAATTTTTTCTATAGATAATTATCATTCTAAGATAAATAAATTATGAAGGTATAGCTATATTCCCTGAGTATACTTACATTTAGTTATATTCCCTGAGTTTAGCTTGCTCTTTCAGCACATTATTTACTTATTTTAATACTCCACTCTATTACAACTGGTTATTTAAAGTTGAATCTATTTATTAGGCCCCAAAACCACTTCTAAAAGTAAATCAATACCTAATTAGAAATGTGTTGGTCCCTTAGTCAGTTTCAAGTAAGATGTCTTTGAAATAATATTGATTTAAAAATGAAATCTAGTTTATTACATTTACTTATTGGATCCTTATCAGGGTTATTGCAATAAATTTTAAAATGAATGTTAGAACGACACTCTCTTACTTAACCTTAATTTAATTTCAGCTACCAGAAACAAGTCAGTGAGATCAAGGCCCTCCTGCCATATGAACAGATGACCATGGAAGACTTCCGTGATGCTTACCCAGAAGAGGCACTCGACCCCATCAACAAGCCTACCTTCTGGCCACACACTCCTGATGAGCAACTCGACTATGTTGACCCTGACAAGCCAGCACATTCCGGTCACTAAACCAATGAGATCAATTGCCTTTACACAGCTTTGCAGATAAATTGTTCATCATATATCAGTGTAAAGTGATAGCTGACAGTTTTGTGAAGTTCTGTTAAGGGGTTCTTAGCAAGTTGCAATCATGTTCTATTTATGTAGGAATAAAAGAAATCTTTATTGATACTTTCTTGTTTTATTCTCAATACCTGTTTCTTGTTATCAATTTCTAATTCTATATAAGTTATACAGGGTGATTTGTAATTGGACCATAATCTCATAGGGAGTTATAGAACAGATCATTTCCAACATTTTTGTCGAACTAAGGTATAGGCAGAAATGAAGTTATTTAAAATATTCAACTTTGTGTTAAATTCAAAACGACACCTATGATTACTCCTGAATAAACAAAAAAGAAACATGCTTGTCCTAATTTTCTTTGTTCAGCTATTCTACTTTATTAGTTTATTTAATAGTTCTAATCATCAAATACACAATAATAATATTATTCTAGATACCTACAGTGATCCTTGAACTGACGACAAATTCATAGATGCATATTTCTAAGTCAAACTTGAAGAAATACCTATGTATTTCTTCAAGTTTGACTTAGAAATATGCTTCCCTAACACAAAAATTTACTATGACACTTGTTATGCACTTTCTATAAAAAAACATCTAAATATCCTAAGCTTAATTTCTTATAAGGTACACCACTTTCATATATGAACTAATGCCAAGTACATTAGTCTAATAATGAACCAAGGTAGTAAAACAACGAAGTTCAACTTTTATATCCATCCACTTCTATCCGAATGGTTATCAATTCACTTTAAGGCTGTACACTACCTCAAAACTGCTTTACCGTTTGCGTTTGAACTTGCATAACAAAAATAGTATTAAATCAATCGTGTTGAAAAAAATATATAGTATAGTTGAGCATATACTCTGAGTCCCATATGTTGTGAAAACACGATTACTAAAAAAAGTCTCGATACAAAAAAATCCCAAACTTCCCTCCTAAATTTTGTAAATAAACCACAGTATTCAGTTAATACTTAACATATTCTAATTATTATTTTTTATATAAATCTAAGCTAGTATAATACGTGTATTGTATGTTTTCAATTTACAATAACGTTAATTTTTATTTTGTTAGAAATGTAATACCGAAATATTGCGTGGGAAACTGCGCGCCCGCGACAGCCGCCTGTAGGGATTCAGTCGCGCTCCGGCACTCAGACGGGGAACCTGTGTTGCGTCGCGTCATTTGGGGCTCTTACATATAAAGTTTAGTTTTATTTCTAAAATGGGAAATTACCGGAATAAAAATAAGAAAAAAAAGAGTTGGAGAAAAGATAATGCTAAAAACATGAATAAAATACGGAAGTAAGTGCCTATCTTTTTGATCCAAATATGTCATAAATTGTCATTACCTATCACCTACATAATATTAGTCTAAATATGTTTTTTCGACACGAAAATTCTAGGTTTGTATCTAAATTGGTTGGAAAATAGCTTTACCTTCCTTATAAGTATACAGGTAGGTAAGCCGTAATTATAATACCTACTTACCTATAAACACATTTTGCATTTTCAGAAAGAATAAAATATTATCAGATACTGACTGCAATAAAGAGAACGTACCGGAGACGGACCCGCGCCTGTGAGTGTCACATAATATATTTTTTCACAAATTAGATCATTTATATTTTTGCAATTTGCGTACCTAGTAGGTGGGTACTGGGTACGTCTATAGTATTGAATTGCTAGAATAAATATTGTATTGTAATTTTTTATTACTACCTATCATCTTATCGATTGCATAGATTTACGTAGGCGCAACAGCACAGCAGTACACAGTATCTAAACATTAGGGTAGCAGTACATAGTATCTAAACATTAGGGTAGCAGTCCCAGTTGTGTCCACGATCACAATTATTTTTGTAGTAGGTACTACCTACTAAAATGTATGAAGAAGAAAAGTAAACCTATATTTTGTTACAGAATGCAAATACATACGGAGCATACGGAACCTAGTAGTTTTAGAAATAACGAATCTAGTTTTATGACGTTACAGAATGTAGAAATGTAAGTTTAACTCTCTCTAAAATATTTTTGAATTCCATTTATTTGAATGTCCTAGTTATTCCAGGAACTCGCTATGTTTACATATTATTGCAAGAATGTTGTTACAGGATACCAATGGAACAAATGGGTGCCAGAACTCTTTTAAATGAAAACAACCTTGATAGTACGAACAGCTTCCAATTTCGGGAAAGTGATAAACAGGCGACCAACAACAAGCGTAAAAAATTTGGTCAAAAATCTTATCTATCCTATAAGTCTCAGTCATGTGCCATCCTTAAAACACGGTATTGATAATGAAACTACTGCTTTAGAGCAGTTAGAAGCTCAACTTAATACCAAAATTGTACCTTGCGGTCTTTTTTATTGATAAACATTTGCCGTTTTTGGGTGCAACTCCCGATGGAGAGTATTATAGATCAAGACACCATCGTTGAAATAAAGTGTCCCATCACAGCGTTCAAAACCTCCATAGAAGATGCCATTATCAAAAAAAAAGTCAATTTCTGGAAGAAATCAAAAGACGGTCTGATTATAAATCAAAACATGCTTGGTTTTTTCAAGTTCAAGGTCAGTTGCATATCACAGGAAGGCGAAAATGTATTTTTGGGGTGTATAAAAACTGAAATAATTGAAAGAGACGATAATTTCTGGAAACAACACATGGAGAAAACATTGAAAGATTTTTATACATTATACATGCTCCCTGAATTGTGCGATCCCCGACACAGTCGAAACATGCCAATACGAGATAACTATTTTTTTTTGTTTTCAAGCAAAAATTGTTCTGCCCATGACTCCATCCGCGACAAACTCATAAAACATCAAAATTTCATTTAGTTATAATTTCAAGAAGTTTTTTTCCGACTGTTGTCTGTCTTACCGACAGACAGATAAACAAAAATTACCTCAAGATTGTATAGAATAAACTTTCATACGCATTTGTTTTTGATCGCATCACTTTTTTTGTTTTTGACCATTCAAAAGTGCCTGTAATATAATTATATTTAAAATAAAATATTTGAAATAAACATTTTTTCATTAGTATTATATCAATAATCGCTGATTTTATTTCCATACCCATGCCTATATGGACAGTAAATGTGTGTTTTACCCTACGCACGACTCGACGTCGACGTCACGATGCCGTTGTCAATCGGCCGCGCAATGCACTACTTCGTGCGAGCGAGATAGTTGCGACTGTAAAGCTGCGGGGCGGTGAACGACTGCCGTCGGGTGCGAGAAAATTTTTGATTTGAGCTGGAGTAGTGTGGGCTCTTAATGTCTAATTGTAAAATATGCGAAATCATTAATTTTTGTCAAATCATTGTCAATCATTTCCGCTTATCCCTTCGTTTGATAAAAATGTCTGTTCTACAACCCCATACGAGATTATGGTCTAATTAAAATCACTCCATATGTTATAAAAGTTTCTATATAAAATGTGTCGATAGTGTCGCTTCAGAACAACACGCAATAAAACAACAGCATTTATTTGATTTTGAACATTTATTCTCTGCAAATAGGTAGTAAATAAAATCCTCGGTACAATGTTGTAGCGGAGTAGAATCAAGACAGGAATGTTACATATTTCGAAAATGTATTAATTAGCTCAAGTTTTGACTATTTATTGCTATGGTATAAGTTTTATTTTGAACTACAATGCTATACATTAAGACACATGATAGAGTGGCACACAAGTTACTAAGGGATAAATTCTTGTACTGATTTATAACGAGAATAACATGTAACAACAAGTTACAATAAATATAAAAATTTTGAAGCTCTAGTAAATCATAACTTAATTATTTGCATTTAAAATAAAAATATAATCCATGTAAATAAGGCCTTGCTCATGTACTGCCGTATAATTCCAAAGGAAAACGTATACAATCTGTTGTCTGCTCTAAATACAATATGATAAGACTCTAATAACCTTATAGGTTCGATTTCAAGCCATCACTTTCACAGAAACTTCGAACAAAATAAATCTATTGTAATAATATTACAACTAGACGCGAGTGAAACGAAGCTATTCGTTTCTCATAAGTTAGCAATTGGGAGGGACCATTTTGGTGTTATCATTTCAAACCTACAAGCTAAGGGTGTTCAAGTTAATATCAATGATTTATGCAATGTGAATCGACAACAATGTGTTTATAGAGCAGCCCTCAATTACCATCAGGCATCACACTGTATAAATCAATAAAATATAAAACACCCACAATTAACCCTATGAACGTCATTTCACATCACATCCAGTCAATCTTAGTCTAACTAATATATCTATTTCGCGGGGAACTTGGAGGCGGGCGGCGGCGGGGGCTGCGCGTACATGTTGTAGTAGCTGGTGGGCGGCGGAACGTTGAATGCTTGCTGCGACTGACTGAAGTTGTTGTACCCGCCGCCGGACTGGGCCTGGAACGATTGCGCGTCACTGCCACCACGGCCGCGCCCTCTGCCACGGAATCCATTATCCTGTCTAAAGTTGTCTCTACTACTATCTCGGTTGTAGCTTGAACGAGTATTGTATGGTCCTTGGTTGTTGTCGTAATCGTTGTTCGAGTCGTCCCATCTGGAATCTGCACGAAAAGTATGTTAGTTTGTATGTGACAACTGTTGCATTTTTTTTAAGATACAGGATTTCTTGCGACTATAACTTGGAAGTCAAGGTTAACATTTATCTAAAAAAGAGTTGTTCTACTAACTTAAAAATATATTATCATATTAGACATATACATGCAGTCATGCACCTTTAAAACAAAACCTTTTAGGTACATAAATAACAAAACAAAAGGGTTCTATCTAAGACCACACACAAAGTCATTATTTTGATAAACACACAATTAGTACTAACTCCTCTCCCCTCCGAAGCGTCCTCTACCGCCTCGTCCCCCATCGCGTCCCCGTCCACCGTCCCGTCCGCCGCGGCCACGCCCCCCGCGGTCGAACCGACCCTGGCTGTCATCTCTATCACGGTAACGGTTACGTCCTAGAAACAAACAAAATAAAACAAAGTTTAACAATATTACAAAATACGCCTTGTATCAATAGACGGATTGTAGTTTGCACTTACCGTATTTGCCTTTAAATCCCATGCCACACTGCGCCAGCTCCATGAGCTTAGGGTTCACCACTTGGTTAGCTTCTTGTAAGACACACATCAGATCCTTAGCCTGCATACAATTTAATCAGCTTTAGTTTACTATTCCATATTTTTGATAACGTAATGAAAGTAGAAGTAATAATTACCTTGGCGGAGTTATTAGGAGTGAAGAGAGTGTAAGCAGTGCCAGTGTTGTGCGAGCGACCCGTGCGACCGATACGATGCACATAGTCCTCAGAGTTGTTCGGATAATCATAGTTTATCACAAACTTCACGTCTTCCACATCTGTGTTGAAGCGATCGGTTAGCTTACGAAATATTGACTCTCACACAATCAATGTATGTATTGGACAAGAAGAAAACATGCTTGAGATGTGCATTCATACAAGTTTATGTAACCGCTAATCACAATTAATTTAACTAATCTATGTTTGTGTACCAAAAGCTTCATTTTATAAAATGGTTGGATATACAATTTAACCCAATATTGATTAGTTTGGTTCAATACGAGCGAACAATTTGAAATTTGAACCAAACTAAACATTTGATGTATATCAAACCATTGATGCTGGTAAGAGTAGACGTAGAACGCACACGTCAACAGTAAAGTCAGTGGATATTTACCTTGTGCATGAGGCTGGCTCGTCCGACACCGCTAAACTGGAAATAACTGTATTATGCCCGTCAGTCCGGAGTGTGCAGGCCAAGAGTCGGTGTGCTGACTTATGTTAGTTAGCGCCCTCTAACCGCGCGACTGTCAGTTGCGTAGGGCAGGCCAAAAGGCTTTTGCTTAAATCTCTCATGACAAATAACCAAGCATGTATTGCTCTAATTCGGTCTTACACTGTAATTATTCCCCATTTTTAAATTAATTTCATGAAATATTTGGATAGAGCAAAATTGAAACCCCAAAAATTTAGGAATTACAAACTCCTAAGACCATTAAGGTTGTTCGTGCTCAACTCCCAGATAAACATTAGAGGCAGCATGCTCATATTGAAACAGTGTGCGCTGACAGAGTACTGTCGATAGATCGTTACAACACGGTAACTAGGTTTGGTCAGGTCAGCAACACACCGATAGTCTAGCCGTTAACACTGCACGCATGCGCCTCTGAAATGAAAAACAATCGAGAATAATGCCAAGTCAGTCATGGAAATTTATTTTATTATCGGGCTAAGATGTTTGCTTTTGTGGTAGATGTTTACAATATCAGAAGTCAACAAGTAAAAGAAATCAATAAAAGGTTAAAAAATTAGAGCAGCTATACTAAAAAATAAAACTAAAACAACAGGTAATTACTTACGACTAGGTATAAATATCTACCACTACAATATAATACGTATCGTGGCCCGAGAATATACTAGTATCACTGTACCATTGCTGTGTTTACAAATACTTGGTGGCCTTGTTCCAATATTCACTTTTAACCACCTCATGTGCGTTTTTTTATTTGATTATATAAATATCTAAGAAAATAATATTATTCTACAATAATCACTAAGAAGCCTTTGCTTTATAGGACCTTACAGTTCTTGTTTCAAGTTCTTCTTATCTTGAGCGTATCTTGTGCAAAACGTGAATACTGGAACCTATTTCAGTTGTATTGCATAACAACTGTTCTTCAACATGTACTTAGCAATGGCATCAATATACCTCCTCTACGCCCCTGACATCTCTTAGACCTTGACAACACCCCGGTGGTACAGTGCGAGACACCACCGTCTTACTCATACTCGCAACTGTGTCATTTCATCTTTTGTTTGATGCCCTTCATCATTCGGCGGGACTTATCACCACCATACTATTATATTATCACAAATGTACTTGATCGGTGGCACAAACATAAGATAGTAACTTCTGGGCAACTTACAGTGAATATTTCTTTCGAGTCTTTGCGTTGTTTCGAAAAGCGAATAGTGCTAGTATTTGACGTATAGTGCTAAACTGCATTTTGTTTTCTTGTTCAGACATAAGCCCTACGCATTTTTAAGTTACAATTCGTTGACAGCTGTGGACACCCTAATAGACGTACAGGTACATGTAGCGAGCGGGTGGTGTGGGAGTACTTACCGAGGCCGCGCGCTGCCACGTCGGTGGCGACGAGGATGCCTCCGGTGGACATACGAAACTGATTGAGCACATAGTCCCTGTCCTGCTGGTTCTTGTCGCCGTGAATGGCGAGTGCGCGCCAACCAGCGCGGTTGATTGCTTTCGTTATCTCATCGACCTTCACACAAATAAGCATGAACAAATTGTAAGGAATAATTGTTTTATCTTGTTTATAAAAATCTAACTAACCTTCTCTGCAAGTCATAGGTACTAAGTGGTTTCAAGACTCACCCGTCTTTTGGTCTCAGCAAATATAATGGTCTTTGTCTCTTCTTCAGAGGATATCTCAGTGAGCAGTGTGACGAGTTTATCATTCTTCTCCCACTCCTCGCACACATCTACAATCTGCAGGATGTTGTGGTTAGCAGACAGGCTGAGAGAACCAATGTTGATCTGGATGTAGTCATGCAGGAACTCCTCAGCTAGGTTCTGTACTTCTTTAGGCCAGGTAGCAGACCACATCAGAACCTGCAGCACAACAATAAACATCACAGACTCACATTCATGTTATGTTATGCTATTAGGGAGTGTTCTAAGCGTATTTTTTAATATTGTTAAAATGTAAAACAGTTACGCCTTTAAATGTTGATATGACTCACCTGTCTGTCTGGTCGAATCTGCTCGATAATCTTACGAATTTGAGGCTCGAAACCCATGTCCAGCATCCGGTCGGCCTCATCGAGCACCAGATACGTGCACCGACGGAGATTTGTAGTTTCTGTTTAATACAATTTCGTAGTTAGACATGATTTGAAGTTATACTCTACACTTTTGATGCTTTCTAAGGTGAATAAGAAATTATGTTTTTACCTCTCTCCAAGAAATCAATAAGTCGTCCTGGTGTCGCGATGACAATCTCAACTCCACGCTCGAGGCACCGGCCCTGCGGGCCCTTGGGAGCACCTCCGAATATGCAAGTGTTGCGGACTTGTACGCTCTGGCCGAAATCATTGGCCACCTGCAAACAGGAAACTAGATTTTACCACACATTGATATTATTAGTGGTTAATTATTGTTAAATAGATAAATAAAAATTGTAAATTACTATTTTTATATGCAAGAGCAGATCTCTTATTGATAAAATTGATTGATTGAATTTATTTTTGTCTAGTTGTGGGTTGATACGGCCCAGGCCTGGTGGTGGGCATAACCATCCACATACATACTTTGTTTCATAATATTATAATTTACTAAATGAGATTCTAAAAACAGAAACTGCATTCATTAAATATCAATAAATACAGTGTATAGTCTACAATGAATTGAGGTCAGTGTGTATTGATTTTGATTCAATAGATGTTTCATGTATAGCTTTGAATGTTGTGATACCATTGTATTTAGTGAATAATATAACAAAAGCTTTATTAAATATCTTTAACTGAACACAATTATATAAAATCTGCTTTTACATAAATATTCAATGAAAAATGTAAGCATGACATTAGAATATATAATAATTGAGATAAACTAACTAAAGTAACATTAGCCATATAACATTCTACTGGACATGGTGATCAGTTAAATTGAAAGTAATGTTGAGTTGATATTATGTAATAGTCCCAGAGTATATTTGCTTTGTGTTCACCAGACAGTTGACCCCATCACATACAAAATATGAAAAATTAAATATGTGCAGGAGCAGGACCCACTATTTCTATTTCATACAAAACACTCCTGTGGCAAGCCTTCCATGTATAGTATCTTGTGTTGTACTATTACTAAATATTAATAAGTGGCATGGTGATGAAGCTAATTGCTTTCAGCATAATATTGAAACTACACAGTAAGAAAGCATTCCACGGATAGCTGCAAGGACTAGAGAAAGAACAAAAACAATAGTGCCCAAACTAAAAATATATAAGGTTACGTTCAGAAACCTCACCTAGTAAGGATAAAATTTAGAATTTGAGTTTCCAATCAGAAAAAAACCAAAGGACATGCCAATGTGTCATTAGGTTTTCGAACATAGCCTGCCTGCAATAAGCTAGTTCTACTAATTATAATTGGATAAAATTACTATTTCCAGTTCGCTCGGATTGTCCGTCATCTCCGCAGCGATTCCATTCATTGAGATCAACGCCTGGAGTAGCACAATGAAAAACAAATACTCATCTTATATTTTGTTATTAAAATATTAGAATTAATAATATAATTTATACTGCTTCCTGAAGCTCACAAAATTATATGAACCTCAGAGAATCTTGTGTCCATCCAACAGCAGACCAAAATATGTTGAGCATTGATTATAAGATAGGAAAGTAACATACCTGCTGAATCTGTTGAGCCAGTTCCCTAGTCGGAGCCAAAACCAAAACAATGGGCCCCTCGTCTCTCAGCAGGCGAGGCTGATTTATGATATGTACAATAGCAGGTAATATATAGGCCAAGGTTTTCCCAGAACCTGTTTGAGCAATTCCTACTAAATCTCTTCCAGACAATGCAATAGGCCAGCCTTGAGCTTGAATAGGAGTTGGGTGGGGAAAGCCTTGTTTCAATATTTCTTTCATAGCATAGTCTGGGAAGCCGCCCTCCTCAAAGTACATGCTCGGGGCGGGAACATCGCGTCCTTTCACAGTAATTTGGTTTTGGCTACGATATGATTCTATTTCCGCTTGACTGCGCGACTGGACGTTCTGATGAGGCACATAAAAGTTTTTCTGGAATGGAGTTAGCGTAATTGTATCCCAGCGAATTTTCCTGAGGTTACCCCCAGGTTGGTCGTTTTTATTAAAATTTCCGCGGAAATCATCTCGGCCGCCACGTCCTCCAAAGCCTCGACTGCTATCTCGTCCTCCACGGCCGCTATCCCTGCCACGGCTGCTGCTACCGAAGCGACTGCTTCCTCTCTCCTGGGACCGGTCACTCGATCGTCCTCCTCGAGAACCACCTCTACCTCCACCGCGGCTTCCACGGCTACCTCCACGACCTCCGCCACGACCGCCACGTCTATCGTCGTACCTAATACAAACAAAAAACAGTTATCAAAATCATCCAATTATAGAGATCCGATTCTAACAAGATTTGTCAACTTACATTTTTGCTTATAATAACGATGCCACACACAACAACAAAACTAATAAATACTGAACTTCTGAGCAATACACTTGAATTGTTAAGATTTACGCGTTTGATTGTTGCAGTAAATATTTCGTCTATAACTCTATATCTATACTAGCGTATGTAACAAAATATTGGCCGACTTTTTATTGCTGATGCTAATGCCACTTAATGTCGGCCATATTTGATTTGATTTTACTGAATGGAACGTCATTGCATTGGTACATTTTGACAATCTGTTTCCGTTGAAGATTTGTACAAAAGCACCTTTTACATTATTTTAGAAGATTAATTTTAAATTACTAACTTTAATTATATTTATACCTCAACAAAATATAAATAGATTAACACAAATGATGTATAGAAAATATCATGATGATTATTAGGGTTTGTATAATATACTACACAGATGGCTACTTCCGGTACTGATAAGTTCACGAATTTTAAATTGTTGCGTTATTTTTTTATTAGTAAAATTAGTAGCTGCACCCGAATTTACTTGCAATGCATTGCTTGAACGTTTACATTCTAAGAGATTTTGTAACTTTATTTTAATTTCTAATCTTAGTATGTATTTAAGTACGTACATATTATATTCTACGTCCTTGGAAGAATTTCTCATTATTTACCAACCTATTATTATTAATAAAAGACCCAATTATGCGTTATTATGCTCAGAAATATTTAAATTACTTACCTACTTTTTACAATAGTTAACTGTATCGAAATAGTCTATTCTCTGGTTACTTCATCATTATTGATCAAACAGTTCAACAATTTCCAACCTCGGTAGCTGGAAAGTGTTTATCTTAAAGTTGGGTTTATATTTTTAAGAACATGGACGCTTCTGTGCCTGTATTCGAGAAGCCTCATCGTCAATTGACCGTTTTAGATTGGACGAGAAATATACAGAGACTTCAAAATGAGGCCAGACTCCGTAGATTTGAGTCTTACGAACTTAGGCAGAGAGCAAATCAACTAAGGAATGAGACTTCGGTCACAACAAGATGGGATAACTATTGTAACAATGAACTATTGAGAGATAGGTAAGACAAGTAATCTAAGAAGGCTAAGTTAAGCTAAAAGTGATTCGAACTTGCCTTTTTACCATTTTCATGCCTTTTTAGTGTCCTTACGGACCACAGCCCACAGCATTGAGCATGTAAGACGAATTCATTTCATTATTGCGATACCAGTAAAATATTCAGTTTAATTACAGAATCTTCGAAGTTCAAGCTTGGAGAGAAAAGCAGAGGTTCACAAGAGATTGCGTTAAAGACGAGATAAGGGTGTTAAAAGAAGAGAAACATGCTACAGAACTGCATTTAGAGTCTCTACAAGTACCACTGATTGTGATATCACAGTGCCTGTCTAATAGAGATCAGAGAGTCCCACCAGAACTCACTAGAGACCAACTTGGGGAGGAACTAAAAAAGGTGAGAGTGCTAAAGAAGTGTAGCAGTAAAAATTACATAGGTACATCCTTATAAATCTCACCGATATTTATCCAGGAGCTGCACATCACGGAGAATAGCAAGCGTGTGCTGATGGACGTCTGTCACATGGGCTGGGAGAAAATCAAGGAGCTGACCAACGTACTGTGTCGCCTGGAGCGCGAGATTAAGAATAAAGATGAAACCCTCGACTTGGAGTACCACGTCAAAGATCTCACTCGAGACAGCACCGATATCAGCTTCAAATTGGATCCTACTAGAGTACCCACTGAGTAAGTAGTCTGCATGACCCTCCAAAATCAGTGCTTAAAGTGTAGTATGTGTAAAATACTTAGGCAGACAATGTTGTACCTACCTATTATAATTTCGTGCTCACAAGTTGATGAGCTACCAAGATTTTGGTGCTAATGATGGACTTTATCGTTGCTTCATTTCTGCTCCTCCTACTATCGAATTTGGTATACAATGATTCAGTCAGATATTTGTTGTGTAATCTGCTTAACCGGACCAACTCCTAGCTCCTGAGTTATATTAATCTGCGATTCCGTTAGGATAAACCTGATTTTTTTCGGTTTCCCAGATCAATGACAGAAGAAAGTTACGCGCACTGCATACAAAATACTATAAAGATAGCTGAGCAGCTGATGGCGGAATCTAAGGACCTTCGGGCGACGATGTTCAAGAGTCGAGAGCAAGCCAGGAATCAGATGTACGCGCAGAGCCAGCAAGTCGAGCTGATCATGAGGAGGAGGGTGTACGATATACAGAGGGCCAGGAATGAGATGGAGTGGCAGAAGTATAAGGTAAGTATCTACTGTATTAATTAATAACGATATTAATATGATACTTACTAAATAAGTAACTAAGAAAAGTTGCAAAGATGTCCATGCTATTCTTGTTTCCGAGTCATGGTTGAAACCTTGCCTCCCCTCTTCATCCTACGCTCTTCCAAGTTTCAATCTTATCAGGAATGACCGGGCAGTGGGGGGTGGAGGCGGCGTGGCCATATACCTTCGTAATCAGGTACCCTTTACTAAGAAAAAACCAAGAGTAACTTTTCCTTAAGATATTTATGATAGGTAATTTATTATTTTTATAGTTGGAACAGAATCTACAAAAGGTAGACAGGGAGATAGAGACACTGCGAGCGGCGGTAGCAGATAAGATAAACCCGACCAAGTTAGTGGAGACGAGGCTGGAAACCAGGACGAGACGGCCAGTACTCGAGCGAGTACAGGACAAACCCATGCGCGGTCTGATTGAAGAGTTTGAGAGAGTACACACCAGTCATAATATGCTGGAGAAGAAACTTGAAGAAGCTATGTAAGTATACATCACTTCAAATTACCTGACTTTTTCTTTCTGAATTTTCAAAATTATCAGTTATAGACTGTCTCGTTGGCCGAGTGGTCGCAAGTGCGACTGCCAGGCAAGGGGTCTCGGGTTCGATTCCCAGGTGGGGCAAAGTATTACTGAGTTTTTAAAAATCTCAGTAGTAGCACGGAGTCTGGAAATGTGAATACCCGGTATATGGCAATAGGCTCACCCCCTATTACATGGGACTCATAATATATATAGTGGAAAGTGGGTGTTACATTGTAGAGGTACAGTGGCATTAAGTGCCGAAATGTGTACCTCTGCCTACCCCTTCGGGGATAAAAAGGCCTGATGTTATGTTATGTTATCAGTTATTAGTTATAGCAACCCCATAATGATGATGTGACATTTTAATGCCCATTTTGTTGAATAATTTAGGTATCAGCAGCGCCTTCAAATGCAATAAAAATGAAAGAGGTTCTCAATATGTTGGAATATTTTATTATTTTTATTTTACAGCACGACTTACCACGGCATGTACAACCACCATCAACGGGTAACGAAAGACCTTCAATACAAGAACCAAGCTTTGGAGACGGACAGGCGTCTCATTGAGATCAGGAAACCTCTCCACTCTTCTGATGAAACAGAGTTTAAGAGAAACGTCGGCTACTGTCGCATGAGCGACGAATTAGTTACTGATTAACGGCAACACTGAAAAATATTAATGCTGTTGTTGGTGTTGCCAGGAATTCGAAATTACATTTAACTTTTATTTCATAGTTTGCTCTGCATAATGTTTATTTATAAATGTAGGTGTTTAAGCAAAGTAAAATGTTATTAGAATGACATTAGTCAGCACCTTTCAAGGCTTTTACACCATTAGGTAAATATGTAACGCAATATTAGATAAAAACTATTTTTTTAATATAAGTTAAAATATTAAATGTTTTATGTACTTTATATTAGGTTTAAGGAAATCAAAGACTGTCACCATCAGCGGTCGTGTTCACATCATAAATAAGTAAAATACACATTTAAAAAATGCTCATATTTATTCATGTAATAACATAACAAGAACTGTGCTGAACTTTAATATTAATTTTACATTATAATAATAAATTATTACAAATATAAGCACGTCATGATCTTTGTGACAATACACCTTGTAACATAACAAGCATTTGATGTAAAAACACACATTTATTTAATTAATTATTTATGTTATTATATTCATAAGTTTATCACACTTGCATTGCTCAAAAGGTGGGCAGTAGTGACCTGTAGGACAGCCTCTCTTTTCTGTTATCAGAGTTGGAATAGATTCCATTATACATGTAACTCTGGTGACTAACAGTTTGTAATAAATAATAATATAACAAGTATGTACTACCTCTATTGTCTAATCACATAACAATATAATACTCAGCGTGGAATGTGTGTTCAAACTATTTAACATTTTTACATCAAATGAGATTCAAGGCACTGAAAATAGTGAGTCAATACCATGTATTCGACAGGAAAATTCGATAAACTTTTAATGGTAATTTAATCAATAATTAATTGATAACGGAAATTTATCATTCGATTCACCATGTACACGCTTAGAGCTGCAATTATGAGTAGGATTAATATTGCTAGTATAATGATTAACTGGTCACGGATGCACATTGCGTGAGGAAGTGATAGAACCATAAATATGAAATTATGTAGAAAAACATATCATTTAATATGTTTTTATTTTCATTGTAAACATATTATTGTCAGTTATTACGAAAAGCGCTAAGCCATCGCGATTTCATTGATATTGTCCTCACACAAGATCTTTAGTAATCAGTATCAGTCTAACATTTGACTTTTAATTTATTCCACTCCTGTTGAAATACACGAATTGACAACACAATACACATTGTTCTTACTTTACATAATACTAAATAAAGGAAATATATCGAAGTAGTTACGTTTGAAGAAATGCACTAAATATTAAGTATAATAATATAAACACTACTGATGCTATGAAAAATGAGGTTTTATATGTAATACTTAAGTTATTTTGTATCTACATACATGCAGGTAGAGAGTAGATAAATAAAACTAGGTACTAGGCCAGTTATACATCGTTTTGTAACGAAAGGCGTGTCTATTATCATTTTTATATGGAATTAACCATTCACTATGATATACAAGATGTAGTTTTGAACCGTGTCATTTCTCGGGGGCATATCACAGAAGTCAAAAGTTATAAATACGACTATAATAAATCGTTTAATTTCGACAGTATTTTAGAATAAGCGACAGCAATGTTTCCTATTGGAGTTTTATGGAATTAGGAATAATATCAATTACGTGTTTGAGTTGGTATGTGTTAAGCCGCGTTATAAAGCTAGTTACAAGACGGCGGCCTGTACTTCGCACTTACGGATTTCCGTAATTTCAGGAAAATGATAAATATTTACCTACAATTTTTTTTATTGATTCGGACTCAGAATCGATAGCCGGGTTATCTCCTAGAAAATGACGCGGCTTTAAAACAACACCTTGTATATTTAATCTAGTGTCTGTTGCAATTACTTAAATGTATGTAGATACTAAGTGATATTATAAGTGTAGAATACAATAGGAGGTAAACTTAATGGAAAGCGTTCATAATGACCAAAGAGTTTAGACTTTAAATTATACCTACTTAGTACTTAGCTAAGACCTTTTTGGTACAGCGATGTATAGATGCTATTGTCACCGATGACTCGATTGAAAAAGATCGTTAGCTAAAGTTTGAATTTCAGGGTTTTATCTTGATAATTTAATATTAAAATGGGAAACTTTATCCAAGTTATGATATAATAACATCTGTAAGTAGGAAAATGTATACATTAATATATTCATGAACTAAGGTGTGCCTAGATGAGACTGTCAAAGCCATTATTGCCTTCACTAAAAATATTATTTCACAATTAACTTTTTTGTGGTAGATAAATACTACCTTTTAAACGGGAGAATTTTAGCAATTGGTATCATTATGCACGCACACATATAACATAGTAAAATACAGTTATAGCTCACAGAAGCACTACAAATGCCCATTGATTATGACTGCCACAAAGTCGTACAATAATTTTTGAACTTTGACAATCCTTCTAGACATAAAATGTAACGTAAATTGGACTTGTATCCAAAGTAGAACACTTTAAAGTTTAAGTTTCCTTGCCGTGGCCTTCAAGCAAATATTATAAGTTAAAAGTTCTTATTATAAAACCAGTATGACGCATAATATTAATGCTATGAATCTAACAACAATTAATATTTGGAATTTAAACTCACAATACTCGTGTATTAGTTTTAACCGTAATGTTTAAGCGTTATGGATAAGAACGTTGAAAAAGGTGGACATAGTCTCTTGAAACAACGACTGTGGCACCTGCCTACTCTAGACTTACACGCAGAATACACACACATGGACACGAAGGACATCTGTCGCGTGACATGGCGCGTCAATACACTTCATGCATTACGGTGTTGCAAGTACACGCACACATAGATACACCACTGACATTTTGGTGCTTCAATCATTTCTAAGTGACATTACGTTCGCTTTCTTTTTCAACGTCTTTGGTTATGGACTCAAATATATACAATAATAAGTTATAAAATAAATGTATTATTCCTTTACGTAATTTCTTTTTTTTGATATTTTATGCTTCGTTGGATAATCTATACACTAAAATTCGAAGTTTAAAATAATAAAAGTTACAAAAATAAATCCTCTAAGTAAGTAGCCAATCCTTGCTTCTGTTATCAGTGTTGCCCTAAATTAAATAAATTAAAAATATTTAAGGTTTTCTTAATGGAGACCTAATAAAATATAAAGTAGAATCTGTTCCATGAACATAATAGATATAAAATAAATATAATTTCATTGATAGTGCTATTGCATTGTTACTTAGCATTAAATAACTACCAACTTAAACTTATAATAATAATAATAATGTAGTTCTTACCTATATTCGCTTCTTAAATGCAGTGAAAAATATTATTCTGATGTGTGTAACAACTTTCTATTAATGCTTACACATTTACACAAAAAAACAATTACTCTTACAACAAAAAGATAGAAAAAAGAAACAAAAAAAAATTGTACTTCCCGCCTAAATTGCCATAGACTATAAAGTTGAGGCAATGGTATTGCTCTACACAGGCTGTAGTTCAGGTTTGGGACCTACTTTCTCGTAGGCCTCATCTAGTAACGAACATACTAAGCTGATGGTATCATCTGTAAGTTTTCTGCTGCTAGTTAAACGGATGGAAGGTTCTGGACAATTAATTTCTACATCACGGATGTACGCGGCTAGTGTCATGGCGACACCTTTTTCTAGGCAGTAGTTGGTAATATTACGAAGGTAGGAGTGTTTCAGTCTGTCTGTTAAGTCGTCCTTCTTGAGGTATATGTGCTTTATCGGCGAAACCTCGTCACCTCGGAACTTGTAGTGTTTCAGCTTGGAGAGCGCACTGAAAAGAAAAAAATATATAAATAAACTGCTGAATTCATTGTAGAGGTACTTAGGTACTGTGAATTGCAATGTACAAATGATAACCCTTTACTTTACCAGGTTGATTGTATGAGAGACCAGATGCATGAGTAATAAATCATAAAAGAGCAGAGCTGTATTATTCTTTAGACAAATAAGCAAGTGCCTAGGACATCAAGATATATTGATGCGCAGCGAGACACGCGTCCAACTACGTAAAGAGTGGCTAAAAAAATTAGGTGCGTCAATAAGGTGCTTGCTTAGAGCGCTCTCTAGATTTTGTCCACCTCTGTAAAAGATTATAAAAGGATTGTAGTGCTCTGTAATTTCTCTGTAATTGTAGCCTACGCTCTAGAGATCAATGGTGTACGATTATGCACAAAGTTTTGATATTCAAATCAAAAGGAATAACTACCAGGAGTTCAATTTATTAATAAGTTTTTTTTTAAACAACATAATAACATAACATCACGGCTTTTTATCTCCGAAGGGGTAGGCAGAGGTGCACACAGAAATAACATCCACTTTTCACTATTCATGTTACGAGTCCCATGTAATAGGGGGTGAGCCTATTGCCATATACCGGGCACATTTCCAGACTCCTTGCTACTGAGATTTTTTTGTAAAAACCCTGTAATACATACTTTGCCCGACCCGGGAATCGAACCCGAGATCCCTTGCCCGGCAGTTGCACTTGCGACCACTCGGCCAACGAGGCAGTTTTTTAAACACACATTCTTAAATATCAAATATACTACTCGCTAAATTAAGATTGAATCGACATGCACACATTGTTTGAAGGAAACATTTTATAGAGCAATAAAATTAATGATCGCGTGACATACTGCGCTGCGATATCGCGGACTGTAATCTTAAACTGAGCTGATTATACCGTACAGATTACATACTAAAAGACTATTTAAATGAAGACAGATATAATAATTTATCAATATATATAATAATATTGATGATACTGCCTCATTGGCCGAGTGGTCGCAAGTGCGCCTGCCGGGCAAGGGGTCTCGGGTTCGATCCCCGGGTCGGGCAAAGTATTACTGGGTTTTTCAAAAAATTCCCAGTAGTAGCACGGAGTCTGGAATTGTGCCTGGTATATGGCAATAGGCTCACCCCCTATTACATGGGACTCATAACATAAATAGTGAAAAGTGGGTGTTACATTGTACAGTGGCATTAATGTACACCTCTGCCTACCCCTTCGGGGATAAAAGGCGTGATGTTATGTATGTATGTATGTATGATATTGATGATCTTAAATATAAAATAGATTATAATAGATAACGTCGACATTCTAATACAACTTGCAATTTATTCAATACCTACCTATGTTTTCGTCGAGTGAATTGATATTGCCTTTTTAACTTAAGAAAGTTATACTTATACCAAAGAGGTCTGAATTTTACTTAGTCATTGGTAATATTTTCATATCGTAATGAAGTTGATAACTTATCTGTGTGAAAAGTATCTTGTATTTAAAGAAAACTCAGCCTCTATAGATTGTAGAACTTGTAATCTAACTTAAAATACAACCTCCTTTTTTGGGAAGTCGGTTAAAAAATCATTACTTGGCTCACAGTCGAATACTGGACTTGAATATCGTGCCATCTCTTTCATTTGTACAAAGAACTTGTAGTTACAGAACGATACTTAAGCTCGACTTAAAATTGAGTAGCATTTGACTATTTCGACATAAGTCATGTCATACAAAATTCATGCATTTATTGACACATAAAATAATATGACCGAGTATCACACATTCCTTGTAAAAATAGACATTATGTATGAAGCAATCGAGTGCTTGAGTCATACACCCTTGACATCGGCTTTATCGTCGGTAACATACCGCGCGACTCTTATCAAATATCAACTCGAATAGTCATATTGTTATCAAAACGCCAATATAGTTGCATGCATGAATAGTTCAAAAGGTAATTAATTTCATGGGTTCATATATCATTCATAATATTTGTTTAAGAATGATTTATTGAGCTTCATTCATTAGTTATGGTTGTAAATTATATTATCTGTGAATCAACACTAATCATATTTTTGCGGCAAACGACCAAAGGGATCACCTGATAGTAAGCAATGGGGCTACCATTTTTTTCGCCAGATGGAGCTAGTGTGTGCCACTCGGTTTTCGTTCGATAGGGAATTAGCTAGAGTTCATTGATAATTTACTTTATGACAACTATAGTCAGTGGTTAGACGAACTGGCCTCTAGCCAAATTATCGCTACCTAGTGAAAAAAAAATTTGAATAGGTAGCCCCCATTGGCACCACCCTCTACACACTCGAAACACTAGAGGAGTCCAAGTTACAAGTACATTGCCGGCCTTTAAGGGACTGGGAATTTGGGGATTACCTCGGGTAACCTCGCTCACGCAACGCAACACAACGCGTTCGACTTGTTGATAACTTGATGTCTTTATTTATGTCTTCCGACAAAATTTGAAGTGACTGACGTCTGACTTTTCGCAAATATTTGCTGTTCAAATCGTACTACAAACATGAAAATTGTACTACAAAGATAAAGTGAAAATTGTAAATTGAGTTCTGTTAGTGGGAGGTTATTATAATTAGCAAAAATATTGCATTTTAATACAACTAAGCTTACCTTTTAGGGGGTAACATCATTATTTATACTTTATACTCGTTATAAAATAATTTTCCTTAACTATACGGAAACTGGGCAAGTTTATTATTTATATATATAGCAAATGAGTGCATTCAGTACATATGTACTTCCTTCACACTTAATATTAGTAAATATATAAAGATCTATGTATATTAAGTTACAATAAATTATATCCCTCAAGGGATGAGAGACGCAAACAATAAAATGTAAAAAATGATCACAATAAAATATATAACATAACATCACGCCTTTTATTTCCGAAGGGGTAGGCACAGGTGCACACAGAGGTATAACCCACTTTTCACTATTTATGTTATGAGTCCCAATAGGGGGTGAGCCTATTGCCATATACCGGGCACATTTTCCAGACTCCGTGCTACTACCGAGATTTTTTTAAAAATGCAGTAATACTTTGCCCGACCTGGGAATTGAATAAAATATATCTTCAAAAAAAGTAATGATCCAACTTGTTCCAGCCGTTTTCGAGATTGGCGCCTAGCAACGCTATTTGTGATAACTTTATTTATACATAGATAGACGGATAATGGTCGGACGGTAATTAATAACCAGACCAGTGCAATGATTGATAGATGACACATTAATTACTCTGTTAACCAAATAAAGATTAATAAACAAATAAATAATTTAATCCTCATATCCTCTTCGTTTGCAACAAAAGTGCTATACAGATGTAGATGTAGTATTCTTTAGTGCATTTTGTTGTTGCAAAGTATTTTTTAATAGAATTTCAATCTAATGCTTTTGTAATTTCAAGTTCGATAATAATCACTCAATCCTTTAGAGAAAATCGATTTATAAATCTGTTCAACCGTTTTAGAGTAAATTGTAAACGGATGTGCATATTGCAAATGTGCGGGTGGAATGCTTGTTTATTGGTAGAAATTAATAATCGATCTTAAATTTCATGATCGATTCAGGTTATCGACAAGCACTCCACATAGATAATGTCAATAATCTAAGCCAAAGATTTTAGATAAAGGTCGGTGATTAACTTCGGCTGAATATTTCTGTTACTAACCTGTTAAGTTTCTTAGAGTTCTCGATCAGCTCTCCAACGATAGAGGGCTTGCCTTCGATCACGTTGAGGGCTGAGATGGCAGCCTGGGTCAGCATCGGTGGTAGGGACGCGCTGAAGCAGTATCCTGCAAACCGAAGTTATTACATTACAACATAAATATTGCACACATAAAAATGGCTCTTCTGTTCACAGAAATATGATGCTAAATAAAAGCTTCCGTCTCGTACGTTTTGAAGACTGGAGTGCTGAAGTTTTAAAGGTTTATTTTTATAATATAATATAATAATCGTGAGACATACACGCAGAGTATGCTGCGGGAATGTGCATGCTGCTCATGAGGAAGAGTTCCTGTGACTCGAAACTAGTAGAACTCAGAATATTCGCGTGAGTAATTTTTAATTCATTCAAGTTTTTATTTAGAAAACGAACGGTAAAAAAAATTAATTACACTACTCAATACGTATACAATTGAAAGAAACAATGCATTTAAAAACTTAATCATTATTAGATAATATAGTTCATTCATCTCTTGCGCAAAACTTCAAGCATTTCAACAAAAATAATCGTCTTTCACTCGAAAACACATCACACTGGCGTTGAATCCAAGAATCGGTTTAAAAGGTTGTAATATTACTGGTGAAAAGTGGGTGTTACATTTTTTATGTACAGTGCTGCCTATCCACGAGTTATCGCTATCTATTCTGCGTGGTGGTCACGTCATGCCTATATCATATTAAAAAAATCTCCACATACCAAGTCCAGACAGCCTCTGATGTTCGACAATAAAGTGTGTGCCGGCGCAGAACCCGCCGATGGTCGCGAACGAGTGCTCCAACGACCCCACGATCAGGTCGATCTCATGGCGAGGCACACCCAAGTGTTCTGTTAAGCCACGCCCATTTTTGCCTAATACCTGAGAACAATAACATGATAATTTATTTAATAATTTACTCAAAATAATAATAAGTAGGTGACTGTTTGAGCGTGGCTTCAGATTTGATTTTTGGTTGAAGTTTCAAATGTTGTTAATTTTCAGAAATAGCAGTACAGATTTTTACAAGTTTAATAGTATGTCCAAAGTTGTAGGTTGTCGTCTTAATGTAGGCAGGTAAGTACATAAAATAGTAAAAAATAATAGTATTGTGTCAATTCTGAATACACAAATATTTCGTAACTAATATGAATGGTTAATAGTCGATTTTTACTATGCTAGTTAAATTTATCCATAGATACTAAAGACTGTCAAATGTCCAATGTTGTTCTACGGTTAAGAATTAGCTGTTGATTGAAAAACCTACCTTAAGTGGGTTCTTATTACATACAAAAAGGTACCTAATTATAATTTATGTTATTTATATTACGAAACAATAAATTATAATTGTCAGTAAGTATTTCCTGAGAATTGCAATAAGAATGTGCATTTAAAAAAGGGATTTTGGAAATCCGCTCTAGTGATCCCTCAAACAAACTGTACCTGTAAATTAACATTATAACTATGGGCCGATTTTCCCAACGCTTATTATAATAAAGGAATAAATATTTGACAATTATTCCATACTAAAACCTGACAAATGACAATCTTATTCTACAGTTAAGAATTATCTGTGGATATAGTTTTTGAAAGTTTTGTCTGTTTGTCTGTACGTAGATCCAAGCAAAACTCAAAACGTACTGCTTGGATTTACTTCAAATTTTGCATGAATATTAGATATAAGATTTAAAATATCAACTATTTGTTATACAAATAATAAATAAATATCTTAAACAAAGTTATAAACAATTTGATAATGGAGTAATCGCAAGCATTCAGCTAAACATGAGGTCAAGGTGAAGTTTTTAGTAAGTACCGCCTACTTTTTACAAGTTACGAGACTTCAATAACAAATACCCAATTCAAGGTTTCTACGCACAGTCAGGTTATTCACAAAAACAGTAAATTTTGTATAAACTTAATATAGCTCAGTAATGCGGACACTAATTACGCTTAAGATTATTTTTTTTAATTACTCTAGTCATTAATTGGCCTTAAGGACCTAGACGAGTGTGCATTGTTTACGTTTTTTTTTACTTTTATTTTAAGTGATAAATACACCTACCTACGAGTGTCTACTTAACTGCTGCCTGTCTGTTTAATCTATTATCAAGTATAAATATTAGGTATTATAGTCAATTCTCAAGTCTTATAAGAAACCATTTTTTATCATTGTTCATTATGTTTCATTGTTCCAAAATAATAAGTTTAGCAAAAATTTGAAAACCTATAAACCTTATAAGTGCGACCATTCAACCATAGAGGCAATGAAATCTCAAGGCGAAAATATGCATAAACATTGACTGAATTTACTAACAAACATATGCGATACCATGACGTCATACCTAGTGTCTGTATAAAGCTTCAATACTGTAATCACCTATGTTTTGTCTGCACTGTATTTGTACTCACCGCACCGACATGTATGTTACTCGAGTATGTTACGTGCAAATTACTTCTGCTAGCTATAATTAGTTTGCACCGAATGCACTCGCAATGACCGAGATTTTCAACCGAGCGAGTAGTAGAGTGAGAAGCTAATGTATCTAATAGATCTTTATTAAATCATTGCCTCCATTGATGCCCGCATTCCGTTTTTTACTATTGAACTCAGCCTGCCTCCGGCTCGCGGCTTCAAGCTATGTTAGAAACAGATAGACCATAACGATGTTTTAAATAATAATGGTGTAATAAATACAATAGTGGAATTACTTAACGGGAATAAAAAAATACAAATACAGTTGCGTTATATTTCATAAAATGAAGCATATTGCTTTAAAATATATATTTGAATTAAGCGTTGCTTGCAGAATCGATAAGGACTAATAATGCCCAACATACATAGGTTTGGATTGTACAAAAATATTGCTTGTTTAAAATTACCTTCTTAAGAGTTCCATTTTTAAACTTTTGTACGAAAGGTCAGGTACATACTTAAACTTATTAGATATTTTAATTTTTATAAGCTGATCACACCGCACACAAGGTTGAATTGCAAAGAATACCATTACGGAGAGATCAGTGCTAATTTGATCAATTAAAAATACTCATTAAACAAATTAATAATTACTTCTAAGATTTTAATTAATTGCAAGTCTTGAATAGGTTGAAGTTCGCGCATACTAACTCATTAACTTTTTCTTACATTTATTACAAAGTTACCGGTTTCGTATCGACGCCTTCCGGCCAAAAGAGGGTAAGTGACATGGATTTGTGAAATCGACTTAATTAAGATATATATTCTATGCAGATTCTAACATTTACATAATATAAGTCGATTTTTTATAATAACTATCGTGAGGACTGTATTAACTAAAAATCCCGCAGCCTACTGACTACGCGACATCGCCGCGACCGCGCACGCTGCTCATGAGGAAGAACCCCCTCTGTGGTTCGAAACTAGTAGAGCTTTTCTCAGGTCACGTGAGTAACCCGCGATTTTTAGTTGATAAGTTGATTTCGCAAAGAAATATGTCGGAATTTGTTAATATGTTGGAATATTGGCCGGAAGCCATCGATATTTTTATAGGCAATAATCTAGGTATATAGGGGGTAATAAATATCAAAAATATACGTAAATACGTTTCGTAGCTAGAATGTATGTTATTTCATAAATATTATGGTTTTATATTGCGTAAAGTATTAGTACGTATGTACTTAAATAACTGCACAAAACTTCAAAAAAGCGCATTAAAAAAACGTATATTATGCCTATGTTCAACTATATTTATATATTTTTTTTATTATTCATCATAATTTTTATACAGAATCCCCTCTTCTGTGACAGCGGACCAGAATTTTCATTAAGCGTAGAAAAAATCTTTAATATATAATTTTATACTTATACCTAAAGTGATTTAATTAGTAGGTCATATTCGTATGATAATCTGATTATCAACTTATCTCTGTTACCTCGGGCCTTTCAAAGTGCAACCGTACTAGCATATTTACGTTAAGTAGGTACATACAAAATAGGATACGATCCAGTCTGTCTTATTCTTATATAGTTATCTAGCAGAAAAGCCTTGTTTGTCTATCCTTAAGTGGTAAACTCAAAAACTACTGAATACATTTTGATGCGGTTGTCACCAAATAAATGTAATCGTTCCTCAAACCTCAAGAATCACTCTATCTATCCTTTTTCTATATGTTGTATAACAATTCCTTGTCCTGTTTAGAAAAAAAGATGACGCTATTAGTATGTACCTCTTACCTTTATTAGAGTAGGCTAGTACAATATTGCTGTTTTACAAGATAGGTGTTATGTGTAGGTGCTTTATTCCGGCCATATTAGATGTAAGTACAGTGGATATTATCAAACCCACGTTAGGAGTCTGGTTACGACACTGATCTTTTCCGAAATAAGAATATCTACTACAAAGGACTCAAAAGGAGAATAATGTAAGGAATAATATTTGTCATTCCTTTACTCGCAAAAGATGATATGGGGCACGAATAATTGAGTTTGATTTGTGGATATACCATATCATTATTAGAAGCAATATGGTTTTAAAATTCTCAGTGGCAGGAATGTAGAGAATGTAGATTTTTCACTTCTGAGAAAACATTAGGCGCGGGTAAATGCAATGTTTTAAAAATAGCCAATTAAACAAGTACTATACAATTTAATTGGGACATAAAATAGGTGACTTATTCACTGCTATTCTTGGCTGAAGCACATCCATATATGATATGAATGCTATTGTATTCAAAGCCATGATTAATGTGTAATTTTAATATATCATTAGCTCTAGCGGTACGCCCGCACATTCCAGGTGAATCTATAAAATTTTTGTCATGTGTAATAATGGTCCTGATAAAAGTAATCGAACTAAAATGTAACTTGATGCAATGAATTATGAAGTCATGCATTCACATTTTGATGATCCATTTTTATTAATATAGATTAGCTATATATTTTATTTAGATTAAATGAATTATAAATACTTAGTAAAATAGTAAGATTTCAGGTATTAGTTCCAAAATGTGGAAAGGTAGCTGTGTAGAATTTATAAAACTTACCCCGATAGTAAGACTCTCATCCAAGATAATTCTCAATTTGTATTCCCTGGCGAGCTGCACCAATCTCTTTAGCGGGCACATTTCTCCAGTGTTCAAGTAAATGCCCTCAGCGACAATGAATGCTCGTCTCTTAGGGTTCAGTTCCTTCTTTTGCTGAGCTTCAGACAGCAGCTTCTTGAGGTGGTCCATATCATTATGTTTAAAGAAGCAGACAGTACTGCGGGAGGAATCTAAACCCTTCTGGATCGCAAACCAAACACGTTCATCACTGAAATGTTAGGACTAGTTAGGAATTTTATTTGTATTAATCACAAACACAGTGGCGATTGATATAACCAATGTAAAACGAAGACAAGGAGGTTGTAATTTGGAAGTGTCTTGTTCTCTAGAACACCTTGACCTGAGTTTGACAACCTTTTTGGAAACGGTATTTTACAGGAACCATTTTTTGCTACTGTCAAGCATTTGTATAATGAGATAAATCTCAAACATTTTATCGGACAAACACAGTACAGTATTTTTTGTGTACACCTATTTGAATACTGCCAGACACCATAAATAATAAGTCAATATAGAAAAAAAAAACATGTATGAAATATTAGCACTTGCCAAAACACAAAACCATACCATTTATTTTAAATTACAATATGGTAAATAAATTGTTATTTGTATAATAATAATCAGATTAGAATATATATATTAATATCTACTATAAATAAGAATTATAACTGTACAGTTGTACACAGCAACTAGAGAAAAATATAATCTTATAAAGATGTATATTTTGATGACTTCAGTACATACAGCATAATGCTTACATTTTTTTAACAAATTTATTACTATTTATATTTTTTTAGTTGGTCTTTAATTATCGGTGGTTCAAATAAAAAAAATTAATCAATATTTCAAATAAGAATCTTAGAAAACCAAAATAAATTGTTCAATGAGACTGACAAATAGTAAAACAAAACTGAAGGAAATAATATCAATTTTCTCCAGTTTTGTATCACACAATATATGTTTGTTTGTACATGATGCTGAAACCTGACACTAATTTAGAGCAAGCATTTATTTAGCCTTGGCAAAAGTAAGAAGTCACAGTTAGAAGCTGGTCTTTCTAATAAGAAACATTAGGTACTAATAAAAACATTATGAATTTGGCAAAATGGACAATTAGGTATAAAAGCATTATTAAAATAGTCATTATAGCCATGATGACTGTATGTCATCTGACTGAAGTGTGTTCCTGTGTACAGGAACACACTTCAGATGGAGTGCATTCTTCAACACAAGGAAGTTGTTATCAATACTGAGAACTTAGCAGTATTCATATTTCAAATAAAAATAAATTGTTAGTCATTTGTTAATTAACTTATGTAAAATATTTATAGTTTTATTTGTAAAACTTACGCAAAAATAATGTCCTTCTTCTTAGAGTATGATGGTATAGCACTGGCTATTGTTGAGAAGCCATATGAGTACACACAGGTCTCTTCCACTTCTAAGAACTTCGCCAGGCGTTCCTCCAACTCCAAGTGGACGTCAATAGTCCCATAGAACCCACGAGGTCCACAGGAACCTACCCCATATTTCTCCATAGACTTCAAAGAATCCTCCATGATAGACTCCTCTTTGTCAAGGGCAAGGAAACTTGAACTTCCCACATTCAACACATTGTCATCAATTCTTCCCATCAATGGAGGTTCTTCTACCGTAACATCATGCTCCACTATAGGAATCGGGTTCCATTCTATCGCCTTCCCGTTACATAGAGGATCGTAGGTTTTAGACTTCTTTTTGTTCCAGAAGAAGTAAGTAGAAATTACAACTACTTGGAAAGCGATGACTATAGTCCACCAACTCGCCTGAAAGTAAATTATTTGTTAAAAAAATCCCATAAAGAAGTGAGATTGATGAGTAATAATTCAAATATTAATGAAACTCAACTTACGATGTCAAATACACCAATTAGAATCATTTTATGGACTCTATCTATAACTATTCCAGTACAGAAACTATATAGATTTCTAAAATAAGAGTAAAAATACTATAATCGAGGTTTACTTCCTCTCTCTCTCTCGTGTTCAATGCCGGTCACCTAAATAAAAAAAATTGGTAACTGTGACAGCCTGACAGCTACAAAAAAAATTGAAAGTTTTTGTCTCTGTCACACATCTAGACATAGATTTTAGAGATGTCGCGCTGTTACTAAAAACAACAACTAACCAACTATTTAATCGACTTTTACATTTATACTACGTATCCGAACGTGTTTTATCATTCACCGTCACCGTTGTCAAAAAACTCGTATTGTGATTGTGATTGTCGAGCTGTCAACTGCCAGTGCCACTGAAATGTACTGTAATGTTTTGAAAAATATCCACACCTCTTCTCAAAACAAATTCAAAATTCTGTAAAATCTCTTGTAAATAAAGAAGTACACAATGAATTTTGGTGGAACGTTAAGAGTAAATAAATTTGCGTGTTTCACGTTAGGTTTTATATTGTTTTTAATAATTTATTGGCGAAGTGGGAATGCTGGTTTTCCTTTGGAGAAAAGTGATCTTATAAACTTAAAAAGCTTATTAAAGGCGTCAATCCAAGCCGCTGAGATGGGTGGGAAGAAGGTGTTAGACGGAAATAGTCACGAACTGAATATTAAAAGTAAAGGTAAAACGTTGGAAGGTGTAAATGACCCGGTCACCGATGCAGACTATGCCTCACATTGCGCAATGTACTACAGCTTAAAGAACACGTTTGAGAAGTTGACGGTGGTGTCTGAGGAGCATTCAAAGAGTGGTTCAGGTTGTGAAAACCAGCAAATGTTAGATGTAGACAAAGCATTGCCAGGAAACAGTATAATAGAGTATCTGAATGATGAATTAGTTTATATGAAGGATGTTACAGTATGGATTGACCCCTTGGATGCGACGAAAGAATATACAGGTAAACATTACAACTTTATTATCCACTTCTGCAATAGAATACACAAATAAATGCATGATAAACAATAATCTAATAGATAATTTATTTTCTCAGCATGTAATAGCAGTGTCAATGAAATGTATGTTTAGCCCGTTGATATCCATCCCCTAAATTTGGTCATACAAAAGTATTCTCTAAACATTAGAAATAAGGTCTATAATGTAATGTAATATTAGTGGAAAGCGGTCACCGGTGACCGCTTGGTGATTTATGGGTTAAATATTGTTAGCCATATTACTACCATAAATGCTGATAAGGCAATAAAAAAAGAGTGTTTTGTTACTTCTATGGACTTATTGGTGTGCTTTATGTGTAGTGTTGTAACATGCCTTATTAATTACTAAAGGGAGTAGTTTGTGTGGCTAGTTTATTAATTTTCGGCTTTATGATTGTTGATTAGAGTTTATTTTGTAATTTTGAGATCATTTTTATCAAATGAATATAATATAAAAAAAAATGTTTTGTCTACCTCCTGTAGACACTTACTATTATTTGAATCTTCATTAACTCGTCGAGTACCGTCATTATAGACACAATTATAGAACAATAGGTTGCGGTCACCGGTGACCGCTTGGTGTTAGACAGTTTAAATACATAAGTAATAATATGTACTTAATCTGACTATAATATAGAAAATGTATAGTCAAAATTTATTCTGAACGTTTCACTTAATTAAAATGATAACATTTGTTAAACTAATTTAGATAAGAATACATATACAACTGATTTGTTTTTATTCATTGCAATTTATAAGTTTTGTACCAGTATTTTCAACTTTAAATATCAGTACATAGGGTTACTTTTCAGTCCACAATGTTTTGAAATTTGAAACCAAAACTTAAATTATTTAATTCACCTGTATATTGAAATTTCAGAGGGCCTGTACCAGTATGTGACCACTATGGTGTGTGTAGCTATCAAAGGGGTGCCCGTCATAGGCGTGATCCACTACCCCTTCCTACCGCGCACTTACTGGGGCTGGTTCACTAAGAAACCATCTGCCAACATGCCTATTGTGCCACATGTAAGATTCTTTATTTATTTTTTATATGTAAATATCTCTAACTGTAGAACATCGTTAGCACACACACACAAACTGTGCGTTTTTTAATATAAATGAAAAATGCACGCACGCAGTACGTGAACACGTTCGCGAGCGGCGCACTCGCGAGATGAGGGCGCCCCATCATACAATAAGTGTGCATATTGGATAGTGGGGCAATATGTGCATATTCATTTTATACATATTATACTTACAGAAAGAGGAAAACAAGGGACACCCCAGAGTTGTGATCTCTCGCTCACATCCTGGGAAAGTGGAGGAAATAGCGAAAGCAGCGTTCGGGCCGAAGACCACAGTCTCCATGGCAGCCGGCGCTGGTTACAAGGTGATGGAAGTAGTGAACGGTACCTACGACGTGTACCTGCACGCCACTGCGATTAAGAAATGGGATTTGTGCGCGGGCGACGCAATCATTAAGTCAGTACATGGTAAAATGAGCACGATAAAAGGTGAAGCTATAGATTACTCGGCAGACAGTGATGTGAAGGTCTCAGGAGGGATCCTGGTGACTAGGTTTGACCACGAATACTACCAGGACAAGCTGCCTGTACAACTGGATAGTGTACATTAACATATGACATGTGTTGTGTGACTGATTTTTATAATGTTATACATTTAAGGCCTGTTTCACAATACCTGATTAGACTTGTTAGTCTAACTGATGAATAATTATTTGATGATATGTCTCAGTTAGCCTTTCAACAACTTAATCTGACATTGGGAAACAGGCCTCTAATATAAGTTGGAAATATTAGGCTTAGTTCGCACCAAACGTATTGTCCGCCGTCGACTGTAAGTATGCTCACTGTCGACAACATATAACATATAATCTGTTTGGTGTGAACGAGATGTTAAATATAAATATGGAAAAGTGATAAACTACGTAACGCGCGCCCACAATCAGCGGCCGATACGTTTGATGTGCACGATGCCTTACTGCTATGTACATGTTAAACCTGTACTTGTGTGAGTGCAGCTTGTACTTATAAGTACTTATCTCGTTTTGGTTTGTGTTACTTTTAGTTTTCTAGTCTAATGGCACAAAAATTCTCATTTCATAATCAATAGTTCTCTATTGATCTAGTTTACAGTGATGTCTGTACTAATTTATTTATTATCATCAATTTCAAATACTTATAATTAAATGTTATCAAGTCTTCATGTGTGGTTTTGGGCTGTGAATTTAAATTATAATATCTAATAGATTTCAATTAAAATATGCCTCGAATTAATCATTATTAATTAATAATCCTCCCTTTTATTAAAGTCTCTAAATTTTTAAACAAGAATATGTAAATACGCATAGTAAGTGCTTGATATCTGCCGATGTAGCACCCTTTATTCACGGCGAGAACAAAATCGATGTCCAATGCAGAATGAGCCTAAATAAGCCCTATATGAAAGGAATAAGGTTTATTTAGTATTACATCGTTTTTTCTTGCTGTGTACAAAGCTGTGTTTTTCTTATGGCACTGATACTATACTATACTATATTCTTATGATCTGATTGGCGAATAATTGTATATTGACTCTGTACAAAAATGTCGTTGTGAGTAAACGCAATAAGGCAGGTATGTACTTAAAATGTATTACTAAATAATATTAATTGAATATTGTAAGTAATTGATAAGTATAGAGACAAAATATTTTATTTTATTATTTGTGAGTGCATAGTGTAGCTTAGTAGACTGACAATGAAATCAAATTCACAAACTTTTTATAATGTTAGTATATGTATAGTTACAGGTATTAGGTATTAATATGAGGCGAGCATTTCAAGTACTGCAACAGTGTGCCTCAAAAGTAAATGCGTGTACACAAACATAATTATTGGAAGTGCCTTATAGGCAAATACGTTAAATACATAATTTTAATATATTTAATTATTACCTTACATATTGGACAGGAACTCATAATTATAAAGAAATAAAAAGGACAAAGCTAACGCAGAAATGCTTGATAGAATGTACTACAACTGCTAATTTTGAAGGTTATTGTTATCAGAAGATAACTTGTGAAACTAAAAGCATTTATTGTTCATTTTACGGTAAAAGTAGAAGTAACATAATAACTTAGCACGTAAGTATGCTGTAAGATTGTTTGATTGTTCAATGTGCAATTGATAATATAATAGGTAAGTAAAATAAAATACGGTAACATGTTTAACTATATTTTTATTTCAATAAATTAAGCGGGTTGTTTCATAATACACAATTATAATGCATTTCCGTAAATCATAAGGTAGACATGACCCAGCAATTTTTCACCTAATAATACAGGAATGTGTTGCTAACCTAATGCGAAATGTTGCCATCTTCAATAAATGAAAGTTAATTTTGTGAACCCATCGAGATCTCAATAGCACCGGCAAAATATAGAGAAATATATCGCGATATCAATTTACAGAAACCGTATAGTTTGTAACCGTGCAGTGAAACACTTGGCAATACTTTGTAGTAGACTAGTAGGACGCGGTGCCCAGCCTCCACTAGGACGATGTAAAGCTGCTTCTAAACGCGCAATATTGCACTGCAACTAACTATTTACGCAACCATACCGGCCACACATGGTCATACCAAATATATTTGGATGGCCAGAATATTGCAATGTTGCCAGCAAGTTGCACAAAAATATGGCCCATTTAGAAACACCTCACTCAACAGATTGACAAAGAATATAACTACCTTGCATATGTATATTTTAGTCTATGATTCAACGAATCCTTTATTGACATTGACATACGTAAATAAAATTTCATACAAAATTACATTCATCATCACATAGAATATTTATCTACAAATATAAAAACATAAATTATTGAAGTTTATTGCATTCCATTATGCTCACAAAATATCCTATGAAAATTATATGACTGGCTAAATAGTCAACTACATAATATGAACAGATGTTTTTGACTAAAACTCTCGAAGCATTTGCAGAAATGTAAGTTAACAAGCTAAATGGTGTTTGATGCGTTCAATAAATTGATTGTAGTAACATTTCAAAGTAAATGCTCGTGAAGCCTCATGATACGTAGATATCGTCGGAGCCAGCTGTGAACCAATACCATAGAGTGACATAGCGTGAGTACTGAGTTACCTGCAGTCAGCTTCGTGAATCACAATAATAGTAAAAATTTAAATTTATATACAAGTAAACAAAGGATGAGTGACGCGTGAACAAGACTCCGGTATGCGGTACATAATCATTTGATACCCTATTACTCTACTTACAGTATATCGTTAATTTAGCACTGACAAACTATCTGCTGGTGAGACATAGACCCGCTCGCCGCGTCCAGTGCGCGTGCGCGTGCACTCCTCACTCTCCCCACTCGTTCACAGTTCATATTATTCATAAGATTTGATACCGTACACCATTATTACGTGATTTGGACAACGAACTATGTGTACACTTCCAATGCAGGGAGCTGTCGCTGGTGTTATGCCTGCGTCATTGAACAGTCTGGGTACACTGAGTATAATTACAACGAGTGTTACAAACATTAGCCGACACAATGTACTCATTGGGTTACAATATAATCAGGTGGCGCCGTGGTCCGAGGGGTCGGACGAGTATAATTAATGGACACAAACATATTATACACATTTAGCCAGCTAGTTGTACAGTGGAGCTGATAGTAAATTGTACTATGTATGTATTTACCCAAACGTTCAATATGTCCCAGCTTCGTGTTACTCGGTAATTTAGCGTCGCCACTCGCTAGGTTGCGAGCTCGCCAGCTCGCTGCTCGCCGCGGTGCTCGCGCGGTCGGCCGTGTCGTCGCGTGTCGCGTCGTATGTACATAACATTTTACAATAACATACCGTATAGTTATAACACTTAACACATACTGAGATTTATCGTCCATGCTCGATACAGCGACGCGGTATATTGTTAGACGGAGTCATCTGGAACCACACAAACAATATATTAGACAATGCACCAACTATAATCAAGTTGAATGTGACAATATCCTGGGTATGACGTATTGAATTAGCTCTTGTTTTAATAGACCATATTGCTACTAAGAGTAATAATAGTGAGATGGTAAGGTCTTCAGCCATAAACGTTAGCCTATACTGAATTTTTTTAAGCATTTGTGTCCTTTTGAAAGTAGTCCATTACTGGGTAAAAACAAAGCTGGTGAAATGTCTATCTTTGGAGACTGGTCAAGTGCCGAAAGCATGGAAGCTGGCCAACGTGCAACCTGTGCCTAAAAAAGGTAGTCGTGCCGACCCTAACAACTATAGACCTATCTCGGTCACGTCCATACTCTGTAAGAGTATGGAACGTGTACTGGATAACAGGCTCCTGGCATACCTTGAAGGTAACGATCTCCTTAGTGATCAGCAATACGATACAGCAATTCTCTGACTACCGCCCCATATCTATCCTCCCTTTTCTATCCAAAATCCTTGAAAAACTTATCCACCACCAACTTAGTATGTTCCTTTCTAAACACAATCTCCTTAGTCCCTATCAATCTGGTTTTCGGCGGGGTCATAGCACTACCACGGCCCTCGTAAATATTACGGACGACATTAGGTCGGGCATGGAGGTTGGGAAGTTAACCGTACTTGTCTTACTGGATTTTAGCAAAGCGTTTAATACGGTTGACTTCGACATTCTGTTTGGTGTACTCAGCTCTCTTAACATATCTCCATCGGTTGTTGACTGGCTTCGCAGTTACCTGTTTGGACGCCGCCAGCGTGTTTACTTTAAGGATACCTACTCTTCATGGTGTTGCACTGCTGCTGGTGTGCCTCAGGGGGGCGTTTTATCTCCGTTACTTTTCGCGTTATTTATAAATTCTATCTCTCTAAGTCTTTCGTCTTCCTACCATCTTTATGCCGATGATCTCCAAATCTACACTCAAGCCTCGCTCGAGCATCTACCGAAAGCAATTGCTTTGGTTAATCGGGATATAACTTGTATAAGCGAATGGAGCGCTAAGTTTGGACTGCTAATTAATCCATCCAAAACGCAAGCGACTGTTATCGGTAGTGCGCGTACTGTTTCCAAAATTGATTGGACAAATCTTCCTCAGGTTTCTTTCTTAAATACAAATATTCCTTTCTCCCGAGAAGTTAAGAACCTGGGGATTTTCTTGGACAGTTCTCTCTCTTGGACAAAGCAGTTGGAGATGGTCAGTCGCAGGTTATTTGCTTCGGCGGGTTCCCTCAGACGGTTTCGTAATTTCTTGCCCTATGCTACCAAAATTACACTTGCTCAATCCCTTCTTCTGCCTATAGAATAGACTATGCTGATGTCAGCTATCTTGATCTGTCACAGGAACAATTGGACAAGCTTGAGCGACTTCAAAATCTTTCCATCAGATTCATATTTGGTCTTCGTAAATATGATCATGTCACTGAATTCCGTAATAAGCTCAAATGGCTTCCTATTCGATTTCGCCGGAACTCTCATATTCTTTCTTTACTGTACAATATTCTTTTCAATCCTTCTACCCCATTTTACTTAAAAGAGCGTTTTCAGTTTCTCGGTGACACACATTCGAGGTCTCTGAGATCGTCGGAGAATCTTAAATTAAGTATACCTATACATTCCTCTTCCTTCTTCGATAAATCTTATACGGTTCAAGCGGCTCGATTGTGGAATGAATTGCCTATCGAGGTGAGGCGTGCCCGGACTTTGCGTCAGTTTAAACACCTTGTGAAGGAGCACTTTCTCACACTATAAGCTTCTGTTTCTCCTTTCATTAATTGTACATACATACGCATACAAATACACACACACACGCGCACGCACACACACATAGCTTATTGTATTTTTGTATATTATTTATGTATTTCTTTTTATATGTTGCTAGTATCTATATTATATCTATTGTAGGTTGTATTGTAGGCTTTTTTATTTTGTCTTTTTTTTTAATTTTATTGTACACGTAACTACCCCTTATCTGGTTTCTTACAAATATTTCCATCCAAAGGTTGTCTGGAAGAAATCACCATTGTGTGATAAGACCGCTCATTGTACGCATATTTACTTGAATTGGGTTTAAAGATTTTTTTTTTAAATTGTTTGTTTTACACTACCTAAATGTGTACAATAAAGCATATATGAATGAATGAATACGGATTTCGCCGAAACCGATCTACTGGGGACCTTCTTGCATATGCCACCCACATCTGGAGCGAGGCCATCGAGAAACACGGGGAAGCGTTAGCCGTATCCCTCGATGTCTCGAAGGCCTTCGACAGGGTCTGGCACGATAGTCTTGTTGGTAAGCTTCCCGCATATGGACTCCCCACTGGTTTGTGCAGATGGATAACAGACTTCCTGAGGGATCGATCCATCCGTGTGGTCATTGCCGGCTGCTCATCCAATCCACTTGGTATTAATGCCGGGGTTCCTTAGGGGTCAGTACTCTCAGCAACACTTTTTCTGTTGCACATTAATGACCTGCTCCAGCTCGGTATCTTTGGGTACGCAGATGACAGCACCGTTGTTGAGAGGTATGTGTCCGATGCGCGAACCAGTGCAACTCAAATCCAGTCTCTAAGAGAATCTATGGTAAATCGTCTGAACCTGTCCTTGCAGGCGGTCTCCGATTGGGGTGACGCCAAACTGGTCAGGTTCAATGTCAGCAAAACCCAGGCGTGTCTGTTTTCCGCTAAACGGAGTCGGTTCCCACTGACTCCTACTTTCCGGGGTGTGTCCGTTCCGATGGGTGACCGTCTCGAGCTTCTCGGCGTAACTCTGTCGCCCACTCTCAATTTTGGCTCGTATATCGAGACAAAGGTACAACTGGCTGGTAGAAAGTTGGGTGTCCTGTCGAGGGTGAGACGGTACTTCACGCCGGAGCAGTTGCTCACTCTTTACCAAACACAAGTTCGGTCTTGTATGGAGTACTGCTCTCATCTTTGGGATGGCTCAGCGAAATACCAGTTAGAAGCCCTCGAATCCATCGAGAGGCGTGCCAAGAAGCTCATCAATGACGATTCGCTTGTGGAGGCTCGGCTACAAAGCCTCGAACATAGGCGCAAAATCGCAAGCCTTTCGGTCTTCTATCGGATACATTTCGGTGAGTGTGCGTGGGAATTGCACAAACTTATTCCCCCTAGTCCATTTCACCACCGTACCACCAGACGAACGGCGGGACGCCACCCTTATATGGTGGACATTCCACCCATTCGAACGAAGCGTTTCGCGTCAAGCTTCATGCGTACCGCTAAGGAATGGAATTCCTTGCCAGACGCTGTTTCCCGTCAAATATGACTTGGGTGTCTTCAAGTCCCGAGTGAATAGGTTGCTCATAGGTAGACGTGCTCCATCGTCGGCCACATCATCGCTTACCATCAGGCGAGATGGTGGTTAAACGTCGACCTATAAAGTATATAAAAAAAAATGTTTTATGTATTGAACAAAATCAGATGAACATAATAATAATAATAATAAGCCCGCAGGGCACCTTGAGGCGAGGTGACGGGCATCCCGAGTGCTCCAGGGAGAAGTCACCGTTCCTTCTTCTCCGGCTTGCCTTAATTGGCTGGCTGGAGTGAACGATGACAAGGAACAGGTCTCCCACCTCTGGCTTGCCTTCATTGGCCGTCCAGAGTGGAGTCGCGAGAGCAGTGATCCTGCTCGGAGGGTAAGAAACTATTCGTAAGTCGCGAATGGGCCAGGGATGCAGGAGGCTTCGGCTGGAGCAGATGATCTGAGTAGAAAGCGGTGGTAGTTTCTTAACCCTTCAGCCACTCACATTCTCGTTGCCCCTTTGTTGCTATATCTAGCAACCATTCCCGGGGCCCGGTTGGTGAGTTGGCGAGTCTCCGCCTGCCATTTTTACGTGTAATAATTACATTGTTTCGGCAGGTGCCATAGTCATTCATAGTTCCCAATTTTCCAGTCCACAGCAACCCATCCATAGCCCTACCTTTTTTTCCATTATCCACAATAGTTCTACACTAACTGGGGACTGTCCTTGGGTGCATTTCCATAGTGCATACAGGGATAGTCGCCGGTTTGTGTGTCCATTACATTTATATTAAAGTTGTCTAAAGGGCCTCTGCGCAGTTGGCTTCGGCCCCTCGTACGCCTCCCAAATGACCGGGACCCTGTGGTCCCGTGAACGGTAAAGACATACATAATAATAATAAATAAGCTTTATTGTACACCAAGTAAGTAATTACACATATTCGACATACGAACATACATATATTTTAGCATACCAGGCAAATAATTCCAGGTGGTGGTTGCACCGGGCGAGTGATAGCGTTATCTAAATGTCAGTGCGATTTGAATCGATTGTATCTGATACACTATCTAACAGATAACGCACACACTACGTCCACATCATGTGGTTCATATTCCAATACATTTCTGATCTTATTTCTGCGAACTAAGTATTGTATGATGACGGGTCGATGACGATTTGTTGACTATTGTAATGATTTGCAAACAGAATATCAACCGCATTATAGGTACACATTACATAATCTACCTACCGATTACCGTCAATAACTTGTAGAATGTAATAATGGAATCATTACATAGACAGAGGAGAAGAACAACTTTGGTGTCCAGTAAAATTCCTCTTAGTAGGTACCTTTAGTGCATGTGCATGAATATTATATTCCTTCATTTGCCATGTGGTTATTTCCGTGGCGATTGACCAAAAGATGGGACCTCCTATTCTATATTCCACGAATAAGCTACGCGTAATAATACGGGAAAAACATCTTCAACGAATTAGTTGCCCAGCTTACCAGGCGTTCCGGCATGACGACCTAGCTTGATTAGTCCTCTTTTCTCGAAATTAATGCCGGAACTGAAACCACCTCTGAAAAGGTCCTAATCTTTCTTTAGATGAGGTTTGTTACAATTCCCACACTTGGTAGATGGTTTAGAAATTGCATTTAACCCGTATATACCCAAGCGGTCAATACTAACTACATTATAGGTCTTATTTCCAATATTTAGAGACTACTTTTGTATGAACAAATTTAGTGGATGATTTTCAACAGGTTAAGTCAGTGAGCAGTCGATAACTTGGCTGCTAGTGCTGCCCGTCCCTTAGCATTTGGTCGCAAAGTTTTATAGACATACCTCAAAGTATGACCAAAAAATAACGAGAGTATTTCTTTTTTATTTCTCATCCTGAGCATTTTAGAATAAAAAAAAATGTAAGTAAGTGTGTACGTACCGTGATACCACCATTTCGTTTTCTTAGGATTTTTGTTGCAGGTCTTAACGTAAAATGAGTTATCCGGTGGCCGTTTCTGAAATGTTAATATAATGAGTGAGTTTGGACTATACGTACGAACACAATGAACATGAGTAAATTCAACTTAAAGGTTCAAACTGATAAGGTATTTGTCAGTTGTTTAGTGTAGTTATTTGCTTCTATCATTGTGAAGATTCCATAGAGAAGAAAAAAGTTCAACCTAGGTTGAACGCGAATCATTATCATCAAGGTTCTTCATAATTTGTCTTCACACATAATACTAATAACAATAGTGAACAATAGGTAAACAAGAGGCTCTTAAAGATGTATTAAAATCCTAGAATAGGAAATGTTTTCTATACAAGTTGTCGCCATTATGTGGGGACATGATCGACGTACCTTCTCCTTACAGCTACTGAGCATGGACACGATGGACAAACAGACAGACTGCACGGACAGCGCCGGCGACCAGTCGTCCGTCAGTATCGACAGGCAGATGTGTCCGTTGGAGTACACGTGCGGATGTATCGGTATGTTGTTGCCTATGAACGTAACCTGGAACACATACAAGATAAGTATTATTAGTATTTACTTACTTTGACCACTTTCAAAAGATACATACAACATCTTTAAGTTCTATCCACCGCAGAAAAATGCAAATAATTCTTAATGATTTTGTTACTTGTTAGTCTATTACCGTGTTGGTATTGGTAAATCAATATTATAACATTAGTTATCAATCAAATTAAACTACGGTGTACTATAGCGTAGGGTATTGCCACTATTAATTATGTAAGATAGTTCACGATCTTATAGTACTAGGTCTAGAATCTAGGGCACATTAATGAAGGATTTAACTTCAGTTACAGGCAGAGACTACCCACCTACGTAGGTAAGTAGTTCTTAGAGATAAACTGTGGCTAAGGTTGGAGTTAATTTAGTTTGAACTGGCGAACTATAGGGCTTAATGACACATTTAGCAAGAAACTGAGGATTTTACTAGCATACTGAAGTGGTAAACTTACCACTATATATGCAGATAGAAGACTTATTTTAAGACTGAAATAGATATTTTTTTAACACTTAAGGACTCGCGCCTTATTTTGTAACACCCATACTCGCTACCGGGTACGCTGGACCCAGTACAATATTATTATTTTTTTCCAAAAATACTAAATAAAAGTGAAAACTACTTTATTACTAGGGATAATATGATAATAAACAAAGACAATAATGAATCAAACAGTAATATTTGTTTCGTTTTCTAAATAAACAAGTTTTTACAAAAATTAACGGTTTTGGCATTTTTTTATGACAAGATTGCGTTTAATCCTGAAAACTTCTGTAATTAGTGGTTTTATCAATACCTTTCTATATTTTCTTATACTACTATGATATACCTACGTAGAACAATTAACAATAAGAGATCTATACTAAAAGAACACAATAAAAATGTCTTTGAAAATCAAGAACATCAAATAACTTTTTTTTGGGATACAATAATAATTCAAAATCAACAGTCTCTTTCTTCTTCTAATTTACTAAAACAATTGGAACACACCTATTTCACGCGTTCTCTACAAATGACTATATTGCATTTTATACAAAAAATTTTGGTTATACTATCTTTTTTCCAATTACAAAGACCGCAACGTACTTTTCGTCCAGCAATTGGCAAGGATGAGGTGGATGCCGCGGGTGGTTCGACTTCTCAAATTATATTTCAGATATGGTTTTTGATATGCTGTGGAATGTTTATGATAGAAATTCTGTCATGAAGGTGCGGTTGAATCAGAGAAATTGCCAAGGTTTTGATGACATATCTTCGAGTGAAGTTATCTGAAGATACATTAGCCTTCTGAATAATATAAGTGTTTAGTCCACCAATATTCAATACTCCGAAAAATATACACAGGGGCCATCTTTGAGTTCGTCTTGACACAGAATACGTACCAATCGTCTGATCAATTATATCGACTCCACATTTCAAAGCATTATAGTCGGTTATTATTTCCGGTTTCTTTTTTCACCAGTTTCTACATCTATTCTTCATTATCTAGTCATAGTATATCTCATTCATAGTCATAGTCTTCAATTTTGTCAAGTCTCAACGGCCTATTGGAAGCCATTTTCTATGAAATAAACATAAAACAAGTCTATAAATAATACTATGATGAGAAAAAGAACGCTTACGTGTTTAGTCGCTACCGGGTCCAGAGGACCCATACGCACCTTATACGTCTTCTATAGCACTCACTCGCAGGGCGTCAACTTACGAATACGACCAGCATTTGCCGCGCTACACTGTTGTTGAAAGGTACTAAGAACGGGAACATCGCAAACGTCAAATCTTAAAAGTTATTACAAACAAATTAAACAACTGGGTCCGTTAGACCCATTAGCGAGTCTTTAAGTGTTAAAGAATAAAATAAAAAGACAGCAATCATTATAAGTGTGTATATCATAATATATCAAGTGTGGGAGAGCCATGCTTCGGCACGAATGGACTGGATACCATGGCCTCACAGAAACCGACTTGGGATTTACTTGAGCGTCCTTGGGACCTACTGGATTTTGAAGATATGCCGATAGAAAGAAGAAATGGTTTAGTGACAATTTCTTCCACCAGTGGGGGAAGGGGGAATCTACAGATCTTTGAAATTGTTAAGCGTAACTTTTGTTCTAATGGTCGAGCGTGTCAGATATTGATAATGTACATGCTCCATGTGTATTTAATAATTAAAAACTCTTAATCTGCCAGTTTGCATGGTGGGGTTGAATGTTCTGGAGAGTACAAACGAGAACCCTTCAAAATCCCCCCACTCTTGCAAATCAAGTTGGAATGGGCAGATTTTTTAAACGCACTTCCTTTAGCACGGTATTGACCTACCTTCCCTTAATCTGACGAAACTGACTTTATTTAGTCAGACTTTTTTTTTAATTTTCAGTCCCCCCCTTCTAATCAGATCGAATATATGTTGGGTATATTCAATATGACACTAGGTTTTCCCCTTATGTTAATCTGACGCGCTCGAGTAACTACCGAAATCCCTTCATGGGCTCCCCTACTATTATCATCAGGTGATCCGTCTGCTCGTTTACCGGCCTATGCCATAAAAAAAAATATATGATAACTTAGTAAGTATTAACGACTAACTAAAATTAGACATGGAAATAAAATTAGCGATTTTTTGCACAAAAACGTGTTTGCGAATTAAATATTGACTTGTTATGCGAAGATTATCAAGAAATCAGTTTTATTAACATAATGTAATATGATGTACGGCAGGTTTTAATGTCGTCTATAAATACCTAGTGTTATGTGTTCAATATGTAAATGTACGTTCGTAAGTATTGAGGTTTGCATGTAAGAGAAAATTTCATTTAAACAGTAATTACCAGTTCGCGTCCATGTGACGCAACGCTCTTTAAAATTCCAGTAAGAAAGCTATCACCACATAAGTACCTACTTATGTGGTGATAGCTTTCTTACTCTCTACGACACACGAGGTCGTGTGTTCATAAGTTTTGAGACAAACTTTTTGCTTATAAAAATAAAATAAAAATTACTGGCTGCTGTATATTTCTTTTTCTAATTTTGAATTTGGAATGTTAACTTTTAATATCTATGATTTCGGATTATTTTATTTAAATTTTCTCGTAATGGAGGGAACAAAAGAATTACGTGCGATTGTCATTTCATTATTTAAGGTGGGAAGAAAACCTATGGACATTTTCCGAGAACTGAAAAGTTTTGGTGTGAGCCGTAACTTCGTGTATTACACTATTAAACGATACCAGGAGACAAGTTCTTTACATGATCGGCAAAGAAGTGGTCGTCCACGCTCTGTGAGGACGCCTGCGAACATTAAAATCATCCGAGAGCGACTTCGCCGAAATCCATGTCGCACTCAGAAGAAACTCGCTCTGCAGACCAATATTTCGCGCGTTTCAGTCAACAGAATACTGAAATATGATCTCAACGTTAAGGCGTATAGCCGTAGAAAAGTACACTTTTTAAACGATCGCCTTCGTCAATTGCGACGCGAACGTTGTCCAATACTGCTTAGGAGACACGATGCGAGGAAGATACTCTTCACCGACGAGAAAATCTTTACCGTCGAAGAAAAGTTCAATCGACAAAACAATAAAGTGTATGCCAAAAGTAGCAAGGATGTCCCACCTTCAGCACGGAATGTCTCGCGTACTCATCATCCGGCTAGTGTCATGGTATGGTGGGGAGTTTCGTACGAAGGTGTCACTCAGCTTCATTTCTGCCAACAAGGCGTCAAGGTGAAAGCCAAAAATTATCAAAGTGACATTCTAGAGACTGTTGTGAAACCCCTGTCTAATACCCAATTCCATAACAAGTATTGGGTTTTCCAGCAAGACTCGGCGCCATCCCATAAGGCTAAAACCACCCAAGCTTGGCTGAAGGAAAATGTGCCGGCCTTCATTGCGGCGAACGAATGGCCCTCCTCCAGCCCCGACCTCAACCCGCTGGATTATTCTCTATGGACCGAATTAGAGCTCAGAGCCTGCCGAAAGTCCCACCCAAACTTGGAGTCACTTAAGCGAGCTCTTGTCCGAGAAGCGAAGCGAATTCCTCTGGAAAAGATTCGTGCCGCCATTGATGACTAGCCAAATCGTCTAAGGGCATGTATTAAAAACAGGGGTGGTCATTTTGAATAATAATTATATTTAATTTTTACTTACTATCTACTTAATGTTTGTTATTGTTTTTATAAATATAAGTTTATTATTTAAAAAGATATGCAACTTTTAATTTGTCTCAAAACTTATGAACACACGAGGTAGTATTTATTACACTTAGTACACATTTGATTGACCTTTTCACGTTTTAAGTATTTTACATTCATGGCGATCCGTAAAATGGATGCAAATAACATCTTGTTATATCACAATATAACATCAACATGACAACAGTTACAATAACGACGTTCTAGCTATAGGAAAACAGACTGATCTTCAGTTAATAATATTTCTGGTATTGGAAATACCTTGAGTATTTTAATCAAATCTGTTTATTTTTATATGATGAAGTGTAAGTATAAAACTCGTAGTTTACAATGTAATCGATTCCGTATGGCTTGTTAAAAGCATAGCAATGAACTGAAAATAGTTTTATATCGAACTCTATTACATCTGCGAATGGCGCAGTAGTGCAGTTACAAGATATTCCTAATTAGATTGTTTCCAGTGATCCTCATTGATCTGTACGCACTAATGGTTTGTTGCATTTATTAAAAAAATAGTAGATAGAGGATGAAGCTCGAATCTTCAGTGTAAAAGAATTTAAATAAGAACATTTGGGAATTTTAAGACAGTAACATAACAACATAATATAACATCACGCCTTTTATCCCCGTAGGGATAGGCAGACGAGCACACAGATAAGACAGTACTTCCCCAGGACTTTTTTATAGAAGGTAGGTAGTTCGTTGCTCGTAAGGTCGACAAACAGAAACGTATCTAGTTAACCCGATTTATTTCTGATATGAATAAGTTATCATATAGGACTTCAGTATCTGTATTAAAATGAATAAAGAGTCATTGACTACAACAAAGTTAGTTAGACAATGAAATTATTTGACCAAGGCTATTATATAACTTGGTAAGGTTAACTAACTACAGTACGACTAACTACAGTAATTATTATGTCATCAGTTTTATGGAAGAATTTTAATTGATGAAGTTGTAATTCATTGTCCTGTGCCATTGGAAGTGAAATAAGAGATGTATTACTATCGTGATATTACGTTGACAGTCCTCTAGACTATGGGGTTCTTTTACAAGAGGTGTATGCTACAATTTTCACGCCTGACAGGCGAGTTAAGCAAATCAAGATAAATATCACAGCGCTGCTGCTTTTTTCTATCAATATAATTAGTCTTTAAGAAGACTCGAAAGGAATAGAAGGAGTTGCGACAATTGTACTCTACTCTCCCTCTCCTTTACGAAGTTAGTAACAATTAAAGTTTTGAAAACTGCAATCAACATTTATAATGATAGGTTCGCATTTATGATGGATGACGCAAAAATAGTCTGCAATACGCCCGAAATGTGTGTAAGCAGAATTGATACGATAACAACTATTAACCTAATTCCAGTGGGTGTATTAATCGTAATTATCTACAGTTAGAAACCGGACTGCATACTGCATTACTCATTGCAGATAGCATCGAAATAAATACTACGACTTCCATTTCTGATAGGGATTTCGATTTGATTTGCTGCACTAATTTCATATTATATTCCATATTTATTACGTTCGTAAATCGCAGAACTGCATTATTCACAAAACAATACAAATTTTCACATGTTTTTTTTTATTATTGCTATTCTAATGGAGAAATTGTGTTTTATATCCATTAAGAAAACACCATGGAGTATTTTATTATCATAATAAGTTAAATATCATAAAAAGTAAGTTAAAAAAGGTCTAATATACTGGTAACTTCAGAACAATTGCACAAAATTAAATAATTGTTTTCCTCGTGTTTATATGAAAGAATTAACTATGTCAAAGTCAAAAGTCAAAGTCAAAATCATTTATTTCAATTAGGCCAGAATGGCACTTTTGAACGTCAAAATAAAATTAATATTAAAAGTGAAGCTATTTGCTCATTCCAAGGTGTAGATTCCTATGGAGAAGAACGAGCAAGAAACTCCATAGGTTACTCTTTTTCAATCAGGTTCACAATACAATTTACTAGTTACATAGTTTTGCTGTTTGGATTGTGCGAGAACAATGTAACACCAAAATCCAGTCAAAGTGATCAAGAAAGAAAATAACCTTAAGACCAATAATACAGTCTGGAGCTGACCAGTCCCAGTTGTTATGTTATGTTATCGGATAAGTTGGGAAATAGCAGTGGCAAGCCGAAGTGGTCCACTAATTCATTATTATTATTTGATTATACGATTCAGTACCGAACCCACAGCATTTCTGACAAGTCGCCACTGAATTACATGTAAACAACCGAGTCGAATGAGTCACAATCTTGATTGATCGTCTGCCATCATTGTTGTGGCATTCTCAACCTTATTGCTTAGGGAACAAAGGTGATAAGTGACTATTTATCTAACAGTGATGACATTGCGATATATTTATCTAATATTTTATTTATGTTGTGGAGATATATTATTATTGTATGAATATTGCATTGTATTGTTTAAGGCGTAAAAGTTATAGATAGTACCTAGTAGTAGTAGAAAACTGTGCATAATTTGTTGATGTGTCAAATATAAAAGAATGGATGAAATAAATGTTAAGGTAAACTTCAGTTATTTTGGATAAGGGTACACAGAAAGTCAATACAACGCTTCGATTTTCAGAATATAATTATTATAAAAATAGTATAAAACAAAAATGTAGACCTATTGTATCAGCAAAGAGCAAAGTAACAAATATGTTGACTGGACAATAAGACACTGTTAAACCATGATACCCTTCTCCTTCTAAAATAGTTTCTGCAACTAAAAATAAAATAAACTCCAGAACATTAAAATAAATAGATATGTCATTCCATTGACTTGATGCAAAATAATATATACCAGTAATCACAACTTCGCTATTCAATTCATCAATCAAATTCGTAATAAGGAAAATCCTTGGCATAAAATTAGACTAAAGTGAATTGTTTATGAACCTATATAACTTGTATGAAATCAAAAATGTATGTGCTACATACTGTTAGGGCAATAATAGCATTGTAAATGACTACATGCATGTTTCAGTTGTAATAACTTCCTATTTTGCATAAAACTTCGTTGCAAATAACAACCAGGCAATCACGAGATAATATCATAATTAAGTAATAAATGTAATTAAACGCATAAACTTACAAAAACTTTAAAAACTATGCCAGGAAAGGAACTCATGCACGATACACACCATTCAATTAAACTGGTAAGTTGAACTGTATAGTTAAATCATAAGTATACACCTTATGGCTGTATCAACCTACAATTGGATTGTATAGTAGGATTGTACAGTAAAAATGGAAGATGTGTAGCCAGCATTACAATAATATGAGTAACAACAGCTATGCCCTAAATAATCCTGAGCACCCAACCTATACCACGTACAGGCATGACACTATCTTGTTTACATTATGAAGTTAGAATTTTAATATTAAAAGTGACTTACTTCAGGAGAGTCGAATGGGTACTTGTTTGTGAATTTAAACTGCAATACAAATTTTTCGCCTTCATATAGAGTGCCGGGAACGCCTTCCATGTGTACTGTCCACCTGATGAACAAAGAGATTGATTTAGAATGGCACCACTGATACAGATTATTAAATAGATTATTTGATTCAGTCATTTGTAGAGACAACATGGATCTTAAGATGGGGCAATGTTTACAAAAAATTAATAATGAAGATAAAAAAGTACTTTGCAGCAGCAGAACACTGAGCTGATCAATGATGATTTAATAGTAGTTTGTAGTTGAAGATTACATTACTAAAATCATAGATAACATCAGAACAACTCTTGAGTCGTATTTCTGCAGTAATGCCCAACTTTCCTCATTTAAAACAATAGTTTGGCATTGAAACTGTACATATTTGGCACCTTCAATCTTCTAGAACTATCTATTTTCCTTCCTTACCACTGCAGTGATAACAGACATAATATTGATTTGAACTGCATGAACTGGCAAATTTTTAAGTGATAAACAAACATAACCTACTTATTCTATGTATGTTAATTAAATATTTTTAGTGTTAGTATGATAATTTATAGTAATTTTTAACAAACTTTAAAATTATGCGAATGATTTTAATATTGTCTGTAAATTTAGGGAATGTTAGATTCAGTATTATAGTCTGCTGGAAAATATAACTAGCGGTATATTAAACTGTCTAATGATAGAATATTGATCCATTTTGCCTTGAATTGAACTCAATAAAATACACCATATTATTATCTAATATGCTATGAGTCTATGTATGTATGTACGTATGCATATATGTATATTGTATTGTACTTGTGTGTAGGTATATATATTATTATTATATTTATTTATGTTCATATCTGAAATATGTTAGTATAATCTTCTATTTTCTCAATTAAATCGTTGCTTGCTTCTTACTCCTACCATTCACTCTTCTCTGCATCACCCAAAGGTCAGTAGGTCTACTCTGATTCGACGAAAAACGAAGTTTCGGACGAAACTTCGAACATTACCTACCACAATGGCATTTATTACGAACGAAAAAGGAATGAAATAAGCCAGAAATTAATATGAGATGTACTGTTTGACGTCGTTATTTTCGGAACCCTACTCTAATTGTACAATCCGCACGAACGAAAATTCGAGTTTGACAGATTATTCTTCGGACGTTTAATGTCATTTCGACGAAACCAAAATAGTTATCGTTTGATTTTCGTTTGGGTTAAATTTATTGAAAAATGAAGGAAAGTAATTATAAGTCTTCGTTTTGTCACGGTTTCTTTGTGTGGGCAACACGTAGGGCACCAAAATGACGATATAAAATCAATGTACAGTCAGCTCAAATAGTTTGTTAACACGAACCTATATATTTTATATGCCTATGAGAGTTAGTAACATTTAGGTTAATCAAATACTTATTTGTATACCTTATGTATTGAACATAAATGTTTCATGTGTAATGTTTTATTTTAAAACTATTAATACCGCTTGAAAAATTTGTGTGGGCAACACGTAGGGCACCAAAATGACGATATAAAATCAATGTACAGTCAGATCAAATAGTTTGTTAACACGAACCTATATATTTTATATGTCTATGAGAGTTAGTAACATTTAGGTTAATCAAATACTTATTTGAATACCTTATGTATTGAACATAAATGTTTCATGTGTAATGTTTTATTTTAAAACTAATAATACCGCTTGAAAAATTAACTTAATAATAATAATAATAATAAGCAAAAGTCAACGTAAAATTTTTTTTCTCTGCTTTTTAAAATATAATTTACATATCTTATTTACATAAAACGTCGACCAAATCAATAAGAAATCAAATACAAAACCTTTTTATATAATATTTTTTACTAAATAATCACCATAGATCCAATATAAACGAAAAAATATCTCAATGCAAAAATGACAATGACAGCCCCAACAATGAAAATAATTTTAATGAAGCAGACTAAGAAATTATGTTGACAAGAGCCAGAAATAGACAAGGCGCACCCCCACCACCTCCGGATTCGTCGCTCAGCCCCGCTTCGCCGTCGCCGGAACCCCGCTCCGCAGGATCGCCGGTGACTGCAGTTGCGTCGAGCTCGAGTGACGACTATTTCTCCCCACCTACGTCGCCACCACCTGTACGTCGGCCGGGGAGTGGCCGGCCACCGACTGGCTTGGGAACCAGGGGCCATCAGGCCCTGGGACGGGTCCCCGCTACCGGTGGTTGTGTGCGGCGCATGAAATGGACTCAAACCATAAATGAGAACGTCATGCGCGCATACTACGGTGCTACAGAGGGAGGAACTAACCTCACGGCGTACCGTGAAAGGATGCTGCCTATGTTTCAGGTGCTTGAGCCATCTGTCAACGTCTCGGCCCAACGACTCTCGGATCAAGTGCGGGTCATCCAACGCAATTGCAGATTGGATGAGGCTACGCTTGATCGGCTACGCCTTGAAGCACTGCGCAACCGTGTCGTCCCCGCACCACCACAATTGGTGGCACAGACACCTGTAGTGTCACAACGTGTGACACCAACCACCTCTATCGTTGGAGTGGAGGACGACAGGGTTGAACAAGTGAGTACTCAGTGCAATGAACGACTGAGGAGTGCTTTGGAGGATGCGGTTCGTGAGTACAGACTTGCTCCTAGCAATTTAAGACCAAAATTACCACGTTTGCCCATGTGTAAAAAATAGGGCGCTGGTGAGCGCCTTGGATTCGCTACTTAAAAAATATTTTGAGAGTAGCGAAAACCTCTATGATACACACTCAATCTTGTACTGTGGGGCGGTAGCTGCTTGTCGAGTGGCTAATGTCAGATTCCCAAATCTTGACGCAGCAGTCCGACCAAAACCAGTAGTACCTGCCTGGCAGTATAGGATAGAGCGTCGTATCAGTGAGGCCAGGGTACTCATCGGCAAACTATCCTGCTTTAGGGAGGGCAATACTCGCCCTAGAGTGATGCGCTTTGTAAGACGTGCATTTGTGGGGACTGAAATCCGTCCTCATGAATACCTGTCGCGTGTTACAGAGCGCATCGACTTCCTGAAGCAGAAAGTTTACGCATGGGCAAACCGTATTAGACGATACAAAAAAAGAGTGGAGCGCTATACTCAGAATCGCATGTTCCAAAGAGATCAGAGGTGGGTATACAGAGATTGGGAACGATCCAACCAAGAAGTGGCTGACGGGAGGCGACCAGATGATGATGCCACTAACACATTTTGGCGCAACATCTGGTCGGTGCCTGTTAGCCACACAGAAGGTGACTGGATGTTTGATGTTAAGCGAAGGTGTGAGACTATATCAGAGATGGAGGAGGTAGTAATCAACTCCTCTGATGTAGCCAGTGCAGCCTGTTCGGTCCCGAATTGGAAATCACCGGGGCCGGACGGACTGCACAATTTCTGGATTAAATGGCTCAAGAGTTCACACGTTCGCTTAGCATTACACTTCCAGGCAGCTTTGGAAACTGGATCGTTACCACAATTTCTAACAACAGGAGTTACCCACCTGCTCCATAAATCAGGTAGTTCCACTGAGCCCAAAAATTATAGACCGATCACAGTTTACCAACGGTCTATAAACTTCTTACATCCATTTTGAGGACAAAAATAACAAAACATATTGAAAAAAATTCCATCATGTCTGTATCTCAAAATGGATGTAGGGAGGGGTCTCGTGGAACTAAGGAGCTACTCCTCATTGATATGGTTGTTAGCCAACAGGTTCGTCGGTCCCGAAAAGATTTGTCTACATGCTGGATAGACTACAAAAAAGCATATGATTCTGTGCCACATACATGGCTCTTGAAGGTGCTGGAGTTGTATAAAATAGATGCAAGTTTACGCGCCTTCTTGGAGTCATGTATGCGGCAGTGGAGAACTGTGCTTTGCTATCCGGGATGTAGACAAATCCAAGGGAACGAAGAACCTGTAAGGATAGTGCGAGGAATATTCCAGGGTGACAGCCTGAGCCCACTATGGTTCTGCTTGGCCTTGAATCCTCTAAGTACTCTACTGGAGGATTCAGGGCTAGGCTATCCTTTGCGGAGAAGGGGTCTAGTTATATCCCACTTACTTTACATGGATGACCTCAAGTTGTTTGCTCCAAACAAGAAACAATTGATGGAACTACTGAATATAACTGAAAAATTTAGTAGTTCCATCAGAATGGAGTTTGGAGTGGACAAGTGTGCGGTCATGCATGTAAAGCGAGGAGGGATTGTGGAATCTGAGGGACTAGAACTCTCAGATTTCACAAAGCTGAGATCACTCTCCGCAAACGATACATACAAGTACCTGGGTATGTCAGAAGGATTAGGCATTAATGGACCGGACATGAAGCAATCGTTACAGGAGCGCTTCTTTGGCCGCCTGAATAGGGTACTGAAAAGTTCCTTATCAGGCGGAAACAAGGTGCGAGCCTTTAACGGTTGGGTCATGCCAGTCCTAATGTATTCTTTTGGTATACTCAAGTGGACTCAGACTGAACTTGACACCCTGGATAGGCGAGTCCGGACCCTGCTGACTGCAAATCGCATGCATCACCCTCGTTCGTCGGTCATGAGGTTGTACATCCCGCGGAAGTGTGGTGGTCGAGGCTTATTAAATGCTAAGACCCTTCACAACCGTGAGGTGTGCAGCCTCAGGGAATATTTCCTGAAAGTCAACGAGGGTATGCATCGAGAAGTAGCAGCGGTGGACAATGGATTCACTCCGCTATCCTTGGCAAAAGAGAACTGGCGCAAACCTGTGGTACTGAGCGTCAATGATCGCAAGGAGGTATGGCATAGCAAGGAGCTCCACGGACGCTTCTTCCGGACCCTTCATGGGCCCAGTGTAGATTTTCTAGCGTCCGTGTCTTGGCTACGATTCAGTAATATCTTTGGAGAAACTGAAGGATTTGTCTGTGCAATTATGGACGAAGTTATCCTTACGAATAACTACCGGAAATATATAATTAAGGATGGGACGGTTGACATATGTCGGGCATGTCATAGTCCTGGTGAATCCATTAGACATATTATTTCTGGTTGTGGTCGTTTGGCTAACAGTGAATATTTGCATAGGCATAATCAAGTAGCCAAGATTATCCATCAGCAACTTGCTTTACACTATCGACTTGTTGAGTCTGAGGTACCGTACTACAAGTATGTGCCCGACCCAGTTCTGGAAAATGACCATATCACATTGTACTGGGACCGGTCTATCATTACTGACAGGACTATTGTAGCCAATAAACCTGACATAGTGGTGATAGACCGACAAGTACGCCGCACGATGATAATTGATGTCACCATTCCCCATGACGAGAACCTCGTGAAAGCTGAGAAAGATAAACAAATAAAATATCTAGACTTAGCTCACGAGGTTGTCGACATGTGGAGTGTGGATTCGGCTATCATTGTGCCGATAGTCGTGTCGGCCAATGGGTTAATCCCTAAAAGCCTCGACATCCATCTTAGGAGGCTGGCGTTAGGTGGATGGATCAAGGGCCTGATACAGAAGGCAGTTCTCCTAGAAACGGCACGTATCGTGAGGAGGTTTCTATCTCTGGAGCCCTAACCACCGGTAGCTTGGACCATGTTCCCGCTACTGGTCGGCGCCTATTTTTTATATTTTTAAATATTATTTTTTTTATTTTGTAAGTAGTATTTAAAAATGTAATTTATAGAGAATTTTAAATAAATATATGGATCATAATAATAATAGTCTTTATTGTACACCAATTTGAGATATAATATCGAGCTACAAATTAGAGAAATTAGGGTACAAAGGCGGCCTTATCGCTAAAAGCGATTTCTACCAGGCAACCTTTGGGTGGATAGAACATTACAATAATATATTAAATGAGGTAGTTATAGCTTGGTGAACTGAGGTGCTTATTTATTATGTAAAATTGAAAGTATTCATAACTAATTTATTTACTTTTAATACATAATTATATACATACATACTGAAACATACCTACATAAATACACACATACATACATACATACATATATACATACATACACATACATAAGTTCATTTAAAAAAACACAGTGACAGATAGGTGACACTAGATGAAGAAACAGTAATGAACTACAAAGTGGAGAGATAATGTTCCTTCACACGTGCCTTGAACGTGACAAGTGACTTTGCTTGTTTTATGGAAGGGGGAAGTGCATTCCACAGTCGAATAGCTCGAACTGTAAAGGATTTGTCGTAGGATTTGCTCTCATGCTGGGGCATCTCAAGTCTCAGATCTCCCGACGACCGTACTGGTCTAAAATGTGTGTCATGGTAGAACTTGAAACGTTCTTTGAGATAATAGGGAGTAATAGGATTAAACAGTAAATTGTAGAGAAGGGATAGGATATGAGTATTCCGGCGAAGGCGGATCGGCAGCCACTTGAGTTTAGCTCGATATTCGGAGACGTACTTACGTAAACCAAATATAAACCTTATACAGAAATTTTAATTACTTAAGTATTGCTAGTATATATTTTCGCTATTCTTTCACATCTATTAATATACCAACATTTATAGATAAGATTAATTCTTTCAAAAATATATTGTTAATCATCATAACACGATATAATTTAGTCTCTTCAAATTCTCATGTAGACATTTATAATTTTTAAACTGACTGTACTAATATAATAGGAATAAATGTGGTTGTCATTATTTTATCCATAAAAATGTCAATAAATGACAATAAAACAATATTCTAAAACTTTTTAACTTGGTTGTATAATAAATTTTACAAAGGATTATCCTGTTTAAGATTTTCCATCTTAAACGTTAATATTAATCAGAGAGATTATTCATGATTTTCTTGACGATTATGTGTGCTAAGCCATCATTATGATTTTAGTAATATAATTACTTAAAATAAAATTTTATATTTAATTTCGAATCTAAACCTACTTATTGCTTATTTATTTATCTTCACTTCATTCGTTCATTGTAGTTCACGAAAGTTGTCTATGGTTCCGAAAACGTTGTTTGCCGCCGCAAATCAAACGAAACTTCGCATTCGAGAACCGGAGTAGACCTCCTGACTGGGAGAAAATGCCTGTGGCATTAAGTCCACCTTGTGTACACTTTGTGCATGAAGTGTTAATAAATAAAAAAAATATATAAATAAAGATAGGTTTTTGGGACCGACTTCTAGTGGTTTCTGCTGTCAGGATTATAACATTTATTTAATCACTCAAACAGTCATTTTATCATATTACCTAAACATCATTAAACACAAGACTTGACTATCAATGGGCATTTATTTATAGTTTATAAACTAACATATATGATAAGTATATACTACATGGTGAGTGATGCCATACACTGGGTCATGAATAAATAACATCACATATTATAACGTAAATATTGCAAAATAACATCAGCAGAGAACCAAGGTTTCACACCAGCGTGTTACATAATAAATAATAGCTACTGTGTATTCAGCTGTTAGCACAATGGCAAAATACCATTTATTAATACTTTTTATAATCTGATTATACATTTTTTATTATAAGGATTTTATTCTAACTCATTTTAAAAGGATTTATATTTTTTGCTTTTTTTATCAAACAAAATCTTCTATTTATAAGTATTTATTAGAATAAATAGGTAGTTGCTATTTATAACAATGTTTACACAAATTAAATGTTGTTTTGGCATCACTCATTTTCCATAGTAGGTGAACAAACAAAGACACCAAGAACCTAATTTAAAAGTCATAATTACAAATATAATCAACAAAATGTAAATAGATTTAAATCGATCAATGTTCATGTACCTCCATATACCGAACTTACTTTTATAACTGCTGGATCTGACAACAATGGTTAGTTAGACAAGGTATAGTTATATGTATCTACACTGTACTAGTAATCAGCTGTTCTACTCACAGTGTTAGATTTTGGCTGGCCTGATCTCCGTCTACGGTGACTCCTGGTGGCGGTTCCTTCATCAGGGACATAAGTTCTTTCTGTAATCTCCGCTAAAAACAGATATTTACATTTTTATTTTATACACGATAGCCACATGTGTACTGCGAATTTTTTCAGGAGTCTAGCCCTCGTTTACGAAGAAATTTGTTTATTTGTGCAACTTTCAACGATAAACTTGAATTATCTTCAATACAATAAAAAATCTGACAAAATTCTAATACCAAAACTGTCACAATACGGCCCTTATTAGTATTATAATTTATTTGCTATTTATGCGACAGTTTTGATACTGGGTTAAGAAAGACTTAAATTACACAAAATTTGAACAAAAATTGTGTTTCGTTATGGGTAATATTTTAATTATTTTTTACTTACCTCAGACGGGGACATAGCCGCCATTGTAATCCAATTAGACGTTTGATGTTACTAGTTGAAAAATTTAACTCTATAGTCTTTAATTTTACCCGATCATAGTTTTTCTTATTTCCGAAAACAATTTTACTTTCATAAATTATTTGTTTAGAACAATAATTACATAGAAATTGATTTTAATGGGTCATTCGGATACATTTAATTGAAAAGAATTCAAAGTTACGTTATTTTGCTTACCTTGTTATTCAGAGTCAGACTTCTTGTTATATTTATATATCTATGGACTTCTATTTCATATGACAACACAAATAAATACCGTCAAATTGTGCGTTCGGATATTGTCGTAAAAATCGACTAAAACAGAGTGTATACACCTCTAAAAATGCTCTTTGGAATGAAAGTCAAAAGTCAAAAGTCAAAAGTCAAAAAGTTGTTGTTTGCAAATTATGCATTTGTGAAATGGAAATAAACGTGCACAATATCGTGCTGCAGCTTAATAAAAATAGTTCTCACCATCTGCGTTGACTGAAGCAGTATACTTACAGTGTTATAAATGTGAAACGCTATTGTTTTTAGTGTTGTAGTGTTCTACTTTCAAGTGAAATTTAGCTGGTTTTTGAGCAGGCACTATGGGTTCTTACAGCAAAAAGTCCTCGGCTGAGTGGATAATAGACCAGCTCAATGTGGAAAATGCGAAGCTTTTAGCATTTGTCCTGGTCATAGGATTTATTGGCTACCATGGAGTTCTACATCTCAAATATGGTGAATGTTATGTTTTATTTAAATTTATATTCGTTATAGTAATATCAAATGTTTTATACGAGTTATGCACATTAGAATATGAAAATTGGTTATATTTTGTACAATATCAGTCACAAATTGTTATATGTATGGAAAGTTTATTCAAGGTTTTTTATGTTTGGATTTAACATAACATAACATAACATCACGCCTTTTATCCCGAATGGGTAGGCAGAGGTGCACATTATACCACTGTACAATGTAACACCCACTTTTCACTATTTATGTTACGAGTCCCATGTAATAGAGGGTGAGCCTATTGCCATATACCGGGCACAATTCCAGATTCAGTGCTACTACTGAGAATTTTTTAAAAACCCAGTAATACTTTGCCCAACCCGGGAATCGAACCCAAGACCCCTTGCTCGGCAGTCGCACTTGCGACCACTCGGCCAACGAGTCAGTTGTTTGTATTTAATCATATTATAACACCTGTCTTCAGGATCAGACTCCTGCACTTGGCTACTGACCGCGGGAAGATACAAAGGAGATCATGAGTGGCAACCTTACGGCTGTATGTTACACAAGTACTCCAAAACGTAAGTTCATAGATTTTTTATATAATATTGAATTAGTAATTGGTAATTTATGAATTAGGAACATAATATGATTAATATTATTGTAATAATTTTGTAGGGAGTACTGTGTCAACCACATTCTTTTATAGTATTAGTTTTGTTTTTTTATATGTGAAGACTTGTCATTGGCTGTCAGACTCACACAATTTCTTAATTTTTGTATTGTTAGCTGTTAGTCTTCCAAAGTTGTTAAATAAATTAAATAAATAAATATTTTTGTGACTTAAAGTTGTCTAAATAGATTCTTATAAGTGCTTGTATTACTTATCCTTTTAGACTTGTAAGTAGCTGTGTAACTTCCTAATTACTGAATTAGCCACAATTGAAATAAATAAAGTATACATAATAATTAAACTGAAGTCTTCAATTGTGTATTTTCACACAACATTGTACCATTCATTACATATAGACCTCTTTAGAACGCGAGACGATTTCTGTATCTTGGCTCGCTAATGCAGACGAGAACATAGTATGTCCGACATCGGGTGTTTTGCGCCCCATTGCGATACGAATCTTTGCCCGCTTATGTAGCTCTAGCATAAAAGATACATCAAGCTATTGAAAAAATTGAATAGTATAACATTACAGTCATAAAACCAAGGTGTTATACATTACAAATAATTATAAAAAGAAAAAAAAAATAAAACAGAACAGTCCTTAAATAAAACAAACAATAAGAAAAAGAAAACCTTACAAAATATGACAGGTTTTAATACCAATAAGGAAAATAAACAATTTAAAATAAATAAGACATTTACAACACAACATAAAATAAAATACGCAGTTATGCATTCATACACTCGCATAACTTCATGCATTCTTTGCACACAGTCCTCCAGCTTGACGCAAATGTATCAAACTCTGGTGATAATGCCAGAAGATCATTATTTTATCAGTGTGAGGGCACGAACAAGTGGCGAACGAGCGTGTGATATAGTGCGGGTGTTAGGTACGGCCAGTTAGCAGTGGCTGTGGGGCCTTAGTTGGTACTTAGGTACATCAGGGACAAACAGTCTTACCACCTGCGCTACTATTTGTGGGCAGTCGGAATTACCGCGTAGAACTTGACAGGCAAATATAAGGAGGCTATAATTACGTCTTACTTCAAGAGATTGGAAGTTCAGAATGCCTAATAAGAATTTATAATAACAGAATTCATAATTCATGCCTAATAACATGTAGTAGTAATATTCAAAAGTTGTGTGCATGATTCCTAACTTTGTCCATATCATCATACTTAGCATTTTTAATGTAGATTACAAATATGGTAACAATAATAATAGGTACCTTTACAATGATTCATATAAATATATGAAGTGCCTTGATAGTGGGTAGTGAATCAGTTTGATGGAAAGTTAAGTTAGTTAAGTTAACTAATATCGATTGATAATGTAGGTCATCCTTATCCTTACTTATAATATTATAAATCGAAATTATTGGTATAGATGGCGCTGTGTGTATGGGTATATGGCACATAGGCTACTTTTTATCCTTTTGTGACACGAGCGAAGCCGCAGATAATAGCTAGTTATTACTATAAATTAGAGGTACAATAATGACCAATTACTTAAAATAGGAATCGTATCTACTGGTTTTCCATAGTCTCTGCCTACCCCCATAGGACACAGTGGGTAGGTCTGGCCGCATACCCAATAGCATTTCTCTTCATTTCTAGTGGTCTTATCCTTTTTTGAAATGGAAGCATGGGGGTAGTTACGAGTTTGTATAATGTTGTAAATAATATATGTGCATAATAGAGGTATGCATAAATATGCATACATAACTAGAAGTGTGTGTGTCTGTGTATGTCAGAAAATAACAGTGAATATGCAAGTATATTATAATCTATGAAATAAAAACTAATAATATTATATTTATTCAAAATAGTATATATTATAATTATATTGAAAATTATTAAATTATTACACATACGGTTAAGATTGGGATAGTTCCTTAGTTAAATAGTCAGAAATGATGAGTTCTACTAACTTTTAAAGGATTTAGGTCGACTAAACCAGTAACCCTGTAGCAGCAGTTCTCCTTTGAATAAATAAATAATTGCATAATTACCTCTTGCAAGTAGGTAATTACTGAACACAAGGATGTGCAATGTTCTTAATTACAAGTAATTACATACAAGGGGTCACTTAATTAGTATTGTTAAAAAGGTCAGCAGTATGTGATAGAGTCCATTATTAATTCTTCTTGTCATGAAACTACATATTATGATATTACATGAAAACTATGACCCTTGTAAATTAACATAACATAACATCACGCCTTTTATCCTCGAAGGGGTAGGCAGAGGTGCACACAGAAGTAACATCCACTTTTCACTATTTATGTTATGAGTCCCATGTGATAGGGGGTGAGCCTATTGCCATATACCGGGCACATTTCCAGACTCCGTGCTACTACTGAGAATTTTTTTTAAAAACCCTGTAATACTTTACCCGACCCGGGAATCGAACCCGAGACCCCTTGCCCGGCAGTCGCACTCGCGACCACTCGGCCAACGAGCCAATCTTTGTAAATTAACTAGTTAAAAGATAACAAGCTCTATACTGAAAGTGTCTTTTTATGCCAGGTAGTCAAAAAGCAAGTGGCTGATGATCCATGTATCGCGGTTTCTATTCCCACACGGAATAATTCTATGATCTACACACATGTAATGCCACGGGAGATTTTTTACAATTAATTAAGACTGGTTAAACACACATAAAACAAAATATGCTACAATATACAAGAAAACAATAACGTTACAGTTATCGGTTGTTATCGTGGTCTACAAAATGTGTAGTACCAATCAGGTGTACTTTAGCTTCAACAACAATTATGTTGTTTGTAGTAGCTGAAACAATGAACACCATAGCTGATTGTTTCCCTTCGATTTCCTATTGCCCTTGACCTTGACCACTTTGACAATGAATAATTTGTACAACTACCGCGTTGCTCAAGTCATAACCGCGGCAGCCGATAATTAGATTTATAGGTGAATTCCTTCAGGAAGAATGTACGTATTCTTATTATAATAATGTTTTAACTAGTTTTATCGATGGTGAAGTCTTCAATTACAACACGTATTTTATTGTGGAATTTGGAAATTATACCGCCAGCTTTGTAATAAGCTCTCCCTATTACGAGCGGGGTAATTGGGAGAAAATACCAACCTGTACAATTAAAGCCACTATCGCCCGAATACTGAAAGTCCACTCAATTTTAAGTAGCGCTTAAGTTTAGTTCTGTCACTACAATTTTTTTGTAAAATGACAGATTTTTTTTAAGGGGAAAAATCATTAAATGATTTCTCACGATATTTCAGTACAACTTAAAATTGCCTTTTAGTATATACTAAAAGGCAATTTTAAGTTGTACGTGGGCGTATTTTAAGTTGTACGTGGGCGTATGTTTACAAATAAATAAATCTTTTTATAACAACTATCGTGAGACATACTAAATTGTATTGTAACTTTCGTGAGACATACTAAATAAATTATTATGTTTTCGGCTTACTCACGTAGTAATTCGACGAGGAAGTCGACTAGTTTCAAGCCATGCTAGAGGCTCATATTCATGAGCAGCATTTCGCGACCCGCGACAGTTTACATGTGTCCATGTGTTTACAGAGTGTCGACAGTTTACATACTAAATTAACTAAAAATCGCGCGTTACTCACGATGTCGCGCAGCCTACTCAATCATAGCCGCGACCGCGCACTTATAAGGAAGAACCCCTCTGTTGGTCGAAACTAGTAGAGCAGTTTTGTCGGTACATTCACGTGAGTAACCCGCGATTTTTAGATAATAAATAAATATTGTAGTTTTAGAGTTATGACGTATATATACGAAAGTTGATATTTAGTTGCCGTTTATATTTAACATGTGTTATTTACAATGTTGCAGTGACGCGAGGCGATGTTTCCGGTACCTTGCGTTCTGGGGCAAGTACAACAGTTTCGCGTTCATTGGCGACTCCCGGCTTGAACAGCTCTACGAATATTTTATAAGTAAGTTTATTATGAATGTGTTTTCATTAATTACTTAATCTCTTATCATAACAGAACTGTCGTTTATAGCGCAATATTCATTAGTATGAGCTCCCAATATGGCTTGATTAAAAGTAGTTGAGCTTCTTTTTAAAACAGTTAAATGAGTAAGCCGTAAAATATAAATAAGTTAATGTAATTAAACGAGACTTACAATGTGGTTGTAACGTGTTTTCATTAACCACTCGTATTTATTTTCAGGCGTGGTCCGGACTCGACTGGACCTCGACTCGTCATACTCGACGGTGGAGCATCGCATGCCGAACTATACGTACGTGGACAACAAGCTGCGGCTGTCCATCACCTTCGTGTACAGCGACGATGTCTCCAAGACCATGGTCGACCAGTTCCGCACATGGTGAGCATTTGCTAGATATTGTGAGTTTTTGAAGCTAAATATTGATCTTTAAAGATAAGTGGGTATTCAGTAGTATCGTAGTAATTGTATTATGGAGAAGCCTGATTAATTTCAAACTCGACCGGAGTTCATGTTTGTGAATCCGGTGATATTGTGAAATCTAGTTCTTAATTTAATATCAAAGTTGTAATATTTGCATAATTATAAATCTTATTGTCCTATACTTAAACTTCAAATGCAAACAGGCAGCGATCAGACCAACCACCCTCCGTGATCGTAGCGTCTACTGGCCTACAACTGCTCAAAACTCGGAATACAACAGATCTAGTACTAGAAGAATACAAAAGGAACCTTACGCGCTTGGTGCAAGCTATAGATTCCCTTGCAGCACGAAACACACAGGTTCTATGGAAGTTGATTGAGGGAGTGGACGTGAACAAATTGAAGGATGATTATAAAAGGATCAATAACAATGATATTGATTCGTACAACAGAGCTGCTGTAGAGGTAAGTGATCAGTTCATAGCTTTTATGTTGCGCAACTGAAATTGTTGTTTGCGCAAGTATGAGTAGTTTGCGCAACTGAATAATTTAATAAATGACAATGACCAAATTTGTATGGAGCGTGGTGCCTTTTCTTTTTTTCGCGGCAGTTGATCGGATGTGGAAAAACTGATGCAGAATAACATTACAAATAAAAAAATATATGGGGTCTTATATCAAAAACACAGTCCAAACCGAGTTAAATCAGTTCAAAGATATAAAAATATTGCTATATTATTCCTGTTATTTGGTGACCGTACAAAACGCATATTTCTTCATTTACTTGTCAGAAATATTTTGTAATAAATGTTTATTAACAATTTCAAGAAATATAATAGAGCTTATTGTGTACGTTTTTACTTATTTTTTTTTTCTTGTAAGGCCATGGAATTAGACCAGAGTGAACCATTAACTTGCCACTGCTGAAGTAAAAAAACTAGGCTAGCGTATTCACTTTATATGTATACGGTTTATGACCTACGACAGATTTTCCTCTCAGTCGAAAACCCGCAAAATACTTCACTGAGCCCTATCATGAAATGCTATGTTTGTCAGCTGCAGCATCGGTAGCGGATTGAGTCATTTTCCTTTCTACTTCTTCCGACTTACTCCGGGTTAGTAACTAATCTAACAGTGAATACTTTAATCGACAGCTAGCATAAGATTAAACATATCGTCATTCAGACACAAAATGATGGATTATATTTCGGCTGATCACATTATATAAAAAAATTAAGCGCTCATCTGACGTATAGTCCATCACTTTACAAATTCGACGGTTTCCTTTCTTCAAAAGATTATGCTAACTATAAAGTAGATGAGTCTCCCACCAGGAGTCAAGGGCAAAAAAAAACTATTAGATGTTTGGACGGTTACTACTACTCAATCCACTACTGGTACGACAGCTAACGCTCATGAATCTTCATAACACAACTCCTAGAAGCATCCCACAAGTTATTGACTGAGAGAAAATAGCTAATAAAAATTAGTGCCTGGCAATATGGATATATTGTGGTGTGATGTGGTGTTCCTGTGCCCGGCGTACAATGGCGCGCAATGTGAAGTTAGGAATTGTGACAAAAATATGAATGATTTGAATAAAAAAACCAAAGTAAAATGTTTGACTCCAGCTCCTTTCAACGCCCATAGACAATTTCGTTTGTAATGTCACTCTAGATAATATTTTCCATAAATCATCGTCTGCCGCCAGAAAAAAAAGGCACCAATTTTAGTGCCCTTTGTGTAGTTTCGTCTGTGAATGTGTATAAAAGTAATTTTGATTATAATTGATTGAAATTTTGTTTTTGCTATGGCGTCACACATAAGAAACACAAAAACTTTACAGTCACATGAATTAGTTGTTTATTTTTCTGTGTGATCAGATCCTGACCCACAGCGCAGCCAAGATCTGGAAGTCGGCCCTGCTGGTGTCTGCGGAGGGCGGCGTGGAGCTGAGCGGCGCGGCGCTGCGGCACTGCGCGCAGTTGTTGCTGAACATGTTCTGCAACGACCACATGAACTACAACGACGGCTCCTGCTGCGCCCAGCCCGAGCCGCATACTCAGCTACAGCTTCTTACCTTCGCTATATTCTTATTATGGTGAGTCTCTACTTTGTTCCTTTTTCGCTTGATTTTTTTCCTAATGTCAAAGAAAACAATAGCTTTTCTACTTAATTTTATCCAGTAACTTACGTAAATTACCTGAACTGATAAAACAAAAAAAGAACAAAAGGGATAGATATGTAATTCGAAATCTTTTTTGAGTTCGAATTCAATACAAAATCTATAATCTTATACTTGTTCATAGAATTACTCAGATTTATAGGCATTTATGTAATTTGGAATTATCTACATTGATCTTATAATTTAATTTGCAGCGGAGTACTCTGGGTTGTCCGTTACGCTTGGGGAGCGTATGGGAGGGCACGGTCTCACCTGCAGGGCTACGCCCCCGTCAGTCAGGCTGCGCCCGTACCTGCCCCCGGCGCCGCGGGGTCTGATCCCTCTCCCCTCGCCGCAATGGCTCGGCTCGGCCTCATCATGTGTTATTTTTACTTGTGTGACAGAACCAACTTCTTTATGAAGGAAAATAAATATTATTCTGAATGGAGTTTCTGGTTGCCTGTCGGTTATGTGTTCGCGTTGGGATTGTTCTTTACTGAGGACTCCAAGTCTAATACGTAAGTGTGTCTTATCTTTTCTAATTATTGATTAAAGTTATTGTACCGGAATATCGAAGCTCGTAACAAATAAACATGCTAACCATCTAGTTTCTATTTCAAATTCTCTATGACTAAACAAGGAAGAACTTTTTTTATTATTTTTTTTTTACTTTTTTTTAGTGTCCTTCACCGAGAACAGACAGACGAATGGAAAGGTTGGATGCAGCTAGTGATCCTTGTGTACCAAGTGACGGGGGCTAGTAAAGTGCTCCCTATATACATGATGGTCCGTACCCTGGTGTCCGCGTACCTGTTCCTGACAGGGTACGGACATTTCTACTATACATGGAAGACCGGAGACACCGGTCTGGTCAGATACTTCAGGGTCATATTCCGACTGAACTTTCTGACTGTGGTGCTATGTCTGACCATGAACAGACCCTACCAGTTCTATAGTTTTGTGCCCCTCGTGTCGTTCTGGTATACGCTGGTGAGTTTTTTTTTGTATTTTCTTTGTTTTTTTTTTGTGTAACACTCACGACACAGCGGAAAATACTACTGCACAAAGTTTTAAACTTACACAAACTTTGCACCACTTGCGCAAAATTTGCACCACTTGCGCAAAATTTGCACTACTTGCGCAAAATTTGCTGTACTTGCGCAAACTTTACATAACTGGTAACTTTGCGCAAGTTTTCTTATTAAAATAAATTCATTTGTTTCTCAGATGTTCGTAATCTTCGCGCTCCCACCTCATATAACGCCGTCATCGAGTCACACGGTGGAGTCGCGTCCCTACCAGTACCTGTACATTGTCATCAAGGTGATAGGTCTACTGGTCATAGTGACCGTACTCTACATGAGCGAGGTGTTCTTCCAGAAGATATTCGTCACCAGGCCCTGGAAGGCACTGTTTGTTAACTCTGATGATGATATCCATCAGTGGTGGTTGCTGTGGAAACAGGATCGGTGAGTAGTTATTGTATTTATTGAAGGTTCTTTTTTATGGGTTATGGCGGTAATCGAGCAGTTATTAAGAGGGGGCGAAAATTAAGTGGTGTTCACACATGAAAAGTTATGTCAGTGAGATAATCCTACGTGATAAAGTACTGAAAAATATACCTACTATTTCTTAAGTATACAACTAAAAAAACATCTTTTTGTGGGAAAAAATTTTAATTTATGATGAATATGCGATGAAATGTGAAGGAAGGTAGGTTGGTATTTTTGCGATTTACTTAGTTGGGTATCTTCGTATAGATATAGATATTTGAATACAAGTAATTGGCAGATGATATGATAGTGATTTAATTACATATTTGATGATTTTCAGGTACTCGGTGGCGTACGGCATAATGTTTGCGCTGGCGTACTTAGCGGCGCGCTCCGCCGGCGTCCTGGATGAGCGACTGGGGAACCTGTGGGGCACCGGGGCGTCGCTGACGGCCACGCTGCTGGCGGCGGTGGGGCTGGGGTCGTACGCGACGTTCGCGTTCTTGTGCAGCAACTCGTTCGACTGCAACGAGATCCACTCGTACGTGTCGTTCCTGCCGGTGGCGAGCTACGTGTGGCTGCGCAACGCGCGCGCGGGGCTGCGGCGGCGCCACTCGGCGCTGTTCGCGTGGGTGGGGCGCGTGGCGCTGGAGCTGGCGGCGGGCGGCGCGCACGCGCTGGGCGCGGCGGACGGCGCCGGCGTGCTGCGGCTGCTGCCGGGCGCGGTGGGCGTGCTGCTGGCCGCCTTCGTGTTCCTGTGTGCCGCGCACGAGGTGCGCCGCCTCACGGCGCTGCTCGCGCCCTACGCCGTGCCCGACGACTGGAGGCTCGTGCTCCGGAACGTCGCCATCTTCCTCGCCGTCCTCGTGCCCATCGGCATCCACGACGGTATGTTCTAATGAGGTTTTGTGATTGTAACTAGTTTTGGCTGTGTTCTCAACTATCGCGGTTTTTTTAATAGGTACCTACGTAATTATCGAGCAATATTTATGAGTGAAATTGATTATTTGAATAGTTGTACGACTTTAGCTGTTAATTCCTTGCACGAGTGTACCTTAATTATTGAAACGGAAACGAAGAAAATGAAAGAAATATGTACATTTTTAAAAACATACTAATCACCTATCAATTTTTTAAAATCATTTGAAATTGGAGCAATACAATACTACAAACAGTTTCAAGTACATGCCATGTACGTACATTGTACACATACCTAGTACGAAATGTGTAAAACGTATGATATTTGGCATTACACATATTCTAAATCGAACTAACCAGTTTGTCACCAATGTATATCAAGTTTATGCATTAGAAAATATTTTATACAATTTATATGTAAGTCAGTAACAAAATGTACATATTAGCTTTGTATACAATCTAGTCTATGAACATAATAAGATTTTGTGAATAAAGTAAGACATCTGTGTGTGACTTATTATGATTTACTAATAAATGTATGTTTTCTCTAAAATAAATTTGAGAATTTGTTTTCAATAAGGCTTGCTTTTGAGTGGCAATAATAAATTAGGAAAATTATGTTAACAAAAAATGATTTAACGAGTGAGTGAATTTATTGAGATCTCCTAAATATAAATGTAAGCCTACTGTGCAATGTGCTTGCGTCAAATGACAGGCGGGTTTAACTGCGCCGCTTTGTGGACAGTTTTTCAAGTATTTGTTATTCGAGGACCGCCTATTGTCGTTTGACGAATGCATGCATTTGTCCAATAACGCGTCGTTTACAGTAGACCTTTAAGTCATTTTCGGCCGTGAGCTGATCGCCCTATGCAACTTATATTTACGTGAGAAAGATACAAAAATAAGTGTGTATTATCTATTTTTGTTATTTCAGCACACATAGTACGGAATTGACCTTTACAGACATACGTAGCTTATGCGTACTAATGCCGGAATACTGAAACGCTACTCACTTTTAAGTCGTGCTTAAGTATAGTTCTGTCTCTAGAAATTCTTTGTGATATGACGTGACTGCACGGTTGGTGCGGTGGCTGGGCGACCGGCTGCCGTGCAACGTGTCGCGGGTTCAATTCCCGCACGGAACAACACTTTGTGTGATCCACAAATTGTTGTTCCGGGTCTGGGTGTCATTGTGTATATGAACTTGTATGTTTGTAAACGCACCCACGACACAGGAGAAAATCCTAGTGTGGGACAACGTTTTTTAAAAAAAGAAAAAAAAAAGAAAGAGATGGCACGATATGTAAGCACGACTTAAAATTGAATAACGTTTCAGTATTCGGGCATTAGTATGTTAAAATCAATTTAATATATTTTTGGTTAATATAAGTATTGTACAAATTGTGTGATATCAATAATTAATGAATGGTGATGTTCGGAACAATTAGTATTATACATGTTTTAGTCGATTGCTAGTTGTAAGGTTGCTAATCTGGATTGAGAAGACTAGCCAGATCATTCTTGGACAGTTAATTATGTATCTGTGTAATGAACTTGTGTTTTATAGTTCGGCTCATAATTTGTCTGTTGATTTAGTGGTTCCAAGTAGGTGCACCCTACCAAGGGTAAGGTTTGGTAAAATTAAATATTCAGGTATTTAAACCTATAATGAAAAATAATAAATGAAACCTATGGTGGGCGTCATAATTCATACAAGAAACCTATACCTAACCTAATTTTGACTTGGCGTCAGTGTAAACTAACAAAATAATTATCAATGTCCTTTTTTTATTTTAAAACGTTGCCCTACACTAGGATTTTTTCAGTGTCGTTCTGTCACCCAGACGCGGAACATCTGTGGACTACACAGAGTTGTTCCGTGCGAGAATCGAACCCGCGACGCGTTGCACAGCAGCCAGTTGTCCAACCAGTGCGCCAACCGTGCATTTTTAATTCAGTTAGTTATTGAAGGTCAAATTATGAGCCATAATATAAACAAACAGTTAGCAATAATATTATAGTTTTTGATAAGTATATTTAAATATAAAAAGTTCACGTTTCATGTAAATACACAACTCATACTGAGGCCTTAGTACGAGTTTCATTTACGTTTAAAGTAATCGTAACGAGTACGCGTTCGGAACTCTGATTGACCGGCGCCAATGAACCAACCAATCAGAGCACCGAACGCGTACTCGTTACGATTACTTTAAACGTAAATGAAACTCGTACTAAGGCCTCAGATTAACATCTACGTACTACAAACTACATTACTGTAATGTAGATTTTGTTTTTTAAGTTTGTAATCTTTGTATATATTTGTACGATAAATAAATTATTATGATTGCTAAAGAACACATTGTTTTATTTTCGGAATAAAAAAGTATTGTATTTCAACAAACATACACCCATTTATCAGGACAAATTGCAGTGCGAACAAAAAGAACTTTTATCCAGTCATGTTGTATTTACGTCCTGACCACGTACCGGTACAATCCAATGGTTGGACGAGCCGCACCAAAACGTAGTTTACTTTCAATTATTTATCTATACCTATTATTAAATTATTATATTTTATGCAGGACAATGTCTGTCGGGTCCGCTAGTATATATCTTATATAAAGATATAAGATAGATATATACTACTCTATATATATAAAGATATATATTTGAATATATATATATATATATATATATATGAAGTTCAGGAGTGATAAGGTTGATAAAAATAGAGAAAAGAAGTGGAGAAAGGATGCCGCCCTGAGGAACGCCTGCCGTCAAGTCACACCAGTCAGAGAACTTCTCATCATACTGGACAGACTGCCGACGCTCCCGAAGGTATGAAGAGAACCATTCCAGTGATTTGCCAGAGATCGCAAGATGGGATAAGATTGCCAAAAGGATATCATGACTGACCATATTAAACGCGTTAGAAAAATCAACCAATACCAAAAGTGTTACTTTGGTATCCTCCATACCAGCCCTAACATCGCCAGTCACTTTAAGGAGGGAAGTTATAGTGCTGTGGCCAGGTCGAAACCCAGATTGCAACGGGCTTATTAAGCTATGATTGTAAACAAAGTGAGACAATTGTTTATGGACACAGGCCTCCAGCACCTTAGATAGGAAGGGAAGGATTGAGATAGGACGGAAGTGGGTCAGCAGAGTGGGAGTACTAACCTTAGGTAAGGGTCGAACAAAAGCTTTACGCCAAACTGCTGGAAATACACCGGAGAACATGGAGAAATTTATAATATGAGTAATCGGTGACAGCACGTGGTCTAGAATATATGTGATCATATCTCGGGATAAGGAGTCACAACCCACAGCTTTTGATTTAATGGAAAGGATAATCTTACGAATCTCCGTCGCATCAGCTGGAATGAAACAGAAATTGTTTATTTTGGGACGTGTCAGACCACTGATAAAAGACAAGGTGTTTAGTCTGGTAAGATGATCTAGAGTAGGAACAGTGGAGAAATGTTGGTTAAGGTCATCTAAACCAATTGTTATAGACTGGTCTGAATTTTGAGGTTTGCCAATACCAAGAGTCCGGAAAAATTTCCAGATATTGGCAGGAGATGAACAAGAAATATTATTGAGAATATGACGGCGCTTAGCGTTACGTACCACTTGGTTACATCTGTTTCTTGCAATTTTAAAAGCCTCCCAGTTCTCGTCAGTACGATTTCTCCTATGCCTGCGGAACGCGCGGTCCCTACGACGCATTGCCATCTGTACTACTGCGGTCATCCAAGGCGCCGGTGGTCGCCTAACCTTGATCCTTCTGATGGGTGCATGACGGTCGTATAGACTAACGAGAGACGCATTAAAAATTGCTACCTTCTCGTCAACCGTTTCCGCCTCAAAAAGCGGCCCCCAATTGAGTGTCGATGCATCACCCCGAAGTCTCTCCCCATCCATCCCCGCAAAACAGCGCCTGTACAGAACCTTGGGTTTCACCTTGGGTGGTTTGAGAGCATAGGATAGGTAAATAAGGTCATGATGGGAAAATCCGGGAGCGTCGTGCTGACCATGGAAGGGAACCAAGGAAGGATTCGAAGTGAGTATAAGATCGAGCCAAGAGTCATCAGCAACAGTATTGTGATGAGTAGCATTCAGCGGTAAGATGTGAAGACTCGCTGACTCGATAAGATGAAGGAGCTTATTAGATCTAGAGGAGTTTGGTAGAAGGAGATCGGTATTAAAATCACCCATGATCACGTGATGTTCGTACTCAGAACCCAAAGATTCTAGAACTGACTCGAATTCAGTGAAGTAGTCATTAGTTGGAGGGCAGTAAATAACACCCAGGACCATTTTAACCCCCGGACACAAACCTCTAGAAATAAATATTCCGCAGGAGAATTTGGAGACGATGACAAGAGTATTCTGTGAGGAAAGTTACTACGGAGGTAAATTGCCACTCCACCTCCCCGTCTTACAATCCGATCATTCCGAAGAAGAACGTAACCAGTAAGGGGGTAAGTGGTTGATAAGAGTTGAGGTTTGAGCCAGGTTTCGGAAATCAGAATGGCATGAACATTGCCATTGTTAAACGCATCATAGAGGTCACTGTAGTGACTGGGAACACTCTGTGCGTTTATGTGGCAAACATTGAAAAATCTGTCGCTGTTATCGGAAAAAGAGCGATCGATGAAGTCTGCAAGAGTAGCCCCCAACGAGCAAAAACTATCACTATTAGAGGCATCATCATTAGCGGAAACAAAAGAATCACTATCTGACATAATAAATTAAAATCTGTGTATATAAATAAATATAAATAATAAGAATCTGTAAATATTAAATTGATTTTAAAAAGCTAAATACATAAATATCAATGAACTAAAAATTATTCCAATCACCTAACCCAGCACCACCCGCCGGCCGACATCGACATCAACAAAAATTAAGACAATACAAAAGCAGAAAAAAAAAAAAAATAATTTATCACTCCTGAACTTCAGTGTGCGTACCATTTGTATGCGGACGACTTGCAGCTGTACCGTCAATCTGTGGTGGACGATCTGCCCAGTGCTATCAGTAAACTTAATAGTGATCTAACAGCTGTTCAAAATTGGTCAGAGAGGTTTGGCATAGCTGTAAACCCAAACAAGTGCCAGGCCATAATCATAGGTAGCTCTCGGAATCTTGGATCGATTGATGGTGCAGCACTGCCCCCTATCTCGTATAATGGTGTGACTGTTCCGTTCAGTCGGGACGTGAAGGATCTGGGCCTGATTATTGACAGTACATTGAGCTGGCGTGCTCAGGTTACAAGTGTTTGCCAAAGGGTGACTGGATCGTTGCGGGCTCTGTATCGTCTGAGGAACTTTCTTCCGTCCTCTGTGAGGACGCAGCTTGTGCAGACCTTGATTTTCCCGATTATTGATTACGCTGATGTCTGTTATTACGACCTGAATGCAGATCTACTCAATAAGTTAGACCGACTTCTAAATAACTGCATTCGATTCGTTTTCAACTTACGTAAATATGATCATATTTCTGCACATAGGATGCAACTGAAGTGGCTGCCCATACGCTTGCGCAGGCAGCAGAGGGCATTAACCACTTTATTCTCTTATCTTGACTCTCCTTTTTCACCTACTTACCTTGCTTCTTACTTCCAATATACGTGCGCAAACCACACAAAATTTCTTCGTTCGTCTCAAAACCGACATCTTCAATGTATCTCTCATCGCACTGACTTCTTTCATTCTTCCTTTTTCATTCAAGCTGTTATTCTGTGGAATGCGTTGCCCAAGGAGATCAGAATGGCAACAAGTCGCAATACCTTTAAATTTAAAGTCCGTGAGCAACTACTTAAGCATTGGCAGACTCAAAACAATTAAGGAAACTATTCTAACAACGTTTTCTTTTTATATAATATATTGTAGTATTTATGCAGTATAAGTATTTGTTTAGTAGTATATATTATATGGTATGTATATGTCTATTTATAAAATATTGTATTAATATATTTATTCTATAGGTATTTATGTGTTTGGTATACATATTACATAACTTTTTTTTATTTTTTTGATTGTGTTCTGGCTTCGCAACCACTTCATTTCTCTGCACTTCCCTATGGTTGACTGTAAGAGAATGCCTTAAGGCATTAAGTCCGCCAATCACTGTATTTTGTGAAGAAGAAATAAATAAATAAATAAATAAATATATATAATTCTTCTGTGAGTGTGTATGTCACTGAATTTCTCTCAAACGACTAGATCGATTTTGATGAAATTTTTTGCGTGTGTTCAAGGGGATTTGGGAATGGTTTAGATTCACAAATCAGCCCGGCAGATGGCGCTGCTGTCGTTGTTTAGGTTATTTATCCTAAACAGCTGAACTAATTTGAATGAATTTTTGTTTATACATTCAAGTGGATATGCAGGACAACGTCTGTTGGGTCCGCTAGATAGATATAAATGAAACCCGTTTCCCGTTGTCACGCCATAACTTGAGAATGGCTAGACCGATTTGGCTGATTTTTTTGTTGTGTTTGTTATTGTCAAGAGAAGGTTCTTATGACAGAAATAAATCCTGAAAATCATACGTGAACGGGAGAAAACGGGATTGCGCATACGAAGTCGCGGGCAGAAGGTAGTTAGATATGAAATAAAATAAAGCGGGACATTAAATAAATACACAGATGTAACAAGCAAAATTTTATTTACCTTTATATTTTACATTGTGAATAAAACGTTATTATATTGAATATACACCTTATGTTACGCGTACGGTGTAAACATATATACATTACTCGCTTAGTGCTACAAACTCTTCAATCATTTGAGAACAATACAATTAAGTTAGTTAAGTCATAAGGAATTTAATTACTAAACAAGACACATTTAAACTATGGTTTTAAGTTAAACCAAGTTGCCGTCATTGTTTTAAACGAGAATTTAAAGTTAGTTGCACAAGTATTTAAAAACTATTTTGGATATTTCTTTTTGCGACAGAGGCGTCATTGGTTTAATTTCGCGATATATATACGACGATTAATAGACGTCGATATCAACCTTGTGAGCCCTGCTGCACAAGTATTTCTGTGAGAGTTACGCTATTGATCTCGTCCACAGAAACCACCTCGGTAAAGTATTCAGTGCCCTTGACGAATTATCACTTCGTAGTACTCATTAGACAATATTACAAAATTTTAAAAATGTTATTTAGAGACTTCAGAGAAACTCAAATCGCAATACCGCGTGTTATGTTGCAGTCAAATCAAAAAATTTATAAATCTGCAAAATGTCTGTTCTGCCTTATTTAATACTTTTGGATGAATGGAATTTATCAATTTAAAGTTTTAAGAAAGTGGTTTTATAACGATAATAGAGGTATTTTAAATAAATATTTTAATGCCATATGACGACATCTAAACCGCACTTGAGCTGCACGCTTTCAATCACAGAACTTTATTATACAATTATTTTATATTCTAATTTTATATAGTAACGTATTGCTTATAATAATTGGGTGCTCTCACGATGATACTAATTTTGTTCTTCTATGTTGATTAAATATTAATAATATTTAGGTACTATTATGTAGTTGAAATAATCAACAGGCAAATCTTTTTAAGTATAAATTTTATAATTTAAAATTAACGTAAAGTCGTAATAAGTAGTTTATTATTTCATTGCGTCACTTTTGCCTGTTGGTCAGACGTTCCAAAAATCCTATTTATATCAACTTATTACAATCCTCTTGAGAAAAAGAAATAAAGTTACCATTTTATAAAAACATTGGATTTAATTTATGAAATATTGGAATGTTTTAGTGAAAGTCTAATAGCGAACTACTGGCCGCGGAGACTTCTTAACAATTAGATGAACTGCAGACGTAGACTACCAAGTACTAACTAAGTCGGCCAAATGTCCATATCTACATAATTTCCACAGACTCGAAGGCACGGAAACGTAGATCTCGTAAGATCCCAGGATCTCAAGTAATAAAACTATAGACAGAGTAAAGAAAACACATACACACATCGATCGAGCGAGAAACGAATAAGCGACGTTTTAAGAGTTAAGTTTTTAGAAAATCAGTCTCAATGAACAGGCCATTGTTTTTCATAATTTTTAGTTATACTATTTTACATTAGACGCGTTCTAGGCTTTGAATACAGTAAGGGCGGGACAATGTTCTACTGATCGAACCTTTTGAACGTTTATGGATATAAATAAATCTGTTATGGTATCTTTTAATACATTCTATGGTTCTAAATTCAAATTAACGTCATCTATAACAGTGAAAAGGAATTTATTTATAAATACTAAGGTAGGAGAGTAGGTAAATGTCGTTCAAAAGGCTAACTTTATAAATATCATAGAGGTACAAAGGACGCATAAATGATTCTCTAATTAATTATCGACTGAATTACTTTGATCAAATATGCTTTTTGTAAATGGCCACTTAATTTATGAAACTGATGTTGCAGTTAGTTATACGAAATAAGACATTTAGAATTATGTCTCGCTTCTAGGTATTTTCTTACGAAATAACATTAAAACAAAAATATAAACACCGAACACGTAGACAGTGACTTACATAGGTATAAAAGATAACTGTATATATTAAATACACGCTTATTACGATACACATTGAAACATAACACAGATGTTTAAGTTTTGTTAGTGCACAAACAATGTCAGTCTTTATACAGTCGAATCACATAAAATTATTGCTGAAACTGTATCTAAGCATCTAAAGTAGTTCACTAATCTAGTGTTAAATTAACGAGACAAAACAAAACATCGAACATTAAACGCGTGTGGAAAAGAGAGAAGACACAAATGATAATAATAAAAATGTTTCATTATGACAAGGACAAACTAATCCAATAAAAAGTTAATACATATCTATATCCTATATGGAACGTTTTTTTAGCTTTTATATTATGTTAAAGCTAACTAAACTAGGTATCTATTGATTATAGGTAATTTCTAGAGTGACTTAAAACAAATATGCATTAACAACAGAATAGGGAACTATTCAATAGGACTATGAAGGGAGTCTACGGAGTTGATAGTGTGGCATTGTTAGACATACATGGAACAAACTATTCTATTGGTGCGTCGAGTACATACTTACTTCAAGGTATCAATACATAGCTTAACGTATTATGAGTGCTTATATTCATATATATAATTGTATATAAGTAGTAATTGTGCAATTGGTATACAGATTTTTTTGGGCCTTTCATTTTGTTTTTTACTTATGATCTAGAACATTTTACATGTAATTTTTTGTCAAGAAAAATGAAAAGATTTCTCTCGAATCCGATATTTACAATAATAAATAAGTTACATACGTATTATATTTACAAAACAGCAAAAAGTGCGCAAAAAACGATTTCACAAAATATGCATTTGAGCAATACGTTTAATATATTTACAAAAAGCATTTTATACGTAGTATATTATTAACAGAAACTACAAATAAAGCGAAAGTAATCTTTTATAAAACATACTATATGTTAAAACAACTATTTAGTCAAGGGTAAGGAGTGGAAATGATAGCGATGACTCGTGTCCTACATTACAGTACGTCACTACGATTACTTATAGTAAAATATTTCTTCCTACAAAATCTTGTACAAATAAGTTATTGCTATCGAGAAAATTATGTACAACATGAAGCTAAATTACGAGTACTTTGAGACATCAAAAGTGAACTGAAGGAAATTAAAACGTTCAATCTCCTAAATATTAAATCTACTTCAAATCAATAACGTTCTAGTATTTGTGTCGCTTAGTTTAATATATCACATTAGATTAGAATCTTGTATACTCATGTCGATTTGATACTTCGTGAACATGGAGATAATTCGTAATGTCCAAAAGGTCGACGAATTTTAACAGTTACCATAGCGACTATAGTTTTTTCCAAAAAAATCATTTAGAAATACATACATATGTACCTACAAAACCGTGTTACTGTAAGTCAAATGAAATAGCACTATTCAACACAAATAGTTTAATTTCAGTCAGAATTGTCTTGACCTGCGGCAGTATTTAAAGTCCTTGTGTCTTCACTTACTAATGACCTATCGTAACGTCTTTGTCTAGTAATTTTTGGTCTAACTGCACTAAGTAGAGGAGCTGATATCGCGTGGCTGGGTAGTCGGCCTAAGTCCTTCCGACCTTGAAGTAGGGGTGAAGTGACGCTCGATGACTCGTCTCCTTCGTCGTCGGAAAGAGCTGGGTAACTTTCTTTCATTTTCAAGCTGCGCTCTAGCCGTCGGAGAAATCTGGAATGACCTATTTGATTAACAAAAACAGAAAGATCTTGTACTGACGTTTTATCACACTCAGCGTACTGAGAGATGAATAGTATAAAAAGAGAGTTTCGTTCAGCAGAGAAGATATACATAATATTAATACGCACCTTATCTGATTGCTTATCGTCCGCAATTTGTTGACTTTTGGTGGTTTTCTGGAATCCTCCGTTAGATCCAAACTCGAAGATATTTTAGACGACGTGTCCTGAAATATTTAAAATATTTATAAAAAAAATGCGCATGCACTAAGTACATTTTTAAAAACTACTTAAATTACATAAATACCATGCTTCTATATTATTTGTAACAATGAGGAGGTTGCATGAGTGTATCTACACATTCTGATAGATATGTACTAGTCTACTACATTTGAATGGTGAGACCTATATGTATAGGTATAAAATGTTTAAAACAACAACAACAATCTTATTTTTGAATGCATTCTTCTGTACAGGATTACACCAACACATTGATAATTAAAGTAATCAGACACACGGTAGAAACTGACAAAAATACAAAGAAGGCGATCTGCAAATAACATTGAAAACTGCATGGAATCTCCAAAAGGAACATAAATATTTGGCGACTGTAGCCCTGTACTACAAAATGAACAAGTTAGGTAGTTGCTGCCTTAACAAATCACCTCGGAACTACGGCATTTTTGTCTCCTGAGCGGTTTCCTCAAACGCGTCGGCTCACAAGGCTGAAAATAATCCAACACACATCTACAACCTACCGTCAAATAATTATAAAAAGCTAAAATTATCAAAACATTGAGAAATTATAGAAATTCGGTGTAAGTACGTAGGATTATAATAAATTGTAAAGAAGGTGCATAAGATAGAAGGTATTGTATGGGATCAGTTTATGCATTTTGTTAGTTAGTTATTTAGTTGAGTGCTTTATTTAATTCATGTGCAGTAGGTATTTAGATATAACACAGATTTAAGAAGAACATTTAGGTGGTGGGTTAGTCTACAGAGTTACAATACCTTGGTGCGATTAATATTAATATTGCAAACCACACATAAAAAACCTAACAATAAATATTGCGTGTAGTAGAATTCAAGAAAATATGATTTTAATCAAAATAAAAACGATTTCATTCCTTGGATGAAATTAGACATTTTGGAAAACACCAGGTTTCGAAAAGTGCCTGCGACACAATATTTTTCCAATTGTTTTATGTAAAAAATAGTACCTATTCTTTTCTTTTAAGCAAATTGAATCTTACTACACAGATTCTAAGTAAGTCTTCCATCAGAGCAGACGCTTCATACCTGCATGTCCATATCAGGTAACCTCAGTTCCCTGGCGGAGGCCACTGACGCTACGCTGGCATTGGACACTGAGTCTTCAGACGATGACGATGACGCTGGTGCCGGCGCCTGGGACCGGGACCGACGCCTGCCACCCTTGCGACCACGGGTCGCGCCGTCACGACTGCCCGGAACCTGTTTTATATTGTTATAGTAGTTAGAATTGTAAGTATGGTCTAGTATAAATCCCGCGAGTGTCATAGCTGTTGAGTGACAAATGTATGCGGTAGTCGGACTGACCTCCAACAGGTTGTGCATGGAGTGCGGCATGTGTGGCAGCGTGGGCTTGTTGTTGCCTGTGACGTCATGCGAGGCGGTGCGCGTGTTCCTGCGGTCGCGCTTCCTGCCACTCTTCTTCTGACAGTTACTGCCTAACTTGTTGTTGGCACCTTTCACACATTCCGAACTCGGAAAGTCGTACAACCCGTCAGAATCTGTAAACGGTAGTTGTCTACCGTAAAATTGTGGAGAAAACCTTCCCAAACCAGTTTTGTCACTTAACGGGCTCTCGCTCCTGGAACTGACTGGGCTCAAGGGCCTACTACCTTCAGTTATTAAAGTGGGAGGCCTCAAACTAGCCTTCTCGTCTAATCCTCTCTCAATACTAACACATTTGACTATTGAACACTTGGTCACTCCGCTAGGGGAGCACAGGGTGGCTTGTGGAATCTCTAAAGTCTCTTTTAGTGCGACTAATTCCATCTCTTTCGCGCTGGTGGGTACATCGTCTACTCTCTCGTCTGTACCTATGCCCTCGTCATTGGACTCTAACAGGGGGTCGTCGGATAATGTCTCGGAGTCAGATCGTCCTCGTCTACGTTCCTTACTGTCATCATTAGAAGCTGCAGGGCTGGAGTTAGTTTTCATGAGCGGTCGTCTCCTGGACTGAAAACAGGATGGCCCACCACCAGACCCAGGGTCTTCCATTTCTGAAGGACATAAGGGATTGCTAGAACCACACCTCGAGGGTCCAGGGCTGGCCATAGAGCTGTACCCTGACGAGGATAGGTTTGATTCTGAAGGAGCTCGCTCTCCTCTCGCGGACATCGAGAAGGGACTGAGGTAGCACATATTGCCAGAGGGTGGGGGTGGTCTAGGGGACATTGGCTCATCGGACTCCTCGCTAGCATTGTAGGTGACGGTAATGAGGGGCGGTGGCTGGAACTCTAAGTGCGGGGGCGTACGACGGGGCGGTGGCGACCCGGGGGACGCGCGCTGCACTTGGAGCACTGGCACGCGCAGCGCCGGCACACCACCGCCCAGCACGCCTGGCAGCACGCCCGGCATCACGCCAGGGGGCGACGCAGGGCTGTGGGTCAAACTCGGGCTGGCTGATGACGTCACATGTGTCGATGGTGTCGGCGTCGTAGTGGCTGTGTCCGTGCTCAGCAAATTTGGTCGTAGCTGCAAATATTCATCATAATTATGTACCAGATATATGAAAGTAATCGTCTAAAGTGAACGAGAACTCGACCGACCTTCAATCGCAAACCAGAAGTTGGTCTGTCACTCTTCGTTTCGCACTTAATTTCATCGAGCTCATCTTCACTGGGTGACATGACAGTTGCTGTAGACTCGCTCTTACCATCCATTTCAATACTAGCTCGTGGTAGTCTAGGGGACGGTAGAGGGGTGGGTAGGGGTGTCGGGAGGGGGGTAGGTAGTGGTGTAGGGAGCTCTCGTATCGGGGATAAGCATTTGTTGATCCCACTCGGTACTTCTAGGAGTATGGACGGTGGATGAAGTAGGTTGCTACCTGATGATGAAGATTTGTGTGCACTTAGAGGGTCCAGAACCTGCAAATGTATAGAACAAAGGTCCATTATGATGGTGGGGATAATGAATCTAATCTTGAAAGTAGCACCACGGAGTAAGATGAATGATGCATGCTCTCCTACATAACTAGGATAAACATTTAAAGAAACATTGCTAATAAAACACCGCACGATTCATTCTAACATAATAAAAGATTACTTTAATATTGACCTGGATCTCAATAGTGTTATGTGGCCTGGTGACAGGCGAGTCTGGCGCCAGTGAGGGTATATGTGAGGATGCTATGGATATGTCGTCCGCGTCCACTGTATCATCCTGAGGTGATGAAGCTGACGGTGTACTGGACACGGACACTCCTCCTGACGACGCTCGCGACACTATTGCTGCTGACGAGGATGAGAAATTCCGGAACATCGCCAGTATGGAGTCAGCGCTTGAGATTTTTGGCTGTCTGAAGAAAATATCGATATTTAATTTTATTTAACATTTACCTTGTCTTTTGTAATTATATATGTTAATTATGTAAATAATGGTAACATAAATAATTGGAACCGACCTCGAATATTTCTTCAATGCAGTGTGCGTCAACGTCAAGTCCAAGCTCGACATCGAGTCACTTCCCTGGTTGCTGGATGTACTGTGAGGGGATCGTACTTCGACTCCCGGCGAGGGCGGTGTACTCGACGCTTTTGCTTTCATTCCTCTGTCTGATATTACCGCCATAGGAATGGTGATAGTGTTCACCATGTCTACGTCGGAACTAGAGCTCATTTCAGCGGATACTTTGTTCAGTAGTCTTGCAAACGTCACTTTCTTTTCCAGTTTAGGGTCTGAAATGTGCCGCATGGAAGGCGACGTCGACGGTGTAGAAGCTTCACTTGCAAACGAAGTCTCTTTGTTTTCATTTCCATAGTCCATGAATGCGGGTGCACTTTCTACTGTACTCAGCGTCCGCTTCTCAGACATCTGTATCAGATCTCCCATCGTTATCTTCTTTGAATGGTCATTAGTTGTTGCAGGGCTTATAAGTTGTTGTAAAATTTGTTTCTTCTCAGCAGCGTTTTTCTTAGTTGGAGTGGAATTGTTACGTTTTTTACGAGGTGACGGTGTTCCTGTATCAAAAGAATCACTTAAACCAAATTATTGGGTGACCGAAGTTTCATGACAAGCGACGACATCGAATGTTCATGACAGAAGCAACACAATAGTTATAAATTTAATACTGGGGATTGAACAACAACAGTTAGTCTGAGAGATCATCATCATGCCTTAGATCTCAGTGCACACTAAGGAAGCCAATTCTTTAGGGTAGTGCCAATAATCAAAAAATTTAGGAAGTGCCAATATTTTGTATTAGAATTGAGTGTCTTGTGTTGTGTTCATGACAATTTGATGAGTATGGAGATGTTGATCTGTCACGTTGTATAGTTATTGGAACAGAGAAAGCGACATACAAAGCCACAAACAGGAATATAATAACAGTCGTTACAATAGCTATACAATACGAGGTAGTTAGACAATGTTTTACCTAGAGGTAGAAAATCTTTTAAAAATAGTTCAGTTAAATATACCAAGTGGCTCCAGTTGTTCTTAGTTGTGTTTTATCATTTATCATTTATTATGATGTTAGTAAGTATTTGTAGGAGGCAAAACAATGTCTGAGTAAAAGAGCATGCTAGCACATTCACATAGAAAAAGAAAGGCCTTTGGATTGTCAATAAAACTGATGAAATTGATCAAAAAACTATTTGATGTAAATCTATCGGTACAACTAAGAAGGAAGTAATCAATGTTATTGACAAAACAGAGGCCAAGTTAGTTGGACGATCTAAAAAGGTGTCAACGAAGGAAGGAGCGGCTACAATAGAGATGCTGTGTTTGTGCTGTCAGGGGTGCACACATCGACATCGAAAGAAGTAAGAACGAGGGTAGCAGGCCATGTTACATTGGTCTTTGCATTCCACATAGAAATTTCATTCACAGCAGGGACACATCCAGTGCTAACCGTACCGGCCGCCGCGCGCTCCGCAGAATGTAGTGTTTGGAATGTTTGCGACACAACATGATATTCGAAATGAAGTTCGACAACAAGTGTTGATAAAGCCCTGTGTCTGGTATCTAACATTTAGGAACTGTATCCGTTTCGTGTAAGTATTGACGTTTTGTGACTCTCAGTAAAGGCAGCATGAAGTATGATCAGGCAAGTCGAGTGGTCACAGATTGAGACAAAAGGCTTTAAGCATTAGTTTTCATGAATTTGTGATCCATTTATTTAAGAATGCATACAGTCTGTCTCTACTCTAGTACATCACAGCTAACAGATATGTCATTGCATTCAATTCAAACAAAACATGTAACATATCAGGAAGAACAGTCTCGTAACATCACTAACAGTCTCGAGTAACACAGAGATATCAACCGTTACAATCGAATGCAGTCGCAGTCTACATGATCGATGGGAGTATGCAGTGGCAGTGCGGAGCGCGCGGGTCGCGGATCCTAGGAAGACATCGCTCCAGTCCTTACGTCCGGGCGGCGGCTTTAACAGATCGTCCAAGCTAAAGGTGCGCGCGGCTCGCGGGTGTGGCGCGAGCCCCGACACCGACGGCTTGCGGATACCCAGCCGCGTCAGCAGCGTGCGGTGCGGCGCCGCGTCCTGCAGTACGCCCGCTGTGGACAATAGCACGTCACTGCCCGCTGCACCGGCGCCCCCGCCGCGCCCCCGCCCCCTCCGCTACGGCTCCCGCGTGGGCACGGCCGCGTAGCGCCGCCCGCGCCCCCGCGCGCCGCCCGCGGACGCCCGCGCTAGCCCCACACACATAGGATTGCCAGATACGCACACACGTGTAATACAATTTTGATGAGCGTGAACGTTATGTCTCCGTCTGTCCTGTCAGTGCGAGTCCACTACTGTACATCATGGTTACACGTCACATTGTCTCGCTGGGATTTAACGTCATATCTCAATTATATTTCTTTAAAGCCGATTGATTACGTACTATTATCCGGTAACTTTACAATTTCTGGCAATCCTTTTCGACATAACTATTGACACGATTATTTTAACTTTCCGATCCGCTGTGTGGCTGTTCCAGGACTATACATAAAACAACTAAACAGACAGACGTTATTTACTGTTTGCAGTGCGAGGATCAAGTTAAAAGAACCGTGATATAACGGACTCCAGAAACCCGAGGAATGCAGCTATCTGGACACTCAACTAATCAATACATGCACCATTGCAGCAAATATATACAATCTATGACATTCAGTTTCTGGAACCGCAACAATAAAACATAGAGGTAGAAAAGAGGATAGTCAAAGAAAAGTAAAAATTACGCAAAACGTGTCCTTACCATCCCAGAGACAGTGCGGTTATTGAGAAAATACATGAGTATAGCGGAAACAATCTGACAAAATGTTGAAACAAAGCGTTATTGTACTGTGAGTCACAAATATACTCTCTTCGGACGGTCAAACTAAGTTACCGTGTATATTAAACTGTGAGAGTGGCAAGCCGAACTGAACGTATATTGAAAGTGTGCGGAAAAAGGTTCTTTTACATTATATTTTTGGGTCAAATATTGGGCCTAAAGATTTGTCCTCCATGAGAGTGCGTGTGGTACTTACGTCTAGCGCATCGGTCAGCCTCCTCGGCCAGCAGCTTCTCGATCTTCTCGGGGAAATGTCGCTTGGCGCACCAGACCAGGCCGATCATACCCAGCACCACAAACACAGTGATGAGGCCGAGCCAGAACGGTTCCTGGAGCATACGCTGACCCAAGCTGATGATGTTGGGTGACGGATTTGGGATCTCACATCTAAATGGAGCAGAAGACACTAAATTTAGCCTAATCGAAGCAGCAGATAGCTGTCACTATTTTTACCAACAGCACTTAAGTGTCTTAAAGTCTGCCTTGATATTATCCGACAGTCTGTAAGCCAGCGAGGTTTTCGAGACCAATATCCTCTCAGTTGAAAACTTGTTAAATGTTTGAGAGAGTAGTATAGTGAAGCAGTCTGAACGTCAGCTACGGTGCTGATCATGGGTTGAGCAGTGGCAGCCACCCAAACATGTCATAATTTGATTCCGATTGGAAGCTCGTATAATTTATAGTTAGTATAATATTTTGTAGAAAGTAAAGCGTCAGTGGTGGATTTTAAGTCAGCTGGTTACTTGAACTTGTAAAGAATTTGTTTGAAGTTATTTATGTATGTATCATATTCAAATAGGCCAACGAATTTACTGAGAGGAAGTGACTGACATAAATAAATGCCACAGGTAATTAAAAATGTAGCAAAACGAGTGTCTTCTCATGGTTCGCGCTTCCTATCGCCTGGAGAATTTATTTTTATCGCTGATCTACTGCTAACTGCGCCATATGGCCATTGGCCAGTCTTTATAGCGAATTTAGTAGGTCGATTACAAATATACCTCTTGCCCTTCCATGACGGGTTGCACTGACAGAGGAACCCTCCGTCCCGCTCGGTGCAGGCGCCGCGGTTGTTGCACGGCTTGGACGCGCACGGCCGCACGCGCTCCGCACAGCGCCGCCCGCGCCACCCTCGCGCGCACGCGCACACAAACCCCTCGCCACCGGCAGCCGCGCCCCCCGCGCCCCCCGCGCCCCCCGCGCCCCCCGCGCCCTCCGCCACGAGCGTACAGTTCCCGTACAGACACGGCGACCGCTCACACGCCGTCACCAAGCAGAACAAACCTGCACAAACATTAATGCTCCATCAAAACTAACTTTAGACTTTTGACAGTTCCTGTGGTACTAATGATTGTTTTAGATAGAACTCCATCACGAACCATACTACAGAAATATTACGAAAGAGTCTCTGTACGAATTATTATAATTTTCTAACTCCGTGTCTTATTGTCTTACCAGCATAATATCCTGAACACTGGCAGTAACTTCTTCCATCATCAGTAGCACATCTTCCATCGTGTAGACATGGGTTTGGGTAACAGGACTCTAAGCTAGTCTCCTCAGATATTAGTAGCACTTTGCTGTGGTATTCTGGATCTGAAATAAATAGAAGAAATAACATTAGACACAAAGATCACAATGTAAGAAAAAGAACAGATAGATAAGGGTCATTCTTGTGAATCACACTAAATAAATCGTAATTAATTATAGTAAGAGCAAGACCTATACAAAGGCCTTAGTACAAGTTTGTTTTACGTTTAATTAAAGTAATCGTAACGAGTATGCATTCGGTGCTCTGATTGAATGCTTCATTGGCGCCGGCCAATCAGAGTGCCGAACGTGTACTCGTTTCGAATACTTTAAACGTAAAACAAACCCATACTAAGGCCTCAGATCCTTTTTGAGAGGATATTTTTAATTACCTATTTCTTTTTGATGTATTACTTATTGACTTACCTTTGTTCACCATGAGCGAGACATCCATATTGACGCCCCTGTCCCCCGCGTGTTGAGTGACACTGAGTGAGTGTAAGTACGAGTTGATGACGAGCGGCGCGCGCGGCTCCAGCTTCCTCTTACTCCTGTCTACCTCGCACAGAGTCCATTCCGTTCCGTTGTTGTCTGTGTAGCTGTCTTTCACCTGGAATGATTATCAAGGAGTAGTTAACTAAAGTGCCAAATTGATTAGGAAAGAGTTACAGTGTATTATCATCGTCTTAAAATTCATAATAATCAACACCATCACTCTTACAGTCACTATCAACATCACCATCATCGAAATCACGACTATCTATCATTACTCTCACCAAGACCACAATCATTACCATCATCAATACTAACATCAACATCACCACTACTATCAGCAGATGCTGTGAGTGTGCGATGTAGATGTAGATACATCGTCACCAACACTCTGTCATAAGTATTTTATGCACAAATATCGTACCTGTATCCACCCGCTCCCCAGGCCGCATGGCCAGGGATCGTCTCCAGTAGCGACGAGTGTTGTGGCCGTGAAGGCCAGTGTGAGTGTGTGTTGGTGTGGCGCCACGAGGCGCGTGCGCAGTGCGGCGCGCGCCGGCGCCAGCTGCGGCCAGTTGGGCGCAGACAGGCGACCGCCCACGCCGGACGCTACTTCCAACACGTGCGACGCGTTCAGGTAGCTTACTGAAAATTATACGTAAGACGTAAGAATTAAGAAGTGGAATTCTGACAATTATCTTGAAAGTGTCAACATCACGGGAGGTTACTGATAGTAAGTGCAGCTATAAAAATGTTATTGAATTGAAATTTTATCAATTTCACCAAATGATGCACCTCCAAGGCTGCGCTGAATCTCTTTTTAAAATTTTAATCACACAGAAACATCAGACAGCCAGCTCGTTCTATTGATGTTTTCATCATTTAACTAGGTACTCACTCGTTTTATAATACGCCAAAAACCCTTGTCCCGTGACATTCTCTCCAGTTTTGATCCTCAGTCGGAGTGTTTCGGATTGAGACACGAAGAGGCCATTGGTCAGGATGTTGGGGTTCAGGAACGGCCTGATGGGAGGGTTCTGAGGGTCGATCTGGACGTCAATGAAAGAGTCCTCAGGGATTGAGTCAGTGACGTTGATAGGGACGCCCTTTGCAAACACTCCGTAACCAAAGTCGAAGAAACTAATGTTCAGGAAGACTCGTTTGCCTGGAATGAAAGATGATTTATTTATAATTGTTCTTTATGAATTAAATTCTTATTAATCTAAAAAGAAAATTAAACCTTTTTCCATCACATGACCCCATAAAATTCGATGGACGAAAATTACATTTACAGACATATCATTTTCTATTAGTAACTTTGAAGACTACAGAACGCATTTGATTGCTCTGATGCTTTTGAACCGTAGAAGTATAGAAAATAATTCAGGCATAAGGCACCTTCAGGTAAAGATAGTAGGTAAAGGTACAGACCTGTAGGAGCCAGAATATCGATGGTACAATCCAGGTTGGGCAGTAGAAAGTGAGGGTAGTTAGGACTTTTTAGGACTCCTTCTTTAGATGTGATAGTCTGTGATGGGCAACCGACCAGCTCCACCGCTCTCCATGTCACTGCGAACCCTGAACCTTGGGTGCTGTGGGTACAATTAATATTTTAAATTAAATAATATATTTTTCCAATCTAAGTTGTTTTATTGAAAATTTCGATGATAATGGGAATAATAAAACCGTTTCAACGTTTTTGTTTTATATACCTCTAAAGAACAGTTTAAATGAAAGCTGTTTAATCACTTCCGAATTCAAGAATTCCGTTATCAACTGTCATGGCGTAAATATTGTATTAACTATTTTACTTGATAATACTGTGTAAAACAATTGACTCACTTGTAATCAGAATGGAAGTACAGCACCGCTCTGTTGGTGGAGGCGACCCAACGTGCTTCGCCGACGGAGCCACAGTATCTTGAAGATTTCATACTCCATGGGTCGCGTAGCTAAAAGATTGAAATGACATAAGTTAATTATGATTAATTAAAATTTTCTCAAATATCTTATCTTATACTATTATACCTTTATAAAGTGGAAGAGTTTTTTGTTTGTTCGTTTGAATGCGCTAATCTCCGTAACTACAAGTCTGATTTAAATAATTATTTTTGTGTTGAGTAGCCTATTTATCGAGCATGGCTATAGGCTATAAAACATCACGCTACGACCAATACGAGCTGAGCAGAGCGTGTGAAACCGCGCGGAAGTAGCTAGTCTATAAATAAAAATGAATTTCCGTTCGTTAGTCTCGCTAAAACTTGAAACCTAAACCGTTTTGGCAAATTTTTTGTCTTCGTTCGTGGAAGTCGAGGGAAGGTTTAAAAGCTGAGACATTTTATGCGCAACGAAGTTTACTGGGTCAGCTAGTTTTAAATTAATTTTTAATTAATATCTTTATTGTGGATCAAAGACTGGTTTGGTATGTTAATATTGATCGATTACGCAGGTGCACAGAATAACAAAGTACATATTTTCCTACACCCACAAAAATATTTAGTGACTTCCAAAAATGTAACAAAACACTATTTAGATTTTAATTCATAATAAATACGATCGTTTCTTGTTTCCGGCAAAGCTTCGACGCGAACAATCAGCCGGCATTAAAATTAAATTATAATTTGTACGATGTTTCGGGAATTATTAATTTCCCCAAACGCTACATAGCTTACGGCCGAACACGCAATAGCTGTTCCTGATGGAATTTTTATTGGATATTTTACCTATATTCTGAATTTTTAAATTTCATAAATATTTTATGGCATTTAAGGTGCGTTTCGGTAACTTAGCGATTTGAATACATATTACATTCGAGATACAATGTTTTTGAATCTGGTTTTCATTTCTATGCTGATAAGGAATCTATTGTAAAAAAGAAACACAAGACCAGCTAGAGCACAATAATAAAGGGCTCACCTCAACAAAATCGTAAAGGCAGTCTTTTTGATATTCCAAATCGATTCTCTGAAAAACAAAAACTAGGCGCGTGGCCTCAGGGCCTACCACGTGTACCCAGAAGTCAAGGTCGTTGTCGTACATGCCAGGATGATTGGGACTTGTTAGCACTCCTAAAACAAATCAAACATTTCATGTTAATCCTAGTCCCACGGTGGGCGCCAACTAAATATAATGGCGCCCAGCGTGTGACTAAACTTTTACGAAACGTATTATTATTATATATTATCATCTATGGCAGGTTTTATATTTGAATAAAATATCACAGTTTATTATAATGAGAGTTGTACGTACCAGACGTTCCTTCAACTGTTCTGTTCTTGACTACGTGCTCTGGGTTGAGACGTCGCTTGCACACGTACCCGCCTGTCATCCCACACTTGTGTAAGGTCCAAAACAAGCCACTAGGTAGAGACGGGATTGGTGAGGACTTCCACTGAAAAAAAATCGTTCGTTGTGCAATTTTTATAGATGAGCCTATCTGGGTATTTGATTAATTCTTCTTTTTTATTTTCATTTATTTATTTATTTACACTTTAATGCACAGAAAATAAGGTACATAAGGCGGACTTAATGCCATATGGCAGAGAGAGATGTAATATCTTCTCTCATTAGTCGACTATTGCAAGTGGGAGTCTCAATGTCATCAAAAGAATTAACATGTCCGAAACAAAGGGATTTTTTTAGGTTATCATTAACAACAGCAATGTCCAGCCTGGAAATGTAATCGGCAATAGCCACCCTCTCATATAATAACTGGTGGGAAGTGTAGTTTTATAAAGTAACTCACCTGAATACCCAAACACGCGTCCTCTATTTCCTCGGTGTCGTTATAAGGTGGCCAGCCCTGAAACCCTACAGCGCTTCCATCAATCCAGCTCAAGGTTTCATCCTCTTCACCGTCTAAACGGGCTCCCAGCCAGTAGATGGAACCAGCGCTGTAATCGGTGCTTTGTCGGATGCCTGAGACTATGAACCGTTCTTCGTCTGCTGAATGGACTGATGATAGATGCATGTTCAGGCCCTCACATACCTTGGACAAACAAAAAGTTATCTAGTCTTGTTCGGATGATATTTTTGTGTTAAAGAGTTGGTACTGAGAAGATTTTAAAACCTTATGCAGTATTGTAAATAACCCTAGAAAATTACCTTTAAAAAAATTAACATCAAGTCCCTTTATTTTGAAATAGCAAATCAAAATCGGTTCAGCCTATGACGAGTTAATCGCACACAAACATACATACATGTCAAATTGAGAACTTCCTTTTTTTCTTTTTGAAGTCGGTTAATAAAATTACACAGTCTTTGAAAGTTTTTATCAATATAATAATAATAATAATAAGCCCGCAGGGCACCTTGAGGCGAGGTGACGGGCATTAGCGATCCCGCGGGCTACCATCATCCCGAGTGCTCCAGGGAGAAGTCACCGTTCCTTCTTCTCCGGCTTGCCTTAATTGGCTGGCTGGAGTGAACAATGACAAGGAACAGGTCTCCCACCTCTGGCTTGCCTTCATTGGCCGTCCAGAGTGGAGTCGCGAGAGCAGTGATCCTGCTCGGAGGGTAAGAAACTATTCGTAAGTCGCGAGTGGGCCAGGGATGCAGGAGGCTTCGGCTGGAGCAGATGATCTGAGTAGAAAGCGGTGGTAGTTTCTTAACCCTTCAGCCACTCACATTCTCGTTGCCCCTATGTTGCTATATCTAGTAACCATTCCCGGGGCCCGGTCAGTGAGTTGGCGAGTCTCCGCCTGCCATTTTTACGTGTAAAAATTACATTGTTTCGGCAGGTGCCATAGTCATCCATAGTTCCCAATTTACCAGTCCACAGCAATCCATCCATAGCCCTACCAATTTTTTTTCCATTATTCACAATAATCCTACACTAACCGGGGACTGTCCTTGGGTGCATTTCCATAGTGCATACAGGGATAGTCGCCGGTTTGTGTCTCGATTACATTTAGATTAAAGTTGTCTAAAGGGCCTCTGCGCAGTTGGCTTCGGCCCCTCGTACGCCTCCCAAATGACCGGGACCCTGTGGTCCCGTGAATGGTAAAGACATACATAATAATAATAATAATAATAAAGCCCGCAGGGCACCTTGAGGCGAGGTGACGGGCATTAGCGATCCCGCGGGCTACCATCATCCCGAGTGCTCCAAGGAGAAGTCACCGTTCCTTCTTCTCCGGCTTGCCTTAATTGGCTGGCTGGAGTGAACGATGACAAGGAACAGGTCTACCACCTCTGGCTTGCCTTCATTGGCCGTCCAGAGTGGAGTCGCGAGAACAGTGATCCTGCTCGGAGGGTAAGAAACTATTCGTAAGTCGCGAGTGGGCCAGGGATGCAGGAGGTTTCGGCTGGAGCAGATGATCTGAGTAGAAAGCGGTGGTAGTTTCTTAACCCTTCAGCCACTCACATTCTCGTTCCCCTCTGTTGCAATATCTAGCAACCATTCCAGGGGCCCGGTCGGTGAGTTGGCGAGTCTCCGCCTGCCATTTTTACTTGTAGTAATTACATTGTTTCGGCAGGTGCCATAGTCATCCATAGTTTCCAATTTACCGGTCCACAGCAACCCATGCATAGCCCTACCTTTTTTCTTCCATTATCCACAATAGTTCTACACTAACCGGGGACTATCCTTGGGTGCATTCCCATAGTGCATATAGGGATAGTCGCCGGTTTGTGTGTCCATTACATTTGGATTAAAGTTGTCTAAAGGGCCTCTGCGCAGTTGGCTTCGGCCCCTCGTACGCCTCCCAAATGACCGGGACCCTGTGGTCCCGTGAATGGTAAAGACATACATAATAATAATAATAATAATATAAGCCTTTAATCAGACAAAGTATTTACATTAAAATAGTTTGCAATTGTGACTCTGGTGAGTCGTTGACACCGACAACTTCGTCTGTTTGCCCAGCTTTGGCAAAGGCCAAAATCAATATAGTACATAATTATAGAATGACGAAATAAATTTTCAACAATTGAATTTTTGTTCTACCTAGCTTAAAAATAATTAAACATAATACTATAATATTTAGGGGCTTCAACAATAACAGAAGAGGTATAAATACCAAGAGCCGTCGTAATACAAAACGTAATTTGACGTTGTAAGCGCCGAGGTCGAACACAAGATTACAACTACCCTACAATTATTTCGAAGAAAATTATAATTTAACAAGTTACAGAAATGGAACAAACGAACAAACTTTGTTTTACTGATTACTTATAAAATGTAATCAATCTCGGGGGAAACTAGTGAACAGTTATGACCAGTGAAAGTTTGAAGAATCAAGCAAGGTGGTTCTTGTTGATAGAAGGAAGCACAACCCAATATTTGAAAACAGTAATAATCAAGAAAAAAATGAAACTTGAGGTAACGAAATTTAAGCTGACAGTTGGAACTACGTATTTTAAGTCGTGGTACCTACCTATATAGAATATTTTTATTTCAAAAATACTTCGCAGATTTACTGAAGGAAAATCTAGGGAACTTCAACTATATTAGACATGCAACCTTATTTAATTACGGACCCTTTTATAACACAACCATAAGTTATTTTCCATTTTTATACATACAGAGAGACAGAGAGGTCTCTTTACAACGCAGTAGTATCGCCTGAAGGTCGTCGGATTAAGATAATAAATCATTGGGGATTACACGAGAATGGTCCAGTAGGCTTTGCGTCCAGTATTGTTTGGACTGGTAATTGCCTTTCGTTACAAGAATGCCGTAATTTGTAGCGATCGCTATCGATAGCTTTATCGAAGATATTGGCATTTAGGTAGGTACCTAACCTTTAACATAAATAAGAGCAGTTGTGAATGAGACTTTATTCAAAGGGGATCTTACCCAGACGGGAGCAGTCATTCGATGATTTTTCTAACGCAAAAAAAGGGGACGGTGTTATTTTTGTTATATGTGTTATTATTCCAACTTACCTGTTTTGAAGTCGCCCAGGATGCTTTCGGGTAACCGGAGAACAGGTAGCAGTGCCCATTGAACAGAACTTGCTTCGAGTCCATACAAGATAGCGCTGTGGAACAAATTAAACATGCATTTAATTTTGAAACATGTGAATTAACCGCGGTAAGTAATATGTGTAATAAAAACGCTACCACAGGCTACTCATTTTCGCAAGAAACTTTTCACTCTGAATTTAATAAATTCATTACCGCTGTGTGTTTTCTTTTGTTTCCATTGTTCGTACATTTATGAAAATAAATAATTATAATGCTGGCACTCGCTTTGTTTAGGCTGCTGAGATTAATTTTGCAGTTCAATGCTCATTTTGCAACAGCTTCATTATTTCCTGAGTAGTGGCTTTGTTCCCGTAATTTGTAGAAACCTTCTAATAATGCAATATAAGGTAAGTGACACGGAGAATGACGACATTACTGGGATGTTTTCGTGACGAGCCTGTACCAGGAGGACATGAAATATTTATAAGTTTAGTGATCGGAGCTTGCCGCCGCCGGTTGGCGCGCAATGGACCGAGTAATCTTGTTGGCAGGTGTAATGTACCACATTTTTGGGGCATTTGTAGCCGTGAAATGTGGGACAGGGGCGAACATTCGCAAGGAATAACTTTATGACTAGTAGTTGCCAAAAATACGAGGAAAGGAACGATTTTTTGGGTATGCGACGGTTCTTACTTGTTATTGCAGAATGCACGAATAGTAAAAACTATCAAAATACAACACACGTTCAAGCTGTGGTTGTGTAAAGCGCGCTGAGTTTGTATTTTCGCGAGACGTTCCAACAAAACGAACAAACAGTTCTTTAAAACTCTTCTTCGCGAAGAAAAATACGTTCATTAAATATTTATTTTCAAGTGTATCGTGAAACGATGGCATTTTATCTCGTAACGAAAAACGAACAAGAGCTAGTATAAACTGTCGAGACTTAATTACTACTCTGAGTGTGCTAATAAGTGTTTTTAATTAAAACGTGCGCGCGCAATTCTTTCTTTCACTACGCGGCAATAAAACCGTTCAGAGATATTCATTTACTGAATGTGAAGTGGTCACAGAGGCTGTATACCTGTATCGCATCGGGGCGACAACACGACACATCATCAACGACAAATTTTAATAAGTGTACATTGCAGAGTTGCCGACAGAAGTCTAACTCCCGTCGTACATCCTATTCCAAATTGGAGCAGTTGGCTCATATTTAAGGTTCTCTTACTAATTGTCGAAATTGTCACCTGAGGCCTTAGTACGAATTTGTTTTACGTTTAAAGTAATCGAAACGAAACCTCGTCCGGCGCTCTGATTGGTTGGTTCATTGGAGCCGGCCAATCACAGCGCCGAACGCGTACTCGTTACGATTACTTTAAACTTAAAACAAACTAGTCTAAGGCCTCTGGTGTCTTATGCACGCTGACTTCTGGGGCTCCCTGTATGGATCTTTTAACACTACAGTACAAGTTAGCGAAATTAAGTTAATAAGCATAAAATACTTATTCGAGATTTCTCCATAATTTAATTTCTTTAGTCTGGATGTTAATCTTTCTTGCCAGACTTTACCGGTCATTGCCTGGCGACTTATGAATTTGTTTGTTTTCGAGGTCTGCAATCTAATATTTCTGAAAGGAACTAATTTATTTAGCTAGCGATATTTCAATATTGACAGTGTATTTCAATTTTAATAAATTGGAATAAATCTATGTATATTTCAAGAATAAGATTTATATTTCAAGGAAAATACCTTTTTTATCTGACAGTAAATTATTGTTTTGTTGGTATGATTTGAATATTAGACAATTCTTCCATATTAAAAACTGTTAAATGACAATTCTATTATTTTATTCTTTGGTGCGTTGCGTTAGAAATATCAGCCTTTAGTTAATTAGCTATCACTGAGGCTAAATGCGTTTTTTTATGGCATAAGCCGGTAAACGAGCAGACGGATCACCTGATGGTAAGCAATTGGCGTCGCCCATGGACATCTGGAACACCAGAGGCGTTACAAGTGAGTTACCGGCTTTTTGGGGATTAGGAGTTTGAGGATCGTTGGGGATTCAGGGATTGGGGAGATTGGAGAAGGGGAGGGTAGTTGGGCCTCCAGTAACCTCACTCACACGAAACACAACGCAAGCGTTGCTTCACGTGTCGGTTTTCTGTGAGGCCGTGGTATCACTCCGGTCAAGCCGGCCCATTAGTGCCGAAGCATGGCTCTCCCACACATGACACATGCGTCTAAAATTGTGCCCAAATATTCCAAATAGTAAGTACTTATACTTATTTAAGTTTTAAGATCTTGCTAGATTCGATTGAGTTTTCAAATAGATGAAACTTAATGTTGAAACTTGAAACATTTTTGTTGTGAATCAACGTTTGATGACCTGCTATTACCATACAATTTTAAGTTTTCATTGGGACGCTCCTTTAAATATTTAATGTGCGGTAAAATGGGAGTATCTCGGGACAGCTTTGTTATGTTAAAGTTTCCTGATATCTGAATATTTAATTGAGAATTTGTGGTGAAACACTGCTGATTAATTTTCTTATTGCCACTTTCGTCGCCAGCAAGTCGCCCTACTCCAATCTATCAAGTTTCTGTATTACATTTTCATCTGTATTGTACCTTGTTTTAAAGTCGTAAATCTATTGTATTTGGAGTGTAGGTGTGCTGGTGTCTGTATAAGTACGAGCCTTATTTACTTCTAGGGATTCCAATGAATTTTGTATTGTGTTCGTTTGTAATAAAGTCGAAAATGTACTGAGGAGAGGTAAAAATTGAGTGATGTGCTGAAGTTTGTAGGAGTGTCGTTTCCAGGAATGATGGATCGTCGTCCAAAATAAATATTGTACTGTTACTTAAGAGTTTGATTGCCATTCTTCAGATTTAATTAAAGTTTGTACCATTCCAAGTTTTATTTCAAAACAAAAACAGTATTTCAATTACACTATTCACAAACTCTTTGAAAGTTAAAATTATAATTTGTGGGGAATTAAAGTACGTAGTACATTTAGGCATAAAAAATTGACTTATAGTCTGTTTTGTTTGGTATAATATCGTTTAAATGAGATTAAGTGTTAATTTTATTAATTGTGAGAGAGCCATTTTTCGGCACGAATGCGCCGACTCGACCGGAGTGACACCACGGCCTCACAGAAAACTAACGTGACACAACACTTGCGCCGTGTTTCGTCGTGTGACTGAGGTTAACGGAGGCTCAATAACACCCCCCACCCTCACTCCCCAATTCTTCCATTCCCTGAATACCTAACAATATTCAAATTCCTATAGGTAATCCTCAAAAGGCCGGCAATTATTCAGGGTTCATTAGCTAATTATTTATTGGGACAATGGGATTGTATAATTACCCACTACTTACATAGTTTGTGACCAAAATTTACCGATGACATTACAACACTGAAGTGACATTAAATATTTAGAACATAAGCTTCATTAAAACTGAAGTTGATGTACGCATAGGTACCAATTTGAATAAAAAATGTTTTAAAAAATCGTCACAAGCAAAATGCAGTTCCGTGCACTCAACGAACTATCAGACCACCATTGATGGGGCCCAGTAGAGCTGATAACCGATACGAAGATTTAACGGGTCTCCGGCTCAAAAAGCAGGAGGAGGATGAGAAACGGAACGATTTTTAATTAGTATAAGTCTGACATTCCCTCTAGCCTCACCCAAGGTGGAAGAAGTCATTGGATGAATTTCCTTTCATTAAAAAAAAGCAAAATGCAGTAATACGCGTTTCAACTTTCACAAAGACTATTTTATTGCAGCTCCCTCATATGTTCTACATAAGTACGTATGCTTCTACCTTCATATCGTGTCAAAGGTGCTCGTTACATCAAATTATGATGAACAGTTCAGCTCTCAGAAAAAAAAGCCTCGACAAAAATGCTCCTCGTTAACTAGTTTCATTCATCCATTCATTCGTTCGCGAACGAATGGAATACCAGCATCGTTATTCAAAAGTTCAGGAAATGTTATGAATTTAGTTCATTTTGTGCAGAATAAGATGGACGATGGACTTATAAATTGCAGCAAGGTATTTTAAGGTTTATTGATTCGTCTGGAACTGGTAGTTCTGCATGGCAATTAAGTCGAAAAAGCTTATTTTTATCATTACACTGGTCCGAAGTTATTATTTTTCTTATAATATTATAAATGCGAAAGTTTGTGATGTGTGTGTGTGTGTGTGTGTGTGTGTGTGTGTGTGTGTGTGTGTGTGTGTGTGTTTGTTACTCTTTCACGTCTAAACGACTGAAGGGATCGAGATGAAATTCGGAACAGAGGTAGATTAGGGGCTGGAATAACACATAGGCTAGTTTTATCCCACAGGAATGCGGCCGAAGCTGCTGGCAGAAGCTAGTATTATATTTCTATGAGTTATTATGAGCCAACTAATTTATTATTATTATTTTTATGAATGTGGCTAAGTAAGACTAACAGATGATTAACTAAAGGTTCTTGCTGTCCAGAGTTGGAAGTATTACAAAACCTTTCCGAATTCTCGATCGGGACTGTAGATTCCTAATCTAAGTACAAAAAACTCTTGCATAAGGCCCATATACAGAGTTGATACAAGGTATACAAGTGTTTGTCCGAAGCGAAACATGTCTCGGGGCCCAGTGCCAGCGTGCACCGAGCTTTATACCTAACGACATGTTTCACCACGCTTCAATATGTTTCACCGCGGTGCGCAGTGACGTCAATTTACGCATTGTCAGAGGAAGCAATTTGCTCACCAGCTAGACATGTTGTTATACTAAATCGAAGGCTTTGTGCCACTGAATAAGGTTTATTTTGGAAAAATGTAACGACATTTCGAGCTTAACGTTGGCAATGCCACCTTTCATTGTGTCGTAGAGGTCGTGGAAGGGGTGCGGTGCCAGAAGACCTCCCCGTGGTGCACCCTGGGTGCGGGCGACAGTCTCCCTAGCGGGGGTGATAGGGTTGTAGTGACTGTCGCCCGCAGCAGACATCTGGACTGGGCGGGCGAACCCGATAGGGTTCTGGAGGCGGCGGGCTGTGTGCTCATGGCCCGCGCTTCCGTGGGGCGTTTCTCCGCCTGTCTCTCTGAACGTAGCAGAGAGCGTGGCGGAGAGGCAAGGGCGGTGCTCGTTGTGCACTCACCCTGCCAGCGAGCAGCATCGGGACACAAGCTGTCCCCGATTGCAGCCGTCGATATCGTAATCCATAAGGAGGTCACGGTCATGTTTTGTGACTCTGAACGGGACGAGGGTCTTGGCTTGTTCGCCCGGACCGCGAGGAAGATAACCTCTATAAAAAATTCCTCCAATACTAAGTTCTGGTGCGCGGCGAGAGTATGCATGGCTGAGGAGTAGAGGAGAGTGTCAGTAGCGAGCGCACCCCCAGCTAGGGGACCAGTGGAACCTCTAGTTGGGAAACAAATGAACACTTACCCAGGTACAGGGGGCACTGCCTGGGTGGACCGAATATTTCCCCCATACTCGTGGGATTCAAATGGAGAAGATTAAAAATAAAACCACAAAAACCACAACGAAGGAGGAGAGTGCGGGTGAGCTCGGCTCGCCTGCGGTAGCTGGTGAAGGGAGCCCTAGTGGCTCCGGGACTCGTGGCGAGGCGCTGGACTCGTCTAGCATGCCCCACACACGGGAGTCAAGTCGGAGGGGGTCGGACTGTGAGTCCGACACATCGCTGGCGGAGCGATTGAGCGTGAGCTCAAAGAGCTCACGCCGTCGCGTGACGGGGACGTGTAAGCGTCCCAGATTGGAGGAGGACGTCCTGTCCCCGTCCTCTGGCGCGCAGGAGGCGCCTCCCCCTAAGGTCCCCACGGCGGCGCGGGGTAGGGGTGGCAAGGGCGGCGGTCGCCGAAAACCGGCACCAGCTGCCCGCGTGGAGTCAGCCGAGCAGCTGGCTGCGGAGGGCAGGGCTCTCTCGAGCGCTGCCCGTTCGGAGTCCTCCACCATAGAGATGTCGGAGAACGAGCTCTCCGAGAGTGAGCGCAGCTCCGACAGCCTCCGCCTGGCCGTGCAGGAGGAGCTCCGCAAGGTGGCCTCGAAGAAGACGGTGCAGGCCCGAGTCGCCATCTTGAACGCGGCGGAGTCCGCCATCATGGCGGCGGCCTTGGAGCGGTGTGCGCTGCCCACCGCTGACAGGGTACAAAAGGAGCTGGGGGAGATGCGGCGGGAGTTGGCGCGCTTGGCGGCCTCCAACGCGGCTCTGGAGGCTGAGCTGCGATCGGCTAGGGCCGAGCTCGCCGCTGCCCGGGAAAGTCATCCCCAGCCCCAGCCTTCAGCGGATGCCGACGTGGTCGGTCTGCTGCGCGGGGAGATGGCGGCTTTCCAGCGTCGTTTCGACGTGCTGGAGGGTCGTCTTCTTCGCCCCCCGCTCGCAGTGAGTCAGGTCGCCCCTGCGACCCCGCGCTCGTACGCGGCCGCTGCGGCCAAACCTTCGACCTCGGGTCAGGCTAGCCGCAGCACCCAACCGCCGGCAAAGGCGCGACCGCCTGCCCCAGCGAGGGCCTCGGCGCCCCCGCCGACGCAGACCCCAGCTGCGCCGACGGCGCCTGCGCCCGCGGGGCGCAAAAAGAGGAGAGGCACTCCAGCCCAGCAGGCTGGAGTTGCGGCAGCGGTGGTGGAACCCGCCCCGCGAGCGGAGGACGGTGGCGGGTGGCAAATCGCCGGCGAGGCGAGGAGAGTCGCCAGGGAGGGCCGGAAGCGCCGCAAGAAGGCGCAGCGGCAGCGACGGCAGCAGCAGCGCAGGGAGAAACGCGCTGCTGCCTTGCTCCTCGCCCCTAAGACCGCGGCTGTGGTTATTACACTGCAGCCCGAGGCGGTCAATAGGGGCGTTACCTACGGCGACGTCCTCGCCAAGCTCAAGGGGGCGGTAACACCTGCGGAGTTCGGGGCCCTGGACGGGTTTGCGGTCAAGGTGACCGCTACCGGAGCCCGTCTACTGGAGGTCCCCGGCGCGGCCAGTGGCCCGTCGGCCGACGCCCTGGCTGAGAGGCTTAGGGCGTGCCTCGGGGCAGACGAGGCCCGCGTGTCCAGGCCCACTAAATGTGTGGATGTTCGGATTTTGGGCCTGGACGACTCCGTTACGGAAAGTGAGGTGGTGGCCGCTGTGGCCAGGACGGGAGGGTGCCCTGCTGACCAGGTCAAGGCGGGCACCATCCGTCCGGACAACTCGGGGCTGCGCACGGTAGTGGTGAGCTGCCCCGTCACAGCGGCCAAGAAGCTGAAGGAGGGCAAAAGGCTCTTGGTGGGATGGGTCTCGGCGCAGGTCAAGCTGCTCGAGACCCGGCCTCTGAGGTGCTATCGCTGCCACGTGGGCGAACACGTGAGCGTTAAATGCACCTCGGAGGTGGACCGCAGCGACTGTTGCTTCCGCTGCGGTCGGCCCGGTCACAAGGCTGGCTCGTGTACCGCCCCGCTGCACTGCAATGCATGTGCGGCGGCTGGCAAGCCGGCCAATCACCGGGTCGGGAGTAAGGGCTGCTCCCCTCCTGCCAAAGCCAAGGCCAAAAGTAGGCCCTCCGCCGCCCCCGTCGTTTCCGCCGCCGCCGCCACTGCCGCCGCAGTCGCCGCTGCCGCCACTGAGGAGGTCGGGATGGACTGCCAATAATGGCCATTCCGCCTCCTCCAGGCGAACGTCAACCGCTGCGCCGCTGCTCAGGATCTCCTGCTCCAGAGCATGGCGCAGTGGTCGATCAATGTCGCCGTGGTCTCCGAGCCGTACTTCGTCCCGCCCAGGGATCACTGGGTGGCGGACCTGGACGGCTCGGTGACCATCATATCGTCGGCCGCCGCCGGTACCCCGACTCTTGAGGCTGCTCAAAGAGGTCGGGCGTGTACTTCTCTCCGAACCGAACTCTCGCCGAGTTCCACAACTCCTTGATGGAGTTGGTCACCGTCGTCGTCGGGTTCCGTTCCCTCCCCGTGCTCGTCCTCGGGGACTTCAATGCCAAGAACTTGGCTTGGGGTTCCCGGCTCACCGACGTCCGGGGTAGGATGGTGGAAGACTGGGCCCTTGAGACAGGCCTAGTCGTCCTGAACCGGGGTTCTGTCCCCACGTGCGTGCGGATGCAGGGCGAGTCGGTGGTGGACATTTCGTTCGCCAGCCCTGCTCTGTCACCGCGTATCGTTGACTGGCGTGTCATGGAGGAGGTGGAAACGTACTCCGACCACCGGTATATCCGGTTCGACGTCTCCGCCGAGTCCGCAGACCCGCCGGTCAGACAGGCCCCATGTGGTCCGCGTTGGGCGCTGAAACAGCTGGACCGGGAGCTGCTCCTGGAAGCCGTCATCGTGCAGGCCTGGGTGATACCACCGGTCAGGCCTGCCGACATCGACGATGAGGCTAAGTGGCTCCAGGACGCCATGTCCAGGATTTGTGACGTGGCGATGCCCCGGATCCGATCGAGGCAACAGAAGCGCCAGGTGTACTGGTGGTCGCAAGAGCTGGCGGCTCTGCGCAAGGCATGCACTACTGCGCAACGCCAGTACACTAAGCATCGCAGGCGCCGTATCCGTCCTCCTAATGCGGAGGCGAGAGAGGCGGAGTTATACCAGGGATACAGGGCGGCGAAGGCCCTCCTCAAGGCGGAGATATTGCGGGCCAAGGAGGAGGCCCGCCGAGAGATGCTGGGGACTCTGAATAGAGACCCGTGGGGACGCCCGTACCGGATGGTGCGCGATAAGCTCCGCGCCTGGGCTCCCCCGCTCACTCAGAGTCTCCGGCCAGAGTTCTTGGAGGAGGTGATAAGCACCCTGTTCCCCCGACCGCGGAGGCGCTTCAGGCCTCCGTATATGACTCTGCCCCCTGCGGTGCCCGACGCGGGCTATAGCGACGACGACGATGACCTCGTCCCAGAGGTGACCGAGGCAGAATTGAGAGCGGCGGTGCGCCGGATGGGCGCCAAGAACACCGCCCCAGGACCCGACGGCTTTCATGGCAAAGCATGGGTCCTGGCCTCGGAGGCTCTCGGGCCTCGATTGATCGGTCTCTACAGCGCATGTCTGGAGAGAGGCCAGTTCCCGCTTCTCTGGAAAGCGGGCAAACTGGTCCTCGTGCGGAAGACGGGGCGCCCTGCGGACTCTCCGTCCGCATACCGGCCCATAGTGCTGCTCGACGAGGTGGGGAAAGTCTTCGAGAGAATCATCTCGAACCGCCTCGTCGCGCACCTGACGAACATTGGGCCGGAACTGTCGGACGGCCAGTTCGGCTTCCGCAGAGGGCGCTCCACGGTGGACGCCGTCATGCGCGTTAGAGACCTCACGACGGGGACTGCAGTGTCCGGGGGTAAGGTCGTAGTGGCGGTGTCTTTAGACATCGCCAACGCCTTCAACTCCCTGCCCTGGAGCTGCATCTTGGAGGCACTCCGATATCATGGGGTGCCTACCTACCTCCGTCGTGTGATCGAGGCCTACCTGACGGACAGGTCCATCAGCTACCCCGGTCACCGGGGCGAGTGGAACCGGCGAGAAATGTCACGCGGTGTTCCACAGGGTTCGGTTCTGGGGCCGCTCCTGTGGAACATCGGCTATGACTGGGTGCTGCGCACCGACCTCCCGAACAGCGTTAGCACAATATGCTACGCCGACGACACGCTGGTGCTAGCGCACGGGAGGTCGCACCAGGCGGCCGCCGATTTAATGGCGACAGCGGTTGCGACAGTCGTTGAAAAAATCCGGCAGTTGGGACTCGAGGTGGCGCTCCACAAGTCCGAGGCCATGTGTTTTCATGGCCGCGGGAACGCACCACCTCTGGGTGGGTCCCAAATAATGGCGGGAGGGGTTACCATCGGCGTCGAGACGACGATGAAGTACCTGGGACTCGTCCTCGACAGTCGGTGGAACTTCGTGGAGCACTTCCGACGTTTGGCTCCAAAGTTGGCGAGGGCGGGGGCTGCGTTTAAACGCATCCTCCCCAACCTCGGGGGGCCAAACGCCTCCTGCCGGAGGTTGTACGCCGGGGTCGTGCGGTCCATGGCCCTCTACGGCGCCCCTGTTTGGGCGCCGAACTTGTTGCGGCGTCCTGCTCGGACGCTGCTCATGTCACAGAGGGTCATGGCGATCCGAATGATCCGCGGATACCGCACGATATCTGGGGAGTCGGCGAACCTCCTTGCCGGATTACCGCCGTGGGATCTGGAGGCGAAGGTGCTCGCGCGCGTGTATAACATGCGCGCGGAGGCACGTCGCCGGGGCGAAACTCCGCTGCCGCGCCAGATAAGTGCGTGGCGGGATGAGCTCCGGCGCGATCTCATGGCGGAATGGCAGCAACGACTGTCGCAACCGGGGGCTGGGCTCGCTGCCATTGCAGCGGTAAGTCCCCTCTTTGAGGAGTGGCTTGAGAGACGCTACGGCGTCCTCACCTACCGCCTGACGCAGGTCCTCACCGGACATGGAAGTTTCGGGAGGTACCTGTGTCTGATGGGGCGGGAGGAAACGCCCGGGTGTCATCACTGCGAGGACCGCCCTGAGGACACGGTGGAACACACAGTGGGAGAATGCCCTGCGTGGGCTGAGCACCGCCGTGCCCTCAGGGAAGTGATCGGCGATGGCGACCTCTCGCGTTCGGGCCTAGTGCAGGCCATGATGCGGAGCGAGAGGGATTGGGATGCCGTCTCCTCCGTTTGCGAAGCAGTCATGCTAGCTAAGGAGGAGGCGGGACGCGTGAGGCAGCGAAGCGCTGCCTCCTCGCAACCCAGCCATCGCGAAGGACACACCGGGCGTCGGGGATCGCGAGACGATCTCCGGCCACCGTAAGCGCGGGCCTGCGGACGGCGAGCATGGGTGGCTCCCCGTCCGACCAGAAACAGACCCGAGCGTACGGCGCGTCGCGTTCCGCGCGCGCCTCAAAGAGCCATCAGACCACCACAGATGGGGCCCAATAGGGCCGATGCCGATTCGGAGTCGCGGAGAACCTAACGGGTAACCGGGGCTCCGGCTCGACGTGCAGGAGAAGGAACGGGGTGGTTTTTAGTCAGTAAAAGTCTGACACTCCCTTCCGCCTCACCCAGGCGGGAGCAGTCATTCGATGATTTTCCCCCCTTAAAAAAAAAAAAAAAAGAGGTCGTGGAAATTTAAAATGTTTGCTGACCTTTTGTCAGTAAGAAGTAGAAGTGAAGAAAATTACATAATATTCACAGAAGTGATAAATGTATAATTTATTCCCGTGCCTTCATTGAGATAAATTTAGATTTAGGTGATTAATTATAAAGTAATCTGCTCTGTTCTCTCTCAGCAATAAATTCGATTAACGATTCATTACGAAATTTATTCTAAAAAAGAAATTGTTTATAGCGAACGCCTCTAGGCTTAAATGATGATAAGTTCGACGGTACACCTAAACAAATGTAGCGTGGAGCTGACTTTATGTCTAATATAATCTCAGTTGATATTATGCGGCTTTGCCTGCAGCTAATACCATTATTGTACAGGATTTTGGCTTCGAGCTTATTACGTGGTCCGCGACCGCTGATTAAGCCCACATAATTTGTCAAAACATAGTGCGCCGCGTACATTGAACAGTGGTTTCGGTACAGTTGCATGCTTGGTTATATCTAACAAGTAATGGAGCGCGTACAGTTTAATATTGTTGTTTAATGCTTGGAGTTATTTTGCTGAGATTTATAAATATGTATACTGCCTATGGCTGTATCTGAAATGGATTTGGAGGATTAACTGCTCTCACAAAATGGTTTTAGGCACAATAATTGCGTGAAAATTTTTGAAAGAAAATTAACATAACATCACGCCTTTTATACCCGAAGGGGTAGGCAGAGGTGCACATTATGCCACTATACAATGTAACACCCACTTTTTACTAATTATGTTATGAGTCCCATGTAATAGGGGGTGAGCCTATTGCCATATACCGGGCACAATTCCAGACTCCGTGCTACCACTGAGAATTTTTTAAAAACCCCGTAGTACTTTGCTTACTTATCGTATCATTTTACTAATCGTAAGGTAAATTTGATATTTTCAACAAATGAAAAACCAGGTGAAAATAAAACTGAGATTACATACAATCGAGATGTGATGTACATACAGTTTTTGAAGAATATACGCATGAAGTACTAGTACTACTACTATTCATAGTTCTTTAATAAAAAAGCTAATGGTTCAGAAGGTATGTACAAAAATATTCTGTATTGTAAATAGTGTAATTATTTCTTAACAGTTTAAGATAAAGTTGGCAAATGTCCAAGTAGTTAAATTGATTGTGCCAGTACGTGTCACGAAGAAACAACAAGTTGGTGGCGACCTAGAGCGAGGCGCACGCGACTATACAACATCGATCCCCTTGGGAACTAGCGGAACAGAACAAAAACATCAGAACACAACTGAACGCCATCTTACATAGCCATGGTTAATTAAAACTAGACTGTGCTTTATTCAACTTACCCCATTCTACTCCACAAACTTACACCACCACCCACCCATTCAATAATAGACTTTATGCACTGGCTAATAAGTTTAATTTAACTGCATCTCTAACTTTGTAACCATTGTTGTTCGTGTTAGACGAATTTAAACTTTATACGAAGGTGTTAAAGGTGGCTAGGGTGGCTCAATACGTGTTAGTTGGCAACTTTATTTGTCGTATGGACGGTTCGTTCCGTTCCGTTGTCCGTACGGAACAGAGCGAAAAGTTGAAATTGAAAAACGAAATACGCCGACATTTTGTTTTTTACTCGAAGCTGGACTTGCGACCGTGTTCCTAAAGTTCTGATGGAATATTCTTCAGATCTCTGCAGATTGGAGTATGATAATTAGATTTAAAAGAAGTTTCACTGGACTGGGTGCCTCCAGTCTATTTGTTAAGGCGCTAATTTCAAGTTTTCTACCGTATACCAAAGTTTGATATTTAAAAAGTTGTGCAAGCTAGATGGCGCTGCATACCGAACAATGCCGGTGCGACAAGCTTCGTGTTTAATTTTAATAAATTGCCATATTGTAGCAAGTTGGTAACTTTGGTCATTTCTCTTGTTACGGGAATTTAATAAGCAGTATATTTCATAATAATAGTCCAGAGACTCCCAATTTTGGGTAACAGTTGGACTATATTTTATTTTGGGTCCGTTCTTTGTTTTGATCTCGCTCATTTTGCAATGAATTAACGTTATTACCTAGATAGGCTCTTATCTACAGCTCATTACCTACAAAATATATACTTAAACTATTCTTTGTAAGTATGGTACTTACAATCAGTGACGGTGACTTTAGCTCGGAACCCAGCGTAATGTCGTGAGTGGTCGGATCTGAAGCGCAGGCGCAGCACATTTCCCCTTGATTGGTAGCGCAGTAATTTGAGCTTTCCGCTCCAATCACCGCACAGACGTCGTGCGCGAGTCGCGTGCGCATCCCTCATCCAACCTGCGCTGATTGCATCCGATTCTGGCAGCTGGGTCTCTGTTTCTTCCCATATCTATTAAAAAATACATTAAGTGAGATTTTCATTTAGGTCCTTTAAAAGGATTCTTAAAGAAACCCGAGTGGAGTATCCAGTGTATGTTGCTTCAGGGATTGAAAAAACCTACAGACCTGTCCTCCCGCTAAGGCCAACGATGTATTTGATTGTTCTGGTATGTGACGATGATTGATTACCATTAGATGATCTGTCTATTTGTTTGTGTCCTATTACATAAAAACGTCCTCACCTCAGTATCAGAGCTGAATGCTTCGTGATGATCATGTAACTGCCACTCCTGCGCGTGGTCACTGCTGTTGTCCACACCCTCCTCCGTGATTTCTAGGTAGTCGTAGCTGCAACTGGAAGCAAAGAGTCCTTTTGAAGAAACATACTTCACACTTCTTTAAATTAATAGGCATTATTAACACAATAATAATATCCAAGTAAGAGGTATCATCATCGCATCGCATCACAAAGCATCTATTAACTATAGTACAGACGCGCATACTTCAGTACTTTGGCCATGTCTCCCGTCGTGATAACAACTCCATAGAGCGGCTGGTCGTTCAGGGGAAAGTAGAGGGAACCAGATCACGAGGTAGATCACCTATGTGCTGGACTGATCAAGTGAAATCAGCAACAAAAAAAACCCAGTGCCAAACTGCGCCAGACATCAACAAACAGGGAGAGATGGTGGGAGATCGTGAGGATAGCAGTATCGGCCTCCAAAGCAAATACGGCAGCCTCAAATTAACCACGTTTGCTCTGCCAAGAGGGAAACGACAGAGAATAAGAGGTTTTGCCATAATTTCTACGCTTAGCGGGGTTGATTACAATATATCATAGTTTAAAAGGTTTAAGTTTCAGAGGGCGCTGCTGTCCTAAATCTACCAAATGTGTAGTCTATAGTCTCTTAGCTTAACTCTTAGGATATCCGTAAGAACAGTAGGAGTGGTATATAAAAATGTCTATTAGTTCTATTCAACATAACATAACATCACGCCTTTTATCCCCGAAGGGGTAGGCAGAGGTGCACATTATGCTACTGTACATTGTAACACCCACTTTTCACTATTTATGTTATGAGTCCCATGTAATAGGGGGTGAGCCTATTGCTATATACCGGGCACAATTCCAGACTCCGTGCTACTACTGAGACTTATATAGATACTTTGCCCGACCCGGGAATTTAACCCGAGACCCTTGCCTGGCAGTCGCACTTGCGACCACTCGGCCTACGAGGCTGCCTATTCTATTCAAGTTTGGAGAAAATAACATTAAAATAACTCAAAATGTATTTAAAGATACCAAAGGTCAAAGCTTAGCTTATCTTTAAAATACTCTCAATGACGTATCTTTAAAGAACATGTACTTTAAACATTGCATTACTTAAAGAAATACTCCTGCGAGTAAGTAATTAGTTTAGAGATTTCATTCAATCGATGGAATGGTATTAAATTCCAAAATAAGAAGAAGTAACTAGAGTCACTCTAGTTATTTTTCAGAAGTCTGTAGACTAATCAAGATTGAGATTGAGTACGTAAATAAACTTTTGATACAGAGAGCTTAGATAGATTATAAAAAAATTGATTAACTTTTGAAATTTGTCTATGTCGCATATAATAAACATACCTTTTTTATGACCTTCAAAAGGCATAATATAATAAATATAGTAAACATACCTACATATTTCATAATTACGAAACATATATGTTTACATAAGAATGATACCACGTCCTCACAGAAAACCGACGGGAAGCAACGCCTGCGTTGTGATTCGTCGTGTGGGTGAGGTTACCGGAGGCCCAATTACCCTCTCTTTCCCAATCTCCCCAATTCCTGAATCAACAATCCTCAAACTCCTAATCCTCAATTTTACAAATAAACAATCTTTCTTTCTTTCTTTCCCAAAAGGCCGGTAACGCACTTGTAACGCCTCTGGTGTTTCGGGTGTCCATGGGCGACGCCGATTGCTTACCATCAGGTGATCCGTCTGCTCGTTTACCGGCTTATGCGATAAAAAAAATATTAAAATCATTTATAAGCATATTTTTAATTTAAATTGACTTGGTAATTAAGAGTAGAGCTTGAAATAAAACCTCTTTTAAAATAATATTTCGTTGCAATTTCAAAATTATTTCCAGCCTACAAACAGAGCAATTCGCGCTAAAAGGTAGAATTAATAAAAGGCTTAAAATATTACAGCATTATATCATTTTACGTACTGTCGACAGAAGTGAAGTACTCGTGTAAATTTGGCTTATTTCATAGCGTTGTACGATGATTCAAAATTAGGCTATATCATCAGGAGTTATGGTACGAATTTCATTGAAAACATCACAGATACTTACGACATTGCCTTGAATTAATGGCTGTTAATATCAAAGTAACTATAATCTATGGCCAAACCAAAACAAGATGTCGTCTGCTGACACATAGACAAATATCAGACATAAGTTCCCTCTTAAGAAACCATAAATGTTAAATTTTGCCCATAACTCATGTATTACGGGTGCCTAATGGCGGCAGTTACAGACGACTAGCCGATAATAGGCTCTTACGTAATTCCAGTTACGTGAATGTTGTTCCCATGAAAATATCAATTAACGAGCTTTTACGAGGAATTATAGGAGGACTATTGTGGAGGAGTTACGTTTAGAAATTGTAAGTTCAAGGGATGGTATTTATGTAAGGGGTTTGGATTAAAGTTGGGAGTGTTATGCAAGTAAATTGATCTTATAGCATAACATAGCATCACGCCTTTTATCCCCAAAGGGGTAGGCAGAGGTGCACATAGAAGTAACACCCACTTTTTACTAGGGGGTAAACCTATTGCCATATACCGGGCACATTTCCACACTCCGTGCTACTACTGAGATTAAAAAAAAACGCAGTAATACTTTGCCCGACCCGGGAATCGAACCCGAGACCCCTTGCCCCGTAGTCGCACTTGCGACCACTCGGCCATCGAGGCAGTCATCTTATGCCTATGTTAATTATACCTGGAATGTATTTAGATGAGAAGTTTATTTATTTATCATTTCATGTACATCACACAGCAGACAATATTACAGAGGACAACACATTACAAGCATAAGGTAAATAGGTACTGTATATCCCTTAAGGGATTTCTTCCTGCAGATCTGCGCTAGGGAAAGGAATATATTAGGCATAGTGTACAGGTAACATGCAATGAAGACAAAAACATAACTGAAAGAAACGTTAAAACTACAAAAAAACCAAAAACTAATAACAAACAAAAAGTCAAAACTAAAAAGCAAAAAATAACTATGATTAGTACTGATAGATTACCCACCCACTGATAGGTAAGAAGTCGGTGCCATAAGTTCCATACAAAATTATTCATTAAAACCTTAATAGGTACCTAATTCACATTTATGTGGACAATAAGTTATATCATTATGATATGATCTTATGGCACCGACTTCTTACCTATCAGTGGGTGGGTAATCTATCAGTACTAATCATAGTTATTTTTTGCTTTTTAGTTTTGACTTTTTGTTTGTTATTTTGATTAGTTTTTGGTTTTTTTGAAGTCGGTTTTTTAAACGCAGTTTTTATTTTATTATTTTATCATTTTCAGTGTAAAGCTACATATACCCGTTTTGTTACTTATAATCTACATAGGTGCAAAGTTCTAATCAATACAAATTAATCAAGCCCAAACACAAGGTAGTTACTGTATACCGTTAAGGAGTTCCTTTAACAATTACACTTCTTCATCATCAGATCCTTAATGACAGCCCTACTCTATTTAGGTGTAAAGTCCTCATCAATCCAAATTAATCAAGCCCAAACTCAAGGTAGTTAATATAAACCGCTGAGGAGTTCCCTCGACTGCCTGTCGGCTCCATCATCAGGTCAACGCCAGACCCTTATCAAATTGTAGTGTTTCAAATTCCTAATTGAAAAACATAATAGACGCATTACTCGCCCATAGAATTTTCGAAAGTTCCCCTCGGTTTCCCTAGGATCCCATCATCAGATCCTGACCTCATGGAAATGGGACCATCCCGGGAGTATACCCTTTCAAACAAAATAAGAATTTTGGAAATCGGTTCACAAATGGCGGAGTACTGCGCGAACAAACAAAAAAAAAAAAACAATCAGCCGAACATAGTACCTCCTCCTTTTTTTGAAGTCGGTAAAAATGACGTTGTCGAAGAGTCTTTGCAAAAGACGTTGCATTTTATGTACAGTGTAAGTAGTTGTTTGATTATTAAGACGATGACCTTGTCGGTTTAGTTACGTTTATTAAAAAAAAATTGAGTTGACTATAATTTGTTTTTATCGAATAAGGCAGAGCACGATCAGAAAGATCACCTGATGGTAAGCAATCAGCGCCGACTTAGGATACTCGAAACACCGGAGGTTGTTTCAAGTGCGTTACCGGCCTTTTGGGATTAAGAATTTGAAGATTGTTGGGGATTAGGGAGATTGAGGACTTCACTCACACGACGAAACACAACACAAGTGTTGTATCACGTGGGTTTTCTGTGAGGCCGTGGTATCACTCCGGTCGAGTCGGCCCATTCGTGCCGAAGCATGGCTCTCCCACGCTTAAACTTAATCGATCGCTTAACAATTTAGACGATAAATCGCTTCCATTTAGACGATAAATCAGGGACTGTTTTTGCAATTATATTTGCAACCAGTACTGACTTATATCTATGTTATACAAAATACATTAATTTCAATATAATCTGCTATGAACGAGCGGCTGAACCGTGCCTCCAACAGACTAGAAAATATTATAAATGTATTTCAATTTTATGCCAGAGTTTTGGTTAGCCGCAAATAAATGTAATAAAACCATTCTCGTATGAATTACACTGATGTATTTAGGATTATATGTATACCTCTAGTTTAAATTGTAGATTTATATATTTAGTAGTTTGACAACTATGTATATATATTGGTGAACTCTTTGTGTATGGGGGTAGACTGAATATACACTACCTAAAGTGTTCCTACTATGATTATACATGATTATTCAGCTTCTATCGCATTATGTTAACACAAGCATTGTTTGGTATCAAATGTATTTCTATCTCTGTATATGTGTAGTATGTATTCTAATTCTCCGTTGGTATGGTTATCAACAATGGGCCATAAAATGATCTTGATTTGTGTAGCTTATTCCAACAATGTAACGTACTTACTTACGTATAACTTGGCTACAAACTTATATTACTTCACAATTCTCATGGGATATCAAGTAAGAAGAATTCACAATATAACCTACAAAAACAGTGTCTTACATAATCAACTATGAATCCAGTATTTTTCTCAGAAATCTTCGAAGCGAGATACCCTAAACTTGAAGAACCTAATAAAACTTGGGAACGTCTTGGGAATCAAGCTGATACATCTTCGGTTAAAGAATCCAAACATAAAATGCAGTTTTGTCTTTACGAGAGACAAATAACGAAAAAGGAAAACAAAATAAAAGTGGCTATAACCAGCAGTAACCAGTTTGAACCCGTTATTTTATTCGCCGCGAAATAAAGCTGAATATGGCCGAAAATGGCCGAAGTTAACATAAAATAAACAGTTTAAGCTCATCGCATATATCATGGGTCTACTATATAGGAAATGCTGAGTCCACATTCTCGTGAATCTGATGCCGGGCTCAATGTTAGGCGATACGGCGAGGGTGGCGACATCTGCCGGTTCCCAGCCGATATAAATCTTTATTTCTCCATTTGCGATTCCGTCTGTAGTGCGCGGATTTCTTATTGTATATTTTCTGTGTAGTGTTAATACTTGAAAAAGTATTCATGAAAGTTTACTTATGATGAAAATCTTGCCAGTATTTAAACGTTTTAGATAAACTTCTGTATTACTTTTCTTGAGTTCTTAACGTCTTGACTAGATTAACAAAATCGGTAATAAATGTCTAATTATCATCCCTTCAACCTTAGTAGCACCCAAACAGTTCATCGGACCTCAACACATAAATAGAAACAAGATAGAGTGACCCCAAACACGTGGAGACTTTGCAAACAGAAGATTACCGTCTTCATACCGTGTACCAACATAACAAGCACAGATAATATTCCACAATGCTGCCAACATGACGCGCACGTGTCGAGGCATGCAAATGATAAACTGGAGGTACACATCAAAAATGCATTTGTGGTGCGACAGCGTTGTGAGATACATAATTTATAATGTATAAAACTAGTAAATAATTAAAGAACTTTTTGGTATGAAGGTACGAACAAAGAAATATTAAAAACTACTTCTTTGTTATATCTATGGTCCATGATACGAAGAATGACTCAGAACAGAGACCATTGGTTGGCTACTGACCTGACCAATCGAAACAAAAGACATGACAATAATATGACTTCATACACTATAATAGCTAAGTGTAGCAATAGCGACCTGAATACTAAATAACTGTGCAGAGTCTATGTACAGTCTGCACTGAAGACTGTACACGTTAAAGCAGATACTAAAAGAAATTACATTCTTTGGTTAAAAGGTCGGTATTTAAAATTAGAATAGATAAAGAATTCAATTTTCCACATTCAAACTTCTTAGTCTTTAATAAACGTAATAAACCTGGCGATATGGAAATGAATTTCAGACTACGTGTCTTAACTATGAATTTAAAACCAATGAGTGAAATAGATATATATATACGCATATAAGTACGGCTTTACTAAAGACATTGTGCAAATATTTATCCATGTTAGGAAAGCAGTAGAAAAACGATTAAAAATTAACTATAAAGTTATTAAAAGTTGAACAAGCTACATCCGACAATATTACTAAAACATTTTGCGTTACGTTAGCATTCAACTAACACAGTTTTATGTTTTTTAGTTTAGTTTCTTAGTTGTTTTTATAAAAATGTGTTATTTGTTCTCAATTTTGTAATTATGTTTTTGTAGCGCTACCTTTTGTTAATTGTTCGTGTTAAAAAATATAAAAAGGTTAATGTGAAATTAAAAACTAACTATGTGAATAGCTTTTAATTTTGTTTGGCAATACCTTGTCTTTTCTAATATCATGCTAAAATATGAAAGTGTATCTATTTGTTTATCTTTGAGACAGAAGTATTTTTTGGTACATATACCTAATTTTTGTGTCTATAGCTAGATAGGAAGGAGCCAAGGAGGCTACAGTGATATAGATTACCAAAACTTTTTCTTTTACTACTCGAGCCAAATTGCGGATTATAGAGGTAGTACATTCCTATTAACCCCTGGTGTGCTGGGAACGTAGATATGCGCGAGACACAATGTGTTTTCTATTGTGTCTCATAAAGTTCATATTTAAATGACAAGCTTTGTTTGGTTGGAGCCGTGCCGGAGTCGTGCTTGTTAGGTGTGCGACGACTTCTAATTTTAAAATATTGAATTGAAAACTCGCTCTCATATACTGTATGTAAGAGCATAATACTACTTCTAAGACATATTTCACGTACAAAATTCACGCGCAGCAATATTTCAGCTTAGAAATGTAATAAAGTGAAGTATTTTATCTTGTAACGTTTGTAATGTTCAGGAAATGCAGTCGCTGGTAGTGCGAGCATTACTTCAACAGACTGACGTACTGACTTACAGAGTTATGTTGTAAATGCACCTGTAATATATCACTGTTATACCCAGGGTCGTCGTAGACTGCGTTGGGGCCCCTGGGCACACAATAATTTGGGACCTTTTTAAAAAGATGGGGTACCCGAAACAACAATTTGTGGATCATATAAAAATTTGCTCCGTGCGGGAATTGAATCATTTAGCGGGTGTGTGTCGGTCTTTCGGGGCCCCAGAGGATGGGGGCCCTGGGCACGGGCCCCGAGTGCCCTTATGGTAAAGACGATACTGGTTACGTTGTGTTTGTTCATTTGTTGGTACATCGACGTAAGTAAGGTATGCATCCCAGTATATTAGAAATTTGCATATATTTTTTTTTATTTAAATACCTATGCATCTTAAAGATTTGTGTCGAAAGTTCAGCACACACAATATTTAACTTACATTCAGTATTTAAATCTTTTAATATTAGTACTTAGTAGTATTTAGTAGTGCGTCCTGCCAGTAATGACATACGGAGCCAAGACGTGGACACTAACAGTGCGACTGGTGCACCAATTTAACCCATGATCCGCTTAGTTAAACTTGAAACTAGAGTTGAGTTGTCTCATTAGCACACCAATTGGGAGCCAAATACACTTAGTTCAAAAACTATTTAAGAATTTTTCATAATCATACATTTTAAACCATTTCTACATAAAACGAGCCAAGTTTCCGTCAACACTAGCCAGCCACATATTGATTAAAACAACAACACAGCAAACTATCCATTCACACGTAAACAAACAAAGTATCAGCCAGTTTTCATTGCACGTTTGTTAAACAAAGTAAAATTTAATTACAGCGGCTTACGTTAATCTCGAACTAATCGGGGTACCACGTAATTAATTAAAATAACTTTATATTGTTATCGTAATAAAGAACAGATCCGTTGTTGTTTACCGTTCGCCGACAATATTCGAAAGGTCAGATGGATTAGACCCGTGCAAATGAAATGAGATATTTGATACGGGTTGTTGTTCATAGCAAATTGTATTCGTTTGCCGGGTTACACATTTTATGCTTTATTTGTTCAGCGTTAAAGTGTTAATTTGTTGTGTTATTTTCAGTTTATTTGTGTGTTTTATTGTTTGTGTGTGATTTGTTTATTTATTGTCTTCACTGGGTTAGTTGATATAATTAATGCGATTGATGATCAGGGACAACAGGGAGTCGGTTTTCGGTTCCAAGAAAGTGTAACTGTAGGTTCTTAAGATTGTTCTAATCCTTTCCCTTGTGTGTTAGGTATTCTAAATCAACGACACCTCAATCATAATATTTCCAAGACTGTTGATAAAGTTTCATTTGCACAAGCAATTGTTGACTAGGTTAAGTGAAGTAGATACCTAATAGAATCTCAACTGTTGACATTCGACACAAAAAAACAACAAAATTATCATAATGCCTAAAATGTTTCACCCAATTCAACACATTACGTAAATCGGAAAGTAAACTGGAGCTATCGGTTTCGACCCGCCACCGGTGGCAGGAGATTCTCGAAAGGCTCGAGCTCGCTCGAGGCGGCTCGTGTCGGCTCGAGTCGGCTCGATAAACAGCCTCTTCGCTCGGTACCTGTGTTTGGCGGCTCGATTTAGAATATTGACTCGATTTCACTTTGCTGGAAATTGAGTACTAGAGGTACAGTTTGTATAGAAGCGGAGGTATATTTTGTAGATAGATATAATACAACTTTAAAGGCGCGGAGATTTGATATCTTGTGTTATAAACGAACTCACGTTTCTGGGTTATTCTTTTACAAGTTACAACTGTTCATTCCGAAATTATTCATTCGTGGTCAAGAGCGTAATGTTAAAATTATCCAGGTTAATATTACCTACACATTTACAGTACTTAAATTTAACATTATTATATCAAACCTTATTTCGAATCTGTATATTAAAAGAAAACAACCCGTTTTATTCCCGCGTCGGAGCTGAATCTGCAAAAAGCCAACCCTACGAAAGGTTTAAAGTCCCCGGCGTCATAATTTGCAGCCATATTCATGACGTGTATTTTATTTCGCGCCATAAAATGGACATTTATTGCAAAATGTTTTTATATGCGCGGCGCACGTCACAAAATGGCGGCTAAATCTAAAACCGTTGATGTTGCTTTTACGTTTTTTAAGAACGTGATCTGGCACAGACATAATAAACTTGTGGAAATGAAAATGGTAAATAAATAATTGTGTTAAATAAATTCCAAGCAAAACGTTATTCGTTTAGGGATTGAAATAACCGATATATTTGTGTAACATGTTTATATTCGGAGCGGCCATTTTGTAAATGTTTTATATTCAATTTTATCCATAACTCTGTTAGTGTATTGTTCGAAGTAGAATTGGATTATTTTTAGTGTTCATAGTGATTCGAAAACTATACCTAACTGAATGTTAGTGCTTCAGTTTAGGTAGTTAACTGTTTAAAGCCTACATTCCTACCGTTATTTGCGAGTGAATGTCATGTTAAGCATTGGAAATTGAAGTAGGTACTTATATAATATTTACGTATGTTTTCCATGAGTTTTTGAATAAAAACAGCAAAATATCCCTAAATAGTCTTACTTTTCTCAAAATTCGTGTCACAGATACTTATGGTTGTGCCTCGTTACAGTTAGGTTATAATTACATAACTACTTATTACATGAGCTTTCAAAGACTCTGACTGCCTTAGAAAGCAAGAAATTTCTTAAATGCATACAAAAACTTCAAGTGCAAATATCAGAACCTATCACAACAAGAACACCATTAACACTCATTCAGTGTGTCATCCTAAAGGATCGTGTATCGTGACGTCATCAATTTATCTCCTTTTGGGTGTAACTAGGCATATCAGAACTTAAGTGGGTGACTTGTCTAGTGCTGGGGGTATGTAATAGGTAGACGCAAACCAGTTCATTTTGGTCTCGCTTCGTATGACCTTTTCGCACTATTTACGGTCTTGTGTACTGTCGACTCATCCGTGCCAATAACACAATGACTGCGATACGATTGAAATTATTCATGAAATACGTCTAAGTTCATGTTTGTTTCTCGTTACTTATAGAGATGGCCAACGGTTATCAAATTATTTCTAGAGTAAAAGATATGATATTGAGTATCATTTTACAATATTCATCAGTTGTTCTCTATTTCCAACTGCTAGAAATTAACGGCTGGCAATGATTTAACTCATTACTTATTACGTTTTCTGTTTACTTACGTAGGTAACTGTGACTAGTTTCAAGCCATGCTAGAGGCTCATGTTTATGAACAACAGTTATGTGAGTAACTCAAATACATAGGTAATAATTAACTTAGGTTGTCTCACTCAAAAATGATCTAATGAATGATTAAAGAACAGTAGGGAATGCCAAAGTATTTATTTCTGCAATATACTTGAAAAAATAACTATAGAATTGTTCACTATCAATTGGAAAACAATTAAAACTTCAAAATAACAAAAAAAAACATCGAATAAAAACACTGCAGAAATCTATTACTTGTCTAAACAAAGTCGCTTTAATCCAGACATTTCTGGAACATTCCATTGGCTTAGATAAACAAAGCTATCTTTAAAAGAAAGTTTCTCAAAGTGTCGGTACGGGGCGAGGAAGAATTCCGCAGGATAGATTTATCTCAGCTCCTTGTACGTCCACACAGCGTCTTGTTATCTATCTTATGGAAGGACCCCACTCGGTAAACTTCGTAACTCTTCGGGACTTCTCGCTAATTGATATGTTTGTTAAGAAAATTGCATGCTAACTGATTTATTGTTTTATTCCAGGTGATGATAATGGGTGAGGTAACTCTCAGAATCTCAATTGGTAACAAAAAATCAATGTTAATAAAAATAGTCTAATAGCCTTGTATCCTCGAAGGGGTAAGCAGAGGTGCACATTACGGAACTTAATGCCACTGTGTAATGTAACACCCACTTTTATATACAGGGCACAATTCCAGACTTCGTGCTACTACTGAGAAAACCCAGTAATACTTTGCCCGACCCGACCGAATCAAACCCGAGACCCTTTGTCTAGCAGTCGCGACTTACGACCACTCAGCCAACGAGGCAGTTTAAAATCTAAATAGGTACAATATTTTCATTTTAACTTAAGAAGGCATCTTCACAATAAAAGGAGGAAAACAATATTCTTTGATCAGACATTTTTCAAATAACAAAACGATGTTTCCAACACGATAGGTGGTTATTTTTCTCCAGTAAAACATCGATACGGATTTACTTCCAATAACCTGGTTCAAAATAATTGACAATCAGAATTCGTTCTCGTTAACGTTAAGTTAATACGGTTCTGGAATACGGTTATGAGGCGGCAAGGATGTGATTTACGACACGCCACTATTCCAAGGTTCGACATGTTCTCACAACGGGGCCTGGGACCCGATAGGCTAGGGCCCCGACAGGCTATGGGCCCAAGTTGGCACATTGCCATGTAGAAATAGATTACAGTTCAATGATAAAGCTTTCTCTGTTTTATTCTTTTACGTCTTCAGTACGTTTATTAAACTTAATGGAGCGGGTTCTAATGTTCAGTCTTAATGTCTATATAGACATCACGAGATTTATATTTTAGTGCCGTTTTCTAGTTATTGTTCCTTGGTTTTAGTACTAATTGAAACTACTTCATTCCGAAAGTGGACATAAAGCGTGTTACTATTGATTGCATTTAAACACTAAATGTTCAACCCAAATAGATATATCTAGCAAAACCAATTAAATCAATCCACAAAGAGCAATTTGGCTTATCAACAAAAAAGAGCTGTTCAAAGTTCATCACATCGAGACCAATAATCGATATTCTACCGAGTCCAAACGGCATTCATAATCGAGTCGGATCCGAATCGGATGCGAGTGGATGTGGTCCGGATGTGATTTATTATTCGTTCGTATCTCCCCTGATATGTCGACAATGTTTGTCTGTACGACAAATAGATAAAGAACCGATGATTGCGGTTTATTTATCCTTTTATTCGCACGTTGTATTGAAGAATGTAAAGAATGTAAAAAGGAGGAAATATTGAACTGAAGTTGTGTTAAAATCGTGTGACTATTGCTACTTAAGTACCACACTATATTTTGATGTATTTTCCAAATATGTTCAATTTGTTTAAGGAGATTCATAGAATCGTATATGCCGAGTATACTGTTCTGGATTCTACATTTAAGATTAGCAAAATATAATGTGTTTTAGCCCACCAAGAGAAGTCCACAACTGAACTTAGGCTACTCTCAATGACTTTCAGATCGGTTAGTTTTCCGCGATCTTTATCATTTATTAAACTGTCAAATAAATGCTTTTTCTTTCTTTCTTTTATTAATTAGTTATAAACCGTTTATTCTTTTATAATATGCAACCGCGTCAATTTTATGTCACCCAAATAAACAAGTACACTTATGGACATTTTCACGAACCTTAACTAAAAGTCAGATAGCGTCACGTGTGGTACCTAAACTAATCCCTTAGTTAAGTGTCAATCATAACTTGCTGAGAATCAAAATGCCGTTAATTGTCACCTATCTTAGCTAAGAAGTTCCTTAAAATTTATGAGAGTTCGGTGAAAACGGGCATTAGAATACTACAAAATAAATGATCGCTAACCAGTTTGTTTGTTAATAGGGATGTACTGAATTACTGTCGTATCTTTATCGAGTCTGTCCGACTGTCGACGTCCACTGTCTGCATGCTAAGTAACTAGATAGATATATCGATGTCAGACAAACTTGTAAGTTTTGTTACATTTTATCTATTATATTGGTAGTTTCATTTATTTTGTTGAACGTATTATTGGGGTTTAATTTATAACTTTCGTGTGACGTTCTAAATAAATTACATATACAGGTGGTTATGTTTTATATTAACAATAATAATTGGTCTAATCACAAAATTCTTAAAAGTTACCAAATTCATAATTATATACATGTTTACTTCTATTACACTATTATAAATCCAAGATAAAAACAGATACATAATTCCGGATCCATGCTATACCTTTTTTTAAATATACGTAAATGACCATCTTCCCCAATCTCCCCATCCCTGAATTGAATTCCCAACAATCATCAAATTCCTAATCCCCAAAAGGACGGTAACGCCTCTGGTGTTCCGGGTGTCCATGACGCCGATTGCTTATTATCAGGTGATCTGTCTGCTCGTTTACAGGCTTATCCCATAAGAAAGAAATAATAATTGTAATCTGAGAATCAAACCATCTCATACTTAACAGCAACACTAACAACCACTCAACAAGAAGTACACTCCAAGTAAAATAACAACACCAAATCCATTTACTCAAACATTCACTAACCTCTTTGACGGGTACAATGCGAGCAAAATATCCGGAGTTAGTTCGGACACAACCGTAATGCGATTAACTGGTCGTCAGCATCAGATCAGACATGCGGATATACGCGGACATTCGATATTTGCTCGCTCGCCTCTATTGAGTCACCGTATCGATGTCGATAGCTGGTTTATTTCACACCCTTAGTAGGACTTGGTAGACGTTTGATACACGATACGTTTCAAAGTAAAACATTTTATAGATCTTGTAGGTTAAGAGGTTGCAGGGATGTACTATAGAGCAAGGGGATGTACTATGTAGCACTCGATTCTCAAATCAGACAAAGCCCTTTTTGCTGTTATTGAACTTGTCACTTTTAAGAAATTCTCAGTAGTTGGTTGCACAGAGTGTCAAATGGTATCCAATTTATAGAACCAAAAAATACTGGAAATGTCTATCTTTAAATTACTAGACGAGGGCGCCGCATTCCCTAATTGACTCTGAGAAGAAACGCTGAAACAAACTCGAGGTCATTGTCTATTTTGAAGTCCAGACAAATTATATAATGTGCGAGAACCGAGCAGTTGATTCTGAAGCAGTCTTTTGAGGAAAGATCCACTACAGTTTGACCGGACCTGTTTTGATGGCAGCACGCATGTGTCAGTTTCCAATCGGCTCAACCATCACGTATACATTTGTAATTTAATAAACAAAAGGAGTGTACTATATTTTATATTACGTTTGTTACAAATAGTTAAAGTTATACAAACTCTTAGCCCGTTTTAGTTTCCCGACACGCATTCATGCCATTATTTTAGTTAACCCAGATGTTCCGCGGATGTAGGTTAATCATACAATGCACCGCGACTTCACCTGTTTCCACACAGTTACTGTATTTGTTTTACTAAGTAAATGTTTAACCTAAATGTAACTAGTTTTGTGTATTTCCAAAAGTACCAATTTGATTTTGAAACCATTATAGCATGTGGTTTGTTAGGGCGCAGATGTAAATGAGATATACTGTTTTTTTATGGTATCTTAAACCAGTTGAGAAGTTAGTAATTGACAGGTAGTTTGGCGAAGTGGATAAAATCGACTGCAGGCTACATAAGGTAGTCGCGGAGAACTTAACAGGTTGCCAGGGCTCCGATTCGAAGTGTAGGAGTAGGAACGGGGTGGTTTTTAGTCAGTAAGAGTCACTCTCTTTCGATTCACCCGGGCGGGAGAACTCATTGGATGATTCTCCTGCTTGAAAAGACTATTAAATTAGGTATATGTTTATTCCATATATTGTATTGCGTTTGGATGTGATATGTACGTGAAAAATGTTGTGTGGCCACGTTTAATAAAAAAAAATATTGTTTATTTATTGGCAGTCAAAGTCTTAATTATTTCTAAGTCATTGCCAGTTACTCGGTGTTTTTATCCGTTGTAACTGAAAATTTTTAATAAATGAGGTTTGTATAATTGAATATCAGTTAGTCCACAATGTTATTAGTTATTTGAGGTATTCACTTCTCACCATTATGAAAATGAACTGCCATTTTGTAGTAATAATAAATCTTATTCTTTATCTTATTCTTTATCTTAAGTACATACTTAAAGATACCTCGAAGACAAAGAATCGAAAATATAAGTACACAAATTATTAACACATAACTGTACTTAAGTTTCGAGATACAATAACACAAAAAAATATCAGCTTGCAGAATAATTTCATAAAAACATTAATTCGTTTGCAATCTCTCCAGTCATCACAGTGTTCACAGATATTTACTCAACGAATTAAATTTAATGAACAGTGAAAATACAGCTGTATTAAAATACAGCTGTGTTAAAATACAGATGTATTTAAACATGATTTTATCGTCTGGTTTGGTTCATCTCTTATAGGTAATACTTTTGAAAATTCTCTGTGTATTTGCATATTATATTTACCGTTCGTTATCGTTAATATTATGTGCATACATATTTATATTTTCTTTTTGTTGATAGTGAGATATTTCTACCTTTCAACTGATCGCTATAAAATTTTATTGTGCAATTCATCGATCATTTTGCATTCTGTTTTATAGACGTATGAAGTAAAAGCTTTTGCATTATCATTGAACCATGCATAGTATCCTTCAGGCCTCTTATTTTCAAAAGGGGTATCTACATCGAACACCTAGCTTCATTGACAGACAAATAATTCAAATCGGACGTCTCAAAAGTATTTTAAAAAAAAAAAAATATTTTTAATTTTTTTTTTCATCGTTGCCCCGCATTACGATTTTCTCCTGTATCGTGGGTGCGTTTACAAACATACAAGTTCACATACACAATGACACCCAGATCCGAAACAACAATTTGTGGTTCACACAAAGTGTTGTTCCGTGCGGGAATCGAACCCGCGCCACGTTGCACGGCAGCCGGTTGTCCAGCCACCGCACCAACAGTGCAGTCAAAAGTGCCTCTTTGTAATATATAAGAGCTGACGGATCACCTGACGGCAAGCAATCGACGCTGCCCATGGACACATGAAACACCAGAGGCGTTTCAAGTGCGTTTTCGACTTTTTGGGGATTAGAATTTTTTAGGATTGTTGGGGATTCAGGGATTGGGGAGTTTGGGGAAGGGGGCAATTGTGTCTCCGGTAACCTCACTCACAGGACGAAACACAACGTGAGTGTTGTTTCACTTCGGTTTTCTGTGAGGCTGTAGTATTTGTATTTGTGGTATTTGTGTAGGAAAAACGGTGAAGGAAAACAGCGTGGGGAAACCTGGGCTTATAATTTCTAATTATAAGTTTGTAATCGCCAACCCGCATTGAGCAAGCGTGGTGATTAATGGTCAAACCTTCTCCGTGTGAAAAGAGGCTTTGCTCAGCAGTGGGCATTTATAGGCTGTTGATGATGTAGAAGGTGATATGGAATGTAACACAGTTATGAGGCTGTGGGACAAGCTCTAGCTATACACAGTTTACATCATTAATACTATGGAGTTTGGTTTTGAACTCTGTTTATTCAAATTTTAGAATTGTTTAACCAAGTTGTCCTAGTTTAACGTTCCCAATTAGTTAGCATGTTGACGAACCAATCAATATTAACAAGTGTTTGCTTGTCATTACCAATTTGTACAAGTCAACCATTGTATAGTACCCGGCAATAAATATAACACGTCGACTTTTGAAAAGATCATTTATTTGTATAAAACCTTTTCATTTTTATGATTCGAGGAGATTGCTTAAATAGCGACTCACAATCGTGAGAAGTATACGTAGTGACTTCGCCGATTATCTCTTTCCAAAATGTGTGCATCGATGTGCAATATTTATTGTCAGGTAGTGTACAGTACATAACCTACATAGTTTGTTTAGGTCCCGTTCTAGCTGGGTAGGCCACAGATTGCCTGGTGTCCGAGTCTACCGCTAGTTAAAACTTCAGTCATTGACTCGATAGCACCGAACATCGCATCGGAGCACTTATTTTATCGATACTCAATCGCTCGGAGATTGGAGATGATATTTGACATTGACATTACGTACTTTGGTTAGCTTTTGGACAACGAAATGAGCAAAATGTGTGCAGTTAACTTGCTATATGGTTACATTTAAAGGTTAATTTAACATTAGACAGTTTATTAGGAACACTAATTAAAATAGGACTATGCCAAGACACATTCGTGCAAAAATTCGAGACGTTGAATAAATCGGTGACGCAACCCACTCGAAGAGACGAAGTCGACTAGGTACGTGATTTTGCAAAACAAGTTCAATCCGACCTCCCTTAGGGTCAGTTCACACTGAAACGCAAAGCGAAACGTTGCGAGTACACTTTAACTCGTCGAGTACCGTCATTATAGACACAATTATAGAACAATAGGTTGCGGTCACCGAAGACCGCTTGGTGTTTGACAGTGTAAAAGAGCAACACAAGATACAATAACTATGTTTTGTACAAGACAAGAAGACGAAGGTTGCGTCGCGGGCCTTATACAGTATCGTCGTTTTGTGTCGCGTCTCGGTGTGCACAGAGCCTTAGGGAAATACTCGTACTTATATTGTTACGCGAACGTAATCGTTTAGCGTCATATATCATATATCAAAGATTTGTAGGTTATTGCTGATGTAGGCCACTATGATATATCGCTACACCTATTATATTTTATATTCTGCTCTTATACTATTGACAAAATTGCTTGTTATACGAATAGTTCTGTGATATTTGTTTATTTATAGTAAAGGTGACTTTGTCATAGGTTAAGGGTTAGCATACATTTTCATAAAGACTGTCAAATTGAAGAATATAAATGGTTTTCTAGTTTATACTAGCGAAAAGGAAGTATTGTCTATTACTTTGATAGGTATATACACCTACGCATATTTTTTTTAAAAGAGTAATGAATGGGTTTCTTTCATTTTTTTCTTCCTTCGAACGAGTACCTAGCTTCACTAACGGACAGACTGACAGACTATAATTTATTTTGTATTTATTGACGTGTTAAAAGTACCAAATTATACGGTTTAATTTGAAATAAATGCATTTTGACTTTTGCATGCTTGAATACTCACGACACAAGTGAAATCCTAGCGTGGGATATGTAATAATAAATATTTGCGTTATGAGAGAATTCCTTATGAGTCACAGAAGATGACTGATAAAATACAATCATTCATCGAGATCTGATAGATATTCAATACCATCGTACATTTGAAACATTGGAACAAAAACTAACATACTAGAAACATATGGATGAGGTCGCAATATCCGTGACACCAGTGGCTGGATAAAGTTTCTTCAGCCGAAGTAATAAATCCATCATGATCGCTTGCCATTGAGTGGAGCTATCGCCTCCCGAGAGATTGAACTGAAGTGGTGACGGACGGATAGAATTGTTGCAACTTTTTGCTAGATATGACATGTCTTTTTGTGAATGTCTACGATGTTTTTCATTAATTTTTGATACCTGTGCTTGGAGAATAGATCAGTCTTTGATAACAAATGATGACTTTGGTAGTAAAGTTTAACGATTTGAGTGGTGTCTGTGTAAATTAACTCATAACATACATACAGACAGACTGTTAAAAAATGAAATAAGTTTCTATATTTGCGGGCTACTAACCAAAGTTGCTAATAAATATCGTGATGTATTCTGCACGGTACAAAACAATAATTGTAACAAAATACAAACATATAAACACATAGAAACATCAACTATAAAAACAAAGTCATGAAAAAATACAAGATGTCAACTATCAAAGAAAAATTACAAAGAATCAAAACATTCTAGAGATTTATTCCCGTCGAACCAGACATTGTGATCTTCGATGGCTCGTCGACTTTTTAACAAGGCTTATCGTGCGTCCTCGATCGATGTTAAAAGCATGTTACTTTAGTTGAAGTAATAAATCCGTCCCTTGGTATCAGTTGCTTCCATCGTGGATCTGCAGACAGTTCGCGACAACGCGACCGACGCGTCGCGACAAATGACGGCGTTTTGTAGATAGCAACATGTCTGTCTGTAAGACTTAACATGGTTACGTGGGGTTTTGTGTACAATACGTGTTTGGTTAAATATATTTATTTTTAATATGTGAATTATAGATTTTTTTTTAGAAAACTTGAGCTATTTAGTAGATTCAAAAACACAACCAAACTACACAATACAAATAGACGTTCTTTTAAAATAAACATACCTACATACATAACATCACACCTGTCTCCCATGGGGGGAGGCAGAGACTATGACTACGGCAATTACTACGACTCCTACATACCTCTTTCTTAAAATAAACATTTACATAAAATATACAAACCATGGCAATAGGCTCACCCCCTATTACATGGGACTCATAACATAAATAGTGAAAAGTGAGTGTTACATTGTACAGTGGCATAATGTACTCCTCTGCCTACCCCTTCGGGGGTAAAAGACGTGATGTTATCTTATACAAACCACTTTTTGAGGCAATACAGTAACAAAAAACACTGAATATAGAAAACCAATAAAGTTTATAACTATTTGAACCCCCATAGCAGAAAAATATGAGGAAAATAAAATAAAAATGTATTTATCTGACACCATAGCCTCGTTTCCCCAACCCGGAACAAATATCTGTATCATACAAATATTTGTTCCGACTCGAATCGAAGTTATGTCCCTTACTGAGGGATCTTTCAGCAAATTTAATTTCAGCTTAAGGAATCATGTTACCAACGTAAAAGGTATCTACGACTGAATTTCAGAAAAGTGATACAAATTTCCTCTTGTATACCTCTAGAATCGAAGAAAATATCTTTATGTTGTATGAATGAATGATGCGTGTTTTAAATCATGGTGTGTAGAAGAAAGAATGAGAAAGAAGTATTATTTCGAGTTGTTTTTTTGGTATGAAACGTATTCAACGTCATAATTTCTATTTATATTCAACTGATATACAGTCTTATTAACTTCAAAATGGGTTTTTTAAAATGTTCCGTCTCCTGTGTCATGGGTGCGTTTACGAATATATAATTCACTAAAACATGACCCCGAGACCCGAGATAACAAATTTTGAATCACACAAAGAGTTCCGCGCCCAGCCGCTGCGCCACTCAAGCAGGTTTTAATAATAATAAAACAAACATAATTTGAACTATTTACATATTAATATCTAGTAATAGTAAGTAAAAATAATCATATCAACATATTTCTATCGGTCACTCATTGAAAATTATCCGTTCAAAAGCAGTTGACATTTGAACACGAATTTTATGAACAGCCGAACTTAAGAAGGCACTCAATTATCTTGTCGAACGCCTTTGAAGTCGAGTGCTTAACTGACCCTTCGACTTTTAAAAGCCTCTCTTGTTTGATCATGGTATGATGGTTTAGAGGTTAAGGCTACTCATGTAAAGAAAATGAATTATGAAAAAACAATATTTAATGTATGCATGTAAACTTTGTTTGTGTAGAAAGTTATGAATTTTATTCACAAATTGTTCTAAACTCGAGGGTGTAATAAAATGTTATGACAATGAAAAATAATTTGTTGCACCGACCTCGACTGATGGATAACTAGAAAGTAGGAAAAGAAATTAGCTTAGAAAAAGAGATATTTACTAAATTGTAAAACGACAGTATGCAGGTTGCATCCATCCAGTTGGTCATTACGGGAGGCCATTACAGGCCAATATGCAGTAGTGATATCTTATCACTAAGGGCCGATTTTTCAATCATCAGCTAATTCTTAACTGTAGAACAAAATTGAAAGTTAACAGTTTTCAGTATGGATTATTTGTCAAATAATTAAAGTTATACCTTGGATAAAATTTAACTAGCGTTGGAAAAATCGGCACTAAATGAAAAAGAGTTACTGATTAAACAAGAGTAACCTATAGAGTTTCTTGCTCGTTCTTCTCCATAGGAATCTACACCTTGGAATAAGCGAATAGCTTCACTTTTAATTTTTGCCTTTCTGGTCTAATTAATATAAATAATTTAGAATTTGACTTTGGAATATGATGAAGATGAAATTGTAACGCCTAAATATAGTGCATTGAGCACATTAAAAATAATATACATCAAAGCTTTTAATCTCTAAAGAAATGGACACACGATCCGTTGGCGGTTGTATTGGTCCTAATGGCGTGGCCCGACTTGTCACTGGTTCGCTACCCTACATTCTATACCTCTAGCATTGAAACGCTTCATAGATAAAGTATAATGTGACGTCGCTTCGACATGAACATCAAAAAGCGATTTACGAGTAGATAGAACGTCTACACTGTACTATGTATTATTCAGTCAGTTTATATACAGCAGTTAGTGCTCTTGATGTAGTTCTACAGTTACTAAACTCCACGTTGATGTACTGTGGAAATCAATAGGCAAAAATTGTATGTACGGTCTATGTTCCATTTTCATAGTGTTGAAATCGTATTATATTATTTTACTACCTAGTATATATGTTTTTTAGGTACTTCTTCATGCAAAAACTACTGAACAGATGCGAGTGTAATTTGCATAGAGAGCTACGTTTGATACCGGGAATACGGGAGAAGTCACTGGCAGCAACTAGAAGTTTATAATTAAAGATTTTGAAGAACAGACATTGACATGATTAATCGTCTTCGTCGAGTTATTTCTCAAGTCAACATGGGTTCCAAGGATATGGCAATTGGAGCAGTACATACAACGTTAAGTAACCACCAACCCTTAATCAATTACGTAGGCGCTTATAATTCGAAATGTAATCAATATTCTAACCGCAGTCAATTGAAACTCGACTCAATTTTCCTAATGGCGCTCTCGTGTTCATTACAAGTTTACAAGTTAAATAAGTTAATGTAAGTAACCGCATTAGTCAACGTCCTGAACGTCTAATCTACATATGATGGTGGAAGTGTCAAGTGCTTGCCATCGCTGAACTTAACTTTAAAAGTAAACACAAACTTGACGCCCCCACTAATTACTGACTTGCGCTATCTGTTTGGGATTTGATTTATCCAAGCGAAGAGCGAATGCGATGACGTGCTACTTCACATAATTACATAAATGAGATGACATTTACGTCTGATTAAAACACGGTAATATTCAAATCATAATGTTTAACAAGTACTACGAACGCGTAGCAAGTTGGCAACCTGCTACGACGGCGTAGGCGCTTCGTAGCAGATATAGTCGGTAGTACTATTCATTGTGTCATATTGAACGTATTACGTCTGCTGGGAATCGACCAGACAATTAACATTAGCTCAACACAGGGAATAGAAAAGTGAATGTATGAGTTTGACAATAATGGCTTGACATCACTTTTCAATTTGAATCTCATACATCAAATCTTATTGTTTTACAGACGGCGTGTTGTCTGCTGACTTAACCTTCACTAAGGCCGTAGCTAAGAGGACCTCAATATGATGTTGCTGAGATGCATGAACGTTATTGTTTGTTTGAGACATATTTTCTTCTTGCTTATTGTTATTTGATTTTTGTTTTAATTGACCGGACGTTGAATGCGATTTTTGCTGCACAAAGCATTCATGTAATATAGTATGGTGATTTTCCGAACACTTGCGACATCGTTTTGTTGAGTAGCATTTATTGCCGTTATGATTAAAAATGCAATTAATACAAATGTTATTTTGTTTGACGGTTTTAAGTTTCATTTCATTAGGCAATTGAAGAAACCTTTCGCATTTGTATAGTCCATGCTCAGCAGAACAAAGAGGGCATTTAACTCCCGACACGTGCATCGATTTAGTAGTAGATCGATTCGCCTTGTAATTATCATATTTTCGATTATTTGTAAATGAAGTTGACGAACCGGTTTGCTGATGAGAGGACTGTAATTTTGGTGGGACATCTTGACGTCGACGAGCTGATTCTAAGCTAGTAAATTTATTTTCTAAGAAATCTAAGAAGTCTTGTAGCACAGGTAGCTCTCTGGCGTTCTTTAACGACTCTATGTATTCGGAATAAGACTCACTATCTAGCTTGTTTGATAAAATATGGACGAGCAGAGGGTCCCACGTTCTAATATCCACACCTAGGTTTTTGATAGCGTGTATACTCTCTAATGTAACGTCATGTAATTTTTTAATAGCTGAAAATGATTGCTGCTGTATAGTGGGAAGATTCAAGAACACATTAACATGGGAAGTAAAAATGAGTTTCTTATTGTCAAATCTATGGTTTAGAATATCCCAACAGACAATATAATTTTCAGAGCTAATAGGCAAGTGCTGGATCAAACGCTCGGCTTCTCCTCTAACCTTACTTTTTAGGAATTGCATTTTCTGAGCGTTAGATAATGCTGTATTTTTGTGGATAGCTTCGCAAAAAAGGTCTTTGAATGACACCCACTGCTGATAATTGCCCGTGAAGACGGGAATTTCCATTTTTGGAGTTGATTTTTCACGATAGGACGTTGACCACATTTTAGAGTTGATAGATTTTTTCATCCTGTTGAAAGTTCGCTCGTGTTTGCTAAATTGGAAATCATAGTCCTTTACTAGCTCCTCACCCGACTCGCTAATGATTTCCCAGTGAAGGTTATCAATGGTGCTCCAACGGTTTTGGAGAGTTAGAAGAGCATCTTCGAACTCCCATTTGTCGACTAATGACTCAACATCAATATTGTCGACAGCTCTTACGAATGCCATAAAGTTAACCGATTGCTTATGAAGCATATCATCAAGCTTGCTGTTGGATCCTCTCGACTCAAACTTCGGAGGCGCGGATGCCATTGTGTTAGGCTCCGGCTGGCTCACTGAAGACCCCGCCACTCCTTGCTGTGCTGGTTCTGAGTATGCTGATTGCTGACCCCGTTGACTCAACTCATTTTGATGTTGAAGGATCAGTCTTCTGGCTGTCATGTAAATTTCTTCTGTACGCTCAAATTCCGAGTTGACGAAGTACTTATGATTTGTTTTTTCAAAAGGAAGAATCTTCTCATGATTTACTTGGAATTCCTCCCAATACTTCTCAAGTAGCTCGATTTTACGCTTACAATAGTCAAAAGTTTTACGCTCAACGCTATCCTTTTTAAAATTACTGAGAAGCTTCCCCAAACACTCCGAAATCTCGGATTGATTGAAATACAGAGTCTCCATCTCACTGCTGCTGCTAAAATAAGTAAAAGTGAACGATCTTACTTGAGAAAGTTCTGGTTGCTGTTAGCCCGACGAGGGTTGCTCCCCAAGTCAGTGATCCGCTGGTATTGTTGTTGGTGTGAGGTGTTACTCGGTACGATGTAACGAGCACTTCACTCACTACACTGCTGCTAAAGTCGTTACCACTACAGTCACTGCTAAGCTAGCGAATACTGTAATCAATAGTTTCACAAGTTCGGTACAAGTTCACTTCACTGTCGTAAGTCCCGAAAAACTAAATAAACGACCGCAAAGTACTTGGATCCGGCTCGAAGGACCAAAATGTAGGAGTCGCGACCGAAGTGATATAGACTTGTTATGCTGATAAATTAAATACTTAAATAACTTCAAAGATTTATTGCAAAAATCGATAAAATTACGCTAAATGAAATGCTAATGAGTACGACCGCACCCGGTTTGCTGTCCGAATATGTACTGAAGCCACGCTGCACTTAGCGTGTCGTGTTTGGGTTGCTAGATCAGCAAAACGTGTTCGATCGTGGATAATGTATCGAACATGCTCCCGAGGGGAAGAAATGAGATGAACTTATACAAAGATAAACGTTAAATGCTTAATAATGATTGATGGCTTATATTCTAAGGAAGGTTAGAACAGTGTTGGATGATGATTTACAAGGTGACAAAACAATAACAAAATATAGCTAATGACTCAAACAGTTGAGTCGTCAATGAAATTTACAGATCGTCTTTTGGCAATAGGTGAGGTTGATATGTCTCGCTTTTTCGAACGTAAGCTAGACCACCGTTTTGAAAAGTGAGATACGCGTGCACTATCACTTACACTCGACTCCTCGGATGGAGGCAGGTTTCGCGCACTGACACTTGAGCTCATTTTTGGCTCGGATTGATTTATACACACACTCACACTTGCTGGTACGCTCTCGGTCCGCCCCGGGCGGGGCAAAAATCCGGCTCGAAGGACCAAAATGTAGGAGTCGCGACCGAAGTGATATAGACTTGTTATGCTGATAAATTAAATACTTAAATAACTTCAAAGATTTATTGCAAAAATCGATAAAATTACGCTAAATGAAATGCTAATGAGTACGACCGCACCCGGTTTGCTGTCCGAATATGTACTGAAGCCACGCTGCACTTAGCGTGTCGTGTTTGGGTTGCTAGATCAGCAAAACGTGTTCGATCGTGGATAATGTATCGAACACTTATAATGCCGTTTATCTGGGTAACATGTTCCTGGTTAACCGCTTGCTTCTATGAACAGATACCAAACTCCAAATCCTATGAATATGTATCGCATATTGCATGAGTAACTTCGTTAAATCGAGGATTCAAGCAATATTAGCCTCTAAATCTATGCGGTTTGGGTTTCGATCAATCGCGCGTGTTCAGCTGACATCTTGGTTAATACACTAAATCCAGATTATATAAAGTTTGGTTAAATTCGTCGCTTCGTGTCTGGTTTGCTAATTTAGGAGCACCTTCGCCAGCCTATTTTGGATTTATGTCGATGCTTCGTTTTGGGTCAGCTCTCTGTTGATTCCTACTTTCTACAATTCTTAGAAATGATAAATTTTAGCAGAGATTTATTTCAGAGATATAGGAATACCTTTAGCTTTACAAATTTGTCATCTTTTTTTCTTTAATTTAATTAAAATATAAATTACTTGTAATACCTATATTTACATTTTATAATAACCCGTATCGATAGTTGTATCACAACTGTTACGTAAGCAACTGTATGTATATTTTGATCTAGGTGAGTTTATTTTAAGATCAGTCGGATGAAGGTTCCTGTGATGTTCGATGCGATGGTTCAGCGCTCTCATTGTCTGCGTGCAATGTCCTTGAAACGATTACTGTCAACATTCAGGGTTGCCACCTTTCAGAGGATTGAATTTAAAACTAAATTTCTTTGAAATATTGACCTATTTCGTTGCAACTGAAAGCTTTTAATATTTATAATGGATTTATAAAGTACATTTTAATATGAAATATTAAACTGTGTTTATGCTACTTTTATTTCAAAATGGTGTGATGGATTTAAGTGTGGGAGAGGCATGCTTTGGCACGAATGGGCCGGCTCGACAGGAGTGATACCACTGCCTCACAGAAAACCAACATGAAACAATACTTGTGTTGTGTTTCAACACTCGACTCCGCTGCCATATCTCCATGTGCCAGCTACTCCATCATTGTGTTCAGTTTTTCCCAGTATACATCTGCAGTAATGCTGAACCTATTTGGTAAGAAGATATGATGAATCACACCAGCGCTTGACTACCAAACAGTGACAATTACTTTTCTAGGGATAAGTTTTCGTTTAGGGCATTGTTTAGTGCTGAACCAGTATCCAACCAACATGCGGAGCGCTTGCAGTTATCGGAATACATTTTCCATCGCAGGTAACAATGCAGTTCAAAATTTAACGTATCCATGATGAGGTAAATGATTTTAATGCGATGAAAATGTAACACTCATCAATAAACAAATGACAAATTTTGGAAAAAGAAATCGTTATTGAAATAAAATTAATTTGATTTGAAATGGCCAGTACTACAGAATGGTAATTTCATAGGTAAGACCTAATATATAAATTGTTATTCATTCGAATTTAACTCTTTACACTAATATACTTGTAACTCGGTGAGACAAAAGGTAAAATGTCCTGAATGAAGCAACCCTTGTTACAAGTCTCGGTGAATTTCACTAGCACAATACCCCGTCTTTGTTCAGAGTTATAATATTTACGCCGCCATAACGCCGTGCCACAGATTAACATAATTTAATACAATATTCTCTGACACCAGTCTAATAGACTTCATGAAAGAAGGTGTGGTCATATTTCCATGTTAGGTAGTACTTTTATATTTGTTGTTCTATTTTTTATGTATTTTTTAATATATAAACACACACAATTTCGTCAACATGTTACTAATATTATAAATGCGGAAGTTTGTGTGTATGTTTGTGACTCAATCACGTCAAAACGGACGAAGGGATCGCGTTGAAATTTGGAAAAGGGGTAGATTAGGGTCTGGAATAACATGTTGGCTTTTTATTCCACGGAAAGTCAGGCGAAGTCGCTGACAGAAGCTAGTAATAAAATAATGGGAATAACTGGGTAATACATTGATTAAGAAAAAAAGAAGTAAAGACAGTTTTAGTTTTAGTTGGCTCTCACCACATCCGCGAAAAGATTTGACTGCACGGTTGGTGCTGGGCAACCGGCTGCCGAGCAACGTGTCGCGGGTTCGATTCCCGCACTGAGCAACTTTTTGTATGATCCACAAATTGTTGTTTTGGTATATTGGGTCAGGGTGTCATGTGTATGTGAACTTATATGTTTGTAATCGCACCCACGACACAGGAGAAAATCCTAGTGTGGGGCAACATTTGTAAAAAAAGAAATGATAATAAAAATATTCTTAACCGTCACCACACGACACATACATACAATACAAACAACATACAAAGTTAGCAACGATAAAACAAATTATTATATATACTTTACAAAATACCACAAAGCGTATCTTTTATCGAAGTTACATCACACGAGTTTGTGTACTTTACCGAACGTGTTCCATGCACCGCCCGGTCGAGTTGGTTTAGCGGATCCAATGCAAACAGTTCGTCCAACATGCAACACACATAAATATATTGGAAACTCAACCCATTCACTTGAAAACTGTGCAAACGAATATTTTAAAAGAATGCTTAATGAAATTTTCACTCAAAGTGTTTTGTTGTTAATTGGATTTTGTGGTTTTTTGTTTGTTTCCTTGTATTGTTATCGTTTTTTAATCTAAATATGGAAGGCTGCGGTTAACTTGGAGTAGTTAAACAAATCTGTAACTCTTTCTAAGCTATTTGTAACTATACGTTATCACTGATTAGCGGTGTGTGGATAACAGCACATAATCCCTTTGTCAATTAACACCCCTTCTATTTACTATCATAAAGGGAGCAAAACAAGTGAATATACATTTCACAGACCGTAACAAATTCTAATAGATCTAGATATTAAAATTCGATTTCCAGCTCCACAGATCAGCATGGAATTTTCGATCGAATGATCTTAGTTTAAAATTTTTTACTTCACAGACCACGTATTTTTTTTAATTGGTTCACCAACAATTGTACACACTAGATCAAATATTAGGTTATATGTAATAGATACATACTTTAGCGTTACAATCACTTAAAGATAAACACCTTATGCATAAAAAGGCTATACAAGAAAGACAAGAGTAAACAATTTTAAATCAACAAAATAACAACTTAAATTAATCTGAGATTAATAAGTTAAAGCGAGTTTAAATGAATAGTAATAATAAATGAAAAGTAGTTCAAAATAATAGATGCCATGTGAGATTTGCCCCTTCCGTCAATAAGCGAATTAATGGAATTACTTATGGAAGACTGTTGATGAAATGAGATACATTTCGTTCTATTTTAAAACATCCAGGTACAGGGGTCAATGATCTTTTAACACCAATAAATAACCCATAAAACGTGTAGATAAACCTTTTTACAAACGAGGAAAGTAGCCGATGTCTGTGGGAGCAGACTCATTACTAAAAGCCAGAGGTCATTGATCGGTCGCCGGTAATGGGAACACATTTAGCAAGTAGTTAAACATATGTATATTTATTTGTACAAGGGAACGTAGACACAGGAGAAACTGCGCCGGGTAAGGTTGTATTAAAAACTAGCTTCTGCCCACGACTTCGTACGCGCAATCCCGTTTTCTCCCGTTCCCATAAGATTTTCAGGTTTTTTTTCTATTATAAGAACCTTTTCCTGACAATAACAGACACAACATAAAAAAATCAGCCAAATCGGTCCAGCCATTCTCAAGTTATGGCGTGACAATGGGAATCGGATTTAATTTTTATATACACACTAGCGGACCCAACACACGTTGTCCTGCATATCCACTTATATGTATAAACAAAAATTCATTCAAATTAGTTCAGCTGTTTAGGATAAATAACCTAAACATCGACTGCAGAGCTATCTGCTGGGCTGATTTGTGAATCTAATCCATTCCCAGATCCCCTTGAATATACACAAAAATTTCATCAAAATCGGTCCAGTCGTTTGAGAGAACTTCAGTGATATTACACACTCACAGAAGAATTATATATATTAAGATATAGATAATTCTTCTATAAACAACTTTTAAAAAGCCGACTTCAAACTCCTTTTTTTGAATCGGTAATATAATATACTAAAACCTTTTCCTAAGCGAAGAAAACACCTTTCTGAAAACCACATCAAAAACGGTTCAGATCATCGCTAGACAATTGCCGACAAACACACATACATACAGGCTGATAACCTCCTTTTTAGAAGTAGGTTAAAAAAAGCTTCTATTTTAGTGTACCTACAGAACGAGCGGTTTCTGTGTCGATACGATACGAGTCGAGTCGAGTCATTAAAATCGTCTGCTTACCCTTTAAAGATTTATATAGCCTTTTAATTAAACTAGTAAGGATAGATGATGTCCCTAGCTTCTGTCCGCGGCTTTGTCCGTGTTCCCGTTGTATAAAAAGTACTTTATTTGTTATTGCCTGCCTCGTTGGCCGAGTGGTCGCAAGTGCGACTGCCGGGCAAGGGGTCTCGGGTTCCATACCCGGGTCGGGCAAAATACATATTACTGGGTTTTTAAAAATCTTAGTAGTAGCACGGAGTCTGGAAATGTGCCCGGTATATGGCAATAGGCTCACCTCCTATTACATGGGACTCATAACATAAATAGTGAAAAGTGGGGGTTACATTATACAGTGGCATTAAGTGCCGAAATGGGCACCTCTGCCCGAAGGGGTACGGGGATAAAAAGGCGTGAGGTTATGATGAAGATGGTGATGATTTATTTGTTATTCCAGACCATAATCTATCCCTGTGTCAAATCTCATCCCTATCCTTTCAGTCGTTTTGAAGAGATTAACTTACAAACATACATAAAAACACACTTACAAACGTCCGCATTTATAATATTATTAGTAAGAGGCCGTAGGCCCAATTACCCCTCTCCCCCTTTCCTAATCCCTGAGTCCCCAACAACCCTCAAATTCCTAATCCCAAAAGGCCAATAACGCACTTGTGACGCCTCTGGTATTCCAGGTGTCCATGGGCGACGCCGATTGCTTACCATCTGGTGATCCGTCTGCTGGTTTACCGGCTTATCCCATAAAATAAGACTTGATCGAAAATTCTTAACGACACATCACTTTATTCTGCAAAAACTACAAGGTAAATAAAATAAAATCACAAAATCCTCCTGCGAAAGTTCGCACCGTTAACATATTATGTTAATTGCTCGCGACATAACAAATTGGAGCTAACTCGGTAAACAAGCGCAATATAAAGTAGTAACGAGCCGTCAGACGCAGCCTCCCACGGCATAACAACCACTAACAGTCTTTATATATACTTTCTTTACTCTCATTTTATAGTCTCCTGTTTTGCGATTAAAACGATAAAAGTTTAATAACAATTAGCGTCGAGCAAAATGCTTGAATGAAATATTTAGGTCATGTTTTAGATTTTCGGTTTTATTATCGACGTTGCTGGGTTTAATATTCATTGTCATAATGTTAGGCCAATAAAACAATCTTAATGCGAAATAGATTGCAATTAAGAAATAAAAATTATAGAGGTATGTTGGAAGTTATTATACAAAATTTGTATTTCTAACTTTAAATTACTTGTGGGGAGTCAAGTTACCAAGTTAAGTGTTTTGTCGCAAGTATAATCATTCGATAAAACGAGCATCAAAGCAAACAACATATTAATAACTTCACAACTGAGTTTAAAGGTCGGGTTACTTAGCACAACTACGCAGTGTCTACGCCGTAGCTCGTGACTACGGCTACGGTTGCTACGCCGTAGCAAGCAATCGATCGGTGTCTACACCAAACTAATCCTAATGTAACTTAACTTATAATGGCTTTGTTGGGGAAAATAGTTATAGTTCAACATTTTCATACCTTTTCGTACAAAATAGAATTATTCATGACGGTTATCTCTGGCAATTGAGATAAATGTCGCCAGTGTGACATGATAAACGTGCAAAATACATAAAAACAAGAAATAATTCGGGTCTATTCGTTATCGCCCACGCGTGACAGGCGACGCGACCCCACTATCTATCACACAAACATTTACCTAAACTAATATTTCATATAATTCGGGACAAGGCATATCTTTTGGCATTTTTCAAGGAAAATAATTTCGTAGCTGCAAAGAAAATGTTATCCTTTTCCATTAGAAATATGAAATCTACGGCAAGTTTTGAATTACAGATGATTAACACCTTAATGTGTAATTATACAGTTATTAACAGTCACAACAATGTCTGAAAAATCTGAGATACAAAAAATAAACTGTAGCTTCACCTCAATAAAAAAAGTTCAAGGACAAACACTAGAGGAATCGTTTTATAAACAAACTGTACCATATTTCACATTTACAAAGATGTAAGTAGTTCCATTCCAAAAGAAATACAGGGCAAAGAGATGATATGTGTGCGCAATATTTCTGAGAATGTGGCCGACAAATACAAATATATGGAATCGCTCTCACTACAAATACTTTTGAAGAAATGTGAGCTTCGGCCGCGTATAATGGATCGTGTGGTATTTCAGCCTAGACTTCATTACTGAAAGTTACAGGGGTGATAATTATGAAACTATTTCAAGAAGGCTAAGTTCAATATTATAGATGAAAATGAATTGCGTCATTCCCGATTTTTGAAGATGATTGCGCATGTTGTGTTCTAAGTTAAATTAATTTGGGTTCAAAATTGAAATATACATATATATGTATGACAAAGAGAGATAATATTTATAAGTTAGTATTTTATGTTACCAAACATGATAGAAGTTACTATTGTATTGAACCACAATAGCAAGCATTTATTACCAGGCGACTCATAACTTAATACCCCACATTTTTCTCATTATTCCTCCATCAGAGAATTTGCTAGTGTACACCATTGGACGATCAATATTTGACAGCTGTTGTGATTGGATAAATGTACCTATATCTGCATTTGCACCATCGAGTTGGCGAGTAAAAATATGGTAGGCCTCACCTAGTAGATTCCCACCTTGACGAAAGTGTAACTACACGTTTCAGTTTAAAATTGTTTAATACCTGTGTGGTGATACTATTATGCCTATGTTGGTTTCAGTGAGATAAAGATTATAGTGAAATGAAATAGATATAATGTATTCCTTGTTTCATTAACACAACAATAGGGTAGATGACTAATTTTAATTTTAATGTCCGTCTGATAGATTATTTTAAAACATAACACACGTATTTTTTTACAGAAACGAATACTCGCGACGATATATTGATTTGAAATGACGCGTGACGTCACTTCTATGTACATTTTATACATAGAAATGACGTTTTAGCTCCCACTCCTAAACATTGATTCGTTATATCTAAGCATCATTTTATTATACAACAAAATAAAAAAATATATTTCTAATATTTTTTCATTACCTAACTGACGGACTAATGAGATTTTTAAGTTTCTTACCCTGTCACCATCCCTATTCTATCGTAACATAATATCTTAACACAATACAGCAAGGTATGTCTAAGTATAACTTGTAGTAATGTATATACAAGTGTCAGGTGTCATACTTTACACATGGTACATAAGTGTCAGGTATCAGACACTGCACAAAAGGTGTTCTTAGTAGCATTGTTCTCGTTGGGACTTCACACGTCCAAGATGTAATGAATACTAAGCTCTGCGATTGTATTCCTTAATGGATTCTAGGTTATACTAGGTTATTATTATATACAACATACCTACAAATGTAGAGAGTTTATTTGTGGTACGTTGGAATTATCAAAACATTTATACAGTCAACCTGATCTACATATATACCATAATTGCATTAGCAATACACTTTTAAACTGTAGAGTACCGTTGTGCTAATTATTAGCTTCCATTTTACCACGGTAATGGCAGCCATATATCAAAATTTATATTCTGTGCATTTTAACGTCGTATAAGTTGGTTTGGTCTAATTTATCATTATCATTTACCACTAGGCAAGATATTGGGTGGTCAAACGTATCGACGTTTACGTATGTATATATTGGTGAATCATCACCAAATATATAGGTATATATAAAAAAATATGGTTTCTTAAAGGTGTTCATGTATTCTGCCTATGAACGTAGACATAATGTTGACTAAACCACATATAATTAAATGTTTAAGTACTTACTGTGGCTCATGTTCAGTTAGCAGCTCTTCGAAGTGCAGTCTCAGGGTATGTGCAGGCGGCGCTCGGATCTCACTCACACACTCAACATCATCAGGGTATGGACGGGGGAAGCCGGGGCTCGATATTATAGCGTGCGGGTGCGAGTGAGACAGCACTATCGTCTCGTTACAAAGGATCTTGGATGCGATGTAGGGATCTGCAACAAAGGAAAAAAATGTTTTTTTTAAATTGACACTTTCAATTTGGAAAGCTTATTGGTAGATGTATAATTCTAATTTAGTAAATAGCGCCAGTATAAATATAAAACCTTATTAGTTATACCAAATAATTAATTCCATTAATTATTGATGCTATTTCGTAATTAAGCGCAGTGACAGTTTAAAATGGAATAATACCTGTACTATGTACTACAAACGAGGTTTTAATATAAACGACGTAATAATAGCATTATGATTAAAAATAAATCTATTAATACGAATCAAAATAAGATATTTCAGTGATCAGTTCGCAAACGTGCACAGAATACCTAAACTTATTTGAAACGAAAGACAAACAAAACTAATTCAATTCGCAAAACTTAGACAGACAAACATGTTTAAACATGTCACCAAAAATGAAACAAGTTTGAAATTATTCGCAAACACAATATTAAGTTATAAAAACCAGTATAGACTGACCGTGGCATGTGCAGAAAAATCATACAAAACGAGACCAGAATAAAGTGGTTTTGTATAGCTTGATTTGTTACAGTCTGAACAATTTGTTTTAAAAAGTATCTTTGTGCATATGATATGTTGAAGACAGTTGGTTGTGTTCATATCCATGGTTTCTTTGTTCCCAGTTAGAGCTCGTAAACAAAACTGCGATGCGACGACGCATCACAAAAATGTGCGAGCTCCCTCTACGCATCGCAAGAACTTGCGAATTGATTCGCATCGCGCATCAAAATCTTATCTTCCCAAAATCTTCTTTGTTTCTTTTTCCTGTATCTCCTAAGCAATAACAGAAGTGCACACTTTATTTACGATCCATGTCACGACTTAGTTTTCAATTTAAAATACGTTTAGTACGGTTGACGGTCGTCGAAGGAATGGTCACCCTGGGAGACACCTTGTCGCACGAATCGCATCGCATCGCAGTTTTGTGTACGAGCCCTTATATCAACTTTATCACTGGCTGGTCTGTGGAAAAGTTTGCAATGAAACGTGCACATAGAGTATACTATAACGCAGATAAGAAAAGTTTAGTACTTCTTTAACCGACTTCAAAAAAGGGAAGTTCTCAGTTTCTGTATGTATGTATGTGCGCGAATATCTCGCTATTGGTTCAACTGGTTTTGATGCGGTTTTCAGAAAAGTGTCTGTTACAGTTAGGGAAAGGTTTTAGTGTATTAATTAACCAACTTCAAAAAATAATGGCCTTGAAGTCGGTTTTTTTTAAACGTAGTTTCCGAAAGAATTATTTTGTAAATCGTTGTCCCATGCTTAGATTTTTTCCTTTGTCGAAGTTGCGCTTATAAACACAAATAATACACACCCAGGCGTAGAATAACCATCTGTGGATCACACAAAAAATAGTTCCATGCAATAATCGAACAAGCAAGACGTTGTGTAGCTGTAATTGCCCAACTACTGCGCCAACCATGGAGTATAGATATTATAGAGGTATAATGAAATTAACATTTTATAACCATTGGTCTTCTCAGCAGTCAACCAAATGGTTATTTTTTAAACTTTGTCCCACACTAGGATTTTCTCCTGTGTCGTGGGTGCGATTATAAACATATAAGTTCACAAACACATGACATCCAGACACAGAACAACAATCTGTAGATCACACAGAAGAGTTATTCCGTGCGGATATCGAAGCCGCGACACGTTACGCGACAAAGCCAGTTGCCCAGCCACCGCACCAACCGTGCCATAAGGTACTACATGAATTTTACCATAAGGTACTACATGAATTTTACCATAAGGTACTAAATGAATTTTAAATTTATTTGCCTTGGTACTAAATAAATTGGTCGACTGTACTTATGGTTGTTGCTAACAATACACGAGTATGTGTCTCGTCTTTTGTTACTTATTAATTACTTTTTTGCTTTGTGGTCTATGTAGATATAGTAGATATGTATGTCCTTGTGTATACGTTGCAGTTGACGATACAAAGGAGGTTGTAATTCCAACGGTTGTTTTTGCATTTAAATTGAATGGTTGAAGAATTCGATTCTAGTTGCAAGAAATATCTTTTAAATTCAACACTTCAGATGTTCTTTCTTCTTTTTGAAAATTTTGTAATTAACGACTTCATACCCGGTAAGCTTATGTGACAGATAGTTCAAACCAATTACGTTCTTAATTGTAACTAGCATATAGAGTGAAACAGTCTCCAAGCGTGTTTCACATGGAATTACAACGCAAACAAAGTATTTAATTGATAATCCTACTAATATGACAAATGCGAAAGTTTGTTTTTTTATGGGATAAGCCAGTAAACGAGCAGATGGATGACCTGATGATAAGCAATTGGCGCCGCCCATGGACACCTGGAACACTATAGGTGTTTACATATGCTTTATCGGCCTTTTGGGGATTAGGAATTTGAGGATTGTTTTGGATTCAGGGATTGGGCAGATCGGGGACCTCACTCACTCGACGAAACACAACGTAAGCGTTGTTTCACATTGGTTTTCTGTGAGGCCGTGGTATCACTCCGGTCGAGCCGGCCCATTCGTGCCGAAGCATGGCTCTCCCACACTTTGTTTCTCATTCTCGTCAAAACGGCTTCGAAACATGGAACAGGGGTAGATTGTGGTATGGAATAACACATAGGCACACCCTTGGAAATCAGGAAGTCCGCCAGTAAGCAGGCGTTCAAGGTTGGAGTTCGTAAGTGGATCTCAGGTGGAAAGTTGGTAGAGTCTTCATAACCTATCTCTTTTATGTTTTAATATTTGATTGCACATATATATATACATATATACTTATTTATTTATTTATATATATAATAATATAGTAATAAAATATTAAAAATATATATATTTATATTTCCAATAGCGGACTATATATTGTATGTATTCTGTCATTTTAAAAATTATATTAGATACTCGTTGTCAACTTATTGCACCGACCACGCTCTCACTGCATCACCTAAAGGTTGGCTAGTAAGAATGCCCATCGCATTAAGCCCGCCTATGTACTCTTGTTGCATAAAGTTAAATAAATAAAAAAAAATAGGCTACTTTTTATTCCAACGCCGGAACGTCAACTAAGGCGCTAGCAGAACCAAGTTACACATAGTTAAGTCGTATCAAGTACTAATAATTAGTTATTGTTAAGTACATGTTAAGTACAGCTACTTAGTAGGTAGTATCTCGAACAGTTATCGTGGACATGAACGAAGGCGCAATAAATCAAACTGCCACTCGTTTACGAGCGCCGCCGCAGGATAATTATTTACTTAATTGCCTCTCTCTGATGTGATTTACAGGGATCTGGTGGTTTTTATCGCTATACGTTCTTGTTTTTTATGTCTGGAAACAGTTTTTGAGTGCTTCGTTAGTCAAGTGGAACCAGCACGATTGCCTAACTATGTATATGTTTTTGCTTCAATTCTAAGCCCCGTAGCCCAATTATAATACCCCTCCCCTCCAATCTCCTCTATCTCTGAATCCCATACAAGCCTCAAATTGTTAATCTTCAAATAGCCGGTAACGCACTTGTAACGCCTCTGGTGTTCCTGTCCATAAGCGACGCCGATTGCTTACTATCAGGTGATCTGCTCGTTTACCGACTTATGCCATAAGAACATATCGGATTTTCGAAAAGTGATTTGTGTTCGGTGTATAGCTTTCTACAGTGAACCAATGTCATCATTACAATCCTTGACAGTTACCCACTCGTTATATTTTTTCTATAATGTAGCTTAACCTACGTTCAGTGAGCTACCTATATGGTTGTGAACTCAGACCAATAAAGAAGGTTGTAAATAGACCACGAGTTAATTATCACCTTTATTATAATAACTGTAAGACCCACTGCTCTTAATGTTCCTTTTCCATTAACATTTCCCATTTATTTCACAGCAGTCCGTGTCTCTACAAGTCTTAATAGCCAAGAACAGCTTCATTAGGCCACAATACCTCCTTTTACAATCTTGTCCATTTTTTAACTTTATACACACCACAATACCAATTTATCATGGTCTAGCTTTCTATGATCTTTCTGCGGATTCAAGGGTCAGTTTATACTGGTTTTTTGTGAGTTGATGTGTACTGGTGTGTACATCGGTGTCCCTGATAGAGCATTGTCCAGAGTACAGTCGCCGCAGCCATTGTTTCGTATTCGCTTGGATGTTTGTCTCGAGTGTACCAAGAATGGCGACCGCCACATTGTGCCTTTATCTATCACTGTACCGGTTGTGGAACTTTGATATTTTTACTGAAACGTTTGTGATTTATGTGTGTGTTTGTTTGTTTTGTTGGAACTATGTGTGTGTGACTGCTATACTTAGGTTACGATTGCTTTTATGTTTGGTTTACTTCTAATATAGTATGTGTTGAATTGAATACCTGTTTCTTTTTTCTTAAAATAACCCAACCATCTGAGCCTATAGGCTATAAATAAACAGAGACACAACTTTTTGTTACCTTTTAATTTCAGTCTATCTTTCAGAGTAGTCATATAGAATCTGTCTTGTTGGCTGAGTGGTCGCAAATGTGACGGTCGGGCAACGGTTCGATTTCCAGGTCGGGCAAAGTAATACTGGGTTTTCAAAAACCAATAGGCTCAATCCCATTACATGGCACGCTTAAATCAATATTCAATAGTCTAAATTTTGTATTACATTGTAGGTACAATAGCATCCCGTTGATATCCATCCCCTAAATTTGGTCATACAAAAGTATTCTCTAAACATTAGAAATAAGGTCTATAATGTAATGTAATATTAGTGGAAAGCGGTCACCGGTGACCGCTTGGGGATTTATGGGTTAAGTGCTGTAATGTGCCTCTGCCTACCCCTTTGGGGATGAAATGCGTGATGTGCACTCTGACCTCATTTAGAATAATTTCAAAAGGGTTATTAAGGGGCTTATTATTAGAAGAAATACATCATTAAACATGCCACCATCATTTATGTTACAAAAGAACAATAAATGCAACAATCGAACATATTGACGTCATACATAACAAACGATACAAATTATGTAGAGGTAGAAGCGAAGACATAACCGTGGAGTATCACCTGCCAAACAGATTACCTGATCACGGTCTCTCGGCTCACATCTCACATCTGGATAAAGATCGCAGTCTCTAAGTCCCTCGTCTCACACAATTACGCATTCCAAACACGTCCAAACTCCCTATTGACTTGTAGCACAAGCATTCAATATAACACCTGTTTTTTTTTTCTGGCGAAGTGTGAAAGGGATAGACTATAAGATTATGTAAAGGGATAGACTATAAGTGTGAAAGGGATAGACTATAAGATTATGTAAAGGACGGTTGCGAGAAGTAAGTGCGGAAGGATTTTGCTGTTTACTTCGGTATTTCATTTATAGTACGATTTGCGATTTTTTTGTTAGAGAAGAGAAAATGCTATTGGTTTGGTAATAGGGTTGCCTAGTTTTTATTTTAATGTCCGTCTGGTAGATTATTTTAAATCATCAGACACGTTTTTTTTATTTTCTTACAGAAACGAATACTTTCGACGATTTATTGATTTGAAATATTGCGTGACGTCATTTCTATGTATATGTACATTTTATACGTAGAAATGACGTTTTAGCCCCCACTCCTAAACTTTGATTCGTTTTATCTAAGTATTGTTTTATTAGACGACAAAATAAAAATAAAAAGTGTCTAATATTTTTTTATTACCTAACTTACGGACTAATTAGATTTTTAATTTTCATACCCTGTCATCATCCCAATTATTGGGTAGTCAGGAGTACTAAGCTTTCCATTTCCACTTGATTTATACCTACATATATTAATTCAGTGTATTTTTGAGGCGGTAACTGGGTAACTCACTGCGGCGCGACGTGTACCGGGTCCAATTCCCGCACGGGGTAACTCTTTGTATTATTGACAAATCGTTGTTTCGGGTCTTAATGTCATGTGTATGTAAACGCACCCGTAACACAGGAGAAAATCCTAGTATAGGGCAACGTTTTTTTAAATTGAGGACTTCAATACGGTTATAGTTGATTTTTCAAAATGGCAGGTTATGATAATCCATAAAGTAGAATCTTTAGACGAACAGACATCAATAAACATAAATTAATATACGACGTACATCTAAAGAAAAAAATGTACTATAATCCATTATACGAAAATGGAAAATGTGAAACTCTTTCAGTGTTTCATTTAAGCCGTTTTTATACTTCCAACACTTTAAAGTCTGAAATATTATTCACAACAGAGTTCTGTTGCAGCAGTGGCAACTCGCTTTTTTTTATTTACATCCGGAGCACCGAACTTTCATCCCCGGATCAGTTTTACATGGTTATTACACCCTTCTGACTGCACCAGACAGGATGAACAGGTCAGGTTAAACATATTTTTAAATTATAAAGTACATTAGCAGAGAGATACTGGAAAAAGGTGTAAAATACATAACATCACGCCTTTTATCCCCGAGTAGGCAGAGGTGCACATTATGCCACTGTACAATGTAACACCCACTTTTCACTATTTATGTTATGAGTCCCATGTAATAGGGTGAACCTATTGCCATATACCGGGCACAATTCCAAACTCCGTGCTACTACTGAGATTTTTTTTTAAAAACCCAGTAGGACTTTGCCCAACCCGGGAATCGAACCCGAGACCTCTTGCCCGGCAGGCGCACTTGCGTCCACTCGGCCAACGAGGCAGTGTAAAATACACTTAACTGTACTTTCATGACCATACAAGCTTATGCTAGGGGTTTCGCCCGCGTTACCATGGGATAAAAAGTAGCCTATGTGCTATTCATCCCCATCCCTTCAGCCGCTTTAACGTGAAGAAGTTACTAACATACACGTAAACTCTCGCATTTATATATAATATTAAATTAGTAGAATGCATAAATATTATAGAAGTTAAAGTAATTACTATTTTCTTATAATAACCATCGTGAGACATACTAAATTAACTAAAAAACGCGTCGCGTCAGTAGGCTCTACGCGACATCGCCTGCTCATGAGGAAGAGCCCCTCTGTGGCTTGAAATTAGTAGAGCTTTTCTTAGTATTTTCACGTGAGTAAACCGCGATTTTTAGTTAATCACAAATGTAGTAGATATGACTTTAGTAGATCTACTTTTAATTTATTTATTTATACATACATATACATACCCTACAGACTATTGACTAACATAAATACTTTCATGAATGTTCAATATTTGAAATTTCGATATTACAGAGTGAGGTTCATACCGGATCCTATATTCCTTGGCTAGAACATTGACCTTTTAATAGTTTTAAAATATTGCACTTTTATTACATCGTATGGTTTTATGTATCCTCTAGTTTCGTGTGTTTATGTGAACTTAAATGGCTGTTTTCTACGTAAACTTACAATATAAAATAAGTTACATTCATTACGCAGCGTTGACTTTTCACATATTTGCTGAACTTTATTGGACCCTAAGTAATGGTAGGTTTACGTTTTATTTTTAAATGCCTCGCTTCGTTCATAAGGGTTGTTAACCTTTAGTTTTTATTTTGTATAAATTAAGTATTTAGGGAAAATATATGCTTAGTTATGCATCTAGTTCTTTGTTCTTCCATTACGGAGTATCATTAAATAATGGATTAAATCCATTAAACACCTCCGTGTAAATAATGCCTCTAATCTAATCTTAATCCCGAGCGAATTGCGCGTCACGTTTCGCGCGTACCTCAAAGAGCTATCAGACCACCACGGATGGGGCCCAATAGATCTGATGCCGATACGGAGCCGCGGAGAACCTAACCGGGTTACCGTGACTCCGGCTCGAAGTGCATGAGTAGGAACGAGGTGATTTTTAGTCAGTAAGAGTCTGAGTGTGAGAAGAGGCTTTGCTCAGCAGTGGGCATTTATAGGCTGTTGATGAATGAATGAAAAAAAAAAGAGTCTGACACTCCCTCCCGCCTCACCCAGGCAGGAGAAGACATTCGATGATTTCTCCTCTTAAAAAAAATAAAAATCTAATCTTAATGCGTCTAATAAACCAGAATACAGTATAAAATACAACAAAAACTGTGAGACCGCTGTCAATTGATACAGAATTAAAATCTCAATATTTATTTTCCTATAAAATTCTTTGTACAATATTTATCAGACCATTGAAGCAAGAGTGAACCGTTGAGGTGACGTAATGGACCTCTTTTGTGGCGACCAGAATATCGGTTGGGAAATAAAACGAGAACGAAGCGAGAAGGAAAGAAAGATTGTGTCAAATGGAATGAAAGTTGGTCGCCTTTGTAATCGCCATGTTGTTTTCTATTTTATTTGATAAAAGCTCCTTCGTGGACCGGTTTATTGCAGTTTTATAACCCGTTGTTTTCATTATTCGATGGTCCTAATTTTTATTATTTGTGTATTTTAGTAGTAAATGTATTTATAAGTGTTTATTTGGCAACGTAACCGGTTTTTATTAGTAGTTTTAAAAATAAAGATTAATTGGGGATGGACCGAGTTTAGCAGTGGACATATTGTGGCTGATAAGATGATGATGATAAGCGATAGGGTAAGTTCGCCTGTGCGCGTCCATCCACAAGTTTAGGTCCATTTTACGGATCGCCATCAATGTAAGATATCTATTTAAAACATTAAATTTTGACTGCACGGTTGGCGCGGTGGTTAGGCAACTGACTGCCGCGATGTCTGTCGAGGGTTCGATTCCCGCACGGAACAACTCTTTGTGTAATCCACAAATTGCTATTCCGGGTCTGAGTGTCATGTGTACGTGAACTTGTATGTCTGTAATCGCACCCACGACACAGGAGAAAATCCTACTAACATTTTATTCTAAAAAAGAAAGGGTCGCACAGATGTGTACTAAATACCACTTGTATGTTAATAGTTTTCTACCTCTATTATCGGGAATTTTAAAGGGTCTTCCGTAACATGGACGCGTACCTACTGGTGCTTGGACGTGAAGAGGTGAACTTACCTTATATAAGGTTAGAGTTACAGACACCATCACATCATGCAAACTCTCTGTCTGTCAAAATTCTCTAATAGATTTTCAAGCTTGTATCTCATTGAATTAAAGTTTAAATTCGACTAAAAAGAGACTTTGTACATAGAATACCTCGCATCTGTACCATCTCAGAAACATAATGTGCAGTGCAATGTGCACTTAAACGAATTGAGTTAAGACAGATAATATAACGACTGGAAGTTTAACTTGGACAGTGAGAAAGTATTATCTACCAGTAATTTGTTAGAGAAGACGTAACTGCCTTGAGGTGTCAGAACTCAATGAGTGATGCTGGGAATATTTTTCTTTTCAACCATTTTTTGTAAAAATGAACATGGCTGCGTTTACAACCACTCAATAACATAACATTACGCCTTTTATCCCCGAAAGGGTAGGCAGAGGTGCACATTATACGACTGTACAATGTAACACCCACTTTTAAATATTTATGTTATGAGTCCCATGTAATAGGGGGTGAGCGTATTGCCATATATACCGGGCACAATTCCAGACTCAGTGCTACTACTGAGAATATTTAAAACCCCACTGGTAATACTTTGCCCGACCCGTCGCACTTACGACCACTCGGCCAAAGAGGCAGTCAACAACCACTCAAATTTAACAATATACATATCAAACCCACAATCGAAACAATATTTTAGAGGTAATGTTTGTATTATTCTAATTTTAAGCATTTAACAGAACAGAAGAAGCTTCTTCCGATATATATTTTAGTAAGCTGACTAAAACCTGTATCGTAATTAATGAAATTCATTTGAATAATTAAATCAATCTTAAAATAATCTTACAGTAAATTCGTGTTTATTTATTGGTTTTATAGCGGATTACCAAGTGGAACAATTACAAAACGTGCTGACACCGATTATTTCTAAATCTCATTATTTTAAAATGTCATTCAAAATTGGTTTCAGTGGAATATATGTATATACCGATATGCGTTCAGTAAACCAGTTTAAAGTCTAATTATGTAAATCATACAAAAATACTTTTGAAAATATTATTCAATTATTAAGATACACGTGACATTTAAAATAATATTTAAAGAAAGTCTAAATTTTTCAGAAATTATTCGTTGAGTGTTCATTATGTTGTGACATCGTGATCAACGCCAATACCAATATTTATTTGCAGTTTTAATTCTGTTATTCAACTGTAAATACGTCATATAAAAATTTCCTTTTTAATAAAACTCTATCGGCCTGTATAAAGCACGATCGAACGACAAAAAGACGTAATGAACCTCTTTCGTGATCACAGTGCTCTGCAGGTAATTTGGCACAGCACTAATTGTGTTGCCAACCATTTCAGATAAAACTGGACTTCAAATAAAACTTTTAGTGCTTCTGTCAATTTTATTTTGTTTACGAAAATACTTGTCTAAAGGTAAATTTAATTTTAAATAATTAAGAAAATACTTACAAAATAAAAATACTTAAACGTTTTGAAAGGGAGAATATGATTATTTATTATTGCTTCTAAATCACAAATATCTGATTGGCTGTTTTTGACACTATTTGCACACAATAATGATGTTACTAACACCATTGCAATTTGCAGTCCTGTTCAATTGTACAAAAAGATCGTTTTACAAAAATACTACCGTATCGCTGCAGTATGTTTGTCATTCATAACCGATTCATACATAACTAGTCTCAACAGTCCATATGCCTTTTTATTCTGGACACGTCATTTTAATCCCCAACAGTCAGGCACTGCGGAATGCTGGCAACCCAGTGGATGCGAGTGCACTGTTCGACCGTTATATAGGTCAGCGCGGGTCGCCTCACTAATTCGCCTGTTTTAAATTCGGAACACGATTAGAACAAGTTTTGAAATTCGCATTTCATTTTCTTTTTCTTATTTCGAATTGACAGTTTGATTTTTATAAACAATTAAAGTGTTGATTTTATTTGGCATTCTCATTGTGTATCTACCTATATTTAAGTGTTTAAAAGGAAACGATAACAAAGTCTTTTACTACATTCACTTTACTTAAAATGTGGAAAGAATAGCAGAGCAATGAAAGCCCAATATAAATTTACTACATACTTAAATAATACAATATCTCTCACCCGGCCACTCAAGTAGCCAATAAAACTCTTTGTCGTAGTTGAATTCGCATCAAAGTCAGAACTTTGACAATAAAAGGGCGAATTAATTCAGTTATTAAACATTAAGGAGGGAACTTCTCGAGTAGTAATTATTTTTAATTATAAGTAGAGGCAGTGCGCAGTGAAGCGACTGTGTCCCACAGATAGGTGTCCTTCTAAGAGATGAAAGATTTAAAACTTTTTTGACACATTTGTCAATTTATTCTCTCGACAGTCTTTTTTTTATTAAAAAAGTTGGCTTTTTTTACTTTTTTCTTCGCCGTTGGAGTGACTAAGGACAACAGTGTACAGCTGAGTTTGTTTCTCAGATCGGGCAAATGGTAATTTTAGTAGAACTTATTTATTTAGAATATTTCTGCTCCTCCGTTTACAAGACGGCATTTGAAAAGTATTGGACGGCATTGTATTGGATAAATAACTCAATTATTGCTAGAAACTAAAATAGAGAGAGAGAGAGAGAGAGAGAGAGAGAGAGAGAGAGAGAGAGAGAGAGAGACTGCCTCCTTGGCCGAGTAGGTAGTCGCAAGTGCGACTGTCAGGCATGGGGTCTCAGGTTTGATTACCGGGTCGGGCAAAGTACCACTGGGATTTAAAAAAAATAAAAAAAGGCGACTGGAATTGTGGCCGGTATATGGTAATAGTTAAAAGTGGGTGTTACATTGTACTGTGGCATTAAGTGCCGTAATATGAACCTCTGCTTATCACGACGGAGATAAAAGGCGTGATGTTATGTAAACTAGAAAAATAACTAATAAAAACAGTAAATACCTACTTTTGTACCTTAAACGAAATGACAACAAAAACAGATATTTAAAAAAATATTCACCTCATACCAAACCTAGAATTCTTCCAAACAATATTCCAAGACTGCGACAAGCGGCGACTGCCATAAAACTAAAATAAAACCCCAAAAGTAAACAAAATCGGTTACAATAAACATTTTATTTGCGTTGTAATCACAATATAGATACATTAGCAAGTTATCTAAGTTATTCTTTATGCAAATAGCTTCCAATCACGGCACTACTTAACTATTGAGTTAGCTTTGCATAGATTATGCATAACTTTCACCTGCCATATAACAATTAGGAACAGAAGTCTCACCTAAATTCACATACAGAAAGACTGACGGACAACTCAATTTTGGTGTTAACCTCTCACGTATTTCTTGTACACACGGGTGTACGAGAAACGCGCACCGATTGGATATTTTTTCTGTGACGTATATTTTCAAGTTTGCAACCCGTTCTTTATTTGATTGAACATAATAGTTAATTCGCATTTCTATTAAAATATTTACCCGTGTGTACGAGAGGCGCGCGAGAGGTTAAAAAGTACCAAATTAAAGATTAATGGAAATAAATGATGTCCAACTCTAACTACCCATTCAGCGATTAAAATTGTGACGTTAAGCGATTGAAGATCTAATTAAAAAGTATCTTGGTCCAACTAAACTTGATCTAAAAAGGTTAGTAATTAATGTATAACCTGTTTTGGAAAGAAAAAGTATTTATTTGACAGTTTTACATTTTTACAAAATGAATCTCCTGTAAATACTTGCACAGTGACAAAAGCAATAGACATAACAGCTGTACTGTATCGCAGTTAAATCAACGCTAGCACGCGACGCACTGTCCTTGGTTCAAAATATGTCGCGTGAACACGGAATTGTCTCGAAAACGTTTCAAACCCACGCTCTTTCTAGATTAAGTCATGTTACGTTACTTATTAAGCTGTTTAAAATTTAGATTATTGGAATAAAAAGTATGTAAAACTTAAAATTGTAATAAACAGTTCTCCTCCAGCTACGAAAATTCGTTAATGAGTTGTTGCGACGACGCAAAAGAAAAAACAAACAAAAAGACACACTGATACTGATACACATATTGCAGTCTTCTTGATATAAAATATGCTGTATAACCACATGAAAAACGAAGCGATTGCTAGTTTTAAATAAAGAACAAACTATAACGTTTCATATAACTGGATGTATGCAACAATAGCTGGCGATTGAATAAAAATGAACAATAAAAATTCAAATTCAAAAATCGAACGTAACTGTCGAGAATCGCCAATAGACGTTCAGAATCAGCAACAAAACATGATACAATTTTCACATTCATGTTCGGCACAAAAAAAATGACGACGACACAAAGCTTGTGTATCACCGTAGTCATTTGGCTGACAATGGCGCCCACGTTAACATCTAGTACATTCCGTTCTACCTTCAACTGGGTCATACGGGGCGTCGAATCAAACAACCAGACCACTATTGTGTGACCTTCCATGCAGCCTGCTCTAAACAAAATGTCCACTGATGAACATGGATGCAATGCACAAAAGAGGTCAGGTTATGCTGGTTAGCTCGGATATATTTTTGAAATTCGAATTTCGAACTCACGAATACGTTAGGGATGCGTTGATAAACATGTCAATGGAATTACATATTTAATTTCTGACATTATCTAAATACCTATTGTTTGTTGTTTTGTTTTGTTTTTATATTTGCTAAGGGCGTTAATATTAGGAGAGACCTATGCGCACCCGTGGACGTCTAGTGGTTGATGTGATGATTATGAGGTTCACACAAACACAAATATACGATGTTTTAGGTTAGATCATAAAAAAGTATTTATTTGTACAAAACATTATTTTTGCACAAAATTGAAATTGATTTCGAAATTAATTCTTTGTAACATAACTGAATCTGGATTTACACCATATTTTGCTTAATAATCAGTTCAGCAACTTCTGAAAAGAAACACTAAAACCTCACCTCCTTTAAAGTCCTTATAAAATAAGTTATGTTGTATGTACCTATATGTATAATGTATAGTAAATCTATTGTTATGCAATAGACTCAGCAGAGTCGCTAGTATCTTACAGTTCACTAGATATTCATCAGATAAAGTGCATTAGAGATGAACGAACACAAAACTTCATTACAAAACATTGCAGGGAGTTGCCAGCTGTAAAAACGTAATATAATATACATAGAGAATCCGTTCCACTTTAGTTATTACATCTGAGAATTAAATACATTTAGAGGTATTTATGATGTTATCTAATCTACATGAATTATGTAAATGAATTGAGTTCAAAATTCCCGTTAGTGAGTTCTTATACTGAATGAGCGTATTCTAGATACAGAATATTTATTTAACATAACATAACATCACGCCTTTTATCCCGAAGGGGTAGGCAGAGGTGCACATTATGCCACTGTACAATGTAACACCCACTTTTCACTATTTATGTTACGAGTCCCATGTAATAGGGGGTGAGCCTATTGCCATATACCGGGCACAATTCCAGACTCCGTGCTACTACTGAGTTTTTTTTAAAACCCAGTAATTCTTTGCCCGACCCCTTGCTCGGCAGTCGCACTTGCGACCACTCGGCCAATGAGGCAGTCTTGCAGAATGTTTATTTATTATTTATATATTGCGATACTTGACCTGTAGATTGTTTGCTAGATCTCCAGACATAAAGTACTTTTGCACATACTAATTTCAAGTCTCAAAACATGCTTCAATTGAGCACACGTCACTTAGTAGCAAGTGTGTTAGAATGATGCTCAAAATTACCATGCTCATTTCTGGCATGTATGCGAATCGACAGGCGTTCGATTTTTGAATATTTTTGAGCATGCTCAATAGAACATGCTACATGAACTTGCGTTTTAGCATGATATTTAAGAGTATGTAAAACAGTACCTTGTTAAAAAATTGATTCTATAATAAGTGAAGATTTCAAAGTCAGAGAGGATATTCGATGATTTTTGAGTAGGTATGTAACTCTTTATAGGCCAACTGTTTGATAACAAATAATTATGTTAGTTGAATCTAATATTGTTAATGTCTTTCGGCCACTCGTCGAGTACCGTCGTTATAGACACAATTATAGAATAATAGGTTGCGGTCACCGGTGACCGCTTGGTGTTTGACAGTTTAAATGCAATTTTCATGGTAAGCAGAGTTAAACTGTCAAACACCGCGAGGACACCGGTGACCGCAACCTATTGTTCTTTAATTGTGTCTATAATGACGGTACTCAAACGGTTAAAGTTGGTAGTCTAGACAAAAATATCTAAAGACACTAGTAAACGTGTACTAAAATAATTTAATATGAAGAAAAAAAGATTCTCAAGTGTGGGAGAGCCATGCTTCGGCACAAATGGACCGGCTCGACCGGAGTGATACCACGGCGGAACAGAAAACCGACGTGAAACAACGTTTGTGTTGGATATCGTCGTGTGAGTGACGATACCACAGCCTCAATTACCCGCCCCCTCCCCAATCTCCCCAATCGTTGAATCCCCAACATTCCTCAAATTCCTTTTAGCACCATCATTAGGATCATTAGAACCATCATCATTAGGATCACTAGAGGTGTTACAAGTGCGTGGCCGGCCGGCCACATCCATGGGCGATGACGATTGCTTACCATCAGGTGACCCATCAGCTTGTTTTCCGGCTTACCTATCCCATAAAAAAACTAAAAAAGTATGATCACTAACATAGGTAATTGCAAACAATCTTTAACACCAACGTTCGAGCACTTACATTCACTCCTCATATCATTTCGCAGTACACTAAAAACGTGTCATCAAAAAGCTACAAATCTTCGTACCACAAAAAATACATTCACCATTATGTCAGCGTGTAAAACTAACATCAATCCACGTAGAATATTACACATTCAAATACCGTATTATTCTTCAAAATGTTAGCGTTTTCTCACACAGTCACACGCCTTGCTATAGGTACATACATGAGATAACTCAAACGAATGGTTCGCTAAGCCAGTGTTTTTATCCGAAGACAAACGAGTATAGAGTATCATGTGTGCTTAAAATAAGTGGATAATACATCCCGGATATGGATTCATTTTATCTTTAGTAACAGGTGCTTTTTGCAATACTAGAAATGGATGTCGTTTTGGGTAGTTGTGTTTGTGGTTAGTTTTTATTGCAATGTGACTGCGTATCATAGAAGGGGGAAGTGGATAAGTTGGCAATCAAAGATCAGGTTTAGGAAGTCAAAAACCTGTAACTACTTACTGTTTGGCAAACAGCCCATTAAAGTTCTTTTAATAATGTTAATTGGCTAGTTACAATATCATGAAAAATTCCAGCTAAGTTCGAAATAAGTGTTACTGACAAACTGAAATGAAATGAAATGAAATGAAATGAAAAATGTTTATTCGGCATAAGACATGCACGCCAGAAAAGACATAAATATAAAAAAACATAAAAACAGAAAAATTAAAAGATAAAAGTTAAATTATAAAACTAAAACTAAAACTAAAGCAAGCCAATAAGCCATTCAAGTGCGCGGTGTTGGCGGACTTGTCCAATCCGAACGGGTCACCAACTCAGCATAATGCTATAACTGCTATAACTGCTAAATCGTTTACAGTACGTTTTATAGTAGGTGTAACTACTATTCTGAAAGTGTGTTATAAAGATGTACATCATTTTTTTACAAACGACGTAACAATAAAAAATTTATGTAAATCTTATGAAGGCAAACGTTTGTATGTTTGTATGTTTGTTACTCCTTCACGTCAAAACGGCTGAAGTGATCGAGATAAAATTTGGGATAGAAGTAGACTATGGTTTGGAATAATACGTTGGTTTCTTTGTATCCCATCAGAACGTGGGTAAAGCCGCTGGCTGAGGCTAGTACTTAATAATGTCTACACCCCTTTATATTCTCCAGTAACTGAATAAAAGCCATCAATTTTTGTAAAATGACTCAACGGAAACATCTCCTTGATATTTTTTTAACCCTTTTCTAGGTCAGGGTGTAAATTAATCTAGGACTTCAAGGCCGAGATGTAATACCCAGGCTTAGATCTTAGGATACCTAGTTGCTAAGTTTAGGTCATTAAAATTTACGGTCGCCATTAATGACTTACTTTCAGTAGGCTTTGTAACTTGTGGTGATTACTTTATATAGCTAGGGTCTTGTTTTCTTTCTTTGTTTTTACCTGGGCAGGTTAAAATTAAATATGTACGTTATCTCTTGCTTTAATCAAACTATTAAGTTCTGTCCTATTTAAAAAAACAATTATTATCATTATAGAGGTAAATATAACATATTTTTAGCCTCACTTGAATGCTCGTAGATAAATGTTACTATTCCCTAGCCGATTACTTAAAAGATAAATTACCTAATTGAATGAATTCTCCATTATTTATGAAATGAATGTTGTACATTTATATATAATTTTTATATTTTTTGTTGTTTTTTGACCATTGTTGATTTTATTTTTTCTCTCGACTAGTATAATGACTTTTTGATTTGCGTTTTAATTTTGACATGTTATTATGACTTTATTGACCTTAGTATTATAACTGACATACTGAAATATTACTAGACTATGCTCAATATTTTTGTAATTATTTGAAATGTTATTTAATCTGAAGCAGTACTTATATATTATTATTTTCTTACCCAAATTTGTGAAAATTTGCATGCCTTGACGAAGTGGCAAACATGTATAAAGCCCAACTATAAAAATATTGTCATCTAACATATATGCACCTACGTGTGTGTGTATGTTATACACATGTTTTATGCGAATAAAAATTATTATTATTATTTATTAAATAATTTACCACCAACTCTTTACACAATTTTTCAGTGATAATTTCAAACTCCAGGCTATTAGTATAGAGGTACTACATCCCAGGAGCTGCAGACTACCTTACGGCTTGCCAGGGCACTTGGCTCGAAGGCACGGGGTACTTTTAGTCAATAAGAGTCTAATACTCTCTCTCGCCACACCCAAGGCGGGAGAAGTCAATGGATGATTTTGTTTACTCAAAAAATATCAATTACGCTATATATTTGTTTTTATAGCATAAGCCGGTAAACGAGCTGATGGATCACCTGATGGTAAGCAATCGGTGCCGCCCATGGACATTTGAACCACCAAGGCGTTACAAGTGCGTTACCGGCCTTTTGGGATGACCTGTGAGGATTCGGGAGTCTGGGACTAGGGTAATTGGGTCTCCGGTAACCTCACTCACACAACGCAAGCATTGTTTCACGTCGGTTTTCTGTGAGGCCGTGGTATAATTCCGGTCACAATATAATTACGAAGAAGCAAAACGAGAAAATACTTTTCGTATCGAACCCGACAGCAATTCGACCAACGACCCATTTAAATAAAATGAAATTAGTAATAGAATTAATTAATTTCGAATGTTTCGCTGTACCTAGGTAGGTACTTTATACTCGACGTACTTTTCTTACAATAAATTACTAGAATATAAAATGAAATGAAATGAAATAGTGAAATCAGATTGGCCATCTTTTTGTTCTCATTTATAATTTAGTTTCACTTGACAATAGTACATTGAAATAAAATACATTCAGCCTCTGGACAGAGTAATCTTCTTACACTGTCACTTAAAGTACTTTTATGTCCATTACTAATTAATTCGAACGTTAAATTACGACGTCACAACTTTTTTTTGTGTACTGTTCAACTTGAAAATTAAAAATTACATTATGTAGATTACTTACAATATGAGGTATAGGAAGGTATGTATGTAAAGGGTTAAATTTCGAACTGAAAACCATTGAAGGACAATATCTCTATACTCCGCTAACGTAGCTCACCGCTGACTCCGTGGCGTTTAACATTTTAAATTGATTTAAATATCTAAAAACATATTTTATAATTTGCAAATAGAACGTGGAACGAAGATCATGACGCCCAAAATCAAAAAAATCGCCATGATCACAAAATTATTTTGATTTTGCTCAAGTCAAATTAATCTCATTAACCACTTGGACGATAGATACCGTCTAACAAACAAACAAACACATCAACACAATAACTCAGTTACACAATCTTACTAAACCACCAACCATAAACGAATCAGTCAAAATATACCAAAGGTTAATAGTCAGCCAATAAACGAGTATTCCCAGTAATCAGCCACTCGTCAAATAATACGGACAGTCATAAATAGTCAGTACGTATCGTAGTTGGTAATCTGGCTGTAATCACAGCCATTTCCTAGATTAGCAAACGTTCTATGAAATGATCAGTTGTTCAACGAAGCTACAGCATGTTCGTGTTTTATTTTTTTTTAACTAAATGTCATTGAACTCTGTAAAGGTTATATGCCATATATTATTTAGGTTCTTTCGTAGACAGCCTTGATTTGTTTTATTAGTTGACGTGAAGTTTTAACAACTTATATTAGTGTAATTATGTTATTAGTGTCTTTGTTACTTATTTAATTTTAATGAAAATGTAATTTAGAAGAAAATAAATAAGTATTTCTATTTTGTTTTCAATGCGAACGAGATATTTTCGAGGGTAGATGTCAGTCGTGTTAAATACTGATAAGTCATTCATTTATTTTTAAATAAATGATTTTGACTTTGACTTGACAACAAAAAAATTTAGAAGTGAAGCTAGTTGCTCATTCCAAGATGTATGGAGAAGAACGAGCTAGAAACTCCATAGGTTATTCTTTTTCAATCGGGTTTACAATACAATTCTCGATATGCAGTCGAATCTGGTTAATACTCAGTACCTCTATTATACGTTGAATTTAGTAAAATTTCCATTTCTTGAAGTCTAGTCATAGTTGGTTTTAACCTTTGATTTTGCCATCGGTCACCGTTCATCTACGTGGCAATTAACATGTTAAGAAGTACCTTAGCACTGTACCACTATAATAAGTGCTGTACGGTTTCATGATCGAACATAGGACGTATAGTCGACGCAGCAATATCGAATGCGCGTCACCCAATGCATAGCATATATAATTTAACGTATTACAGTAATTTTAGTAGTAGTAGTAGTACTTTATCTACCAACCAACGTCAGGCAAAGAAATACGACAACGTTATTTGTAACTTTTACCAAACTTAATATACGCAACTAGCAACTATAACTTGTGTTTTTTTGTGAGCTACTACACCTTCTATAACTACAAAACTACAGTGCAAGGATCTAACTGGACCATACAAGTACAAATAGATTAAATATTAATAGGCCACAACATATACGAATCACATCTCTACACTCGACTTTAAAAGCATTCACAAGCACCTTCTTCATTTCCCGTACCCCTTTACTGCTTACAATAAAAACCAAGTACGTGAAAATGCATTAGCGGATAGTCTGTAACTTGCAACGTGCTACATGCTACGTTACATGTTAGCGTAATCCTGTACGTGGCGCGTGTTACAGTGTCAAGTAGCAGCTCGTTCGTAATGGTTATTATACGATCAATGGTGCAATTAACTGGTTATTGTTGCAACGTGCTTAGAAGGTGTTAAATGTAATATGCTCCGTTATGTACAGAAGTCAATGGGTTACTGGAGTGACTTTGAAGTAAAGATACCTTAGAAGAATAATATATAGAATTTAATTTTTTTAACTGACTTCATTTACTGACTTCAAAAAAGGTTTCATTTTGATCTGTTTGTATGTGTGTATGTTTGTATATGATTATCTCGTGACTGGCTGAACCAATTTTGATGCGGTTTTCTGAAAAGTGTTTGTTACACTTAAGAGAAGGTTATAGTATATTAATTAAATGACTTCAAAAAGAGGGGGGGGGGGGTAATGTTATATATTTATAAGAAGTATTATAAAAATTGTACATGCATTGGTACATTTCAACTATAAATAAAGGTTTGATTAATAGTTACTTTAAGATAAAATGTGGCAGTTTTTGATCATTTTTGAGATAAGCGTAAAGTCTTATTGAGTTACTCAATTTATTTGCAATACGAAATAAATCTCAGAAAATATAATTTTCATTTTTCTTTACACGCAAAATACATTACGGCGAATGTATGAAAATAATATAATTTCCCAATAATCATATCACGGCACGCAATAGACATGAGCTAAATAAAATTCAGTATTAAATAAAAAGCCAATCATATGAACTGTCAATAAAGATATTATAACAAGACATAGGTGAACAAAATTACTGTTAGCCAAAGAAAAATTGCCCGTCTAGTGTCTTGAGCGAGAATAAATTCAATTTTCTAATGTCAAAATAAAACGCGATTTATTATTTCGTAATATCGTCATTTACCACGGCTTGATTTATATCAGTCGACGAAATTTTTTTTTATATATTTATCAGAAATATTTTTAACTTTTTGACAGTTTGATTGGATTAGTAGCTAAGACAAGGAGAATAAGTAATAAATATTAGACATGAGACAAGTCTACGAAAATTAAATTCTAGAAGACACTAAAGTTCCAAAATTTTTTATACAGAGCTCCTTTTAATTTTAAAGTTAGGCGAAATTCGTGAGGATATACGGAGATCAAAGATATGTAAGTCGTGGACAATGATGGCACTGGACTGCGTGGATCTGGCGTATCGTGTGTCCCCAATGCTGCTAAGAATATGAGCCCCTAGCGTGGCTTGAAATTGTTCGAATTCTTTAGTTAAACAGTTATGTGACTAAAACACAATATATTTAAGTATGGCTTATAATACTTGGAAAGTCATTAAAAGTTCCATAGCATTCGCACATTACAAGTATATATAAAAAGTCATAAATACCTTCAACACTAGGTTTTTCGCAGACGAAGTAGTTATGTTCCCTGCATCCTCTGTCGTTCCACATGAAGGTGGTGGCAGCTGGTGGTGGTCGTGGAGGGAATTCGCGACGGGCCTCCACGCAGTCCTGGCCTGATGTGCCGTCATCATTGGGCTGGCCACTGTGCTTTCGCCAGCCGGGAAACCAGTCTGAGTACAAGAAGATCAGTTAGACTAAAAGATGATTAATTCAATTTATAACTCTATAAGAATTCAAACGGAGCCACAGTATCATATAGAAAACTGGTGTGATATCACCTTTCTCTGATACCCATAAAGAAGGCCATACACGATAGGTTATGCATGATGGTTATAACTTTGCATGCAAAACCGACAAGCATAACCGAGCACCGACGCGCCGATAACTGTAGAGGTACAGTTTAATCACATACACGCTAGGGCTTGCTTGATCGGTTATGCATGCATGGCTAAAACCATCATGCAAAACCTACCATGTATGGTCTCCTTAAGGCCGGCAACGCTCTTGTAACCTCTATAGTGTTGCAATCGCAGAACTATCGATGAGACCGTCCGTATGCACGTGTCACCCTATTCAATGATAAAATTAAAAGAGATTTTCTCATATTATTTTTCACTTGCTACTTCCGCGCGGTATCACACGCTCTGCTCAGCTCCTATTGGTCGTAGCGTGATGTTTTACAGCCTATAGCCATCCTCGATAAATGCGCTATCCAACACAAAAAGAATTAATCAAAGTAGTTACGGAAATTAGCGCGTTCAAACAAACAAACAAAAAACAAACTCTTCCGGTTTCCCGTTTATATAATAGTATAAGATATAAGATGAGTATATTGTATACGTATGTATACATATGTCAATTTTAGTAGGTACATCTTACGACAGTTATAAAAGGTTTTTTTTGAATAAAGTTAAAGTAAGTTTTTAGGCGATGAAATACTAAAGAGAATAAAATAATAAAATGTGTGTTCAATTAAAATCACTTTCGCTATTATAGCAATTTCATTCGATTTGATTCGCTACAAATAGAAAATAAAAGAATACTGATACAATTGATCATTAAAAATAAATAATGATAATAAAGAAACATCAGATCACAAACAAAACACTGCATAGAAATTTGAACTCTATTTTTCAAATAACGAACGTGCATTTAACAAACGCTAGTAAAGGCTACATCATACTGAAAAAATCCTTCAATACATTTGCAACTTTGTAGTTAAGCAATAAGATTCAAAATTAAACAAATATGAGATATAGCTTGATGTCTTTCACAGATCTTTCGTTTCCATTGTATTTAGTAGGGAAGCAGCAATGACTAGGTACTCCTAGGTAGTCTAGGTACAGACAGTAATTTAGTTGATACCTAGTACATTGCACATCGAATTTTGGCACTAAACAATTTTGTGTTATTTTTATATATAGAATAGAATTAGGCATTGCTTTGCGGAAATCCATGCCACACTAATAACTGTGGGCTTACTCTCGAATCCAATTCCGATCGATCGACATTGGTATTGTGAAATTTCGTACTCTTGAGTTACAACTCTAGCGCCCATTGCAGCCGTATTGCGTGAATATTAAATGAACTAAATGGTATTGAATTTGACTTTATATTCCGTACTCTAAATGCTATTTTAACAGCTACGATAGGGGTTGTATCGTTTTGACATTGAATAATTATTGAGATTTTATTGGATTGAAATTGCTTTGACACTGAGATTGGTTTCAAGAGTAAGCACACTGTAGCATGTTTTTATTGTATTCGAATGGAGAGAGCTGCCGAGTCCGAGAGCTCCGAGGAGGAGGAGGAGGAGCGAAACATATGTCTAGAGTGGTTCGAGTGGTTTATCTCGTGTCGTGTCGTATCTCTGCTGCCTCGTTGAACGAGTCGTCGCAAGTGCGACTGCCGAGTAAGGGGTCTCGGCTTCGATTCCCGGGTCGGGCAAAGAATTACTAAGTTTTAAAAAATCTTAGTAGCACGGTGTCTGGTATTGTGCCCGGTATATGGCAATAGGCTCGTCCCCTATTACATGGGACTCGTAATATAAATAGTGAAAAGTGCGTGTTACATTATACACAACTTGCCCTTTCAGGGATAAAAGGCGTGATGTTATGTTATGTCTCTGCTGCATGAGCATTTACTTGCGGGCGGAACCGCATATATAAACTTATTAATTTCCCAGTTGTTAACACCACATTCATCAATATTTCAATAAAACTTACTCTTTCATCCATTATTAATAAAATGTGGTCAAACATGACATAAAATCAAATCAAAAACAAAGGTAGCTGGTAACAAATTGTGATTGTACAGGAAAAATGACGATCGTTGTGAAATAAAATACATGAATCAATGAATATTTAATATAATTAAGGTACATTATTAACGTTCGTTAATTTTGCATCAGAGGCTGTCAGCATTTTGATGTCATTTCGTGGTTTAATATTTTATCATATTACGAAACATTTATTTCAACTAAAATCATATACCTGGTGTATATAGACACCGTGAAATCTGTGTCGTTTTGTCCCGAAGAAAAATAGTTGTCTTTTTTTTTAAGGGGGGAAAATCATTCAATGACTGCTCCCGCCTGGGTGAGGCGGGAGGGAGTGTCAGACTGTTACTGACTAAAAACCACCCCGTTCCTTCTCCTGCACGTCAAGCCCGAGCCCCGGTTACCCGTTAGGTTCTCCGCGACAAATAGTTCTGTCTTTGTAATACAATATGTTACAAATAAATGAAATGTTTATAACACAAAATAACACAACACAAAATAACTGGTAAAATATTGCAAAAAGTAAACTTCAAAAGTGCATACGAACTTATACAGTACATTATGAAAATATGACGCCATGTAATTCTCGAAGAGGTATTTCTCGTCAGTACATCAGCGAAGCTAAGTGCTTCTTCTAATAATGAATTATGTTTTTCTATGTTTAGTCAAATTGTTTAAACTGAGAGGAAAATGTAGTAACTAGTATGAAAAATTTTCAACAATATTGAAGACCCAGAAATGTTTAAATTAACCTAACATTTTTCAACAATCAAGATACTGTCATACCTGGTAATTTCAAGTATCAAAACATGCTTCAATTGAGCACACGTCACTTAGTAGCAAGTGTGTCAGAATGATGCTTAAAATTACCATGCTCATTTCTGGCATGTATGCGAATAGACAGGCGTTCGATTTTTGAAAATTTTTAAACGCATTCTCAATAGAACGCCTTAATTTTTTTTAATATTTAAAGCATCTTTAACATTAATTTAGCGAATGTGTTTCTGGCTATTACCTTCTTCAGAGGATATAAAGGCATATTTTTATCTATGTAAATTATAAAGTTTACCAACCTGGGCAAAATAAAATAAGTTTATCCCAAAGCTTAATAATATATTATAAATATTTTAGTTAAAACGTTTAGTGACAGAAGGGTAAGCAGAGTAATTTGCTGGAATAATTCACTAACGTAATTATGTACCGCGAACCGATTTGTCTGTTTTCATATGAATAAACAGAAATCATTGTCCAACACGCGATGTCATGGAATAGTGATGTGAATGTTCGACGAAAGTTGTCGATGAAATTGATCGTTTATAGATTAGTGTAAGATTGTCGAGTTTCAACTTACATTAACTATGATGTTTGAGTTTGATATTCATGAAATGGTAAAACATCCTGTAATATTTTGATTTAATTTTAGAATGCGGTAATTTTTTGATCAATTGCTCATCTCCGCTGCCTCATCTCTATGTGCCACCTTCTTCATCATTGTATTCAGTTGTTTACATTACACATCTGCAGTACCTAATGCTGAACCTGCTTCGTAAGAAGCTGTGATGAATCACACCGGTGTTAGACCACCAAACAGTGACCATCACTTTTCTAAGGGTAAGTTTCTGTTGTAGGGCATTGTTTAGGTGCTGAATCAGTATCCAACTAACATTCTAAGAGCTTGCGGGTATCAAACAGAATCTATTTTTCATCGCAGGTGCAGGTTGAATAAGGCTGTTCAATTTTATGTGTCTGTTGGGCAGTGCCAGGCACGTCTCGACGCGTACTTCGCGCTTGCGGTCGTTAAGTTCGTAGGGCATCCATTTGTCAAGATTTTTTACCTTCCAATATTGTTTTGACGCTAACGTCGAAAGCTGCTGCTTGTGTATCACCTGCTTCTACAGTCGCCTTTAATTCATCATTGTCGACCAGTCTTCGGACAGCCGCAAGGTTCATTTTTCAAGCCGAAATTTCCAGAATAAAAGCGAGCAAACCAATACAGGTGGTGCGTTGGTTTGTAGTACGAGACTACATTTTTACGCAAGTACCCATCATGAACAACTCAATTAAAATGGTCAGTTTTAACTGCAAGTCTATAAAAAGGTCCATGCCCTATGTTACACTACTCTGTAAAGACTACGATATAATTGCCTTGCAAGAACTTTGGCTGCTACCTGACGATTTGGGGTTCTTGGGAAAAATACATCAAGACTTTGAATATCAAGCTGTGTCGCCAGTTGATACTGCAGCTGGTACACTAAAAGGAAGACCATATGGTGGGGTAGCATTGCTCTGGAGGAGATCGCTGTTCACTAGTGTCGAACCAATAGTGTCGTACTCGAAACGCGTCGTCGCGATCAAAGTGAACCTTCTGGACCGTAGTTTACTTGTGTTGTCAGTGTATATGCCTACGGAGTGTGCGGACAACCTACCTGAATTTACTGAGTGTCTCGGTGTGTTAAACTCAATTATAGAAGACAGTGGGACTGAGTACGCTGTGATATTAGGTGATTTTAATGCCGACGTGGGCAGCACGTTCGGTAAGGAGCTGTCTTGTTATTGTAATGATCAGGGTTGGATGTGTGCGGATCTTGAAATTCTCGGTGAGTCCTCCAATATTTTTACATTCATAAGTGAGGCACATGGTACATGTAGCTGGCTTGACCACTGTGTGGTGACGGCGGCGGCTTATAACATTGTGAATAGCGTGCAAGTTATCACCGATGTTTCATGGTCGGACCATTTTCCGTTAGTGGTAGTTTGTGACATGACCGTAATTGTGCCGAAAACTATTGTGTACGACAACAGCTATATTAATAATAAAGTTATATGGGGACAAAGAAATAATCAACAAATTGCATCATACACAGCCTTATGTAATGAATTCTTATCAAACTTAAAACCTGACGACTATAACATAAATTGTAATGGCATGCCGTGCAATAACCAAGAACACTTTAATTTAATCGATCAATTATACTCACAAATTACGGACTGCCTGTGTAAAGCAGCCAGTGTGTCATATTTGGGTAGATACAGTTCAGATAAAAAGAGACGAGTTACAGGTTGGAACTATCATATCAAGCAAATACATATGCAAGCACGACTTGCGTTTCAACTATGGTTATTGCACGGTAGGCCAAAGGAAGGGGCAGTTTATGATAACATGTGTGATACTAGAAAAAAGTTTAAAAATAAAATTAAATGGTGTCAAAATAATGAAACACAGATTCAAATGGACATAATTGCACATTACAGATCAAACAATGACTTTGGTAATTTTTGGAAGGCCACCAATAAACTATCTTTTAAACCAACTATACCCGTTACTGTAAATAATTGTCAGGACACTCGCGAAATTGCCGAGATGTTCGCACAACAATTTCAGGTAGTCGGTAGTGCGGGTGGCGGCCCGTCGTGTGACTCATCGCGCACAGATCGCCGTGACAATAAGTGCTTATCTAATACCAGTGTTTGTATTACTCCAAATATTGTATACGAGTGTGTGAAGGATATGAAAAGAGGAAAGTCACCTGGTCACGACGGTCTGAGCGTGGAGCATGTACTTTACGGGGGCGAACTATTGTATGAAATACTGTCCAGGTTTTATAATATGTGTTTAACACACTGCTATTTGCCGAAATTATTTATGAAAACTGTGGTTGTTCCCTTGTTTAAAAACGGGTCTGGCAGTACATCCGACTTAAGAAACTATCGTCCTATATCTCTTGCTACAATATTCTCAAAAATTTTCGAAAGGCTGTTGCACCCTGAATTACTTAAATACACAAATTTTAGTGATGCTCAGTTTGGGTTCCGCGCCGGTTTATCAACGGATATGGCCATATTTGCTTTAAAAAATACAGTTAAATACTATAACTCGAGAAATACTACCGTGTATGCCTGCTTTCTCGATCTCAGCAGGGCGTTTGACACTATTAGTTACGATATGTTGTGGGCAAAGATGGAGGAGGCAGGCATACCAGGTGATATATTGGGAACGTTGAAATACTGGTACGGATCTCAGACCAATGTGGTAAAATGGGGTAATGGTGGCTTTTCTAACGAGTACACACTTAAATGTGGCGTAAGACAGGGTGGCCTAACATCTCCGTCCCTGTTTAACCTATATATAAATGGACTGATTGAGGAGCTCAGCAGATCAGGCGTCGGCTGTCACATGTGTAATGAACCAGTAAATAACTTAAGCTACGCCGACGACATGGTCTTGCTGAGCCCCTCAGTTGACGGCCTACGAACAATGCTTTCCATATGCGAAAAATATGCTCTGAGACATGGACTAACGTATAATGTTAAAAAGTCAGAAGTCATGATTTTTAGACATGACAGAACTTGTTGCTTTAATCCAGTAATAACACTTGGCGGCACTCAATTAAACGTTGTATCGAAATTTAAATATCTAGGTCATGTAATTAACAATAATCTAAAAGATGATGACGACATGGAAAGGCAAAAGAGGTCCATTGCTGCAAAAGCCAACATGTTGGCGCGCCGATTTGCTCGGTGCAGTAACGCAGTAAGGATCACTCTGTTCGTGGCTTACTGTCAGGCGTTCTACACCTGCTACCTATGGAAGAACTATACACAGCGGACGTATCACGCGTTACGCGTGCAGTATAATAATGCATTCAGAGCTATGCTCAACCTACCGTGGAGGTGTAGTGCGTCTGGCATGTTTGCCGGGAATAGGGTAGATGACTTTTATGCAGTGATGAGAAAACGGGCTGCCTCCTTCATGAACCGAATACGAAATACTGACAATATTATTGTCCAGGCTGTGTATGACTGCTGCAAGTTTGACATTTGTGACATGTAATGTAATTAATTAATTAATAATTTGTAATTTCTATTAATAATAATTTTTGTAATTTGTACTTTGTAATTTCTATTTTCTGTGTATAATTTTCTATGGGCATGTGCCTGAAATAAATGAATTTGAATTTGAATTTGAATTTGAATTTGTAGTGATAGCTCCGTAAACGTCGTTGATGTTGTACCGCGTTACTGCCACGAGGGCACCCATATTCCACAATTACTCTAATTTTTAACGTAACCATGATGACGAAAATGATTGAAATGCAATGAAAAGGTAACGCTAATCAATGGACAAATGACTATTTTTGGAAAAAAATCCATGTTTTCAAATAAAAATTATTCTGATGTAAAAAGGCCAGTACTCCAGAATGACAATTTCATAGTAAAGACCTAATATCTATGGCTAACACTCAACTGTTGCGTTCTCTATAATTAATCTGCGCAGCAGTCAAGTGACTAATATGTCATACGTTAATTAACTCATCAATCACATACAAAATGACGCAACATATCCCTTGCTGCGTATCAACTGGTAAACAAACCTTTCTCCATAGATATATTGCAATAAGAGGCGAATGTCCTACTAATATTATAAATGCGAAAATTTATATGTTTCTGTTTGTTACTCCTTCGCGTCTAAACGGCTGAAGCGCTGGGGATGAAATTTGGAACAGGGCTCTTTTTAGCCCACGTGAACATGGGCGAAGTCACTGGCAATATCTAGCAATTATTAAATAATAACAAATAACTTTGAACTTTTGGTAAAGCAACACATCTCCGCAATTTTGTTAACACGTTAAACGCCATGGCAGTCACCGGTGACCGACATTAGCGGAGGATTTGCCTTCAACAATTATTTGTTGGCAGCCAAAGCCTTAATCTAGTAATCATAAAAAACAATCTAAATACACCTTTATTTTAATTATAAGCCCGCAATTAATAACAGGAGCGCAGTCGAAGTGAACCGCTGATGAATTCGCGCGCTTTTGTCGACGGCCATCTTATTAAAATGGCGGCCAACTGATTTATTACCGCCTTTTGTGTTGAAAGTGAGTCTTGAAGTCATGATTAATAATGTGAGACCTAGATTTCTTTGTAGCGTTTATTTTTAAGGTATTGTTGATGTAATGAATAATGTATTGTGAGTGATAAGTAAATGCTGCCGTCCAGATAAATCTCGTCTGACCTACTCCCAGTGGTCAGCGGGCTGGAATGTTGAATGTTCAAAGGCAAAGAATTTATATTTATATCACAATAAGTATTGTACGATTGTTTGGTTGGTGTAATATACCTCGTCGACTTGTGAGTTTTCATTCCCAGTTATTTATATAATACTGTTATATATAAGCTGAGAAACTAGAAATACAGGTATGTCGACGTTAGTACAGCTATTATATTATTGTAATAGTAATATTATACTAAGAAACTATTGCCCCTGGTCCTCAAATACCACGTTATAATGGAGAAGATGTTTGATTTGTTACTACAATATTCGTCCTGATTCAGCTTCGAGGGAAACACGTAGAATTTATAAAAGTAAGAAGGGTTGAATCAGAAATTAATTAATGCATAAACCAAGGGCATGTTTCTCTTTAACGAACTTTGAATATTTAATTGAACACAAATTGTAGTAGTATACGTTTAAAAAAATGGAGTTTCTTGCTCGTTCTTCTCAATTCGAATCTACATTTTCGAATAAGCACTAGCAACCTAACTTTACTGACGGACTGACTGACAGACTGTTTTTATTTTGTATTTGTTGACGTTTCAAAAGTTCCAAATTATGGTTTAATTGAAATAAATGTTTTGACTTTGAAGGTTGGTAGTTAACGAGACTACTTGCTACGAGCACGCTACGACGCTACGCTTTTGCTACGAAATTACTACGAGAGCACGAAACACTTCACACCTATTAGAGGTATATTCATAAGAATGGTATAAAATGTAAATGTTAACAGTATGAACGTCTGTTTCTAAGATATGTTTCCTGTGTGAGGAAGACAATTCTCTCAAATTCCGTGAAGGAAACGTGACAAGCTACAAAATGTTCTTATTTATTTCCTTCTTCAAAAAGGACAACACACGATAAAGCTTATTGTAAATATTGTTGGAGTTACAATTTTTCTCAACAGCAATCATGTTATTCCTTCCTATTAGTTTCGCAATATTTACCAGCATCATAACTTCGTTAACGTGGGCTTTGGCTAACATTATGTGACGTCACATTCCGTTTGCAATGGTCGGACGGCGAGGGCGCGGTACGGGTGCGGCGCGGGTGCGGCACGGCTGCGGTCCGCTGCGGAATGCTGCGGTTCCAAACTTGTTGAATGCAGACGTCGGTATTGTAAACAGGGCCGACCCTGCGCTAGGGTTGTCACAAGCACCCTTTTGTTTTTAACGGTGATGAAGCTTATTTAAAATTAAGATTAATTTGGACTGAGGATTATTATCAAGTGGATTTTTATATTTTACACAATTCAGAGCACATTAGGATAAAGTATCTACTTCAGAAATGTAAGTCATAATAGTTCCTATCTCTGACCTTATTTTAAGCATATACCACTGGTCCCTGTGACAGCAAAACTGATTTTTATTTAACTTTTTCTGATTCATCATCTTGCAACTAGACTCTACTAACATTATAAAGATGAAGAGAAAAATTGAAGGTGTAAATAATGAAAGCTTAAGCGACAGCCCTAGTAAGGAGTAACGATAATTTTAGTAGTCATAACACATTAATACGCGTCTGTTTTCTGCTCACATAATTCGAACAACTTAAAGGCTTTACTGGATTATACGATTTGGTCAGGCCCCAACCAGCGTTTTAGTTAGGCTCGTCCCTAATACCGGTCACTGGTAACTGCGAGTATGTTCAATGATATTCATTACGGTCAGTGTACCTACTAACCTCTTGACGAGTCCATAAGAGGGTTGTAAACTTGGTTATAGCCAAACGTATAGTTATTATATTCGTTATAGTTTATGACCTCTTTTACTGCACTTTGGATGTAAGTTATAGTTTATAAGTTGAGTTTTTAAATGTGTTGTTTGTTTTTATGAGATTGTTCCTCTTTCAAATTACATAGAAGTGTGACTGCCAGTACTTATTTAGAAAGGTTTGATTGGTGGGGCTTTTGAAATAGTTTATTTTTATTTTAAAGATTTATGCACGAAACACATATCGGTAGACTTAATGCCATGGACATTGTCTCCCAGTCGACCATACATTACAAACTATACTGAACTAAACTTATATAACTGGTTTGTTTGTTTGAACGTGCTAATCTCCGGTACTAGTACTTCGAATCGAAGAATTATTTTGTGTTGGATAGTCCATTTATCGATGAAGCCTACAGCCTATGAAACATTACGCTACGAGCAATACGAGCTGAGCAGCAGGCGAAACTACGCAGGAGTACTTAGTAACTTATATTTTCTGTTTACTGCAGTACCAAACAAAAGTCTGTCTGTCTAGCGGGTATTTTTCCGCGGAGACTTAACGGTTTTTTATTTAAGGGAGAATATCATCGAATGATTTCTCCCGACCGACTAGAAACTATTAGACCGGGAACCTGTTACGTTCTCCACGGCTCCGTATCGGCATCAGCCCTATTGGGCCCCGTCCGTGGTGGTCTGATGGCTCTTTAAGGCGCGCGAGTAACGTGACGCACCGTACGTTCGGATCTGGACTTAACGGGTTGCCGGGGCTCCGGCTCGAAGTGCAGGAGTAGGAACGGGGTAGTTTTTAGTCAGTAAGAGTCTGATACTCTTGCCCTACCCAAGGGGAACGGGAGAAATAATTAGATGATTTACGCTTAAAAAAGCCTGTATCTTTAATACTAGTCTTAATACAGTGGTTACTATTTATTTACCAAACTTAGTTTCGGTTTCTATTAGTTAGAACTTTGGTAATGGCAACATGTTTCCTAGAGAAACCAACTTTCAGTACATACTTTGAAACTGGTTCCGTATACGCATGTAAAATGCATGTTCTTTATGTTCAAAGTTTTTGAATTCTCTGTACTCTTGTTTCATCGTAAATATTAATGGTTAAGGCATACTATATTAGAGGTACATTGATGTGTAAAGAATATTGTGTTGGTAGCCCATGTCAATTTATCTAATATTTGTTGTTCTAATCAGTACAATGAGAGACGTTGGTAACTAAGTCGTGGATTTCTTTAAGAAATATTTGTGTGCCATATTAGGTACAATCTTATATTTAATACAGTCAAGACTGAGAACTGATCAACCATCTGTCAAATGGTATTATTTATAAATCAAGAATTAACTACAACGAAAGTGTAGAGTCGATCAGCTTATGTGCGATTTGATGATCAGGACTTGTTTTGTTTTCTAAGAAGTTTATGTGTGTTATTAAAATGGAAATCAAATAATATTACATTATTCAAATCAAATAATATTACATTATTTGATTTCCGGGCTACCGTTATTCTGCTCACCATCTGGTGAAATCTAGCAAAAGGTCTGTTTGTCTAATCACTGCAGCTCTCAAATATTGAATGTCCAATTATGTGACACTAGTTAATTCCCTATTGGACGAAGTGCGAGAGGCTCACACTAGCGGCACCTGGTGAACAAAAATACAGTAGTTTACCGGAGCCCCATTACCCCTTCTCAATTCCTAATCCCCAAAAGACCAGTAACGCACTTGTAACACATCTGTTGTTCCGGATGTCCCTGGGTGATGCTGATTGCTTACCATCAGGTGATCCATCTGGTCGTTTACCGAATTATTCCATAAAAAAGTAGCCACCATTTTGACTTAGCTAAGGATTTTCTATTCATGTCAACACTTACAGCTCAGATTAACAGGCTTTTTTCAGTATTTTTCTATTGAGTATGATGTTACTAGAAACCATACAAAACATTTGGTTGCTTTATCATACTTGACAGGTTTTCGTTTGACCACCAGCTCGCCTGGTAGTAAGCAATGACGTGGCCGACGATGGAGCACGCCTACCTATGAGCAACCTGTTCGCTCGGGACTTGAAGACACCCAATTTATATTTGTCGAGATACAAACTCCACAAACATTTATTTGATGTCCATTCTTAAATAAATAAAGACTAAAGAAACGATTGTCAAAGCAAAATGGCCGTCAAATTACAATCACAGTGAAATTTCGCAGTGGAAGGGTTTAATTTGCGTCAGAAGCATAAAGTAAAGGCGAGTGATTGGACAGAAACGACTGTGGTCAACTGTAACCGGTGCCAGCTCAAACCTATTCAGATTAGTTGAGGGTTAAAAGGAATGGTTAGCCAGTATTTATAAGGTATTCTTTATTTGTTACTTTATTTGAATTGGAATAAAAAATCGACGCAATTGATGACGTTTAGTTAGAACAACGCGCAGGTTTGAAAATAATATGAAGATATTTGGCTACAGCTTCTATTTATATCGGTCTTCTTGGTTTGATAACAGATTCTTGACATGTATCAGTACAGATAACCTAACTAACATCACACCTCTTATCCCCGAAGGGGAAGCAGAGGTGCAAACAGAAGTAACACCCACTTTTCACTATTTATGTTATAAGTCTCGTGTAATAGCTTCAGCCTATTGCCATATACTGGGCACATTTCCAGACTCCGTGTAACTAATGAGATTTTTGAAAACCCAGTAATACTATGCCGACCCGGGAACCCGAGACCCCTTGCCCCTTGCAGTCAGATAAGGCAGCCAAGGAGGCAGGCGGTACAGATAAAATTGAAAACTGAGGCACAAGTACAACAATCTATTATAAATTAGCTACTCTCACGCTATTTCACCGGCCCTATTGATCGAAGCGTAACGTTTTATCGTCTATAAGCTTCCTCAATAAATGGTAGTCCATTTATTCAGTCCATATTTAGATAGTTCTAATACAAAGATGATTATTTAATTTGGACTAGTAATTCCGGAGATTAGCGCGAATTAACAAACAAACGCTTCAGCTGCAAATAAAAAGATATACAAGATAGTAATAGTCATAGATTACGATAGACTTTAATACATCTAATGTCATTTTGTAAAATTCTAGTTTATCTTTACATTTTATTATAAAAGTATATAGTCCTTGGCCTTTGTAGTATCAAGCGCAGTATCAGTGTGTACATTGGCTAAAATAGCGGGAATTTAAAATTCGATTTCCATGCAGATGCGGGCTCAGAGGAAAAACAAAACGCACGGCGAGCGCTAACTTTACGTTTTATTTAGAAAAAATATATGGATTTTGCGATACAAAAACTGTTAAGTACTATTTTTTGGAAATATTTCTTTAGGGCTGTTGTTTTTTAAAAGGGGTAGGCATAAATATATAGGTAGGTATGCGTTAGCCGGTTAGTTCACCAACTAGGCTTTGCTTTGGATCAGGGTAGATTGAGTATGGAATCGAATATAAAAAAGCTATAAAGTAAAAATAATAACACAAAATAACAACACTAACGTATGTGGCATTTTGAATAAATGTAATAAAAAAAAATCATAATTATGTTGTTAATTTCTGCGAGCGGTTTCGCCCGCCAAAGTCCAAATTTCTGCGAGCGGTTTCGCCCGCCAAAGTCCAAATTTCTGCGAGCGGTTTCGCCCGCCAAAGTCCAAATTTCTGCGAGCGGTTTCGCCCGCCAAAGTCCAAATTTCTGCGAGCGGTTTCGCCCGCCAAAGTCCAAATTTTATACCAATCTCTTCAGCCGTTTCGACATGAAAGAGCAAGAAATTAACAAACATATAAACATTTACATTTTTTAATATTAGTAGGAATACACAACAACTGCCGATATTTCATAGTAATATCCGTTCCTCATTTCGTTCAATCATTCATTCATCGGTCGTCATTCATTTTGTAAATATATTTGTATTTATGAACCCTGATGTAATAGGGATATTCATTTCTGTTACACATATTTTAACTTTTTTCCGTACAAAAGTGTACCAAATACTAAAAAGACTTGTTAATCGAGATAATTATTGAAAAACTAATGTCACAGGAAAAAACTGAATGTAAACAATATTTTGTTCAGCTTAGTAATCGAACTCGAGACTCTCCGATTGAGACCATTTTAAAGAAACACATTTACATTACGTTCTTAAGTATTCATCCGAGCACGTCAAGCTACTTGAATATCATTACATTTTCGACTTTATCAGCTAAGTATAGGGTTGAAAATATGAACTAGTAAGTTTGTCGCCACGCTGTCTGGACCGGCGCCCTATCCCAACACGTTTGGCACTTACCAAGCATTGATACCTAACTCTATATAGCACAATACTATTTTCTCATATCAAAAACCATTAAATTTAATACAGTTTGCCAAGACTTGCATGAAAATTTTCAATAGTTTTTTTACAGTGAGTGATTTTTATGATATGGCTTTTTTTACATACTGTTTTGGTTTTGGCATTTTTTTGGCAATAGTATCTTGCGGGTATTCATGGATATCGGTACCTATGTAAATGTTAACATATATCATTTTCTCAATAATTTCTGTTCTATAGATGTCTTTCTGCCTCAATGGCTCATTGGCCGAGTGATCGCCAGTACTGCCGGGCAAGGGGTCTCGGGTTCGATTCCCGGGCTGGGCAAAATATTACTGGGTTTAAAAAAAATCCCAGTTGTAGCACGAAGTCTGGAAATGTGCCCGGTATGGGGCTCATAACCTAAATAGTGAAAAGTGGGTGTTACATTGTATATTGGCATTAAGCGCCGCTCCTCTGCCTACCCCTTCAGGGATAAAAGGCGCGATATTATGCTATGTCTAGTTAGCTCAGTTAAGCTATTTAGCAGAAATAAAATTATGATATGAAATATTAAATGCAGACGTATCGATCTGATAGTAAAGTCGTTGCTCCGCCTATCTCGACATCAACATCTCTACAAATGCGTGTCTGGTCTTAATTATTCTTAGTTTTATCAAATAATTCACATTTTAAATATACACAACACTAAAAGACAAACAAAGTTAGGGTTGTCTCAATCATATATATAAAGTCCCACAATGGTCTTCCACGTCACGTCGCTAAGCCAGTGCCACTCGAGTCACGACAACCCTCGTGCCGAGTGCCCTCGCGTCTAGCACTCAATACTTTCGAACTAACACGCTGTTTGTTGACCATACCGACTCTTTATCATAGAACTACTATGGTGACTGTTATAACTTATTAGGTGAACAATGTTTTTGTAGCTAGGAGTCGCAAAATATTTTAATCTCGTGCAATTTGGCACATGGTATGGAATTTAGGGTGATATAGAGGTTGTTGTAGATGGACATCTAGTTGTATGAATTAATGTTTAGCAATTTTTCGTAGAACGTTTTAGTCTCTTGTCTTTCCATTTTATCTAAAGTGACTTAAAATTTAAAATTATTTATTTTATGACTGTGTGCAAAGAGGAATCGTCGGTGATAAGAACTAATACCAGTAAGTGTAAAAACTCACGTGCGTAAGAAAAGGGTAGTCCATCCGACCATCGGAACTCGCCTTCATGGACGGCATCAGTCGCTCCAATCCAGTACACGTCGTCTACTCCAGCACCGGGACTGCGGACAATATATCAACATTAAGTATATGGTTCTAATAATAATGAAACTAGTGAGTGACATTTAGTCACTGGCGATATAATACTTACGCATGTATAAGTAGTTGGTCCATAATTTGCTGTTGTCTCTCATTCAGCACACTGGCGAGGTGTCCTCCCAGCCTCACACACTCCGCCTCCGCTTGTCTCCATGCCTTCTTTGCCTCTCGCACCGCTGATATGCAGAAATCCCCAGACAGCACCCACCCATAGTCACAATGCCCCACGATATTCTCTATGGCTTTGTCCATCCACCACACTTTCAACCACATGGCTGATGTATTCTTCTTAGCAGTTATACTAATATTCAAACGCACGGAATTTCCTTCAGACACAATCTGAACACTTCTCAAAGGGTCACCAGGCTGGGAACAATGCTTCCACTTAGAATCTCCGTCTTCTAAACTTAATTCCATCCCTCTACACAACGCTTGCACGTCTTCATGTATTATATTGGACACGTCGTTTTCTTTCGCATCCATTGGTCCTGTGCCAATTTGTAGCCGCAGAGCGACACGGTTGCCGTATGGCAGGTGGATCTCATACGAACATGACAGTTTGATTGTCGGGCCGACTTCGAACGAGCCGTTTCTTCCCGTAAGTAGAACATCATGGCAATGGTCTACTAGACGGTATACCGCGGCGAACGTGGGCCGGCCGTGTAGTTCTATGGCAGGGTTCTTAAATGATGAGGTGTAGAGGAACTTTCTGTTGGGAAGCGGTATTTGGTCCAGTTTGCCGCACAGGGTGGGAGTGTTAGGAGCGAAGCGGATGAACCCAGTGGAGCAGGGCACATTGAGCTTATGGAGCTCGATGAGGACGGCACTGCGCGGGCCCGGCGCCGGCACCAGCACGCGGCAGCCGTGCGTGCGCGGCACGTGACCCGAGTGCACGCGACCCGCGCGTACATTTCTTAGGCGTATCGCACAATCTGGAACAATAGAGAATAGCATTAATAACAGCCACTTACTTTCAAGTCCTCAACATTCAAACATAATTTTAAACAATTCAACTAAAGTTTTGTCTTCCGACAATAGTATTTGAGTCTGATGATGATGTTACAAACCTATAAATAAAATGGAAATGATAATGGAAGTGATTTCTATTTGAAAACGATCATTCAATGGAAAATGGACTGAAAATTATTCAGTTGATTTAAATTCAAACGATTTTAGACGATCTTAATAGCGGACGATATTATTGCAGGAAACTGAATATTATCGGTTACTTCATCCGTTCCAGTTTTAAATTTAAATATCTGATAAGTTTGTGGTAGATCTTTCAATGTTTTTTTTGTTTTTAATTCACAATTTTATTTTTTTTGATGGTTGATGATTCTCGAAACGAAAGTGTTTTATAATTTTTTAATTTAATTTAATTTATTTAATAACTTTGGAAGACTAACAGCTAACAAAACAAAAATTAAGAAATTGTGTGAGAGTCTGACAGCCAATGACAAGTCTTCACATATAAAAAACAAACTAATACTATAAAAGAATGTGGTCGACACAGTACTCCCTACAAAATTATTATAATAATAAAAACAAACAAAACAAAATAAAAAGAAACAAAGTACTAAATTACTAATATATACCTACTAGGTACTACACATCTGAACACTACACAGACAAATTACCTCGCAAAACACAAGTTCAATCGCGTTCACTATTATGTTACTACATAAAAAAAGAAAGGCTCAGGCACCTCCTGACCATAGACACTTTAATATTAAAAAGGTCAAAATTATGTATTATGGTACTAGCAAATAAGTAAAGAATTTTTTAGATAACTCTGTAGTTTATTAACTAAAAATCGCGGGTTACTCACGTGAATATACTAAGAAAAACTTAACAAGATGCATTGTGAATAATCGCGGTGCGGAAAGCGGCTGAACTGGCCAACACAATTCGCTGTGTTTAGACACGTTGTAGCAAGAGATTACACAAACAAGATGCCTTTATGTCCTGTTTCAGGCTAAAGTTCGACATAGTTGGGGAGAACAATGTCCTTTGCGAGTGACCACATAACTTTGTACCCAGAGGTAATGCCTTGTGTCACACGGAGTACAATGTTGATAACAAGAATGATGACTAATTTTATTCTATATCCGCCTGTTAGGATATTTTTATGGAATAGACCAGCAAACGAGAGAACGGATCACCTACATAACATAACATCACGCCTTTTATCCCTGAAGGGGTAGGCAGAGGTGCACACAGAAGTAACACCCACTTTTCACTATTTATGTTATGAGTCCCATGTAATAGGGGATGAGCCTATTGCCATATACCGGGCACAATTCCAGACTCCGTGCTACTTCTGAGGAGTTTTTAAAAACTCAGTAATACTTTGCCCGACCCGGGAATCGAACCCGAGACCCCTTGCCGCAGTCGCACTTGCGACCACTCGGCCAACGAGGCAGTCTCACGGATCACCTAATGGTTAGCAATTCTAGTGCTATTCATAGCAACACTCTCTGGTGTTGAACGTCATGAGTTACAAGTACCTACGTTGCAGGCCTTTTTCGGGATTAAGGATTTGAGAGGAGAGGAAATGGGCCTCCGTAGTTGATAATACCTCTACACAGACACATATCTTTTCTCTTCTTCCGAATTTAATAATAGCTTTCGGCGACACATTGATCAGAAATGCCACATGATGTCACATCGTAGTACATATTAGAGGTATACTGAATGTTCTCACTTCTATGTTTTAATTAGTTTTATCGAAGTATTGATTTCTTAATTTATTTAAGGAGTTGTTAGATCAACGTTTCTTTTAGTTTTGTATCGAATACATGCCTGTCTCCCATGGGGGCAGGCGGCTGCCTACTGCATGTCATAAATTTGAATTATATATTACAAGTAGGTGGTACAGTAAACACTGTTATAATGTATGTTTGTTTTGTAACTGTATATGTGATATAGATATAGTGTTTAAACACTTGATTGCGTTAAGACGAATGGTTCGACAATAGGACTCTTGGGCAGGTCAAAGTATTGTTGAAGTTTTTTCATGTCCTGACGACAGTTTGGACTCGACCAACAAGAGGTAGTCATGCATTGTAAATATTAACAGAATATTTTAATGGGAAGTAGGCTTAATTTGCCTTTTCGCGTGCCTTTTATGGATCATTCATGGCGAAAGTAAGATACCGAAAACGTATAAAATCAAAACAGATGTGGATTAACTAGTAGTAAGTACATAGTAATATGGTTATAATTTTTCTTATATTCAGAAATTTTTAAAGAAGGGCGTTTCGTAACATTAACGCGAACAGGCGTACTTACCCTATAATATAATGATTGGTTTTAAATTACCGGTCTGCAGGTACATGTTCCCAAACAATCCTTGTTTACGTGCTGGTACCCCCAGGGAAACAGGTTGATGAAGGTGGGCGAGTCGAGTGTGTTTAATTATTCCAATCCCCTTGGAAAGGGTTTGCTCACCATGGGGATTAAATAGGCAATTAAAAAATGCAAAACAAATTACTTATTGCTTGCCTTTTTGATTGCTGTACATACTTCTAAAGTTTTATTTTGAAATTGTAAGTTATCAATTTATCTATTTAGTGTAGTGAACTGCTCATTTTATGCAAATAAATAAGTAAGTAAATGAAATAAATAATAATTATGAAAAACAGCTATTCATAGTGTAAGAAATAATAACAGATCACACACTTTATTTTCTTTTCATTTTTTTTAAATACGCCGTTCATGTACGCAAGAATCATAAAAATCTGCTCAACGGGGGCTCCGGCTCAAAGAACGTGTTGGAACGGGGTGGTTTTAGTTAGTAAAAGTCTGACACTCCTTCTCGCCTCCGGCCTTCCAGGGCCGGCAGAATCGAATAATTTTATACTTTACTAGCAGCCCGTCCCGGCTTCGCACGGGGTAGACAATTATTTATTTTTGGAAATTTGGATTGTTGTAGTGACATAACTACAATAGTTAATTATGTAGGTGACAGCCGGAGGACTTTGAAATAATCGAAACTTTTAAAGATAAAAGTTTAATTAATTTAAATATTACAATAGTTTTATGTGTAGACTTGGACGATACTAGTACCAAAGTGAATTATTTTATTAATACATATTATAGTCCGAATTAATTCTACGTAAAATACCGATGCAACATCAGCACTGTGGAAGTAAGTCACGATGCGGTGACACGAGGAGTCGACTCAGCATATTAGGTGTTGCAATATTCCGTAAATGTGTCGCTTTGTGCGGCATTGGCTATCATGTCGCTATTCAATGGATTTGGTATAGGCAGGGCACATAACAAGTTGGACATACATATGATACCGCGGAGTTTTTTGTAAACATTATGATGTTCTTCAATATTGTTGTACATAATTGTGTTCTATCGCTAATAGTTTCGGCAGCGCATTCGATCGAAAGACATTTTAAGACTCATTTTTCTACACCTTCGGTAACATTGTTCAAATTTTACCAAAGATCCCTAATTTTTTTCAAAATGAAATGTAACTAGCCTATGTCAAATTGGAAGAATGTAGCATTCTTTTGGTGAAAGAATTTTTTAAATCAGTCCAGTACTTTTTGAGCCTATTCATTACAAATATACAAACATACAAAAATAGGTACAAATATTTCCTCTTTATAATATTAGTATAGAAAAACAGATTATAGAAAGAGTAGTTACTTCTCTTTCTACGATCTATTCTTAAAGTATGAAATTTTCAAGACGCCTAAAGAAATTATCTTTAAAATAAAGAAATTAATTAATGTATTTCTTTAGTATTTTTTTTTGTTTGGGTATTAACATTCTGTTGAATAATTGTGAGCTAAATGTATTAGAAGCCTACATAGTCAATGTACACTGAATAGCTAGCAGCCTGTCCCTATACCTATACCTATAGGGCATGTTAAAAACGGGCGCGGGAGCGAGAGCGTTCACTTTTGTGAACTCAATGAGTTGATCTTCAGAGCGATCATCTTTTTTGCCTTCAAAAGTGCGTTCTTGGTGTAACTGAAATATGACATTGACTATAAAATTTATAGCCTTCGAATCAAATAAACAGCTCTAAGGAAAAATCAACCCTAAGCACTGTGATATTATCATCGCAAATCTACATTTAATGTATCCTCTACCTTAACCCATTGTGTTCTAAACGCTCCCTAGACCCAGGTTCAAAGCTTTGCAGTGTGAGGCGAGAAAACCGCATGCAACAAGGGCGAGCGCTCAATATTGTACCTGTCGTCTGTACCGTATAAATGATTGGGTTAACGATATACTATAGTCGTATTCAGTATGAAATATACTAAGTTTATCACTAAAGTTGATTGTTTTGAGTTTTAATATTCCTATGTAGAATATGCCTTTTAACTACTCCAAAGATTTACCTATGGTTTGTCCTATCCTGTGATATGAACAGCGCAGTAGCCGACATCAAGTAGTGGCGATATTTCCTAAGTAAGGCCAAGGTTCACTTTCGGTCGCTGAACTAACGAATTTAAAAAGTAAATCGTTGAGTATTAAACCTATGTACTAGTTTTGGTGACCAAAAACTCAATATATAGAAAAGAATCAGCAAATAACTCAAAAAAAAATGTCTAAACTATTATGTAAAAAAAAGTTAAACGACAGTTTTTATTCAAAAAGCCGTGTTCTCACAGTAAAAAGGCCAGAACAAAAAAAAATACGCCTTGTTATCGCATAATGCGGTGAAACTAAAAAAGTACAACACATAGTTTATCCCAGATTTTGTACACCCAACAAGAACGGACTGGAAACAAAATTAAAAACAAAGTTGCGCAGTGCCGTACTACATTTACAAGATCGCCATTTTATTTTAGCTAGCTCGAAACCTTTCTAGTGCTTGTAACAGAGCTCCTATAAGCTGTGGAATATTCTAGAGCCGACCTGAGCAGATAATACTTGCCCCAGGGAATGTTACTAATGAATTATACCTCATTTGTCATAGAAATACCTACTACAAGTTAGCTGGGATTTTTATTTTATCATGATATGAGGAATTTGGTCTGTTTTCAAAGTTGAATTTAGAACGTGATTGTTTTGAGATTTCGTTAGAGTTCTAGAATAGTAGTGATGATTCACCGGTTCTGGCTCACGCGTTTGACAGGTCAAATCCGGGAGAATCAGTCGCACCAAACCTAAAAAAAAAAAAAAAAAAAAAAAAAAAAAAAAAAAGTTTTGGCATGCTCTGATCACGTTTCTGCAGTCCTTTTTTGCGTAGGATGCGTGGTTCTGGAGTTATGCAAATCAATTGCAAATCCATTTATTGTTATCTCATTCATTTCCGGTGCTCCTGACCCTCATCAACGCTCCATTGTTATTATCTATACTTCGAACACCCTTTTGGCGTTCTTATCTATTACTCACTGGTAACCCTCATTATCTTTCATTTCCTATGTCATCAATAAAACACAATCATTCATTTTAATTTTCTAATTAATTTATTACTTTTTTCTACAAAATATGAGTGGAACATCTCATCCACAAAAATATCATTGTACAGTGTGTTCCCTGTAAATATGTTCGTAAAACTATGCATTGAACATCCCTGAAACTTAAATAGCAAATACATTAAGCAATATTCACCACAAACTGAAGTCCAATCATTCTGAATCCTATCAACATTCCAGTCCCATCTCTTACAATTCCTTTTCAAAAACTGAAGATGATATCGCTCAGGTGTTCGTCCATATGAATCAAAATATTGACCGATGCCATTCGCATCGATATGTACAGCTATCCAGTGTGACCCTGGTTTATCATCCGCATCCAAATTGCATATTATATACGTTGGTACATGTGTATACATAGGTAGTCTATTAGCAGCATAAACATTATTTTCTAGACTGACATGAATCTTTTTCATATGCTTTTGTAATTCTAGTGTGTCCATGATATTACTGTTATTAACAAATTATTACAGTACTAATCTATTCAATGGTTGTCATACGAATGTTCAATTATAGTGATTTGTAAATATTAAATATCGCATTCTTTTGGGAATCACAAAACAAGTTCATGCCTGTTGCGATGTGCGATAAATTTGTTGACTCATAGAGTTCAGATAAGAATGGTGCTATATAAGATCGAACAGTTGCAGTCATGCAGTCAGTCTATGGTCGTTTGACCACAGTGGATTGTGTACGTCTACCAATACTACTACGTTTGTGTTACTTACTTCAACGCATCAATGGTCATGGAGGTAAGTGTTTATTCTATTGACAAACTTACTTGTATTTCTGTTGTTGTTTCCTAACGTGTGTGTGTCAGATTAAGTGTAAACAAATTGATATTAACGTGATAACTCTGTTGTTGCAGAGATCATTCAACTTCGCAGACGATAATGAAAATACCTATAAACAGTATTACTACTCGCCACTCTCTCCCCAACACGAAGAAGAGAGTGATGACATCGTCGTTATTAACACAGACGATGGAGGAAAAAGGAAATCGCAACCGATTGATCAATTTTTTGAAGTGACACCAAAAATAAAAAGGAAGAAGCTGCTATCGTCGACTGTGGCACGAGCTGCTAGAGATGGCGTATCATACATCTCTACAAATTCTGACGACGGAGACCAAGCGACGCATCTCATAAAAATTGAAATGTATGATATGAAGAAACTATCCAAGATTCCAATTAGTGATCACTGGAAGCACGCTACCACGAGGATTAAATATTACGTAAAGAATAATAAGGATAGCATCTACGACAACACAAACGGTCTCGTATACAATATTACAAAGACAATAGCAGAAAGTGAAAAAGTTAAAAAATACTTTTTTAACAATGACACTCATTAGTGGATTAGTGAATGTGATTCTGTTTACTTAAAGTACTTCTGTGTACTCATTAGATCCAAGGAGCTGTCGCCTTGTGATGCTGAGAGAAAAACAATAGCAGAAGGAAGAGATGAGTGCGGTATACGTGTACAGAACACTTCATGGAAAAACAAAACTACAAAATTGATTGGAGAAGAAAAAGTGAAGAATATGCAGTACCTAAGAGCTGAATATCCATTTTTCAGTTCAAAATCTAGACGATTGATGAGTTTCGAAAACTGGCCTCTCGTTATGCAGCAGAAGCCTGAAGATCTTGCAGAAGCCGGTTTCTTTTATACTGGCTATGGAGACAGGACCAAGTGTTTCCATTGTGGTGGTGGTTTAAAAGATTGGGAAGATGACGATGATCCTTGGCAGCAGCATGTTCAGTGGTTTAGTCAATGTGCTTATGTAAAGTTTAAACTCGAACAGTGTTTTGTTTAAGATTAAATAGGGGAGGTATATAAAGAAATAAAAAATAATATATTGCATATAATTTGTTTTATTAATTTTATAATGTTACATTTAGTTACACACACACAAAAATGCATTAAGCATTACACATATATCTAAAACACAACACACATTATAATCCTAACTACTATAGTCTACAGTAACATTTCGATTTTTATCTATTTCAATAATATTGTCAAACTCAGCATAAACAATACAGTTAATTGTTTGTATTAGTGAGGATTCAAATCGTACTTCTAATCTTACACTACCATGCTTTATGAGATTCCAATGGGCTGATGAGTTAGCTGATAAATCAGGAGTTAAATCAAATGCTAAAAGACAGTAACCTTTGGCATACTGTTCACGAGAGATTGCATTTCCTTCATTAAGAAAGTGAATACCAGTCCCCGAGAATAGAGTATGATATGCTGATGTAAACATATTATTATTAAAAGATGGTTGCAAAGCTTTGGAAGGTATTTGTTGACCATCAATATATAAGCTGAAAGAGTTAATACCATAGTTTTCAAAGTTAAATGGATTTTTAGTAAGTGAACCATTAAATGCGGAATTATTCACAAAACCAATAATACATCTTTTGGGTACCTGTCCTAAGAATATATTATCAAGAGTTTTCCCTTGAACACCCGATGGAATAGTTAAAACTTTAACTTCAGCACGAGTTATAGGATATTTAGCAGTGGTAGAAGCTAAAACTTTCTGATGTGCGAGTAATACACTTGGATTAATTCGTGCTCTTCGAACAATAAGAGTTGCATCCGTAATGCAAACTTTAAACTTTACATCATTTGATCCAGCAATTAAATTAAAACTCTCTCTTGACCGAACTAATTTTACACTCATTTCAACGCCATTAATTAAAAATTTATCTTGATTGAAAATATCACCATGAAGATGACCAATCATTTCTACTTCCCTGCTTTCATTAACTAATTCCTGTCTTTTAACAAATCCAATGTTTTTACCATCTGTGGAATCCATTTTTCCTGCTGTATCATCATACCAAAGACTACAAGTAAGATGAGATTGTTTAGCAGCAGGTGCATAGTTTAAAAGGGTTTCCATGTATGCTCGATAAGCATAGGTATTATTAGGTGGTGACACAAGTTTTTGGTTTAAATAGATATCGAGTTGACTAAAAAGTGAATGCAACCAATTATTTACAGGTGCTACTGCTGTAGCTGATATCAAGTTTGTTGAATCTTGATTTAATACTTTTGCCTTTATGTGGAGTAATGTATGAGACAAATCTATGTAGTCATCGCCTGTTCCAGGAACTTGAAACTCGATAGGTCCATCATCAGCAAGAGATGAAATTGGTTTATAATGAATCCACAATCCATTTTCAATGCTTGTTTGTGTAGACGGTAATGCAAACAAATCTAATTCTGACTTAACGCACTCACAAGAATGATTATGAAGGAAAGACATACTTAATTTGAAAATATATCTTTGATGTTTTTTGGTTTTCGACCAAGTTTTTTCGTAGCTTTCACTTTCGCTGTTAGTGGTGGAATGAACGAGGCCAATCGTTTTCTTTTAGTTATATACCCAGATCCTGTCATGTTAAATCGATCAATTTTGTCATCAGCCTTTCGTTTTAAGTTCGTACTAACTTGCTTTAGACGATTTTTTATTGAGGCTTCCATAGGACGGGCTTGAACCATATCTGATAAAAGTCCTACTCCAGCATTTAATGCCTCCTTACCAACCACTCGAACACCACTTGAAAGTAAAGGTAAAACTGATCTAAATAACCCTCCTAAGAAGCTCCCAATACCATGACCACGTTGGTATGGTGAACCCTTATAAATTACTCCAACTCCTGATCCAGCTTGATGAGAATAATAATTTTCGTATGGACATTTATGATGATCCTGATGAGAATACATTATTATAATTTGTGGAAATGTAGTTTAATACACACGGTTCCAAACTGGAATGGGATTTTTTGTCCTGTGCTCGATCTTATATCTATTTCTAACGTATCGAACTCTCTTCGCATAACAGGTAAGTAGTGAGGTGGAGAGAAAATGTGCATTTTATTCGCACCATAAATGTATTTTGAAGGATCTAATGAAATGACTCTTAATAGCGGAGTCATAACATCACCCACAATCTGAGGATCGATAATATCGCAATATAGAAATAGTTGTGATGGTAACCCTAAGTGTAAATTAGCAGGACACTTCCCAAAATTTCTGTCTAGGAGATTTGTATTTGGTTCATAACCTAGTTGTAAACTTAATTTGGGTGATAATGTTATGGAAGTTATATTTTTATCCAAAACAGAAACAGACACAAATTTTGTTATTTCATCATAACGAAATTTCAAGTTCTCTCTGATACTATTTAACGTTTTTAAAATATGTTCAACGTTATCGTAGTTGGTAGCGGGAATATGTTTTTTGTAGTACACTGTTGATGGTTTATCTTCATTAGGCATTATCATGGTTTTTGTGATGTATACAACATTTTCATGATCTTGAACAGTAAACATGGTGCATGGATATTGAAACTCGACAACTCCAACCGACCATTCACCTTCTAATTTCATAGCTTTTGGTAATTTTGTTGAAAAATTTGTGGTCTTGTTATCAGGAAAGTATTCCATTGAACTATTGCTGAGCAAAGTTAAATAAAAACTTTCTTTATTCATATTTCTTGTAAACTAGAAGCTAAAATCCAACTGTTAAATTTATCTGGATAACCTCTCCACTTCACTAATACTTCTTTTCTGTTACCCGAATAACGAGTGCCAATTATTTTATCTATTTTATATTGTGAGGTGGGGTTGTAAGTGACCTTCTGTAATTCTCTTTCATAAAAAGTACCAACTATTGGTTCATTTTGTAAATCAGTTATTGTATAAACAATCCATGGAGATCTATCAATTATTGAAGATATAATAAATATTTCATCACTCCAATTGGATTCATATCCTTTTTGAAAAACATGTTTATATTTAGTTATTCGAACATAATCACCCACGTTGAAATTTGGTTTAGAATTTTCTAAAGAAAGTTTGTTTGATCCTCTATCATAAAGATTAGTCCAAACTGTCATAATATTGTTGGAACTTACATCACATGGGCACATCTTAATACTCGAGTGAATGCTGTGATTATAAGAGTATATTAAATCTTGTAAAACATCGACATATCTATAAGTATTATTATGAGTGAAATAACACCACATTTTCATTTTTAGAGTTCTTTGAAATCGTTCAACAATACTAGCCTTAATATCAGGATTGTTAGTGGTATAGTAATTTATCTTTTTGGATTTAAAGTATTTTTGTACATCTTTTGAAATAAATTCTGTACCTTTATCAGATTGTATGTGAGTAGGTGTTGAATTACTTTCAGTAAATATACTTTCAAAACATTCTTTAGTTGTTTCTGAGTTTTTCTTTTTCATTGGTCTTGCAAAAGCATATTTACTAAATACATCAATAACACAAAGTATGTAGTTGAAACCATCATTATATTGAGCATAAGTTCGCATATCACTTAAATCAGCTTGCCACAACTCATTAATGTTTGATAGAATGTACCTATTACGCGGGAATTTTTTCCGAATGGGTTTATGTAGTGTATATGTTTCTTGTGATTGTAACCATTCCTTTACTTGCTTTTTATCCATTTTCTCCTTCATAGCTTTTGATAATTTATCAATACTACCAAAACCAGCGGGGTTAGATGGATCATAATAAATCCTGTTAATTTCTTCTAGTACGGGGTCCATTTTTCCCAATCGATCTTTTTACGTATTTTAGTTATAGATCTTTTATCTCCACTGCTCGGTGTAGAAAACTCTTGAACTTCAATCTCAGAGGTTTTGTTCAGATCTTTTGCTTGAAGTTGGTTAATAAACTCACATCTCTTTGGATTTCCAATATAAGTAAGTGGTACTTTAATATCTTTTAATGCTTTAGCAAATCTATCCCACCCTATCGGATCACTTTTTTTAAGGGTCTAAGTGAATCATTTATTAAATCAACAATATTACTTCCTGGAATTTTTTCATTATCAATTATGACTGTGCCTTCATTGTCCCAACGTATTTTACTTTTACTTATTCCAATTAAGTTTAATAATGACTCACCTTTTTTATTATAAGTTTTTGGAATTAAACTGAGTATTTGTGTTGGTGAATACAGTGGATTTGCTTCACTTTCTATACTTTTAATAGATCCTTTCTCCTCTAACAAAGATTCAGCATCAACTGAACTTTTTAGATCTCTATCTTTATTTTTAAAACCAATTTTAGATCCATTTGAATCTTCATTAGATGTATCAGAATAAATTGGTAATCTGAGTGGTTGACGATCCTCTTCGGTAAAGTGAAGGTATCTTTGTAGTGTTTGTAAATATAACATCCACTTCTTTCGGTCTTCCGTCTTACTATTCATAATATTTTGCATTTCAATATCTAGTCGAGACAAATTACTAGTAACCTTATTTTCTTGTTTTAATTTTTCAATCAATCCAGGTTCAATAAGTATCATTTTCTTAGCATTTTCCATGTTAACTGGCTAGTCCACTTACTAATCCACTCAATATTGCACCTAATATTATTGGTAAGAAAGCCCCTCCTTTTTGTATAATAATATTTTTTCTTAGTTTATGTGTACACTTATGCACCAGTTTACGGAGTATATTTTTGTGTTTATTCAATTTTTGTTTATCTTGATCTTTGAGAGGTATCTTTCCTTGTAAAACGTTATGAATACATTCACAAATACAATTTATTTCTTCTTCATCACACGTTTTAAGTAACGCTCTTTGATATTTTGGTTTAAGCGTATGCAAAGCGTTTAGCAAATGTTTATGCGTGGTGAGTCGACGATGCATCATTTAGAAATGATTTGAATTGTTTGATTCTTGGTGTATTTAAACTCTTTCGTGGGGACGTAGACTGTGCAGTAACCATTAAATGGGAATACATTTGTCTTGATACGACAAAAATCATTTGTATTCTGTTTTAAATCTATCATTAAATATCCATGCGCTTCGAAAGTTGCATCCCTGTAGGCGTCTTCAATGAATTTTGGGTTATCTGGTGACACTTGACGTGCTAAATATCTTATTTGAGTTTTATCTCGAGGGTTTTTAAAATAAATTATATAACTTGAGTTTAAAGAAATGTCTCTTTGACCTTTACCTTGATGAAATAAATTTTGTGTTAAATAAAATACACTAAGATTCCGGTGATGACTACCTTTTGTAAATATATCCACAATTCTTCCATCAGACTCTCTCATTAGATCATCAATAATAATAAGGTGTGGGTTTTCACCATCAAACATATTAAGATTTGGAATTCCTTGATGATAGTTAACATTTGGTAAATTATATAAAGGCTGCATTTCATCAAAGCACCATGTGATCTGATTAAAATCACAATTACATATTTCTTTAACTGATTTTATGAAATTTGTTACAAAATTTGACTTCCCACATCCACTTGGTCCTGCCACAATAGCAGTAAACGGATGGATAAAGTGATACATTTCACACGTCTAGAGTTTTAAAGGGATGAAATAAAAATGAAAATGTCGGTGTAAAATTACTATATATTGACAAAATTATATACCTAAAACATATAATTTGCGAAAAACAGAATGTTTTGTATACTATTTCTAATACATTTAGTACTCATCAGAAATAAAAACTACAATTATTTTTTGCACTATTTACAATCAAACAATAAATTTTAAATGAACTATTATATAATATTATAGTAATATCATAATTTTGCAATCAAAACAAATTTTGTATATACACACAGAAATAAAAGTATTACACTTAACGTAATTTATAATGTCCCCAAGCCAATGTATCAATGTTGTTGTCCATAATACATCGTTTGGTATCATTATATGACAAAGATGTTTTATTTATTTTTTGTGTAAAAATAGTGTGTTTGATTGACTTAAATCGAAGCATACTACAATATAATACATTTTTATTAAACAAACACGATTTGTAATTTTCCATATTCATTTTTTTGGTAACACTTTTGTTAACTCCTTTTGCTTTTGCTATAAATTTATCTTCTATTTCTAAGGCATACATTTTTGATCGCAACCCTACAAATTCCTTCAATACTTTACCATTATTCTCATCTTTAAAAAAACCTAACTTTTTTTTATTTATTTTTGGATATCCGTAAATATTATTTTCCGGGTAATCTGATGTATCGAAATAGTGAAGTAGATCTGGTTTTATATCCTCATAAAAATTATCTGTAAAAATTTGATATATCAAACTATCGGTATCGGTGTACAATAACTTAATTTTATTATGAAACTTTTTAATCATGTAGTTATAATGAAATTCATACATAAGGGTCTTAGATATATCTAAAATACAAAATCCTAAATAAATCGGTTTATCATAAATTAACTTTGTTTTCCGTAATTGTATTGCGACTAAATGTTCTGAAAATATTGATAAACTATGGAATTCTGGTTTTGCAATCCAATCCTGAGCACCTAAAACTTTACCACGATTATCCCAGTGAGTTAGTAGTTTAACGTTTACTCTTTTTTCAATATTTTCCATAGTCTTACCGAAGACAGAATTATTCATTAATTTAAAAAAGTCTTTTTCAAAGTTTGATGTAGCTAACGTTCTCAAACTAGTATTTAAGTCTATGTATTTCTTTAACCAAGAACTCTGTTTAAATTTTAAAATTCTATGTACTTTCATTAATTTAATCCCCATTTCAACGCATTGTTTTAAATTCCTGTAATGAATGATGTATTTATTTTTATTATTTAAATTAGGAACTAATTTAGATTCTTTAGTATTACCCACACATATGTTTTCAGGACATAACGGAAAGTCAGAATGCAAATCATGAAGTTCATCAGGATATTCCAAATCAACTTCTAAAACATAACCGAAATCAGAGTTATCCGAAACATTATAATCTGTATTAGAATCTACCCATTCAAAACCACCAACAGGAAGAGATTGAGACATTGCCCAACCATATAAATTATTCGCATCAAAATATGTGAGATATGAATTAGGTTTTTCGCTATCATAATCTTCCATGAATTTATTATTTGCTCTAGCAAAACGATTGCTACACTGAGATATACCCCCTCTAATACCAGCTTTAAAAAAAGCAACTTTGTCATAGTCTGTTAATAATTCTAATTCTATTTTTGTAAATTTTAACATTGCATCCCAACTTAAACCTGGGGCAGTATAGTAATGAGCAGGATCTAGTCCATAAGTTTTTATACAAAGCTTTCTAAAGTTTTCGAATACATCAGTCAAAAGTAAAACATCAGTTTTTAAATATAAATTGGAATAATCAGACATACTACTACACTTAAAATGTTGCCAAATATCTTTTGCGTGATTATAATCATCATTTGAAATATTTGAATCTGTGAGTGAACTATAAAATTGGTGTTGATCAGGAAGTGATGGATGTTTCAAGCAATCACTATTACACATAAATTCATAAGGATAAATACCTTTCCGTCTTAAACGTGAAAAATCTTCATTATTAGGATAGTTCCTTTTTAATTCTGTAAACTGATCATCATTAAGATTTTTAGCTAGTTGATCTAAACTACACGATAAAAATTTCAGTGAATCTACGAATCTTAAACTTACTGGTTGATTATTTATTGTTAACTGTTTTGAAAATGATATGTATCGTTCTTTGTTTTGTGGAATAACTTCAACTTTGTTATCATCGAGGTTTAATGCATGGACAATGAAATGAGCATCGTAGTGACTGAGGTTATGTAAAAATATTGGGATATGACGAGGGGTTCTGTACTTAGAACTACACACTTGATGTGCAACACCCCTAAAACTACCAGTGTGCCAATCAAAATCGTAAAAAAGATCTTCATTTAACTCAGTTTCACAAATATGACATATGTTTGAATTTGAAATTTTAATTTTCTCTTCATCTGATAATGGAACGGGACATTTTTGGAAACTATTTTTTTTAACTATTGCTTTCACATCTTCACAAAGGCGATTCATAAACACTTGTGCACAGTTTGACCCACTATATGTCTCATATTTTGATAATCTGTTATCATATGAACATTTAATGTAATATCCAAAACTATACACTTCATGTTTTTGAATATTAATTGTACTAGGCTTGGATGGATCGTTACTACATGATTCTATCGGATTCAAAAATGCCTCAAAGTCTGCATAAATCACAAACGGCATTTCCAACTTTTTCGCGAATTTATCAAATTTTAATTTATTATTTGAGGTTGCTTTACCAAACCAATCCTTTTTGGAATCCACACCGTTTGGTAATTCTGTACAAATGTGCGCGCAATCATATTGTTGATGGTTATTAAGTCTTTCCTTTGATGGGAAATGAAGTAAACATGAATCACATATACAAACTGCATGATGTTGTCTTGATATTTGTGAACTTACTAATCGCGATAAGTTTTTAATATAACAGTAATGATTGTTAGTACCATTCGATATATATAGTAGGTTAATATGATTAGGTGTACGACATTTTGATAAATATAAAGGACCTACAACAGAATTACACTTTTTTTCTTTATTATACTCTAAACCAAAAACATTAATACTAATATTGTTTAATTTCTCTACTTTTGATATATCTGCAATTTTAACCGGAAAAGAAATACCAGTAAATTTTAATTTATTTCCATGAATTGCGTAAGATGCTACCCGATCTACATTTTTACATACAGGATATAAACCGGAGAGTAATGCCCATTTGAAACACATATTATCATTATTTTTAACATTGATTACAGCTTTTTTTGATTTAATATCTTGAGGAAGGTTGATGTATGAACTACCACGTAGGGGGTTGAATTTGTTAACATTCATATCTATGTATTTAATTTGATTAAGACTCCAACCACTATCTTTTTTTTCAAATTGACAAATTTTACCGACTACTGTGTCTATTAATGATGAATAAAAAATATTTAAGTCATCTCCTTGACATATTATGTAATTAAACGTTTGAAAATCAAACGTATTTTTGATATCTTTAGTTTGTTGTATGAAATCAGCATGCAATATGAAGTTTATTTTACAAATTGTGTGTTGTTGAATACATTCATTTATCAAAAATAAGATATCGATTTTTAATGAATTTAAAAACGATTCCGGCGTTTCAAAATATTGCCCTGATTGATGTGTTTTACTATTAATTCTATATGTTAAAATTCGATTGCCAAAAGCGGTTTCAACAACTGTAACATTCGTTAATGAATTATGTGATTTTAAAAGATTATTTTTATGTGTATTGCTTTTTAAATGGTTGTTTAAATACCTTTTATTAATATAAACATGACATTTATCACATTCCACCTTATTGTTGTCAACGTCATTGGTTTCAATTGATGATGTAGAAGCTCCTTCGTCAAATTTTGCTTTCTTGGTAACCTTATTTTCATCGGCAGTGATACCTTGTTTGATACCTCTTCCAACTTGTTGTTGGCTGTAACAAAAAAGAAAATTGTTAGACAAATCTTAAAATAAAACATTAATACAATAATATTTCTTATTGAGTTTGTACTTCTAATACTTACATCAACGTTGTTTCAACCATCAAACATTGATTATACAACTCATCATCATACGATGAATTGAACAGTTCACGCTTCTCCATTTCATCACAAACTTTAGACAGCTCCTGATTGAATTCACTGTTGGATTGTTCTATATTCTCCTCAATGGGTGCGGAAAAGAAAGAACTGATGCATATTTCACTGAAGTTTTCCATTTTTATAATAAAGAAAAAAGTATGTAGCACAGTAAGTAACAGTTAAGTGTTTTGCTAGGAAAGTCATCTAAAAATCTAATGAGTACACAGAAGTACTTTAAGTAAACAGAATCACATTCACTAATCCACTAATGAGTGTCATTGTTAAAAAAGTATTTTTTAACTTTTTCACTTTCTGCTATTGTCTTTGTAATATTGTATACGAGACCGTTTGTGTTGTCGTAGATGCTATCCTTATTATTCTTTACGTAATATTTAATCCTCGTGGTAGCGTGCTTCCAGTGATCACTAATTGGAATCTTGGATAGTTTCTTCATATCATACATTTCAATTTTTATGAGATGCGTCGCTTGGTCTCCGTCGTCAGAATTTGTAGAGATGTATGATACGCCATCTCTAGCAGCTCGTGCCACAGTCGACGATAGCAGCTTCTTCCTTTTTATTTTTGGTGTCACTTCAAAAAATTGATCAATCGGTTGCGATTTCCTTTTTCCTCCATCGTCTGTGTTAATAACGACGATGTCATCACTCTCTTCTTCGTGTTGGGGAGAGAGTGGCGAGTAGTAATACTGTTTATAGGTATTTTCATTATCGTCTGCGAAGTTGAATGATCTCTGCAACAACAGAGTTATCACGTTAATATCAATTTGTTTACACTTAATCTGACACACACACGTTAGGAAACAACAACAGAAATACAAGTAAGTTTGTCAATAGAATAAACACTTACCTCCATGACCATTGATGCGTTGAAGTAAGTAACACAAACGTAGTAGTATTGGTAGACGTACACAATCCACTGTGGTCAAACGACCATAGACTGACTGCATGACTGCAACTGTTCGATCTTATATAGCACCATTCTTATCTGAACTCTATGAGTCAACAAATTTATCGCACATCGCAACAGGCATGAACTTGTTTTGTGATTCCCAAAAGAATGCGATATTTAATATTTACAAATCACTATAATTGAACATTCGTATGACAACCATTGAATAGATTAGTACTGTAATAATTTGTTAATAACAGTAATATCATGGACACACTAGAATTACAAAAGCATATGAAAAAGATTCATGTCAGTCTAGAAAATAATGTTTATGCTGCTAATAGACTACCTATGTATACACATGTACCAACGTATATAATATGCAATTTGGATGCGGATGATAAACCAGGGTCACACTGGATAGCTGTACATATCGATGCGAATGGCATCGGTCAATATTTTGATTCATATGGACGAACACCTGAGCGATATCATCTTCAGTTTTTGAAAAGGAATTGTAAGAGATGGGACTGGAATGTTGATAGGATTCAGAATGATTGGACTTCAGTTTGTGGTGAATATTGCTTAATGTATTTGCTATTTAAGTTTCAGGGATGTTCAATGCATAGTTTTACGAACATATTTACAGGGAACACACTGTACAATGATATTTTTGTGGATGAGATGTTCCACTCATATTTTGTAGAAAAAAGTAATAAATTAATTAGAAAATTAAAATGAATGATTGTGTTTTATTGATGACATAGGAAATGAAAGATAATGAGGGTTACCAGTGAGTAATAGATAAGAACGCCAAAAGGGTGTTCGAAGTATAGATAATAACAATGGAGCGTTGATGAGGGTCAGGAGCACCGGAAATGAATGAGATAACAATAAATGGATTTGCAATTGATTTGCATAACTCCAGAACCACGCATCCTACGCAAAAAAGGACTGCAGAAACGTGATCAGAGCATGCCAAAACCTTTTTTTTTTTTTTTTTTTTTTTTTTTTTTTTTTTTTTTTTTTTTAGGTTTGGTGCGACTGATTCTCCCGGATTTGACCTGTCAAACGCGTGAGCCAGAACCGGTGAATCATCACTACTTAGAATATCTATTCTAATCTTTCAATTGAAAGAAGTGATAGTCTTTTGTCATTTTATGACATTATTTTGTCATTTTATGTTTCTTTATTGAAACAAAGAGGTTTCTTTCTCTTGTATAGAAGCACTATTTTTATGGACTGTCAGTATGCATATATAAGCACCATGTTAGACTATACGTTTTTTTTAAATATTTTGTTTTGTTTTTTTTATTTTAGTAAGTTTTGTATAATGAGTATTGAAATATGTATCAGAGACATTGTAGAACATACTTTTTTTAAAAAGAGTAACTAATGGAGTTTCTGGCTTGTTCTTCTCCATTTGAATCTACATCTTGGCATGAGCACCTAGCTTCACCTAGCTTCACTGACGGACTGACTGACAGACCTTATTTATTTTGTATTTGTTGAAAGTTCCAAATTATGGTTTAATTGATATAAATGCTTTGACTTTGTACTGTGCAAGTTTTAACAAAATCTATGTAAATAAAAATGAATTGTTGTTCGTTAGTCTCGCTAAAACTCGAGAACGACTGAACCGATGGCTAATTTTGGTCTTGATATGTTCGTGGAAGTCCAGGGAAGGTTTAAAAGGTGAGAAAAATATTTTTTAGGCGGTACGAAGTTTGCCGGGTCAGCTAGTTAACAATAAAACAATCTTTCATCATCATCATCATCAACAGCCTATAAATGCCCACTGCTGAGCAAAGCCTCTTCTCACACGGAGAAGGTTAGAGCATTAATCACCACGCTTGCTCAATGCGGGTTGGCGATTGGCAATCTTTAGGTATATCGAATAACTTTACCAGGAAAATCTTACTAATATATTATTATGGATCCAACGTTTGTGAGTTTGTGTGTTCATGTGTTTGTTTATATGTTTGTTACTCAATCACATCAAAACGGCTGGAGGGATAGGTTGTGGTCTAGAATAACACATAAGCTATTTTTAACGCTACAGGAAAGCGGATGAAGCCGAGAATAGAAGCTAGTTAATACATAGGTAATGTTACACATTGTAAACCATTACAAAGACGACAAACTGTCGTTAAAATGTTTGATACACAGAATGATATTGACGGTAACTTTGTGTTACTCAGTTAAACGAGAAACGATTACAGTAAACGAGATAGCAGGGAGTTCGCTACATACCAGATCCGTCAAAACTTTTCGGCTTGTTAATTGGTTCGGAGTTCGTTTGTTGTGCCCGTGGCAGCTGACCTGATCCGTCAATGTGTGGTATCATATGAAATATGAACCATACCGCGATTGGCGTAGGAATGTTCTATGATTGTTATGTACTTATAGTATTTCTTTTACACGTAGGAGAGCCATTCTTCTGAATAATAGTAATCCAACTCACAGAAAACCGGTGTAATATAACGCTCGCGTTTTGAATATGCAGTTCACGTCACATCACATCAACAGCCTGTGGGAGCCCACTGATGACGAAAGACCTTTTCTCACACAGATAAGGTTTGAGCATTAATCACCACTCTTGCTCAATGCGGGTTGGCGATTTTAAACTTATAATTAGAAATCATAAGCCCAGGTTTCCACTTTTTCACCTTGTGAACCTATCCTAGACTTCCACAAACAATTTAAGACTAAAATTAGCCAAATCGGTCCATCCGTAATTGAGTTATACCGAGACCAACGAACAGCTATTCATTTTTACATTTAGATAGAAGATACATATAAATAAAGAAAAAATATTAATAAATTGACTTATTGTAATGTAAAATGTCGACTATTGAATAACAGTCGACGTTAAATAATTGAATAGAGTATATTTATTAAGCCCTGACAGTATAGTAGTCGGTTTCACGGCATGATTCATGTTCCGGGAACTATTGTTACCCCTTTGTTTGTAGCCGATAATACGGCGAAACCAATTTGAATGAATTACTTACGAGAGCTTCTATAAATATAGCTTCTATCATTGTTGGAATAACTTATGTTGATCTATTAATGTTGTACTATTTATCAAATGCAAGAGTTTGATACAATAAGTTCTTAAAAATAATATTCGTGGAAAAATCTTCCGATTTTTTGATGCTCTCAGTAAATAATTATTTTTAGGTTTTTTTTTGTTACTTTATTTTCTTTGTTAGTTTTGAAGTATTATATTTTTAAATGTAAATATGTTATAAACCAAATAAAAATCATACAGTGAAAAAAAAATGAAAACATGGAAATTATGTATTTGCAGATTGTTTTAAAAATTGTACGTCTTTATTTTAAGCTTCCTTACGTAAAATACTAGTGAAAACTAGTAACGTTGGTGCAAAGTAAATATTATTCAACTTAGAATAAATTAAGCGATTATGAAATAAATAGATATCTACCTGTTTATTTTCAGAATGGGAAAGTTTTTATAAAATAGCGTAGAAAGCTTATTCTTACCCGAATAAGACAAGAAGGAGGACACAAGTACCGATGATGACATTCTCCCACGAGGCAATGATGGATAACAGAGGATAATTATCCTTCACACGACAAAATTAGACCACTTTAAGAAGCAAGAAGTCTTCGCTTTATCTTTCTAATTATAATCTTAAAAGACAAGAAACATCTCATAACGTAAAATAAAACATACGTACATTATCTTAAAACATAATCTCCGGGAAAATATAAAGCAATTTGGACATAACGTAAGAAAACATTCATTGTACACACAATGAACGTAATAAGCACACGCTTCCCGCGCTTTTAGCCTCGCCATCTTTGTTTTGTGACGTCACTCGCTATAACTCACGGGATAACAATTTTTGGGTTTCTTTACCACTTTTATGACATGTGGTGTGTTGTTTAACATTTTTATTGTTTCTGTTATTTGTTGTTTGCGAAATTTCTGAACTACAATATTTGTTGTAACTGACATCCATAAAATACTGGCGGTAAAACGTAACAGTGCATGCGTGATTGATATTAACAACATATCAGTTAACGTATTTTTCCTGATATTGAAAATAAATGTAATAAAATAAAATATGTAATTGGAGTATTGTTTAATGGAATGTCCAATTTTGACAGACGAATTATATAATTCAATGCACTGCATTAGAAGCTACGTATACCTACCATATATTTAATAAACAGATGCTCACTTTCAAGTCGGTTGACCTGGAATTTATCTGAGAGGATATTTAGCTGAGCAGTAAGCGTCTTATGGTTGATATAGTAATGATAATAATTTATGTAATGTAAGTTAGTGACATCTTTAGTAATCTATAGGCACTACGTCAAGTCACCAACAAATGAGATAAATATTTAGCACATTCAAACAATCTATAGACAATCTGTAGAATAGAATCAGGCCTTACTTTGCGAAAAGCAATGCTACACTAAGAACTAGGTAATACCTATACATTATTAAGAAATTTATGTAGAGGTAAATACATAGATATTGTAATATACCTAATAAAGAAAATATGTTAATGTTTAGTACGAAAACAACATTTCTTATGTTATAATATAATAACTATTAGTAGTAGTTTAATTAGATAATATTTTGCTCCATATGTTGCTATGCCCTAGCCGGGTTTCATGTTGAAACTGTACCTTATGTAACACCTATAATTGTACACATGATATGCAATAAAAGAATTTGAATTTAAATTTGAATTTGAACTAGGAAAATATTTTGTTTCTATTTCTTTAGCGGAATAAAAACGAAATTTAAATTTCTCTGTAACCTAAAACAGCCCTAAAACTAAACAAAAATATCAAACACGATTCTTCCTTGAATAAACAGTGCAGATTCAACGTATGTATGTCAGTGTGTCTGGTGTTACATAGGTCTGAATTATTCATACGACTGGGGTATATGATGGCGCCAATCTGTGAATCAGTGCTCGCGTGATAGGTGCATGTGTTGGATGTGTGTGGGTTGTGAACTCGTGTGAGATATGCGCTGAGGTTGACTGCGACTGATTAGGCTGATTGAATGATTGATCGTGGTATCAATTAAGTATTTGACAACTGTTATAAGTTGTCAAATTCAGTACTAATTTAGAAAAGTCAAAATCGTCATGTTTATATGAATTTTGTACGGCGTTGTGTCGAGCCGTCTTGTTGCCTCGCATACATATTACTTAAAAATCAGGTGCAAACTTTGAAAATTTATCTATAATATATCTTAAAAGAGTGATTACTTTTTACATTGTACAGTGGCATAATGTACACCTCTACCTCAACCGTACCTATATAATCAAAGTATTTTTTATAGAATAGTAGACAAACGAGCGGACTGGTCACTTGATGGTAAGCGATAGGCGGCGCCCATCGCAACACCAGATGAGTCACTAGTGCGTTGAAAAATATTTATATTTAAAGAGGATCGGCTGCCATCCCCTATTCATAACTTGTTGATCAATACGTATATTTTTTAATGGTGAAAATCATCGAATGACTTCTCTCGCCTAGGTGAGGCGAGAGGGAGTGTCAGACTCTTACTGACTAAAAACCACCACGTTCTTACTAATGCACACAGTTCGAGGTGGAGCCCCGGTTACCTTTTACGTTCTCCGCGGCTCCGTATCGGCATCAGCCCTATTGGGCCCCATCCGTGGTGGTCTGATGGCAGTTGATACGTATGTAATATTGTTTGATTATGGGAATTCGGAAATTGTACTATACCCACTAATATACCTATATATAGAGGTATATATGATATAGGAGGTGATCTGGTACCTACTCAGCTATAATGTGGTTTGCATACTACCATGGTTTAATGGGGTTACGGCCAAATATATGTAGTGGCTCTAAGGGACCATTAGGTTCGGCTTGCATTTCTATATACCTGCTATATTAAATTAATATGTATATGTTACGTTTTAATAGGCTCAAGAAATTTATATATGGTTTGTTGTGCAAGCAAGAGGTGATTTGTAATAATAATGACACAATTGTTATGAAATTGTATTATGTAAGGGTTGTTTTATTGCCCTAGTGTCGGTGCCCCGGAAGTTTAAGACGCCCGCTTCTCATGCATAAGGGGTTCGAAACCTACCAACGGCAAGTACCAATGTGACTTTTTCCGAGTTATATTTACTTTCTAAGATTATCTAGACACCACTGACAAACAGTGAAGGAAAACATCGTGAGGAAACCTGAGCTTATAATATCTAATTACCTCTATAAGTTTTTAATCGCCAACCCTCATTGAGCAAGCGTGGTGATTAATGCTCAAACCTTCTCCGTGTGAGAAGAGGCTTTGCTCAGTAGTGGGCATTTATATAGGCTGTTGATGATGATGATGGTGATGAAGGTTCGATTCGACACCGAACAAAGCGTGTTTTCCGGACTTTCAGGAATTATCCCTGTATATGACAGGGTGGCATTATAATACACTTTTGAACGTCATAAAAAGTGTCAGTCTCTCGGTTTGTCCTCTAGTGATAAGGAGGAGGCGGGACGCGTGAGGCAGCGAAGCGCTGCCTCCTCGCAACCCAGCCATCGCGAAGGACACACCGGGCGTCGGGGATCGCGGGACGACCTCCGGCCACCGTAAGCGCGGGCCTGCGGACGGCGAGCATGGGTGGCTCCCCGTCCGACCAGAAACAGACCCGAGCGTACGGCGCGTCGCGTTCCGCGCGCGCCTCAAAGAGCCATCAGACCACCACAGATGGGGCCCAATAGGGCCGATGCCGATTCGGAGTCGCGGAGAACCTAACGGGTAACCGGGGCTCCGGCTCGACGTGCAGGAGAAGGAACGGGGTGGTTTTTAGTCAGTAAGAGTCTGACACTCCCTCCCGCCTCACCCAGGCGGGGGCAGTCATTCGATGATTTTCCCCCCTTAAAAAAAAAAAAAAAAAAAGTGAAGCTATTTGCTTGTCCCGAGGTGTGTATAACTATGGAAAATAATATTTACTAACAAAAAGAGATCAAACTAAACCATGGTCTTTGACCCAGCTTCGAGAATTCTGTACAGACAATACAAGTCGATATATATAAGTATATATAAGATCGTATATTGTGACTGCCTCGTTGGCCGAGTGGTCGCAAGTGCGACTGCCGGGCAAGGGGTCTCGGGTTCGATTCCCGGGTCGGGCAAAGTATTACTGGGTTTTTAAAACATTCTCAGTAGTAGCACGGAGTCTGGAAATGTGCCCGGTATATGGCAATAGGCTCACCCCCTATTACATGGGACTCGTAACATAAATAGTGAAAAGTGGGTGTTACATTGTACAGTGGCATTAAGTGCCGTAATGTGCACCTCTGCCTACCCCTTCGGGGATAAAAAGGCGTGATGTTATGTCATATAAGATCGTATATTGTCTCTTTGATGATAAACATCGTCTGAACAAAGCATCAAAGTAAAGTATTGACATAGCTATTGTATTGTAGTAAATATTTAACAAACGTATATGTATCTAATATGTACGGTGGCCAGCAGGTTACCCTATACTTTTTTGTCGATTTTCTCTATCACATCTTCAACTTTGTTCAATTAATATAAAGTCGACAATCCAATGAATAAATTTGACAGATCTGTTGGTACATACCTAACGCCATATCGATTAATCCTCGAAACTTAACCTCCACTTTTAAGCTAGCTAGCTAGTTTATGAGTCCTATGTTACAGGGTCTATTGCCGCATACTGAGTACAATTATTATTCAAGACATCGTGTAAATACGCAACAATTTTTTTTAAACTTAAACAATCCGCATTTACTCTGCCCGATTCTAGAACCCCTTGATGTGGCAGTCGCACCTGCATAAAAATTATAAGACTCGCAAAAATCAACATTCAATAATAATAATAATAATATCTATTACCTATTTAGTTTGTGTACTAAAAAATTCGTGGAATTGAGAACCTTCTTCAGCAAAAAATACAAGTTTAAAATAATTTGTCCTCAAACCTTTATTTTGTACTTTTTATGTTTGTTTATAATATACTTCAGTAAGTAAAATGTAAACTAATTTTAATTAACTAGAAGTTTCCAATACTGATGAAGACGAAATAAAAAGGATGAAATAAGTCTATAGAAGTCCTCCTTGGACATTTATTTTATGCTCAAACTTTAATGATCTGTGAAAATCTTTGAAAGGACTGTTTTTAAACGAAGGGACCTCACTTACTTCGTTAAAATATTTCTACAAGTCTTTATTTGTGTTTAACATTCGTATATTTTTATTTTAGTTAAAGATTTTATTTTTTTATTGAGTTGAAAAAGTTCATTTATATGGCTGAGTAAAACTGCTACGAGAATAATAAGTTCATTAAATATTAACTAAAGCGAAAAGAAAATCTGTTCTGTTACAATCAACACTCATAGATCATTTTCTATTATTGCGAAAACATATTTATTATTAAATTACTTACGTAATATTATGAAAAGAAAAAGAATATGGTAGACATGTTTATCTTCAATATTTATTTTAATAAAATGGTTTAATTACACGTTTAATAAATTATATTATCAACAAATATTAGCTCCTACCACGAAATCTAGTCATGAATTAATAATACAAAAAGAAACGAAGCGTTTCCAAAAAAAGACGTTATAGAGATATTAAAAATAATTTGAAAAAAGAATACTACGTCATACTGTTTGGTGTATACGACTCGATTACAGCCAGTGTTAATATTTGAGGCGGTTACGCTCTGGTTGTCAACGTCCCGTGAAACCGGGACAAGGGACGGCCCAATTTTTAGGCCTGTGCTAATAATAGTCCCGACATTTTAATATTTTGACTGTTTTTATACTTGCAACTATGTACATTGTACAATGTGCCGGGTTACCTGCAAACAGTGCTGTTTGTATGCAGATTTAAATGAGAATTGTAACTTTCTGTGACCTTTTTGCATTGCACTTGTTTCCAAAAAGTGTGTGAAGAGGTAAATTCAATTATTTTCTTTTTGTTAAATTCTAAAATGTAATTGAAATAAGTTTTACTTGTAAATACAGAGTTTTTAAGTTCAAACAATTATGGCTCATTTGATCGATGAAACGCTAATTTCGTATTCTGTTTGCTTATAGAACGAAATCATTTCTAAATGTTTGCAATTTGCTCCAAGATCTCTCCCAGCTGGCATATTTTGAAATCAACATAAAATAAAGATAAAACGTCTCAAAATAGAATGTCTCCAGTAAAAATTTATATTTCATCCCGACATATTGTCTTTGTCATTGGCAACACTTGTATGCAAACTCCTTTGACATTCGTTCTTTGTGCAACGACTTTCATATTTATGGCCAGTTTTAATCTTTAAAATTGTTTTTTTTTTGTTTTTATTAGCTATGGAACAATAAATTTCTTTTGTTTGTTTGTTATTGTAGTAAATAAGACGTTTACAACTAGGTAGATAATATTTTGAACGATTTTATTGTGATGTGAAATTATATTTGGGATTTGTTGCATTGTTTTCATTTACAAAATTGTATTGTGTCAGTAATATTTTTGTTATAACGATTGTGCTATATAATGTCTGCACATAATAAAGATAAATAAAATCTTAAGCTAGATACAGAAAAAGATATTAAGAATAATTTATCTCACTGAGTTGTTGTAAATAGTATGGACGTCTGGAGTTGATTGTGATTATAAAAACAAATACTTTTTCATTGTAGGTACCTTATCGGCAATACACGCTTCAACTTATCTTGACCAGTTTGTGTTACTTCTATTTCGTCTGTCACAGATATTTCGTTTATTACAGTAGCCATTATACTTGTATTTCATACGACCAAGTTGTGGCTGTCAGTACATTGTCAACAAGACTGTCTTTTATCGCAAAGTTTTCGCGATAAAGTATGTATAACTTTATTACATTTTGTCTTTCGACGAATCTTTGTGAAGTTTTGTTGGTCAGTTTCCTCATTCTGTGGAGTGCTTATTGAGTCTTGAGAGATGAGTGAACTAAGACAAACTTGTATGGACATACAATGACATACAATTTCTTTTGTTAAGCCACCCTTATCCTCTAGGCACCTGGAGTCCTATAAATAGTATTAAATAAATCTTGCTGTAAAGGCCGAACGTTTTTGAACTTTGGGCTTCGAGTACGACCGACTGACCTTTTTATAGCATCAATTCCCGAGTGTTTGTTTTTTCCCGCTAAAAAAGTTTTGGTCATATGATTTCTTTTAACCAATGACAATAAAGCAATGGCGATAGTTTGTCCTTGGATTTCGATAGAAATTTCTTTCCGAGCGGCCGCCATTGTTGCGACGCGTGCTCAGGAGTTTACAACAATGGCAGCACGTGGTCGACGAGGTAAGTAAAATTTGTGTTTTTTTTTATAATTTTACTTGTTTTAGTTTAGTTTTTTTATTGAAATGTTAGTTACTAAACATTCTATGGAATTCACTTAATTTTGAGGAAGAATATAAAATAATTAAGGAATTATACCGTCGTAAATTATTTAAACCTATTAATAGTACTTTCGGTCGGACTTCATAACTGAGGTATACGGAATTGATCGTATTTATAGTACTTTCGGCGTTAATACTAATAATAGGTATTTATTATTTTCAGCGTTACAAGTCACCGATATCACTGAAATCTTAAATAACTCCGAGTTTGAAGACTCGGGTGACGACGCAGGTTTCGTTGGGTGTTTAATGCGTACCGATGATAGGAGTGATACAGCTCAATCATCGGAAGATGAAGACTTGAGCGACAGCGATGATGATAGCAGCTTACCAGAGGGTCGGGCTGGTTCTAGTGGTATCGGCAGGACTACAGCTGGTCGTCAAGGTCGGGGCAGACGCCGAGCTGGTGCTCGAGTTCCTACGCGTGGTGGCACTCGCAGACTTGGTCCAAGTCGCCCACAAGATGTTGCTTCTTGGAAACGAAGCAAATTTGAAGTTTTTGATACCTGAGAAGTGATCTCGAAAGCGACAAATGTCTTTCTCGCAGAGGTCGAGGCAGTTATGATGTCCTAGTGCGAGAGGATAAAGCCATTGCTATTACAAAATGGTTCGATAATAAACCGATCTTGTTTGCTTCGAGCATTCACGCCGCGTATACCACTGATACAGTTCAAAGGTATGATAAATGGCTGAAACAGTACATTCCTGTTGAACGGCCAGAATTCGTCAGTCATTATAACATTAACATGGGAGGAGTGGACCTTGCAGACTGGTTGTTGGCTGTGTGTCCATCGCGACATCGTACCAAAAAATGGAGGTTCATCTCCCACATGTTAGATCTCGCAATTGTCAACTCTTGGATAAAATACAAAAAGGATCATAGAGAATTGGGAAAAGCTGTCCTTATATCTTTCGTAGATTTTCTGAACATATTTGGTTTGCACTAACAACTGGGTAAATATTTGGTCTTTATTCCGCTGTAGGAATGAATTTGCAGCATGTAGTGTGCAGTACCGCACCCGCCCGCAACTAAACGCTCATGCAGCAGAGATGCGACACAAAACATACACACGACACGTATTCGTAACAAAGTCTGTCTGTCTGTCAGTCAGTCCGTCAGTGAAGCTAGGTGAAGCTTGGTGCACATTCTACTGTATATAAATTATGTCATGATGAAAGCTTAATTTTAAATCATCAGTACTCTAGATAAAAACAATTTCTAAATGAATTGTTGACCCATCTCACAATAGGTAACGTTGAAAATAAATCGCAATTTAATAAAAAGCTTCATTGAAATAGATATTTAGATGAAGCAGTTATTGCATATCAACAGTTTTTATTTGAAATAATAATCATTCAGACAAGTACTCTTAGTTTTAACGATATTTCTTTTATTGTGGACCATTGCTTGCAACTTAAGTAAGACTGACAGTTAAAACGAAAATTTTAAGAGGCTAATTTTCTTTCTCGTATTTTTTTTGTATTTTTTTTTACGGCATAAGCCGGTAATCGAGCATACGGGTCACCTGATGGTAAGTATCGAGATCGCCCATGGACACCTGGAACACCAGAGGCATTACAAGTGCGTTACCAACCTTTTGGGGATTAGGAGTTTGAGGATCGTTGGGGATTCGAGGGATTGGGAAGATTGGGGAAGGGGAGGGTAATAGGGCCTCCAGCAACCTCACTCACACGACGAAACACAACGAAAGCGTTGCTTCACGTCGGTTTTCTGTGTGGCCGTGGTATCAGTTCGGTAGAGCCGAAGCATGGCTCTCCCAGACTAAAAAAATTTATAAATAAATAAAATATTGAAATCTCATTTTCAATATTTTATTTATTTATACATTTCTAAAATATTGAGTACAATTTGTATGGTAATATGTACTTTGTATGTATAGGGTTGTGTGCCATGTATGTCCACCATTTAACACAGAATCGCCACAACAAATCTTTTTTGCCATCATTGCTTTCTCCTTTGGAGGATGGTACGTGAAGATATTTGATATAAAACCTTCACAAATACAGATAGCGGTGATTTCGCTGAGAATTTAGAAATGTTTATGACGCTCGTAATGCGTGTTATCTCTGCCCTTAAGTAGGGTCACCAGAAATGATGAAGATTGAGGGATTTGTCCTCGTAAAATGAGTTTTTTTCTCTCACAAAATCAACCGAAAGTTAACTAAAATCTTTTCATTTAATTTGACATTTGCCGGAATGAAGCTCTAGCAAGACAAAATGTGGTTTTGCTATTGTGTCTTATAAAGCAGCAGTGGATATGTTGAAAACCTAACGCAATGAAACTAAATCGAAGATTTTAATAGCAAAAAATAATTATTAATAGTGTTGAAACGCTATAAATAATAACTTACGATCACGGCAACAGATATAAACCATTTGTAACATTGTACGAAAATAATGATCGAATAAATTATTGTTTATTTTCCTTGAACCAACACAACATAAGATGTATTAAAGGAAAGGTAACAGCTACCTACCTCGCTGAAACAAAACCTCCATTCATCGTTATTTACACAAATTGCATTTGTATTTTATTAAATATAGTATCTTATCCATAAACAAAAAAGGTTTAACGTGATAAATAATACTTTTCCTTCCAAACATAATAATCTATTCCATAAATCCGAAACTCTATCTTAAAACATGGCTGCCCTAGCGAATGGCGAAAGAGCTTTAAGAGCCAAACTGTATAAAATAAAATGCATTTTATTTGTGCAGGTTAGGGTCTATTTTGCTTTGCTACTTGAGTTTATTTGGGTGAAAAATGGGTGAGGTTTTGCGGCAGACTATAGATCCGTCGGTTTGTAAAGGATATCAGTGATGTGTATAAGTTTATCTTTATGGGACGGTTTGATCGCAAAAGATCTACACGCTGACCCAGTTACCGAGGGTACCAAAATAATACAGTGGATTTGTAAGAAGAAAGTATCATATTTAAGAAGGGTTCCTTCATAATTTGGAGGTCAAACTACAAATGGGTACCCGCATTTAGCTTACCTTAAGGGACATAAGATCACGTATATTTTACTCTTTTGCTCTGAATGGATTTCCCTTTACCCTTGTTGTGTTTGTCCTATTTATTCTGATAAGATTCGAGATATATAACCGACTTAAAAAAAGAAGGAGGTTCTCAGTTCACTGTATGTATGCCGCGGAGAACTTAACGGGTTGGCGGGGCTCCGGCTTGAAGTGCAGGAATAGGAATGGGGTGGTTTTTAGTCAGTAAGAGTCTGACACTCCCTCCCGCCTCAGTAAGGCGGGAGATGTCATTCGATGGTTGTCCACCCTAAAAAAACAGGTCTGGCAGTAAACTCTTATGGATCGTTGGCGATATTAACAAAATAGTATACAGTGGGTGAATTTGTCGGTGGATCCTTTTCACAATCGAAATTATTTTTTATCCTCAACGGACTAAAGTTGCTCGTTGGCGCCAGCCTTTACTAAGTAGATTAAACGTTTGTAAGTTATCATAATAAACTTTTAACATTACAAGTATTAACTAAAACCTTTTTCAAGATTTTTCGTGAGCTGTTTAACTGATTCGAGCAAACCATTAGCTTCGCTTACTGATTTCATATTTAAAGAGGTGTTTTTTGTTAACACAGTGCTTTAAGAATCGCGATAAATTACTAGATCAGATTGCTATGTTGTTTCTTTTTTAGATGTGATCTTGTTTAAAGTTTTTTTCATCTGATTCATAAGTAACGGGTGAAAGATTTTTCTTTTTTTTATGGTCGAAGCAAAGGTGCCATTACTTGTGTTAATTGATGTTGCGTTATCTTTGTCCGCTTCTAGAAGTATGTAAACAAACAAAAATATGTGGAACTTACCTAATCTTAATTTTTTTGTAAAGAACACTTGGTAAATGGTGGCACTCGTCGTCTTCCTATATCGTAACCTGAAACAAAAAATAATGCTGTAATTAATTATATTATTACTTTACATGAGTACCTTAAGGTGCAACCTACGCTAGTGCAGCGCGTCATACGTCTGCGATGAGTGCGAAAAATAATTGAGCGTTTTGTACGACGGCTGCTAGTCGCGCCCGCCGGCGCCGTGGCCGCCCGTTCAACCGGTACAATGGTTTCTCATCGCAGTCGCAAGAGCGCCGCGCTTACGCAGGTTGCGTCTAAAAGGAGTTACCTATACGGAAAAACGGAGGCGGTACGAAGTAGTAAGTTAGCTTTTTATTTTTATTTCGGAACATATTTTGTTTCGGTTTTAAATTATTTTTGTACTTTTTTATAATTAATTTTAGCGTTGTAATATTTTCTTTTATTTTGAATACCTAGTTTTAATTTGTTAGTAGTTTAGATGTACACTTTTTAATTAGTAAATAAAAGAACTTGTAATATGCTAACGATGTAAACTAAAAAAATTCGAATAGGAGATAGGTACATTTATTTAATGGGCTCATGTTTTTTTTTATTGGCATTACTGCACCGTGCCACTTGTTACAGAATGTAAACTTACACGGCGACATGTAATGCGATAGGTCCAGGGCATGTGTACTGGAGTTTCTTGACATGGCCATAAGAGGGTTATCTTTAAACTTTTTACGACCGGCCCCACAAGATAAGCCGGTATTTTTCCTTCTAACACTAAAACACAATTTTTGTAGGACACCACTACATCATCTGGGAACAGTGATTAAGTACGATCAGTATAAAATAACCTGGTAGGTACCACCGGGAATTTGAGACTTTGACACATTGAAATAACAGAAGTAGCTAATTGATTGCACGATTGGTGCAGTGGCTGGACAACCGGCTGCCGCGCAACTTGTAGCAGGTTTGGGTCCCGCACAGAGCAACTCTTTGTGTAATCCACAAATTGTTGTTTCGGGTCTGAGATCACAGTGGTCACGTGCCGCCGTTCATCATATCATTAATTTTGTAATATGCTTGTCTACATAAAGTTTTATTTATACATATTTTACATTTTGTTTCATTTAGCTGTTCTATATAGCCTGGTATCTTTTAACATTTAACACAGAATCCCATGAACGACTTACCTACTTTCGCCAATTTCAAAGTTGGCTGACTTAATCTTTCCTTATGTCTAGTTTGATAGTGGTGTCTGTCCGACGCTTTACCAAATAACTGTAGGTTTTTCCTAACATACTTGATGTTTTTATAGATAAATTGAAATTGACAATGCCGTGCACAGCGAGGCTCAAGAGACACCCACCTCCCTAGGGATGTGCTGTAACAGGCGTTACACTGTGAGGGCTCCGGAGGAGGTCTGTTTTAGAGGACCCGGTGCCCTTACAGATGTTGAGGGTGGCCACCGGGGTGGTTTAATGTAATCCCACACTCTTCCTAGTCTTTCTCCCGAAAAAGCTAAACTACTTTTGAAGGTTTCCCTCCGTCATCAAAAACAAAAGGTTCGATTCTCGAATAATTACACTTAAAATGTATGTTTGTTACTCTTTTACGAAAAAATTATATAAATAATTTGGATGATAATAGGGTAGATGCCTAATTTCTATTTTAATGTCCGTCTGGTAGATTATTTTATATCATTAGACACGTATTTTTTAATTTGTGACAGAAACGAATACTTTCGGCGATATATTGATTTGAAATGTCGCGTGACGTCACTTCTATGTACATTTTATATAGTACGTAGAAATGACGTTTTAGCCCCCGCTCCCAAAGTTTGGTTCATTTTATCGAAGTATTGTTTTATGAAACGACAAAATAAAAAAATACGTGTCTAATATTTTTTAATTACCTAACTTACGGACTAATTAAATTTTTAATTTTCATGCTCTGTCATCATCCCAATTGGTACAGAAATAGGTTATAGTCTGGAATAACGCACAAGGATATTTTAATCCCGACAACGCGGGTCAAGTCGCTGGCTATACTTAATATTGCATATACATAGATGTAATTCTACATTAGAAGCAGCCACTTTCCCTTCAAGTGACGTCACTGAAGGTCACGACCATACATCAGCTCCTTCATTAGCCATCAGAGGCCCGCACCGCCCCGCCCCGCTAGTGAATTACAACAATGATAGATGAACATACAGACTTATGTGCGTGCTTAAGTGTGTAATTGTATAGGTACCTATACATAATATATAAATATACGTGTCGTTATGATTTCTTCACGTGACCTGCAAACGAGCAGGTGTATCACATGATGGTAAGCAATCGACGCCGCTCATTGACAGAAGATCGAGCTACAAATGTGTTGCTGGCCTGGCCTTGTGATGGTTACGGGGTTAAGGATTTTACAGGTAAATCCGACAAAAACCCCGCTTTGAGATCAAATGCAATAATAATAATAATAATAAGCCCGCAGGGCACCTTGAGGCGAGGTGACGGGCATTAGCGATCCCGCGGGCTACCATCATCCCGAGTGCTCCAGGGAGAAGTCACCGTTCCTTCTTCTCCGGCTTGCCTTAATTGGCTGGCTGGAGTGACCGATGACAAGGAACAGGTCTCCCACCTCTGGCTTGCCTTCATTGGCCGTCCAGAGTGGAGTCGCGAGAGCAGTGATCCTGCTCGGAGGGTAAGAAACTATTCGTAAGTCGCGAGTGGGCCAGGGATGCAGGAGGCTTCGGCTGGAGCAGATGATCTGAGTAGAAAGCGGTGGTAGTTTCTTAACCCTTCAGCCACTCACATTCTCGTTGCCCCTCTGTTGCTATATCTAGCAACCATTCCCGGGGCCCGGTCGGTGAGTTGGCGAGTCTCCGCCTGCCATTTTTACGTGTAATAATTACATTGTTTTGGCAGGTGCCATAGCCATCCATAGTTCCCAATTTCCCAGTCCACATCAACCCATGCATAGCCCTACCTTTTTTTCCATTATTCACAATAGTCCTACACTAACCGGGGACTGTCCTTGGGTGCATTTCCATAGTGCATACAGGGATAGTCGCCAGTTTGTGTCTACATTACATTTAGATTAAAGTTGTCTAAAGGGCCTCTGCGCAGTTGGCTTCGGCCCCTCGTACGCCTCCCAAATGACCGGGACCCTGTGGTCCCGTGAATGGTAAAGACATACATAATAATAAAGCGAATCTGTATAGATAAATAAAATTGAATTGTGTCTGTTTGTAATATTAAAATAACCGCATTTTACTACATGCATATGAATATACATACATATATATATATGATACATATATCAAAATAACACTTTTACAATTTTTATCTGTCTGTCTGTTTATACTGGCTAATCTCTGAAATGGCTGGAGCAATTTTGACGATACTTTTAATTGCAGGTAGCCAATGTCTTAAAGAGTAACACAGGTGCTTTTAAGTTGCGGGGTCAGCTATAATAAAATAATCAATCAAACACAATTCGAGTACCAACATGATGTAGTGACGTGTCTTCAGCAGCTAAACTTTTCTAAATTACGCATTCGAATAATAATTTGTACCTAAATAAACCTGTCAAAGCAACGAAGACGAAAAAAATGGCCAAATGAAATCCATTTCGCGTGATACATAACTACCCAACAGGTACAAGAACTGGCGACTGGCACTGCCTGTAAATTACGCACCGATACACAGCCAACCACAGACCTTGACCGTCGAGCCTCGTTTACGAAGGGCGAGTTACTTGCCACAACAACTGGAAGTATTTACTAATTATATATAAAAATGCCTTATATAAATTGAAACAAATGTTTTGACTTTGACAGCTCCACAGATGAAATGACGCATGGAAAAATGTAAGTCGACTGTTTTGTAAAACTTTTGGTACTTTAAAACTTCACTGTTGTATTTTTTTTTATGTTAACATACAAGTTCACATACACATAACACTCAGACCCGGGACAACAATCTGTGGATCACACAAAGAGTTGTTCCATGAGGGAATCGAACCCACGAGGCGTTCCGCGGCAGACAGTTGCCTTCGCACCAACCGTGCAGTCATGCGTGATATTTGTTTTCAGACATAAAATGAAACGAAAAAAAAACATATTTCAACTAAGTATTTAATTCAGAATTAATTTAATATTAATCCTAAGATTAAAGCAACAGAAATATATTCTATTATACGTTCAAATAAACCTAGTTAATGAGAGAGCAAAATTAATTACGGTCAGACATAATTACATGAAATGTAATTAAAATGTAACCAAATTAAATAGAGCGAGATATTGAAACGAAAGACATGTTCAATTTTCTTTGCAAATCTTTCATAATGACGAGAAAATATACGAGTGAGTCTAATTTCTGTTCAGAATTGTGATGTGTAATGGAGTATTTGTATTTACATATTTAGGGAAGGGATGAGCTGGTAAGTACACAGCAATTAAATACGTATAAGTAGGTATACTCGGCAATTCTGTGATACAGTAAAACGTATATGTGTATGATTTATTGATATTCTTGGTAAATAAAAAATTAAAAGAATTTACATAACATAACATCACGCCTTTTATCCCGAAGGGATAGGCAGAGGTGCACATTATGCTACTGTACAATGTAACACCCACTTTTCACTATTTATGTTACGGGTCCCATGTAATAGGGGGTGAGCCTATTGCCATATACCGGGCACAATTCCAGACTCCGTGCTACTACTGAGAATTTTTTAAAAACCCAGTAATACTTTGCCCGACTCGGGAATCGAACTCGAGACCCCTTGCTCGGCAGTCGCACTTGTAACCACTCGGCCAACGAGGCAGTCAGTTAAAAGAATTTATTTCTATTAAACCATAATTTGATACTTTTGAAACATTAACAAATATAAAATAAATAACCGTCTGTCAGTCTGTCCGTCAGTGAAGCTAAGTGCTAGTATTTGCTGCATTACTGTATATATTTTATTTTAATGTGGATAGGGCTGTAAATATTATAGCTGAAGTTGTTGATTTATCAACCATTGTACTATAGAAATTTTAAGATTTTTTAGTTACCTAATGTGTTTAAAAATGTTAGAACTACGATGTAAAACAATAATCAAACTTTATCACTAACAAAATCAATAAGCTAATCGAACCTGGAATGCTGATACAAATACATTGTAGTACATAACTGCCATACCAGAAGCATTACTTAAGCCAGTGAATTATTAAAATTTCGTTTGATCTCGAAACATCGTTCAACCGAAAGATAAATATTTAAACAAGAAAAAGGAAAAACATGTTTGAGAGGGAGATAGAAGAAAAATATTTTTCTTAATTCTTTGATGTTGTCAGGTGAGCGATGTTTATTTATGTTCTTAAATTGTCTATGAAAGAGATTTCTCAGTTCATTTCTGCGAAGAATATTTCGTTGACTTAATAATGTTTGAGTAGCATTGAGATTTGCTTCAGAATTTATTAAATTGTTAAGAATGATGTTGTGTATTATGGAAGGAATAATTAGATGGCACGTTTGTTTTGCCTGTGAGCGCGTAACGGGGTATTGTTACTCTTTTCACATGTGACGATTTTAATTAAAATTACCCACGTTAGAGGATTAATTTTGTAATGTTTTGACACCTATCCGGCTTATATTGCATACAAAATTGAAGGCAAGTAGTGGAAGTAGGTCTCTGGGTCTGACTCACCAAAGCTTCTACTTACTTGATCGTTTATGATAACAAAAATCTTTACTCTAGGTAGAACCACTTCCATTTAACTAACTTCCAATGGACGCTTAACGAAGGGGTAAGCAGAGGTGCACATTATGCCACTGTACAATGTAACACCCACTTTTCACTATTTATGTTATGAGTCCCATGTAATAGGGGGTGAGCCTGTTGCTATATACCGAGCACCATTCCAGACTCCGTGCTATTACTGAGAATTTTTAAAAACCCAGTAATACTTTGCCCGACCCGGGAATCGAACCCGAGACCGAGCCGCGACCCGGCAGTCGCACTTGCGATCACTCGGCCAAACGAGGCAATGGACGCTTTCATTGCAAATATGCCTAGTTTTATTCTTCCATGTACGTAGGTTGTCAGGTGACCAGGCTAGTAGCAAATTCAGACTAAACAAAGCACAAATAGCCTAGTAGCTTCCATTGCATATTGATTTCTGTGGTAAAAATTGCGTGATCATCGCAACTGTTAACACCAAGCCATACATTATTCATAGATTATGTAGGTCGTAGCCTTTTTTCAAGAGTAAATAGGTATTATTTCCCTCTTTCCCTCCTCTCTGCTGTCATCAAGGAAAAGGTTAGTAGTATGTGGGCTACGAAATAGGTGTAATAGTGGTTTTCATGGTACAATTTGGGAAGTTTTTCCATTAGTTGAGTATTTTGTCATCAGTGTTCGTTTCAAGGTTTTGCCCAAACATTTTATAGGCATGTTAATGTTTGAGACTAACTTTTATTGTTGTTAAGTCGTTTTAAAATGCTGTTGTTGGTTTTAACTTTTTGAATTATGTTTTAATATTTTGTTTCAACTGATTTATTCGTATATAGGTTTATGATATGCATGAATTGTTTATCTATTCGAAAAGCATGGACAGATACATGCATTGATAGGGAACCTTTTTCTATTTAGCATTTAATTAATAGACAGACGACGGGTTCCGAACTTCAGATCTTGTATTTGACACTCAATACACGTAAAGACATTGTAAAACTATAATAAAAATGTACATTTAACAAGAACATAAGAAGCATCTAGCCAGCTTATAGGCTGCTAAGTATAACAAATACCTTTCAGTCTTAGTTCTTTATTCTACAGCTTAAGAAATTAACGTGACAAAAGAAAATGAAGTTAATATACTTTATTATAGAGTTGAAACTCGTAAAGGAGAGTCATTCCGTGGTGTTTAATGGATATTTTTATTATAAGCTCAGTTCTGAGAAGGTGAGAGCTATGCAATAAAACAGGTTTTAACCCAAGATATTCCAGTTTTATGCCTTATTTTATTTTAAGAATCATATCTTACGTCCGTTATGATTTTGTTTAAATTTTTCTTATACTATGATTTTCACACATTCACTGTTTATGATTCCTTTTTAAACTAACTTTTGATAAAGATTTAGCATGCATTATAATCTAAGTAAAACAATATACATAACTATGAACCTTCCTCTTGTGTCACTTTAAGTATTTATTTGAAAAACACATGAAAATATGTTGCGTAGTTTTAAAGATCTTAGCTATGATAGCTAAGATCTTGTGTGTGATGAGACTTGGTTTTTTTCTAGTATTGTGATTGCATAAAATATTCGTCTATTAAATCAAACCTATGTCACAGAGTTTAGCAGTTGGTCGTATTGTAGTGTGGAGCAATGAGGGAGACGTGTTACTGTTATGAATTACTTTAATACAGTGTCTTACACTTAACATCCATTACTTACTTATAGGACGAGGAGTCACACACACTACAGTATAACCTGTGGTTCGAAACTAGTAGAGCTTTTCTCAGTATATTCACGTGAGTAAACCGCGATTTTTAGTTAAACTGTCAAACACCGCGAAGACATCGGTGACCGCAACCTATTGTTCTTTAATTGTGTCTATAATGACGGTACTCGACGAGGTAATACAGTATAACCACTCCGTTAACTGTGTAGGAGCTCTTAATAAGGCACTTTAAAGTGTAGGAGAGTCATGCTTCGGCACGAATGGGTCGGCTCGACAGGAGTGATACCACGGACTCACAGAAAAGCTGGGCGCCCAATTACCCCCCCCCCCTCCATCCTCAATCCCAAATTCTTCAACAATCTTCAAATTCTTAATCCTCAAAAGGCCGGCAACGCATTTGTAACGCCTATGGTGTTTCGGGTGTCTATGGGCGGCGCTGATTGCTTACCATGAGGTGATACGTCAGCTCGTTTACTGGCTTATTCCATAAAAAGAATCATAGAACCTGGTTTTATGTGTTTGTTGTGACTATAGAAGACGATGTCACATCGATTGTTTCCCGTTTCACATTAAAAATATACCAACTAATGACTTTGCCTGATGACTTTCTAATAACATATTATTACCTGAAGCAATCATTTTGTTTTTCTATCATAAAATGTTGCTTGAAGCTTGGCTTACCGAGTGTGACGTCACAAAGCACTTTCAATTTCAAGGAGATTTGCTTATGATTTGATGTTTGAACTCTTCTGACGGTGCAAAGTCGGGTTTAGGGCTCGAATGGAGGACATTTTGAGGACAGTTGTTACTGTTACACCGGTCTGTGTTATTACTTTTTTATTGTGGGCTTTGTATGTATTTGTTATGAAGTTATACATTTTATATTTCTATATTCTCGAACCATTGGCACGGGCGACAAGGACGGCGACGGAAAAAAAGGCGAGCATAAGTAAGACCACTTTTTTTTATTTATCATATTTACAATAAGTACAGGATTATTCATTTAAAATAGCAACCAAAATCCACTAGGGTTTAAACTTGTGATATCATGAATCAATCACAAAATCGAATTTTTATAAAATAAGGTTTTACAAAATGAAATGATTGATTCACCAAACTGCCAGTGGCGTATTTATGTGAGCGTGTACTTGCAATACCGTAATGTATGAAGTGAAATGACAGCCATGTCACGCGACAGCATGTCCTTAGTGTCATTGTGTGTATATTCTGCGTGTAAGGTTATAGTAGCCAAGTGCCACAGTCGGTATTTCAAGTGACTGTGTTTTTGCCTCTTTTAATCGACTTTGGGTACGGGTTATTTATTATTTAATAGCATAAAAAATATTGGTTTTTTATTATGACATTATTATGACGTCAAACTTGTTACTATTGTTGTAAAGCTGTGCACAATATTTTTCTCATTATTACGTTATTTATTTACTAAATCATTCAATATCACATCACTAATAATTTACTAATATATAATTTACTTTTATATACTTTTGCAATGTCATAGTTTTACAACACACGCCACACTAAAGGAGTTATTTACAAGTGCGTTGCCGGCTTTTTGGAATTGGGGATAATGGGGGAGGGGGAGGAATTAGGCCTTCGGGAACACAGTGGTTCGGGTTTTTTCCCGCCGGTTTTCTGTAACGCCATGGTATCATCGGTCGAGCTGGCTCATTCATAGTTGAGAGAACTATGAATGATCCAGCACTTTTATTTATTTGGTATTATGTAACACTTTATTTGGTAGCAGATATACTTTTATTCGGTAGTATAATGTTAAAAAGCAAAATATCAACTTAAGGGACACTGTTCACATTGCGTCATTTGACGAATACATGCATCCTTCACACACACGTTAAGACTTTTCATTGATTTTACGCAAGATGCTAGCATTTGTCATTTGTAGGCCCCCTTATTGTATGGATTAGTCAAATGACGAAAGTGGACAGAGTCCCTAAATTTAGCCGACAATGTTCACTCCCGATTCATTTGAAATACTTTCTATGCTTAGGTACACGAAACATGCAAATACTTAGTACGTATATAGTCAACATTCTAAAGCCGTTGTAAGCATTCTTTGACACGGCATTATAATCCTGGCCTTTTGTTTGAAGCACAAAGCGCTTCATTTGACGGCTGTGCAGCCACGTGGCGCTGCTATCGCAATTAGACAGAGCACCCAAAAGAGGTGGACACCTACCTTTGTAAGACTCTTAGTCTCTTATTACTCACGATAGTGTACTGCCTAAGTTCAGGCGTTTGATAGTGGCCCTAGATTGAGACTGTAAGAATTTTCATTTAGGATAATCGTGGCAGACAGTAGTGTGTACTTATTCATTTATTTTAAAAGGTTTTATTCAACTTGCTTCGTTTATACCTATGTTTGTCTTTTGGTGATAGTAATTGGGTACTTTCCTTATTCAAATATAAATTATTTCTACTTTAATCCAATGAAACCTATGTACCTCGTTTTTACCTACACCTGCGTACCTTTTTTCGAACTGTTAAAAACGACAGTTTTCTATGAGTTTTGTAGGAGATTATGTATTGTCACGTTTTTTTAGCGTCAAACAACATACTTATTTCTTAAAAAATTGCTGTGAAAATAGTAAAATTAAGTTGGTCATAAAACCAATAAAAGAAAGTGTGATTATTTTTTTTTACATTTTATTGTATTGAACAGTCGAACTGCCTCGTTGACCGAGTGGTCGCAAGTGCGACTCCCGGGCAAGGGGTCTCGGGTACGATTCCCGGGTCGGGCAAAGTATTACTGGGTTTTCAAAAATTCTCAGTAGTTGCACGGAGTCTGGAATTGTGCCCGGTATAATGGCAATCGGCTCACCCCCTATCACAAGGACTTATAACATAAATAGTGAAAAGTGGGTGTTACATTGTACAGTGGCATAATGTGCACTTCTGCCTACCCCTTCGGGGATATAAAGGCGAGATGTTATGTTATGTTATGTGAACAGTCGAAATAATTACCCAATTCCAAACTCCATGCAACTAATTAACTGATTTAACAATAGATTATGTATAAAACACCAATATCACCTACAAAAGTTGTATTTACCTCTATAATTAGGCTATAAAGCAGAACAACAGAGAAAATTATAAACTACTTTTAAAAATCGACTTCCTCCGACCCCCTCTTTTTTAGAAGTCGGTTAATGAATATACTAAAACCTTTTATCGTTGCAAATGGCGTTCTATAGTATCTGCCTACCCCCAAGGGAGAAAGGCGTGAAGTTATGTATGTATGTATGTGTCGGAACCCTCTTCATCATATATATCGGTAGAGGTATTATGCAGTAATAAAACAATTAAATCTTCGTAATTAAAGTAACGTTTACTTTCGACAGTGCACAATAAAATTACTCAGCGATTGCGTAACGTGTGAACTGGGCAACGATTGACGAACGACTCCCGAGCTTACGGTTGCGCTGGTTTATATATCACTCGGTAGTGGGGTTGAAGTGACGTCGCCGCGTCGGCCAGTTGTTTGTTCACTGCTTGTTCATTACATTCGCCGTTTACAAAATAATGACGGTGGCGCCGTCATATGTATGTAAAAGTGTAACAAACACTATCCTGAAAACCGCGTAGTGTGTGTGACACATCTAAATCGGTTCAGCCAATTGCAAGATATTCGCGCACAAACAAACATACACACATACTTGGTCAAACTGAGAACCTCCTTCTTTTATTGAAATCGGTTAAAATTTGAAGCCAACAAGGAAATAATATTTACATTGGAATCTACTTACTCTCACATTATACCTTTTCGCTATTGAATACAAAACAGGTAAACCCATCCGGGGTAATAAGTAATAGCAAAAAATGGCCAAGTGCGAGTCGGATTCGCACAAAGCACGAAGGGTTCCGTCCGTACCATTCCTTCAATAATTTTATTTAGGGCCAATTTTCCAATGCTCAGATAAATTTTTACTGTGAAATAACTTCCAGTATTTGATCATTCTTCCATACTGAAAACTGTCAACTGTCAATTTTATTTCGTAGTTAAAAATAACTGATGATTGTAAAATCGGCCTTTGAATAATGAACGGTATTAGAAACGAGTTTCTTAAATAGGGCTCCTATCCTCCTTGAAATATTTTTTTATTTTGTTTTTAGTAACACCTACATTATCTGTGCAAATATCATATTTTTTTTTATAAAAAAAAGAAAATCTTAGTGCGAGACATTTTATAACGTTGTCTCGCACTAAGATTTTCTCTGTGTGATACAAACATAAAAGTTCACATACACATGACACTCACACCCAGAACAACAAACTGTGGATTGGACAACAAAGAGTAGTTCCGTGCGGGAATCGAACCCGCGACACATTGCGCGGCAGGTTACCGAGTCACCGCACCAACCACGCCGTTAAAAGTAGTGTTGCTATCACTGATCATGAGGTACAAGCCTCAGTAATGGACTAATGGACTCTTAGTAACAGGGTTCATGGTTTTTTCATACGGATACGGAACTCTAAAAATGGACCATTTCATTTGCTACAATATTAAATTATAAGTAATGGCTATGTTGGTAAGGATTCCTGATTTATTACCAAAGAATTAATATTAGCTTCTTGTCAGCCAGGCTGTATATTTGGGATATGGATGAAAAATTGTAGTCGTATATAATCCTTAGGTATTTGATGGCTACCTATTTATTATATAACTGCGTATAGTAATACAGAAATGATTTTGTGATCCGTAATATGTTACGTCATTGAGCGTGTCTATTACACTATTATCTTTTTTATTTAAGGGGAGAAAATCATCCAATTACTCCCTCTCCCAAGGCGAGAGGGAGTGCCAGACTCTTACTGACCAAGAAACACACCGTTTCTACGCCTTTAAGCCGGAACCCGTTAAGTCGTCTGCAGCTCTGTGGGCAACTCTTGAATCCAATTCCGATCAATCGACATTGATATTGTGATATTTCGTACCCTTGAGGTTCGTCACTAGCACCCATTATATTCGTATTTCGTGGGTATTTAATGAACTAAATGGTATTGAGTTTGGTTTTATACTCCGTACTCTAAATGTTGTTTTTAACAGCTACAATAGGTGTTGTAATGTTGCAATTGCATTGCAATTGAGATTGGTTTCATGAGTAAGCACCCTGATTAAACTATTATCTAGGATTTAGATATCGAAGCGATATTTAGATTGATATGTGATTTAATCTAGAATAATATCATATTCATTTGAACAATAAATTATTCCACAATTTTTTGTAACAGTTAACTAGCTAGTCAAGTTTATAAATCTCGGGTATGATTCCCGTGTCCGGCGAAGTATTATTATTACATTATATAGAATACAAATTATTCAGATATTGAGTATTTTGATTTTTGAATAAATCTCATAAATAACACAGATCCTGCAGTTATTGTACCACATTATTGTTCCACAATTTTTGTAACAGTTAACTAGCTAGTCAAGTTTATAAATCTCGGGTATGATTCCCGTGTCCGGCGAAGTATTATTATTACATTATATAGAATACAAATTATTCAGATATTGAGTATTTTGATTTTTGAATAAATCTCATAAATAACACAGATCCTGCAGTTATTGTACCTACAATAACTATGGAAATAACAATACAAATAAATATGGGACTTATGACTTCACATGAACAGCTTATAAATGAATAAATTAATCACAACCCTTGCTTAATGCGGGTTAGCGATTTCAAATTTATAAGTAGAAATTATAAGACTAGGTTTCCTCACGATGTTTTCCTTTACCGTTTGTGAGTGGTGTCTGAATAATTTTAGAACTTATGACTTAATTGCTGAAAAATAAAATGAGTTAAGAAAAATAAACTGTCATTATTGTAGGTTACGTGCCTACGATGTACCCATGTGGCCTCACTTTCTAAATTAAATGGGGTGACAATAATTGTTATGGCTTATATTGAAGCAATGTTTATGTTATACCTTTACAACAATTTCCAAGTTTCCAACTTCTTATTTATGTTAATTGATTTTTTTTATGGCATAAACCGGTAAACAAGCAGACGGATCACCTGACGGTAAGCAATCGGCGTTGCCCATGGACACCTGGAACACCAGAGGCGTTACAAGTGCGTTACCAGCCTTTTGGAGAATTAGGTGTTTGAGGATCGTTGGGGATTCAGGAATTGGGGAGATTGGGGAAGGGGAGGGTAATTGGGTCTCCGGTAACCTCACTCACACGACGAAACACAACGCAAGCGTTGCTTCGAGCCGGCCTATTCGTGCCGAAGCAAGGCTCTCTTACACTTAATTTACTATTTTTTATTTATTATTAACTCATAAAGTACATGGTTCACTTACAATGAGTTTAAATGACTAATTATAACAAGGTAGACAAAGTTATCAAACTTTTCGGCTTACTCACGTAATTATTTGACGAGGAACTCCACGACCCGCGACGCGGCGACTGTCGCGGAATGTTGCTCATGAATATGAGCCTCTAGAGCTTGAAACTAGTGGAGTTCCTCGTCAAATAATTACGTAAGTAAGCCGAAAAACATAATAATTAATTTAGTATGTCTCACGAAAGTGATAATCTATAAATATTTTTACATTTAAACTAGCGGACCCGACAGATGTTGTCCTTCATATACACATGAATATATAAACAAAAATTCATTCAAATTATCGCAGCGCCAGGGCTGATTTGTGAATCTAAACCATCCAGGGCGCCACTCAAACGCATACAGAATAATTCATTTAAATCGGTCAAGCCGTTTAGAAGGAGTTCAATGACATACGCACGTACAGCAGAATTTTATATATAATAGTAAGTATTTTCTCTACCTACTTTTAAAACACGGCAATCAATAATAATTGACACTCTTTAACATTATATTAATTTTCACTATGTAAATAAATTAATGTAATTGAAATACACTTTTCATATACCTAAACGAAAGTGAAGTAATGATAACTCCACAGGAATTAACTAAAGTTATTAATCACTTCACCCATTCGGGGGGAGGGCGAGTGAGGGGGATGTCTAATGACACGGGTTCCGATTGGCGGACCAATTACTAAGGGTCGCATAGGGATGACATTTGTTATACAATGTTAAGGTATGACCTTTTGGATGGAATTCGTTATGATACTCTTTAGAGTCCTATTCCACCAGGACACCAAAGTCAAAGTCTAAGACAAAATCATTTGTTTCTATTAGACAAGGAAGGTACTTTTGAACGTCAAAAAAAATTAAAAGTGAAGTTATTTACTCATTCCAAGGTGTAGATTCCTATGGAGAAGAAGGAGCAAGAAACTCCATAGGTTACTCTTTACACAATACACTGGAACGAAATATATATACAGACCTAAATATATTAAGTTTATTGTTCTCGTCATCAATAGAAATGGACATAGCTAACCACTACTACTAAAGTCACGGAAATATAACTAGGGAATCTAAACTCTCGAAATTGGTTTTTGAATCGGTAAAGGTTGACTTTACTTTACATGCCGAATTATGTATAGAACAAAATACATACTTAAATAAAATAAATCATGAGCCCAACTCGATATGCCTACCAGTAAGTTGCCCAAGGTATCATAATATCGACAATATTATGGTCATCTAATTTAAATTAGCTGCCAAGTTCTATGATGATATAACAATACGGTAGTTGACTGGTAGTCTAATTCAATACTTTTATTGAAATGTTTAAAAACGATAGATACTTTTCTATGAATTTTGTAACTGATTGATCGCAACTTAAAATTAGTGAGAAAAATCCAAAAGTAGGTAAATTATCAAATCTATGGATGAGAGTATGATTATTTTTTAATTATTTATTGCATTGAAAAGCTAAAACAATTTATTTTAAACCTAGGAAACTAGCCAATTAGAAGAGTGTGTATTTCTGATTCTTAGATTAGATGACAGTTTTTACAGGTTAGCTGTTGAATCCCCATAAGCGGTAACCAGTGAATGCTCTCCACTAACGCCATCATAAACCTTATTTCCGATATTTAAAGACTACTTTTGTATGAACAAATTTTCAGTACGATATACCAACGCATTAACCTTGTTAAACCGTGCTAAAAATCTCGAATTTGAATAACATTCAACTAGAAAGAAATGCATTTTTAATCGACGCCATTAAAAATCTTGATGACATCCATAATGTGCCTTCGCCCTGATACCCAGGAATATGAGGGTAATGGCTGAAACATCCTCAAATTAAACATTTATGTAATGAACGCTAAAAATGTGCATAAAGTCAAGTTTTAATTCAATCAAGTAAATTGAAATTCTGGTTTATTTAACTTCCCGACTAATGGCATTTTAGAGCTAATGACTGAAATGAACGGCGAGCTTTTCTTTTGATTCCTTTTTTGTATGAAATGAATTAGTACTTATTCGAATTTTATCTTGGGATTACATTAAATATTCTAAAATTCTTGGAAGTCGTATATAGTTTAGAGGTACATTTGACATCTGTGTGTAATAAAGTGTAAGAAAGTAATAGGCATTGCCCTAGGAAAATATACTTCATTAGCCTAGCTAGACGCAATACAACTTTCTTTTCAGTAATTTTACATTCAGAAATATTTGTGTACGCATCCAAGCATTAGTAAAGGCTTTAATGACATACCTAGGTTTAGGTTTAGACATGAACGTATGAGTCAGGTTAAGACTCCTATGTAAATTGTCATATACCGCACACAATAGGTAACAAATTTTAAAGAGGTTTCTTTCTATTGCTTCGTTGGCCGAGTGGTCGTAAGTGCGATTGCCGGGCAAGGGGACTCCGGTTTGATTTGTTTTCAAGTGAAACAAGTGAATTTATTTCTGCAAGTAAGGCAGCACTTTTACACGTCAATTTTATTGAGCGAGGTCGACATTTTCTAACTGACTACTCTGAGAAGAAATGCCGAAACAAACTCAGAGGTCCGTCTCTTTTAAAGTCCAGATAATCCAGATTACATTATTACAAGTAAAGGGCAAAGTATTAAAAAAATCTCAGTAGTAGCACGGAGTCTGGGATTGTGCCCGGTATATGGCAATACGCTCACCCCCTATTATATGGGACTCATAACATAATAATGAAAAGTGGGTGGTGCATTAGTTATGCAGTGGCATCAAGTACCGCAATGGGCTACACTACATCATGGCAGGCAGTATGATCCAAGCAGTGGTTGATATTCTCGCGCGAGACTACCTAGTTACACATAAGAACATTAATTAAGGTTTATAACTTCTCTAAGCGTACGGCGCGCGCGAGTGTACGGTGCATTGCGTTCCGCGCGCGCCTCAGAACGTCAGTAGAACACCACAGATAGGTCCAGTAAGGCTGGTGCCGATACGGAGTCGCGGACGACCTAACGCGTTGCCGGGGCTCCGGCTCAAAGAGCAGAAGTAGGAACGAGGTGGTTTTTAGTCAGTAAGAGTCTGACACTCTCTCGCCTCACCCTGTGCGGGATATGTCATTGAATGTTTCCCCCTTAAAAAAAACCATTTTCAATAACCCTTTTCCATTATTTTTAAATGAAATCCTGAACAAGGTGTGCTGTGTATTAATTTGTTGATCGAGAGGTAGGTAGTGTTCATTAATAGGGCTTGAGCGAGCGATCGATCACCGATCACCGGCCGTCGGGGATTTGTTCACAATTCAATATTGTTTCCTTGTAATTACATCGACATTAATCCATGGTACCGTGACACACTGCTGTGAAGATTATATTACGCTTGCTACTCCCGAGGGTTTCGCCTGCTCTGCACAGCTGCTACTAATCATAGCGTGATGTATTTCGTAGTATTTCGTAACTTCCTTAACAGTATTTTTATAATAACTATCGTGAGACATACTAAATTAACTAAAAACGCGGGTTACTCACGTGAATATACTGAGAAAGGCTCTACTAGTTTCGAACCACAGGGGTTCTTCCTCATGAGCAGCGTGCGCGGTCGCGGCGATATCGTGCAGCCTACTGGCTAGTGTTGGCACTCGCAGCGGTTTTTTTTTATAATTCAAATTACTTTATTTGTTGCTACTTGCGCATAGGTAGTTAGCTAGCTCAACGCGCCCTCTGCCGGACATCACGAGCGTTTGCTTTCAACTCCGGCGGCGGCGCGTTGGACGATGTTGACGCGCACGGTACGTTCACAAGCGCCGTGGGTAGTGGGTTCGAATCCAGGTTCGGCACAAAGTCAGTGTTACATATTACCCTTACTGTGTCACACTGCAGACTAGATTATTTGTACATACTATAGTCTCACTCTGTAAATATAAGTTTTTTATGACCAACATTTATATCTAAGTTATCATGTAGTTAAGAAAGACTTCTTTAAAACAAATATTAAGGTAATTACGTCTTAATTATACATTAGTCAAAGGCATCGTTCACACCAAACGTCCGCCGCCGAGTGTGAGTATGCTCGGGAGTCAGCATATGTGAACCACAATCACACCGTTAAGAGGCCTAAGAGCGTTTGAAAAATGTTTTCTTACTAATATTAATATTGTTAAATACAATAGTTTGACTGCACGGTTGATGCGGTGGCTGGGCAACCGGCTGCCGTGCAACGTGTCGCGGGTTCGATTCCCGCAAGGAACAACACTTTGTGTGATCCACAAATTGTTGTCTCGGTGTCATTGTGTATGTGAACTTGTATGTTTGTAAACGCACCCATGATACAGGAGATAATCCTAGTGTGGGCCAACGTTTTTTCAAAAAAAAAACAGTTACTACGCTTGTTAATCAATCACGTCCAAAGAGTAAATCTATCTCTGTAGATTTATATTATTTAATATCACTTTATAACTGACTTCATAGAAGAAACAGGTTCTCTGTTTACCCTGTATGTATGTTGGTCCGTGATTATTTGTTTGTTCATGATTGACTAAACCTATTTTGGGGTGTTTTTCAGAAAAAAAATTGTTACATTTGAAACAGGAAATAGTTTAGAAAAAAAGCGACTCAAATAGTTTTTTTTAAATCAGTCTTAAGTCTGTCCGCGAATCCATCTTAAGCAAGTGTTACTTTTGCTTGTCGTAGTCATGGTGGTCTGGATGTTGAAGACGCCCGCTTCTCATGCATGAGGATGCGGGTTCGAAACCTACCAACGGCAAGTACCAATGTAAATTTTCCGAGTTATATGTACTTTCTAAGATTATTCAGACACCACTGACAAACGGTGAAGGAAAACATTGTGAGGAAACCTGGGCTTTTAATTTCTAATTATAAGATTGAAATTGCCAACCCGCATTGAGCAAGCGTGGTGATTAATGTTCAAACCTTCCTCGTGTGAGAAGAGGCTTTGCTCAGCCATGGGCTGAGCTTGGCTGTTCATGTGCCTTTTGCTTAGTACAGGGACAGACAAGCTGATTTGCTATTTATTAATATTAATACTAGAGTATAAAATGGGTAGTCGCTACTTATACCGCCAGTGTGTCACTAGGGCTGCGGAAAAACAGTAATTTATCTTCGTCAGCCCGTTTTAAACTATGTTTGGTATACTTTGAATGGTAAATGATGCATGAGGCTTGAGGCCTGTTATTAATGTACTGGTTACGTTGTTAGCTTTATAATGACATAATCGGTCGGTCATTGCTTGAGTTGGAGCCGAGCCGAAGCTGTGCTTGTTAGATTTGCGATCACCTTAAGTCATCAATATCACGAAGTAACGAAAAGACTACGAGCCAATAAAATAATATTATAATAGCAATCAGAGGTAAAGTAGGCAGGAACAAGGATTGGTAATAAAATATACGTAGTTGAACGAGTCCACTGATAGGCTCCTGTTTACGACTCTCTCGCGACATAAACCCATTGTATGGAGAGTAATTACCGAAAAATTTACCGTAGTATTTGTGTAATCTAATACTTTGTCCTTTTCTTTATTTTAGTTTACCTATATTATTTTGTATTATACAATTATTTGCATATGTGTTCTATTCATTTCTGTGTGTGCTTAACTGTCGAATAAATGCAATTCCTTTTTCTTCTCTTTTTATTTATTTATTTATTTATATATGCTTTATTGTTGGGTGCTTTATGGTATGGTTGGTGCGGTGGCTGGGCAACCGGCTGCCGTGCAACGTGTCGCGGGTTCGATTCCCGCACGGAACAACACTTTGTCCGATCCACAAATTGTTGTTTCGGGTCTGGGTGTCATGTGTATGTGAACTTGTATGTTTGTAAACGCACCCACTACACAGGAGATAATCCTAGTGTGGGGCAACGTTTAAAAAAAAATTGTACACATTTAAGTAGCTTAAAACAAACAATTCAAGTAAATATGCGTACAATGGGCGGTCTTAACACACAATGGTGATTTCTTCCAGACTACCTTTGGATGGAAATATTTATAAGAAACCAGATAAGGGGTTTCTTTTTCTTGTCTAACAGTAATGAAAGTTTGATTTAAACTGTCAAACACCGCGAGGACACCGGTGACCGCAACCTATTGTTCTATAATTGTGTCTATAACGACGGTACTCGACGAGTTAAATAAATTTAATTCTTTTATAAATATCACACAATGTCAGTAGATAAGTACATCACATTACTTTAATACATTTCACTTGAAATATTTGTAATTAGTAAATAATTATTTAATATTGTGATCCTGGGACTTACATCTAATTCCCCTATAATCTTCACTTGTGACTAATCAGGAGTCATTAGAAAATATCATGCACGTCTAAAACGCGCAAAGACCTGTTAAGTACTTACTGTTGAGAAATACCACCAGAGGGCGCCACGCCACAACATTCAGATTTGTCATCAAATATGGCGACCGGAGACCGGGAAAGTTCGTTTGGCCGTTATTTTTTTAATTCGACATAGTAAACAGGCCAAGAAACAATGAATGTAATGCCACAAAGGACTGGAAACTGTTCGCGGCCGCAATTCAAATAAAATGGTTTGAAACTCCACATTATGTTCGGATGTAGCGCTTTTAAAAAGTATTATTGCAATATTGTAAACGAAATCTTAGCTTCAAAGAATAGAGTTTAGTTTTCAGTGGGTTTGCTTTTATATTTAATTTGCTGATATTTTAAACGTTTCTATTCCGTTGTCATCATTTGTGGAACTCGATCGGAACACTTTGGATACTTATTTGCTGCAACAATTGTTTAAAATTCTTGATTATGTTGCAATACATTTTGTTCTTCGCTTTATTCCAATCTTTAACATACTTTTGTGTTAATAACTGAGTACAGATGATATTAATGGAGAATTGTCTACAAGAACACCATTTAATTCATCATTTCATTCAAGTATTAGTTGAACATAGTGCCCTGCCTATGCATAGTTAGTAAGTGGTTAGTGTAGCAGTCTTTTATTTTTGATTATTGGGATAATAGAGGTATATACATACATCGTGACCAGCTGTCCGTTTTGAACGGGGTCGTCCCTTTTTATGATTACAAGCCCCGTTTCCTTGAAATGAACTTTGGGACGCAAAATTGTTCCGTATCTGAAACCACGTCAAAATTTTAATAGTCGAACCTATGCAACGACCGTTAAGACGGCTTGAGTAATGTTGGTGTGCAGAACCGATACAGCGTCATATGTAACTTGCTAATTTTTGACGATGTACAGTCGAAAAAGCTTTAACCTTTAACCTTTTTGTTGTGGGCACAAAGTCCGTTTTTACAGGTTATATCATAGGCGAAAGCTAATAAATGCTTGACTAAATCGAAATAAACCAATGCTGTCCCGTTTTGATTCACGTTTGCCTTGTGGAACTAGAGCTACAAAATAAAAAAAAATAACCTTAAAGTTCATCATCGAACAAGTGAAACAAGTGAATTTATTTCTGCAAATACAAGGTAGCGCTTTTACATGTTAGTACGAACCTTTACCTTTTACCAACAAACTAGACCTACAAAGCAACTACTTTACGTCCTTGTGATAGTAGTTTGTAAGCGAGGTCCAGTATAAAGATTGTAAAGGCTGATGAATCCCACTAAATTATGATGATAGGGCTCCAGAGGTTCGGGATTACGGTCAGATAGGGCTGCGGTCACTCTTATCACGTTAAAGGTTGGTAGTCTTAGGAGGAAACCTTGTTATTCTTATTACTTTGTCAAGAAAATGTGGTGTCAGGGATCAGTTTCTAAGAAAAATTTAATAAAAACTATGTTCCTACTTTTTACGGTAAGATTAATTACCTCGGTGTAATTGATGTTCATACATAGAAAAAAATACCGGTCGAAATTGACAAGTAAACATAGAAATGGACACATGATTACAGACTTTGTAAATACTACTTACTAAAAACTGATAACGATGTAGCACTTACCTAAAAACAACACTAGTCCCCTCGCTATCTAAATGCACGGCGTCGTTTAGCGACCACTGCAGCAGCACCGACGTCCTACTGGCCAGCGGTCCACTCACCACCTTCGCCGGCAGATACCGTCTTCTCATTCGCAAACTCTTGGCAATCCTTCTGTACACCGACCTCTCATCTCTACTATAACTACGATACTTTGGTCTGAAGTAATATCCATCACTAAGGCTATCTACACTTTTTAAACTATAGTCTCCGAATGTCCTGTAGGTATCCCCGTATCGTTTGGTCTTTTTCATATGTTTTGAGCGCTCGGAACGCCTGTGTTTCGGTAGGAAATATGGAAGAGAATCATCTCTGCACGGCCGCTCGGCGAAGGTGGTTGGGGTAAAGTTGCCTATGATAAAGTTGTTCACTATCGAGTGAAGGACGTAGTCGCGTAGCGTCAGCTCCTCAAACTGAAGGTGAACTGGAAAGATAGAGAAAATATTTCATTAGTAAAGGTAAACATGAAGAAGAAACAAAAATCCGGTATTTTGTTATTATCGCGCAAATGAGAATTTATATCGAAAAGCTGTAAGCATACAAGTTGTATATCGGTTTAGTATCAATAACTTTACTATTGAACTATTTATATTCCACAGGACTTTACTTTCTCTGCAACGTCAATTTATAAAGTCGAATCCGGAGCTCTTTGAATCTTTGGCGGACACAGTCACTCGTAACAGACGTAATGCTACATGCAATAGGTTACGCATACGCTGGGCAAACACAGCCCTACTTCACAAAAGTGTCTTCTGCATGGCTCCAAACATCTACAATAGAATACCTAATGATATTAAGAATCTTAGCATAAACTTATTTAAAAGATATCTACATCGGTTCTTGATAGATAAATGCTATTATAATGTTCAAGACTTTATCTCAGGAAAATAAAGTAAGCAATTTTTGTAGTGGAGTAAATTGACGGTGTTAATTACGTACTGTACCTACTATAATGACATCATTTACTTTTTTTTTGTGAAAACCTTACAAATTTGTTATTACAATTTGATTGTTTTTGACATTTGAATTTAACTAATTTATGACTATTTGATTTACATACTATTATTTTCTGTATCTTTTTTTTCTTTTTTTGTCGATTATTGATGTATAATTTCTATGACTAATTATTTGAATGCTTTATGAATGTGAAAAGATATTTTTGCCTCGTACCTACATATATATTGACTGATTGTGAATTTCATTAATACGTACCCAACATTTGCATACCCAACGGGTAGAACAAAGAGATACAATATGTAACAAAAATAAATAACACCTTAGTCACTAATTATGTACTACACCTCTGTTCAGCAAATAAAGACATTTGATTTGATTTGATTTGATTTGAATGTCTGATTATTTTTCTTCTAAAATCTCCGACCTCAGATCGCTCGTAATCTTTCTTTTGCTATGTGTTTCATTCTACTACTATTTAACAACGTTTTTGGCCTTCAATGACACTATCTGTCTTGGCGTATACAATAGACTCGCTACAAGCGCTCAAACAAACAAAGGCCTGCGCAAAAGTAATGGTCTATCGATTGACCTACAAATCCGAATACTTAAATCTACGGGACCAAGTACAAATAATTATTTATTGCCTGCACGGTTGGCGACTTCAACGTGTCATGGCTTCGAATCCACGGAACAATTCGTTGTGTTGTCCACAAATTGTTGTGTATCTTTCAGTATCTCATAGTATACTCTAGCACGATACAGTGAGGTTTCGGGGTTTTGATACACACAACTCCTAGCGAGGGAAAACGTTTTTTATAGTAGTGTAAAAGTATTCTGACTGCCTCGTTGGCCGAGCGGTCGCAAGTGCGACTACCGGGCAAGGGGTCTCGGGTTCGATTCCCGGGTCGGGCAAAGTATTACTGGGTTTTTAAAAATCTCAGTAATAGCACGGAGTCTGGAAATGTGCCCGGTATATGGCAATAGGCTCACCCCCTATTACATGGGACTCATAACATAAATAGTGAAAAGTGGGTGTTACTTCTGTGTGCACCTCTGCCTACCCCTTCGGGGATAAAAGGCGTGATGTTATGTTATGATGTAAAAGTATTGTCAGGTTAATTTAGTGACAAAAAATGGAATTTATGTGACTTCCTATTGTAATCAGAATAGTATGTTTACACAGACATCATTTTAAGTATGGGGGAGCCGTGCAACCGGAGTGATACCACGGCCTCACAGAAAATCGACGTGAAACAACATGCGTTGTGTTTTGTCGTGTGAGTGAGGTTACCAGACACCCAATTACCAAGAAACGTGAAATTGGAGTAGGTTACCTATAGCTTTGTATTGTACGTGCCGTGATTTGCACCTCTTATATAAAAAATCTTTTTTCACAGTAATTTTGGCAATTTTGTTTAAATGCCTTGTTTATCATCACGTGTCTCACCTTTCACCCAAACCTGGAACTACGAGTATTTTGAATTGTGTATGGACGCCGGAATGAGTCGGCACCAAAAATGGCCACCGAAGGGCCCAATTTCCGGGCGGGTGAGCCTGACGGATGACCGATGTTTATCTTTTATGTGGATCCCTAGGAATATTTAGTCGACTGACATTTTCTATGGATAACGTTTCTACGGAAGATCATATTTGTCCTCTACGCATGGGTTTCTGACAAAAAATAAAGGAGGTCTTATCGCTTTGTAACACACAAGGTGGACACAGTCTCTTGTAACAAGGACTGTAGCCGCTGGCTACTATAGATTTACACGCACAACACACATACATTGACACGAAGTACATCTGTTACTTAACATGGCCTGTAATTAGGTACGTTTCATACAATAAGATGTTGCAAGTTAATTAACATTTTCATTTTCCCTGAATTATATAATGAATACTTACGTTTAAACTGTCAAACACCAAGCGGTCACCTGTGACCGCAACCTATTGTTCTATACCTCTAATTGTGTCTACAAAACCGGTACTCGAAGAGTTAATTTACATAATTATTTTATTAATATGGAAATAATGTATCTATGGCAGAAAAATTGGGCACTTGCCAACTAATCAAATTCAATACTTTTTTCGAACTGTCAATAACGAGAGTTTTCTATTAATTTTAGGTATACGAGATTGTGTATTTTTTGGGCGAGTTACGTTAGTATACGAGTTTTTGGGCGATAATCAGTATACTTATTTCTTAAAAAAAAATATTTATTTATTTATTTTTATTACAGAAAACTCAACAGCTTATTTAGTAAATGCTACATCTATAATAATGACAAGGCATGGAAACTTAAGCCAATAACAGAGTTTTTCAGCATGCGTTAGGTAAAAGTAGGAGACATTTTTTTATAAAGCAATAATTAAGAAGAATAATAATGTTATAAGAGTCACGCACTAGTGAGTATTTGTATAAGCAACTTACGAAAGGATACCTTTGACAAATTAAATATATCCACACTCTCAAACTTCTCTGTGTAAATGCGAGGTAGTCGAGTCATAACAGCATTTTTCCCATAATTCGTACGATGTGAGGGTATACTAAGCAAGTGAGTATGTCTTGTTCGACACCTGTGCGTGCAGAATTCAACGCATGACAAGAGATCACTGCTGTCTATCCCACCCCGCAGGATATCATAAAGAAGGAGCATGTCCAACATCTGCCGTCTGTCATCAAGTGGCAATAAGTGGTAATGTTTACAATCCGTCAGATAAGATGCGTGGCGTTTATGGCTTTTAATATTTAAAAATTTTATAAACCGTTTCTGAAGATTCTCCAAACGAGATATATGAATATTATATAGAGGAGACCAGACAGGACTGCAATATTCTAATGTGCTGCGGACATAAGCAAGATACACAATCTTGAGACTATGAAGGTTTCTGAATGGTTTACATGTGCGCATTACAAATCCAAGATTACGAGAGGCTTTACCAACTGTACTATCGATGTGTTCAGAGAATAGCAATCTAGAGTCCAGCAACACACCAAGATCTCTAACGACATCTACTCTTTCTATAGCTATGTTGTCAAATTTATAACAATACTAAATAAAATGCTGGAAACATCCTAAAATTCCTTAAAATCCTTAAAATATACAACTTAAAATATAAAAAACCTCATGAGCAGCGAGCGCGGTCGCGGCGATGTCGCGCAGCCTACTGGTACTGATACAAATATGAGGATGAACCCCTCTGTGGCTCGAAACTAATACTACTAGTTTCTACTACTAGTAGTAGTAGTACGACTACAGCTTTTCTCAGTATATTCACGTGAGTAACCCGCGATTTTAGTTAATTTAGTATGTCTCACGACGGTTATTATAAAAATATAATTCCTGCCTCATTGGACGAGTGGTCGCAAGTGTGGCTGCCGATGCAAGGGGTCTCGGGTTCGATTCTCGAGTCGGGTAAAATATTACTGGGTTTTTCAAAAAAATCTCAGTAGTAGCACGGAGTCTGGAATTGTGCCCGGTATAAGGCAATAGGCTCACCTCCTATTACATGGGAGTCTTAACATAAATAGTGAAAAGTGAGTGTTGCATTGTACAGTGACATAATGTGCACCTCTGCCAACCCCTTCGGGGATAAAAGGCGTGATGTTATGTTATATTATTTCTGTTTTGTGGCAAAACACGTGAGCCGTTATGTAACCAACTTATATACATAAAACATGATAGGTATAATACGATTCTAACGCATTACAATAATTAACTATCAATAAACAATTAGTAATCAAAATCTAATTAATCAGATACGTTTTTAATTCATTTTACTTGTAGTTGTGTTGAAGACGACGTGCTTACGGTAATATGCTATCGAGATTTATTTTATTACTAACGCTATGTAAGTAGATTGTATTTAAATTATATTTATTTAATGTTAATCCTGCAAATAATATAAATGCCTAAGTTTTTGAGGATGTATGTGTCTGTTTGTTACTCTTTCACGTCAAAATGGCTGGAGGAATCGGGATGAAATTTGAAACAGGGATAGATTATGGTCTGCAGTAATATATAGGGTACTTTTTATTCCACGGGAACGCGAGTGATATATGTATATATAGGGTACTTGGTAAGCCTGCTCTATATGTCGCGGAGAACCTAACGGGTTACCGGGGCTCCGGCTCGACGTGCAAGAGAAGGAACGGGGTGGTTTTTAGTCAGTAACAGTCTGACACTCCCTCCCGCCTCTCCCAGGCGGGAGCAGTCATTCGATGATTTTCCCCCCTTAAAAAAAGCCTGCTCTATATGCCAACGCATGTATCTCCAGACATCATTCGCGAATGCGGCCGCCGTCGCATTTTTTTTTTGAAGGGGTAAAATCATCTAATTTCTTATCATCATCAGTTTAAACGGGAAACGAGTTCTTCATCAAACAGGTAGGTAGTTACCTACTTGAGTAAGCCGAAGACAGAATATTTAGTTTGTACGGAGTTCCAATTGCGAGTGCACGCGTGCTTTTTACGGCACGTCATCAGCAAAAATGCTGGATATGACGAATAATAATATGAGCACCCAGGAATCTTGTAGGTTTATCAAACTACGTCAAGCTGAAAACTGTTCATGAAATCCTAAAAATAAATATCACTAAATGTTGTCAATAGGTACAATAATTGAGAATAAGCAAGCGACGTACAGACTTGTGGACAGCTAGTTTAAATTTATCTGCGGACGCCTCTCCAAGGTTCCGTGGATGCATTCGTTGAGATATAGACATACTGAATGCCTGAGACCACCATTCTATCTATACTTAAATACACTATAACAATTTGTCACTTCTCATCAGTTATGTTATGATTATGAGTCTATATAATAGGGGTTGAGCCAATTGTCGTATATCGGCAAGAGGTCCAAACTTAGTAATGATACAGAGAGTTCAATCACACTTCGCCCAAGCAGTGCAATTGACAATATTTACCAAAATCGTCACTGACAGCAAGGTTTTGAGTTTGGGAATATAATTAGGTATTTTAATTGTTAACTTACGTTACATATATTATTCATTAAAATGCTCTTTTCAGCATTATGTACACTTTCTGAACGACAAAGGAATGAAATATTCGATATAAACCCAGATGAAGTAATTGGTTCACACATCGATGACGAGCTGTATGAAGCGAGATTAAAACTTAATCAATTAACGTTTAATTTAAACGACACAAGTTTAAACGATACCAGCAAACAGTCACGAAACACATTCTATGTAAACGCGACTACAGAAAAATATCCCATGGCCTCCGTTCCACCAGAGATTGTTGCAACACAATCTAAGGCCCTAAGGAGACGAATGAAAATACGTATGCTTAAAAAGCAACTAGAGAAAGTACTAACGACCGACTTACCGTCGATATCAGAGTATATTGACGTTGATGATCCAGCTGTTATAACTGAAAAATTTGACAAACTACTTGAAAAAAGCAGAAAGTCCGAGCCGAGTTTAACTCGTAGAGAAGTATATTTTTATGATGGACATGAAGAACCACCTGCCTACAAAGCTAAAACCAAAAGACTAATTTTTCGCATTGCAGAACACTTCGTATACTTAACACGATACAAGCTCGTTCTCTCTCAAGTCCTCAAGAAGAAGTATTCTGGTAATTTGCGGTACCGAATTGGATTCTTATTTGCGTTACTGAGACACTTGAAAAATATGCAGAAGTGGTTGCAATGGACTTATAAGCAATACCTCGTCAATACTGCCTTCCATGAAGTAAAGATTGTACAGAAAGTAATGCGCCTAGACGTTGATATCAGAAATGTAGTTGCTTTGATACAGAAGACGGAATACCAAAAGAATATGTTGTTCGACCCCAACTTCTATGATATAAGTTTTGAAAAAAAATAATATACCTTGTTTTATATGTATTTTCGGTATATTATAGACATGGTATTTATATTCTCTTTAATTCAACGTAACATGACATCACGTCTTTTATCCCCGAAGGATAGGCAGAGGTGCACATTACTGCACTTAATGCCACTGTATCATGTAACACCCACTTTTCACTACCTATTCCATGTAATGAGTCCCATGTAATAGGGGGTGAGCCTATTGCCGTATACCGGGCACAATTCCAGACTTCGTGCTACTACTGAGATTTTTTTAAATCGCAGTAAATTATAATTCAACAAAAAATAAACTATATATACTACATCTAATGTTTATCACAAATCTTGCATTATTGGTGTTACGTTTCATCATTGTATAATTATTATCTAGTAGTATTGGCAATCGCCTCATCCGTGGTCAAATGCTATAAAATGAGACACTCTCTTCTGTGAGTTTATTCGATTAATTCTATAATAACACAACCAAATTGATTAACAATAAAATTAAAGCAAACATGTTGTAGTGGCTTTGTTTCGGCATATGCAGGTGTCCCTGAAATCCATATAGCACCAGATGATAGCAAAGTTACAACAAGTCCTAGTAAAATATAAGACTGCACGGTTGGTGCGGTGGCTGGGCAACCGGCTATCGTACAACGTGTCGCGGGTTCGATTCCCGCACGAAACAACACTTTGTGTGATCCAGAAATTGTTGTTTCGGGTCTGGGTGTCATGTGTATGTTTGTAAATGCACCCACGACTCAGGAGATAATCCTAGTGTGGGGCAACGTTTTTGAAAAAACAAAAAAAAAAAAAATTTATAAATCATGTACTTTTTAAATTATACTGACTTGTGCATAAAGTAAACCTTAAATGTGACAGTAATTGAAGTCTTCTTCAAATATCCACATTTTTAATATACAGCCACCTGAAGGGGCTCTTAATACTTAAAATAGAAAATTTTACTCAAAGAAAACATTCCTTTATTTTTGATAAGAAAGAAAACTGCATTCAAACATCTTAAGTATTAGGAGTAATTCCTCTTCAGGTGGCATTACAAAGTTCCACTCTGTATATATAACTTTATAGCACGAGAATTAAAAACAAACGTCGCTTAGTTTATGGTATATGTACTCTGTGGTTGCAACGACACGTTGCGCAGAATGCTATTTTTTTTATCTTGCTGTACAAATTGTATGAGTTGTTGAATGATTCTCACACAACTTGGAGTCTAGGTGGAAATAAGTCGCTTGATAGTCCGGTGAGATGAGATTTATTGATACACTAAACTAACACGTCGACTATATTATCAACTAAACTAATGATTGATGAGTACTGATGTATTTGAGTGCTGAACATGTACTGAATACAAATTTATTGCTATAACTATAATGAAATGAATAAACTAAAATCTGCTGACATGAAGCGCGCGTGCGTGTGATGTACAGTCGCTGACTCGTACACAAATGTATTTGGACTTGGCCTGGAAATGCAAATCTAGGTGGTGTATCAAATGGTGTAGGTGGAAGGGTTTCCATTCGTAAGATTTGTAAGTAACATAACACACGCCTTTTATCCCCGAAGGGGTAGGCAGAGGTGCACATTACGGCACTTAATGCCACTGTACAATGTAACACCCACTTTTCACTGTTTATGTTACGAGTCCCATGTAATAAGGTTGAGCCTATTGTTATATACCGGACACAATTCCATGCTCTGTGCTACTACTGAGAGTTTTTGAAAACCCTAGTAATAATTTGCCCGACCCGGAATAGAACCCGAGACCCCTTGCCCAGCAGTCCCACTTGCGACCGCTCGACTAACGAGGCAGATGGATTCGATTCAGAGTCTGTTAATTGAATATACGTCTCATGAAATTTGTAACACAAAATGAGTAGCACTGTCACCTGGCCGCCGCTAATAACACCGCCTATAGAATTCCGACGGAGCGCGAGGGACGCCCACGTCTCGCCTTGGCATTTCAACCAGTCAGATGCCCTTTAAACACGACCGCCGCGGTGGTTCAGGGGCGAAAACCTCTGTTTGCCAACTTCAGCTTCTGTTTATGTTGTAAAATGTTTTCATGTTAGTTTTTGGGTAGTCCTATAAAGGTTTCTACTTTAGCGACGTTAGAAGTACCAGTTCTGTTGGAGTAAGAAAAAGATGATAATTATGTATCTAAAATTAATGTTGAGTAGAAAGGAATAGGAGTAGAAATAATGAAGGAATATAACATTTTTATATTAACTACCGTGAGACATACAAAATTAATTCAAAATGCTGGGGTAACCCAGCATTTTGAATTAATTTTTCACGTTCTGGAAACATCTTTACTAGTATCAATTGGGACCCTTCTACCAATAACTCCATAGATGTAATAAACTAGCTACTTTGGCGCAGTTTGTCCCGCTCTGTATAGTCTACAGCCGATAGAAGGACTATCCATATTAATGCAATTGAAAGATACATATACGTTTTAGAAATTCTTTCTTTGAAGTCGTTGAGTTATCTAATAATATAGGTATTATAACTTTCTCATATGTGTAACAAACACTTTTCTGAAAACTGCATAAAAATGGGTTCAGCCAATCGGAAGATAAACGCGCAATAACATTCACACATACATACAGATCACATTGAGAACTTCCTTCTTTTTTGAAGTCGGTCAGAGAGGGACGGAATGACATTCACGGTACTTTTGTAAATAACCGTAGGTTCGTGCCCTTATAATTCAATTTATCCATTAGCGGACTAAATAATTTGGGTCTATCCCCATGAGGTCACTTGACGCGGCTGAACGTGTTTTCCATAAATAAATGTGTGTGTATGCCCGGGGTCTCTTCCAATAACTTGATGTGCGTAAGCGGCCATATTTGTTGTATTAATAAAGTTGTAAAAATGTCCTGGCGGTGAAACCGATAGACATTTACTACACTGTTTATAATCGTTAAATTTTGATTTCTTTTTATTTAATTTTTTAATAACTCATGTTTAGTTAATGTCACTAACATAGAAGGTCCACAAGCATACTCTTGCTTATAAGGTTAATTCTACAATTTAGTTTTTATATTTATACTCACCTACGTAATAGTTGATGAAATAAAATTATTATACATAGGTCGACGTTTGGCAACCATCTCGCCTTATGGTAAGCGATGATGTGGCCGACGATGGAGCACGCCTACCTATGAGCAACCTGTTAAATCGGGACTTGAAGACACCCAAGGTATATTTGTCGAGAAACAGATTTCGGCACGGAGTTCCAGTAACTGTTCACTCAAGGAAGCTTGACGCGAAACGTTTCGTGCGAATAGGTGGAATGTCCACCATATAAGGGTGGCGCCCTACCGTTCGTCTGGTAGTACGGTGGTGACACGGACTGAGGGGCAAGGTTGTACAATTCCCACGCACACTCTCCGAAATGTATCCGTTGGAAGACCGAAAGGCTTGCGACTTTACGCCTGTGTTCGAGGCTTTGAAGCCGAGCCTCCACAAGCGTATCGTCATTGATGAACCTCTTGGCGCGCCTCTCGATGAATTCAAGTTGGGATTTAACGGAGCCATCCCAAAAGTGGGAGCGGTTCTCCATACACGACCGAACTTTACTTGGTAAAGAGTGAGCAACTGCTCCGATGTGAAGTACCGTCTCACCCTCGACAGGACACCCAACTTCCTAACAGCCAGTTGCACGTTTGACTCAATATACGAGCCAAAGTTGAGCGTCAGTGTTACGCCGAGAAGATCGAGATGGTCACTTATCGGAACGGACTCATTTCGGAAAGTAGGAGTCAGTGAGAACCGACTCCGTTTTGCGGACACACGACCAGACACGCCTGGGTTTCATGGCATTGAAGCTGACCAAGTTGGCGTCACCCCAATCGGAACCGGATCGCCTACAAGGATAGTTTTAGGCGTTCTATCATGGACTCTCCCAGAGACTGGATTTGAGTTGCACTGATTCGCGAATCGAACACATAATTTTTAACAACAGTGCTGTCATTTGCGTTTATTTACTATACAACCACAAAACTCCACGTTACCATCGATTTGTATGACAGAAAATTTGAAACGTAACGTTACATCATCACGAGTGGATAAGTATGTCTAATTACCGCAACAATGACACTGATAAGTTACTTAACGTCTGGGCTCCGCCATCATTACGCTAGGCATTTTGGAGACCTGCCAGAAACAGCAGCGACAGTTGCCAAATGGGGCAATACACATGGCTATAGTTTGTTTTGCTTTGTAGCTTTTATCTCTGTAATTGATGTGGTTGCTTCGTTTTATTTTAGCTCAGTTTGACTGTGACTTGGTAGCCAATTTTGTACTGTGTGTCAATGGTGAGTCTTTTACAAATATCGATTAGTGTTGAAATTTCGATTAATGTTGTATACCAACTTTTCTGAAAAATAGCCCAGTTTTCATTACCTGCCTATAGAGTTCTTCATGTTTAAATCAATAGGGATGATGACAGGTTATGAAAATTAAAATCTAATTATTCCGTCAGTTAGGTAATGAAAAAATATTAGACACATATTTTTTTTATTTTGTTGTATAATACAATTATGCTTATATATAACGAATCACAGTTTAGAAGTGGGGGCTAAAACGTCATTTCTACGTATAAAATGTACATAGAAGTGACGATACACGTCATTTTAAATCAATATATCGTCGAAAGTATTCGTTTCTGTAAAAAAAAGAAAAAAATACGCGTGTAATGTTTTAAAATAATCTACCAGACGGACATCATAATAAAAATTAGTCATCTATCACATTGATGATAGTTACTTTGTAAAGTTGAAAATCAAGAGAATATTTCTTCTGAGATTGATGACATAACTGTACGAGTTTCGTTTCTAGTCAGTTAACCAGTGAGCCTGGATGCCACTTTATAACTTAACAATAGGTATGAGTATAGTATGGTATGATTTTATTAAGTATTATTAATTCGATATGCTATAGAAAAAAATGGCGTATTTTATTTATCTTTGACATTTTTACATATTTTACCGATTCGATTTAATATCGTTTTAGTTGTAATATATTATAGTACTACTTTGTTACGGTTGTAGGATTTGATAAATATGGAAAATAAATATTATTTAGTTGCAAAGGTATATTTATTATACTTCGTCACGCCTATTTTGAAACGAACTCGTCACATGTACTGTTCCCGCTCGTCTAGCTATGGCGGCCAATAGACAATCTTTTAATACCAAACGAGCAGATGGATCACCTGATGGTAAGCAATCGGCACCGCCCATGGACAATTGAAACACTAAAATAATAAACAAGTGCGCCGGCAATGGAATTGAAAATTTGAGAAATGGAAATAGGGATTTGAGTTCCAGTCACTCACATGACGAAATACATCGCAGTCATTGTTTCTGCTGGTGAGACCGAAGTATAGGAGTACAGTGGAGTTGGCCCATTCACGTCGAATTGATTTTAATTTCTTAGAAGTTTGAATTCTCTTATAAAAATTGGCTAGTTCAAACAACTCAATTTACAGCATATTTATTTATGATATTCATCATTTAACGACTGCACAGTTGTCGCGGTGGCTGGGCAACTGAGTCGCACAATGTGTAGCGGGTTCGATTCCCGCACGAATCAACTCTTTGTGTGATCCACAAATGGTTGTTTCGGGTCTGGAAGGCATGTGTATGTGTACTTGTAAGTTTGTAAACGCACCCACGACGTAGGAAAAAATCCGACAGGAAATAGGGAAACAATTTATTAAAAACATAAAAAAGATTTTTGTCCTATTGGGGGCAAAATAGTAATTGGGCCTCCGGTAACCTCACCCACAACGACGAAACACAACGCAAGTTGTTTCACGTCGATTTTCTGTGAGGCCGTGGTAGTACTCCGACGAGCCGGCCCATTCGTGCCGAAGCATGGCTCTCCCACACTTAGACAGTAAGTTTTAACTGTAAGTGTAACTAATACTTAAAGGTAAATACAACAATACAACATAGATGACAATTCCAATTTTGTAACAGTAAATAAAAAATGCAATAATAAATAATTTACCCTATCGAAATCGACATTATCTACACTCAGTAGACGAAAGTTCAATTAAAAAGGAAATTTTTAATTTGAATTTCACTCATCGAATATGTAGGTAGGAAGTCGATACTGCCAATCACGGCCAACTTGGTGGCACATAGCAAAGTTGGCTAACTTATATGCTATGCCACCCTGCACCGTATTAGCATATTCAATAAGTTCAAAACGCTTTGAAGTTGCCCAGTTCACAGTATGAGTAGTTCTTAGCCAACTTGGCACATATTTGGATAAACTTTAATGAAGTTTCGTTACCGATCAAGTTATTGATGATCTGGCGTAATATAACATAACATCGCGCCTTTTAACAACCTCGAAAGAGTAGGCCGAGGCGCATCACGGTGCTTATGCCGCTGTACAATGTAACACCCACTTTTCACTATTTATGTTATGAGACCCATGTAATAGGGGGTGAGCCTATTGCCATATACCAGGTGCAATTCCAGACTCCGTGCCGGGAATCGAATCTTATTTAATTATTCATTAATTTAAATTCGATTATATATCGATTATAAATCGATAAAATGCCAACTTTATTAAAAAAAATGTTAACTTCATTTATCAAATGTTATGTTCACGGGGTCCATAAGTGTAATTTAGTTTTAAGCCTATTGTAACACCTTATTCACTTTATGGTATGCAAATAAGTGGATTTGAATATGAACCTGAGCCCCTTGCTCGGCAGTCACACTTGCGACCGCTCGGTCAAGTAAGCACCTTTTCTTTAAAGTCGTATAAAAATTGTTCGTTATGTACTCTTAAAATCTCTTCAACATTAATCATGTTTCAAGTGAACAATACAAACCATTTGCTATCCCAAGAGATAAAAAATTACTTTGAGATTTACGACACTTCCACTTTTTCTTTTCAACTTCCAGTTCCCAGGGGTCTAGAGATAAAAGCCCTAATTCCCTTGACCCCCAAATAGGCCGAGTTGTGACTATGTCATGTTAACCAGTTAACATTATTTTGTCTAATAAAAATATCTCGGAAATGTGACTTTGTATTGGTTTCTACGCTTTGAAATAAATGTTGTATGCTTATAATTGGGTCGTCTGTCCACCATACGAGTGGTCGTCCTTCGCTGCGCTTGCCGGTATATAACCTCCACTTGAGAACCTTTGTGCCCCAGCGGCTATCGGTTCTCTGCGCTATGGGCCCTGCCCTCTACCACTTCAACTTGTTAATCTGCTTGGCTATGTCGATGACCTATGTTCGTTCGCAGATTTTCTCGGTTTTATCTGATCTCGCAAAGAAACTCCGAGCCATAGCCCTTTCCATAGCGCGCTCAGCGACTTTGACCTTCTTTATAAAGCCCACACTGAGAGACCACGTTTCAGTTCCATTGATCATCGCTGATAACATTCGTCTTAAGGCATTGAGGTAGATACATTGGCCAAGAAGATGTTGCGTAGTTTCCCGTTGGGTTCGACGATTAAGGTCGCAGGGAGCCGCTGGATGGAGGTCGCTTCCAACTGGTCTATCTGGAAGTCATTGGGGGAGACCTATGTTCAGCAGTGGGCGTCCTAAGGCTGATATGATGATGATGATAGTACTTATAAAATTACATGTCTTGACTGACTCATTGACAAATTTATCATCAACCAACGAAAACTATCAAGGCTACAAACATGAAATTCGGAATCTATACTACCTTTGTTATATAAGGAACCCATTTAGAGGTCCCCTGACAGGTCAAATCGGGTTGATAATATTGTTGAAATTACGTCATTGACATAAACCCGTATTTGATTCGATTTTAATTATTTGTTCTTAAATTTTAAATATGTAAAACAATGTCACACCCTTCCAACGTTTGCGCGAATAAGTTTTCTTTTCGGTTCCTGGCGGAGTCACTGAATTCAAAATCGTAACTTCTTTGACATAAGCTTCGATACCGTGATAAATATGCCGAGATCGGTAATACAGCTGTGACCATTAACTACTTTATATTTTGTTGTGGGTTTGTGGCACCGACTTCTAACCTATCAGTGGGTGTGTAAGTTATAAGTACATACATACGTATGACCAATAATAGTTATATTTTCCTTTTTAGTTTTTACTTATCGTTTTTCATTAGTTTTTTGATGTCAGTTTTTTTAAACGCAGCTTTTTAATTTTATCAACATTTTAAACGAGAACAAAATTGGTTCACATTTATTTTTTCAAATTACTTTTATTTGTTTTCATAATTTCTATTTGTACGGAAATTCTTCGAGAAATTTGTTTTATTAAATCGGCTCTGTGGACTAGGGAGCGAAAAATAAACATTGAACTCAGTTTAAAATATGTGTGTATGTGATGTGTGTATGGTCGTACTGTTAAATGCTAAAACACGAAAAAAATATTGGAACACATCCAAAAGCTAGCAGACTTCAAAATCAAAAACGTATTTACAGTATTTTTCGCGCTGGCAAGCCGCTGTGAAATCGTCAAACATTTATTTCGAGTCACGAGCAAGTCGGGCAAATTTCGAGCCGTAGATCCCTCGAGCAGTATTCCAAATTGGCCTGAGTTAAACAAAACAAAGGCAGAGATACATTCCGATATTGGAATATGTCCAAAACCCACGTTTTGTTGGTATAGTTCGGATTTGAGAACTGTTATGGATGGCACAGACGGATACGCCAGAGTATATTGTGACGATCTATGTATTGTAACTGGCTGTTATATCCATAGTCGAATAACAGTGACTTCATTTATTTATTTTGGACTAAGTAATCGTAATGGTTAAAATATGGCGTGTGCTATTCCAGACCATAATTTATCCCGGTTCCAAATTTTATCTCGATTCTTTCAGCCTTTTGTCGTGAAAGAGTAACACATACATCATACATCCTCACCATCCCCACAAACTTTCGCATTTCTAATATTATACACATAAAAACCGCATTGCCTTAATATTTTAAATTCGTTAATTATTTTTTAAAATTACTGCCTCGTAAACCGAGTGGTCGCAAGTGCTACTGAAGAGCAAGGAGTCTCGGGTTCGATTCCCGGGTCGGAAAAAATATTACTGGGTTTTTAAGAAAAATCCCAGTAGTAGCACGGAATGTGAAAGAATACCGGTGAGCCTATTGCTTATTGCCAAATGGTAATAGGCTCACCCCCTATTACTTGGGACTCATAACATAAATAGTGAAAAGTGGGTATTACGTTGTACAGGGATAACCCTGAGGTAGGCAGAGGTGCTCATTACGGCACCTCTGCCTACCCATTCGGTGATAGGTAAAGTTCAAATACCATTGTATTATTTTCAGTTCGATTATTATAATTATTATTTGTTTTAGGTATAACACGTAATCCAAGTAGTCTTCGGGTTTAAACATCTACAATTATTTAAATTTATATCTAGAATATTAGACAAATCCCTTGTGAAAAGTCTAGAACCATCCAAAATAATTTAAATTACGTAAATACTACGTAAATAAACACACACTGAAACCAACGTTCCTTTATATGTGATACATTAAGATTGGGTAAATAAATACATACAAGTATAAGATACAAAATAAATATTAACAAAAATATAACACAAACCAAATATAAGTTATTCACTTCAAATATAGAGTCCACACGACAGTCTTTAAAAACAGCTGATCACAGCCCTATACGCAAGACATTTCCATTCAAGTCTATGAGGGACAATCCGCTTCTGTCTATTCCTTTACCAGCAGAATCTTCACCGTAGCGAGGAAAAATATCTTCACTTATAGGCACGTATACATTAAACCCTGGTGTTCTCCTGGATTCTATCAAATTTTCCGAAATATTTTTAGCTGGTATAATTGCTGTATTAGCTACCGGTGCACTTGATGTTTCTGATTTAAGTACTGTCACTTTAATCTGTGGTCTGTATCCATGTTCCACATTTTGTCGTCTTGAATTTTTTGCCAACAACTCCTGGAGTTTCTTCTTAGGTATTGTTTTAGCGGGAATTATTTTCGGATCATTACTTAAAACGATTGGACTGTCCATTACTGTTGTACTGTTAATTGTTGATCTCAAAGCTGCTGTGTTTGTGTTGTTTTCATCTTCTTTAACACTCCCTGGTGTAGTGACAGTATCATTGTTTTTATGCATCATAGTAGGTGCACCGTTTACATTGAATCTCATATCTTCCAAACGAATTAAAGAAGTACTGCTACTTGTGACAGAAATAATGACAATTAACGCGAGCGAGCCGTACATTTTGTGGGTTTTACAAATAGTTGTCGAATGCGTGATTGTGTGGCAAATCGTCTACAAAGAAGGTAATTGGTTGGATTTCACGCTCCTCCACATCCATTAGTTCCAATTTCAAAGCGAATCGTTTAAATTAAAAAATGCTTGAGTGCATGCTACGAGGTTGCCGGCTACGCGCGGTCGCGAGAATACAATAAAAAAAATATTCCACATAATTAAATTGTTTAAAAATATAAGTGGATGGATGAATATTATGTGTTTTTTATCTATACTAATATTATAAAGAGGAAAGATTTGTACCTATTTTTGTATGTTTGTAATGAATAGGCTCAAAAAGTACTGGGCCGATTTAAAAAATTCTTTCACCAATAGAATGCTACATTCTTCCAATTTGACATAGGCTACATTTCATTTTGAAAAAAATTAGGGATCCTTGGTAAAATTTGAACAATGAAACCGAAGGTGTAGAAAAATGAGTTTTAAAATGTCTTTTGTCGAATGCGCTGCCGAAACTATTAGCGATAAAACAAAATAATGTACAACAATATTGAAGAAAATCATAATGTCTACAAAAGACTCCGTGGTAACATATCCAACTATTGTAGTTATGTCACTACAACAATCCAAATTTCCAAAAATAAATAATTGTCTACCCCGTACGAAGCCGGGACGGGCTGCTAGTGTATGCTCAAGTGCATATGCGACTTGTTTTATTCATCATAGATAAAATATAATGTTATATGATTTTAGAACATATATCAATTTCATAGTAGTGTGTTGGCGATAATTGATTAATTTCACAAAGCGTTAATTAAGTGTTTGCACAAAACGAGTAAATTGTTATGAATAATATTTAGTTTCAAGTAAAAATTAAAGATGTAACTTTAATTTAAAATATATGTTAATAACAAGATAAACTCATTAAACGCAAACAAAATTATAAATGTTATATCTTAAATTGTTCAAAGGTGGTTAGACAATATATTTAAATATGCAAGAACAAGGGCTAAGAATACTTCTTTCTCTAAATAATGATGTTGTGGATGCCATCCATCATGTTCTATCCTCTGATCATTCATCTCCCAACCTTCAGATGATGGATATATGAATATTTTGAATAAATAAGCAACATATAGAATATTACCATGAACTGCAATGGAATTCGTACCCAATAGATATACAAGATAAAACGTCTTTTGTTATTGAAAGTATTTGAGGATAGCGCGCGTAATATAGGTCAGATGCAGGTTAGCTCCAACCGGCCGACCTGATGGAGGAGGCCTATGTTCAGCGGTGGCCGTCTTGTGGATAATATGATAATCGTAATTCATGATGACACGTAATAAAATCCCTTATTACTTCTGGCTCTTTAAGGCACACACGCTACACGGTGCGATCTTCTCCCGCGCTCGCCGCAATTGTAAAATGGAGGCGGAATGTGAAACGCGGGCGTAAAACGCGCCGTGAAAATTGTTTTGATAATTTACAAACATTATTCCACAGTATTCTACAAAGGCTGCGGGTCTGCAACCGCGGCGGGCGCGAGAGACAATCGCGTCGTGAGCCCTAAGCCTAAAACAGTGCGATGGCGACCTCTCGCGTCCGGGCCTAGTGCAGGCCATGATGCGGAGCGAGGGGGACTGGGATGCCGTCTCCTCCTTTTGCGAAGCAGTGATGCTAGCTAAGGAGGAGGCGGGACGCGTGAGGCAGCGAAGCGCTGCCTCCTCGCAACCCAGCCATCGCGAAGGACACACCGGGCGTCGGGGATCGCGAGACGATCTCCGGCCACCGTAAGCGCGGGCCTGCGGACGGCGAGCATGGGTGGCTCCCCGTCCGACCAGAAACAGACCCGAGCGTACGGCGCGTCGCGTTCCGCGCGCGCCTCAAAGAGCCATCAGACCACCACAGATGGGGCCCAATACGGCCGATGCCGATTCGGAGTCGCGGAGAACCTAACGGGTAACCGGGGCTCCGGCTCGACGTGCAGGAGAAGGAACGGGGTGGTTTTTAGTCAGTAAGAGTCTGACACTCCCTCCCGCCTCACCCAGGCGGGAGAAGTCATTCGATGATTTTCCCCCCTTAAAAAAAAAAAAAAAAAAAAAGCCTAAAACAGTAAGGTCACCATTTCCTATATATGAGTAAATTAATAACTATTAAACCTAAAGTTTGAGACATAATTTCTTCTTAACACTTTGAATACCGTCATTATAGACACAATTAAAGAACAATAGGTTGCGGCCACCAGTGTCCTCGCGGTGTTTGTCAGTTTAATGACATTCTAACTTTATGACATTTCTAATTTATTTTCTCTCTATACCTGTTTTAATTTATTTATTACTAGCTTTTACCCGCGGCTTCGCTCGCGTCACAAAAGGATAAAAGTAGCCTATGTGACATATACCAATATACATAGCGCCATCTATACCAATTTTTTTGTTTTCACTCGGGAATATCAAAATTTTCCGGGATAAAAGTACCCTATTATTTATTCCGGACTTCTAACTTTACGCCTGCAAAAAATCAAAGCAATCGATTTAGAAGTTACGGCGTGAAAGCGGAACAAACAAACAAACTCACTTTCCTATTTATAATAGTAAGAATAATAATACAAATTTAAATATATTTGTTCTTTAATTAGACATAAATTGATACTGTTAATACAATTTTATATTTCCACACCGGCAACGGTAGTATGTGTGGAACTCTGTTAATTTTAAGATCAGTGTGCACCATGTACTGAGAAATAAATGACATTCATTCATTCATTCATAATTCGGGTTAATATTTCTCTGCAACTATTTTATATAGTACATTTGATCACTGACCGCGCAATATTTTTTTTTTGTATGTTAGATGGGACTGACATTTGACCACTATCTCGCCTGGTGGGTAGTGATGATGTGGCCTATGATGGAACACGTCGACCCATAAGCAACCTATTCACCGAACCGGGAAATACAGACTCTGGCAAAGAATTCCACTCCTTAGCTGTACGCACAAGGAAGTTTGATGCGAAGCGCTTCGAGCGTGTGGGTGGGACATCTACCATGAATCGGTGACGCTACGCCGATTGTCTTGTAGTACGATGATGGAACTAGGGGAATCAAGTTGTAAAATTCCCCCGCACATTCTCCGAAATGTAGGTAGAAGAATCTCATCTCGTGGTAAGCGCTGATGCAGTCTACTATGAAAATTATTTTAGAGAATAATGTCTCAGATAAAAACTAGTGCATAATGTGTCAGTAAAACAAGACACTACATAAACATCCCATTAATACTCTGGTAAGCTAAGTTTAGACCTAACTCGGAAGACTTGTGGCTAACTGAGCACTGCCGCGCTGGAGCACTTGGTACGAAGTTGGGCGACGCCTAATGAGTCTCCTGTAAACTAGACTAGATCTTGCTGTGATTGGATTTACTTATGTTGCGTATGCAGACGAGGAAATTATGTCGAAATCAGTTTTTGGCTACAATACGAATACTTCATTTAAGGTGTGAGTAGACTGAACGGATGGTGCACTAACTGGACGTCTAGTATGTTGCAGGTATGAGTTTAGGGTGGAATAATTATATTATGAATTTTGAGCTACTGGAAAAAATCTGCCTCGTTGGCCGAGTAGTCGCAAGTGCGACTGCCGAGCAAGGGGTCTCGGGTTCGATTCCCGGGTCGGACAAAGTATTACTGGGTTTTTAAAAAATCTCAGTAGTAGCACGGAGTCTGGAAGTGTGCCCGGTATATGGCAATAGGCTCACCCCCTATTACATGAGACTCATAAAATAAATAGTAAAAAGTGGGTGGTACATTGTACAGTGGCATAATGTGCACCTCTGCCTACTGCTTCGGGGATAAAAGGCGTGATGTTATGTTGATGTTATGGAAAAAATCTAGTGTATATGTATATATGTATGAAAAAACAAGTTTGATCACTATTCTGGCGTATTAATTTAACCTTGAAGTTTTATGTCTGAGATTTGACTCGTAGCCCTTAGGTAGGTTAAACGGGCACATAAATTGCCCGTGGTATCACTCCGGTCAAGCCGGCCCATTCGTGCCGAAGCATGGCATAATTACCAATTTGGTATGTCTCACGATAGTTACCCAATTTACAAAGATGCATAACACTTTTGATTGGTATGTCTATAATTTATAACCACTAACATTGTTCACGTTGCAAAGAGTGAGTGCCCAATGACGCTACTACAGGGTGCATTAGCTTCATTAAAGGATGTGCCTTGTTCTGATCACCAAATATAACAGGAACACTGGAAAATTTTCGACCGCATTGCGTTAGTGATAAGGTCGCAAATATATGGAAGATATTTGGTATAAATTCATGTGTACAGTTCATTGATTCGTCTTCAAATTTGGATTGGGAATGCGAGAGGCGAGAGTTTGCTTTTATATGATTGTGTTCGTGTCTCAATTAATGCATTAGTAGATAACATAATATTCTGTATTGCCATTTTGATTTTCTTGGTTTCATAATATGATCTGTAGTGGAAAATTTATTCTAGTTTCTTGTTTCTTAAAGTTCATTTTTGTATAATATTGTTTTGTAGAATGGTTAGAATTGTAGTCGTAAAATGTTTAGTTGAAAAAGAACAACGGAGGGTTCAATTATCGCATACGCACCTTAGACGACTTCCGTGAAGACAAGTCTGAGATTCATGCGAAATATTATATCCACTCTATATAATAACGTAAAACAACGCTTGCGTAGTGTTTCGTCGTGTGGGTGAGGATACACGAGGCCTAATAACCCCCCCCCCTTTCTTCCCCAATCACCCCCATCCCCGAATCCCAACAATCCCTCAAATTACTAAAACTCAAAAGGCAGGTACCGCACTTGTAAAGTGTTTGGTGTTCCAGGTGGACACCTGGATACAATCGGCGTCACTCATGGATATGAATGACGCCGATTGCTTGCGTTTATCGACTTATCCCATTAAAAAGAATAGGAATTGAGAGAATAAATTTAAAATCTACTACCAACTCTAATGTTCTACTTAAACCAAGTGTTACTGAGAACACCATATCCACACACAACACACAAAAAGAGTAACGAGGGAAAAACAACTAGCTTCGCTGGTGGACAGACTGACGGACTATCCTATATTAATTTTGACGGTCCAAAAGTACCTGATGTAGTTTAAATGAAATAAATACTTAGAAGTTTGTGATTAAATGCCATACATTTCTTAACTTGGAATTCCACCAGAATGACGCGAGTACTACGGAAAAAATCCTTTTTATATTTTTGCAAAAGTGATAAACACACCACGGGCAGTCCCCGTTGTTTTATTAACACTATAAGCTTGGAAATGGAGTTAATATTTAATGAGGGGCGCAGGGCAATTTGCATGCAAAATAAATGTTATCTTGAGTTCGGCTTGCTACACCTGTTGGCTGATGACGTCACGTTCGACACTCCGCCATCTTGCGATTTTTTTTGCACGGTCTTATACGATAACAATGTGAAGTTTTAATATTCCAACTAATTAAGATAAACTGAAGATTCTAGACTAAAAAAATTTTAATTATGTGTAGAAGTTTGAAATCGACAACCCGCCTTGAGAGCGTCGTGATTAGTGCACAAACCTTCTCTTTGTGAGAACAGGTCTATGCCTAGTAGTACATACTGAGCACTTATAGGCTAACAATGATGATGATGAGACGTTTAGCTTGGTGCTATAATGTTCATAATTGTTGCATTTACATAGTTATTATAGTTTAACCAATGAGCTATAGGTTCTTTGTACCAACTTCAAAAAGAAGGAGGTTTATAAGGGGGATAATTATCCACTGACTTCTAGGAGAAGGTTTTAGTATATTAATTAACCGACTTCAAATTTAATATAATAATAATATAATTAATATTTATTACGCTAAACATTTGATTAGAGTATTGAGTATTACTGAGCAAAAATAAACTTTAAAACGAATTAGACACATGAGCGAAAAGAAAATAAATCATTATTATAATGTGTATACATATACTTATATAAACGAATCCCCTTTTCTCTTGGTCACGGCATCATGCGTGAATGACTGGAAGAGAAGGTTCGACAGAAAAAATCCTGAAACTCCTCGGGGAACGGGAGAAAACGGGGTTGCGCATACGAAGTCGCGGGCAGATGCTAGTATAAAATAAATATCATTCACATTAATTAAGAAAGAAGATGAAGGTACAAATTAACAATGCTAAAAACAAAAATAGTAATTATTAAACAAAATTCACTTTAAATTCAAAAATATTGTAATCAGAACAAAAGGTAGAGGTATAATTAAAAAGAAAACCAGCACAATCATAAAACAATTACACTTTTTAAAAATGATATTTTTGATCAACAAAACAAAAGTTAATAGGTACCAACTGTATTGTATTCATGAAATTGTTTTGCTCAGATAGTGTTGGTCAGTTTAATATTTTACGAGATCGGAATATAAAAATACGAGACCTGAATTTTTAAAGCGCTTCATCGATTCTGCACCGAACTGTAAACTTGAAGAGGCGAAGTTTTAAAACTTAAAGAGACTGTCACTATACGTGTGTGTATGTGCGTGTGTGTGTGAGTGTGTGTGTGTGTGTGTGTGTGTGTGTGTGTGTGTGTGAGTGTGTGTGTCTCTTTCGTTTTTTTACAGGGTTCTCAAGATTTTTAATACATACAATATTAAAATGGTTCAGGTTGTTCCGCCACGTACTCCTACTACGTTGTCTTTTTACTGCTTTCCTTATAGCTATAGGCTAAAACATGTCAGGGCTTTTTGTGTATCTTTTTATTAATATTGTAGTGTCATACACGTTTAGCATTATGTCATTAAATTTCTTTAAAAAAAGTAAGTTTTATTAAAAACTGATGAACAATAAGTTTTGATACTCACAGAAAACGCCAATTCTTAAAGGATACGTTGGTAACTAAAACTAAAAAACAAAAGCAGAGTAACAACAAAACGTTATTACATAACATAACATCAGGTCTTTTATCCCCGAAGGCGTAGGCAGAGGTACAATGTAACACCCACTTTTCACTATTTATGTTATGAGTCCCATGTAATAGCGGGTGAGCCTATTGCCATATACCGGGCACAATTCCAGACTCCGTGCTACTACTGAGAGTATTTAAACCCAGTAATACTTTGCCCGACCTGGGAATCGAACCCGAGACCCCTTGTCGGCCAACGAGGCATTTAGTTGAGTTAATCGCGAGTTAACAAAGCACAAACATAAATACAGAACCTCCTTTATTTTTCTTTTTTAAGTCGTATAAGGAATTTTTAATCTTACTCGGTTCGGTATCGAGTATCGTAAGGCAAGTTATGCAACACAAACGTATGAAACGAAATAATTCAGTCGACGGTACTTTTTATAGCATATTCCAGTTAGTTTGAACAAAATGAAACCATATACCTGACTACCTGTATTAACTTGTTACATTCAGGTGAATTCATACATATTACATGACTTGCTTTCATGACTTTTTCACTGAAATTCAGGTTGAGGTGAGACGTATGTTCGACTATACGTTATTGATTCTGTTCTATTAGGAACAAAACGACTATTTGAAAACTTTTTTCAAAAATTGCATTTTCAATGACTGCCCCGTTTACCGAGTGATCGCAAGTGTGACTGCCGGACAAGGGATCTCGGGTTCGATTCCCAGGTCGAGTATAGCATTACAGGGTTTTTTAAACATTCTCAGTAGTTGCACGGAGTTTGGAATTGTGCCCGGTATATGACAGAATGCCAATAGGCTCAACCCCTATTATATGGGACTCTTAAACTGTCAAACACCAAGCGGTCACCGGTGAACCTATTGTTCTATAATTGTGTCTATAAAACCGGTACTCGACGAGTTAAATAAATAGTGGACAGTGGGTGTTTCATTGTGTAGTGGCATCAAGTGCCGTAATGTGCACTTCTGCCTACCCTTTTGGAGATAAAAGGCGTCAAGTTATGTTATGTTTTGTATGCATTTTCAATGAATATATCTGAATAGTACGGTTGATATATAGAAGTAAAGTCAATAGACAAAACCCAAATGACTTGAAGGAATCTAATCACCAGAAACCAATCGACGATCGATCATAACTTAGATTGAATTCCGATTTATTATTAAGTTTAATATATTACTTACATTTTATTTAGATAGTAATTACCTCATGGTAAGTGATTCGGAACAAATCATCACGGAGACGAGTTCGATTGAAATAGGCAGGGGGACTAAATAAACGCTATTTTATTAACGAAAAATAATATTTTACTCGTGTTAATAAAATATTGAGAATTATTTTCGTGTCACAGAGGGAGTCACAGAAGGCAGTAGGCTGCGGGACGTAGCCGCTTACGTTGCTCATGATGAAGAGTCCCTGAATCATCTGTGACTCAAAATTAGTAAAGCTTTTCTCTGTATATCTAAGTCAGTAGACCGTTATTTTTAGTTAATTCATGCATGCCTTATTATAGAAACGAGTCAATTTTATCAATGAAACGGCTTTTCCCAATAACGATAGAACCCAATACCTTTTGCTTGGCTGTCATACTTGCAGTGCACTCACAAACTTATAGCTCAATATAAACTGTCAAGAATTCTCGCGTATCCTTGGCTGAGATACATTTATCATAATATATGTATATGTTTATTACATTTATGTACATAATGTATCTACGATGCTGTATTTCCTTTACATATTTTTGTACGTCACTGTCATCTGTTCCGTTTGTTTTGCTTCTTTGTCCATTGGCAGTTTTATTCAGTTCGTACTGAATTTCGGTGGTATTTCTAAGCTGGTATTGTGGTTTTCTGTGTACAATTTTTACTGCAAGCCTGTTTAACACATTATTCTATTTCCAACAATATTCGTATTGATATTGTGAAAAACCGTTTAATCATCTTGAATAAAATCAGAATAAATTTTGGAAAAGTGAGCAAATTTTCTACATACATACATATAACTTCACGGCTATCTCTCATGGGGTTTTTTTTTTATTGGGGCAAAATCATCGAATGACTGCTCCCGCCTGGGTGAGGCGGGAGGGAGTGTCAGACTCTTACTGACTAAAAACCACCCCGTTCCTTCTCCTGCACGTCGAGCCGGAGCCCCGGTTACCCGTTAGGTTCTCCGCGACTCTCATGGTGGTAGGCAGACTATGAAACGCCAATTGCTACGATTTTTACATACCTCTTTCGCTTCATCAATAGTCATCAATCTTTTCATGCATTCTTTTGAACGTTATCACGATACTGACACATCAGGAACCTAATTCAAACCCAACGGGCCACTTTCCAGATAATACCTAACTATAGTAAAAAAAAAACACAAAAATCTACAAATTTTCTTTATCTTTTTCTTAATCTCTTAATCTCATTGAAAAAGGTCACGTATGTACAATCAATTTTCGATAGATAGTAATCTGTTGACATTTATGTTGAGGATACGGTCTTATATTAGAGGTGTTTGACCTCGTGAGGTAAATAGGGACCATGTATGGATGTTTGAGCTTGATTAGATCTAAGAGGCTAATATACGGTGTTGTTGACACTTGGTCAAGTATATTAAGCCGGAGTGCTTGTACATTGTGACACAGTTACTCGTAAAACCACAAACTGTACTGAGGCTTTGATTGGGCGGTGACATAGATTAGGGAAGTAGGTTGTTGGAGGTCGTAAACTTATTTTAATTAAGAAAAAATGCTTTTAGGTGTACTTAATATGTATTTCACAAGTCCACAAGCACACAAATGCACTGCGATTTGTTTTTCAGCCATCGTCCAACAGTTTCAGTTTTGAAAAAAACTGCATATATTATATTATTATTGATATTTGACATAGTACAGAGGTCAGTGATCAAAGTTGCTGACAGCAATGAGGATTTTTCTAGTATAATTATAACGCAATGTTCAATATATTTTTTGTTGTTTTCTTTTTTTTAGTTTCTTTTTATTCACTAGTTTAGTTGTAGTTAATTTTAAATTGTAAATATTTATGTAGTAATAATTGTTACTTTAAATTTTTTTTTTTTGATTATAATTCAATTACCTGCCTCATTGGCCGAGTGGTGGCAAGTGTGACTACCGGGCAAGGGGCTCGGGTTCGATTCCCGGGTCAAGCAAAGTATTACTGGGTTTTTAAAAATCTCAGTAGTAGCACGGAGTCTGGAAATGTGTCCAGTGTATGGCAATAGGCTCAACCCCTATTACATGGGACTCATAACATACATAGTGAAAAGTAGGTGTTCTATTGTGTAGTGGCATTAAGTGCAGTAATATGCACCTCTGCCTACCCTTCGGGGATAAAAAGGCGTGATGATATGTTATGTTATAATTCAATTTAATTGAAAATATTAATGGAGCTTGATATGAGTGATTTTCTGTTGTATGTGGGTTCCAAGCTAAAAAAATAGCTTGTAACTGTCAATCCGTTTCACGTAAACATTGTTCACACCAGATCAAGTAGAATATAATTAATTTCTTTCTTTTACCCAAACGTTCGTGATTTTCCCGCTTTCAAGCTGTGACGATAAAATAAATCATACTAATGGCCCGTTGGACCCAAGTGACTCACTCGGGTCGACTGATGAAAAATGAAGTTCTTTCCATTAAAAAAAATCTTCATTCCAAATATCATTTTGAATCCTACAAACAGTCTCTTGACTCATTATTATAATAACTTTTGCAATTAAAACATTAGTTTACATAAGAACATTTTATTACTCATTTTAACAACTTAAGATATCTCTGTGAATTAACATAATAAGTATAACAAGCGTGTTTACTTTCACTAATAATCTTCAGCATATAAAGTAATAATCAAAAGTATACTAAACTTTCGTTCAAAGAATTTAAATAATAATGGGGATAAAAGCTTCGCATACTAGTTTGCTACGGCGTAGCATTACGCTACGAAATTGCTACGTAACTTCGTAGCATCATGTTCCAAGAAAGACGAAGTTAATGATCACGAATTTAAGTTTACAAGTATCTGTAAAATATTTTTATAATAATACCAATAATATCTACGACTTAAATAATAATAAAAACTAAGTTTTAATATTTACAACTAAATAATAAATTGATAATATATAAGAAAACTTAAAAAATAATAATGAAAAGGAAGAAAAAAATAGTTAAATTACTACTAAAACGTATTAAAAGTTATTTTATACATGCTTTAAAAATATTTAAATAATAACATTAAATTAAAACAAACTGAATAATTGGAATAAGAAACAAAACATCAGTTATTCATTTGTTTGAGCAATGTTCTGAAAACAGACATTGAGCAAGCGATGACCTCGTCTTCTGAAACTTTGTGAAATGTCAAGATTTTAATTGAACGATAAAATAGAAGACTTCATGATACGGACGACAACCCTAGCGTGGATAAATATATTATAATATTATTCAAGAATATTTTGATTAATAACTTTTGGGTCATTCTTTTAATTATTTAGTTTTAGGTGTTCTTGATTTTTATGCTTTACTAATTGACCCAGCAAACTTCGTACCGCCTATTTTTTTTTTACATAACATAACATTACATCACGCCTTTTATCCCCGAAGTGGTAGGTAGAGGTGCACCCAGAAGTAACACCCACTTTTCTATTTTTTTCTCTCCTTAAAGATTTTCCGTGTACTTCCACGACCATTTCAAGACTGAAATTAGCCAAATCGGTTCAACCGTTCTCGAGTTTAAACGAGACTAACGAATGGAAATTAATTTTTATGTTTATAGATAGGTATACGAAATTTTTGTTTTTTTTTTTATGGAATAGGAGGCAAACGAGCTGACGGATGATGGTAAGCGATCAGCGCCGCCCATGGACACCCGCAACGCCAGAGGAGTCACAGGTGCGTGCCGACCGTAATATTAACATTAGTTAAGCTAATTTTTAGGGTTTCGTACCTCAAAAGGAAAAAACGGAACCCTTATTTTCTATTTCATTTATTTAACATATTTTTATTAAAAAACAGTTAATGCAAACTTAAATCCAAAACTAATGTCGTATACAAAATTTCTGACATTATTATTATTAGAGAAAAACCATCAACATCGACATTAAAACCATCGCTTTATTTAAAACATTTCATAAATAAAAACATTTGTGCATTCGCGTTTATTAACCCTCCGGCCGCCGCCAGGGTATCGCGTGAGACACTGCGACTTACTGCATTTCCCGTAACCGACCACAAAGAGCATTGACCTAACATGAAAATAGCTTCAACTGGTCCGTAATGGACGCCAATTTTAGCTAACCACCGGCTATATTCTGGTACCGCTTTTGAATAGTATTTTTAGCTTATTTTTTTTAAAGGTTTTGATTTTTGTTAAATCAAGTTACTCGAGATATTTTATTAAAAAACCAAGTAAAAGCTAAGGCATTGATGATGTTTTATTTTTTAAATTATATCACGAAGTCTGTTGGCACAGATAAAAACAACTTTCTTCCATTTAGTTTATGTGTCGAAAACATGTTAGATTCACCATCAAACCCTTATTCAGTCCGACTGAGGAATTTCATATTTTACGAGAAAAAAAGAATAGTAAAAAAATTTGTGGAATTTTAGTTACTACGGTGTCGGCAAAAGGGTTAATAGAGTGTCTCAAGCTTTGGTAAATACTTGACATTCCATATTTCAAATATCCGCCAATAGTTCGCGCTAAGCCCGACAGGTGGCGCATATTCTTGATGTTGTCAACGCTTTGGATATTATCTAGATTTGTGAACGATTTTAGTCAATATAGACATTTTATTGGGCTGAACAATGTAAAGATTAGGTCAGAATACGACTAAGATCTACACAACAAGTATAAACTTACACCTATTTAAAGTTGACCTGAAAATTGGTCTTTTAAAAAGACAATTCGTACATACCAACCAGACAATAGTATTAGCTACGTATGTAGTTATATGGTACATAAGTATTGGTTACATTAGCTGTAGCGTGAAACCTAGACTTTTGCTGCGACAGTTCTATTCACCTAGTGACGCTAGTCGGGTCATTACCCCCGTATCGATGGACAGCACGGTCGTTACCCTCCACCTGTGACGTAAGCACCTAGATAGTTCTGTTTTCCAGTCCAAGTTTGAGTTACTAACCAACTTTTTTACTATCCAGTTAAGTGCCGTAGTTATTTTCTGTCTATTTCCATTCAAAGTTGAGAAAATAGTTATTCTCGTATCTTTTTCATGAAATTGGGAAAGTTATGAAAATAAACATGACATAACATCACGCCTTTCATTTTCATCCCCGAAGGGGTAGGCAGAGGTACACATTATGCTACTGTACAATGTAACACCCACTTTTCACTATTTATGTTATGAGTCCCATGTGGGTGGGGGTGAGCCTATTGCCATATATCGGTCACAATTCCAGACTCCGTGCTACTACTGAGAATTTTGTAAAAACCCAGTAATACTTTGTCCGACCCGGGAATCGAATCCAAGACCCCTTGCCAGGCAGTCGCACTTGCGACCACTCGGCCAACGAAGCAGTCAAGTCAGTTGAAAATATGCATGTAAATAAGATTCGTTATTTTTCTGTCTCAGTGACAAGAAAATGAAGAATGCATGGGATTTATTAATTGTCTCTAAAACTTAGTATATATTCAAAATTATATCATACTAGCTGACCTGACAAACATATCACGTCAAACATATTTTTCTCACCTTTTTAACCTTTCGTGGACAAATAATTCAGGACCAAAATTAGCAAAATTGTTTCACCCTTTTTCGAGTTTTAGCAAGACTAATGAACAGTAATTAGTTTTTAAAAATCAGCCTGTATAAATGTTCGTCTAAGTCTGCACTACTTGGCACAGCAAGCATTACTAATTTTAATATATTCATTGAAACTAGAGGGAGCTAAGTAGAACTCGTCTTATGTGACTATTGTGGCTGCGAGACAAAGCAAGAATGTGTAATGCAGGTGTAATTACTCCGACTAATATACATACCTACATATTATATATACATACATATAAGTACATCGTTCATACCTCAACAAGGAATCCTCTTTGGAAACATGTATACATTTTATGATATACGTTTCATGGCTCGTTATTTTATCTATTAATATTTTTAAATTAAGTACATAGATTAAGTGTAAGTTTTGAGTAATGTAATAGGTGTTGTACCATTGTATTGTATTCAAATAAATAAACAAGATAAAACAATAAAAATTACGTTTAAAACAGACTTCAATCTCCTTTTTTTAATGTCGGTTAATATGTGTAATTAAGTGTGTGAGAGCCATGCTTCGGCACAAATGGGCCAGCTCGACCGGAGTAACACCACGGCCTCACAGAAAACCAACGTGAAGCAACGCTTGCGTTGTGTTTCGTAGTGTGAGTGAGGTTTCCGGAGGCCCAATTACCCTCCCCTTCCCCAATCTCCCCAATCCCCGAATCTCCAACGATCCTCAAACTCCTAATCCCCAAAAAGCCGGTGTAGTATGTGTGACACCTCGCCCTATAAGTAAGTAGTGTAAGTTAGTTCTTAAGGCACTCAATTAAAGTAATTTCTAAGAACAACACGTCTCCCTCATTGCTCCATATTGCACCGGTAACCCACTTGTAACGCCTCTGGTATTCCAGGTGTCCGTGGGCGACGCCGATTGCTTACCATCAGGTGATCCGTCTGCTAGTTTACCGGCTTATGCCATAAAAAAAATATACTGAAACGTGCTCCTAGTAGTAACAACCAGTAATCTGAAAACCGCTTCAAAATCGGTTCAACCAATCACAAGGTAATCGCGAACATACATTGTATATACATACAGGTTAAACATGAAACCACCTTTTTCGTTTGAAGTCGGTTAAAAATGTCAAACTGTCATTCATTAAACAAAGAATAATTGACACAAATCACATAACATTGTATTCGATCACAATACTATAATAAAAATTGGAACTAGAGCAGTAGCTTTATAGCCAGGATGTTAGTAATGGTGGCCCTCATTCTTGTCCCATTGAGCCAACCCACAGACATGGTGGTCCAAATAAAATATTACATAAGGCGGTATGTTATATAAGTGATCAATAAACTTTGGAAGTATGCCAATTTTCTAGTTGCGATCAGACAAGGAAAGCAACACTTATTCTTAACAGTCAAATACGTTTTGTTACTTGAGATTTCTATGAAACACAAAAATATGGTATTGATAGGTATATGGTATAAAGCAATAGGCTCATCCCCTATTAATTACATGTGACTCGCATAAATAGTGAAAAGTGGGTGTTACATAGTACAGTGGCATTATGGACCGTAATGTGCACCTCTGCACACCCCATTCAGGGCAGGGATAAAAGGCGTGATGTTATGTTAAAATTGTAAACAGTTCTAGAGGTATAGGAGAAAAAACTTCCCAAAACTCCTATAGAAAGACGAAAAAGGAAGTTTGAGGGGTACATACGTACCTTACCCATACCTAATTAGGTATTTATTTAAACTTTAATGTACACAGAAACAAGTAATGGTACATAAGGCGGACATTAAAGCCATATGGCATTCTCTCTCAGACAACCTTAGGGATAAATAGGAAATCGGCGAATAAATCGGGATGTGTAACTATAAGAATCAAATATCAGTATTGTCTACGTGTCGTTTGTCGGTAACAAGTAACAGATGAATTTCACATGGTTAGGTAGGTACAGACTATTTATTTGCTTTTGGTTGTTTTAAGAAGCTAAGTCAATCATCACGTTCCTTCCTGGTCTAATTGAAATAAATGTTTTAACTTTAACTTTGACGTCATATCACGATAGTAATATTTTATTCGTCGATCGCCAGAAATATTTCATTTAATTTAACTAACAAAATTAATGAATAAGTGAAGTTCATGTTAGATTTTCCCTAAATCTGAATTCGCTATAATACTTTGGTAGATGCGAGAATAATACTGAAGACCTTGGACAGTCCACGTACAACTATAAGATCACCAATTATTCATCATTAAAATGAAAATAAAAAATATTTTCTATCGACAGCCGCTGTCGCACAGGCTGAATGCCCACGAGTAGACTACCCGGCTACTCGGCTATACAGCTATCCGGCTATTTGGCTATCCAGCTACACGGCTATCCGGGTCACGCACATCTGCATAGATATGGCGATCCAGTCGGCTCTAAAAGGCTTTTAACGATAAAATGTTGCAAATCTAAAACGTGCTTCTGGTAGCCTTACGTTCGAATACTGAAAGGCTACCATTTTAAGTTGTACTCAAAAATCGCGCCATCTCTGTCATTTTACAAAGGATTTGTAGAGACAGAACTATACATAAGCGCTACTTAAAATTGAGTGACGTGTGAGTTGTAGGACATTATCAATGTAATATTACTATTGTTAACAAAAAGTGACTGCCTCGTTGGCCTAGTGGTCGCAAGTACTACTGCCGGGCAAGGAGTCTCGGGTTCGATTCCCGGGTCGGGCAAAGTATTACTGGGTTTTGAAAAAATACTTAGTAGTAGCATGGAGACTGGAATTGTGCCCGGTATATGGCAATAGGCTCACTCCCTATTACGTGGGACTCATAACATAAATAGTGAAAAGTGGGTGTTACATTGTACATTGGCATAATGTGCACCTATGCCTACCCCTTCGGGGATAAAAGGCGTGATGTTATGTTATGTAATGTAACAAAAAGTAAAAATAAACGTTTATTTTTATCATATTTTGCTTTTAAAAACAATAGGCGTATACCTTAATATGCTTTAATATTTATTTATTTATTTAATAGGTACACGACACAGAAACACAGCGCAATACACAACAGAGTATCAATTTAAAACTTTAAATCATAGACCATGCTTCCATGACCGACCGACACGACCATGTTTATTAATATAGTTCATCTGTTAAAAAAGGATTTTTGAAAATCAAATACTGAATAATGTACCTAATGTTATCTATTATAGATACGCATAACAGACATATTACTGTATTGCATAAAAAACTCTACTAACTGAAATTCAGCCTCCTGAAACTTAGAACAGTCTCTATACCAGTTCTCAGAATAACTCCTGAAAGTTTCCTCGTTATTTCTCGCCCGAATTTAGGACAATTTATATTTAAAATGTCGAGGTTACGTGATCGGACTCCGAACAGTCCACTTCACAAAATTTTCAGTTTACTTCGTCCCCAACCTGAAAATTGTTGCCAAGAATCTCATGATGACCATTTTTAAGTTTTCGGGATGTTTTGGTGTCCAATAAAGAGAGACTACGTTTCAGTTTTTTTTGTGCCATAAGCCGGTAAACGAGCAGACGGATCACCTGATGGTAAGCAATCAGCGTCGCCCATGGACACCTCACCAGAGGCGTTACAAGTGCGTTACCGGCTTTTTGGGGATTAGGAGTTTGAGGATCGTTGGATATTTAGGGATTGGGGAGATTGGGGAAGGGGAGGGAAATTGGGCCTCCGGTAACCTCACTCACACGATAAAACTCGAAACACAACGCAAGCGTTGCTTCACGTCGGTTTTCTGTGAGGCCGTGGTATCGCTCTGGTTGAGCCGACCCATTCGTGCCGAAGCATGGCTCTCCTACACTCAAAATAGCTTCAGTGACGTATAATAACTTATACAGCCTCTTAATTTTTCTGTATCATCTGTTAGGCAATTAATTTTTTTCATCTAAAGATACATGAAAAAATGCAACTGTTGAACAACCACTTAGGAGGTCAAAAAATATGAAAGACAACCCATCTTGTGTAATAAAGATGGGATGTCGTTGTATATTACAACTTTCATCAAATACAAACTCTTTGGCTGTATTACTCAAACGTTACTTGTTATTGTTTTAAGTCGCGCTTAAATATACCTCTAGTTCTGTCTCTACAAATTCTTTTAAAATGACAGAGATGGCACGATATTTAAGTATAATTTAATATTGAGTAGCCTTTCAGTATTCGGGCGTTAGTCAAGTGTAGAGAAAGAGAGAGAGCGAGAGACAGAGAGAGAGAACCAGTTTACATCATTGGGTTTTTGACCCAGGAAAATTCCTGGGTCAAAAATAAATTACTTTGATTTTTCAATCCAGTTAAATATTCAAAAATAATTACAATTTCATTCATAATTATTTGACGATGTTCTTAATTTTCGATTTATTCTAGCAATTTTTTCTGAAATAAGTGTGATATTTGAGTCGAAAATATGATGACGTCATAAGTTAGTTTTTGGTACAAAATTATTCATAGAACAATATCGTTTTTGACGTTTCGATAAAAGTATTGAATTGGATTAGTTGTAAAATACCGTATTAGGTACATACATAAAGTAAAGTTAAAATTAGGCTGTAAATGTCAGAAATAAACAAGTTACCTAAGATATCAAAGAAGCCCTAGATTCATACAAAATCCCTTTTATCTACGTAACAGGCTAGAACATTAAAAAGTCATTAGGGAATGATCGTCAGAAAGTGAAAGTTTGTACATTCAACTAGAATATTGTGTAGCAACGCATTTATTGGAAAATAAGGTTTTTGCTCGGACTAAAAGGCAATTTCTTAGACAAATATAATGTTTACTTCATAATGATTTTACCACGAGTACTAAATACTATGTGATTACACAGTATTAAGACACGTGAATTCATCATCATAACTTCACGTCTTTTATCCGCGGAGGGATTAGCAGAGGTGCACTTAATGCCACTTTACAATGTAACACCCACTTTTCGCTATTTATGTTATGAGTCCCATGTAATAGGGGGTTAGCCTATTGTCATATACCGGGCACAATTCCAGACTCCGTGCTACTACTGAGAATTATTAAAAAACCCAGTAGGTAGGTAAAACACGTGAATAATTAAATGTTCTAATTTTTTGTACAGGAGAAGAGGAGGAGGATTATCAGGGATAAAATCTGCGCTAATCTCAGAAACTAGTGATTCGATTGTAATAATTATGTTTGTGTTGGATAGCTTATTTATTAATTAAAGCATGAAACACTACTTACGTTATGAGATAAAGTTCCGATACGAACCACTTTAGATGGCTGACTGTACTTCGTCAACAACTTATCTCCAAAACCGAATCTTCCATGTGTAACCTATTTTACAAATACTTGTTTCTCTAAGTCATTACTTGAAGTTAACAAGAAAATGGTTTAGATTGCGGCTTGAGGATTCATTTTAATTAAATTTTGCTTTGATTCTGTTCACTGCAATCTTAGTGAAATTATGTGAGGGATGAAACGTTTCGATCATTTGCGATTAATTTAATTAGAGCTTCGTTTAATATTGAGCTTGTACTTCGCACGTAATGCGGTGAATTTTTACTGTCTTACTATAGAATTCCACTTAAGTTTTAATACAAACTAAATTAAACCAAAAATACAGTCGAATTATGAATTTTTGAGTCGGTTTAAAACTAAAGAAAACTAAAGTGGCGCAAAAGAAACGACAGGGCCGATTTTTCCAAAGCCAGATAAATTTTAACAGATGAATATTTTGCAATTCTTCTATACTGAAAACTGTCAAATGTCAATTTTATTATACAGTTATGAATTAACTGATGATTGAAAAATCGGTCATAAGAATCGAATCTGGTGAATATGACTAAGTTAATCAAGCCATGATAAAGTTGACTGTCAAAGCGATATTATACGAATTTAAAAGTAATAAAAAACATCCAAAAAGGATACTCGTAAAAAGATGAATACCCAATCTCTGAAAACAAAAGTTTCGCACGAAAAGTTACAACAATAGAATTAATCCCGAAATCCATAAAAGTTTGTCTTACAAGGAAAAACTACGTGAAAATTGGGCAAAAAAAGTAATCTTTTTTATTTATTAAAAAAAATAAAGTAAATATTTCTATTCGTTGGCCTAGTGGTCACAAATGCGACTGCTGGTCAAGGGGTCTCGGGTTCCATTCCCAGGTCAGGCAAGGTATTAATCGGTTTTTTTTAGTCTCAGTAGGAGCACGCAGTCTGCAATTGCAGGAAATACCTAAATACATTCTTACATAAAATTAAAAATTACGAAGCTGAACGCTAACCACAAGGGTTAGGTAAGACCCTAAACTGCGGTTTATAGCGTGGTCGCAATAAAAACTGCGGTCATCTCCTGCCTGCTTGTTTTAATATCCACCTTAAAACTAGGATGAAACGATCGATTTTTCAAAAAGTTATCTAATTCGTATGATTTCCACGCCATCATGCGTAAGAAAGCGGCCTCCCTACTGCGGCACCTGCATGGTAGTGACAACAGCATTTTGAAGATGATTGCTGCCAGACCGGACTGTCCCTTGCAGAGACACTGGGTGGCCACAGTCATTAATAATACAAATATTAGATTGTAATAACTAACCATACTAACCTAATTATTTAAGCACTCTTTGTTACTAACACACCATTACTAACAAACCTATGGACTTATCATCTAGAGTCTGAAATAAACTTATTATTATTATTCATATATTTATTTAAAATTCTCTATAAATTACATTTTTAAATACTACTTACAAAATAAAAAAAATAATATTTAAAAATATAAAAAATAGGCGCCGACCAGTAGCGGGAACATGGTCCAAGCTACCGGTGGTTAGGGCTCCAGAGATAGAAACCTCCTCACGATACGTGCCGTTTCTAGGAGAACTGCCTTCTGTATCAGGCCCTTGATCCATCCACCTAACGCCAGCCTCCTAAGATGGATGTCGAGGCTTTTAGGGATTAACCCATTGGCCGACACGACTATCGGCACAATGATAGCCGAATCCACACTCCACATGTCGACAACCTCGTGAGCTAAGTCTAGATATTTTATTTGTTTATCTTTCTCAGCTTTCACGAGGTTCTCGTCATGGGGAATGGTGACATCAATTATCATCGTGCGGCGTACTTGTCGGTCTATCACCACTATGTCAGGTTTATTGGCTACAATAGTCCTGTCAGTAATGATAGACCGGTCCCAGTACAATGTGATATGGTCATTTTCCAGAACTGGGTCGGGCACATACTTGTAGTACGGTACCTCAGACTCAACAAGTCGATAGTGTAAAGCAAGTTGCTGATGGATAATCTTGGCTACTTGATTATGCCTATGCAAATATTCACTGTTAGCCAAACGACCACAACCAGAAATAATATGTCTAATGGATTCACCAGGACTATGACATGCCCGACATATGTCAACCGTCCCATCCTTAATTATATATTTCCGGTAGTTATTCGTAAGGATAACTTCGTCCATAATTGCACAGACAAATCCTTCAGTTTCTCCAAAGATATTACTGAATCGTAGCCAAGACACGGACGCTAGAAAATCTACACTGGGCCCATGAAGGGTCCGGAAGAAGCGTCCGTGGAGCTCCTTGCTATGCCATACCTCCTTGCGATCATTGACGCTCAGTACCACAGGTTTGCGCCAGTTCTCTTTTGCCAAGGATAGCGGAGTGAATCCATTGTCCACCGCTGCTACTTCTCGATGCATACCCTCGTTGACTTTCAGGAAATATTCCCTGAGGCTGCACACCTCACGGTTGTGAAGGGTCTTAGCATTTAATAAGCCTCGACCACCACACTTCCGCGGGATGTACAACCTCATGACCGACGAACGAGGGTGATGCATGCGATTTGCAGTCAGCAGGGTCCGGACTCGCCTATCCAGGGTGTCAAGTTCAGTCTGAGTCCACTTGAGTATACCAAAAGAATACATTAGGACTGGCATGACCCAACCGTTAAAGGCTCGCACCTTGTTTCCGCCTGATAAGGAACTTTTCAGTACCCTATTCAGGCGGCCAAAGAAGCGCTCCTGTAACGATTGCTTCATGTCCGGTCCATTAATGCCTAATCCTTCTGACATACCCAGGTTTATTATTATTATCAGCGAAATTAAGTTTTTCTCGGCATTATAAAAATACCGGTTATTTAATGAAATCACGGGCCTGAGCCAAGTGAGTTTCATTTAATCTTGGGGATTTGGTTCGCTATTTGAATCTTCCTGTAAAAATTTGCGAACTATTCTACACGTATTTAATATGGTAGCTTTTTGCATGGTCATGTATGTGTTTGTAGGCAGATCTATTTGTTGCAGGTAATGGTGTAGGTGTTTAGGTATTATGCCAGTGCTAGAGAGAACCAGAGGCACAATGTATACCCGATTCATCTTCCATATTATCATAATTTCTTCTTTCAAATCTGTGTATTTATGTATCTTTTCAGTTATTGTCTTTTGCAGGTTGTGTGTGTTTGGAATTGCAATGTCTATAATATATGCGTGTTTGTTTTGTTTGTCAATCATTGTAATATCTGGTCTATTGTTGTGTATAGTTTTGTCAGTTAGTATTGCTCGGTCGTAATATATCTTGTGGTTCCGATTCTCCAGCACCGGCACAGGTACATATTGGTAATACGGTACAATTTTTGGCGGTAAAAGATTATATTTTATAGCTAATTTCTGATGGATAATGCGGGTGACTTGATTGTGTCTGTGGGTGTAATCAGTTTGAGCTAGGTTGGGGCATGCACTTGTGATGTGCTGGATAGTTTCAGCTGCACGGTGACATTTCCTACATTTATCATTTTGTACTGCTGGGTCCTTAAGAATATGCTTTTTGTAATTTTTAGTGTTTATGACCTGGTCTTGAATGGCAATCATGAAGCCTTCGGTCTCTGGGAATAAGGAACCTAATTTTAGCCATTTATTTGAGGCGTCTATGTCTACATGTGACTGCTCCAGATCATGTAGATGCCTCCCGTGCAGTTCTTTGGAGCGCCATCTATTTAGCTTGTCAGTGATATGGTTTTGTGGGGTTTTATAATTAATGTTCTTGTTGGATAAGTTTAATGGAGTACAGTTTTTGTCGAGATCAATTATGGCTGAATGGATGTGACTAGTTGTAACTTTAGAATAGAAGAAATTCCGGAGATTTTGAATTTGTCCTTCCCATAATACATTCAAATCTATGAGTCCTCTTCCTCCTTTCTCTCTCTTTACCGAAATTCTCTCGATGGCAGATTTAGGATGGAGGTAGCTGTATTTTGTTAACGTGGTTCTGATTTTAATTTCTAAGCTTCGGATATCTGTACGTGTCCATTTAATTACGCCGAATGAAAATGTTAAGACGGGTATTGCAAATGTGTTGATTGCTTTGAAGAGGTTTTTTGAATGAAGTTGTTTTTTGCATAGTAAATTCAATCGTTTTGAGAACTCTAAAGACAAATGTTTTTTAATTTTAATATGGTCAATGGTATTGGACTGGTGAATACCAAGATATTTATAACTATCTGTCGGTCCCATAGATTCGAATGTATTGGGTTCGTCTGTACTATTAAGCGTATTCATTACTTTGCCTTTACAAATATGTAATATGCGGCACTTGTCTAACCCAAATGACATGTTTATATCTGCACTGAACTTGGTAGTTAATTCTATTAATGACTGTAAACCTTTTTTGTCCTGTAAATTTAATTTAAACCCGTTAGTTGTATTGTTAAGAAGATGTGATAATGGGTTCAAGGCAAGGCAAAACCATAGAGGGCTGAGAGAGTCTCCCTGAAAAATACCATTTCTGATGTGAATTTCCTCTGTGGTGATTGAGTTTGCACCATTAAAAAGGTGCAGACTCGTTCGCCAATCAGCCATAGCATTCCTCAGGAAGTCGATGATAATAGGATTTATTTTATATATTTGTAAGATTTTTATTAACCAAGAGTGAGGGACGCTATCGAATGCTTTTTTATAATCTATGTATGTTATACTTAAATCTTTTTTATGAGAATGAGCTGTCTTTAAAATGGTGGAGTCTATTATAAGCTGCTCCTTACAACCTCTATGATTTTGCCTACAACCTTTCTGTTCTTCTGACAGCACATTGTATCGGTGAAGATGGCTATTTATATCACGTGTAATGAGGGAAGTAATTAGTTTATAGATTGTAGGTAAACATGTAATGGGACGGTATTGTGAAGGATCTGAAGTATTATTGCTTTTAGGAAGCATATAAGTAACGCCTTTTGTGATAAATTTGGGTATTGGTTGTTCACCTCTAATTAGTTCTGTAACGTTTTTAGCAATGACGTGATGTAGTGTGATAAATTTTTTAAACCAAAAATTGTGAATGTTGTCTATGCCTGCTGCTTTCCAATTTTTCATTCTTGCTGTGACTATTGTCACATCCTCTGGAGTAATATCAGTGAATTCCATCTCATCTATTTCAATCATTCTATTTTGCTCTTCATCAATCCAATGCGCAGTATCCGTATGATCACTTCTTTTTTCCCATATATTAGCCCAGAAGATTTTTAGATCATTTGCTTCAGGGATTATATTATTGTTATCATTTGGTATTCCGTTATCTCTACATGCTCTGTAAAAATTCCTTTCATTAGTTGTAAAAAGTTTGTTATCTTCTTTTCGTTGCAGCGCTTTTAAGTATCTTTTTAATCTTTGTGACTTTAGAGTTAATTTCTGCTTTAGTGTGTCTAAGTATTCTTCTGGCCGGACATTATCTGGTTCATGAATAGTGTGTACTTTAGTTTGTCTAAATATTTTCTCTACCGCTTTTACTATCTTTCTAGATCTATTGTTGTTTATATATTGTGTTAGTCTACCGATACTTGCTCTTAATTTTTTTATATCTAGTTCTAGTCTTATTTGCCAAGATGGTTTAAGGGTTTTATGATATTTAGTGTTTCGTTTATAAGTTTTTATTTTGTATCCTAAATTTTTACAGATCACGTAGGCTGCAATAAATGAGTGTGTGTATACATATTAGGTCAGAGTCTATAGAATAAAATTGGTTCAAAATTTGTTTATTAAAAATATCCACCAGTTCATACAACTTTTTATTCTCTCTCAGTTTTGGCAGCTTAGGACGTGCTGTAGGATCTGTGCCTGTGTATTGTATAAGCGTAGTTTCCAATTGGTTAATTAATTCCTGTGTAATCGTGTCAACCTCTGTTGTTTCTCTAGGATATGTGGTAAGTGTTAATGGTGGTAAAGATTTGTGAGAGAAGTTTGTTTGGGTGGAAGCATGTTGTGATAAGTTTGTGACTGATGATTGTGAATTTGGGATGATGCTAGATGTGATGAATGAGATGTCTTCAGAGTTTATTGATTGACCTCTGGTTTGGGATGGTAAAGGGGATTGGATGTGACTATTGTTAGGGACTTCTGACGTGTTTATGCTATTGAAATTCTCATTTACTTCTTCTTCTTCTTTTTCTAAAGTTTTACGCACTTCTTCCTTCAAGTGATCTAATGTATCTTGTGAGAGTCTCTTGTTTCTTACTATTGTTCTCATTTGATCTGATACGCGCTGTTCGGAGACTGTAATTTGTGGGTATTGACGTGAGAATAGTTCGTGCAATCGTTTCCTATATGTTGTCATATCGGTTTCTAATTTTGTGATATAATAATAAGTGCGCATGATGAATATATTAACATCTTTGCTCCAAGACATGCGCACTCTTGGTTTACCGGCCTTGGTGGACGCGGGTAAAAAGGTATTAACCTCCTGCGCAACATCCAAGACTGGAATGGGTGGATCCCTAACTCTAACTGTTGATGGCGATGAACTAGTTAACGAAGGCAACGATTGCAATGAAGGGGTATACGAAACGGTGCTAGGACTATATGGTTCTATTGGGTGATTAGTGACATCGTCATTAAGACTGTCAGAGTATTCTGGTTCGGCTGTAACCTCTTTTCTGGTGGGAGCCCGCCTGCTCAACTCCGCACCACTGACGGATCGCATGCTGAAACACCCAGCGTCAGCTCCAGGTGTGCCCCGGCGATCGCCCCCGGGAAGCGGCCCTATACGTTTACTTTTCGATCTAGTCTCCATGTTTATAATGGGTTTCCATTGCCATGTTAGCCGCGCCAGTAACTTATAAATCGCGTGTCCGCCCCCCACGTGAATCTGATGGTCGATTCGGACGTATGGTTGGATTTGGGGGGCTTATTATTATTATTATTATGTATGTCTTTACCATTCACGGGACCACAGGGTCCCGGTCATTTGGGAGGCGTACGAGGGGCCGAAGCCAACTGCGCAGAGGCCCTTTAGACAACTTTAATCTAAATGTAATGGAGACACAAACCGGCGACTATCCCTGTATGCATTATGGAAATGCACCCAAGGACAGTCCCCGGTTAGTGTAGGACTATTGTGAATAATGGAAAAAAAATGGTAGGGCTATGGATGGGTTGCTGTGGACTGGTAAATTGGGAACTATGGATGACTATGGCACCTGCCGAAACAATGTAATTTTTACACGTAAAAATGGCAGGCGGAGACTCGCCAACTCACCGACCGGGCCCCGGGAATTGTTGCTAGATATAGCAACATAGGGGCAACGAGAATGTGAGTGGCTGAAGGGTTAAGAAACTACCACCGCTTTCTACTCAGATCATCTGCTCCAGCCGAAGCCTCCTGCATCCCTGGCCCACTCGCGACTTACGAATAGTTTCTTACCCTCCGAGCAGGATCACTGCTCTCGCGACTCCACTCTGGACGGCCAATGAAGGCAAGCCAGAGGTGGGAGACCTGTTCCTTGTCATCGTTCACTCCAGCCAGCCAATTAAGGCAAGCCGGAGAAGAAGGAACGGTGACTTCTCCCTGGAGCACTCGGGATGATGGTAGCCCGCGGGATCGCTAATGCCCGTCACCTCGCCTCAAGGTGCCCTGCGGGCTTATTATTATTATTATTATTAAGTTTCAGAGATAAACTAACTTTTTGATGAATTAATCTTAAATCAAACTGTGGTAATGTGGTCTTAGGTTCGATTTCCGAATTGACCAAAGTATTTTACTTATAATCAAGAGTTTAAAAAATTCTTAACACATTAAACGCTATGGGGATCATCGGTGACCGACGTTAGCGAAGGATTTGCGTTCAACAATTTTTTATTGACAGTCAATAATATCACATCCTACTACATAAAATAAATTACATTTAAAGCCTTAGTTTCAAAACAAAGAGTAAATATATAATTAGTATTCATATAGAGATATAGGTACTGTTTCACATGCTCTAAAATGACAATCTAAAAGGTTTTCTATTGAGCATGCTCAAGAACGCCTGTCTATTCGCAAGCATGCCTGAAATGAGCATGCTAACTTTGAACAACTTCCGACACACATGCTGTAGATCTTGTTTTCGTATTTTTTTCTTTATTCTAGCCATTACTGATCTACGCCGAAGTTACGGTTTGGGTGCCGCGTGCGGTTGGACGTTAGAGAGACAAACGGTCGAGCGGGACTTTAGAGTGCCTAAGTGACAACTGCTCAATTGAAGCATGATTTTGTACTTGAAATTATCATGTGTACCTTACCGCCGTACTCAAAGTACGGCTATTTAACCCCTAGTACTTAGTCCTTAGCAATTGTTTTCAAAACAAAATCGTTAGTAAGGAATAGTTTAAGTCATTAAACGTCTCTGAGTATCGCAGTTAATGTCATAAATATGAATGTAATTAATGGTTAATTCGTAAACGTAGAAGTAGATTACAAATTTAACATTGGTGAAGTCCTAGAACATACATAACATAACATCACGCCTTGAACCCACGAAGGGTAGGCAGTAGGCTGAGGCAGAGTAGGCAGAGGTGCACATTATGCTACTGTACAATGTAACACCCACTTTTCACTATTTATGTTATGAGTCCCATGTAATAGAGGGTGAGTCTATTGCCATATATCGGGCACAATTCCAAACACCGTGCTACTACTGAGATTTTTTGAAAATAACCCAGTAATACTTTGCCCTCCCCGGGAATCAAACCCGAGACCCCTTGCCCCGCAGTCGCACTTGCGACTACTCGGCCAACGAGGAATTGGTAAAGTCCTAGAACATAAACTAGTACAAGATAAAGTAAATTATTAAACACTTCATTCTCAAGGGTTAATATGTTCAAGAAGACGTCTATAAGCTCAGTGGTGTTCAGACAAAGTTGCAGCTTAAGGAAATTAGTTTCAGACACAATTTTGCAACGTATAGCTTCATGGTTCACAATCGACGGATAAATCTTCTATACATGTAATAAAATCATGGGAAAGTCAAAACTATGATATAAATATTTTAAAAAATACTTGAAGCGTGATTTACAATCGATGTCGAAGCCAAAAACGTAGTTTTTAGAATTTTTGTCTGTTTGTCTGTATATATGTCCGGGCTAAACGCAAAAAGTACTGTATAAATTTACTTAAAATTTTACATGAATATTACAAACAACTGTGGTCAATATATAGGCCACATATTATCACGCTACACCTACGGGGGAGTCGCGGAGAACCTTACGGGTTACCGGGGCTCCGGCTCGAAGTGCAGGAGTAGGAAAGGGGTGGTTTTAGTCAGTAATAGTCTGACACTCCCTCTCGCCTCACCCAGGCGGGAGCAGTCATTCGATGATTTTCCCACCTTAAAAAAAAATGCCCACGGGGACGAGCTGTTAAGAACTATCCAAGGTTACTATTCTTCGTGGACGAAATCGCGGGCACAGCAAGTATGTGAAAGTGTAAAACTAAAACTATAATTTACTATGGGACAAATTACTTCAAAAAGTACTGAAAATTATATTACAGGGCAGTACAATCATAATCTACTGTTCTGTACTGCTCCAAATTTCATACCAACCCGTTCAGCAGTTTTGACATGGTTGAGTATCAAATAATACACATTAACTCACAATCTACCTCATTTATAATATTAGTCAAATCAATAATCCAGTCAAATTCGGAGGCCCAATTACCCCCCCCCCTTTCCCAATTCCTAAATCCCCGATAATCCTCAAATTTCTAATCCAGAAGGCCGGTAACGCACTTGTAACGCCTCTGGTGTTCCGGGTGTCCATGGGCGACGCCGATTGCTTACCATCAGGTGATCCGTCTGCTCGTTTACCAGTTTATCCCATAAAAAAGTCTCAAGACGAAAATAAGTCACAAAATTACATCCACTCCAACTAAACATAAATCTACAACCGAACAAAAACATCACAACATCATTAAAAAATAAACGGAACAAAATATGAGAGGAACAAAAAATAAAAAATTAGAACGCTTAACCTAAGTACCACACGGTCGGTTGAACGTTAATGTTCACTTAACTCGGAGTAAAATCATCTAAAAGTACTGAAACTCCTTCAGGATAATGAGTCATTAAATCAAGAACAGGTTGGACCCAATTTATGAACCGCCTTTATTGATTTGCGATCGAATTTTCAAGAGGATTGTGGTAATATTAGGGAGTTTAGAAAACGGTGTTGAATTAATTTGTGCTTTATGTTATTGATTTGGAGTTGTTTTTTGTTTAACGCTGTATAATAATATAAATAGTTTATATTTAACTTAGATTCACGTGGTTATAAAGCATTAGAATAATTACCTAATATTTTTTTGTGTTATTTTAGTTAGGACAAGCCCGCCACAACTTCCCAAAACCGCTGCAATTTTTGTAAGCCAAGATCTACAGTAGATACATCCATCCAGTATCCATTAAAACATCGGAACAATGAAGTCCGGCGCGTTCCAGCAGCTATAGGCAAATGCCATTTAGCGCTTGTCTAGATGTAAAATAGAAAAACACATTATAATATGGAATTGACGTAAATTTTTCCACTTGTCAGTGTCATCCCCATACATTTAGTTTTCTACTGTAGACTAGCGCTAAAGTGGCAATAGGCTAAAGGCACATGGACATGAATAACTCTTGGTTCCCGCAACGAAATGAGTCTGAAGATATTATAAAAGGAGAAGAAAAAAACGAAGAAGAAGAATATATTCGGTGACAGTCTCATCACCTCTAGGTAGCTCCGACCACTGTCTGGTGAAATCTGTATCCACACACTCCCCACCAGATCCGAGTCCCAGAGGACCTCGTCGGATGTGGCGATACAAGTCAGCGGACTGGGATGGGATGCGATCTTTTTTCGCATCCTATCCTTGGCGGCCCGTCTGCTTCTCTTCTGATGACCCGTCAGCTTGTGCGGAAGCCGTAACAGGGGTGCTGCGCCAGGGCATGGAATACTACATTCCATTCTCGGACGTGACATCCTTTGGTGGGTGCCGTCCTTGGTTCGATGCCAACTGCGGACGTGCCGAAGCGCAAAAGCAGGCGGCATACTTGGCATGGGCGGATGCCAGGCGCCGTAGGGCTGATGACATTCATCAAAAGAAGAGAGCCTTTAATCGGGCTGCCAAGTCATGCAAAAAGGCATTACGGATGGCTCGATTTAACCACATTGGCCGTATAGGGAACAAACTAGCTTCCTACCCAGCGGGAAGTAAAGCTTTTGGTCCCTGGCCAAGGCGGTTGAATCGAACTTCTGTCGCTCCTCACTTCCTCCGCTCCTGAGGTCTGACGGGACGCTGGCTCACACTGCGGTAGAGAAAGCGAATCTATTTGCTTCTCTATTTGCGGAATCTTCGCGTCTTGACACTGGTGGCGCCTTGCCTCCTTCTCTTAATAGCGTATGCAAGACGAATTTGTCGCAAATTCGCATTCGACAGAGGGAGGTATATAGGACGCTACGCGATCTGGACGTGAACAAGGCCAGTGGTCCCGACGGAATCCCAGCCCTGGTTTTAAAAACCTGTGCGCCTGAGTTGTCTCCAATCTTGACACGTCTGTTTCGCCTGTCCTTGGAGACGGGTCTAGTACCGGCTGCATGGAAGCTAGCCAACGTACAGCCTGTGCCTAAAAAAGGTAGTCGTGCCGACCCTAATAATTACCGTCCTATTTCAGTCACGTCCATACTCTGCAAGAGCATGGAACGTGTACTCAACAATAGACTCCTGGCATACCTGGAAGGTAACGATCTCCTCAGCGATCGGCAATACGGGTTTCGACGTAACCGATCGACTGGGGACCTTCTTGCGTATGCCACTCACATATGGAGCGAGGCCATAGAGGGGCACGGGGAGGCATTAGCAGTCTCCCTCGATGTCTCGAAGGCCTTTGACAGGGTTTGGCACGACAGTCTAATCGGCAAGCTTCCTGCATATGGACTTCCTACTGGTCTGTGCAGATGGATAGCAGACTTTCTGAGGGATCGGTCAATACGAGTAGTCATCGATGGCTGCTCGTCTGACCAATTCGGTATTAATGCCGGCGTCCCTCAGGGGTCAGTACTTTCAGCGACGCTCTTTTTGCTGCACATTAACGACCTGCTTAAGCCCGGTATCTTTGGGTATGCAGATGACAGCACAGTTGTTGAAAGGTATGTGTCCAGTGCGCGGACTAGCGGAACACAGATCCAGTCTTTAAGAGAATCCATGGTCGATCGTTTGAACTCGACCTTGAAGGCGGTCTCCGACTGGGGTGACGCCAACTTGGTTAGGTTCAACGCTGGCAAAACCCAGGCGTGTCTATTCTCCGCCAAACGGAGTCAATTTCCGCTGGCTCCTACTTTCCGGGAAGTGTCCGTACCGATGACCGATCATCTTGAGCTTCTTGGTGTAACTCTGACGCCCACACTCAACTTTGGCTCTTATATAGAGTCAAAAGCGCAACTGGCTGGTAGGAAGTTGGGTATCCTATGGAGGGTGAGACGGTACTTCACGCCGAAACAATTGCTGAGCCTGTACCAGGCACAGGTTCGGTCCTGTATGGAGTACTGCTCTCATCTTTGGGACGGCTCGGCAAAATATCAGCTGGACGCGTTAGAGCACATTGAGAGGCGTGCCAAGAGGCTCATCGACGATGATGCGCTTGTGAAGGCTCGGCTTCAAAGCCTCGAGCACAGGCGTAAGGTTGCAAGCCTTTCGGTTTTCTACCGGATACATTTCGGTGAGTGTGCAGGGGAATTGCACAACTTGATTCCCCCTAGTCCTTTCAATCATCGTACCACAAGACAATCGGCGAAGCGTCACCGATTCATGGTAGATGTTCCGCCCACACGCACGAAGCGCTTCGCTTCAAGCTTCCTTGTGCGTACTGCTAAAGAGTGGAATTCTTTGCCAGAATCTGTATTTCCTGAAGGGTACAACCTGGGAGTCTTCAAGGCCCGAGTGAATAGGTTGCTTATGGGACGACGTGCTACATCGTAGACCGCATCATCGCTTACCACCAGGCGAGATAGTGGTCAAACGTCGCCCCATCAAATATAAAAAAAAAAAAAAAATATACGAATGAAGTATTTGCTTTGATTGATCTATTTTGAACAAAAGTTATTTAACATCTTATTTACTCCGTTTCCAATTGCATCTTTGACGTACCTAATACTACTAATATTATAAATATGAAACTTCGTTTGTATGTTATTTTGTCGCTCCTTCACATCAAAACGGCTGAAGGAATTGCGACAAAATTAGGAACAGGGGTATATTATGGTCTAGTATAACCCATAGGCTATTTTTATCCCACAGGGACGCGGGCAAAGCCGCTGGCAAGAGTTGGTCTAACCATAATTCAAAAGAGAAACTAAAAAATAACAAAAGTAAAGAACAATTTGTAAAGAAACGTACGTAAAAAACATACATTTTTGGGTCATCCCTATCCTTCGTCACTCAAAGCGGGGCTTAACTTATTTCTGTCAGACTCTAACTGACTAAAAACCACGCTGTTCCTACTCCTGCACCTCGAACCGGAGCCCCGGCAACGCGTTAAGCCTTTCGCGGCTCCGTATCGGCATTATCTGTGGACTATAGCCCTATTGGACCTCATCTGTGGTGGTCTGATGGCTCCTTGAGGAGCGCGCGGAACGCGATGCGCCGTACGATCGGGTCTGGTTCTGGTCGGACGGCGAGTTACCCGTGGTCACCGTCCGCAGGCCCGTGTTTACGGTGGCCGGAGAAAATTAAAAGTACCCTTAACCGACGAGCATGCATGAAAATATTGATGACCGTTGATCACGCGAAAAAGATGTGTAAGAATCGTAGCAATTGGCGTTCCATAGTCTCTACCCCCTTGTAAGACAGGCGTGAGGTTATCTATAAATTTATGATTTATCCTTGGCAATCTTTTGTGGACTGTACAATAATTTGTGTTTACCCTATAATATCTACAGTGCCGTTAAATACACAAATTAAAATTAGGCTCCGTAATCGGAATTAATTGAAAAGTATACGAAAGTAATCGGTAGGTACTGTGTGTTTGTACGAAAAATGTAAATATTAGCACGGCTGGATGTAACGTAGCAGCGTATACATGGTATCTGCAAATACAAGTTGGTCAATAAAAGCCCCTATTGTATACAGTCATGTTAGGTACATGGTTATGTGTATAAATATTCCTTATTTCTTTTATTTTATGTTGTTCACTCTCCTGTTTTTACTTAACCTCTCAACTGTCGCGGCCGCTTTACGCCACTTTAGCACATCTGTCAGAATATTCGCAGGTAGCATAATTGTGTATCGGCGATATTGGCGCGTCATTTAAATGACGATTTCTCCGAAGTTTTATATGAAATCTATATAGAAAACGTACGTCGTTGCAATCGCTATGAATTAAGCTAACAGACTGTACATAAAATAGTACATAGATTTACTATGTAGTCTATTTCAAATAAAAAAAAACATAATAACTATAATTAATATAAAACCATTATTTAAATTTATTTATACACACAAAACATATTTATTTAGAATAATCGATTAAAAGATCTAAGAAAAGAGACACTTTTTTACACCATAAGCTTTACAAAGTAGCTTTGGCATCGACCTCCTAGAGACCGGCCGACAGTTGAGAGTTTAACACATGCTGAAAACCTGTTTATGGCTTAAAATTCCATGTCTTGTTGTTATTACTATACATGTAGGTACATTTTACTAAATAAGCTGTCGAGTTTTCTATGTAATAATAAATAAATGCTCTAGGAAAACGCTTTCACTCTTCTATCACACTTAAAACATTTCAGTTATTTCACACTAAAGACAAACAATAAAAACTACATGAGCAAATAAAATAAACTCGTATAACATAAAATATACCTAACCAGCATTTTATTACGCGCCAATAACTTTTATCCGGCCATTTTAACCCAAATGTTGTTACTCTTTAGTGCAGATTCACGAAATATAGCGAATTCCCAATGGCCATGTTTCATGTTTGTTATCATTGTCAAAACGTGTGAATTTTGTTATCAGGAGCATTGGCGGTGATTATTAATGTCGATTGATAAGAAATTTACTGAAAATTCGTGTACAATTTCATTAATGTATGTATTTATTTATTTATTATTTCACTAGCTTTTACCCGCGGCTTCGCTCGCGTCACAAAAGGATAAAAGTAGCCTATGTGACATATACACACAGCGCCATCTATACCAATGATTTCGTTTTTCCTCGAGAACATCAATTTTTCCGGGATAAAAAGTACCCTATTATTTAATCTAGACTTCTAACTTTACGTCTGCAAAAATTAAAAGCAATTGGTTTAGTAGTTGCGGCGTGAAAGCGGAACAAACAAACAAACTCACTTTCCGATTTATAATATTAGTAAGGATAAGGATGTACACCATACAGCAGACAATATTACAGAGGACAACACATTAAAATCATGGGGTAGGTACATAGGTAGGGGACATTATGTGGGGACGGCCATGATTCGGCACGAAGAGTGTGGCTAGCCCACAGAAAACTGACTTGAAACAAAGCTAGTACTGTGTTTCGCCGTGTCGTGGTTACCATCATGTGACCCGGCTACTCGAACGCCGTGGCCCCACATAGAAATCTATCCTCAAAGAAATACCAAGCGCGATGTTTTTCTCAATTGTTTGTCCTTAAATCCAACAAATATAGTCCAAGGGCACGCGGTAAAAGCACAATAAATTATTATGCTCCGTCTCTTTCTACACTTGAATTATTTGTAAGGAAAACAAGAGAATGAGAGAGATAGATGTACAGTCATGATTAATGTTTATAAAGTTTCTTGTAAATATCGAGTTTGGTTTGAAACACGCCCAATAGGCTCTCTACTTAATTACTTGTCGAGTTTTCACTTCAGAAAAAATCTGTAATGAATATTGTTACTTAGAAATATTTAGATGTTTTTTTTTGCTTGTTCTAATTAAAATATGATAATACCTACTACCATTCACAATTTATACCATATACATATAAGACGAGATAGTTGCCCATCAAATAAATAAAATTATAGCATTTCGTAAATATGCGATTTGTACTTGGTGTTTGTAATAAGGTTCACTCGACGAGCAGGGGAGAGAGGAAAAATGAAATACGTGTTGTCCACATGCATGTGTATTAGCGACTAAAAAATATTACATAAAAATACTGTTTTAACCATCGACTTGACGTACCTATGTATAGTTAGATATATGGAACTGGTTTGTGAGCAGCCACGACAATTCTTACATCAACATACCGCCCACCAAAAGGACTTTAAGTTCTTTTAAAAATAAAATAAGATCATTTAGTAATCTAGGTACGTACATATGTGAAGTTATATAAAGCAAGGTTCAAAACGTACAAAAATGCAATCTACAATATAAGTTCAAGATGAATCAATTGACTTAAATTTCTTATGAATTATAAAATATAACAATTAATGATTCAATAAAAATCGTTCATGTCTAAGTGGAATCAAGAGGCAGTGCACATAACTTAGTAATTGTTCTCTTCGTAATAGAATTTCCATTTTTCACACTATATACTCTGGTATGACCATCTGCGCCTGGATGTTTTTCTATAATTCGCCCTAAAGACCATTTTCCGGGTGGCAGATTATCAGTCTTTATCAACACAATATCGCCTATTGAAAATTCTTTCTCCTTCTTCATCCATTTAGGACGCTGCTGAAGTCTAGTCAGATATTCTTCTTGCCATCGACGCCAAAAATCGTTCAGGAGCTTCTGTGCGTGTTGCCAACGTGTCAAATTATGCATTTTCACAGCTTGAAAATCAGGCGAGGGTACCACTATAGGTGGTTCCCCTATCAAAAAATGTCCAGGAGTTAATGGATTTACGTTTTCTGAGTCAGTATCATCTATAGGACATAAGGGTCGTGAGTTAAGGCAGGCTTCTATCTGGCACAATATCGTCGTCAATTCCTCAAACGTGAAGTTAGTAGTTATTATGCGTTTCAGATGGTATTTTATTGATTTAACGCCTGCTTCCCACAATCCTCCGAAATTCGGGCTGTATGGTGGAATAAAGTGGAATTGAGTGCCATCGGCAGTTAGTGTATTTGCTATTTCTGTTGTCATCTGTGCTTTATTCCATAACTCATAAAGTTCTCTACCTGCTCCCACGAAGTTTTTACCTCGGTCACTCCACAGATGACTGCATTTACCTCTCCTGGCAACAAAACGTCTAACACATAACATAACATAACATCACGCCTTTTATCCCCGAAGGGGTAGGCAGAGGTGCACATTATGCCACTGGACAATGTAACACCCACTTTTCACTATTTATGTTATGAGTCCCATGTAATAGGGGGTGAGCCTATTGCCATATACCGGGCACAATTCCAGACTCCGTGCTACTACTGAGAATTTTGTAAAAACCCAGTAATACTTTGCCCGACCCGGGAATCGAACCCGAGACCCCTTGCCCGGCAATCGCACATGCGACCACTCGGCCAACGAGGCAGTCAAAACGTCTAAATGCTGCGATAAACGCTTCTGAGGTAAGACCTCCCACTAATTCTATGTGGATTGCCTTTGTGGACATGCATATAAATATAGCAATATATGTTTTAGTTGTTTTGTTTCTTCTGGCTTTAGACACTAGTGTTTGAAACGGTCCTGCGAAATCCACACCACTGTGCAGAAACGGTCTCGTAGGCGTAACTCTTTCTATAGAGGTAGGTAAGTCACCCATTATTTGTGCTTTGGTTGTTGCATTGAAACGAGCACACTTCATGCATTTGTGCACATGTTGTTTGACCAGTGATTTAGCTCGTACAATCCAGTATTTGAGACGTAGGTAACAAAGCATCAACTGGACTCCGCCATGCAGTGTTTTATGATGTGCATTAGCAACAATTAACTTAGTTAGAGGGTTTGTCTTGCCTAATATTATAGGATTCTTCGCGTCGTTTGGTAAATTGGCATGTCTCAAACGACCGCCCACCCTGAGGATATTTTTCTCATCTAAATATGGATTTAGAGATCGTAGCTGACTTCTTTTTCTTACTTGTTTCTTGACCTTTAAACAATCTATTTCTTCTCTAAATTCTTCTTCTTGTGCCTTTTTAATGCAGATGTTTAAAGAATCGTCTAATTCTTGTGTTGTTAAAATTTGATTATTTTCGTAATAATTATTTTTCTTACAGTTTAAAAATCTACTGCAATAAGTAATAGTTTTAATCAATTCTGTTAAAGTTTCAAAGTTTTCGAATTGTGATAGTAATGATGTTTCCCGGGCTCTGATTTCTTCTGTATTAAGGTAAGTATTTATTTTAGTTGTCTTCATTTCTAAATCTGTTTCTGTTTTCTTATGTTTAATCTTGATTTCTTTTTCAGATAGCCAGCTTGGTCCGTGCCACCACAAGTTACTTTCTTTCAGATCGGATAACAACATACCTCGTGACGCCAAATCAGCGGGATTTTCGTGTGACTGAACGTGGTACCATTGCTTATTATTGAGGTTCTCGATTATTTCTACCACACGGTTTGCTACAAAGGGTTTCCATCTATTGGGTTCGCCACAAAGCCATGCGATGACGATCGAAGAGTCGGTCCATGCAATCATGTTTGATGTTGGTATTCGCACTGATGTCCCAACTTGCTTCATTAGTTTTGAAAGCAATAGGGCTCCACTGAGCTCAAGGCGAGGTAATGAAATTGTTTTTAATGGTGCCACTCTCGTCCTAGCAGCTATAAGTTTTGTTTCTATATTTCCATCAGAGTTTTCAATCCTAATATAGACTACTGCTGCATATGCACGCATTGATGCGTCAGAGAAACCATGTATTTGTGCTTTATTATTGCTAAAAGGTAGTGTGCCAAGCCATCTTTCGATTTTTATTTCGTTTATATTATTGAGATCAGATCTGATTTGCTGCCATTCTTCTTGTAAGGTATCACTAACTTCATCATCCCATTGCAATCTCTCAAACCAAAGCTTTTGTATAAGTATTTTAGCCATAACAGTAGTAGGTGCAATCCAACCCAGAGGATCGAACAGTTTTTGTATATCCGACAGTATTTTGCGTTTGGTTATTGGTTTGGCATTGGTTGGAAAATTACAATTGTATTGAAACCGATCTGATTTTAAATTCCAAGTGATTCCAAGTGCTTTTATGCTTCCGTTTAGATTCAAATCAATACTTGCATTGACTGATCGTTTGTCTTCTTCAATGGATTTCATGACTTCAATACTATTGGATGCCCATTTAGTAAGTATGAATCCTCCTCTTTTGAGTGTATGAGTTAATTCGAGTGATAGAGTTATAGCTTCGTTAATAGTTCGAGCAACTAAGGTGTTTGTATTCGCTTCATCTTTGGCTACCTGTTGAAGTATTTTAACAGCCAAATAAGGTGCAGAAGCTGTGCCAAAGATAACTCTGAGCAATCGGTATTCTTCTAGGTTATCAGATTCATGCTGCCTCCATAAGATTCGCTGATAGTCCGTGTCATCTGGATGCACTAATATTTGCCGATACATTTGTGTTATATCAGCTACTAAACAAATACGTTTCATTCTCCATCTCATTAGAATGTTTCTTAAGTCTTCTTGCAGCTGCGGACCGACGAGCAATTCATCATTTAAAGAAAGGTTGTTTGATCCTTTACACGATGCATCAAATACAACGCGTGTTCGAGAAGACTCTTTATCATCACGGATGACCGCATGGTGAGGTAAGTATAGAGATCTTTTATCTATTTCCTTTTCAGGTACCTTTTCTAAATGTCCTTGTTCTATATAATTACTAATTACTTTTGCATAATCTATTTTCAGGTCTGGCGATTTATTGAATTTCTTTTCCAGTAGAACAAATCTCTTCATGGCTATCAATTTAGTGTTTCCATCAGGTGATTGTGGACTGTTTGTTTTAAATGGTAATCTAACTATGTACCTTCCTTTCTTTCGTTCTAATAGTTGTTCTTTCGTATAATTCTTCACACAGTTGCTCTTCCTTTGTTAAGTGTCTCTTAGTATCTGAGTCGATTTCCCAAATTGATTTTAACATGTCTTCGATGTCGACTGAGTGATGCATGACTACATAATTGTTTTGTTGTGTTGTATAAACTTCCCCAAAAAGAATCCAACCTAGGTTTGTTTTCTGAGCACTTGGTGTGCCTGGTGGACCTTTGATTATATTGTTTTGTAAAATGTCAGCATATTCCTTTACACCTAGGAGCAGATCTATAGACCCTGGCATGAAGTACGTTGGATCAGCCAGGTTGAGCCCTTGGATGTGTGACCATTCTGGTGTGCTGATTGTTTTCATGGGAATCCTTGTGGTCAGTTGCTTGGGCATCACGTATGCCTTGATAGGTAAACAATAGTTTCGGTCCCATCGTGATCTTATCTGTAGCTGTACCACATGTTTCAATTCGGTCCTATTGGATCCCACTCCTATGATGCTTCCCTTAATCGGTTGTCGTTCTAACTTTAATAATTGAGTCGCTTTCTCGCTAATGAAAGCTGCTTCAGAACCTTGGTCGACTAGCGCTCGCAGTAAAATGGTGTGTCCTTGTTCGTTTGTAGCTTCCACTACTGCTGTCGCTAAAAGAGCTACTCGTTGCTTAGCGCTGTATTGTGACGTCATCATTGTGTTGACTTGTATTGCTTGCTCGTCTTCTACATGTGTTACAGCTGGGATGATGAGACCGATGAATCCTCTGGCTTTGTGTTCGTCTTAACATGTAAAAGGGAATGCTGGCGTCTGTGGCATAGACGACAAGACACTGGCACCTTGCACTTAAATGCCGAATGTCCTGGCACCAAGCAGTTGTAACATAAGTGTTTCTCCTTCACAAATTCACTCCTGTTATTAGGTTCCAATTTGCAGAAATCCTTGCAATGACTTAAACTGTGGTTATCCTTGCACATAACACAAACTTTCTCCGTTACTGGCGTAGCAGCGTAAAATGAACGCTCTTTAGTTGTTTTATAATCCTTGGTGGTAATATTCTGATTGGTTAATTCTAATGTACGGAACTTTGTCTCTAAAAACTTCTTAAGATCACTCCAGGTAGGTACACAGTCCGAATCTTCCTTATACGCGTACTCTTCCCAGTTTTTGTGAGTCTCTGGGTCCATCTTCTGCACGAGAAGATATATAAGAACTGGATCCCAAGAGCTTGTGTCAATGTTTAAAGTGGTTAAGCTATGTAAACATTCGGTTGTTGTATCCAACAATCCTTTTAGCTGAGAAGCTGATTGAGAAGTCATCTTCTTTTGATTGAATAATCTTCTCATAGAATGATTCAATATTAAGCGTTTATTCCCGTACCTTGTCCTCAAGATATCCCATGCGTGAGCATAATTGTTATCTGTGACCTGTATGTTGTTCAGTAATGTCTGAGCTTCGTGCGTAACACTTGTTTTCAGGAAATGAAGTTTTTGCACATCACTTAATGAAGAATTATTATGCACTAATGATGTAAATAAATCTTGAAATGTTTGCCATGACTCATAAGTTCCAGAAAATTTCGGTAGTTGAATCTTCGGTAAGTATATCAATTTATTTTGTTGATTTGGAAGGGTAAAACTAGAATTCGCTGACCCTGATTCATAAGATCCCGACAATGCAGTAACCATATCTTTCAAGTCACCTTGTAGCACATTGTATAATTCTTCATAGATAAAAAATTCATCATTCATGAAATAAGGTAAAGTCCCTTTATGAGCTTTTGGTGTTATCTTCACTAAATCTTGATGAGCACACTTAAATGTATGCCAATATTCATTCGCGCTTCGATATAACCTTTAGTTAACCGTTGTTTAGGACATTTTCTCAGGTTGTTTTGAGTCTTCTGTAACAGGTTAGCAGTATCTTCCAACACGGAGAGAAGTTGTTGTTGTTCTTCGGTCGAACACATTTTTCTTGATAACGAACCTCTAATGCAGCTGATTCCCGATGTGTAATGTCGTAATGACGTCTTCTAATAAATTGTAGTAAACAACTTGCTAATTCGTGGAATTGAATAGGTGCAAAAAAAAAAGGTTCGCTTATCGCTGCTTAGGAATGCGGCCTTTTGTTCTCCTGGCTCGACGACTTGACTGTTGTATCCGGCTCGAATTTCGACCATATGGTGTTTGTAATAAGGTTCACTCGACGAGCAGGGGAGAGAGGAAAAATGAAATACGTGTTGTCCACATGCAAGTGTATTAGCGACTAAAAAATATTACATAAAAATACTGTTTTAACCATCGACTTGACGTACCTATGTATAGTTAGATATATGGAACTGGTTTGTGAGCAGCCACGACAATTCTTACATCAACAGTACTTATGTTTGTTTATTTGTTTTACTACTTCACGACTGAACTGTTCGGGATGAAATTTGGAACAGGGGGACATGGTGAAATAAAAAATATTACATCTATTGGAATTGAAGAGCCTTAAAATCGTAATACTCAAAGCACAAGTTTAATTTACCACCCTATCGCATAAAAAATCGACCAAGTTATTAAATAACCCTAGTACATACATTTTTTCTAGTGTATTATCGCTGACACAGTTCTGCGACTAGGCGCACAACTAAAGCAGCCTAATGAAACAGGACCCTTACTCAGCTTATATCTAAATCGAATTGGCTCAGCCATCGATCCTGAAACTTTCACTCAACTTGCAAACTTTTCATGATAACTTAACCTAATTGTAACGATCTATTTTGTGAGAAAACTTGCCTCTTTTCACGCCTTCTTGAAGTTTTTTTCAGCAATAAGTTGAAGTTATTGTCACTTTAATGACTGACGAAAATAGTGTTGTTTTTTTAATGTCGTTCTAAGTAACAGTAAGTTTAGTAATCTTTTAATGTCAAATAGTTTATCGCAGTAAACAGTTTTTAGTTCTACCTCTAGACCTTCTTCCTGAGCTCGATATACAAGATGTTGTTTTACAGCCGCGTCATTTTCTAGGAGGTAACCCGGCTATCGATTCTGAGTCCGAATCAATAAAAATAATTGTAGGTAAATATTTTTAATTTTTCTGTAAATTACGGAAATCCGTAAGTGCGAACTACATGCCGCCGTCTTGTAACTAGCTTTATAACGCGGCTCAACACACACAAACTCAACCCGTAATTGCTATTATTCCTAATTCCATAAAACTCCAATAAGCAACATTGCTGTCACTTATTCTGATACTGTCGAACTTAAACGATTTACTATAGCCGTATTTTTAACTATTGGCCCGAAATTTTCTCTTACATTGATGCCCCTGAGAAATGCCACGGTTTCAAAACTACACCTTGTATACCTAAGCTCAAAATTGTGCGGATCTGCGGACCGTGACCGTTGCACGTCGCGTTCCGCACGCGTCGAAAAGAGCCATCAGACCATCACAGATAGGCCCAGTTGGGCTGGTGCCCGATACGGAGCCGCGGAAGGCCTAACGGATTAGCGGGGCTCCGGCTCGTAGAGCAGGAGTAACAACAGAGTGGTTTTTAGTCGGTAAGAGTCTGATACTTCCTCTCGCCTAATCCAAGGCGAGAGAAGTCATTGGATGATTTTCCCATCACAAAACAACCACGAAATATCGGTACAATACCTTTCACATTTTTATATTATCACTAAAATGAATAATATTCGGGATTCAATACTTAACAAGATAGATTGAATAATTTATTTATAATTCAAAGTCTACATCAGTTTACCACACATCAAAAGGTAGAATAAACAAGAAAAGCTTCCCATCACAACATGATATCAATTTTAATCTTCTTGACAAGATGTGGTTTGCCAGAACAAAGATATCCACTTCACTAAGACCCCTCTCACTGAGTACAGTCTAAGAAACAAAGGACCATTAAAACTGGTCCCTCCGCACGCAATTTTCCATTGTTGAAAACATGTTTAGACTTGTATTCAGTGTAATTATACGTTGGTGAATCTGGGAGGTATTGTGTACAATTTAATGTATGTTTTATAATTTATGAATTAAGGTTGGTATTCCTATATGAACATATAGAATATTTAAGTAGTAAAATGGGAAATCTTTATGTATATAATTCTTCTGTGAGTGCACACTCATATCACACATCATGTCACTGAACTTCTGTCAAACGACTGGACCGATTTTGATGAAATTTTTTGTGTGATCATGATGATCTGGGAATGGTTTAGATACACAAATCAGCCCGGCAGATGGCGCTGCAGTCGATGTTTAGGTTATTTATCCTAAACAGCTGATCTAATTTGAATGAATTTTTGTTTATACATTCAAGTGAATATGCAGGGTAACGTCTGTTGGGTCCGCTAGTATATACATATTTATAATAGAATTTGCGACATGTGATCGTAATGGCCACATTTTTCAGAATCAACAATTAATTTTAAGTACCAAAACTATTGTCAACTGGATATTATAAATCCATAAAGCACAACACACTGTATAGGAAATAAAACACGAAACATAAAAAATTCATTAGAAAAAATATGAGAAAGTTTCCCATAATTTGTGAACTTATTTAAGTCATTACCGTCATCTAAGCGACATCAAATGACATTTACGAAGCATAGCGTGACAAAGCCAGGACTGTGCACAATACCACACGGAAGTATACTGAATTCAAAGTTTCAATACAAAAGGTTAACTTCAAACAAATAGTGTGAAAGAGCTTCGGTACGAATGGGCGGCTCGACCGGAGTGATACCACGGCCTTAGAAAACCGAAATGAAATAACGCTTGCGTTGTGTTTCGTCGTGTAAGTGAAGTTACGGGAGACCCAAAAATCCTCAAATTTCTTATCATAAAGAGGCCGGTGACGCACGTGTAAAGCCTCTGGTGTTTCAGGTGTCCATGGGCAGCACCACATGATTGATTGCTTACCATCAGGTCATTTGTCAGCTCGTTAACCGGCTTATACCATAAAAAATTAAAATAACGCTTATGTTGTCGTCGTATGAGAGAGAGGTGAAGTAAAATCATCAGAGGCCCGGTCTTCTCCTCTCTCGTTTTATCCCCAAATCATATAACATAACATCACGCCTTTTATCCCCGAAGGGGTAGGCAGAGGTGCACATTCTACCACAGTACAATGTAACATCCACTTTTCACTAGTTGTTATGAGTCCCATGTAATAGGGGGTGAGCCTATCGCCATATACCGGGCACATTTCCAGACTCCGTGCTACTACTGAGAATTTTAAAAAACCCAGTAATACTTTGCCCGACCCGGGAATCGAACCCGAATCCTATCCTCTAAATAGCAAATGCACTTGTAAGACGTACAATACTTAGATAAAAAGGAGTTAATTTTAGGAGTGGACGGTTGTTATGTCACCAAGTGCTACAATATGTATGTGCGTCTATATATGTGTGACGTCACACGATATTTCAGATTATTATATCGTCGAAAGTATTTAATTTTGTGAGAAAAAAAAATACGTGTCTAATGTTTCAAATTAATCTACCAGACGGACATTAAAATTAAATTTAGCCAACTACTCTATGTGAGGTGTTACGTTTATATAATTTAGTACCTATATCATAAACAATAAACATTATGCAGTAGGAATATTACTTGATATGACCAGGGCCTACGATAGGGTGAGGTTTGATATATTGCTGCAGAAGTTGTATGGTATGGGAATACGCGGAAAGGCATATGACTGGTTCGTGTCATACTTGAAAGGTAGGGAACAATTGGTTGAGTTAGAATTCTACAACAGTACAACAAGAGAAGTACAGCACATTCGATCAAAAGTCAGACCAATACAAGCTTCAATTCCACAGGGAAGCGTTATAGGATGCCTACTTTTCCTAATCTATATTAACGACCTCCCCAAAACCATAGAAGGGCCGTGTGTCCTATTTGCAGACGATGTTTCAATACTCACCTCATGCCGATCGACTGATCATATCAACGAAAAACTCAACAACATTCTTAATAACGTAACTAATTGGATGACACAACATAATCTCGAAATAAATTTTACGAAGACCAAATTAATAACCTTTCACCCTTACCAAAAAACCCAAATGAACATTAATTTTAAATATAACCAAGTGGAACTAGAAACAGTTAATGAATTCATTCTTTTAGGTTTGACAATAGACACAAACATAAACTGGAAATCTCATATTCTCAAACTAAAGTTAAAAATCGCAAAGTTCTCATATGCCCTACATGAAATTAAAAAGACAACTGATTTAAAAACTGCAATAGTTATATATTATGCATATGCCCACGCTTGGTTCACTTATGGTATCATATTGTGGGGAAACAGTACGGATGCCCATTCATTGTTTATTTTACAAAAAAAACTAATCCGCATCATAGCCAACATAGAACAAACCAATAGTTGCAAACCTTATTTTACAAAACATAATATTCTCACCTTAATAAATATATATATTTTAGAATTGTGCAAGCTGGTTCGTAAATATCCAGACTGTTATAAAAAAAGAGGAGACATACAATCAAGCCACTCGCTCCGACATAAAAACAGATTGGACTTGCCTCGCTCTAACCTCAAGATGCACTCCTCTAGCCCCTACGTTATGTCGATAAAAATTTATAACAAACTACCAGAATACTTAAAAGAAATAGAAAAGACCAATGTATTTATGAGAAAATTAAAACAATATTTGATTAAAAAATGTTATTACACCTTAGACGAATTTCTAAATGATAAATTGACTACATAATTGACTGATTTGACAAGCTAGTGTAAGCTAAAAAGTAAATAATTTAATACTACTGAAAAATAAACATTAATAGTAATCTAACGAAACGTCCCTCCTCTCTCCTACCAATTTTAAATGTTGCTGTGCCCGACAGGGTCCGTAATTGTTACTATTTGTATTTTTCTAACCACCTGTATGTGTACATTATGGATGCAATAAATATTTGATTGATTGATTGATTGATATCACGGCATTTCCTTATTCAAATTAGGCCTTCTGCATCCTCAAACGCTGGTAACAAATCACCTTCTCAAAACTTCACAATATGGCCACCTTCCAAAATGTCACGCGATGAGCGCACGACATCGACCAATTTCAAATTATTTGCCACAAAACTTACACACAGGGAATGTTAAATCAAAATTGGACTGGCCAAGGTCGTGGCATGAACTGTCATAACTGGTGACTCAATGTACTTTTCATTAAAATTGTAGCTGAAGACATTTTGTGAGCACGCTTTTTATTCTTAGAAATCGTAGGTAGAGGCGTACAGTCGGCGAATTTATTAGGTTGTTTTATGGGATAAGCCAGTAAACGAGCAGACGTATCACCTGATGGTAAACAATTGGCGTTGCCCATGGACACCTGGAACACCAGAGGCGTTACAAGTGCGTTACCGGCCTTTTGGAACTAGGAATTTGAGAATTGGGATCGAGATTCAGGAATTAGGGTAAGGGGGGGAGTAATTGGGCCTCCGATAACCTCACTCACACGACGAAACACAACGCGAGCGTTGTTTTACGTCGGTCTTCTGTGAGGCTGTGGTATAAACCGACACTTAACATCGACATGCAGATAAAAAAAAGATCAAGTAAGGCATTACTCTGTTCTGCATTATTAATTATTATTTACTTGGCTGACTGTAGGTGTCTGGCCGTATAGGTAACTATAATAAGATACATTATGTTTCTGTTGTTTATGTCACAGGATCTAGATCATGGAACTTCAATCACCAAAAATACAATAACATGTCATTTGTTTTATTCAATAGTCCACATTAGGTTTTTATTTTTAAAAGGTAACATAGTACTATAAAATAAATAGCAGAATATCTAACAGTCAGTAAAGTTAGGTGCTAAACGATAAACTAAAGTTTAGCTTGAATGACTGTGTCTCTGGGCGCATGAAGTTTAAACAAAGTGCAGTTAAAAACTAACTTGTGTTATGTGGGATATACTTGTCGATGGAACATTGTCTTTGTAACTTCATTGAATAAAGACTGTTTTACTTTGACAAATGGTTATCGGACCTTTTGCAATAGAAGAAGGGGACAAATTTCGGAATGTCAGATCTAAAACTATACTTAACCAGCACAGGGATCAAACAAGGCCATATCGATCCAAATCAAGAAATAACCAAATACAAATGAAAAGCAGATCAGTAATTCATTATAGAAAATACCAATAAGTCTTTACTTAATTCTTTACTTATCTACATCCAAAAACAAACAAAAGATATCCCTAATCTTGAACAACCACAATAGCACTTTGTTTTGCTAATCAGTCCATTAATTTCCAAGCAGAGACACCCTGTACATAAATCATGGTGACGTCACGAATAATTTGGCAGTACCTAGAAGTTTCAAGGGTTATGAGACGACGGTTAGTTTACTGAAGATTACTATTTTAGTTGCTTGTTGATTTTAGTCAGTGAAACTATTGGACGGGTGACCTAATTTCGGTAAATCGAAATCGGTAGAGAAACCTCACGGTCTCCATAGTTTAGAGAAGATAAATTTTATTATAACTCACAGCTACTTTTGAGACAGGATATAAATCCTGTCTCAAAAGTGGCTGTGTGTTTTTATTTGAACGAGCGGACAGATCACCGACCTGATGATAAGCAATCGGCGCTGCCCATGGACTCCTGGAACACCAGAGGCATTACAAGGACCGTTGGAATTTGAGTGTTTTGGGGATTCAGGCATTGGGGTGATTAGTGAGGGTGTAATTGGGCTTCCAGTGATTACTCACACCAAACACAGCGGACGACCGTTGTTTCACGTCGGTTTTCTAGTCGGTCGTGGTATCACTCCGGTCGAGCCGGTCCATTCGTGGCGAAGCACGGCTCTCCCACACTTAAATTGTGTGTGCAGGTAAATATCTTATATTTAAAAAATGTTTTTCTTCACATAATCATTGCAATTGCAAGTCCCATAAGCCAGTAATAGAATCAAACAAAATAAAAAACCAAACCGAGTCCAGCGCGTTCCAGGAATATGAGTGATTGTCTTGATCAAATGAAATAAATCATAAAGACTATTAGAGGAGAAAATTAAATATTTTCCACTTCCCTATGTAACTATTGTATGTTAAGTCCGCTAAGTACCTAAACAAAGATAAGATTTTTTAATAAAAAAACGTTCACCACACTAGGATTTTCTGCCGTGACGTGGGTGCGTTTACAAACATACAAGTTCACATGCACATGACACCCAGACCCGAAACAACAAACTGTGGATCACACAAAGAGTTGTTCCGTGCGGGGATCGAACCCGCGACACGTAGCCAGTTACCCACTCACCGCGCCACCCGTGCAATCATTGCACAGATTGATTTTATTCAGAGACGGTAACTATTGGTTGGTTACTGATCTAACCAATGATTGTCAAAGAAATGGCTTTGTTAAAAATCAAATAATTTAGTGTTACTAAAACTATTGTCTATGTACTGGGTTAATCTGTATTTATTTTACGTATAAGCTAAAAAACTTGGCTAACTGTATATGGGTCAAAAACCTTTGTCAAACCTTCCTCACTGAAAATTATAGTGTCCCAACATTCTGACATTTTACAAAACCCCAAACAAATAATAAAATTGTACTTGTACACTATAAATGTGCAATTAAATTAGGTTTACCTACGTTGTTACTTCAGCCTAGATCCTAAGGTCAATGTGGTATTCATCATAAAATATTTTATTGAAGTAATATTTACACTGTCCCTAGAGTCACCGAACCAAAAGTGTGTGCTCACCGCAAACATTAAATATTTCTATCACTATACGCTGGTGCTGCCCTCTGTAAATTGTATCACCCTTTCGGGCAGCCACATTAATCTTATTTTTGCTAAGCTTATTTTACCGAAAAGGACAGAAATGTAAGCACGAAATGTATTGGATATTGAAAACTTTTCTGATATGTACCTCTACAGACTTATTTAAGTAAAATCAAATTCTGTATTACTTTTGACAATCCAAATTAAATGAAACGTCATCTTTCTTTGGAACCAGCTTATAATATCATAAGAAGTCGGTTAAAAAACAAGCAAACGTCTTTAAAAATAGATGTTCATAAAAAAACTTATCTAACCAACTTCCTAACAGCAACGCGTGCTACAAAGCAAAATGATTCTTAAAGCCTTTACCCAAAACTTGTGTGGGCGTCAACAAAAAAGAAATAGCCAGTTTCTCTGACAACAACCGCTAATAAGATATCTAATTATATATATAGAGGTATTATAATCATATTTAATTCAAAAGATGGCTCGGGGTATTGTTATAATATTAATGGTAAGGGTTTTACCTTCACAGTAACTTAAAGGTCTTGAAATTAAACGAAAACAATGTTGGATCCTTCCTACGTGTGTTGTAAGGGTAATTGAGGAACATAGCTTTGTAGCTGGCGGTGGACTTGCGGCTATCCGAGCTCTTGTATCGAATCATGTTCATTTGCCATGCGATTTTAAATTAGGAACGATGTTAGATAGCGTTACACTAACTGCCGAATACTGAAATGCTACTCGATTTTAAGTCGCGCTTAAGTAGATATATATAGTTTCTATGACTACAAATTCTTTGTAGAATGATGGAGATGGCACGATAATAAGTTCAACTTAAAATTAAATACCCTTTCAGTATTTGGACAAAAGACTGTTCAAGCAGAAACTACAGGAGCTGAAGTATGTCTGCTTTTCTGCATCTATTTTTCTATTATTATTGGAAAATTGAAAGTTATTAAAAAGTCGTTTTTTATTACAGTTGAACTACGTACATGGTGTTATAAACCTTTTAATTCCTGAAGGGGTAAGCAACTGAATACCAAAGAGAACCCAAAATCTGATTTTGCTCGGTATATACCTCTATATATACTAAATCTATTTTTTAATCACATAACATAACGCCTTTTATCCCCGAAGATGTAGGTAGAGGCGCATATTACGGCACTTAATGCCACACCCACTTTTCACTATTTATGTTATGAGTCCCATGTAATACGGAATGAGCCTATTGCCGGGCACAATTCCAGACTCCGTGTTACTATTGAGAATTTTTAAACCTCAGTAATAATTTGCCCGACCCGGGAATCGAGCCTGAGACCCCTTGCCCTGAGGCAGTCGCACTTACGACCACTCGGCCAGCAAATTTTTTAATCATATTGTAATAAACAGGATTTCATTGGCAAACAGCGGCCCTGTTATTCGAAATTAGATGTACTATCGATATTTGCTCGAAGAAACACGTGTAGTCGAATCGTATGACTCAATAGCATCAAATCACACAATGACAGTGCAAAACATGTCTTAAAGCTTCTTCGACTTCTTTGTTATTTTGGAGAAATTGCGCCGCACCGTACAGTCCAAAGTCCTTCGCTTTCACACGAGGTTATCCAGATATATTTTATCGCGGTCATATTTTTTTTCAATTCAATTTCACCGTTCCGATCAATCACATTGTCTGATAGACTTCAATAGGTACTTGTGACACTTTTGTCTGTATGTTCAGTACAGCATGTCCCAAAACAAGTTCAGGGTGTTGCCGAAGCTAAAGTGGTTCAGTAGGTACTAAAAGCTCGGCAAATCTTTACACAGTCGGTGTTAAAATTACAACACTATTTATTCGTTAATGTTGTTTTAAATTTTAGGTTATTGGGCTATCGATTACATGAATCTTGCTTATATTAAAATTCAAATGTTCCATACACGAAAAAAAATTACGTTTGCAAATGGAGCGATATTATGGTATAATTTTTGTATCTGAAAATAGTTAGAAGGCTAGCAAGTCATATAATCAAATAGTCATACTTTTCAGTATAGCTGTGGATAACAGTTAGTTTAATTAGTTGCAGTAGTAACGTCTGTTACTCTTTAATTGAAAAACAAATTAACATATAACATTTGGTTTACTTATGACATAACTCATTCAAATCACTGACTAAAAGAAGGTCTAGATTCCTAAATAAGTATCAATCACTTTGCAGCGATTTCCATTCTTTAATCAATTGCTATCTAAATTTCGCTTTCATCACGTTACTTGATGACATTTCAGAATCTAAGGTAGAGTCCGTCACAATTTTGATTAATGCTACTCAATGACAATGACAATCAAAAGACACTAGGTCATTGATCATTTCTTTAGCTTTCGGTCACGGACGATGTTGTATATTCGAACTTTATGTTTTGAACCCTAAGGTCTAAAATCCTGTCCGCACGTAATGAGATCTATTTTCGTTCTGGTCATTTATTGAACCTGAAAGGAAAAATCTGAAAGACTTTCTGGGGTTAGGCGTTATTTACTTATTCTAAGAACTACCTGTACTTGAAGTTATTTTGGGAACAATATTCTTAACGAAGATTGAATACCTTGGAGTAATTTTATGGTCCTTTGACGAATCAAAGAGTATTCCGAATAATACAGTATGATTTGTACCTATAAACATAATTTATTCTTAGGTTCCAGGTACCATTTGGATCGATGACCTAAGAGTCGCAGATTCTGGAATAATCAGTTTTATGGAATAAGCCGGTAAACGAGCAGACGGATCACCTGATGGTAAGAAATCGGCGTCGCCCATGGACACCTGGAACAACAGATGTGTTACAAGTGCGTTACCGGCCTTTTGGGGATTAGAAATTTCAGGAGTGTTATGGATTCGGATATTGTGGAGATTGGGGCCTCAGATAACGCCACTCATGAGACGAAACACAACGCAAGTGTTGTTGCACGTTGGTTCAGAATGTAAAGGCTTTTGATATCGTTTCTTGAGTTATGTCTTTGCTTCAGGTATAATAGTGGACGCCCCTATTTCGAAAGTAAGGATATTTTCAGGTTTCTATAGCTGTTAGAACCGAAAAACATGAGAATGCTTCGTTATTATCTATCATACAATTTGAAATCGATGCTTCTTCTGGTGAAATTCTAAACAATAATAGAATTCTTAACAATTAATGACGTCACTACAGGGTTCCAAGACGGCAAAATACCGCGGACCTCCCGATAGAAGGGGCCCCGTCCAGAGGTTTTCACTTAAACTTTTCAAAAAACAAGCTGATGCGTCGAATTTGCCACAGACTCCAAAAGCTACAGTTACGCCACTGCTAACAATATATGAGAAAGGTGTAGCATTTGTAGGAACATGGCTTATTTATTAAGTAACTACAGAATAACAAAGTGTTATAGATTAGTATATTATTATGTAATTGGAACAGCCAAGTGAGATTAGCCAATTAGTTGACTTCACGCGCACTGCACTTGTCAGTTTTCTAATCGAGACGCGCGACCGCGCGTCAGCCAAGTTCAGCAAACAGCGCGCCACAGTGTATCTTTACACGAACCACTTCGTGCCACTTTTGACCCCTCTATAACTCAAAAACTATTTAACGTAAACACATAAAACTTCGTACGTTTAATTTTATCCGTAAGGACATGTAGAATCCAAAATTTCATGAAGGTAGCTTAAACGGTTGTAAAGATATAAAGGTCCAAAGTTCGCAAATTTTAGTATTGACTGACTGACATATAGAGGTAGTAGCAAATTCTAACCTACTTCCAGATGACCTAGAACCTTGAAATTTGGAATACAGCTCGGTTATTGTGTGTAACCAAAGGGAAAAATCCAAAAATAACAAAAAGTTAATAAATAAGGGTTGTCTCCATACAAACGTACTTTTCCACTATAATTGTTCATAGTAAATTGAACCGTGTTTTCATAGACGTAAGACACATAGTCGCTTATACAAAAGAAAAATATTGAATAAATTGGTGGTAAACAAATATACCACAAGAAAAGAGATTAAATCTCGATACCTGCTTAGTTTTCTGTTCTAAAAGTAATGATATCCCACCAAAAACATAAATGTAAAAAAGGGGGGAGCCAAGTTCAGCCCAAATATTATGCTTTGACGTGGGCTTCGCCGAAAAAAGAATGAAGATCTAAATGAGTGCCAAGTTCTATGCAAAATTTAAATATGTATCTATAGGAACAAAATAACGTTATGAACGAGAATCAAACTATATTTCTTTGCTTTATTGGATACCTATAATAATTGCTGTTATCTAAAAATGTGAGATCTTAAAGTAGGTTAGATTTGACTTGGCTAGTTTTTATCAATGTAAAAATATTGAAAAGCTTTAGAAAAAAATGAAAAAGTAACTAGCAGTTAGTTTAGTATACCAATCATTAAATTAAACAATCAATCATTAAATAATACTATCAATCATTAAATAATACTATCAATAATTAAATAAAACAATCAATCATTAAATAATACTATCAATCATTAAATAATACTATCAATCATTAAATAATACTATCAATAATTAAATAAAACAATCAATCATTAAATCATACTATCAATCATTAAATAATACTATCAATCATTAAATAATACTATCAATCATTAAATAAAATATGTATGAAAATTATCTTCGGTTATTGACTGGGAGCTTAATAGTGCATCATTAAACCATGATAGGTTATTTTTAACAAAGTCAATCATATTAAATACCTTGGTATTATAATCGACCAAAGACTGTCTTGGCACTTGCATATAGAACTCATAATGAGTAGGGTAAGGAAACTGATATGGACTTTCAAATCACTCCGCTACGTGGCCACGAAAGAGCTTATTAGACAGATTTATATATCCTTGGGCCAGTCGGTAATAATGTACTGTTTGCCAATTTGGGGTGGCGCAACCAAAACTAAGTTTTTAGAATTGGAAAGAGTACAGAGAGCACTTCTGAAAGTCATATACTGCAAACCAATGAGATTCTCAACCGAAAGCCTTTAATTAACGTCGAATCTTCTATCTGTCCGGAAGCTATACATACTGCAAATCGCCTTGAAAAAACATAAATCCCTTCCTTTTTACCCTAGAAGAACAAAAACAAGGAGAATAAATAATGTCGCTCCAGAACTCCCAGTGAAAACTGCATTTGCTACGAGACAGTACACCAAACAATCATCCCATACATATAACATATTATTATTAAATAAAGAAATTAACATATATTCTATGAATTCACATAAATGTAAAAAAGCATTACTTCAATGGCTGACCAATAAGAATTACGAGGAAGTTGAATCCGTCCTGTGTACGTTCACATAGATAAAAAGAAACTAAACAACACTACACATACATTCACAGATACACGAGCACAACACTAATATACAGATTAAACATTCATAACATAACAACATACATTCCTTCATACATTACATACACTCAGTGTGCGAACTAATGTATTCTAATTTCACATTACTTATTCCCTTTAATTTTCAGTTTATAGGGGTAGATGACTAATTTTTATTTTAATGTCCGTCTGGTAGATTATTTAAAAACATTAGACACGTATTTTTTATTTTCTTACGGAAACGAATAGTTTCGAAGATATATTGATTTGAAATGTAGCGTGACGTCACTTCTCAGTACATTTTATACTAAGAAATGACGTTTTAGCCCCCACTCCTAAACTTTGATTCGTTTTATCTAAGTATTGTTTTATTATACAACAAAATAAAAAAATACGTGTCTAATATTTTTTTATTACCTAAGTTACGGACTAATTATATTTTTAATTTTCATACCCTGTCATCATCCCCATTCTAAATTTCTTTCTTTTTATTTATTTTTATAAACTTATGTTTAGGTGATGTCCTTGGTATAGTAGGATCGCCTACCACAAGCATTTTCTTGCTTAACAGGTTTATTCCTAATATTTTGTTGGTATGTACATAATAGTTGATGAAATAAATTATTATATTCTAACTGACTTCAAGAAAACGAGGTTGTCAGTGTGACTAGGTCTACTCCGGTTCTCGAATGCGAAGTTTCGTTTGATTTGCGGCGGCAAACAATGTTTTCGGAACCATAGACAACTTTCGTGAAGTACAATGAACGAATAAAGTGAAGATAAATATGCAATAAGTAGGTTTAGATTCAAAATTAAATATAACATTTTATTTTAAGTAATTATATTACTAAAATAATAATGCCATGGCTTAGCACACATAATCATCAAGAAAATCATGAACAATCTTTTAATATTAACGTTTAAGATGGAGAATCTTAAACAGGATAAGAACCTCCTTTCAGAAATTTATTATACGACCAAATTAAAAAGTTTTAGAATGTTGTTTTATTGTCATTTATTGACATATAGGTATAAAATAATGACAACCAAATTTATTCGTATTATATTAGTACAGTCAGTTTAAAAATTATAAATGTCTATATTAGAATTTGAAGAGACTAAATTATTTCGTGTTATGATGATTAACAATATATTTTTGAAAGAATTTATCTTATCTATAAATATTGGTATATTAATAGATGTGAAAGAATAGCGAAAATATATATTAGCAATACTTAAGTTAATTTTTCAAGCGGTATTATTAATTTTAAAATAAAACATTACACATGAAACATTTATGTAAGTACAATACATAAGGTATTCAAATAAGTATTTGATTACCCTAAATGTTACTAACTCTCATAGACATATAAAATATATAGGTTCGTGTTAACAAACTATTTGAGCTGACTGTACATTGATTTTATATCGTCATTTAAGTAGTTCCTTTGGTGCCCTACGTGTTGCCCACACAAAGAAACCGTGATAAAACGAAGACTTATAATTACTTTCCTTCATTTTTCAATAAATTTAACCCAAACGAAAATCAAACGATAACTATTTTGGTTTCGTCGGAATGACATTAAACGTCCGAAGAATAATCTGTCAAACTCGAATTTTCGTTCGTGCGGATTGTACAATTAGAGTAGGGTTCCGAAAATATCGATGTCAAACAGTACATCTCATACTAATTTCTGGCTTGTTTCATTCCTTTTTCGTTCGTAACAAATGCCATTGTGGTAGGTAATGTTCGAAGTTTCGTCCGGAACTTCGTTTTTCGTCGAATCAGAGTAGACCACAACATGAAACGTAATTCACGCACACCCTCAAACACCCCAATTAGAATATTATGTTATAAAGATAAAGATAAAGATAAAGACATTTATTTGCGTAAAAATGCGTATAATCATAATACATACACTAAATTTTTAATTTAACATGTATATGCATCCTTAATGGTCTTGTCATAAGGTTTATTTTTCTTTATTTTGTATTGAATGATAGAATTTGTATGAATACAAATAAAACTGCGATTTTAAAAGTCTTATTGCTTTGACTTACGGTCCACTTCGATTTGTTTTAACAATACAGGGTTAATACGACAATAATTTCCGTAGTTTTAATTATTTTTGGGATAAATAATTACCTATACTAAAAATTATATAAATCGATTCAGTTAACGATTCTGAACAAACTATTTTCAGGATGTGCGTTATTTAAGTTACATGTTGTATATAATATTATGTTTGTGCTTGATTATCTTGCAATTGGTAAAACCGATTTTGATGCGGTTTTTAGACAAGTGGTTGTTACATTTTGATAAGTTTTAGTATATTAACCGACTACAAAAAAGAGAGGAATTGAAGTCGATATTTTTAAACGTAGTTGTATATAACAAATTATTATTTTTCATTTACATAGTGAAAAGTGGGTTTTACATTGTATCTGAAGTGACATTAAGTGCCGTAATGTGCAACTCTGCCTACACCTTCGGGGATAAAAGGCGTGATGTCATGTGTTATTTTTTTTACATATTTTCAAGATAGAGGTATATTATCAATAGAAAAATTCACACTGATTTATTGAAATCACGTAGTTTGGGATGCTGGTATTAGTCGAAAATCCCGCCAATGAAGACAAAGTATAATATTTTAGGTAATTTAGTATGTCTCACGATAGTAATTACAAAAACAGAATATATTATTCTCCTACAACTCAAATAACTAATACAACTCTTAACCCCAAATCAAGTCTACAGTTAAGAGTATTTCCAATCAATTTTTCGACGCAAACGTCTGAAAAATTCAGGCGTAAACGAACAACAAAGGATGGTAACACGATTAATATTAAAGAATGTCTGAGATCGATTGGGTGTGAGCACAAAAGAATCAATCGCAGCTATTGTTGTACTCGGGCCTACGAACTGGGCCTTGTGACGGATCTTTGTGGACTACAATATGATAAATTAGGCCTGATTTCTAAGAGAATATCCAGAGTGATTCCGGAATAAAGAAAATTCTCCAGTTATTTACGACACGGATTCGGTATAACACAATAAGGTTATTTGTGATATTATGTTGGTATACGGCACCGATATCCTGGGGCAGGATGAGAAAATTATAAATAGGAACATTAATGTTTATAAATACAATTATTTAAGGTAAATAAGAATTTGTTATTCTTGAAAGTATACAGATATATTTTATAAAGATTACTTTTTGCGATTTTATGTTGCTTTTGTTTTAGTATTCTTGTTGAAACAAGGTTCTATAAGTAACATAATATAACATCACGCATTTTTATCCCCGAAGGGGTAGGCAGTGCACATTACGGCACTCAATGCCACTGTAGCACCCACTTTACACTACATATATTATGAGCCCCATGTAATAGGCCCCTATTACATTCCAGACTTAGTGCTAATTCTGAGAATTTTTAAAAACCTTGTAATATTTTGCCCGACCCGGGAGTTGATCCCGAGACGCCTTACCTGGTTGTCGCACTTGCGATCGGCCAATGAGCCAGTCTATACGTAGGTAAGGTTCTTACACGTAGGTATAAATTATTGCGTGTAAACTATATCTTATACTATTATATAAAGCGGAAGACTTTGTTTTTTGTTTGTTTGTTTGAACGCGCTAATCTCCTTAACTACAAGTCTGATTTAAATAATTATTTTTGTGTTGGATAGCTCATTTATCGAGGATGGCTATAAGCTATAAAACATCATGCTACAAACAATAGGAGCTGAGCAGAGCGTGTTAAACCGCGCAGAAGAAGCTAGTTAATTATATTATAACTACAATAATATTTCAATAGTTAGATTACATAGTGCGGGTCAAATATTTGAACAGCCCTTGTAAATCAATTTGAAATGGTCGCGGTGAAGTCAAATTGGAATCGCTTTGGAATTGGTCTGTATAGACCTCAAGATATTACGGGTACAATTGAGCAATTGATTTTAGATTTTGAGCTTGTTTTAAGATAATGTTATATTATTAAGTTATGTAAACCGGTAGGTAGGTTGTATGTGGTCGTAAGGAGAATCTGTAAAGTATTTTTTTAAGGGGGGAAAATCATCGAATGCCTTCTCCCGCCTGGGTGAGGCGGAAGGGAGTGTCAGACTCTTACTGACTAAAAACCACCCCGTTCCTTCTCCTGCACTTCGAGCCGGAGCCCCGGTAACCCGTTAGGTTCTCCGCGACAATCTGTAAAGTATATGGTTGCTAGTTCAATACCCAGGGTAACGAACTTATATCATTATCTGATTCTGTTATTAAAAATGTGGAATTAACTATGTGGACTAAAGAGTAAATGATATCTGTTATCGAAATATGTTATTTAATAACAGGTATTGAACTATGATTTTTATAGAACAGTAAAAAGAAGAACAGTTATCATGTTTGACCTGTTACAACCCAATTGTATGTGAAACAAAAGGCATGACATTTATGATAAATGCCCAGGGTGAGAGAACGATGCACGCTCTCTATCAAGAAGAGTAAAATTTTAAAATTAAAATAGAATAAATCTAGGTACAACAAAGAAAGAGCATATTGAATTCTTACGTTGCGCCTTGCAAAACAATTATGTAGAGGTACTAGCTTACACGTCTACCTACCCCTTCTGGATTAATAAATAAAACAAAACGAAAGAAATCCTTTACTTTTTACCCAACATCTGGTACATTACATCCATATGTATGGTTTAACCGGGTGGATTGACCCGGTTAGGAAGAAAGGGTTGAACACTTGAACTCCCTACCCGGGACCACTGACTGTTACCCGGACCGTGTGAAAAGGGGATCGACAGAGAGATACAAGAGCGCCACCTGTCGGTGTGTCCAATTGAGCAAACTGTCACACTACTTTTAACTTCAATAAACATCATGTCCAGTTAAGCAATAATCAACTCTCTATTGCCGTCATTCAAGTTGAATTTAGCTTAACACAACTGATGGGTAGATTAAACAGACAAAATCAAAGGAATGCTAATCTTAGTCACTTTATTATTCAAATCTTTATTTAGCTATGCTTTCAATGACACTAAATACAGATGAACATATCAAAAACCTTAAACAAATGTGTAATTGCAGATAACAGTACAAATAAACTCTTCACCTCCATTATATTAGTAGAGATTAGCGTTAAAACTCCATAACCCTTTGTCATCCTACCATATTTTATGACTCTACCCCATTTAAACACGGAAACGGTGCCTTTTATACCACACTTGGCATAACATGTCGAACCAGGCCTAGGGCGTATTTATCATCACAGGCATAACTTGTAACAGGTATTGCACAGTTACTAAATAACAGTTATTATAATAACTCTCGTGAGACATGGTATATTTACTAACACAACGGTTTTTTCAAGTAAATCCATTAAGCTCCATTAGTTTCGAGTAGGCTACGCGACGTCGCCGCAACCGCGCACCCTGATAATGAGGAAGATTCCCTCTATGACTCGAAATTAGTAGAGCTTTTCTTAATGTATTTACGTGAGTGAACCGTTATTTTTAGTTAATTAAAGTATGGGAGAGCCATCCTTCGGCACGAATGGGCCGGCTCGATCGGAGTGATACCACGGCCTCACAGAAAACCGAAGTGAAGCAACGCTTGCGTTGTGTTTCGTCGTGTGAGTGAGGTAACCGGAGGCCCAATTACCCTGCCCTTCCCCAATCTCCCCAATTCCTGAATCTCCAACGATCCTCAAACTCCTAATCCCCAAAAGGCCGGTAACGCACTTGTAACGCCTCTGGTGTTCCAGGTGTCCCTGGGCGACGCCGATTGCTTACCATCAGGTGACCCGTCTGATAGTTTACCGGCTAATGCCATAAAAATTAGATAACAGTTGTTCTCGTTGTTCTCTTCAGTGACAGATATTTTATACAGATACAGATAACTCAGCAAACGAGCATGCGGATCACCTGGTGGTAATTACGGATACTCGCAACACGAGAGGAGCTATTTAGTATTTGAGGAATTATACTTAGGTCAATTCGGAGGTCAAATGAAATGACTAATGTAACTTATATCATTAGGTACCTGATTCTGTTATTAAAAATAAGGAATGAACTATGTGGATATACTAAATGTTATCTGTTATCGAAATATTTAATAACAGGTATTGAACTATGATTTTTATAGAACAGTAAAAAAATAACAGTTATCATGTTTGACCTGTTACAACCCAATTGTATGTGAAACAAAAGGCATGACATTTATGATAAATAGTCCATGGTTATTCATAACATGTTTACCGATGGACAGACATGTTGTGACTTGTTCAAATGCTGGCTTCGCTTTGTTGAACCTGACCTGTTCACGATTAGCATTTCATTTGCTGGCCGATTATAGCGATCACATTCATATTATGGATGTGTTGAGCCCCATCTGTGGTGGTCTGATGGCTCGTTGAGGCGCGCGCCTTTTAATAGATAGTGTGATTCTTAAGGAAGGTTTATATGTATAATAAATGCATATTGCACTCGTGGGAAGCCGGGACGGGTTGCTAGTCTTATACTATTATATAAAGCGGAAGTTTGTTTTTTTGTTTGTTTGTTTGAACGCGCTAATCTCCGTAACTACAAGTCTGATTTGAATAATTATTTTTGTGTTGGATAGCGAATTTATCGAGGATGACTATAGGCTATAATACATCACTCTACCACCAATAGGAGCTGAGCAGAGCGTATGAAACCGCGCGGAAGTAGCTAGTTTACTAATAAACAAGGCACAGGAGCCTCCATGATACAAATTATTAGGTCTATATACTTAATTATAATGGGAATACTAAATTCGGAAAACACAACATAGCTTTGTTTTATGGCATACATAACCCGGTAAACGAGCAGACGGATCACCTGATGGTAAGCTTTGCCTGTCCGGAAAAGATCTCGAAGGATTTTGTTTTTTCTTGCATCCAATTGATCCAATGGCACGAGGGTATCATCAATCCATTATTATCTCAATATATCCTTATTCCCCATATTATTATCAGCAGGGTCAGAATAACACTGACAGAGGTACTAACAAATTATTCCACCTCTGATACAGCTTATATACCTTGTGCATATAATATTAAGGTTGAAATCAGCTTGCTTTGTACGTCTTATGTTTAATGCAGGTCTGTTCTAATTGTTGGTTCCTTTGTATGGTATTAGTATGTATGTATTGAGGTTATGTGTGAGTGTGTGTGTGATGTATTCTAACCTTTTATATATAAGAAACAACAATCAGCTTACTACAGCTCAAAGGGATAGGCAGAAATGCGTGCAGATCTTTGATTAGTTAGTTCAATAGGGTAGATGACTTATTTTTATTTCAATGTGTGTCTGGTAGAGTATTTTAAAGCATAAGACACGTATTTTTTATTTTCTTACAGAAACAAATACTTTCGACAATAATTATTGATTTGAAATATCGCGTGACGTCACTTCTAGGGACATTTTAGGCGTAGAAATGACGTTTTAGCGCCCACTCCTATACTTTGATTCGTTATTCTCAGAAGTGTAACATTATACGACCAAATAAAAAAATACGTGTCTAATATAATATTCTTTCATTATCTAACTGACGGACTAATTAGATTTTGAATTTTCATACAATGTCATCATCCCTTTTTCCCAAAAATTTTTCTCCTTCCTAGAACAGAATTTAATGCTTTATGTTCAATAGTCGCACCAGTGACTAAAATACAATCACCCCTAAGTATGTAACATATGTCACTTAAGACAACAAAAATCGATAACCGAAACTGAATCTGAAACTCCTGCAATCACTATACCAAGGAGACAGCCAAATAATCACATCTGCTGACCAAAGAGGAGAAGGTTCGAGTATTAATCACCACGCTTGCTCAATGCGGGTTGGCGATTTCAACCTTATAATTGAAATTATAAGCCCAGGTTTTCTCACGACGGTTTGCTTCACCGTTTGTGGGCTGAATCAATAATCTTAAAAAGTAAATGTGTAGAACTCGAAAAAAGTCAGCCAAATAATAAACAGTAATTAAAAATACAAACAAAACCTATGACAGATAATACGGTCGTTGACGGTACAACCGTTCACATGATATATTGTCCTAGCATTCCTATGAAGTACCATACCCTCATAACAATGAGGCCCATCCATTACCTACGAACATCAATCAGCTAGCTTTCCTGACATAAACACATTTAATTCGCTTTCCACCTTCGAAGTAGAAAACTAAACATCTTATTCTATTCCATGGGAAGTTTCTCAAAAATATGGCCTCCTTTAAAAAATCACCAGTGTAAATAATAGGGGTTACCTTTTTTAAGGGGGGAAAAGTATCGAATGACTTCTCCCACCTGGGTGAGGCGGGAGGGAGTGTCAGACTCTTACTTACTAAAAACCACACCGTTCCTACTCCTGCGCTTCGAGCCGGAGCCCCGGTAACCCGTTAGGTTCTCCACGACAGGGGATTCCTTTGGAATATAACAAGCCTAACAAACTTTGGTATGAGAATCTTGATTTAATAATAGACAGAGATTTTAAATTATGATTTTTTTAATTGTTAGATCATTATAAACTGCCGTACTCAGAGTCATTTAATGACTAACCCAAGTATAGACTAGGGGACAAATGTCCTGCAACACGTGTCGTCAGAAACTTTAGGTGAAGTAGCACGATGTTGCCAGACTTCGGTCGACATATCTGACAACATCGCACAACACAGGTCTATAGCGACGTTGATAACATGTTCACGTCGGTTTTTTGTGAGGCCGTGATATAACTCCAGTCGATCCCAAATTCCCAAGAGGCCGCTAACGCGGTGCCGATTGATTACCATCGGGTAACCCGTCAGCCCATTTGCCGACCTATTTAACACCTTAAACACCATGGGGGTTACCGCTAACCAATGTTAGCGAAGGATTTACCTTCAACAACTTTCTATTGGTAGTCAGAGGCTTGATAAAAACTGAAAGACCTTGTTACCGTCAAAATATGAAGAAAAATAATTAGAAAACTAAAGTCGGTTCACAAAACACACAAAGTTTTCCTTTACCTTTGAAAATTTAATCTAAAATCGTTGTTACTGAGTTGTGAGACGAGTCGAGAATGTCTCACAGATAATTATAGAGGTAGACTACGCGCTTTAATGATTTACGCTTTAAAAGTAAACTTTCTGTTGCTTCTACTATTACTAAATAGAAGTGAGTTTTTATAAAAGGATCTGGAAAAACCTAGAACTCTTTTTAGCTTTCTTAACATTGATATCTCGCAACTATCCTTTACAGGACTTTGGACTCTACTTTATAAAAGGGTTTACCATAATATCCACGGGTTTATCGAAGTTTCAAAGATTCAGGTATAGCAAGAAATAACAGTTGGAAATAGAATTTTCATTAACTAGATTAACGTACTTGGTAGTAAGTACAAATACAATAATACAAATGTCTACTAGTAAGTAGTAGAACAAAATTAAACAAATTTAACAAGGGCCTAACAAAGGTCAGTACTACACTAAACATTTTTTTTAATTTAAATCGTAGAAGCCGAAATGAAACGCTATTCTTCTGGAATCAAATCGAAATTATTCATTTCTCTTTCATTATAATACGAAATCTGGCAACAAACGTTCATTAATTTCAACATTTTATTCACCAAGATATTGAAACAATGCATAAAGGATCAAAAAGAGTCTGTACCTAAAATGACGTTCATTGGACAAAGATAGAACAAAATTTAATTTAAATATTGCACGAAAATATAGATACGTCACTAAAAATGATATGCTTTATGAAAATTTTAAATCGCAGGTCCGTATCTGGTCCTCGGTTCCCCAACTCCAAGGGGACAAATAATTTTCTATAACGGTCAAATTGTACCTACCGAAAATTTCAACTTCGCTCTCAATGTTTATTCGAATTTATGCCGACGCTATCTGGGGTCTCATAAAAGTATTTTATATTTTTTAAATTGCATTTTAAAGTGCTTTGAACTGTATCTAAGTACTTATGTTGCTTTGCACCAATGTCTAAAATGAACTAAATATTAAAAGTATTAAAATATTTGTGCAAGTATTAATTATATTGACAGTAACCTCTTAACCATGCTTGTGTATAATTGAGTAAGCATAGCATCTTTACTTTTAATAATAATAAGCAAAACAAATCACTGAATGGATCAAGCCAATTTGATTGCGAATATGATTTTGACTAATTTTGATTTTGACAAATGTTACCTACATAAATCACATTTCTTTAATAGATTTAAATATTCACATTTATTATAAATGTGAAAGTATCTTGTTTGGATGTTTGTCCGTCAATCACGCTGAAACTACTGAACGGATTTTTAGAAAATTTGGTATACAGGCAGGGTTTTTTTATGGACGGGGGGAAAATCATCGAATGACTGCTCCCGCCTTGGTGAGGCGGAAGGGAGTGTCAGACTCTTACTGACTAAAAACCACCCCGTTCCTTCTCCTGCACGTCGAGCCGGAGCCCCGGTTACCCGTTAGGTTCTCCGCGACTATACAGGCAGGGTAGGGGCGGACTTAGGTGATAAGATAGTTGTTTTTTTCCCAATTAAATGCTCCTATGGGATGAAACAGGGATCATATTCTACGCGGACGAAGCCGCAGGCAATAACATAATTTTGGTTAGTATTGCGTGTTACGGAGCCGCGGAGAACTTAACAGGTTACCAGGGCTCCGGCTCGAAGTGCAGGAGTAGGAACGGGTTGGTTTTTAGTCAGTAAGAGTCTGACAGGCGGAACATTCCATAATTTTCCCCCTTAAGAAAAAACTACCTATGTATATACATAATAACTTCAGAAAATGATACATGATAGACTGCGTTTACTCGTTATACCTATAATATTGTCTCACGGCGCCATCTTTAATTGTCACTAGCTTCAATCGACACAAGTATCGGCTGTGTCCACGGCGAGAAGCAATCAGTCTCTGAAGTGCTGACCACACAGACACTTGGTAAAGCACGAGTCCATGTAAACGTTATTACAGGAACTAAACTATATATCAGATAACATAACAAACACTAGAGGTAGATTGCAAGTTTAACATGGTCTAAAATTATTCACAACCAAAATGTAGGAAACAGCCTGTATATTACAATTTTTTTAAGTTGACGAGAACCGGTTACACACTGAGAACTCATAATGTGAATGTAGCATATTGTGGGGTAGACTGCAAAAGTTTAACATTAGCTAGTGCCGTGTGTGTCGGTATCGGTTTCTTTGAGTACTTTGTTTCTTTGCAATTTTAATGAGTGCGTTTATGCTTGGCTCATGGATGTTTACTGTTACTTGTAAAATATCTAACGTATCTAAAATGTTATATTTTTGTCACTTATTATATTAACGTAATTGTCATATTGAAGGGGTTTATAAATTTATAACAAAACTTGTTTAGCGAATGTGAGTACCAATACAAACCAGCTGTGGTTTAATGGTGCAAATAAGAAATTTTAAACTGTACTGAAATGTAATAATAAATAAATAAATAATAAAAATAATAAATAATAAGTATTTTGACAATTTGTCAACTGAGTGCTATGAGACAAATTGAGCTATCTAATAGCTTATGCTACGATTTCTTTGAATAGTGAGACAAATAGTACAATACTCTATCCAAAAAGTACCATAGCAACAAAATATGCTAAATTTTGAGTAAGTTTGCTTCGCGTCCCATGATGATAAAATATTAAAGTAGACCGTGCAATCCAACACCTTGAATATTAACGAACATAATAATATCTATATTTAAGGATAGACGGACGGAATCTTCTCCACATTTAACTGTGCAACAAAGACTACGAAGTTTCTGGAAACGTCGAAAAAATCTAAATATCTCAACACAAACCAAACTAAAATAAAGCCTAAACGATATCAACATTACGAGGTAGACAATAAATTGTCTACTATTAGGAAAAAGGACGCCATCACTCAAGTGTAAAGCAAAAAATATTCAACAAAAAGCATCTACAAGGGCACAATATAATTTATCTACACCACTGTGTATATCAAGGTATAAGAAACCATATATCTTGGTCTCGTTTTGTGTGATCATTTTGCACATTCAATGGTTAGTTTATACTGGTTAATAGCAGCTGGATGTGTCGTGTATACGGAGAGAATACCTCTAGTATCGTGGGTGGAGCAAAAGTGAGGATAATAGGTTCGATCGCGTGGGCAGACATACGCATTTATCCTCTGGTTAAATTATGATTTCATACAAACATCATTAATCGTAGTTAGTTCTGAGACTACGTATAATCAAGGACTGACGTCAAAGAATTTGTACAAGAAATGTAGGCGATCTATAAAAATATGTTGATCCACAATTGAGCTGTAACTATTTTTAGTATAATACAAGCCGTTGACACTAAATTATTTGCATATAAATGTGCGAAGACGAAGGCGAAGACCATGGACAACATTCTAATACAGTTGAGAATTGAACTCAAGACCAAATAAGCTACAAACGAAGGTGATGAAGAGGATTTTGTGGAAATAGATTTGAAGATTGAGTTTAAACGTCGAAGTGTTTCTTAATTACACCAGCAGTAGATTTTAAGTTCATGTTATGAAAAGGAGACAAATATTTGAATTAGCTTTCAACGTATGAACCTACTTGTAATACTGGCTATACGACTTAGTCAGCTACATTTTATACTCTAGTTGGACATAAAAATGTTGAAATGGAAATGCATCAACTCGAATTTTGTCCATACAACAAATCGAATGCATTCAATATATTGCAACAAGATATACATGAACGAGAATGTTTACGTAGAGTCAAGAACCTTTGCTGAAGATATTTTACGTAGATTGAATTCGTAGATACTTTAAAAGGAAATATTTTGAGAAATCCATTAGATTTTTTGCAGATTGCGAAAATGAATTATTTTTTGTTACTTACGAATTATTCAATAAATATACGATTACTATGCCAATATATGGGGAAAAAACGCAAAATCTGACTTACCATCATAAACAACTCCTCGAACTAGCTCGTCTGTCTCGAACACCGGATGGCTAAGCGTCAGATTAACGTCACTATCATTATCACTGAGCGTGACAATATCGTCACTGTCACTCGGGATCCTCGCGAAGGCACAAGCATCACTGATATCCACCGTTCTTTCACTCACTACTTCACTCACGGTCGTAACTTCCACTTCTTCACTAGTCGTTGTTTCATCATACACTTCTCCAACTTCTATAACCTTATCATCCGTTGAAACCTCTTTGTCCTCTAACTCAGGTGGACCTGGCGACCTCCCTGGAGCAGGGTCACCATTCGGTAAACTCAATGTCGAGCTATAAGGCAACAAAGCTAAGATGGCTATCGTCATAAGAAAATGTATTGAGATTCTGTTCATTTTGAATTTGGTCGGTTTTCTCATGTTCCCCTGCACCGTTTGACATTGCATCGGTTTTCGATACTTGGACATGAGATGGTTGCTTATTGACATTTTATGTGGAGTTTATGATATTGCTCGGTTTTGGTATGAGCAGTGCACTGTGGTCTGCCTCGTTCATGTTTTCGTTTTTGAATTATCTGTAAAAGAAAAAGATATATTAGTTTTAGTAAAACAAGGGACCTCACATAAGATTATGGGATGTAAAAAAATACCGTATAGTAAAGATTATACGGTATTTTTTTAATTTACATGTGGTAGTGGAAGTGGTAAGTATAAGATACGAAAGATACTATAAAAGAGACCTGTTTTAAATACCATTGATGTCTAACTATAAAAATTAAACCTATATTATCAATTAACATTTAATCAATATTATAGTCTGTATATCAATTTATGCCTTTCAAACCAAACACATCTACAATAGTTAAATTTTCAAAAGCATTTGGTACAGAGTTGAAAGAGATAAGCATTCGACAGGCGTCACTCTCGGTTGAGTAGACAGTTACATCGATTACCGATCTAATTACTTGCTTTACTGAGAACAAAGTATCTGTGCCTTGATCTGACGTAATCATTAATTATTCATCTTAGCTCCTACTCAAATCTTCATATTTATAATGATCATACATCAACTAGTTGCATATGTTTTTTAGTTATAATTGAAATGGTTTTACAGTTTTGGATCCAGATAGGTTCTACGGTCTGCATTAAAAGTTGATGAACACATATAGATTTTCGAAATCGCTATAGGTACACCGTATTTTACATAAATCGGTAAAGATGACAAGCACCTTAAATGCAACACAAGATAACTATTTAAGTCTGGCGCTTATCATATGTATTTAAGAAATACGCTGTAGGTACAGCGAATTTTAGAGATCCAAATATGTTCATCATCTTTTGGTGCCTACATTATATTCGAAAACTACAACCAGCTATCCATTGGCGAGCAGCATCCTGTAGCATCTTCTAAGTTTTTACTAATCTAACTACACACATTTAAAGAACACCCTAAATCACTCACCAAGCTTGGGGATTATGGGATGTCCTGAAAAGGCCTTCGTTATGCAATTACTTAACGTTTTCTAGCTGAAGATGACAATTACTTTTTTGCTAAATCTTCTAATGCAATCATCTTATACTAGGCATCTAAACCCATTTTTCAAGAAGCCTACTAACACACAAATAATATTTCATGCACTTGATCCCAGATTTGTGCTAACCTATTTTGAAAGATATCCACCTGATTGGAAAAAAGGTAACGTGAATACATTTAAGTGTTTTTATAGTTCCTGTACCTGTGTTTGGCTTAGTCACGGAACTCTTTGACGAGGAACTCGACTGGTTTTAACCATACTATAGGCTCATATTCATGAGTAGCGTTCCGCGACACACGGCGCGGTGACTGTCGCGCTACATAACTGAGTCCTTCGTCAAACAGTTACGTGAGTACCTAAGCCAAAACACATAATAATTCATTTAGTATTTCTCATGCAAGGTAATTATGTTTGTTTTAGAACATTCGTTATTTCATCATCATCATCATCGTCAGCAGACGGAAAATGTCTACTGCTGGAGAAAGCCCTCCCCCTTGGTCGCCTTAGGGAGGAGGCTCCCTCAGCATAGTTATTTATTGTTAAAAACTGCCTCATTGGCCGAGTGGTCGCAAGTGCGGCAATGGGGCTCGGGTTCGATTCCCGGGTTGGGCAAAGTACTACTGGGTTTTAAAAAATTCTCAGTAGTAGCATGGAGTCTGAAAATGTGCCCGGTATATGGCAATAAGCTCACCCCCTATTACATGGGACTCATAACATTAATAGTGAAAAGTGGGTGTTACATTGTACAGTGGCATTAAGTGTCATAATGTGCACCTCTGCGTACCCCTTCGGGGATAAAAGGCGTGATGTTATGTTATTTTATAGTCACAAAAATTTCAATATTAACAATCACCCATTGCAACCAATCTCTTGAATAACAGTCACAATCAAAATAAATAAACAACATTTCGACCATGCACGAACGCACTTAAGGGGAATCTGAATAAAAAAATATTTTCTCTTTATCCTCTCAATAGCTTTCATTGTCCCGCTGGCTTTATTACAACTGATAAATAGGTTTCTAGGCCGCACCCCGGCGAGGCACAAAGCATGCCAAGAGTAATCTATTATACTCTTTATTTTCCCAAAATATTTTTTTCGGTTAGCTTAAAAAACATGTTTGCGAAAATATTATTGATTGCGATCACTCATTTTTCTGGCTTTTCCCCAATAATGTTTTTGTGCTAGGTTATTTTCAAAGTCAAATGTTCTTTAGTAGATACTTTAATTCTTTCCTTTGCCTTTACCCAAATGCCACTTTAGCGCTTGCCTACCGAGAGAGTAGAAAACTAAATTTATGTGGATGACACTGAGAAGTGTTAAAATTTACGTCAATTCCATATAATTTGGGTTTCTATTCTACATGTAGACAAGCGCTAAATGGCATTTAATAATAATAATAATAACTATCAATAATAATAATTCTGTAGCCAGGATTATTCATCAACAACTTGCTTTGAAATATAAACTTGTAGAATCTGAAGTGCCGTATTATAAGTATCTGCCTGATCCAGTTCTTGAAAATGGAGATGTCACACTGTATTGGGATCGAACTATCATCACAGACAGGACAATTGTTGCAAACAAACCTGACATTGTGGTGATAGATCGACCAAGCCGTCGCACAATGATAGTTGATATAACAATCCCACATGACGAGAATCTTGTGAAAGCTGAAAAAGATAAAGCAAGTAAATATCTTGATTTAGCTCATGAGATTGTCGACATGTGGGATGTGGATTCAGCAGTCATTGTGCCGATAGTCGTATCTGCCAATGGCCTAATTGCTAAAAGCCTCGACCAACATCTGAGTAGGCTAGCGTTAGATGGTTGGGTCAAGGGCCTGATGCAGAAAGCAGTACTTCTAGACACGGCGCGTATTGTCCGGAAATTCCTTTCTCTGGAGCCCTGACCACCGGTAGCTTGGATTTCTCCCGTTACTGGTGGGCTACTGCTTTTTATATTTTTAAATGTTTTTTTTTATATACATATAATGAAATATTTAAAAATATATAAATCAAGTATGAAAATAAATAAAGGGAATAATAATAATAATAATCATCATTTATTTCAGACTAGTTGGTCCATATTGGGTCAGTAAAAAAGAGACTTATAAACTATGTTAGTGAAATATAAAACCGAATAAACCACTGCAACAAATTAAAATTTTAGGGCACCTGCCAAAGGCTCACAGGTAACGTGAACCATCGTCCAGTGTCTCATAATGGAACAGTCGGCATCCATTCGATCTGCCACCACACTCAGGAGACTGTTATTTGACTACAGCTGCTAGTTACAACATCACTGAAAGAAAAGTGAGGTTTCAATTATATACCTCAGCTTGTGGTTTGTACCTACTCAATACAAGTGTCTAAGACTTCTAGGAAAGACCTTCTAGAAGGCAGCAAAGATAAATTTATTGCCAATAATGTGTGTACCGGGCCTGCGGACGGCGAGCATGGTGGCTCGCCGACCGATTAGAACCAGACCCGAGCGTACGGTGCGTCGCGATCCGCGCGCGCCTCAAAAAACCATCAGACCACCACGGATGGGGCCCAATAGGGCTGATGCCGATACGGAGCCGCGGAGAACTTAAGTTCTCCCGGTTCGAAGTGCAGGAGTAGGAACAGGGTAGTTTTTAGTCAGTAAGAGTCTGACACTCCCTCCTGCCTCCCCCAGGCGGAAAAAGTCAATCGATGATTTTTCCCCTTAAAAAAGTCATGTGTATACAACATACATACATACTGCTTCCACTTACTGCTACCATTGAGTATTCCCTAGTATTTTTTTCTTAAATTAAAACGTTGTCCCACCCTAGGACCGTCTCCATGTCCTGGGTGCGTTTACAAACATACAAATTCACATACACTTGATACCCAGACCCTTATTCATATTTTACATTATAATATAATTCCGCCATTCACTGCAGTTTTTTTGTGAAGAAGTTAAATAAATAAATAAATAGTTCCATTCTAGAAATTTCAGTCCTAACTAGGTAAATCAAGGAATACAAACTCAATTCCATTTCTTTTTTATGGAATAGGACAGCAAACGAGCAGACGGACCACGTGATGGTAAGCAATCATCGTCGCCCATGGACTCCCGAAACACCAGAAGAGGCACAGGTGCGTTGCCTTCCATATTTTCCATTTTAACTTAAAAAACAAAATTTGCTCAATGAGCACTCACAAACAACCACACACATTTTTGGATTGATAACTATAAAATGTCAAATAGTCTGTGATTTGTTTAAACGTCAGTACAAGAATTTTGTGTTATAGAATTTGTGGAAGAATAAACATTAAATGTCTTTCTTCATTTTATGAAGAAACACATTAGTTTTATTTAATTCATAAGATTTAGTTATACATAATTAAAAACATTAGCCAACAGTAGCATTCCCAAGTAGCCACACCATCAAACTTAGAAGTCACATAAGCACGGCCCTTGTAATAACCATAAAATAACATAACATTAAGTACCTAAGCACTGAGTATTAACTTGCACTTAAGTAATTAAGCGGCCATCATTGGCTATTATAGCCCACTGTAGTCTACTATATACATAGAGAACAAAACAGTATTGTTTGAAATATTTAATACTGCTTACTTCAACTTGACTTTACGGAGTTTAATCTCGTTTAGTGGTAGACAGATGCCTATAGACAGGGTTTTGGTTCATGAATCCATAAATCTTTTCCATGGATTTGGTAGGTCCTTAGCTACCTTTAACCCGCAAACTATTTATCCTCATTGTCACTTTTGGTCATATATGCCTTATTAAAAGATTTTCTTTAATGTTTCCAGTTAAAGAAAACATTTTGGAAAACACTGTATGTATGTATATAGTACGTTTACGCAGAACTCTCACAAATATTCACAGAGCTACAAAATGACGTTCATCTAACACTGGACGAAAGGTACATATAAATTTGTCGAAAAAACAAGCAATCCTAATATGGTTCTTCGGAAAATATAACCAAAAGAGGTTTCCAAACTAAAGTTAGCGTAGACATAAACACTGTACTACGCACAAATGACAAATGACAATACCATCAATTGGTGAAATTCCACAAGTTGTGTTTCGTTTTGGAATCAAAGCGAACGAATTATTTGAAAGGAAAATAAGAACAATCAAAGAGGCATTTAGTTTGGACAAAGATTTCTGGTTTCCTACAAAATATGTGGCAAATTGCGTTAAATTATTCGGACGAAAATGTTAGTAAGAGAAAGTTGGAAGATTTTATTCCGAAATTGAATGCGAAATATCGCAAATATTTGGAAGGTACGACTGGACGACTGAGCTTACGTCACGGCGACTATCGACCGAGCAATATTCTGGTGAAAGAAATTGTAAGTACCTAGAGGTATATGTAATGGAACTTTCATTTTACAGAGTGTGTTCTTTGTTGTAGTGGAATATGGTCTAATAGATTCCATTGGTCTAATGATTGCATTGTGTATTAATGCTCACGATTTCGTATTACTAGTATAAATTGTTGTTAAATAGTGTCGTTATCTTTTACATCATTAAACATTAACCCTTTAAATTAGTAGTAGGAACGGGATGATTTTTAGTAATATTCTGACATTCCCTATCGCCGCACCCAAGATGGAAGAAGTCTTTGGGTGATTTCAACACCAGTCAGGTATTAGAGCCTGGAATGGACTGGCCTTTTACTACGCCCCCTATTACATAACATAACATAACGTCACGCCTTTTTATCCCCGAAGGGGTAGGCAGAGGTGCACATTTCGGCACTTAATGCCACTGTAGTTACAATGTAACACTCACTTTTCACTATTTATGTTATGAGTCCCACGTAATAGGGAGTGAGCCTATTGCCATATACCGGGCACAATTCCAGTCTCCATGCTACTACTAAGTATTTTTTCAAAACCCAGTAATACTTTGCCCGATCCGGGAATCGAACCCGAGACCCCTTGCCCGGCAGTCGCACTACTCGGCCAACGAGGCAGTCCCCCTATTACTTTGACAATAAAAATTATAATATAATACCTAACTGGTAATAAATACTAGATAGACATTTAGGTACCTATACCTCACATAAATCCCGCGACAAATTTTGAAACTAAGCATTTATGATCATTCAAACTAAACGTGTATACTATATTTCAGTTCAATAGATTGAACATATCTTCTTCAGACTTCACGTATTTGGAAGTTAAATATAAACTGAACATATTTTCTGCTTACCTGCCCTTTGACAAACTCATGTGTAATTTAAAGTTAATGTAATGTTATGCGATTAGTTTATGTCATTTAAATACCTTTACAGTAATGTAAACACTTCTAGTATAATATTAATCATATTAATAAATTAGTATTAATTGTTATTACCTATTATTTAAGTTATTTATAGTGCGATATGAATGTTAATGTTTATTATAATGAAATACTTAGCATTACATATACCTAACTATTATGTACGTACTTTAATTCATAATACGATGAATGAATAAAGATTTCGCCATTAAAATATGTGAAGTACGAAATTGGATTTAGTGTGGGAGAGCCATGCTTCAGCACGAATGGGCCGGCTCGACTGGAGTGATACCACGGACTCACAGAAAACCGACGTGAAACAACGCTTGCGTTGTATGTCGTCGTGTGAGTGAGGTTACCAGATGTCCAATTACCCTTCTCCCCCTCCCCAATCTCCTCAATCTCTAAATACCCAACAATCCTCAAATTCCTAATGCCCCAAATGTGTCCAAAATGCCCATGTAATGCACTTGTAACGCCTCTGGTGTTCCAGGTGTCCATGGGCGACGCCGATTGCTTACCATCAGGTGATCAGTCTGCTCGTTTAGCGGCTTATCCGACAAGAACTAAGTTTTTATTTGGGTACATTGAGCTTATCCTAATCCTAGTGGCCACTTTGTACACGAGAACTTACACTATAGATTAAACAGACAAACATTAAGATAATTAATTTCATTGTCTCAGGAGCATGCAGGCAAGTATTTCTAGAAAACAAAACTAAAGTACACTTTATTAATATGAATAAGACTTGTGAGAAAACGAAGTAAAGTAAGTTGTTGCAATAAACTTATAAAATACCATTAAAACGCTCGACCTGGATATTGAACTCTGAACCTTTCCATTAGGTGAGAACGAGTTATTCAAAGAAGTCATAAGTTACACAACAGTACATACACCTAGTAATAATAAAATAGCAATAGTTCATATCAAAGTTTGCGCGCATGCGCCTCAAGGCGGTGAGTGATACAATTCGTGGAACCTCACTTATCCCTAAGGGGTCGAATTTAATAGAAAAACACGACGCACGCAAGATCATTAAATTATCTCAGTTTGCATTACCTTATTCCTAACAAAATAAGGTTTTATATATTCCAAGAAAATCTGTTTATAGGGCAGAAGAATAATAAATTAATAAGAAACCTTATACATTTAGGTACATTTCCGTATATTTTATTCGCAAATGAAAGGTCATGTTGTGTATTTGTATAAATATCTATGACGAATGTTAATACCTTAAAAGCATGTTAGAAGTAGATGTTCGTTCAACGTTCGGTTACGTGCTATGGTTATTAGTAGCTGACAAGCCAACTCCACCATAATTTTAAGAATACATATTTACAGGAAAGTTTGAATAAACTTGACATGTTCTGGCTCAATTATTTAATACGTAATAATATTCAAAAACATCTAATTATGTAGGTACAAACCTACAGACACACACAAAACAAGTTATTGTCTTCGAGTAAGTGGTAAAATAAAAAATCCATTACGCATAAAAAGTCATATGATGAATACAAAAATTACAATTACAATTGCATCCATTACAAGTAGCCCCATTGTATGAAATCATCGACTACACCTCGAAATCTCGGAGTAATAAAGTCGACAAGGTCTCATTGGCCACATCAGGAGCCTCGTCAGCTACAGCAAATAGAAATGGAACATAAAACACGTTGATCATCAATCCAAAATCCAACTTTTCCTTATACACTCTCTCAAATTCTATTCTAGGAAATATCTTAGAAATGTCCATTGCAAAATTTTCCAAAAACTTTTCCATAGTCCCATAATATAAATCCTTTAGACTTGACAAATGTGCCTTCCTAAATTCTTGATCGGTGCCGTTGAAAATGAAGTATAGGAAATCCAAAATTGGGCACCCATAATGGGATATTTGGAAATCAATGGTTACTACTTCTTTTAGCTCTCCACCCTGAAATTCAAATAAAATTTAGTGTATTCATGATAACACATACAATTAAAAATTAAAAAAAATAGGGATGAAATGAATTCTACCCACATCTCCTTTCACCATAATATTATTATGTTTGTAATCTCCATGGCAGAAAGTACAAAAACCAGATGTGTCATTCATATACTTGGGATAATCGTTGACTTTGTCCTTTATCTTTTGTCCAACTCTTTCCGTAACATCAGGGTCTAAACAATTGATTGAACAGTTGTACATATTCTCTACATAGCCATACCAATCTTCTTCAAAATTAAATGGCTGTTTCATAGTTACAATGTGCTTATTAAAATAGTCTGGTCTTTTTTCTCGAAGGACCATTGAAAGACCATGGAGTTTACCAAGCTGTTGGACACACATCTTAGCGTAATCTAAAGGAATTGTTTCCATTCTGTCATAGACTTTAAATCCTCTCCGACTCAAATTCTCAAGAATGATAGATTTTGGATTGCATTCCTCGTAACATTTAGGCATTAGGAATCTTTCTTCGTTTGGTATATTCGCTTCTTCTTGTATTTCTGTAAATATTTTCGAAAGTTCCGTATAGACAAATACTTCTTTTGCGAACACGTCCGTCACCGAATATATCTTCATGTTTTCGTTAGTGACTATGTTCTTAACAAATATGTTTGATTCTTTGTCTTCATCTTTAGTTTTTCCTTTTATGTCTACTTCGTATAAAATGCCCAAATAACTACCACCTTTGGTTGATAAATTTTACTTGTAATCTTGTAAGTTACGAACCCTTCACTCCTTGCGATGCTCTCAATATTTTTTTGTAAAATTTGCGGTAAAGTATTAAGTGGATAAATACTCAAATGGATGAGAGTCATCCATTTGAGTATTTCGTTTTTCTTCCATATTGCTGTTTAACAACAACAAAAATATATAACTTAGATATATTTCTTGTCTAACGATTTCTTTATCTAACAAGGTCACTAGATAATCGAGAGATAAAATTATGTTATAACAAAACGTAAAAAACAATCACTTGTTACTCAAAACACACATAAAATTACCACAAAATCACAAGACACTGCGTTTACTCGTTTAGTGTTGAGACTGGAATGAACAAAACATTAGCCAAGACATGTCATATAAAACTAGTTCCGAACTCATTCGGCAGACTTCGGATTGACTCGGTTTCTGGTTCGGAAAAGTTCGGCTTTTGATTCGGTAATCGTCGTTTTTATCGCAGTGTTTATCGGTGCAGTCGTGTGTATTGACAAAAACAACTATTGCAGGTTGTAGATATTGATTTACAAACGTATTGTTATATGTATTATAATTATTTATTGTAAATTTAATATTTTTGTAAATTTTAACGAGTTTATTTGGTACGTTGAACATAACACTCAAATTTAATTGAATGCAATCAAAATTATTACGTTTAATTTAGTTGCAAATTAAAATGAAAACACATACAAATCACAACAAAAGTGTATTTAACTATCTTATAACAAACAATAAAATATAAATAATAAAATATAATAATATTGTCGACACAAATACTATGGAGAACAACAACCTTGAAAAAAAATTCACAAACAATAGTAATAATAATGCCGAAGACCTATTTAGTTATTTATTTATTTCAACTTCATACAACAAGTGTGTACAGGTGGACTTAATGCCTTGGGCATTGTCTCCCAGTCAACCTTTAAGCAGTGCAGAGATGAAAGTAGCAGGTGATTTAAACCTTTATAAATAGGTTGGTCAATGTACCAGTGTAATAAATAACAAATCTCACAATCAGAATATTCAAAAAACACTAAACATATATATATATTTACTTTAATATTGTATACATAACAAATTATGTATACAATATTAAAGTAAATATATAAATAAAAAATTATGAATATATATATAGCAATTCGATTTATAAACCTATTCGATAAGAAAACTAATTTAAAGGCCTTAAAAACCAAAAATAAAAAGAAAATACTAAGCAAAAATATATTCCATTTATGTAATACTTTATATAATACCCCACTCGATGTAATCGTCAACAATTCCTTGAATCCGATTCTTGTACCTATCATCAACATTGATACTTAAATTAGCCATATCGTCCTTTGACAGATCAGGTACATCATCTTCCGTCGCGAACATAAAAGGAAGAAATAAGAGAGAGAATACAAGTCCATAACCCAATCTCCCTTCATAGTCCTTCTCAAAATCTTCCCGGGAATAAAAATTGTCGATGTCCAAGTCGAAATATTTCAAAAATCTTGTCATCGTCATGTGGTACACGTCTTTCAAGTGCATCAGATGAGCTTTACGGAACGGCTTATCGGTACAGAACATGATGAAATATAAGAAGTCTATTTATGGGGCACCCGTAGTTCATCAGTTGATAGTCCACTGGAATCAGTTCTGTTATCTCTCCATCCTGTTGGAAAATTAGATATTAATAATTCTATCAGCTATTTCCACTTTATCTGAACTTAAAACAGCAGCTATTCTTATTTTTTTGATTCAATTAAGGTAAAAGTTTAGCATTGTATTTTTTCTTTAATTTTTTTCAACTAACTAACAAGTACCTTCCTCTGTACACAAGTGATAAAATATGCGGATTTAATAATGTTATATGAATAGTCTTATCTTGTAAAACTAATATTATACTTCCTATGTATCACATTTCTGTTTCGATCTACAAAATACATGGATTGTTTCTTAGAGTAAACTTGTGTTTCGATATTATTCATAATAATTTCACCCTATTAAAGCCCACCTGACTGCCTCGTTCGCCGAGTGGTTGCAAGTGCGACTGCCGGGCAATGGGTCTTGGGTTCGATTCTCTGGTCGGGCAAAGTATTACTGGGTTCTAAAATATTTATTTCGCAGTAGTAGCATAGAGTCTGGAATTGTGGCCGGTATATGGCAATAGGCTCACGCTCTACTACATGGGACTCATAACATAAATAGTGAAAAGTGGGTGTTACATTGTACAGTGGCATAAAGTGCACCTCTGCCTACCCCTTGCGATAAAAGGCGCGAAGTTATGTTATGTTAATAATTTCACTTGGGTCTAATATTTCGATAGACCGACTCCTGTAACTTCTCGTCTGCAACTTCTTCAGAAGATAGCGTTAGACCAGTAAGCAGAGGAGACTAAATAAAACTTGAACCAGAACATATCGAAACTCTACAATTAGTATACTTAATTAAAATATATAATTCACTTACGACAGTTTTGGTCAGTATATTGTTAGGCCTGTAATCACCATGGCAGAGACATCGTCGTATATACTCATCTTCATAAGAACTCGTGAATCGCTCCACAATATTTTCACAAAACTTCTCAACTCATTCCTTGACTCCATCATCTATATTATCCATTACCGTCTTAATCATATTCCGTGCGAGACCTTGCCATTGCTCACCAGCAATATATGTCGCTTTCCTAGTTTTAATTTGCTCTTCAAAAAAGTCTGGTCGCTTTACCTTTAGCACGAAAGCAAATGCATGAAATTTAGCAAGTTCTGCAATAGCCTTTTCTGCAAACTGTAAAGATGGAACATCCATCCTATGTCCGGTACTGAATCCCTTTTTTGCGACATTTTCCATTATAATCACTTCTGCATCACTCTCTTCATAACTCTTGACCATTTTGTACCTTTCCTTCTCTGGTACATTAGCTTCTTCTTGTAGTTCATCGAATATCTTCAGAAGTACTTTGTAAGCGAACATTTCAGTTTTATAGACGTCGTCTACAGATAGTATTTTCAAATCACAGTTACCTGTGAGAATGCTTTTGACGAATATATTTAGTTCTTTCTTGCCTTCTTTAGTGTGTCCATTTACATCGACTTCGTAAAGTAATCCTAGATAATTGCCTCCATTTGTACAGAATTCTTTCTTTTCAATGCTATACTTGAGAAATCCGTTGTTGTCTGCTATGTTTCTGATACACTGATCGACTTTATTTGAGATCTCATTTGGGCAGATGTATTGATTTTTCAGTTTGAAATTTTCAGAATGAATTTCGACTTCCATTATGAATGAGAACGATGACACTATCGTAACGACTATTCAGATACTATGCCTGCTTACAACACAATACTTACTTAAATAGCAAACGCTATCTATACTTTATAATATTATAAAGCTAAAGAGTTGGTTTGTTAGTTTGCTTGTTTGTTTGTTTGCTTGTTTGTTTGTTTGAACGCACTAATCTCCGAAACTACTGGGTTGATTTGAATAATTCTTTTGTGTTCGATATTCCAGTTATCGAGGAAGGCTATAGGCTATCACAATCAAAAGTCCGCGACAGTATATGTCTATCTTTTAAGATGAACTCACAAAAACCGTTTTTGTGGTACCTAATTGTGTCGAAATAATTTGTTTAAACTGTCAAACACCAAGCGGTCACCGGTGACCGCAACCTATTGTTCTATAATTGTGTCTACAAAACCGGTACTCGACGAGTTAAGTTGTATCAACATAATAATATTAATCTTTATTCAAATAAATATGTTATTGGTTAAGAGTTATTCATTGTGAATAAAATTGTCTTTGACATAACTTAATTTCAACAAAAAACTTTAAAGATTACAATGATAAATAACTCCGAAACAAAACCAACTCGCTAGATCGGGTTGTGGCGAAAATGAATGTGATCTTCTGCCAAAAGATAATAAAACAAAAAATGTAGTATATGCAGAAGTTCTTTAAAATAATCTAATTTACTTTAAAAATTGTACAGATATAGTTTGGAACTCGAAAAAAATAAACATAGGTTTTATCCTGAAAATTCTGCGGGAACTTGACCATTCCGAAAATCCCGCAAGAACGGAAACGATGTGGGAAGAATCAAAAATCTGCCGGAAGTCACTATTCCACGCGGACGAAGTCGCAGGCAAAAGCTAGTCAATGATAAAGGGTTTATGCACACTGGAGCAGCATTATATTTCGTTTTATTTATCACTGGTAGCCAGGTAGGGTATAGTTAAAGCTGTGACGGCCTTGTGCAATGTATGCATAGTGTATACACATTTTCCTTTAATTTCGTTACAAAAATAAACTTTAATTAGGAACATTGACCATGTTTCCTATAAAGAACTTATATGTTCGATATAAAAATGAAATTAAAAACTGATCAGATGGTTTTTGAGAAACCAATATTGCCCAACGAATATAAAATATATGCATAAAGTTATTTAACAATCAATTCAAAACGTAAATATTGACGATTATATTTCTACGATGACGTATTACGTCATCGTAGAAATATAATGATGATAATGCAATATATAATTTAATTTATTTTAAATTTGATTTTGATTTTATTTAAATTTTGTTTTTGATTTTAATTTTGATTTGGATTTGGATTTGGATTTCGATTTCGATTTTGATTTTGATTTTGATTTCATTTTATTTTAGTTTCATATTCTATTGCAGCGTTTTCTTTTCCAATTAATCTATTGCCAATTTATTCATGTAAATTAATGCAAATTAATTTGATTATTTAACCAACATCTTATATTCTAATTTTGAATCCAATTATTGATTTTTTTTCTTAAATAATGCGGTGCTCGCCTGTAATCGATTGTAATATTTTACTGTTATCTTATTTAAATGTTTGTTGTTTAATATAATAATGTATACAATTGTTAGTGGGCCAATAAAGATAAATAAACAAATAAATAAATAAATTATCTTAATTATGCATATGACGGCGCCGCCGTCATTATTTTGTAAACTGCGAATGTAATGGGCAAGCAGTGAACAAACAACTGACCGAAGTCACTTCAACCCCACCACCGAGTGATATATAAAGCAGCGCAAGCGCAAGCTCGAGTCACCCTGGCTGGGGGCCTTAACTTCTTGTTAGTGGCCACCGCAGGGTTTGTCCGGTTAAGTAGTCAACAGCCTTAGCGTGCTGAACTACGAGTGGACCTAACCTAAAAAAAAAAGCTCGAGTCAGTCGTTCGTCGATCGTTGCCCAGTTCACACGTTACGCAATCGCTGAGTAATTTTATTGTTGGTTTTATTTGAGTGTTTCCTTTATATAATCAGTGCTGAATTATTCAATTATTATAATTAAAATAAATGTGAAAGTAAGTTCATTTAATCGAAATAAACTAAGTGATTGTGTGAAGCCCTTTGTTTTATTTTCAAATAATGTCGGACCCTGATCCTACACATATATATAAAGTCTCATTTCCTGTAAATATTTGTATAGTAGTTATTGCAAGTAATCTGCTTGCGTGTTGTCTTTCTGCTTGCACATTTCTACATACAAAGTAAACATTGTGTTTAGTTTTCTTTGACATTGAATATTATCAACTAATTTATTTTGCAGATCATCGAGTAAGCAAGGACATTGAAAAAACACGGACATAACGACACTTACAAACGATTGAAGCACCAAAATGTCAATGGTTTCTGCATGTGTGCGTGGTTATCGTGTCACCAGACTTAAAAAAATTACAGATGTCCTTCGTGTCGATGTGTTTATGTTCAGCGTGTAAGTCTATAGTAGCCAGGTGCCACAGTCGTTGTTTCCAAAGACTGTGTTCGCCTTTTTTAACGTCTTTGGGAGTAAAGACGTTTTTGGATAAGAATGAAAACTCGTTTCATGAAGTGTTATGACAGCTAATTAAGTTGTTAAAATTTAAAACAATTTGGCTTGTAGTATAGAATCATTTCCGACGTCCGTTTTAATAGAAAAAGCAGTTAAAGAAATTAATAATCGACTTTAACCCTTAAAACTTAGATTCGAAATGGGTTTTCGACAAAAACTCAATTTATTTATTTAAAAAAATTACATATATATAACACTACAGCTTACGCCATTAAGTTATACTGTTAATCATATATAAATACTATTATTTAAGTACTTAAAAACAAACTAATTATGTAATCAAATATCCATGTACGAGGAGGTCCAATGTCCAAAATTAATCTCAATTTAAATATGTTTAAACTAATTTCATAACAGCAACTATGTTTAAATTAATACAGGTTGTCCACACGCCAGTCTGCGTTAAAATGTTGCCCGAGGAGGTAGTGTTGTTGTGTTCTCTGTATCTGTTGTATAGGATTTCTAATAAAATAAAGAGAAAAAGATGGTGGATTCGAAACTATCTTTTGCAAAGAGGAAATTGGATGAGTGACCTCAGAATGGGAGATGGATCATTTGGTAACCATACGAGAGTGTCGAAAAGTGATTTCGAACATCTTCTGGAAATGATTGGTCCATCATTTCCAATGAGTAGCCAAAAGGGAAACAAATATTCGTCCAAAAAATTTAAAATAAATTCTTGACAAATTTCTTCGAATGCATCGTTCTTTTTGTTTCACAAACTAAACTAACTACTACTTTCTTTTTGTTTTGTTCTTTTTGGCTCTTTAAACTGTTGCAAACACGTTCATACACCTCCACCATCTTCGCTAAACTGATGTTTACGCTTACGCTGGTCGGGCGAGAGCTTGTCAACATGACGCTATCAACTCTGCAACACGCAGTGTTGCCAGCAACATCTTGACAGCAACTCCGCAACACATTGATTCAAATTTGTTGCTAAACAAATGTTAACATGAATTAACTTAAGTAACTAAAATATTTTTGTTTATATGAGAATAGATCTCCAAAACATAGTCTAATCTCTAAAAAACTGCCTACCTATTAACCAAAAGCAGGCTACACACTTTCAGTTTTATCTATCCAGTTAAACTGTACCTACAGTTAAATTTTAGGTATGGACCTACACGTACGAAGCCGAAGAGGACTGAACGGGTTGCCGGGACTCCGGCTCGAAGTGCAGGAGCAAAAACGGGGTGGTGTTTTCTTTTTATTTCAATTAAAACATTGCCCCACACTAAGATTTTCTCCTGTGTCGTGAGTGCGTTTACAAACATACAAGTTCATATAGGTACACACAACACCCTGACACGGAACAACAACTGTCTGAGTGTCATGTGTATGTGAACTTGTATGTTTGTAACCGCACTCACGACACATTAGAAAATGCAAGTGTGGGGCAACATTTAAAAACTTCTAATTTGAAATTACAGGTACAAATTTTCTCACGATATTTTGCTTCACCGTTTGTCAGTTTAAAAAGTATCTACATAAAACTCGTAAAAAGTCACATTGGAATTATCCAGGTTTTGACCCTGCACTCTACTTCAGATATTTTAATTTGGCGTTCCTAGGTTCTGGTAATTAGTAGCTGACAAGCCAACTCCACCATAATTTTAAGAATACATATTTACAGGAAAGTTTGAATAAACTTGACATGTTCTGGCTCAATTATTTAATAAAGACGTAATAATATTCAAAAACATCTAATTATGTATGTACACAAAACACCGCTAATTAGTTACTAGCGCCACACATCGACACTACTATCTTTTACTCAGTGAACATGTGTGGGTAATTTCATATTACTGTGTATAAAAATATTCGTCCACCACATTAACATTGGTATTTTCATTCTTGTGTCGGTACCTATATGTATTTACATACATAACTTCACGCCTGTCTCCCATGGGGGTAGGCAGAGACTAAGGAACGCCAATTACTACGATTCTTACATACCTCTTTCGCTTCATTAACAGTCATCAATCTTTTCATGCATGCTCGTCGGTATGTATATGTATTTTTATAATTTAATTCACGGGTAAGGTTAAAACTATTTACGATCATTGATATGACCCGACATTTTGACGGGTATTAACGTAGTGTTCGTGGTCGACTGGTTAATGAGCACGCTTTTATCGTCTTTCAATGATCAATGATGATGTGAGTTCTATTCCAGCTGAAAGATTCTTTTTTATTTTACTATGTGGTTTTTCTTATTTTTTTTTGTATTTTGAAATATTTAATCGGGCTATAAAAGAAGCAGATAAGTCGGTAAATAAAACAATACTATCTTTTATTACAATTAATTTATTTATTATACAAATAAGTGGTTTTATATTCAATATTTATAATAATTAATTATCATACCACAGTTAAGTTCTTAAAGTTCTTTAAATAATAATTAATCAATATGCCAATAAACCTTATAGTCGAATTGGGAAATATCATGCGATAAAATATACTTTTAAAATTAACATAAGAAGATTTAGAAAAATAGGATAGAAAAAAAAGAAAAGATTAAAACATTGTTTCAAATTTTAAATATTTGATTAATGAATTCTAGAAACAACTTGTGAATGCTGGAATCGATCCGGCGGCACTTTACTGAAGGTGATAACCATTACGCCAAACGCGCTGTGAATAAGATCATCGAAATATTGTATACCATTCAGTAACATAAAAATACGATGAGAAAACACTATATTTATATGGCTCGATTGCTCATTATTTGATTTCGATTTATTCCAAGTTTGTTATAAGTTATTTTTATCTTTACCCTCGTTTTTATTTAAACTTATTTACTAATTAATTACGTATACCGACACAAAAATGATATTCAAATACCAAGATGTGTGTGATAGACGAATGTTTCTATACATATCTATTAATATGAAATTACCCACACATGTATTTTTTTTTTTTTTTTTTTTAAGGGGGGAAAATCATCGAATGACTTCTCCCGCCTGGGTGAGGCGGGAGGGAGTGTCAGACTCTTACTGACTAAAAACCACCCCGTTCCTTCTCCTGCACGTCGAGCCGGAGCCCCGGTTACCCGTTAGGTTCTCCGCGACTCCGAATCGGCATCGGCCCTATTGGACCCCATCTGTGGTGGTCTGATGGCTCTTTGAGGCGCGCGCGGAACGCGACGCGCCGTACGCTCGGGTCTGTTTCTGGTCGGACGGGGAGCCACCCATGCTCGCCGTCCGCAGGCCCGCGCTTACGGTAGCCGGAGATCGTCCCGCGATCCCCGACGCCCGGTGTGTTCTTCGCGATGGCTGGGTTGCGAGGAGGCAGCGCTTCGCTGCCTCACGCGTCCCGCCTCCTCCTTAGCTAGCATGACTGCTTCGCAAAAGGAGGGGACGGCATCCCAGTCCCCCTCGCTCCGCATCATGGCCTGCACTAGGCCCGGACGCGAGAGGTCGCCATCGCCGATCACTTCCCTGAGGACACGGCGGTGCTCAGCCCACGAAGGGCATTCTCCCACCGTGTGTTCCACCGTGTCCTCAGGGCGGTCCTCGCAGTGATGACACCCGGGCGTTTCCTCCCGCCCCATCAGACACAGGTACCTCCCGAAACTTCCATGTCCGGTGAGGACCTGCGTCAGGCGGTAGGTGAGGACGCCGTAGCGTCTCTCAAGCCACTCCTCAAAGAGGGGACTTACCGCTGCGATGGCAGCGAGCCCAGCCCTCGGTTGCGACAGTCGTTGCTGCCATTCCGCCATGAGATCGCGACCCACACATGTATATTGTGTAGTCATACTAGTGTCGATGTGTAGCGCTGCGAACTAATTAACGGTGTTTTGTGTACATAGGTATGTACATACATAATTAGATGTAGGTGTGAAGTGTGTGTCTGTAGGTACAGACACACACTAAACAAGTCATTGCCTTCGAGTAGGTGGTAAAATAAAAAAAACATTACGCATAAAAAGTCATATAATGAATAAAAAAATTACAATTACAATTGCATCCATTACAAGTAGCCCCATTGTATGAAATCATCGACTACACCTCGAAACCTCGGAGTGAATCTACTATCGACGTTAAAAGATAAAGTCGACAAGGTCTCATTGGCCACATCAGGAGCCTCGTCAGCCACAGCAAATAGAAATGGAACATAAAGCACGTTGATCATCAATCCAAAATCCAACTTTTCCTTATACACTCTCTCAAATTCTGCACTAGGAAATATCTTAGAAATGTCCATTGCAAAATTTTCCAAAAACTTTTCCATAGTCCCATAATATAAATCCTTTAGACTTGACAAATGTGCCTTCCTAAATTCTTGATCGGTGCCGTTGAAAATGAAGTATAGGAAATCCAAAATTGGGCACCCATAATGGGATATTTGAAAATCAATGGTGACTACTTCCTTCAGCTTTCCATCCTAAAATTTAAATAAAAATTAGTGTATTCATGATAACACATACAATGAAGAATTTCATTATTAACTCTCTAACCTATATAATCAATTAATTTTTTGTACATACGAGTATTAGATACAATAATAGATAACGGTTATGTAAAAATTTAAAAATTAATAATGTAATGAATTCTACCCACATATTCCTTCACCATAATATTATTATGTTTGTAATCTCCATGGCAGAAAGTACAAAATCCAGATGTGTCATTCATATACTTGGGATAATCGTTGACTTTGTCCTTTATCTTTTGTCCAACTCTTTCCTTAACATCAGGGTCTAAACAATTGATTGAATAGTTGTACATATTCTCTACATAGCCATACCAATCTTCTTCAAAATTAAATGGCTGTTTCTTAGTTACAATGTGCTTATTAAAATAATGTGGTCTTTTTTCTCGAAGGATCATTGAAAGACCATGGAGTTTACCAAGCTGTTGGACACACATCTTAGCGTAATCTAAAGGAATTGTTTCCATTCTGTCATAGACTTTAAATCCTCTCCGACTCAAATTCTCAAGAATGATAGATTTTGGATTGCATTCCTCGTAACATTTAGGCATTAGGAATCTTTCTTCATTTGGTATATTCGCTTCTTCTTGTATTTCTGTAAATACTTTCGAAAGTTCCGTATAAACAAATGCTTCTTTTGCGAACACGTCCGTCACCGAATATATCTTCATGTTTTCGTTAGTGACTATGTTCTTAACAAATATGTTTGTTTCTTCATCTTCATCTTTAGTTTTTCCTTTTATGTCTACTTCGTATAAAATGCCCATATAACTACCACCTTTGGTTGATAAGTTTTTACTTGTAATCTTGTAAGTTACGAACCCTTCACTCCTTGCGATGCTCTCAATATTTTTTTGTAAAATTTGCGGTAAAGTATCAACACTCTCATCCATTTGAGTATTTCGTTTTTCTTCCATATTGCTGTTTAACAACAACAAAATATATAACGTAGATATATCTTGTCTAACGATTTCTTTATCTAACAAGATCACTAGATAATCGAGAGATAAAATTAGGTTATAACAAGACGTAAAAACAATCACTTGTTACCCGAAACACATAAAATTACTACAAAAGAGCAAGACACTGCGTTTACTCGTTTAGTGTTGAGACTAGAATGAACAAAACATTAGCTGAGAAATGTGATAAAACTAGTTCCGAACCCATTCGGCAGACTTTGGAATGACTCGGTTTCTGGTTCAGAAAAGTTCGGTTTTTGATTCGGTAATCGTAGTTTTTATCGAGTCTCTGGTGCAGTCGTGTGTATTGACAAAAACAACTAGATATTGCAGGTTGTAGGTATTGATTTACAAACGTAGATACTGTAATATTATAATTATTAGCATCCAATACTTTTGTAAATTGTAACGAGTTTATTTTGTACGTTGAACATAACACGTACAGTAAAGAAATTACAATCTGCACTGCAATTAAAATTATTACGTTTAATTTAGTTGCAAATTAAAATGAAAACACATACAAATCACAAAAAAAGTGTATTTAATTAATAATAAAATATAATAATATTGTCTACACAAATATTATGGAGAACAATAACCTTGAAAAAAATTCACAAACAATATCTAGTACCTAATAATAATGCCGCACACCTATTAGATAACAAAGCAAGTTTAAAGATTTAAAAACAAAAAATAAAAAGAAAATAGAAAGCAAAAACATATTCCATATATACGTAATACTTTAAATAATACCCCACTCGATGTAATCGTCAACAATTCCTTGAATCCGATTCTTGTACCTATCATCAACATTGATACTTAAATTAGCCATATCGTCCTTTGACATATCAGGTACATCACCTTCCGTCGCGAATATAAAAGGAAGAAATAAGAGAGAGAATACAAGTCCATAAACCAATCTCCCTTCATAGTCCTTCTCAAAATCTTCCCGGGAATAAAAATTGTCGATGTCCAAGTCGAAATATTTCAAAAATCTTGTCATCGTCTTGTGGTATATGTCTTTCAAGTGCATCAGATGAGCTTTACGGAACGGCTTATCGGTACAGAGCATGATGAAATATAAGAAGTCTATTATGGGGCACCCGTAGTACATCAGTTGATAGTCCACTGGAATCAGTTCTGTTATCTCTCCATTCTGTTGGAAAATTAGATATTAACAATTTTATTGGATATTTCTACTTTATCTAAATTTATAACAGCTGCTAATCTTAACATATCATCACGCCTTTTATCTCCGAAGGGGTAGGTAGAGGTGCACATTATGCCACTGTACAATGTAACACCCACTTTTCACTATTTATGTTATGAGTCCCATGTAATAGAGGGTGAGCCTATTGCCATATACCGGGCACAATTCCAACTCCGTGATTTTTTTGATTGAATTTGAACACTGTGATTTTTTTGAAAAACCCAGTAATACTTTGCCGGACCCAGGAATCGAACCCGAGACCCCTTGCCCGGCAGTCGCACTTGCAACCACTCGGCCAATGAGGCAGTCAATCTTATTTGAATTCAATTTAGGTAAAGCAAAGTATATTTATATAGGTAACATTATTCTTTAAACAATTTTCAATTAACTGAGAAATATGTGCAGGACGACGAGAATTAGAGACGCTAAGCTCTAGATAATAAGTAGTTATTAGCTTTAGATAATAAGTGGTTATAAGATAGTAAATAACATTGTTATTATCACGTAAACACTTGCACAAGGATTAAGGAATTAGTTGTTTACCTAAGTAAAATCCATTAGAAACGTATCGACGGGCTGTACTTCCGATCGACGCCGTCTTCCTACACCATTTATAACCGTAATTTATTAAATTAGTAATAAAATGTAGGAGACGAGCAAATAAATAAAATATTATTAAAAGGGGCAAAGTAGTTATGTTCTGTCCAGAAGAGGCCGCCCGAGAAATAGAGCGAGACGGAGAGAACTTCTCCTTCGCTCGGGCCGGGATTGAACAGAGCAGAAAGTGCGACCGGCGTACCGTCACCGTACGTACGTCGCACAGTCCAGGGTAACTATAGTAACAGTTTACAGCCCGTCGACACAGTTCGTCGGCAATCGTCGGTCACAGTTCGTCACAGTTCATCGGAACGTCTCGTGCAGTGTTTGGGCAACCGCTGCCCGACAGCTGTCCTAGTTATCTTTAACTAGCCTCGGTGTCACGAATCGGCAAAGTCGCGACCTAGTAATACTAGCGTACCGAAATCTGTAGCAAGATCGCGGATCGGCAAAGCCGCGATCACCTTCAGTGATTTTTAGTGATAGCGCCCTCGTTTCTCTGTTATCAGTAAAATTTGTGCGAGTGTTCGTGGAATCGTGGAAAGACATAATATTGTGCAAACTCCGTAGAATTAAGTATAATATAATAACTGTAAGTACGAGACAAACTGTTATCAGTGTCGTAATCAATTTCGTGCAATATCATTTTCAATCGTGGAACTCTCGTAGTCCAAAAAGTAATGTTTGTAATTCGCTACGAACGCTTTTAAAGTGTGTGCAAAAACTATTACCTACTAGTATAAGAAAACTTTCCAGACATTTACATATTAATTTAGTGTTGATTATCGTACTTTATCTAATCAGTGACTATACAATAAATAGTGTTTGTTTATAAAGTGCCGTCTTTTTATTCCACAATCATATTACCCTTGACCGGCGCACGAGGTGTAGACGCGGTGTGTATAGTATAGAACTATAGACGCACAAAATACATCATACACAACTGATAAAAGTTGCGTACCAATTTCATAATGCTATATGATAACTTTTATCTTGTAAAACTAATATTATAATTTCCTGTTATGTTTCTATTTCGATCTACAAAAGACATGGTTTGTTTAGAGTAAGCTTGTGTTTCGATACTATTAATAATATGACTTGGGTCTAATATTTCGATAGACCTACCCCTGTAACTTCTCGTCCGCAACTTCTTCAGAAGATAGCGTTAAACCAGTAAATAAAACTCGAACCAGAAAATACAGAAACTTTACAATTAGTATTATTAATAAAAAATATCTAATTCACTTACAACGGTTTTGGTCAGTATATTGTTAGGCTTGTAATCACCATGGCAGAGACATCGATGTATAGACTCATCTTCATAAAAACTCGTGAATCGCTCCCCAATATTTTCACAAAACTTCTCAACTTGTTCCTTGACTCCATTATCTATATTATCCATTACCGTCTTAATCATATTCTGTGTGAGACCTTGCCATTGCTCACCATTATTATATGGCGCTTTCCTAGTTTTAATTTGCTCTTCAAAAAAGTCTGGTCGCTTTACCTTTAGCACGAAAGCAAATGCATGAAATTTAGCAAGTTCTGCAATAGCCCTTTCTGCAAACTGTAAAGATGGAACATCCATCCTATGTCCGGTACTGAATCCCTTTTTTGCGACATTTTCCATTATAATCAGTTCTGCATCACTCTCTTCATAACTCTTGACCATTTTGTACCTTTCCTTCTCTGGTACATTAGCTTCTTCTTGTAGTTCATCGAATATCTTCAGAAGTACTTTGTAAGCGAACATTTCAGTTTTATAGGCGTCGTGTACAGATAGTACTTCCAAATCACAGTTACCTGTGAAAATGCTTTTGACGAATATATTTAGTTCTTTCTTGCCTTCTTTAGTGTGTCCATTTACATCGACTTCGTAAAGTAATCCTAGATAATTGCCTCCATTTGTACAGAATTCTTTCTTTTCAATGCTATACTTGAGAAATCCGTTGTTGTCTGCTATGTTTCTGATACACTGATCGACTTTATTTGAGATCTCATTTGGGCAGATGTATTGATTTTTGAGTTTGAAATTTTCAGGATGTATTTCGACCTGCATTATGAATGAGAACGATGACACTATCGTAACGACTATTCAGATAATATGCCTTCTTACAACACAATACTTATTTATATAACAAACGCTATTAATGATAAGGGGTTTATACACACTGGAGTGGCATTATGTTTTATTTTATTTATCACTGGTAGCCAGGTAGGGAATTATTAAAGCTGTCATAGACCTAGCTACAATATATATTATAGCTATATTTTCGTTTAACATCGTTACAAAAATAAACTTTAATTAGGAACATGGACCATGTTCCTTATGTATATAGAACTTATATGTTCGATATAAGAATGAAATTAAAACTGATCAGATGGTTTTTAACAACAAAATTGCAACGAATATGTGTAGAATATTTTTTTACAATAAGGTAAGTACAGGTAGCAGCAAATCAACCTATGTTCTTTATTAGATTTTTGCAACCTTATATTTTTAATATAAAGTCGGAACACCCTTGAAAAAAGTTTACATATTACCTCTAGATTAGTTACTGATTCACTATACTTTATGATTATACCAACTGATTTAATCTCCTATAAACATCAAGTTAACAAATTCTATCTAAAATCGCTGCAACGCTATGTCGATATATATTTACGTATTATACCTAGATATTTTATGCTAATGACGATATATATTTCCTATTATGTAATATATTACCTATATAATTATCATATTTTTTTCTTTTTGCTGGTAATTTGTTCTCCGTACCTTATTTTTCGCAGGTTTTTTACTTAAACCCTAAGGTAGACCATATGGCATTAAGTTCACCTTACGTGCCAGTATTTAATAAAAGACTAAATAATATAAAAATATAGGAAAATATGTAAAACATTACAATGGCAATGGGCAGGGCATATGATAAGAGAGAGTAATATGAAATGGACAAAGACAATATCAGAATGGTACCCCAGAGATCGAAAAAGGAGCAAAAGGCGACAACCAAAGCGTTAGGAAGATGACCTAAGGAGAACTGCTGGACCAGAGTAGAGAATTGAGAAATGCGAGGGATAGGAAAAAGTGGAAATCTGTATTATAACTTTCGTGAGACATACTAAATATATTATTATGTTTTCGGCTTACTCACGTGATTATTTGACAAGAAACTCGACTACATTTCGACATTTCGCGACCCGCGACGCAGCGACTGTCGCCAGACATTCGTAAATATATTATTATTATGGTATGGTTCAATGCTGCTCATGAATATGAGCCTCTAGTATGGCTTGAAACTAGTCGAGCTCCTCGTCAAATAATTACGTGAGTAAACCGAAAACATAATAATGTAAATGGAAATCTTTAGACTATGTCGAAGGCCAAGCTGGAGTTAAAAATACTGATGCATAATAATAGTGAATGAATATTGTAAATTTGTAACCTCAGTAATGCAGGCTTATTTTCTTTTAATTTTTATTAAAATAACCTTGTAGTGTGGTGCGCACTTAACAATGACTTTTAAAATTGAGACTCCTCAACACTGGTTCCATTCATTACGCTATGCAAACAAAGACCCATCAAATATAATCATTGGTTGCATTGTACTTCAATCAAACGTGCCTTATTAATAAAATTATATGAATTCCTATTTGTTCAGCAATGTGATGATAAGATAAAAAAGATAAAAATGAAAGGTTCAATATTTACACGTGTAGCGCGCGGTCGTTACGGGAGTGAATACAATATACGTGCGCGGCCGCACGGTTACGCGCGCGGGGCTCCGCTGAGCTCCGGCGCCGGCCGCCGGTCACGTAGGCGCGCGCGCGACGGCGCGAACTCAACAGTCGCGTCAGTCGCGCGGACGCCGCGGCTCTCGCTCGCTCCCGTCATCGTGTTTGTTCTAGTATTTTATGTCCTAGTATTGTATAGTATGTTAAGTGTAATATCTATAATATCCTAACGCCAATACACTGACTCATAATAATCATAAAGTTCGTTCGTTTTCTTTCATCTCCGTTTCGCGCCAATACCTACCCCACGCATCTGCAACCCAAGCTAGTTATAGTGGCGTCCCAACTCGTGGCCTTGGAACTCAAAGTGCAAAGTGCAAACGGACCCAACGAACTATTGTTACGTACACTACGTAAAGTTTTGGTGTTCATCCAGTGATTATCTATACGCGTCAGTGTTCGTCTAGTGACTATACCTACTTACTAAACGTAATAATATGCCGCGAACACGATCGGCGCAGCGAAGCGCTAGGTCTTCAGACGACGACGACGATACAGTGGTGGAGTCGCGCACCCATACCGGGGCCGCTGCCGCCCACGTTCACGTCGCGTGCCACGAAGACGCACCCGAGACGCGCGCCCAGGGGGGCGCCGCTCCAGAACCCGACTACATGCTCGGCGGAGGCCGCAGCGGAGCACCCGCTCACCCCGCATCGAGCACCGAGCGACTCCTGACTACTATGATGGAGTCGTTCGCCAGAGCGCAGGCGGATACCAACCGCACGCTAGTGGAAACGTTAAGATCCCTACATCATCATGGTAACCAGTGGAATCCAGTTACGTCAACTCCAGCGGCGTCGCCTACCGTGAACACATCCACGTCTGGCGGCAACTTATCAAAGTGCACCGCGAGATTCGACGGCCAATCACGCAACGCCGAGGTAGGTACTGGAGGCGTTCATTGATGCAGTGGAGGTGTACAAGGAGTGTGCGGGCGTGTCGGATGAGCACGCGCTACGCGGAATCTCCATGTCAGTTGCTGACCGGCGACGCGGCTGTGTGGTGGCGCGGCGCGCGCCCCGGCGTCGGCACGTGGCCTGACGCGCTGGCGCGCCTGCGCGCTTCTACGGCGTGCAGAAACCTGCGCACCGTCTACTCCGCGAGGTATACGCGTGTGAGCATAGTGAGTGTGAACGTGCAGAGGTGTTTGTCTCAAAGGTACGATCTTTATTAGTCAGATTACCGTATGTAGTGCCTACTGTGATGCAAGTCGATATAATTTACGGACTACTTTATCGCCGTATACGTAAACGATTGCCGCGTGACACTGTTTGTAATATTGATGATTTGTTAGAGAGAGCGAGACTCGTGGAAGACAGTAATATCGGAGCTAGAAATCCCGGAAATTCCCGCGAGATCATCGAAAGATTCGAATGTACGTACAACGGTACCCGACAGCGGCCCTACTACGAGTCCGAGCATAACCACACCTACCGGTTTGAAACTCACCCCTAACTCGAACGAAAACTCGAAACATGTTCGCACTAGATGTTCGTTTTGCAAGGCTTTTGGCCACACGATTGGTGATTGTCGTAAAGCCAGTAATAATAAAGTAGACAACGATAGTAACAATACTCACCCGATTCGATGCTATGGATGCGGTCAGCCGGGGGTCGTTAGATCAAAATGCGAGACTTGTTCTAATAAGCCTACGCGCGGTGTGTCATCCGATTTTAATATCGTGAAAGGGGATTTCTTTGCTACTTCGTCGCACCCTTTGATTACTATACGTATAGTAGGTAAAGTAGGGGTCGCAATAGTAGATACAGTAGAGTATAGTATAGTATAGTAGACACTAGGACTCTCCTAGGTCGCGATTTCATCGCCAAGGCAGGCATGGTTTTAGACATAGCCCAGGAGTCGTGGTTTTTCGCAGATAGTCCAGGAGACCGGTTCCCGTTTGAACGATCCTACGTTTTGACGAACGAGCCTGTGCTACATGTTGACACCTTGGAGGCGTCGCTGCGCGAAAACGAGGGTACAGGTTTGTCGCCAGAGCACAGGGGTGCACTCAACGAGTTCTTGCGAGGCAGAGTCGCCCAGTGCGAACTGGGCGAGAGATCCAGATGGACCTCTCACGGATTTCGCTGTTCATCGAATCCTCCGCCTTATATACTATCCCCGCCTAAGAAGGAAGACAACTTGAGGGTGAACCGCGCCAAGAGCCATTTCGCGAGAGGTTCCGTCAAGTTCTTGGGGCACGTCATTATGCCAGGTGGGATACATGTCGACCCAGATAAGACTGCAGCAATCGCTGTTCCCCGGAATGTCAAACACCTAAAGTGTTTCCTGCAGACCTCCAGCTGGTTCAGGCGCTTCATACCCGATTACGCGAAGGTCGCTAAACCATTGACTGCGCTGTTAAAAAAGGCGAGTGTCTGGCAATGGGGCTCAGAACAACAGGCTGCTTTCGAGCAGATCAAACAGCTGCTGGTCTCGGCACCCATTCTTCGGCAGGTCGATGCGACGTTGCCTTTCGTCCTTCGAACCGACAGTAGCGGGTACGCTCTGGGGGCAGTTCTCTTCCAGGTGGAGGGACCTGACGAGCGTCCGATAGAGTACGCCAGCAGGCTCTTGACAGCAGCTGAGAAAAACTATAGTGCAACGGAGAGGGAAGCTCTGGCCGTTATGTGGGCAGTGTCCAAGTTCAGGGGATACGTAGACGGGGCCGAGATTGTGGTTAGATCAGACCATCAGCCACTTAGGTGGCTGATGAGCATCAAATACCCAAGCGGTCGCTTAGCCAAGTGGGCCCTCAGTCTTCAGGAATATAACCTGAAGATTGAGTACACACCTGGCAGAGCCAACGTCATCGCCGATACACTGTCACGATCAGCGTGTACCGTCGATAACGCCGACTGTGACTTACGTTCAGCTGCTGCCGACATGCCAACTCGCAGTGCCAAAAACCTGCGCGAGAACCAAATGAAGGACCCGGAGGTGAGTAAGATTGTCGAAGCCCTAGAATTCGACGATCCCTTTAGGGGGAGGGCTTGGGCTGACAGAGGCTACGTGCTCACCGAAGGGGTCCTCTACAGATATTGTCCCGAAAACGAGGAACACGATGACGCTAGTCTGGTAGTGCCAGAGCACGAACGTGCCAAGATATTGGCTGAGTACCATGATGCACCCACTGCTGGTTACATGGGCGCGGAGCGTACGCTGCAACGGTTGGTCGGTAGGTATTACTGGCCCGGAATACGTTCCTACGTAACGCATTACGTTAAAAATTGTGTGCCGTGTCAGCGCTATAAGGCTGACTCTAGAAAACCTACAGGGTTACTACAAACTCCTGCTTCCACGCGACGGTTCGAGGTACTGTCCGTGGACTTGTTTGGGCCTCTTCCTGAGACGGCGAGAGGGCATAAGTGGATCCTTATAGTGGAGGACATTTGCACTCGCTGGGTGCGCAAAGGTACTAGTATCTGAGGTTTATCGTACAGGCAATTTTTCTGTGGAATGCGCTCCCCCTGGATGTCAGGATGGTCTCAACTCGACTAACTTTTAAGCAGAAAGTACGTGAGCTTTTCCTAAAGAGGTTGGCTGAATCATCGCGCTAACTATCCACTGTGTACTAGTAAGCAAGTATATATTTATATATTATGTATATATGTATGTATATCTATATAGGCATATTGTACTCATGTGTAGGTATACATTATAATTAAATTTATTTATGTATGTATATCTCCGAAATATATTAGTTTATCTTTCATTGTTTAATAAAATCACTGCTTGCCTCTTGCACCTACCATTTACTCTTCTCTGCATCACCCAAAGGTCAGACTGGTAGAAAATGCCTGCGGCATTAAGTCCACCTTTTTGTACATTTTGTGCATGAAGCATTTTAAAAGAAAAAAAAAAGGTTTACCTGCGGTATGGAGTGCCCAGGCGCCTTGTCAGTGATAACGGTGTCCAGTTCATAAGCGAGGTGATGCAGCAGACCTGCCACGCGATGGGCATCGTACAGTCGTTTACCTCATATTACCACCCTGAGGCCAATCCCGTGGAAAGAAAGAATCGCGACCTAAAGCCGCAATTGGCGATCCTGGTAGGTACAGATCATAGCACATGGGATATACACTTACCTGCCATCCGGTATGCCATGAACTCCGCGGTCACGTCTGGTACGGGGTACTCGCCTGCTTACCTTAGTTTCGCTCGGGAAATGCGCGCGCCGGCAGACGTACTGCCTGAGATGCGAACTATCATAGAAAGCAATAATTTATGTAGGTGAAATAACCACTTACCTTAAGAAAATGTCATCCGTACTCTTAGACGCTCGTGACGTCTACGAGAAGGCTCAAGAGGTCCGGAAGAAGTATGACGACGAGCACCGTCGGCCAGCTCCCGATTATAAAGTTGGTGATCTAGTTCTATTGAAAACTCAAGGGTCAAACGACGCAGCCAAGGGGCAGACCCCTAAGTTTACTCCCCGCCGTGATGGCCCATATAGGATCGAGTTCGGGAAGTATCATGTTTCGGTTCTGACACCCTTTGTTGGTCGCATCCAGGCTCCGGTTCAGGAGAAGCGTAGGCGCGGTAGACCTCGTAAATGCTAACCCGATCGCGAGGGCGTTCGTTCGGGTTAGAGGGGGAGACTGTAGCGCGCGGTCGTTAGGTGGGTTAAAGGAGTGAATACAATATACGTGCGCGGCCGCACGGTTAAAAGCCGTTACGCGCGCGGGGCTCCGCTGAGCTCCGGCGCCGGCCGCCGGTCACATAGGCGCGCGAACTCGACAGTCGCGCGCAGGGAGTGTCTACTCTATACGTCGTAACAACGACATACCTTCAAGGGCTATTTCAAGTGTGGCTAAAGTAAAAAAAAATCGGAATCTAATAGGCGAGACTAAAAAATTAATCATAATCCACACACTGCACTGTCATTTCTGACTGATGACGTTTCGTTTGGGCTGAACAAGATGGCGGAGTTGTTTGTAAATACGTAGTATCTCTAAGTAGTCTGTGGTTTGTAAAAGTTTGCCGTAGCGTCTCGTGTAGTAACTTATAAAAGGTTTATTTTATTTGTTTCGACTCTGTGCGTTTCAAATATTTTGAGATAGTGACTCTGAATTTGTTTTTCGAGATATTGACTCAGTTTATGTGTTTTGAGATATTGACTCTGTGCGTTTTTTGAGAAAGTGACTCTGTTTCTGTACCTTTTTGGATATAGTGACTTGAAACGTGACTATGTCGTCGGTAATATCGGTTCACCGGCTGAGGACTTACTGACTACATTGTTTCGCTTTCCGAAACCCGGCAAAACTAACACGTTACGGTATGTATATAACTAATTTATGATGAATTACCTAAGGAATATTGTCTGAATTGTAACAGGACTTCGAACCAGTGATACCTTCATAGGTAAACTTCAACAAAAGCTACTGAACTACAGCTAAAGAGGCTTCCATATCCTGCATATTCTTCACTCTATTTTCCAATGATTCACAATGAACCATCTTAACCCCTAAGCGAATGCCAGTGTTTGCATGTTCGCTTTGTTAAATTAGCCAAACAAGCTGAATTTGCACTAAAAATCTATAGAAATAGTTTCAAACAGCTAGCAAAAAATGAAGGTTTTGGGGATTTTGAGATTGTTATAGGAGTATTATGGTTTTTACCATTCTCGTGTCCACAGGTTCCGGTCATTTGGGAGGCGTGCAATGGGCCGAAGCCAACTGCGCAGAGGCCCTCTATACAACTTTAATCTAAATGTAATGGAGACACAAACCGGCCACTATCCCTGTATGCACTATGGAAGTGCACCCAAGGACAGTCCCCGGTTAGTGTAGGACTATTGTGAATAATGAAAATAAAAGGTAGGGCTATGAATGGGTTGCTGTGGACTGGTAAATTGGGAACTATGGATGACTATGGCACCTGCCGAAACAATGTAATTTTTACACGTAAAAATGGCAAGCCGAGACTCGCCAACTCACCGACAGCCGGGAATGGTTGCTAGATATAGCAACAGAGGGGCAACGAGAATGTGAGAGGCTGAAGGGTTAAGAAACTACCACCGCTTTCTACTCAGATCATCTGCTCCAGCCGAAGCCTCCTGCATCCCTGGCCCACTCGCGACTTACGAATAGTTTCTTACCCTCCAAGCAGGATCATTGCTCTCGCGACTGCACTCTGGACGGCTAATGAAGGCTAGCTAGAGGTGGGAGACCAGTTCCTTGTCATTCTTCACTCCAGCCAGCCAATTAAGGCAAGCCGGAGAATAAGGAACGGTGACTTCTCCCTGGAGCACGTGTGGGCGTATTATGGTTATTATTACTAATATTATTACTATAATATAATTTTCATTTTAATTCCAGGCTGAACCTCAACCAGGTCCTTCATATTGTCAAGTGCAAGTGTTAAAAGATATAACCAACTGCTATTCGGAGCCAAAACCAACCTCTGAAAAACCAATACTCAACCTGGGACACATGCAATGTGTTGCATGAAGAAAATGAAGTGCCGAGTGATATTAACACTCCTTCTCAGATATCAACAAGTACTCCAAAAGAAAAATATCTGTTGGCAAAATGCAGAAAACATTTAACACATATTTGTCCATTGCGAAATAAAATAAAAAAAATGAAAAATAAGGACATACTGAAAGAAATAAGTAATAATGAGTCGGTTGATAAACTCATGAAAAAATTGACTCCCACATTTGCCTTATTGCTGCAAGCATAGATAAAAAACTTTAAAAAAAAAGCCAAAGGAAGAAGGTGGACAGAGGAAGAAAAAATAACAGCGCTGAGATTATATAAAAGGTCGCCAACTTGTTATAGACTGATGAGAAGATTATTTTGTCTATCAGCTCAATCAAGTTTAAAATGTCTTTTGAGCAAACTCTCCCTCGAAGTGGGAGTTAATAAATGTATTTTCTCTATATTAAAGAAGACAGTAGAACTTCAAACTGCATCTGATAATGAATACATTATAATGTTTGATGAAATGTCCATGAAAAAAAATATTATGTATAACCGAAAGACGGATTCAATAGAAGGATTCCAAGACCATGGACGTCAAGGCAGATCACCACAATTAGCAACACACGCTCTAGTGTTCATGTTAGCTGGCATTAGAAAAAAGATAAAGCAACCTGTGGCTTATTACTTATCCAGCGAGTATGTAACAGCAGACCGTCTAGCAGTCTTGATAAAAGAGGTAATGTTATCAAAGCTATTATAATTTTATAAAAAGGAACTCTATATGTCTATTTAGAAAAAGTAATTTATAACTAAATTTATTTAAGTATTGATGATTCTTTTTTAATAACAAATTTAATTATTCAGTTTGTAATAAATTTGATTTGTATCACATAATGTCAAAGAATAATTTAGTAATAATTATACTGAATTTGAGTAATACATAACCCAAGAAAGTTTCCACATATTAAATAATCGTGTGTGTGTGTGTGTGTGTGTGTGTGTGTGTGTGTAATTAATGTTTTTGTTTAATTTTTTCAGATAGTCCGCGAATCTCGTGAGGCGGGTCTTAGCATAGCGACAACGGTTTGCGACATGGATGGGGTAAATCGAAGAGCTTTGTCCATTTTGGGTGCCACTTGTGAAAAACCCTCCATTATTATTGATGATATAGAAATTATCAGTATGTATGACCCACCTCATCTTCTAAAATGTTTCAGAAATTTATTTCTGAAATACAATATCCATTGCACTACACAAATAACATCAAACAACCAAATTGGAATAGGTATGAACTAAGTATATTATGAAAAGTGTTTACATTTAGGATAATATTGATAAATATGTACACATTTCATTTCCTTATTAAATTAATTTGTTCATTTTAGGTGTTGCAAAATGGAGCCATATAAAAACTTTTTATGATCTGGACAATCAAAATCCCAATTTTGTATTCGCTCCGGGCTTAAAATTAGAACACCTCAATCCAAACAGCAAGCAAAAAATGAAGGTGAAATTGGCGGCACAAACCTTGAGCCATACAGTTGCTGCTGGGATGATGGCAAAAATTTCAGAAGGTATATAAATAATGTTTTAATAATATTATTTCAATCTATTAATAGACAAGACTTAGTTGACTTAGACTGCCTCGTTGGCCGCAAGTGCGACGGAAAGGGGTGTCGAGTTCGATTCCCGGGTCGGGCAAAGTATTACTGGGTTTTTAAAAAAGCCCACCCCACTCCCCAGATCCTATTACATAGTATTCATAACATAAATAGTGAAAAGTGGGTGTTCGTTACATTGTACAGTGGCATTAAGTGCCGTAATGTGCATCTCTGGCTACCCCTTCAGGGATTAAAGGCGTGATGTTATGTTATGTCTATTAACAGGACGCTGTTTTTTTAAATATTCATTAAGCAATAAAGACATGTTTGAATACATTTTTATTTCCATTTTCAGGCGTACTGACTTCAGAAGCCGCTGTAACTGCAAGTCTCATATCGAAAATGGACATGCTATTTGACGCTGTCAACAGTGACTCTTCAGATTTACGGCGCGGGAAAATACATGCGAAAGAAACCACACCACATCTCCAGTTATTTAAGGAAATGAAATTATATTTTAATTCACTAAAATTTTTAGGCTGCACACGCACGCCACCTTCAAAAGAAGGATGGGTGTGGACTCTGAATGCAATCGAACTCTTATGGAATAGACTCCGTAAAAAACATAAAAATATTCAAAGTCTTGCCACTCGCAGATTACAGCAGGACCCACTAGAAAACATGTTTGGTTGCATTCGGGGTAATTGCGGTGCAAATTACAATCCCACTGCTGGACAATTTGTTGCAGCCTTAAAAACTGCCATCTTGAGCAACCTAGCTCACCTAAGCACAGGAAACTGCGAAAGCGATTACTGCGAAAGCATAATTGATAATTATAAAGTCTTATTGACCAAATCCACAAATGTATGCACAAATGAATTAACAACATTACAGAATGTTTCATATTCCGCAGATATCTCTGAAAAAATTGAAAATTTATGTAATTCAGAAACATCGAATGGTGAAGCTCAGCCATGTGCATATGTTTGTGGATTTTTAATTAAAAAACTTGATTGCTTGTGCAGGTACAAGCTGTCGTAACATTTTAATTTCAAAGGACAATTCGTCCGTCGAACATTTATTTATTCAATTCAAAGAATATAATTTAGAAAAGCAGACCCTAAATTATCCTCAATAAATTTAATTAATTATGTAGAATCCTGTGCTTTGGTAGCAAATGCAATGTTTGAAGACATAGGACACGAAAAGCATGTACTTAAAACAGTAAAAGATAAAGTTTTGGGTGCAGTTGATCATGAGTTTCTTTCTAAAAGATTGTCCAGCACATATAGAGAAAAATATTAATTATTTTATAGACAATATAATGTATATATATGTGTAAAGAGGCACTGCTCATTAAAAAATCCACAGTTTGCAGAGGAATCTTCAAAAGAAAAATAGATATTTTAAAACACAAATAAAATAAATCATTTGTTTTGTTTTTGTTGCATACAAATATATAAAATTATTAAAATTTGTGAGTTTTTTTTCTAATGTTTAGTAAAGAATTAAATGAACGAAGTTACTTTTTCCTTCTGATTGTGCAATAAGAATAAAAAAATATTTCAAATTAACATAACATAGTCAAAGTCATTTATTTCACTTAGACCAGAAAGGCACTTTTGAACGTCAACTAGTATATGTATAGTCGTAGTCGTCATAATTTAGTACGTGAAGAGTGCTAATTTGAGATAAGAATGCATTATTGCACAACTAGAAAGAATAAATCAGTTTTAAAAAGCGATAATTTTATTCAAAAATCTGTCTTCAAAAAACCAAAAACTAACAACAAAGAAAAAGTAAAAATTGAAACGCAAAAAATAACTATCTGATAGGTTACCCACTGAAAGGTTAAAGTCGTTATTTTTTGCTTTTTAGTTTTTACTTTTTGTTTGTTATTAGTTTTTGGTTTTTTGAAGTCGGTTTTTTAAACACAGTTTTTAATTTTATAACTTTTAGTGTACAGCTGCATGGATTCGTTTTCTTTTCCACTTATAATCTACATAGGTGCAAAGTTCTAATTAATACAAATTATTCAAGCCTAAACACGAGGTAGTTACTATAAACCATTGAAGAGTTCCCTTAACAATTACTTACACTTCTTTATCATCAGACCCTTAATGACAGTCCCACTTGATTTAGGTGTAAAGTTCTCATCAATAGAAATTAATCAAGCCAAAACACAAGGTGGTTACTGTATGCCGTTGGGGAGGTCCCTTAACAATTACACTTCTTCATCATTAGACCCTTAATGACAGCCCCACTCCATTTAAGTGTAAAGTTTTCATCAATACAAATTAATCAAGCCCAAACACAAGGTAGTTAATATAAACCGTTGAGGAGTTCTCTCGACTGTCTGTCGGCTGCATCATCAGGTCGATTCCAAACCCTTATCAAATTGTAGTGTTTAAAAATCCTAATTGAAAAACATAATAGACATTACTCGCCCCTACAATGTTTGAAAGTTCCTCTAGGATTCCATCGTCAGATCCTGACCTCATGGAAATGGGACCATCTCGGGAGTACCCCCTTTCAAACAAAACAAGAATTGTGGAGATCGGTTCACTAATGGCAGAGCAATAGGTGAACAAATAAATAGCCGAACCTATGTTCGGCTGATTGTTTTTTTTTTATTAGGAGATACTATTACCTCATTTTTTTGAAAGCAACTCCTCCTTTTGCGAAGCAGTCATGCTAGCTAAGGAGGAGGCGGGACGCGTGAGGCAGCGAAGCGCTGCCTCCCCGCAACCCAGCCATCGCGAAGGACACACCGGGCGTCGGGGATCGCGAGACGATCTCCGGCCACCGTAAGCGCGGGCCTGCGGACGGCGAGCATGGGTAGCTCCCCGTCCGACCACCTCAAAGAGCCATCAGACCACCACAGATGGGGCCCAATAGGGCCGATCTATACAATACTAGGACATAAAATACTAGAACAAACACGATAACGGGAGCGAGCGAGAGCCGCGGTGGACGAAAGTATAACGCATGTGTTCCGCACTGCGGCGTCCGCGTGACCACAGAACATAAATACTCTACGAGAAGAATAACGATTTCATACATAAAAGTAATGAACTGTTTTGCTGCGCGCCATCTTTTTTTTTTTTTTTAAGGGGGGTTCCCGTCTGGGTGAGGCGGGAGTGTCAGACTCTTACTGACTAAAAACCACCCCGTTCCTTCTGCACGTCGAGCCGGAGCCCCGGTTACCCGTTAGGTTCTCCGCGACTCCGAATCGGCATCGGCCCTATTGGGCCCCATCTGTGGTGGTCTGATGGCTCTTTGAGGCGCGCGCGGACGCCGCAGTGCGGAACACATGCGTTATACTTTCGTCCACCGCGGCTCTCGCTCGCTCCCGTCATCGTGTTTGTTCTAGTATTTTATGTCCTAGTATTGTATAGTATGTTAAGTGTAATATCTAAAATATCCTAACGCCAATACACTGACTCATAATAATCATAAAGTTCGTTCGTTTTCTTTCATCTCCGTTTCGCGCCAATACCTACCCCACGCATCTGCAACCCAAGCTAGTTATCTATACACGTTTATTTTAGAATTAGTTTAAATGGAAACTAGAATTCCATAGACAATGTCTTTATTTACTAAATATATTATTAGGTATTTGTATTGTAACTGTGTTATATTTTCTTACTTTTGGATTTATCTCCGTGCCAATGGCTGTATTTTTTTTTATTTATAACATAACATAACATCACGCCTTTTATCCCCGAAGGTTTAGGCAGAGGTGCACACAGAAGTAACACCCACTTTTCACTATTTATGTTATGAGTCCCATGTAATAGGGGGTGAGCCTATTGCCATATACCGGGCACATTTCCAGACTCCGTGCTACTACTGAGAATTTTTTTAAAACCCAGTAATTCTTTGCCCGACCCGGGAATCGAACCCGAGACCCCTTGCCCGGCAGTCGCACTCGCGACCACTCGGCCAACGAGGCAGTCTTTTTATTTATACAATTTCTATAAGTAATTGCAAACAAGTTAACATTGTTCCTAATATTACATTCACAGACTACCCTTATGCTAGCTAAGGAGGAGGCGGGACACGTGAGGCAGCAAAGCCCTGCCTCCTCGCAACCCAACCATCGCGAAGGACAATCTGGGCATCGGGGATGGCAGGACGATCTCCGGCCACCGCAAGCGCGGGCCTGCCGACGGCGAGCATGGGTGGCTCCTCGTCCGACCAGAAACAAACCCGAGCGTACGCCGCGTCGCGTTCCGCGCGCGCCTCAATGAGTCTTCAGACCACAACGGATGGGGCCCAACAGGGCTGATGCCGATTCGGAGTCACGGAGAACCTAACGGGTTACCGGGGCTGTCGTTCCGGAGATTAACGCGTTCACACAAACAAACAAACACTTTAGATTCATATTCTTGAGCCTTATGCATAAAGTCAATTATTCCATTATTATTCCACAATCAATTCAAAACGTAAATATACGTCATCGTAGAAATATAATGATGATAATGCAATATTATCTTAATTATGCGTATGCATATGTATAGAGGTATATAAAGTCTCATTTCCTGTAAATATTTGCATAGTAGTTATTGCAAGTAATCTGCTTGCGTGTTGTCTTTGTGCTTGCACATTTCTACATACAAAGTAAACATTGTGTTTAGTTTTCTTTGACATTCACTATTATCTACTAATTTATTTTGCAAAAACACGGATATAATGTCACTTAAAAACTATTTGCGCCAAAATGTCAGTGGTTTATGCATGTGTGCGTGTATAATAAGTTACAACGTTACCAGGTTTATGAGAATGACAGATGTCCTTCGTGTATTAAGTCTATAGTAGCCAGGTACGATCTCCGGCCACCGTAAGCGCGGGCCTGCGGACGGCGAGCATGGGTGGCTCCCCGTCCGACCAGAAACAGACCCGAGCGTACGGCGCGTCGCGTTCCGCGCGCGCCTCAAAGAGCCATCAGACCACCACAGATGGGGCCCAATACGGCCGATGCCGATTCGGAGTCGCGGAGAACCTAACGGGTAACCGGGGCTCCGGCTCGACCTGCAGGAGAAGGAACGGGGTGGTTTTTAGTCAGTAAGAGTCTGACACTCCCTTCCGCCTCACCCAGGCGGGAGAAGTCATTCGATGATTTTCCCCCCTTAAAAAAAAAACAAAAAAACCCCAGTCGTTGTTTCCAAAGACTGTGTTCGCCTTTTTTAACGGCTTTGGGAGTATAGAGTTTTTGGATAAGAATGAAAACTTCTTTCATGAAGTGTAATGAACTCAGCTAATTACGTTTTTAAATGAAATATTATTTAGCGTGAGGTATAGAATCATGCCCGATGATCTTTTTATAGAAAAAAAAACTGTTAACGAATTTAGAAATCGACTTTATCCCTTAAAACTTAGAATCGATATTGGTTTTTGACAAAAACTCCATGTAGGTACGAGTAGGTAAGTAATGACCAAAATTAATTTTAATTTAAACATTATTTTGAATTTAAATCAATTTTTAATTTCAAAAACCAATTTACAAAAATAATTAGGCACCTAAGTAACTAATATATTTTTTGTAAATATATGTCGGAGGATGGTGTGGGCGATGTCAAGCGAGAGCCCTCTTCGTCATATATATCGGTAGAGGTATGTTTATGCAGCAATAAAACAATGAAATCTTCGTAAATAAAGTAACGTTTACTTTCGACAGTGCACCTATACTTGTTCGCATTTTAATTAAGTCGGCATTTCCTACGGACTTTCTGAGAAGAAACGCCGAAACAAACTCAGAGGTCTCAGTCCCTTTCAAAGTTTACAAATGGTCAAAATACATCAAAGTTTAGTCCACTTAAGTACATTGTAATAATATTCACCGTTATAATCTCAAACAATATAATGTCAATGACAATTTCACAGCACTGATTCTAATGATTGCAATCATTATTCGGCCGACAGTATTCTTAGTGCGTCGTTGTTCGTTCGGAGTCCCAGCCAAGAGTGCCTGCTGTTGTGCGATGTTGAAAGTTACTCAATCTCCCCCACTCTTAAGCGGACATGACGTCACAATTAACTCTTGAAGCGCGCCATCTTTATTCATTTTGTTGTTATTCCTTCGTTTTGTAGTAAATCGAAATCCCGTACTAATGACCGTTCCGACATATAAGAATAGATGTCCGAAACATAGTCCAGTCTCCAAAAAAATGCCTATCAACCTAATTCAAGCTACACATCTTCAGTTAGGTAAATCGTAGGTATGGTCGTATGGACCTACACATGCAGAGCCGCGGAAGACTTAACGGGATGCTGGGACTCCGGCTCGAAGTGCAGGAGTAGGAACGGGGTGGGTTTTAGTCAGTAAGAGTCTAACACTCGCTCTCGCCTCACCCGGGGCGGGATAATCATTGGATGACATTCCCCACTCAAAAAAATATAAGGTATGGACTTACACATCTTACGATTTTACAGTTCGACTGTACATTTAAACTCCTCAGTTAAGCCATAAGGTGTGTAGCGTGCTTTATTACTAGTGTTCATTTGTGCCTATAGTTATAAATAGCAATGTGGTATGTCATTTATTCCCAGAATGTCAGTTCATGTTATGTTATTATGTACAGTGTACAAGTATATGCGTGGGAATGACTCACCGTTTTTTACTTCATAAATGGCGGTTGGTACTTAGGCTATACTGAAAGGGGGCGCGGTTGATGGCACGGTGAAAATGTCATTTCAACTACAAATTACATACATACATATTCATCTCAGACTGCCTCATTGACCGAGTGTTCGCAATTGCGACTGCCGGGCAACGGGTCTCGGGTTCGGTTCAGTCGGGCAAAGTTATACTGGGTTTTTTTAAATCGTCAGTAATAGCATGGATTCTGGGATTTTGCCCGGTTTATGGCAATAAGCTTACCTACCGCCTATTACATGGGACTCATAACATTAAAAGTGAAAAGTGTATGTTACATTGTACAGAGACATTAAGTGCCGTTATGTGCACCTCTGCCTACCCCTTCAGGGATAAAAGGCGTGATGTTATGTTATAACTGCACGGTTGGCGTGGTGGCTGGGCAAATGGCTGCTGGGCAAGGTCCGATTCCCGCACGGAACAACTCTTTGTGTGATCGACAGTTTGTTGTTCCGGGTCTGGGTGTCATGTGTATGTGAACTTGTATGTTTGTAAACGTACCCACGACACATTAGAAAATGCAAGTGTGGGGCAACATTTAAAAACTTCTAATTTTAAATTACAGGTACAAATTTTCTCACGATATTTTGCTTCACCGTTTGTCAGTGTCTCAGTTTAAAACGGACATAAAACACATAAATAGTAACATTGCTATTAGTCAGGTTATGAACCTGCACTCTTCATCAGACATTTTAGTTTGACGTTCTTAGGTTTTGAAAAAAGGCGGTCTTAATTAATTAAAATCGCGGGTTACTCACCTGAATATATTGAGAAAAGCTCTACTAGTTTCAAACCACAGAGGGGTTCTTCCTTATGAGCAGCGTGCGGGGTCACGGTGTCGTCGCGTAACGTAAGTAACCCGTGATTTTAGTTAATTTTAGTAATTTTTATAATTCCTTTATGTTTTATAAAAAAAATATTTTGAATGGTTCAAATATTATTATTATTATTAATATTTATGTTTATAAATTTAGGTGTAAAATTAAATTTATTTTGTAATTTAAGATATATAATATCTTGTGATATTATATCTTATGGTTTAATTTTATTCACGATAGTTATTATAAAAACAAAGACGGTCTTCATCAATATATGAGAAAAAAGCCAGATGACTACAAAACAGGTGTTCTTTCACATTACCTTCTAATAACAATTAATAATGTACAAGTATAATAAAATAATATACGGTTGCTTAACAATAAATTCATTATTAATGTCTTCGGTAGAGAGGGTAAAGAATAGAGTAATGCCCGAATACTTAAACGACACTCTATTTTGAAATCGCGCTTAAGCGTATATAATAAGAACCTATAGTTCTGTCTCTACATATTCTTTGTAAAATGACAGAGGTGGCACGATATTTAAGTACAAATTAAGGTTGAGTAAACTTTCAGTATACGGTTGTAATAAACTCATTAACATTAATACTATTGGAAACTTTTCAATAGACTATGAAATTATATAAACATTTATTTGGATCAAATTTTAGTTTACTTGTATAGGTCTTAGATGAATTTGAATTAACAATATACGAGTACCTACCTACTTAAAACAATTTATCACTTCGTGTGACACAGAATGCTGCTAATGAATATGAGCCAAAAATTTACGTACTAAAAAAATGATTTGATTAATTCTTTCTTTGTAGCATAAGTATAAATATAGTGATTTGAAAGTATATGAAACACTCCTCCAGTTTTACTTTCATATTTCGTTACAATACAATAAATACTTTAAACATTAGGTACATTTGGTTGAAAAGAAATCACAACATTTTTAACACAATAAAGGTCTACAATTGAATTGAGTAATTTAAAAAAATAATTTACCCAAATTGACTCTCCCAGGAAAAACAAGATGGCGGCATTTAGTGACGTTGCAAAAACTGTTTCCAGTACCCACCCTACAAGGGCAGTAAATATTTCGTACGTGTGTAGTGTTTGTAGGTGCGTCTCGATCGACCGCACGCCGGCTCAAGGTTATAGCACGTTGTACTGTCTGTCAAAACTCTTTAATAAACTTTGAGCTTTATCGTTTTGTAACAGAGTTGAAATTTAATTTTGACATGTTGGGGTAACTTTATGTGCTGGTATCTGTATCTGAATTATATCACATGCTTCTGCAGGTGAATTATGAAAGGGAATATGTTATCAAGTCCCAGGAGATATCATTTTGAAATTAAAACATTTAATTTCATTCGAGAGGTCGCTAGTGTAGTTTTTGGTGGTTTAATGGTTCATGTGACCAAGTTTAGTTATAACTCCATTGATCCATCTATACTAATATTATAAAGAGGAAAGATTTGTACCTATTTTTGTATGTTTGTAATGAATAGGCTCAAAGAGTACTGGGCCGATTTAAAAAATTCTTTCACCAATAGAATGCTACATTCTTCCAATTTGACATAGGCTACATTTCATTTTGAAAAAAATTAGGGATCCTTGCTAAAATTTGTACAATGTAACCGAAGGTGTAGAAAAATGAGACTTAAAATGTCTTTCGTCGAATTCGCTGCCGAAACTATTAGCGATAGAACAAAATGATGTACAACAATATTGAAGAACATCATAATGTCTACAAAAAACTCCGCGGTAGTATATGTCCAACTATTGTAGTTATGTCACTACAACAATCCAAATTTCCAAACACAAATAGTCGTCTACCGCGTGCGAAGCCGGGACGGACTGCTAGTAAGATATAATTGGGATGATGACAGGGTATGAAAATTAAAATACTAATTAGTCCGTAGGTAAGTTAGGTCATGAACAAATATTAGACATGTGTTTTTTATTTTGTTAAAGGATAAAACAATACTTAGATAAAACGAATTAAAGTTTAGGAGTGGGGGCTAAAACGTCATTTCTACGTATAAAATGTACATAGAAGTGACGTCACGCGACACTTCAAAACAATATATCGTCGAAAGTATTCTAAGAAAATAAAAAATACGTGTATAATAATTTAAAATAAGACGGACACTAAAATAAAAATTAGTCATCTACCCTATTATCCCATTCAGGAATGTAACTTACTTATACCTCTAGATCTTAAATCGGACTAATTATAAGTTATATAGTACCGATACCGTATTAAAATAATTATAGTGATTAAGACTAGTGAACTTATTATACTCCCAGTTCATCTTCTACTGGGGTGCAGGTTAAGTTGCCATATTATGATACCAGTGGCCAGCTTAGAGCAAGACTTGGAACGAGGTTGTTTTTAAGTCAGTAAGAGTCTGACAATCCCTTACCCCACACCCAGAGCGCGAGGAATAATAAATAAATAACCTAGCTTCACTGACGGACTGGCTGACAGACTATTATTTACATTTGTATTTTTTGACGTTTCAAAAGTACCAAATTATGGTTCAGTTTAAATAAATGCTTTGACTTTGCTTTGACTTTGACTTTAATTTCATGATCTTAATTTTAAAAAGAGTATGTCATTCTTGCCATTATAAAATGCGAAAATCAGGATGCAACATTTAAAAAATTACGATTTTGTCTAACTAGATCTAAGTAGGAGACTGAACAATGGCATAGGATACTTTTTGTTTTACCTTATTGCGGATTAAAAACTCAGTACAATTGCCCGTACAAAAAAACCTTTACATTATCATCATCAACAGCCTATAAATGCCCACTGCTGAGCAAAGCCTCTTCTCACACGGAGAAGGTTTGAGCATTAATCACCACGCTTGCTCAATGTGGGTTGGCGATTACAAACTTATAATTAGAAATTATAAGCCCAGGTTTCCTCACGATGTTTTTCCTTCACCGTTTGTCAGTGGTAAATAATCTTAGAAAGTACATATAACTCGGAAAAAGTCACATTGGTACTTGCCGTTGGTAGGTTTCGAACCCGCACCCTCATGTATGAGAAGCGCATCTTAAACCTCCGGGCCACCACGACCATTATACATTTTATATGTTTACTTATAAAATGTATAATGCCTACTTTACATTATATATGTACGTATACTAAGTATTGTATAAACAGAAACGTGGGCCCATCCCTTTAGTTCTAACCGATCGGTTAACCTTGGAGCCATCGAGCTGACACGCAACACGCCTTCAGCACACCTACCTGTTGGGATTACTTCGCACTATCGCAATGTTTAACTACATATTTTCGCGTTTACTTTACGAAACGACGAAATCGACAATTTAATACATTTGATTCAAGAATCATTGAACATTTGAAAATCAAACGACGAGAAAACTCATAATCAAAGTCGAAGCATTTATTTCAAATAATCATTATAAAGGCACTTTTGAAAGGTCAATAATGACCTCAATAATGGAGGTATTCCACGAAGCGCACCTAAACGAAGCGCACCCAGACGAAGCGCACCTAAAGTATTTCACTTTATAATGAAATGAAACTGAATGATGTTAGAAATTTAAGTTAGTCTTTTAAATAATAGATATTTTCTAAAATCGATATTTTTATTTCTTAGTCTCCGCACTATGCGAGTGATATTCGTAGGTGCGCTTCGTGGAATAGGAAATTATTTATTTTAAATATTATATTTTAAGCGCACCTACAGGTGCGCTAAGTGGTCTAGAGTCTAGAATTGTGCCCGGTATATGGCAACAGGCTCACCCCCTGTTACATGGGACTCATAACATAAATTGTGAAGAGTGGGTGTTACATTGTACAGTGGTATAATGACCTCTGCCTACCCTTTAGGGATAAAAGGCGTGATGTTATGTTAATGTTATGATAAACACTGAACTTTGAACAATGACATAAATGGTAAATGATACTTTCACAACCTAAGAATCAAACCTGCAACTTGAACCAGTATGCAGTTATAAACAACATAATACTTACCAGTCAAGATTAAAAGTCTTATTTTTTTTTTTTATTTATTCATTTACATCAGGCAACGAAGGCCCATATTAATACAATAATACTATAATATAAAACATAAAAATACTATAAATACATAATTAAACAAGTCATTAATTTAAATCATTCACGATATGCGTGGTGTCGTGTTACGCTGGTCGGTGTCACGTAGGCGACCTCGAAAACGTCGGTATATGACACCCTTCGGCCAAAACTCTGCCTCCAGGAAGTTGAGTAGGAACTCGCACCACAAACGACTTGAAGTTGGTTATACCAAAGTAGGCCAAAAGTGATAATAATGAATACTTTTTCCAATATACAAGTTATAAAAAACCTTTCCCAGCCGAGTTTGAACTCTGCGAGCGAAGTTTTACCATAAAACTTTTCAAATTTCCCCTAGCACTCATTCTAGCGATGGCAAATTTATGAGGTATATAGTTAGACTCATAATCTAGGCTGTAGTTTTGTAAAGACTATGCTGAAAACAAATTATACTAAATTATTACTTTTTTCTAAGCATTTTTAATATCAGGCTAATAATAATAAAATCTCCGTTTTGAATCATCATCATAATCTGTAATAGTATTACAGTGAAACTTGGTTAAGTGGGACCTGGATAAGTGAGAAACCTCCATAACTGGAACTCATGCTGAGGTCCCAACACTTTGGCACTGAATTACCTCTGTCAGTGGGACGAGGTAAACCTCTACCTCTATATCTGGGATTTGTTCTTTCAATTCATCATCATAGTTACCTCTATAACTGAGACAGCGAGTAAATTTTATATGTATAAACCTCTGTAACTGAGATAACATTGTTTGTTTATTCATTCTTATTATTCTACTCTACCCACAAATTCCACCCGTAATTCCAAGTCCACCTCTATTAATGGAAACTCTTCAAATGAGACTGATATTTATTTATACCTGTATATCTGAGACACTGGGTAAGTGGAATACCTCTATAAGTGAAACGACATTGGAGGTCCCTTGATGTCTCACTTAACCAGGTCTCACTGTATAATAATTATTTTATAAAATACTATGTTAAAAAAAACTGACTTCAACCCCCTCTGTTGTGAAGTCGGCCAATTAATATTACCTCTATATACTAACACATTCTCGTAAGTGTAACAGACACTATTCTGAAAACCTTCGCATGTACCTCTATGTAATATACATGTATTATACATATAAAACATACATACATACATACATAACATGACGCCTTTTTATCCCCGAAGGGGTAGGCAGAGATGCACATTTCGGCACTTAATGCCACTGTACCTACAATGTAACACCCACTTTTCACTATTTATGTTATAAGTCCCATGTAATAGGGGGTGAGCCTACTGCCATATACCGGGCACATTTCCAAACTCCGTGCTACTACTGAGATTTTTTAAAAACCCAGTAATACTTTGCCCGACCCGGGAATCGAATCCGAAACCCCTTGCCCGGCAGTCGCACTTGCGACCACTCGGCCAACGAGGCAGTCGAGGCAGTTTATACATATAAAACTTCCTTAATAATCACCCTATTAAAAAAATCGCATCAATATCCGTTGCGTAGTTTTAAAGATCTAAGCATACACAGGGACAGACAGACGGCGGATGGCGACTTTGTTTTATAGTATGTAGTGATAAATATTAGTAAAGATCGCTAATGTAGAGGTATATACCTCTAGTGTACTAGATTTTACCAGGAACTTTCCACTTTATCTCCTAATAAAAATTGCATTAAATACCATTACATAGTTTTCAACATCAAACTATGCATACGGAAGGCGCCTATGTTTTAAACTGATTTTAGTCTCACGCTGATGGCTGTACTGTACGCACAGATGCGTCATTCAAAGACACTTCATTATAAGTTCATCAGCGCTGACGGTACGCATGTCATCAGCGTCAGACTAATGCAGGAATACTGAAACGTTACTTAATTTTAAGTCATGCTCAAATATCGTGCCATCTCTGTCATTTTACAAAGAATTTGTAGAGATAGAACTATACTTAAGCACGACTTAAAATTGAGTAGTGTTTCAGTATTCCGACATTAAACCAGCCTTACCTTAAACTAATGGAGTTTCTTGCTCGTTTTTCTCAGAGCAAGAAACTCCATTCGTTACTCTTTTAAAAAAGTCTGTTTTACATTGTTCTGATACATATTCCAATATTGTACACACATGTGAGAATAATGTAAAGACATACCTGACGCAACATACAAATAACAGAACATACTAAAATAGAAAAAAAACAAAACCAAGAGAAAACAAATATCTTAAGTCTGACATGGTCCTCACATATGTATACTGACAATCCATATAAAATAGTGCTTCTATACAAGAAAAAAATAAAAATAATAAACTCTTGTTTAAATAAAGAAAGAATTATGGTTTAATTGAAATTGATGCTTTGACTTTGACTTTATACTTACTTTAAAAGATAGTAAAATGAACAATTATTTGGCTCCTTGTCTAAAGAAACATTATACGTAAATCCCTTTATAACACAAAACTTCTCAGGGCATCAAAAGACGAAATTATGTGAACTTTCTTCAGAGATGTGTCCTTTGAGACCTCACTACCCCAAATTACACCCCATGAGGCATCAAGGGACCTAATTTGTGTCACCCCTCGTCCTGAATTATGTAAATTAATAAATTAGCCGTGTAAGGAGAACTTAAGACACTTTTGGACACCCTGTGAATATGTTTTGGTATAATTTTTGTTTATTATCTAACTCAGAATCACAGGTTATTAATTTTCGAAGGAATGTCTTTAGAGTAAATTTAGTTTTATCGGTTCTTTTGTAATAGAAGTGAATGTTTAGCGTATATAATATAGTGACAAATATTTTAATATTGTTCATCTCTTTTAGAAGAGGGAGCCATGCTTTGCACAAATGAACTTGCTCGACGGCAGTGATACCACAGCCTTATAAAAAAGCCGGGGTGAAACAACGCCTGCATTGTGAGCAAGGTTACCAAAGGATCAATCCATTTTTGCACGTCACTACTTACAATGTATTATTGTTTGTTTGTTTATTTTAAATAAAACATTGCCCCACATAGAATTTTCTCCTGTGACGTGGGTTTACAAACATACTTAATATCACATACACAATGACACCTAGACTCAAAACAACAATTTGTGGATCACATCCACAGAAATCGAACCCGCTACACCGCCACCGCGCCAACCATGCAGAAGGCATCTTAAAACATTTACAAAAAACGACCCTTTAGTTCCTTAGAAATTACTATAAAAGTATGTAGAGTACAAGCACACCTTTTTACAAGGGCATCCATCCGTTCGCCAATCCATCGTATTTAGGCCTTATTTATTAGGGTTTCCCATAGTCGGTAAACACGACACATCAAGCTAAACAAAACCACTTTACCATGACCTCGCTTTGTATAATCTTTCTGCGCTGTTAACGGTCGGTTAATACTGGTTTTCACCCAATGTTAAAAGGCGACTAGTACAATAAATTAGAATAAATTCGACTTTAGCTAAAAGTTACCTTATTTCGTAAAATATTTTACTGTGTCAGAACAAATTGTTGTGTGTTTTTGATAAGGTTCGTTCTTCCCTTAGCAATTTTAAGTGAACTTTTACTAATCTCAGACTAGCCAGTTATCCCAGTCTCTATGCGAACAAGCATTAGCTATTAATTCTTATCAGATAAAAGAACTTGTTCACTTCCTAAGCCAATTTCTATGAAAAAGATAGACTAGTAGGAATGCACTTATTTCGTACCATTTGTTTTGCATTTTTGCAACGAAGGTACTACTTCCAATGAAGGTAAATCTTATAACTATAATTATACTAATTCATTAAATTTAGATTTATGATGATACATTGTAATATAAAAAGTTCGTAAATTAAATAAAAAAGCGTTAACAAGAAACGTTTACGATAATTACGAGTGTCGAACTTATACAGACCATTTATACATGTTTAGGACAACACAAAGCCGTTACCGAAATTCAAACAACAAAAACATAAGGCAAAAGTATGTGACCCTTTCGCCTGGACTCCGCGAAAATTCTTCAACAATATTTTCTTCAAACGGTAGGAAACTTGTAAAAGAAGAAAATTACGAACAAAAGCATTTTTTTTTGCAATGATAATGACACAACGAAAGGTTAGCAAGATTTCATTTTTTGTAGACTTTTTTCGAAGTCATGATACGAACGAACGACAATGGTGACTGTAGGTACTTTGAAGGAAGAAAAAGTAAATACAAAATATACGTCTTAAATCAAATCAAATCAAATCGAATCATTTATTTACCTCTACATAAAATGTTGGTGTTTACAAATAGGTTGTTACAGATATAACATAGTGGCCGTATACATTTCACCCGTTTATTGGCATGCAAAATATGGTAAAAAAGAGGTGTCAGATTCAATTTACGAATTCAATATAAACAATAATAACAATGTCGAGAAATACTTAATGTTAAAATAATGTCATGAAATACAGATTGTTAAAATTTATCAATTAGAAAGTCTGTTGTTGAATAATAACATTTAACAATTAGAAATTTCCGTACAGTCCCTACTAACATTTGAGCTGGACTATCCTATACCTCACAGGAACATGTTTCTGAGTTAATTAATTTAAATTGAGTTTAGTTTATATGGGTTTTTTTTATTGGCAAGCATTCAAGTATTTTATCCCAACCCCCATTGAGCAAGCGTGGTGATTAATGCTCAAATCTCCGTGTGAGAAGAGGCTTTGCTCAGCAGTGGGCATTTATAGGCTGTTGATGATATTGATTCTACTAATATTATAAATATGATCTTTTTGAGAATGTGTACGTGTTATGACGTGGACAGAATTAGAAACACCACGCTGCGCTCAAAAACTAAAATCGTTGACGTTGGCCATAAAGCCGCAGGTTTGAAGTGGAACTGGGCTGGTCATGTCTGTCGCATGTCAGAGGAGCGGTGGGCAAAACTTACTACTGAGTGGAGCCCACTCAACGTCAGTAGACGTCGCAGCAGGCCCAAAAGGAGATGGCGGGACGAATTAGATATCTATGACAAGGATTGGCCGCAAAAAGCTTTACATAGAGAGGAGTGGAAGGAGGGTAGGGAGGCCTATGCCCTGCAGTGGGACGATAAAATAGAATATAATGTGCGTGTGATTATTATGCTTTCACATTAAAACGGCTGAAGGGATCGAGATTAAATTCGGAACGTATCATAAGCGTGACGTATCCTATGGTGTCCCTCAAGGTAGTGTATTAGGTCCCCTTTTGTTCTTATTGTACATAAATGACCTACCTTCGGCCACAACAGAACCTATGGTCCTTTTCGCTGACGATAGCACCGTAACAATAAAATCTAAAGATCCAAATAATTACAATTTCGAAATAAATAATTCCTTGTCAAATATCCTAAAATTTATAATAAAATACCTAAATCCATACAAGCCTTAAATTTTAACATGTTTAAAAATAAACTCAAACATTTGTTACATAAGAAATGTTATTATAATATAGAAGATTTTTTAAAAGATAAATTAGATTTGTAATACAATTAACATAATTTTGTTGTACCTGTAACGGTTAATATTGTCTTCTATGTCTTTTTTGCTTATTTAGGTTTGCATGTATATATCTTTTTCACTACCTGCTTTAATATTAAATTATAATTTTAAATATTTGTACGCCAAAATGGCATAACATGTAGCTCATACTCCGAACTTAACACCATTGCATGTACTCTTGTAATATTACTCATGTTAACGCAAATAAAAAATATCTTTATCTCTTTATCTTTATCTTTAAAAAAGAACAAGTGTAGATTATGGTCTAGAATAACACATAGGCCTTAGACTTTTTACACCATAGGAACGCGGGCAAAGCCGTTGTTAGAAGCTGGTTAATTCATAAAATAAAATAAACTACCAAGGTACTGAAACTTAATTCGACATGCCACAGAAAATTCAACCCTAAAATCGGTATTATTCCTAAGAATCGAGAGTCTGACGCTAAGATTGCATTTTCACGAGCATATTGCATGACATCGCCTTTTACATGCAAAACAGTGATTTGAAAACTCAGAACCGGTTTAAAATATGAAAGAAATTGTTTCGATATTAAATTTTTATTTTTAAGACTGGAGTTTTTAAGTCCTTGGTGTTACTTTGCAACGAATAGAAGCACTGTTTGTGTGGATTTCCAGTATACATATGTGAGCATCATGTTGGACTACTTATAAGATTATTTTTGTTTATTTTCTTTATTTTAGTAAGTTTTGTAATTAGTATAATGCGTCAAGCGTGTCTTTTCATTGTTCTCACATATAGGTACATTGGAATATGTATCAGAGACATTGCAGAACATTCTTTTGTAAAAACAGTAACGAATGTAGTTTCTTACTCGTTCTTCTCAATTCGAATCTACTTTTTGGAACGAGCGCCTAGCTTCACTGACGGACTGACTGACAGACTATTATTTATTTTGTATTTGTTGACGTTTCAAGAGTACCAAATTATGGTTTAATTGAAATAAATGCTTTGACTTTGAACGAACAATATCACGCTTTGATCCTTATTATTTAGTTTTTGTATTAAACAACTTTTGCAACTTATAACTTCTAATATATATATTTGTGTAACATTATACCTCTATATGTCACTCTTTCAGATGAAAATACAACGTAAACACTACGGAATTACTTTTTAAGATATTAGTCAAATCATATACATACCACTAGGTATGTAAAAGTACTAAGTTTTGATGACAAAACAGAACTTCCATTGTAATTTCTTCATGCTAAATCTTAACAAAAATTATTAAAAAGGGATAATAATTACTTTCTAACTAAATAAGTGCAACCCTAGATTACCTTCGATTCTCATAGCGCTACGATCAGCTACGTGTGCTACGACGCGTAGCCAGGCGTAGCCGGGCATTTAATAGATAAGGCTCACCTAGATTGGAGCTCTATAATAATCTATTTAATTAGACTTAGGGATGAGCTTGCCATCAGAAAATATATCGATACTCGATATTAACTCGTCGAGTACCGGTTTTGCAGACACAATTATAGAACAATAGGTTGCGGTCACCGGTGACCGCTTGGTATTTGACAGTTTAATTTAAGTCACAGTAGAGTTGGTATGACGAAAAATTACATTTTCAGTTATTTTTATTAAATAAACAAACGGAAATCGAAAACACACACTCATTTTATTTTTATGGATCATGCCAGTATTACTCATACTCAAACGTAGGTTTCGATTATAAATAAATAGCATGTTTTAGTTGTATCTCAGTCATAATTATTTCAATATGTGTGGGTTGACTATCAGATAACGGTCAGGCCGGTATGTCTTTTCACAATATTCGGCCTACGGGTAGGTGAACGACCGTAAGTCGTTTTTCCGTTAACCTGGCCAAAAACTTTTTCCTGATTCAAACTCAAACTCAAACTCAAATGCATTTATTTCAATTAAATCATAATTTGGTACTTTTGAAACGTCAACAAATATGAAATATATCAGTTTGTCAGTCTGTCCGTCAGTGAAGCTAGGCACTCGTTCCAAAATGTCGATTCGAGTGGAGAAGAACGAGCAAGAAACTTCATTCCTTACTCTTAAAAAAAATATATATATATTATCGGGATCTCTACGCGCCAAGCAGGTTATAGGCTACAAAAGGCATGGTCTATAGAAGCCAAAAAGCAGCGAGTGAAGCCGAGCAACATTAAATATTCTGTTATCGATATGCAAACACACGAGCATCCCTATGGAATTAGTGTATTCCATTAATATAATTGCACCATTATAGTGCGGTTTATTCAATAATGTAATGTATGTAATGTGGCCAATAATTGTGCCTGATATTATTAATTATTATATTTGTAATTATTATTATATTAGGTACCAGTACAACATACCATCACGCCTTTTATCTCTGAAGGGGTAGGCAGAGGTGCACATTGCGGCACTTCATGCCACTGAACAATGTAACAGCCACTTTTTTTTCACTATTTATGTTATGAGTCCCGTGTAAAAGGTGAGCCTATTGCCATATACCGGGCACAATTGCAGACTCCGTGAGAACTTTTTAAACATCACGGTAATATTTTGCTCGACCCGGGAATCGGAACGGGGTGGTTTTTAGTCAGTAAGAATCTGACACTCCCTCCCGCCTCACCCAGGTGGCAGCAGTCTTTCGATGATTTTCCCCCTTAAAAAGACCCCTTGCAGTCGCACTTACGACCACTCGGCCAACGAGATATCAGTTCGTTGTATATGAATTAGATAAATAGTTGTATTATTTCTTTGAAATATAGTAAATTAATTATTATGTTTCCGACATACGTAATTGTTTGACAAAGAACTCGACTTGCTTCAAGCCACATATTTCTGAGAAGCATTCCACGATACACGCGTTTGAGTCCCTCGTCAATCAGGTACACGAGTAAGCCGATGACATGTTCGGCTAACTTAGTTAAATGGTTCATGTTAATGAACATTATGACAACTAGTCGAATTCAAAACTTTTCTTGAAATGGGTTAAACCTACATTAAATTTCATTAACTTTTCTCGAGTAGATCCCGATTGTATAGCAATACCGGGACAAAAAGACTTTTAACAAAAAGTAACGTTATTTATTATGTTAATTCAGGATGTCTTCCGATAGTTTTATAAAAAAGTTTATCACTCATCGAAGGATTAAAAATTTCCTGTAGTGCAATATTCTATCAAATACTTCTATTACTTTTTTAAGCCGGTAAACGAGCAAACGGATCACCTGATGATAAGAAATCGGCGTCGCGTATGGACACCTGCAACATCAGACGTTACAAGTGCGTTACCGGCCTTTTGGGATTAGGAATTTGAAGATTATTAGGGACTCCGGGATTGGGGAGATTTTGATTACGGGAGGGGGTAATTGAGCCTCCGGTAACCGTGAGGTTACCGGAGGCTCAATTACCGAATTTCACACGACGAAACACAACGCAACCGTTGGTTCACGTCGGTTTCCCATGAGACCGTGGTATCACTACGGTCGAGCCGCCTATACGTGCCGAAGCATGGCACTCCCACACTCAAATAAATGTAGTTTATATAAAACACAGCTCATTCTAAAGAAAACAGTGAAAAGATTATTAAGTAGGTAACCATAACGTAAAGATACTTGTAATGAATATATCACGATTTTTCCCTACATGGAACGTAACCTTTTTTTATTTTGTAACAGAAATGTTCCACAGACGGAGATATTAAACCATTTTAAAGCAGAACAGCTAGTGATGTGGCATCCCGGCATTACATTAAGCCCCGGGATTCGATTTCCCGCACAACGGGATCAATGTCATCCACTCACGCTAACACTGGGGTGTTTGTTTTCATTTTTACTATTTTTTCTTGTACAATCGAACAACGTGTTTGGTATTCTGCGAAAAATATATTATTTCATAAACTATATGGTAGTTTTTGCCCGCGGATTCACTCATATCATTTTAAGAGTTTGGCGACGATTTATAAAAATAAATGACGCATCGTACCCTCAGTGGAAAATAGGCATAAGTGAATTTACATTGAATCATCGATTTTATCATATTTGAAAAGTACGTTTAAAGATACATACGCAATTTTTTTTTCATATTTTTCTTGTTTAATTTGACGAATTAATTCAAGAAAATAGTTTTGAGAATTTATATTCCATCACTTTTTTTCTTAAGGATTAGTAGATTATGTGATATAACGCAAATAATAAATTAAAAAATATGACATATTAATTAATAATATGTTTATACCTAAAATTTAATGTAGAAAATAAATAGTAACAAATATTATGATTTAAATGCGTTTGCTTTTTTTACATCGCTAGTCTTGTATACACGATTATCTTTTTGTTCGTTATATTAACTAGGTAAGGAAATTATCTTAAATGCGCTTACTTAACCAAAAAGAAAAACTTCAAAAATAAAAACAGCAGTATGACTGTTTACTTCTTATGAACTTAAAATAAATTACAATAATAACAATTACTGCTTTTTTCCACTAAAAACTTTCCTTTACGTCGAAACATAAGACTACAAACTGCAGCACGGCTGTAACATAAGAATTATTACTTCTTTCTTCCACTAGAATATTTTCATTGCACCGGGACGTAAGATTTGATACAGCGGCGCGGGAGTAGACAGCGGGAACATAAGCGTGAATACGTCGATGCAGGGGGGAGGGGGCGGTGCGTATCCACGCGCTTGACAGTCAGTGCCCGTTTCTAGGTCAAGGTAATAGCTGCGTTTACGCATTTGCGAAAACAAAACAACAACAATTGAGTGGTTTTTCTTCTTATTTTAAAGTAAAGTGACCTGAAAATGTATAACCGGACACAGCACAGTAGGGCGAGAAGAATTTTGAAGTTAATAGGTAAGTACATTTAGATTTAATTCTTATAAAAGCTAAAAATAAATTATTCCACAATGACGTGTTTACTGTATTATCAATAACATTGAGCGACTGTCGTCCGACCTTTGTAACCGGAACCAAAACAATATCGTGGTTACACATTCTGAATGAATGAAGGTGCAGTTTCCTCACGATGTTTTATCTTACCGCCAGCTAGTGGTTCAAGTAGTATGTAAGTGCGCTAGACAATTACAGCAATCGTCTGGTCTCAAACTAGGGGAACCTATATGAATGATTCGCTGTCTATTATTATAAAATTAATTTCTGTTACTAACGTGTAATTTTATTTCTAATTTGTAAAGACATACCATAGATGTTATAACAAAATGTGTATTTGTAAATATTTATATTAGGTACATGATACTTTCAAAATCGTTAACTAGGTATTATTGTTTAATCTATACTAATATTATAGAGAGGTAATATTTTTTTGTTTGTTTGTTTGTAATAAATAGGCTCCGAAACTACAGGACCGATTTTAAAAGTTCTTTCACCATTCGAAAGCTACGTTATCCACGAGTAACATAAGCTACGTTTTATCCCCGTAAGTAGGTACCACGCGGGCGGAGCCGCGGGCGGAAGCTAGTATATTTATATAAAAGTAATCGATCTGTGTCCGAAAAAACCGACACAAAGTTTGTTCAACCCGGGAATTGAACCCAGGACTTATACCACTAAACTAACGAGGCGTTATATTTATATACTTACATCTAAAAATCTCAGCCATATCACTTTAATTACCTGGTCTTAAACTAAGGATTCTGTAAAGGATTTGGCAAGGGGTACGTACACTCAGACCCAAGTCAGTTTAGTAAAGTTTGTTTGTTTGTCCGACCGGGAATCGAACCCGGAGCCTTTCGTCCTATAGACACTAATAATTGTGGCATCGAGGATGTCAGACAAAGAATAATGTCTTACCTTAACTTACCTTATTTTGTGAGCAAGACGTCTTTAGTAACAACTTAATATGATATTATTTATATTACATTTTATAATAAAATAATTTATTTACAGACGACGACACAGAAGCAGAACAAACATTTGGAAATTATGAAGTCAGTCGTGGTGATATTATGTACACCGCGCCGTCAACAAGTCGAAGTAGCAGACGACAATCTACAGTAAATTACAGAATTAGTGAGTCTTCGAATGAAGAGCCATTTTCACCACCGGTATCTGAATATTTACCAAGTTCGAGTCCTAGTCCGATAGCAGACTTAGGCAATACTTTACCATCTTCAATATTGAATGACTTCGATTTTAGTTTGAGAGATTGCTTAGGTAATTCTACACTTTTCTCTTCTCCAATTTCCACCACTCATAATAATTTAATTTTTATAGCGTCACCTACTGTCGTTTTTATATCTAATCCTCAAAAAACAATTTCTATGGGTAACAAAGACAGTTATGAAAATTTAGCGGTATCATCAGGAAATTACATAGAAGGAGTTAATCCTTTGCCGAATGATGCCGATCTTGAACCCGTATCCACGTTCTGGTATAATGCACCACTTCCTGAAAAGAGCATAACTGCCGCAGAACCTGAAACAGAACCTACATTTACTAGCCCTACAAGAACTCTGCTGACTCTTGAAAGTACTACGGTCATGCTTCGTGAAGCAGAGCCTACATCCATAGCATGTCGCGACGAATTTCCGTTAGTTGAACATAATACTGCCGCAGAACCTGAAAAAGAACTTACATCTACAAGTCTTGCAAAAACTCCACAGACTCTTGAAAATACCCCGGCTATACTACCTGAAGCAGAACCTACATCCATAACAAGTTATAACGACGAAACTCTTCCAGTTGGACATAATACTCTCACAGAACCTGAAACAGAACCTATATCTACAAGCCCTGATAGAACTCCACCGGTCTCTTCAATTGCCACAGCTATAGTTCCTCACTCAGACCCTCCAATCATAGCCTGCCACGTTGAAACTCTACCAGCTGGATATAATTCCACCACAGAACCTGAAGCAACGAATTCTCGTCCAGTGTTAGTAACTGAAGCTAATACAAATCCTAGAAAAAGAAAGCGTAATCCCGAAAAATGGTCTCAAACACAAAAAAAAATCAAATTAAATACAGGTCAACAGCCTCAAAAACAGATGCAAGAGCCTTGCAAGTGTAAGCTTAAATGCTTTGAAAAATACCCAGCGACAGGAGGTTGGTAATATTTAAGCAATTTTGGGCTTGTGGTAACCATGAAACTCAATGGCAATTCATTTTGAAAAACACTGAGATTATAGAACCTAAAGTTATGAAAATTCAGCGTAAGCGTGAACGAATTCGTACACTGGTTTATTATTTGCCGTCAAAAAACGATGTATGCCTTGTGACTAATTTGAAAGTGTGCAAAACTATGTTTCTTAATACGCTAGGTATTAAAGAAAGAACAGTTTACACTGCCATTGATAAATATGCTAATGGGGACCAAATAACAGACCTTCGAGGAAAACATACCAATAGACCTCATAGAACAGCCAGCGAAACAGAACAGAGTGCAATTCAACATATTCAGTCCTTTCCTTGTATCGAATCTCACTATCTTAGACAAAATTCCAGCCGTCAATATTTGTCACAAGACTTAAATATCTCAAAAATGCATCGTTTGTACAAAGATTGGATATCAGAAAATGAAAACTTTCGTAATACTAAAGTGGCAAGCGAATATCAATATAATCAAATATTTAATACACATTTTAACCTTTCTTTTTTCCGGCCGAAGAAGGATTTGTGCAATTTATGTAGCAAATACGACAATTCAACTGAAGAAGGTAAATTACAACTGAAAGAGGATTATGACAGTCATATAAAAAATAAAAACATCATACGAAATATGAAGGATAGTGAAAAAGAATCAGCAGATCCTAATGTGAAAACTGTAGCTGTTTTTGACTTGGAAAAGGTTCTTAGTTTACCGCAATCTAATGTGAATATTTTCCATTATAAAAGGAAATACCCCGCATACAATTTCACTGTGTACAATTTAATATCCCGTCAAGGGTTTTGTTATCTATGGCATGCACAAATTGCAAAAAGGGGTGCGAATGAAATCGCTAGTTGCTTATTACACTTCATTAAATCTGAAGTTAACAGGGGTATAAAGTCAATTTCACTGTATTCAGATAATTGTTCGGGCCAGAACAGAAATCGGTTCATATTCGCGATGTATATTTATGTATCACGTGTATTGAACGTAGAAGTTACACACAGGTTTTTACAAACTGGCCACACTCAGAACGAAGGCGACTCAATGCATGCCTGCATCGAGAAAAATATGAAAAATAAGACATTGTACTCGCCTGACCAACTGTACGAAGTAATCATGAATTCAAAAGTACAAAATAAGTTTGTAATTAAAGAAATGAATCAAAATGACTTTTACAACCTAAAAAGTCAAGTCACGACAAGCAAGAATTGGTCACAAGACACAAACGGGCATAAAGTATTTTTCTCAAAAATTAAAGAAATCAAAACAAGTCCCGATGCACCAAATAAATTATTATTTAAATATGATTTCGAAAGTGAATATTTGGTACTAGACACTACAAATCGTACGACGACGACGCGCACACGCAAATCAAATAATGCCAATGCTGTAGATGTTAATGAACTTCCACTTGCATATGCTCAATTGTTACCTATTTCTGACGCGTTGTTCAAAGACTTAATTAGCCTGTGTAATACAAATGCTATACCTCTACATTACCAAACATTCTATAGAAATTTGTTACCAGCGACTGAATCTCCAAATTTGGAGGTATTTGATTCATCTGAAGAAGAATAACTTTACTAGTTCCCGTATTTTTGATCTCATTATTATTTTAATTTGAATTTTGTTGAATTTTTATATTCATACGTATAAACATATTGATTATTAATAATTTTAAAACAAAAGGTACTGTGAAAGTATCACAGGTCTTATTTTGTTAACAAATTATGCATGTCATGTTACCATAGATTTGTATTGAGAAAATAATAATATTTTGTTACATTTATATCCCTTCATTACCAAACATTCTATAGCCTAGAATGTTTGGTAATGAAGGAATTCATAGAACGAAGATAACGTAGAAGGGAACAAGAATTATTTGATTTATTGCTTAAAGAAGGTTTTTTTTTTGTATTTTTATTTGTTGATTATTTTAAAACAAAAGGTACTGGCAATGTGTAAAGTACCTTGATTTGTTAATAATTTTTGCTTGTTATCTTAGATTTTTATTGAGAGAACATAATATTTTGTTGTACGGAGCCAAGAAAGAAGTTATTTCGTTAATTGTTACAAATCTTAACAAATGATCTACTGATTAGTTAATCATTTAAAAAAAAGTCATTAGTGGTAGTAATCTTCACCGAAACTCCACATTGCTGAATTATTACTGTCAAATTTTATTGTTGATAGTACGAACTTTAATTGTAGCCAAAACTATAATTATAATTTGCCTGAAATAAAAAAATAATGAACACAAAAAATGCATTTCCTTTTTTTCCCTTTAGTCATAAATATTAACTCTAAGTAATATGTGTTAATATGCAGCTAACTTTTCTTTAACATAATAATGGAATAAGTAATTATCTTTGTTTATTTAAGTTACCTTAGCAATCCCCTAAATTGAAAAATGGGGTAAGTATTGCTAATACATTTCAAACATAATTGTAATAAAGGAAATAATGTAGTAATCTTACTTATACTAGCATAAATGTTTGTATTTACAAGTTCATTACTGCTTTAATACAACATACTTTTTGATATATTTTTTCTTTTCTGGCAAAGTCTGGCATACATTTTGATCCTGTATTTCATTACATTTTGAAAAATAGCATAATATTTTTTTTTTACAATTCCTAATAAACTATAAACATTAGTACTAACTTAAATACAACACGCAGTGCAACTTTTTTTTCTCCTTTTTTTGATACAAGAATAATTCTTCTTCGTTTGAAAATAAAGTAAATATGCCCATAAATTCAATTTTTTCGCCATACTGAAAAATCACCATTTTCGTCTTATGCCTTTTTTCCACTGGGGGTACGGCATGATTTTGTGTTAGTCATAAATACACATATACACATACTAGCAACCCGCCCCGGCTTCGCACGGGTGCAATATGCATGTATTACACATATTAACCTTTCTTAAGAATCACTCTATCTATTTAAAGAAACCACATCAAAATCCGTTGCGTAATTTTAAACATCTAAGCATACATAGGGACAGACAGACGGCGGATAGCGACTTTGTTTTATACTATGTAGTGATAGTGATAGTGATACTTTTCATTATTTACTTAATACTCTTAACATTCAATGGTCTTTAATATTATAAAAACACACTTGTCTTCAGTTCGTGACTTGTAAAACAAAAAACACGCGATAAATTGAAATGTATGGCTGTGTTTGGGCTCATTAAGGCTGAGGATAGATTGAGTTTTGGTGACGCAAAATGTAAGCTAACAGCGATTTACTTTTTCAAACATATTATAAACTTCCTGTAACGTACTTTACGGCGAGTTTTAGGTATTTACGGGTAGTTTATTTAACAACCGACTTAGAATTATAATCAAGCTAATTAGACGAAAATAAAATCCGTACCAAACAAACATTATGACCATGCCATTATGACCATCCGCAATAGAAAGCAAATAAAGCCCGTGTTTGCAAGTTATTAATTAACATTAATAAATAGTAAGATCATCGGATAGCATTTTTGACATCAGTATCAATCCCTAATCACCCCCCTTTTTTCAGGGGGGTAAATCATCCATTGACATCTGCCACCCGGGTGAGGCGACAGCGAGTGTCAGACTCTTACTGACTAAAAACCACCCCGTTACTACTCCTGCACTTCGAACCGGAGCCCCGGCAACCCGTTGAGATCTGTGGTGATTTGATGGCTCTGTGAGGAGCGCGGTACGTCAGGCGACAAGTCCGCAGGCCCGTGCTTACGGTGGCCGGTCCCAGTCCCCTTCGCTCCATACCATAATAGTACCGATCACATTTCTAAGGACACGGCGGTGCTCAGCCCATGCAGGGCTCACCACCACCGTATGCTCTCTAATCACCCCTGAAAGTTATTTTGAATATATATTTAAATCCTCTCTACAGATTAATTATAAGTATAGAATAGATAAACATATTTATCTTATACTTTATACTTATAAATTTTTTTATATACCTCTATATAACGTGAAAGAGTTTGTTTGTGTGTTTATTTGTTTGAACGCGGTTACCTTGACAACTAATTTAATATAATAATAGCCTTTTATTTCCGAAAACTTACAATTAGTAGCAAAATAAATTCTTACAAATCTTATAGTTACTATTTCTTAAGATCTTATATTGCTATTTACACGCATGCCGTTACAGAATGTCTCTGATTTCGGTGTGCTTTACGGCAAAGGCCACCTCCAACTCTTTCCAATGTTGCCTGTCCATGGCTACTCTAGTCCAGTGAGCTCCTACTGTTAGTTTCAGTTCATCCTCCCACCTTCTTAATTTCCGTCCTCTACTCCTGACACCATCCCTTGGATACCAAACTGTCACCTTTTTGCTCCATTTTTCCTTTTTGCATCGAAGCATATGCCCAGTCCACCTCCATTTAAGTTGATCAATACGTGATAGAATGTCCGTTAGTTTAGTTTTGTGCCGTATATCAGTACTTCTGACTCTATCCTTTAGCTTCAAACCTAGCATGCTTCTTTCCATCCCTTTCTGGCATCTTTCTAGTTTTTCCCTATGGTGTTTCGTCAGGGCCCAGGTTTCACAGCCATATGTGATGCAGGGTAGGATGCAGGTATCAAAAGTCTTCTTTTTGATCTTTATGCTCAGTTCCTTACTTTTCGTCACTTCTTTCATAGCCCAGTACTTCTTCCACCCAGTCGCAATTCTTTTGTCGATTTCCTTTGACATTTGGTCATTTGGTGATATTATCTGGCCTAGATATTCATACTCCTCCACATATTCGAATTTTTGTCCGTTGTTTGTTATGTCTATGGGGGTTGAATTTGTCATCAATTTGGTCTTAGTTAGGTTAATTTCTAGACCCACTTCCCTGCTCCTACTTATCAAGGTTTGTATCATGTACCTACTCCAGTTTTTTTTGGTCCTCCTCCAATATAACAATGTCATCTGCAAATCTTAGGTGACTCAGTCGTGCTCCAGCCTAACACTAGCCTTGTTTTCTTTGTAGATGTTTTTAATTATATTTATGTAGGTGTGTTCGATCCCCTGCTCTCTTAGGCTTTGCCATACATATTCGTGTATGAGGTTATCAAAAGCCTTGGAGTAATCTATAAAGGCCAGGTAGATGGGCTTGTTGTATTCATTGTACTTTTGTATGAGCTGTTTTATTGTGTGTATATGGTCGATTGTGCTGAAGTCTTTTCTAACTAATTTACCGATTTGAAAAATTATTTATTTTTTATTTATTTATTTATTTATTTATTTATTTAATTATGTTAACACGGCTTTACACCAATTACATTAACATTTAATTATACACTTCAACACAGACTTGAGAGACTTTCACAAAAACTGAGACAAACCTTTTTAATAGCTTTAAACTCGTCCATGAATAGGTCACAGTCAGGGTAGGCTTCCACGAGGCTATTGAGCGCGGACAGGATGCGAGGAATGGGGGACGATGCCCGGGCCACGGTACGACTTGGAGGCACGGATAGTAGACGGTGCCTCCGGGCGCGTATGTAGTTATTTGGGGCATACAATCGAATCAGCTCACTGTGGAGATCAGGAGCATCTATGATCCCTCTGCAGATTTTGAGTGTGATGTGAAGTTGATTGTATGCCCTTCTAGTATCCAACATATTAAATCCTAAACATCCTGCAAGGTACTTTGTTGGATACATGTACGGATAGTAACCCAGAGAAAATTTGTAGAGGAACCTCAAGAATTTCTTTTGAACTTTTTCAAGTAGGAATGAATAAGATGCCTCGTATGGACTCCAAATGCAGGAGCTGGCCTCTAGCTTGCTCCTGACAAGAGTTTTATATAAGAGTCTTATCACGTGTGCATTCTTGAAATCTTTTGAATTTCTTAAGACGAATCCAAGTCTTTTGAATGATTCCTTAGCAACCGTGGCGATATGATCGTGAAATGTCAACTTCTGATCGAAGACGACACCCAGGTCCCTCATACTTGATGATCTGGTTATAGGTGAACCATTTATTTTATAATCAAAGGTGATAGGGTGCCGTCCCCGACCAAAAGTCATGACGTAACACTTAGAAGGATTAAAATCCATTTTATTTGCAACTCCCCAATCATAAACCAGGTCTATGTCCCTCTGAACAGCCTCACAATCCGATATGCTGTTGACACAAGTGTAGAGTTTTAGATCATCAGCATACAGAAGACATTTTGCGTGTTGGGGAACATCTGGGAGATCGTTGATCATGAGAAGGAATAGTAAGGGGCCAAGGATTGAGCCTTGACTTACGCCGGATCGAGTGTGGTAAGTGCTGGACTCGTAAATTCCTAATTTCACATACTGCTGACGGTCACGAAGGTAGTCAGCCAGTAAGCGTAATAGGTTAGGGCAAATACCTATGGCATAAAGTTTCGCGAGCAAGATATCATTGTTGACGCGGTCAAATGCCTTTCGGAAGTCGAAATATAGAACATCAACCTGATGACGTCTATCTAGCTGTGATGAAATATATTCCGTCAAAGTCAACAAGTTAGATTCAACGGATCTCTTACATCTAAAACCATGTTGAGCGTTGTTAAGATGTTTTTCGACTTGTTCATATATAAGTTTATGGAGAACATTTTCAAATACTTTAGCAGGTGACGATAAGACGGCAATAGGACGGAATTCCTCTACAGCCGTCTTATTCGACGTTTTAGGTATAGGCGTCACGCGCGACACTTTCCATTGGAGGGGATAAAACCCAGTCTTAAGTGATAAATTAAATATGTGGGAGAAACGAACGAATTCTTGAGATGCTTTAGAATAGTGGGTGGCATACTATCCGGGCCTACGGAACTACTGACTTTAAGTTTATTTAACCCATCCAAAACATCCTTGGATGAGAACTGAAAGATGTTTATGTAATTGCTATTTTTGGTAGTGTCTGAATTTCCAATGCTGGTGACATTTAACAGTGGTTTATCTGGCAAAAACACACTGGCAAAAAATTTGGCAAAAACCTCCGCGGCTGCAGTACCGCTGTAACTATCGCCACAGTAGCTCACCGACGGTTCAAACCCTCCCTTAGATCTCAAACTGGATATATGTCGCCAGAATTCACGCGGGTTTACTCTAATATTATTCTCTACGCGTTTAATATGCGTTTGATATGCATTAGCAACACGATATTTTAAGGTACTCCGAAGATCTGAGAAAGGCTTATAGTCTTCAAGGTATTTAGAGCGCTTCCAAGTAGCGTGCAATATGAGCTTACGTTTGACATCTTTAATTATGTCAGATGTAAACCATACAGGGTACCGCTCAGTTATCTTCCTTGAACGACTTTTCTTAGGCATGCAGGTATCAAAGGTATCGTAGATAATCTGATAAAAGGCATTCACCGCGCCAGCAACGCTAACGGCCCGCAAAACAGGATCCCAAGATGTCTCTGATAATAACAAGTACAGTTGCTCGTAGTTACATTTGTAAAAGTTCCAATCTCTGAAAGGGTTGATGTTGCTAGGATCCATAACATTCGAACAATGAACTGATTCAATTCTTACCTCAACTTCCAACGGAGGGTGATATGTATCTGGCTGAACAATACCATCAACGCCAGACACAAACACTTCGTGAAAACCTTCCCGGACCAATATGACAACCAACTTTCCACCATGAACATTTAAGATATCATTCTGTCAACTAAAGAACAAAATGACAAGAAGTAGCAGTAGTAATTAGTGATATTATTAGAGGCACTATTTAGATTAAGATCACCCATTATAACAACAAAGCCCTTAAAGTCATGTATGAAACCTTCGGTTTTGCAAAACCAACTCATGTAATCTTCATCGTTAGCACTAGGTTTGATGTACACAACACACACTAAGAATGCGAGGCTATGCCACGTAAAGGACGCCCACAAATCTTCGCCGCACTCGGTTTCGTACTCTCGTCTCCTGCGAAGCACGAGAGGCGCTCGCGCCGCTAGTAGAACGCCTCCACAGGGCGCATTTCTGTCACGGCGCAGGACACACCAGACACCAGTTTCAATCTCAGAATCCAAGACCGAGGAGTCCAGAAAAGTTTCAGTGATAGCAACAAGGTTTTGCTCCAACAGGGATAAGTGGTTGCGCCACGTTGACAGCTTCGTCTTCAGACCTCGCACATTTTGGTAGCAAACATGTATGTTTTTAAGACTTTTATTGTGTTTCTCATGCGGATGTGCGAAAGGGCTCACGAAAGGACGAATTTTGTTGTTCGTTTATTTTGGGATTTGGGCTGTTCCTTTTGTAATTCATCCAAGGCTTCATTCTAGCATTCATTGGCCAGATTTCGGCAGAATAAATCCCGGCACAAAATTCAGCTGGAACACCGATTTTATAAGATTTATAATCCCCACGGGCCTTTAACTCCTCAACTGAACAGGTAGTGGTAGGATACAACTGAGAAAGGTATTGGCGAACTTCATCAACATTGGAAGCCATGTTCCAGAGGTGAAAGTATTTGCGTACTTCTATAGCCTTTAGTTTGATCGATAGAGGATCAGCAGTACCTTCTAACGGTTTTTCGCGCTGCCTAGACTTGCGCTTTTTAACTTCAACCCATTCTCCGTCGCTCTCAGCATTACACTTCTGACTAGGCTCGGCAACGACCGCGTGATCCAGTGTTTGACTTGCTGGTGTTGCGTGGGTAGTTTTATGTTTTTGGGTAGCTTGTTGGTAATGCTGAGAGTTGTCCACCTTTTGTTTTGGCACCTGTATGGCTGTTGTTGGTTTAATTGTTACATCTGGGCTACACGATGAAAAATTTAGTCTACGCTCATTTCGCGAGGTGTCTTGGATATTAATTTTCTCATGCCTTTCAAGCTTGTCATTTAGTTGTTTTACTTGAATAGCATATGCTTCTAACTTATCTTCATGGCTGCTGATTAAGGTCAATGCTTTTGTGAGCAATTCTTTAAGAATGAACATCTCCGACCGCAGATCATGTATTTCCGATATGAATGCAATGTTACTATCAACATCAGCATAGTTGACATAGTTGCTCGTAGAGGTAGTCGACTTATTCTTACGCATTGTCACATTAGGGTCTTGTTTTGTGCCCACGGGAGTAAACGAATTGTCTCCCCCTTTTTTTTTATGTGTTGGATAGTCCATTTATCAAGGAATAGCATATCGAGCAAGGCGGAAGGCGGCGGGATATCGAAGTGCGGCCACGACAGGAAACCAATTAACTAACTAATTATAAAAGAAAATAGAATTTCAATCGAAACCTTTTATTTTAGAAGTGAAAACAATGTGAAAGGTTTTTTGTGTCTTCAAAAATCTTAGTCAATCTAATAAATGACCATAAATTTTGGTAAACATTATCCTGTGACGTTAGTGGGATTACAATGTTTTTTGAGTCATATAAATAATTACCATTATACGCCATCAGGAAATCGAATCCAGAATACGTTGCGCAACAGCCTTACGCAGATTACCACCAAACCATACAAGTAACTCTTTATTAGCTGTTATAACCTTTTATAAACTGAACCGAACCCGAAATAATGGAAGGTAACATTTTTTGTTCACTAGATGGCACAAATGTAGGAAATAACATCTATTGGACGAAGTTCGAAAGGTACACACTTTTTTTTTTTTTTTTAAGGGGGGAAAATCATCGAATGACTGCTCCCGCCTGGGTGAGGCGGGAGGGAGTGTCAGACTCTTACTGACTAAAAACCACCCCGTTCCTTCTCCTGCACGTCGAGCCGGAGCCCCGGTTACCCGTTAGGTTCTCCGCGACTCCGAATCGGCATCGGCCGTATTGGGCCCCATCTGTGGTGGTCTGTTGGCTCTTTGAGGCGCGCGCGGAACGCGACGCGCCGTACGCTCGGGTATGTTTCTGGTCGGACGGGGAGCCACCCATGCTCGCCGTCCGCAGGCCCGCGCTTACGGTGGCCGGAGATCGTCCCGCGATCCCCGACGCCCGGTGTGTCCTTCGCGATGGCTGGGTTGCGAGGAGGCAGCGTTTCGCTGCCTCACGCGTCCCGCCTCCTCCTTAGCTAGCATGACTGCTTCGCAAAAGGAGGAGACGGCATCCCAGTCCCCCTCGCTCCGCATCATGGCCTGCACTAGGCCCGGACGCGAGAGGTCGCCATCGCCGATCACTTCCCTGAGGACACGGCGGTGCTCAGCCCACGCAGGGCACTCCGCGACAGTGTGTTCCACCGTGTCCTCAGGGCGGTCCTCGCAGTGATTAGAGAGGTACACACTAGCACCTTCTGAGGCTTTAGTACGAGTTTGATTTACGTTTAAAGTATTCGAAATGAGTATGCGTTCGGCACTCTGATTGGCCGGCGCCAATGAAGCAACCAATCACAGCGCCGAACGCGTACTCGTTACGATTACTTTAAACGTAAAACAAACCCGTACTAAGGCCTCTGGTGATTTAAAATACGGTAGGCGTCATTAAACCAAAAAAGCAAACATTAAAAATATATTTCACCACAAAACGATTGAAATGCATTAAAATCGAATCATTCATAATTGAAACGAAAGAGCCGTTTAACAGTCACGGGGCCGGGACGGGCGCGTCACGACACGTATCCGGAACGATAGCGGTACGGACCGGAGTGCGACTTCAATGTAACCCCTAATGGATTTCCGTAACTGTCTTTCCATTTCGCGCACTTTGTGTTCAAGATGTTTTTAACCTGGATTTGAACAGTTCAATATTTGCGTCATTGAAAAACTCATGTTTATTATAGACTAGCAGCCCGTCCCGGCTTCGCACGGGGTAGACAATTATTTATTTTTGAAAATTTGGATTGTTGTAGTGACATAACTACAATAGTTGGACATATGCTACCGCGGAGTTTTTTGTAGACATTATGATGTTCTTCAATATTGTTGTACATTATTTTGTTCTATCGCTAATAGTTTCGGCACCGCATTCGACGAAAGACATTTTAAGACTCATTTTTCTACACCTTCAGTTACATTGTTCAAATTTTACCAAGGATCCCTAATTTTTTTCAAAATGAATATAGCCTATATCAAATTGGAAGAATGTAGCATTCTGTTGGTGAAAGATTTTTTAAATCGGCCCAGTAAGTTTTGAGCCTATTCATTACAAACATACAAAAATAGGTACAAATCTTTCCTCTTTATAATATTAGTATAGATCAAATCTGCACTAATATTATAAATCTGAAAATTTAATTTGTTTGTTTTCGAAAATGGATTAATCTCCGAAACTATTGATTCGAGTCGGATAATGTTTGTATATTACAGGGTCCATAAATGTAACTTAGCTATAAGCCTATTGGAACACCTTATTCACTTTATGATATGCAAATAAATGAATACGAATATAAATATTAAATAGGCTACGATTAGGAGTCGCGGCGAACCTAACGGGTTGCCGGTGCTCTGGCTCGAAGTGCAGGAGAAGGAACGGGGTGGTTTTTAGTCAGTAAGAGTCTGACACTCCCTCTCGCCTCACCCAGGCGGGAGAAGTCATTCGATGATTTTCCCCCCTTAAAAAAAAGTTGGGCTACGACACAACATTACACTATAAGTAATGGGAGTCGAGTAGTAAGTAAAACTAAGCGGGAGAAGCTACTGAGAGTTAGTTTCTATCTGTCAATTAGACTGCCTCGTTGGCCGTGTGGTCGTAAGTGCGACTGTCGGACAAGGAGTCTCGGGTTCGACGGTCGGGCAAAGTACGAGTATAACTGTTTTTTTTATAAATCTCAGTATTAGCACGGAGTTTGGAATTGTACCCGGTGTATGGCAATAGGCTCACCCCCTGTTACATGGGACTCATAACATAAAAAGTGGGTATTACATTGTACAGTGGCATCAATTGCCGTAATGCGCACCTCTGCCTATTATTATAATTTGCTCTAAATATTTACTTTAAATACCTTAAAACCAAACTTAGCGTTACCGCATCCTTTCTTCTAGCAGTATTTTAGTTCATAAACGCATTTAAGATTTCCCTCACGTAGCAGCCAATTGACCTGGTACCCTTTCAACTTGGTCCCCTCGTTAAATATGTTAAAGGGTACTTTTAAAAAGATCAAGGTTCGAGAACTGTTTGTATGTCTTATTGTTTGTAGCTAACAATTACGTTCAGGCAAAGAGTTCGTCTTGTTTTTAAACTAGGTTGGGCTGAATAAATCAGCTTGCTCCATATACAGGCAAAAACAAAGATATTGTAAGGAGGATGGTTGACACTTCAGGTGATCGAAGGGCTGGCTACTACCTTGGGCAAAGGTTAAGCATTGCCATTCAACGTGGCAATGCTGCCAGTCTTTTGGGCACCCTACCTCACGGTAGCGATGAGGAAAATGTTTTCTTTGATGCCTTATGATTTATTTTTATTATTATTATTAAGGTGTAAATATTTTAGTTTTAAATTTTTTTTTATATATATATTTTAAGTTGTATATATTAATTTTTATCTTGTATTGTATATATTTAATTGTGTAATAGTTAATATTAAATGGCAAAAACTGAATATTTATACACATTTTTTTTATAGCCTATAACGATCAGACGGATCACCTGATGTACCAGTAAGCAATCGGCGGCGCCCATGGACACTCGAAACACCAAGGCGTTACAAGTGCGTTACCGGCCTTTTGGGAATTGGGATTTGAGGATTGTGGAGGATTCGGGGATTCGGTATACGGGGACTAGGGAGGGGGTAATTGAGCCTCCGGTAACCTCGATCACACGACGGAACTCAACGCTGTGGTTGTTTCACGTCGGTTTTCTGTGAAGCCGTGGTATCACTCCGGTCGAGCCGGCCCATTCGTGCCGAAGCATGGCTCTCCGACACATTTACTTTTTACTCTCATACTTGTTATTTACATGGAATTTTCGAAAAATGACCAAATTAATAGTAATTTTAATCTTAGCCGACAAGCACACATGAAAAGACCATCAGACTGTTGATGAAGTGGAAGGGGTATGTAAGAATCGTAGCAATTGGCGTTCCATAATCTCTGCCTCCTACAACCTAACCCCCACGAGAGACAGACGTGAGGTTGTCTATGTGACTTTAGAGTAAGGGTTGCCAGAACGGAATGAAAAGTAAAACAGACCATGGAAAATACTAATTCTGGCGAAGTCACTATTCTACGTAGACGATGTTGCAACAGCTAATATAGTATAAAAAACACGATGATATGTCGTGAGATTTTAAAACGTGTTGAAGAAAGTGGTGCCTGTACTCTGAAAGTGAAAGTTTCAGTAGGTTCCTTCCTTAGTTACGGTAAAATGGGATGAGTAGTGATCGAAAGGTGAATAGAGACAGAAAAGGGGTGAATCGATACTATGAAGAATTTTCCAATGTCTATTCACCCCTGTTTTGTCTTTATTCACCTCTCGATCCCTATCCACCCCATTTTACGGTAGTAAGAGGACCCCTCCGTCAGGTGCTGATGGTGGCCACCGGGAAGGTTTTACTGAGGTAAATATTGTACTCTCTTTCTCACCTAGTCTTTATTCCCAAAAAGCTAGATGCCTTTTGAAGGTCTCACCTTCAAAGGTTCCTGCGAGAGCTGCAAGTATTAAAACTTATACAGTATACCTACTAATGAGACGAGAAACTCCAAAAATATAAAGTTCATAAATACCCAGTAAAATAATAATAATATAATAATAAATAAAATTTATTTTCAAACATCATGGTCTAGAAATGTACAGTTTTGCTTAAAGTTAAATAAAGTTCACAATATAAGGTGCCTGAACTAGGAAATCCTGTGTTTCAGGCGTTCAAAATATAGGAAAGTCGTATGTAAAATTAACCAAACATTAATCACGTGAAACTAGACAGTTGGCTCCAACATTGGTCACTATCGCCAACACATACATCACAATAATTACCTAACTTGTCAGTATGTTGAATGTTGGTCCATATATCTGGTAATGGCTAGTCATATTTCTCAATATAAACGCAAAGTAAAGTTAAATATTTCTCAATATAAACACAATTAATATTGTAAATAACCTTTTTTGCACCGTAAAATATATTTAACTTCAGGATATGCACTCCGAGTAATTTTTGTGTAATAAGTATCATAAAGCTTCTGAATAACATAACATCACGCCTTTTACCCCCAAAAGCGTAGGCAGAGGTGCATATTATGAGTCGCATGTAATATTAGGTGAGCCTATTGCCATATACCGGGCGCAATTCCAGACTCTGTGCTACTAGAGACAATTAAAAAAAGCCTGTAATACTTTGCCCGACCCGAGAATCGAAACCGAGAACCCTTGCCCGGCAGTCGCACTTGCGACCACTCGGTCAACGAGGCAGTCAGTCAATGCTGGTAGATAAAAAATATATTATAATAATTTTTAAAAAGGAGCTTAACTACAACACTCTAGTCTATCAAATGTTATTACTCTGTGTCTGATTATTTAGCAGTTGTAACTTGTAACGGTGTCATAACATGTCTGATGATGAACTGCATCAATGTTTGCATGCCAAAATGGTAGAATGTCCAGTATAAGGTTACCTTAATAGAGTATTAATATAACCTTTTTGTAAATACCTTGCCGAGCGTTCCGCGCGCGCCTCAAAGAGCCATCAGACCACCACAGATGGGGCCCAATAGAGCCGATGCCGATTCGGAGTCGCGGAGAACCTAACGGGTAACCGGGGCTCCGGCTCGACGTGCAGGAGAAGGAACGGGGTGGTTTTTATTCAGTAAGAGTCTAACACTCCCTCCCGCCTCACTCAGGCGGGAGCAGTCATTCGATGATTTTGCCCCCTTAAAAAAAAGTAAAAAAAAAATTGTAAATACCTTCATTCTGAGCAAATAAACAATTATTCTGTTCTACTCTATTACTAGCTGTTGCCCGCGTCTTCGTTCACGTGAAATAGTGATTAACAGCTCCTCCCCCGTAGGTGACAGCGTGATAATATGTAGCCTATATGTTGACCCGACCTGTTAGTAATATTCATGCAAATTTGAAGTAAATCTATGCAGCAATTTTTGAGTTTATCCCGGATATACATACAGACAAACAGACAAAAATTCTAAAAAACATATTTTTGACTTCGGTATCAACTGTAGACGCACAAAGCATTCATTTAAAAAAATATTCGATGAGAATTGTATTCTCACTTTCCTACGATTTTATCGACACTAATATTATAAAGAGGAAAGATTTGTACCTATTATTGTATGTTTGTAATGAATAGGCTCAAAAAGTACTGGGCCGATTTAAAAAATTCTTTCACCAATAGAATGCTACACTCTACCAATTTGACATAGGCTAATTTCATTTTGAAAAAAAATAGGGATCCTTGGTAAAATTTGAACAATGTAACTGAAGGTGTAGAAAAATGAGTCTTAAAATGTCTTTCGTCGAATGCGCTGCCGAAACTATTAGCGATAGAACAAAATAATGTACAACAATATTGAAGAACATCATAATGTCTACAAAAAACTCCGCGGTAGCATATGTCCAACTATTGTAGTCATGTCACTACAACAATCCAAATTTCCAAAAATAAATAATTGTCTACCCCGTGCGAAGCCGGGACGGGCTGCTAGTTATATATATAGATAAGATATTCTGTAACTAATAAACAATTGCAAGGTGAAATATTATGTTACCGATGTTTAGACTAGCTGCTAGACTGTTATGGATACACCAGTTATAAATGTTACATTGAAATATATCTTTTGTTTCTAGACACAACGTAACACCCACTTTGTTATCAATCAGGTTATCGGTCCCAATGTCCTAGAGGTTAAATTTATTGTTATAGCTTGGGCTTAGAGTTCATTTTTTGATGAGAGGAAACCTTTAAAAGGCGCCTAGCACTTTGGGGGAAAAACTAGGGAGTGTGGAATATTAAACTCACGAAAACATCCCCGGTGGCCGCCATCCGCAACTGCAGGAGGCACCAGATCCTCTTAGTAGAAGACTGGACTTTGACCTATCAATATTATTAGTGTTTACGTGCAACTTTTATTCTCATCTCTTTTCTGTCGTTTTCCTCTTGGCAGAACGATCATGGACACGTTGAGGCGACCATATTTATGTTGGAGGCCTATACTGATGTCCTCATGTCAAACTGTTTACTAATTTAGTAATTGTACAGCAATAAGTAATTTGTAGATATAACTTAACTAGCTTCTGCCAGCGGCTTAGCCCGCGGTCCCGTGGGATAGAAATTAGCCAGTGTTATATTTCAGACCATTACCTACCCCTGTTCCAAAGTTCATCTCAATCCCTTCAACCATTTTGGCGTGATGAGTAACAAACATAGAGACAGACACACACACACACAAACACACAAGTTTTTCCATTTATATTATTAGTAAGAAGTAAGATAACAGCCTACTCATGTTTACTAACTGAAAAAAGCTCTACCAATTTCAAGTCATAACGGGACTCTTATTCATAAGCAGAATGTTGCGCGACATCGTTGCGTCGCGCACGCATACAAAGTGGGAACCTATACCCACACGAAACTAAAATAAATTGTCATTGAAAGTTCGTTCGACTGCCTCATTAGCCGAGTGATCGCAAGTGCGACTGCCGAGCAAGGGTCTCGGGTTCGATTCCCGAGTCGGGCTAAGTATTACTGGGTTTTTGTCAGTGGTAGCATAGAATCTGGAACAGTGCCCGCTATATCTCGTCGAGTACCGTCATTATAGACACAATTATAGAACAATAGGTTGCGGTCACCGGTGACCGCTTGGTGTTTGACAGTTTAAGGCAATAGACATACCCCATATTACATGGGACTCATAACATAAGTAGTGAAAAGTGGGTGTTACATTGTTCAGTGGCATTAAGTGCCGTAATGTGCACCTCTACCTACGGTCATATTTGAAAGTTCGAAAATTATAAACTATCCCTGTTACACCTAAATACATAGTCAAAGAATCAATAAAAATAATCTGCGCTCTAACCAAGATTATAATTTTGCGAAAGAGATGAATGAACTATAGTATCTAGAAAATATATTTTTTTTTCAATGTTTCGTTCCTTACAATTGAATATGTATTGAGTAGTGTAATTGGTTTTTTGTACCGTTCTATTCATATAAATATAAATAAATAAATAAATAGTTATATACTATTCTCTTTAAGCAGATTACACGATCTTAAAAGACAAGGTTCCAAAATACAACTGCTCGCGCCATTGTATTTGTGTTACATACAAATTATGCTCCCCCAAACAAATGACGCACAATTTATCATTTTTTCTACACTTATTGTGAAAACTAGACGACGGCCATAAATAATATTCCTATATTAACTCGTCGAGTACCGGTTTAGCAGACACAATTATAGAACAATAGGTTGCGGTCACCGGTGACCGCTTGGTATTTGACAGTTTAATAACATTTTCAACAGGCTGGATAAATTCACAAAAGAATATTATGAAAAGTTATATAAAAAACATGAACCGCCATTTTTTTAATATCATCAAAATGTTCTTGACAGTTCTCTGCGTTAATAGAGACGTTGCTGAGAGAATATTGACGTCTCTCTCTCGTTTAGGGAAATAGAAAGAGATGGAAGGAAGTCAAGTGGCTACATGTTTGTTGACATATAATTTAGAAGTTTGATTACCAGGTGAATAATATTTTGTACGTTATGTAATAATTTATTTACAGTAAACTACATTCATCCTACATGCAAATATTACAAGTAACATTGCGTTGTGAAAGTATTACCATCGCTTATAAACCGATTACTATTGAATACGACACTTATAGTCAGAATTTTAATTAGATTCCAGATTTGACAATAGCTACTGTCATTTTGTGAAATAATGATACCACATATAATAGTGTAGTGATGCACACAAAAATCGATAAACAATCAGTGTGTGTGTTTTATAATAAATGTTTAGGGAACAGAGATATATAATAAGTTAGTTAATAATAGTTCCCTAAGATCGGAAAAGGAGGATCCTCCGACCGGGCGAGGTGATCGTGCCTGGCGGGCTTTCTGCCCAACAGTTGCTCGTTGGGATTTTCTATCCGTGTTAAATCGAATGTAAACTTCGCATGTGCGATGTAGGATTTTATGACGTCATCCGTTGACTTGTGACATATGTCGCCACATCACTCCCTCCCAAGACCGGAGGTTTGACGCCGCTCGCGACAGGGATGTCGTCCGTGTACACGCAGTAGCATACAGGTGAGATGCAGCTTCCCTGGGGCACGCCGGCTCGGATGTTCCGCTCGGTCGACAGAGTGCCTTCCACTGCCACTTGGAAGGTTCTGCCGTGCAGGAAGGTGGCCACGATCTTAACTAGTCGTCGAGGAGTAGTAGATGTGGCCCAGCTTGCTGAGCAGGCCGGCATGCCAGACGCGGTCGAACGCCTTCTCCATGTCGAGGAATACTGCCGCGGCGCGCTCGCGCTTGTTGCGCGCGGCCGCCAGGTCGTGCAGTACCCTCGCGACTTGCAGAGTGGTGGAGTGTTCAGCCCTGAAGCCGAACTGTTCGCCGCGTGGCTGGAGATGTGGGCGCAAGTGCAACAGCAGCAGCTTCTCGAAGAGCTTCGAGACAGTATCCAGGAGCGTGATGGGGCGATAGCTCCCCGGCAGCAGTGTGTTCTTCCCCTGTTTGGGCAGCATGATTACTCTGCCGAGCTTCCACTTGGCAGGGAAGTGTCCGGTGCGGAGGATGCCGTTGAATAGCCGCGTCAACGTCGCGATTCCTCGTGGCGGCAGGCGGCGGAGGGCTTCGTTGGGTACTCCGTCCGGGCCGGGTGCCTTGCGTAGTGGGGCTCGCAGAGCCATACGCCGCACAATGCCAGGGGAGAGCACGATTGGGGCCAACAGTTGCTCGTTGGGATTTTCTATCCGTGTTAAATCGAATGTAAACTTCGCATGTGCGATGTAGGATTTTATGACGTCATCCGTTGACTTCTGACATGTGTCGCCACAAATGTTACAGAAAGTGACAGGATAGCGACAGCGATGACGGCGACAATTTATAAAATAACTTATTACCATAATACATCTATCTGTTTTATTTGTCATGTTCCTTCATGATTAGATTTTTTATTGATTTCACACACAATTATAAAAGAAATGTCTCAGATCGTTAATGAATCGTCAAAACGAAATTATCGGTTCAGAAATATTTAATTTCCTGATATACTTAGTTTACGAGGGTAAAATTATAAACGAGAAGAATCGATCCAAAAATATTGCATTTCCATATCGAATAATTTCGCAACGTCACTATTTAGTACTTGTCATAACGTTGCAACACTGAAATTGTCAAATCTGGAATCGAATTAAAATTCCGAGTATAGACAAAAGACTTTGAACTGTCAAAACTCATAACAAAAACAAAAATATCTCTGAATTACTCAAGTAACAAGCGTTTGACACCATCGCTTACCTTTCACCCCCATATCAAGAGTATGCCACAATTAAAAGAGAAGTCCCTTGAAATTTACCAAAAAGAACCATATTTTTTTAACAAAAATATTTTGCCATGGCGTCCCGACCCTTAAAAATAAGTATTCAAAAAAGATTACCCATTATACAGGGGGGGTGTTACATTAATACTTATACAGGGCCGGAAAACATTCGACGGTATAATGGTGGGCACAAAAAGTTAATGGACGCTTTTCACCACCCTGTATTTGAGTTCGGGGCTATTCGGCATGAATCGGCATGATTCGGCTGTAACGCTGGCGCATTCATTTCAGGGTCTTGTAATAAAACCACAACCTCATTGGGAAAGTTGTCGTGAGGTCGCCTGCTGATCAAAGACTGTTGTATTTAACCCAGGATGTTAAATAAGACAATTCCTTACTATTGACATCATCAGATCTGTATTTTATAGGCATGTTTTGAATATATGGGCATTTCATACATAAAAATTAAAATGTTAAGAGGAAACCAAGAATGATAAAAACTATGCTATAATGTATAAGAAACGGATTTCAACCGGCTTCAAAACAAAGGAGGAGGCACCGACTTCTCACCTAACAGTGTGTGTAAGCTATATGTAAGTATGTATGACCAATAATAGTTAATTATCGTTTGTTTTTGTTTTTGAAGTCGGTTGTTTTAAAGCCTGGGAACGTGATAATCTATTACACACGCACACATAAAAAACCACTGATATTACGATGCTTCAATCATTCAATTCACCTTTACTTCAACGTCCTTGATAAAATCTATTTTACGAATCATTACTAAAAACATTTTTACTATTAAATCGACAGCAACTATACCAAAACAAAATTAAGAAGAAAATACCAATAGGTTACATTACATATCACGTAAATAGCCTGGAATAATATATTCCTTCAACAGCTTTGCTTACGGCATATCAAGCCACGACTTAGAAATCGACTTCTTTCACTGCTTACACTCCAATGTTGTGTCACTGAAGTATCATAACCAATAAAATAGTCTAATGTGCAAAGAGGTCCGGAGAGTACCAGAGACCCAATCACCCCAATCTCCCCAATTCCCGAATCCCCAACTATCCTTACATTCCTAATCCCCAAAAGGCCGGTAACCCATAGAAAATGGGACTATCGAAAAGTGTCAGTAATAAAACGGCGTAGGAATTGTGTGTTCGTTCGGTGTGTTGCTTTTTTCAGTGAACCAATGTCATTAATTCAAAAATAAGAATACAGTATAATAAAATTGCTTTCAAGGCAATATTTTTGACCAATTGAACATTACTTATCCGATTTCCTAAGGGCCGTGAAAGGCCCTGAGATTTCCCACAGGTAACTAACGCCTAGATTTGTCTTCCATCAACTGCTGACACACATTATGACCAATCTTATGATTACTTTCTAGCGCACCTTTAAGTCCCCAAAGGGGTAGGCAGAGGTGCTTATAACGTAACACCTTCTTTTAACCAGATTTGTGCTATGTGTTGTGAAAACAAAAGTCTGTTACCCGATAGAGAATGTAGTAAATTCTCTTTAACCTGACAAACCCTTAGGGTGTTCATTTTTTTATAGTTACTTACAGTGATAGGATAAACCGGACCTCATGCTGTATCAGCGTCATTTGATTAAAATAAGATTTTTCTTTTTTGTATGGAATATGGTTGGCAAACTAGCAGATGGATCACCTGATACTAAACAGTTAAGAGTTAGAATCTATTGCCGGACTTTGGAAGTTTTAGAGATTGGATATCTGAGGGTAGATAATAGGGGGAAAGGATTGGATCTTAGGCTACCTCATTCAAAAGTTAGCGCTATAATATAATCTCCTAGGGCGACTTTAACCATTTAAATGACTATTATAAAATACCTTTGTTGTCATACTTTCAGACTATTTAAATACCACTGACAAACGGTGAACGAAAACGTTTTTTTTTTCATCATCAGTCAAGACTTATAATTTCTAATCAGAAGTTTGTTCGCCGACCTGCATTGAGCAAGCATGGTGAATGGTAATTGAGTGGGAGAAGAGGCAGTGGCCACTTTATATGACGTTGTTGTATCGTATTTTCCTTACCGTATTTTTCTCAGAAGCCCCCATTCCTCAGAGTAAAATACATTTGTGACTACACGAACACTTTTCGCAGGTACTATAAGAACCGACTAAAGGATTAAAAAACCGGAATCTTTTAAACTACAATCTCACACTCGTCCGCCAAGCGTGGACCCATGTACATGCAAATATCTTCTATGTAGAGAATGCTCACAGTCATTGTTGATGTACCCCTATATCCTAGTTTCATCCATCCTCTCGTTCGTCCCACTGGAATAAGCCATTGCTTATTAGTAAATAAATCTCGAGACTAACTCGATGGCATAATAAATGGGCGGCGAAAGAAGTTCGATGGGTACCGAAACCTCGTTCATTGAATCGTCAATGAGACAGGGCGGTTGAGATATTGCTGCCCCTCCTGCCCCCGCCCATTCGAAGGTATATACGACTTTGTGAACGCGCAAATAAACTAGTTTATTTTTCTTTCTGATGAATGATCATAACTCGGAAATAGTCACATTTGCACTTTCCATTTGTAGGTTTCGTTCGGGCTAGAAGCGAGATGAATGCACGAGAAGCGGGTTTCAGCCTCAGGGCCTCGACGACTGAAACATGCATATATATGCAGCAACTTGAAATATAGAGTATCTAGAATATCCCTCAATATCTCTTCTAGTTGTGATATATACTGTGACGTCACACTGACTTATTTATTAAGGTTGAATACGCATGCTCTGAGAGAAGGTACCTAAGGGCTACTCTACACTGTCGACTTCATGCGTTGTGTAACATTTAAAAAAAGAAAAGGCGTTTTGGAACTTTTCTCTTATGTAAACCTACTCTCTTCTTTTTTTTGTTGTATATCATAATACTTCTTTTGTAAAATATTACCTGTATACCTGAGCAAACGGATCACCTACCAATAAGCGATCAGCGCCGCCCATAAACACCCGCAACACCTGACGAGTCACAGGTGCGTTGTCAGCCTTTAAAAAGGCTACACTCTACGCTCTCTTCTTGGAAGTTTGAATATCGTATCGGTTCTAAAATACCACTGACAGCAGATGATTTCACAGTTTTGCTGTGCGAGACAGAAAGCTAAGTGAAAAGCGCACAATTGTGGCCTGCCAACCTTTTATTCCAAGCACAAATTTTAGTCAAACAACATTCGAAATCCCAAAAGGACGACCGATCCAGAAACTAACCCCGGGACCAATTACTTGACAATTGCACTGATGACTAAAGAGGCAGTACATGAATGTATAGTACATATATACTAATATTATAAAGAGGAAAGATTTGTACCTATTTTTGTATGTTTGTAATGAATAGGCTCAAAAAGTACTGGGCCGATTTAAAAAATTCTTTCACCAATAGAATGCTACCTTCTTCCAATTTGACATAGGCTACATTTCATTTTGGAAAAAATTAGGGATCCTTGGTAAAATTTGAACAATGTAACCGAAAGCGATAGAACAAAATTATGTATGTACAACAATATTGAAGAACATCATAATGTCTACAAAAAACTCCGCGGTAGCATATGTCCAACTATTGCAGTCATGTCACTACAACAATCCAAATTTCCAAAAATAAATAATTGTCTACCCTGTGCAAAGCCGGGACGGGCTGCTAGTTATGTATAAAAAGACAGACAAAAAACTTGATTGACTTTTATATACACCCTGAAAAATTATGGGCACTTCAAGAGCACAATAATTCAGAGCAAATTGTCATGCAGTCTCATAAAATAAATAAATCTTTGCTTCCGTGAAGAGTAATAAAAATCCGTGGTCCCTTTACATTAATTTTTAACCGACTTCATAAAAAGGGAGGTTCTCAGTTAGATTTATTTATATGTATCTATGTATGTTCGTAATTATCTCGTGATTGGCTCAAACAGTTTTGATGTGGGTTTCAGAAAAGTGTTTGTTGCTTAGGAGAACGTTTTAGTATATTAATAAACCGACTTCAAAAAAAGCGGGGATTGAAGTTGATATTTTTAAACATAGTTTATGAAAGAGTTATCACATAATATTTACGAACATCTTCAAATTGATACAGAAACAAAAAATACTTTAAAATTATTCTATTAAATTTTTGTGCATGGCATATTAATGGGAAGTACCCATAAGTATTACCTATATATCCATGGAAGTATATGTTAAACTAATTCATCAACAGTCTATAAATGCCCACTGCTGAGCAAAGCCTCTTCTCACAAGGAGAAGGTTTAAGCATTAATCACCCCGTTTGCTCAATGCGGGTTGGCGATTACAAACTTATAATTAGAAATTATAAGCCCAGGTTTCCTCACAATGTTTTCCTTCACCGTTTGTTAGTGGTGTCTGAATAATCTTAGAAAGTACATATAACTCGGAAAAAGTCACATTGGTACTTGCCGTTGGTAGGTTTCGAACCCGTACCCTCATGCATGAGAAGCGGGCGTCTTAAACCTCCGGGCCACCACGACATTATATGTTAAACTAATAAACTAATAAAAAGAAAAACAAACTGCCTCGTTGGCCGAGTGGTCGCAAATGCGACTGCCGGGCAAAGGGTCTCGAGTTCGATTCCCGGGTCGGGCAAAGTATTACTGGGTTTTAAAAAATTCTCAGTAGTAGCACGGAGTCTGGAATTGTGCCCGGTATATGGCAGTAGGCTCGCCCCCTATTACATGGGACTCATAACATAAATAGTGAAAAGTGGGTGTTACAGTGTATAGTGGCATACCTAATGTGCACCTCTGCCTACCCCTTCAGGGATAAAAGGCGTGATGTTATGTTGTATGTTATGTAAGAAAAACAAATATATCAAAGTTCATAGAGTTTTATATGACTATACGATACAATTATACGATTTTATATTTATGTTTTCCTTTAATGAACAAAATATTTTACAGAACCACTTTCAACAAAACAATCCGTTAAACCATTTGCAAAATCTATTTGAAATATCAAAAAGGTTTATGACAAAGCTATGAATTATGGCGGGTTCAGAATTTAAATCTATGTTCGTTTTCTTATTTACAAAGATGGTAGACAAATCGTATTTATCTCGTAAACAAATTTCAGAATTCTGTATCTATACTAATATTATAAAACTGAAGAGTTTGTTTTTTTTTGTTCGTTTGTTTGAACGCGCTAATCTCCGAAGCTACTGGTCCGATTTGAAAAATTATTTCTGTGTTGGATAGCCCATTTATCGAGGAAGGCTATAGGCTATAAAATATCACGCTACGACTAATAGGCGCCGAGCGGACCGAGTGAAACCACGCGTGGAAGTAGCTAGTTATATATATTTAGCATTTATAAAGCTATCCTACTATTCTACTTTCTTCCAATAAATACGATAGTTTGTATGTTTCTTACTCCTTCACTTCAAAACGGCTGCAGAGATCGAAGTAAAATTTGGTGCAGGACTAGATTATGATCTGAAATAACAGTTAAGCTACTTTCTATCCCACGGAAATACGGGCGAAGCCACTATCAGAAGCTAGTCTATCTATATATAAAAAAATGAATCCCTTTTCCCTTGGTCATGGCATCACGCGTAAATGGCTGGACCGATTTCAGTAATTCTTTTTTGTTTTTAGGAGAAGGATCTTAAGACAGAAAAAATCCCGAAATTCTTACGGGAACGGGAGAAAACGGGATTGCGCCGTACGAAGTCGCGGCCAGAAACTAGTAATATATCTATTAAAGGTTAAAGTTTATGAGAAGGTCCATAATTATGTATATTTGTTACTACTTTACACAAAAACGACTTAATACCTTAAACGCCATCAGTGACCGACGTTAGCAGAGGATTTGCCTTCAACAGTTTTCATAGGCAGTCAAAGCCTTAACGAATATGTATAAAATTTTGCAGAGATATACTATATAGTCTGAAATAATTCATAAGCTACATTTTATCTTGGCAACGACATTGTTGGCAGGTGTTAAACCTAACCAACCAAAGCCACCTCCACCTAATAGCAGCCTGTTACTATGACACAAGCAACCCATGACAATTCCCAGCTAGACTGTGAGCCGCCTGTACATAGAAGAGTTATGCGTTAACAAGGTTCATTTATTATGCCCGCTACATATATATACACACTATACCATTAACCTAACCAACCATGGTTACGTTTAACTCCTGCCAGCAATGTCGTTCCTAAGATAAAAGGCTGTATCGAGCTACGTTGTAACTGTAGGTAAAGCAAAAACTGAACAGTTTATTATAACGATTAATTTTCGTAAGTTTTGTAGCCTGAAGTAGGTTTATCAAATAGCGCTGTCACCTGGCCGCTGGCCTTAGTGACAAAAGTATTATTGGTAAGTAATCCATCACCGAGTAATTCCATTGCCTACATATGTTGGTGAAATTTCTAAGTTACACCATCTTAAAAATAAATATTTATCGTATTAGAAGGACTAAACGATTACCGGTTAATTTAAATATATTTTAAGTAAAATAACACCATATATTAGATATCTTAACAGTAACCCCTTATTTACAATAGTATTTAAGGTTGTATTAATGTAATTTTATTAAATACAATTTATAATATTGTACGTTTACTAAAGAAAAACTTTAAATAACATAAATCATAAATTAACTAATATTTTTATCTATTCACTATATTATTTATCTCTTATTTAATTGGCAGTCTTTGATGGCCTGGTATTGATATTAGCTTTTTTTTAAATGATGTAGTCACGTTTTCTATTTTTCAATTAAAATAAAAGTTAATCAGAAATCCATAACTTGATTTAGTTTTCCAAAAGCAACATTTAAACTCTCCAATTCACGCAATATTTTTATATAGCAAGTAAGAACCTATAAAATTAGAGAATGCGTAAATTTTGTTCAAAATTCCCTTACACTTAAATGAATCTAGGCAATCTGTGACAAAAAATGAAAGTGTGTCTAATCAAAAAGTTAGGAATTTCATTGCGCATTTTTGTCTTAAGTAAAACTGACAGGGAATTTAATAAACCACTGAAGAAACGCGAAACAAGTAACTACATGGAAGGAAGTATATCGCACTTACCTATAATTACACTGTGAAAGCCTTAGATGAGGTAAACCAAGTAAAATACTGCCTCCAACTATATTAACACCGGTCACAACATGGCACACAAAAAAATAAAATAACTTTTAATGAAAAAAAAATTGAAAGAACACTGAATATTTTTAAATCCGTCGTTCGCGTGCGTAGTACGACGTCGCGTGATTTTAATACTTAAATTAATTTCGTCTACATTTTTTTTCGTGTTTATTTTTGTGGAAGACGCGACACGTTGCGTCGTTCGATCGCGCCTTGTTACACTGGCTAGAGGGGTAGGAAACCCCTACGCTCCAATACTACGGGCCAAAGATTATGGACGTTTAAGATAGGACAATCCAACCCATCCCTACAACGTAGTTAGTCCTCCAAAATAATTGTTTTCCTGGGATGAAACACAAAGATACACGTGTTAATGTAATTTAGCTAAACTTTTTGTCAGACAAAATTGTAACATATCAATTTTGTTACTTTTTATTAAGGGATGAAAAGCACCCAATGGGGCGATCTCAAAGGGTTAGTACCAGCCACAGGCACCCAGAACACCACATGAGTTACTAGTGCATTACCAGCAATTTTGCGGGTTGAATTCTTTGAGAGCTTGTTGGAATATTTTTTCACACATTTGTGAAAGCTATGGAATACACTCCACGAATTTAGATTCGGAACATTTTGCTCAGGGCTTAATAAATTATTATGCTATCAGAGTCTCGAACATAAGATTTCCGAATAAACTTTTAGTCTTAACTTCAAACTATGTATCTTCATTACTCATACTATTTTAACCGTAAATACATGACCTGTTTGTTCCAAATAATCTATGACATTTTCCGGGCCGTGCAAGAGTGCGACAGGGTATACCAAAGATCCAGTAGTGCGAGAGAGACAGGGCATATCGACGGGCTTAGACCATGTTTGACCAAGTTTTCTTTCTATTCAAATAATTCATGAGGTCTCGTTTAGTGCGGACGTGTGATATTATAGAGAATTACAACTTTCATCGATTTAAGTAAGTGGACTTGATCAACCCTCTAATGATACTAAACTTATTAGAATTGACCATTAAAAAAATAAAATTCTCTCGTTTATAGTCGATAGCACGGTGACGGGTAACTTTTTTGGAAAGATCGTAGTCTTAAAATGTGAAGATCTGTGATGATGAAGAAGATACATTCATTATATAACAACAAAGTGTGGGAGAGCCATGCTTCGGCACGAATGGGCTGGCTCGAACGGAGTGATATCACGGCCGAGCAGAAAACCGACGTGAAACAACACTCGCGTTGTGTTTCGTCGTGAGGTAACCGGAGTCCCAATTCCCCCTCCCCTTCCTCAATCTCCCCAATCCCTGAATCCCCAACAATCCTCAAATTCCTGCTCCCCAAAAGGCCGGTAACGCACTTGTATCGCCTCTGGTGTTCCAGGTATCCATGGGCGACGCCGATTGCTTACTATCAGGTGATCCGTCTGCTTGTATACCAGCTTATGCCATATTGTATTTGTTGACGTTTCAAAACTACCAAATAATAGTTTAATTGAAATAAATGCTTTGATTTTGATAAAACTATACGAGTACGTGCACCTGTTTGTAGTAAATATGGAATGATAATAACCTATGATTACTAAGCAGTCTTTCAATAAAAAAGTATGTACAAATATATAAATGATTTTTTATGTTCTTAGCGGTAATTAGAAATAAATTGCCATTTTAATTGAAATTACATGCATACAATACCTACGGTACTATCAATAAACGAAACAAGCTCACCATGCGTGACACAGCAATGTTTAAACAATTATATTAACTTTAAATTTAATTATGTTTGTTCAGAGTAAGTAGGACTTACGTTTAATAAATATAAAATAGACAATAAATCTACCAACAAAACAGTAAAGGGTTATTATGTGTTTGACTGCACGGTTGGTGCGGTGACTGGGCAACTAACTGACTGCCGCGCAACGTGTAGCGGGTTCGATTCCCGCACGGAGCAACTCTTTGTGGGAAGAGCCATGCTCCGGCACGAATGGGCCGGCTTGACCGGAGTGATACCTATCATGGCCTTACAGAAAACCGACGTGAAGCAACGCTTGCGTTGTGTTTCGTCGTGTTTGTGAGGTTACCGGAGGCCCAATTACCCTCCCCTTCCCCAATTTCCCCAATCCCTGAATCCCCAACGATCCTCAAACTACTAATCCCCAAAATACCGGTAACGCACTTGTAACGCCTCTGGTGTTCCAGGTGTCCATGGGCGACGCCGATTGCTTACCATCAGGTGATCCGTCTGCTCGTTTACCAGTTTATGCCATAAAAAAAAATGTGCATATGATATTGTATGTTTGTAAACGCATCCACGATACAGGATCAAATCCTAGTGTGGGGCAACGGTTTCTTAAATATATATTGTAGTGGTAACACAGAAGACAGCACTAATATATTATGAGGAAATTATTTACACTCATAAAACTCTTTTTGTATCTATTTTACAGAAATACTATTCCTTATCGCACACATAAGTGGCATCCACACTGCCGAGGACCAAATTACAGACAACCCAAGTACGGATACAAATTTTCTCGGCTTAAGAAACATTTCAGGACGCATGCAATATCCACAACAGGAATGGACATTCGAAAACTACGTGAAAAAATTTGAACCAGCCACCATATGGGAGCGAATAGACCGAAAGAAAAGGTATGAAGGTGTGAATATAACAGAGGAAGAACAATCAGAGATGATGTTGAAGGGTATTGATACTTTCGACGAAATCATGAATATGAAAATCGAAAATGGGAATCCTAAACTGATCCTCGAGCGAGATGGTAGGCGAGGATGGAAGTCTAATACCGGTGCGAGCCAAATTAATATGCACGACAGGTTTTACCTCCGACGCAGGCTATACGAGTTGATGAAACAAGTCATTTACCAGACCAGAAATAAAATGATTGTCACGCAATTCAGCAGGGATTTACACAAGAATTCTTCGCTTTACAAAATGGGATTCCTGATGAGTAAGGTTGATAATTTGATAAAGATCTACACTATGTTTTCTTTACGAGCATTAAGGGGTTGTACTCTGCATGTCGAATGGATATTTAATCGATACCCCACATATGATATATTGAATGCTAACGAGAGACAACTAAGCCTGTTGTTCAACATAGAACTCTTAGTTGATTTACTTCGTAGGAACGATAAGACTTGCCGAAGAATCTTCAAGAAACATAAACTGAACAGAAAGGATCATTTCGATGCAGAATTTGAAGAGTAAATGTCTATGTTAAATATTTTTCCATTTATTTAAACTTTAATGTACACAGAAACAAGTGATGGTACACAAGGCGGACATTAATGCCATATGGCGTTCTCTCCCAGTCAACCTTAGGGTTAAATAGAAAATCGATAAAAAAATAGGCAACTATACCTCTACAATGTAACATCCACTTTTGACTATTTATGTTATGAGTCCCATGTAATAGGAGGTGAGCCTATTGCAATTTACCGAGCACAATTCCAGACTCTGAGCTACTACTGTGACTTTTTTAAAACCCAGTAATACTTTGCCCGACCCGGGAATCGAACCCGAGACCCTTTGCCGCGCAGTCATCACTCGGCCAACGAGGCAGTCATATTTTTTAGTTAATATAATTATTATTATGTGGAAGCCAACTAGCCTAATGTGTCATTCAATGAACGGTCTAGCCTGTTTAACAAATAAATGATATTACAGTACAATCTTAGTATCTATATGTTTATATTAAAGCTTATATTATTAGGATTAGTCGCGTAACTGTTTGACGAGGTAGTCGACTAGTTTCAGCGCACGAGTTTCGCGACAGTCGCCGCGTCGCGGGTCGCGAAACGCTAATCATGAATATAAGCCTCTAGCATGGCTTGAAACTATTCGAGTTCCTCGTCAAACAGTTACGTAAACCAAAAACATAATAAACTAGCAAACCCGGCGAACTCCGTTTCGCCACCAGATGGCTTCGTTTTATGTAACATTTCGTTTAGTGATTAAAAGATGAAGAAAATTTTGATCCCTGAATTTTCTTTGCTATAAACCTCACGGAGTCCGAGACCTTTCCAACGAATGTAAAACCGTGGAAATCGGTTAGTGCGTTCTGGAGTTATAGCGTCAGGAAGGAAAACCCGACTTATTACCCGACTACGGCAAAGCAAAAGGAGGGTTATGATTGTTATATAGTAGATATATTAGATAATCCTAATAGCTGTTTCTGACAACTAATTTGCATTGTTAGCATCTACCCGCACCGTCGTCTGTGCATAGCAGTGATTTAAGGCATTGCTCCGTACGGGGATCGAATATCGAACGCAGGTACGGCACCAATCGTGTTGTCAAACCATTTGTGTTACTATACAGCAATAACACTGGAAACACAAAAATAACTACAAAAGAGAAATTCAATTATAATCTGTAATTAAAAGCTATTATAAAACTTATTGCAATTTGTAAACCAATTAATTACCACTTGAATTATTATGAATTCATAGGTAATAAAACCTAAGCTTGGCGTATTTCTACTTTTCACTGTAGAAAGTAATCAATGTCACTGTTAGCTCTTTGTGTTATCTTAATCTGTAAGTATCAATATAATATCTATAGGTACATATAATAAAACTTTAGAAGTGTTAATTTAAGCGTGGGAGAGCCATGCTTCGACACGAATGGGCCGACTTGACCGGAGTGACACCACGGCCTCACAGAAAACCGACGTGAAGCAACGCTTGCGTTGTGTTTCGTCATGTGAGTGAGGTTACCGGAGGCCCAATTACCCTCCCCTTCCCCAATCTCCCCAATTCCTGCATCCCCAACGATCCTCAAACTCCTAATCCCCAAAATGCCGGTAACGCACTTGTAAGGCCTCTGGTGTTCCAGGTGTCCATGGGCGACGCCGATTGCTTACCATCAAGTGATCCGTCTGCTCGTTTACTGCATTATGCCATAAAAAAAAATCTGTATTTTGAAAATATTTAAAAAATAAATAGTGGACGGTTTTACCAGACAGACACCGACACGAGATCGAGGTAGATTCTATAATCTACCTCGGTAACAAATTTCATCCCGGTTTCATAGGCTTTTTAGTCCTGAGAACGCGGGCGAGGTCGCTGACAAAACCTAATGTAATATATTTTTTTAATATATTCTGAAAATTATTTCATTTTCATGTTAACATTTCACAATGTGAGTAGGTGTATATTTGATATTGGAACCTCGACCTACCGTCTTGGCAAATAAAAGATTAGATGATATACCTCTATTATAACACTTTATGTTTCAACAGATGTACCAGTCAGCTTCAGCGCTTCTTCAGATAATGATGTCTACCACACGTTATTTGGAAAATTGGCAACCTTTAAAGATCTTTTCATTAACGATGAAGTAAAGATAAACAACAAAGACACAAAAACCAGGCGAAGTGATGACATTATGGACGAAGACCTTTACACATTAGATCTAGAAATACCAGATGTAATCAAATGCCGTCCCGTGTATCGCTCTATGAACTATACCTTCGATTTACATGACTACCATCACATTAACGACCAATATGAGAATTTCACGAGACAATTTCCGAATAAAACTAGACGGTACTATCCTTACGAGAGAGACGACAAGTTTGCAAACAATGTCATAGAACAGCACAAAAAAGGTCGTGTGGCGAATTTGCTGGTTCAGTTCTTGATGCACTCAAAATATGAATTGGGGAAGGCATTGACGCAGCGTGACGTCATCAGGCAAGACAAACGGTACCAGCTGGGGTACTTGTTCAATAGACTGCGTCGCCTGAAGACCGAGCTGTTTAAGATGGTAGGCGTGGCTTACAACCAGTATCATATACCAAAATACTATACTTACTACACCATGCACAACCTGATGCGCAGTTACGAGAGAGTGGTCCACTTCGACATAGACATTAGAGACACTTGCGAGCTCATCAAACAAGTTTTCTCTGTACCTAAAATTTATGACATATACAGTAAAAAGAAAAAGAAAAAGGAAGGTGATGATGATGATGATCATGATGATGGTGATGATGGTGATGATAAAGATAAAAAGGGTGACTAAAAAGAACCAAAAATACAAATGGTTGACGTGCATCATGTAGTAAAAAAAAATTATGTACTTACCATAAAATCGCGTTTTATTTCCCCGAAGAGACATCAGAGCATGTACCACTTTTGTCAGTTGTGTAACGATTCGTATACAAAATACCTCATTTGGTTTTTTAAACTCATAATCAACATCAGACGAATGCACACAACTTAACTTCAAACAATGTATTCGTCCGCATCACAATTACAGGGGAACACTTAAAACATTATATATAAAAATGAATCCCTTTTTTCCTTGGTCACGGCATCACGCGTGAATGGCTGGACTATTTTCTTTTTTTTTATTGTATTTGTGACTATTAGGAGGAGGTTCTTAAGACAGTAAAATTCCTGAAAATCCTACGGCTACCGGAGAAAGCGTACGAAGTCGCGGGCCGAGGCTACATACTAGCTTCGGCCCGCATATAATAAAAAACCGACTCCCAAAAACGACAAACTAATAACAAACAAAAAGTCAAAACTAAAAAGAAATAAATAACTATTATTATTAGTACTGATAGGCTACCCACCCACTGATAGGTAAAAAGTCGGTGCCATATGTCTTTAAGCAAAACTGTATCATGTTGGAGGTTACTCCTTCTCGGGATTGACCCGGTGAAAATGGGCACCGCGTCCCGCGACCCGCAGGAAAAATGATGCTCATAGCCCCCTTCTAAATTTGGTTTCTAAATCTCCTTCTTCCTCTTCTGCTACTGACACTATCTGTGTGTGGTTCTGAATTTTGTGTGGGTGTAGTTTGTATGCCAGTTGTGTATTGTGAGCTTTGTGTGATGGTTGATTGAGTGGTATGTGGTGTGTGCTCTTGAGATGGTTGTAATTGATCGGAATCTGGAACGTTTGTGACGAAAACAGTGTCTCCTAATACTTTGCTAAGAATGGTTGTTGTGTGAATGGCAGCTTGCTTCTGTAGTTTGTAATTGTAATGTCTATTGATGTTTCTAGTTTATCTGTGTATCTGCTGAGGCTTTTGGCTACTACTCCTGTGGCTCCAATTACTATGGGAATAACATGTGTTTTAGTATTCCAAAGGCGTCTAATCAACATAACTTTAACATATAACATAAGATCACGCCTTTTATCCCCGAAGGGATAGGCAGAGGTGCACACAGAAGTAACACCCACTTTTCACTATTTATGTTATGAGTCCCATGTAATAGGGGGTGAGCCTATTGCCATATACCGGGCACATTTCCAGACTCCGTGCTACTACTGAGATTTTTAAAAAACCCAGTAATACTTTGCCCGATCCGGGAAACGAACCCGAGACCCCTTGCCCGGCAGTCGCACTTGCGACCGCTCGGCCAACGAGGCAGTCTAAGGTCTACGTCTAATCTCTGTCTTTAAAACGTGGTATTTACTCAACTGTCGTGGTGGCCCGGAGGTTTAAGACGCCCACTTCTCATGCATGAGGGTGCAGGTTCAATGCGACTTTTTCCGAGTTATATGTACTTTCTAAGATTATTTAGACACCACTGACAAACGGTGAAGGAAAAACATCGTGAGGAAACCTGGACTTATAATTTCTAATTATAAGTTTGAAATCGCCAACCCGCATTGAGCAAGCGTGGTGATTAACGCTCTAACCTTCTCCGTGTGAGAAGAGGCTTTGCTCAGCAGTGGGCATTTATAGGCTGTTGATGTTGATGATGATGATGATTTACTCAACTTCTCTATTTCTTTTGGAGCAAAAGAAATAGAGAAGTTGTAGTCACTCGGTACGGTACGGTTATGTCAATGAGGTATGTGGTGTTGGATGTTTTGTTTGTGTAAATTATGTCCGGTCTATTGTGGGCAACTGTGACGTCTGTCTGAATTAGGATTTCCCACATTATTTTAAGCAATACTGTATAATTATTATATTGTTTAAAAATAAATTTTATTATGTTATATTATTCAAGATATTGAAAATTCGCAGACACAGATCAATAGATCTGTTTTTTTTTCATTAATCAAAAGTTGAAAATGTGATAGGACAAATAGACTATTCAACACAAAAAGAATCTTTCAAATAGGACCTGTAGTTCGTGAGACTACCTCGTACACTCTTAAGCTTTATAAAACAAAGTTTGAGATATAGTATAAGTAATAAGTAGATACGTAAATAAGTATAAGATCATAAAATGATAACAAAGTATAAGGTTAAAGTATACATTACTACATCCATGTTGTATATCAGTTTCAGCGCCACCTGTTAGATTAGCAGAAAACTCAACCAATTTCTACGTACTGACTTTATTTCCACTAATTCACCATGTTTATTTCAGCGCCATCTGTTAGATTAGCAGGCAACTTGGTAGTCGCAGCGTGGTCGTGGCTAATATTTGAAAAACAAGTTTACATTATTTTTTTTCAAGATTCAGGTGTAAACTTATTTCGAGTGAACTGCTAACTCCCTTTTTCGGTGGTGAAGGGTTAAATGTTTATATTCTAAAAAACAAAACTACGTTTTAAAAACCATTCACTAAAAACCAAAATATATTATTATTCATTAAACTCAGTACAGCTACCCACAACGAGAACCTCCTCCTTTTTAGGAAATCGGTTAAAGATTCTTGTGAAAGCTGAAAAAGATAAAGTGGATGTGGGATTGTTATATCAACTAACATTGTGCGACGGCTTGGTCGATCTATCACCACAATGTCAGGTTTGTTTGCAACAATTGTCCTGTTTGTAGCGATGTTCGATCCCAATATAGTGCGACATCTCTATTTCCAAGAACCGGGTCAGGCAGATATTTATAATACGGCACTTCAGCTTCAACAAGTTTGTATTTCAAAGCAAGTTATTGATGAATAATTCTGGCTAGAACATTGTATTTATGCATGTATTCTGCAATTTGTTATTAGCTAATCGATAATGAGCAAAAACGTGGTAGGTCACATAATTTAATGTTTTACGGTATTTTGTACCTACAATTAATTACATAATTGAGTAAACGTAAGTAATAGATGATTTAATGAGCATTCATCAAATTATAGTTTCGAATGTTTTCTTTTGTTTAATAGGTACTACCATAGAGGGAATTGAACATGAAGCTTATTTTTCTTTTTTTATGTAAGTTATCTAACTTTATTTTATTTATCGTGTAAAACTGCTTCTATTGATTGCATGGTGCAGTGGCTGCGCGAGCGACTACTACGACATGTGTTATATATTTACCTCTCACACGAAATTGGTATGATTTATAATATTATGTCACCGGAAAATAACAAGAACGGCTAATTTGAAAATGATTTATTTATTTATCACCATATCGGTAAATTGTGCCCAATGACATTTCCTCATTACAAAATCACTTTTCCAATACAATTCATGAAGAAAACATCTGGTACAAAATTGAACTAAAAGTAATGGCTGTGATATCGATGGGTGTCCAAGACAAAATTGTAAAGAACTACACTATAAAAAATTGTCGCTTGCTCTATCTCCATGTGATGTGGAAATTAATCCCTTTTTCCCTTGGTCACGGCATCACGCGTGAATGGCTCGACCAATTTCACAAATTCTTTTGTTGTTGTATTCTTCCCCCTCAACACCCAATCGTATCTGATGCTCCACAGGAGAGCCCCAATACTGAGCCCTGTGGAACACCGCAAGACATAGCGTGCCGATGTACGCCATCGTGTCCGCGGTAGGTGGCACACCTGCCATCTAGGTAAGCCCCTACTGTGCGACGGAGGTAGTAAGACACTCGATGACACCATAGTGCCTCCCTAATACAGCTACAAGGCAGGATGTTGAATGCGTTGCAGATGTCTAATGATACTGCGAACACCACCCCGCCACGGGAACATATTTCTATAGTAAGATAGTTACTTTAGTAGGCATACTACATGAATAACAATGCTCTAAACGGTTGTTATCGATTATATTATTCTTATTTCTTTCAGCCATTGTACAAACTGGTATATATGCCAATAAATCCCAACCACTCCGTGATATCATCGCAATGAACTCATCATACGACGATATCTACATCATGGACATCGAAGAGTTTCCAAATCTTAGCGACATGCTCCCAACACTTACTAAAAAAACATCATTAGATTACGAAAATATACCAGGCGTCATCGTCAAAAACCTGTCAATTGACTTAGATAAAATCAACATAAAAAAATTTAAGAAGAAAATCACCAAAATTGCAGACTTTATGGGTAAAAACGACCCCACACTTAATGCGTCTAGAAGGCAAGCTACAATAAAATCAAAAAATTGGTATAATGAAAGAGATGGGTACACCTTTCTGGTCAAACGCAAGATCCTAGATGTAATGCTTCAAGTACTGTACATGGCACGGCATAAAGTGAAGCCCATCCAACAGAGTAAATACTTCAACAATAAGGGCTGGGTTTACCGCATCGCATTCTTATATCAGCGCCTGAAAGTCATTTACAAGAGAATCTTGCGTCGTTATCTATTTGTGGCTACTGCTAAAGTCTCATATATCTGGGAACATTTAAGAAGCCATTGGAGACTTGTAGATTACCACGTGTTGTTCGACCATACCTTTCGGGTATTATCAAAAATTCATGATATACACAAATCACATGTGAAGCACCTAGAGAATCTTGGAAAACCAAAATCAAGCCAAAAGTAACATACTGTATATTTGTCAATATGTACGGATATCCTTACGTGTTGCTTATTTTAATCAATCTATTGACCTAAAATATCTAGTTCTCTAAAATGTTTGCTTTTTTTGGGTGTGAGTAGTCACGAGTCACGACTGCCGAGCAAGTTTCAAGTTTGATTTTCAACTCAGGTAAAGCGCTACCAGCTCTTTTCAGACTTTCGTCGGTTTGTAATAGCATGATTACTCAAATTAATAATATGTATAAATAATTGTATGCAAGTCCATTCAGGTATAATCATTAGACACCGTTAATTTACTGATACATTTTTGAAAATCGGTAATTCTAGCTAATGTTCTGTCTCAGTAACCTTAACCTTAAGTCTTATTTAGGCTAATTATTTAAAGCAATTAAATATTTGTGATTCACGTGTTCGTGCGTGGAAAGTTTAATTAATAAGGGATAAAATATTTTTGATGAATATCATTTATTTTTAACCGATTTCAAAAAATGAGGATCTCAGTTTGACCTGTGTGTATATGTATGTTCATCCAATCTCGCGATTAGCGCAACCAATTTTGATGCAATTTTCAGAAAAGTGCTTGTTATGCTTAGAAGTTTTAGTACATTAAACTGTCAAACACCAAGCGGTCACTGGTGACCGCAACCTATTGTTGACCTCGACGAGTTAATTAACCGATTTCAAAAGAGGAGGGGTTTTTAAATGAATATATAAAATAATTATTAGAGAAAAAACTGAAACGACCGTAGTGAAATAGGGTTTGAAATAGAGTTCGGATCTGGTTAGTCTCAAAGTCTGGACCAATTAACACCAGGTCAACACCAGAGGCGTTACAAGTGCGTTACCGGCCTTTTGGGGATTAGGAGTTTCAGGATCTACGGTAGCAAAGCCGCGAGCATAAGCTGGTTATTATTATAAATCAGTTGACAACTAATTATCGCAGAGATACTAAATAAACCTTCGTATAACTTTTACGAATATAGGAACTAATTATTGGGACATCGTGGGGGACATTTGTGGTTTTCGTCAACTCGCATTCAACAATGTCAACGCAACTACGCTGAAGCATACACCGTTTGTGCAAACTGTTACCCTTTCTGCGAGTTTAAATTTAATTTAGCAGTAAGTTAACAAGAATGACCCTTTTTTTTCTTGACGGGGGAAACCTTCAAAAGGCGTCTAACTTTTTGGCGAGAAAGACTAGGAAGTGTGGGCCTTTTACCTCACTAAAACCTCTCCAGTGGCCACCATCCATAACTAAAGAAGGCACTGGGCCCTCTTAGTAGACCAACCCCGGAGCCCCCACGGTGCAACGCCTGTTACGGCACCTCCCTAAGGAGACTACCGATACAAGAAAGACCCTACTAACAACATTCAAAATTGGTTGTACACAATTTGTATGGAGCATAGATCAATCTTTGGTAAGCAAGCCAATCTATAGATAAATAAGTTATTGGAAACTACTGAAAAACAGGTGCTATGGTGTAATGTGAAAGGGGTAGGCCCTTTGAGCATTTAAAGGCAAAAGATTTTTGTGATTCTAAGGGGATTTTACCATAACGGAAATCCGTCAAACATTAAAATGGAACGCAGAATTTTCAATTACTTACGTATTCTAATTTCTTTCGTGATTAATACGTTTTACTGTACACTGTAATAAAACCATTTTAATTTGTTTTTAATTAATATGAGGCTTATGAAATAATTTCAAATCTTAGCAAGTAGGTATTAGGTACAGAAGGTAATGCTGTTCGTTTATTTCATTACTGCTATATCCTGTAAGTATATTTCTAGTCTAAATATTTTAGGAACAACAATAATACGCCCCTAGGGCACCTTGGGGCGAGATGACCGCCATCGTCTCGAATACTCCAGAGAGAGGTCACCGCTTCTTATTCTCCGGCTTGACTCAATTAGCTGGCTGGAGTGAACGATGACGAATAACAGGTCTCCTACCTCTGGCTTGCCTTCATTGGCCGTCCAGTGGAGTGGAAACACAGTGATTCTGCTCGGAGGGTAAGAAACTATTCGTACGTCGCGAGTAGGCGAGGCATGCAGGAGGCTTCGGCAGGAGCAGATGATCTGAGTAGAAAGCGGGGGTAGTTTCTTCACCCTTCAGCCACTCACATTTTCGTCGTCCCTCTATATAGCAACTATATCGAGCAACCATTCCAACCTCGGGGGCTCGGTCGGTGAGTTGGCGAGTCTCCGCCTACCATTTTACGTGTAGCCTTACATTGTTTTGGCAGGGGCCGTGTCATACATAGTTCCCAATTTACCAGTCCACCGCAACCCATCCATAGCCCTACCTTTTTTACATTATCTACAATAGTTTTACACTAGCCCGGGACTGTTTTTGGGTGCATTTTCATAATGCATGTGCATATAGGCATAGTCGCCGGTTTGTGCATGCATTTAGATTAAAGTAGTCTGAAGAGCCTCTGCACAGTTGGCTTCGGGCCCTCATACGCCTCTGAAATGATCCACATAATACACACATAATCATAATTTTTTTTATGGCATAAGCCGGTAAACGAGCAGACGGATCACCTGATGGCAAGCAATCGGCGTCGCCCATGGATCCTTGAACACCAGAGGCGTTACAAGTGCGTTACCGGCCTTTTGGGGATTAGGAGTTTGAGGATCGTTGGGGATTCAGGGATTGGGGACCTTTACACCTTCTTTCCACGGGGATCCGCTAAGTGGCGCTGTTCCTAAGCTCACGTAATTCAAACGCTCCGTAGTTAAATATCCTTAAAATATAGAAATAGTGCCCAGAAAGTTAATGAAAGTGAATAAAACAATAAAACATTATGTAATAACTTAGTGTCAGTGTTTTCAAAGTGTTTTATACATAAACTGTGAAGTTATAGACGTAAAACTTTGAATCCCGATACAAAATTTAGTGACTAATTTCAATAACCAAAACCACCCACAAGATGCCAGTACTAGTAACTTGCTACAGATGCAAAAAATCTGTAAACGAAAAACAAACTGCTATGTGTTCTGTTTGTAAAAACCGAATGGAACCTGATTGCGATGGCTATCCCTTACAAACATATCGACTAAAGAGCCAAGAATCTAAAATTAAATGGCGCTGCAGTATGTGCACGAAGAAAATGGCTACTAATAAAGTTCCTACTTCCGACGATAACATATCAAACATAACAGTGAGAAAAAAGCCCGCGCAGTCTTTAAAGCAATCATCACACACTGAGATTCACAGAAATAAGAGAAAACCGTTGAGTCCTAACCAGGATTCACATATACTCAGTAATTACGACACCTCATGCGAAACTAACACCACCACCCCGAACAGCTTATTATTACCTAGCTCAGACGACTATTATGAGATGCAAGACACAATAGCCCAGTTGACCGCAAAGCTAGAAAGTACTGAAAACGAATTGGAATGCTTACATAACAAACATTACAAAATAATGAGTTAAATAAACAAGTCGACAAATTAACTCAAGAAATAAATATACTAAAGTCTCTATGTAATTCTTCCACAATGGTAGAAAGCAGCCCTAACATCATCAATAATAAAAAGGAAAGACAATCCATCGCCAGTCAAGATATCTTCTCCACACCTACATCTGGGATACAATCGCTGGACGTTAATTGCCGTACCAATAGAACATGTCAACATTTGTACGAAAAAATCGCCTACCTACAGAGAGAACTAATTAACTCCGAAAAAGAAATAAAATCTCTCAACACTCAAATGCAGATTCTAGAGAAATCCCTTAAAACCTCACCAATAGGACGATAGTGCCCTGCAGAAATTGGAAACTCCATACAAAATACAATCAAAATATTTGGCGCACAACAATGCGTCGGCCTAGCCGCAGCCCTTACTCGTTCCAGAGAGGCTACCAGGTATGAAAAATACGATATTATAGGAGAAACCATGTCTAAAGCCCTCAGCGACACAATAATAAATAAATGTACTAGCACTAACTTATCTTACCTCTATAATGACAAAATTGTATTATGTATAGGCGAATATGATTACAATACAAAACACGTATTATCTCAGTTAAAAATTGTATTGAAGACTTTCTATAACAGTAGTATAATTGTACTAAACGTAGTCAAAAGTAAACATCTAGATGTCAATGAACTAAACTATCGCATCAGAAATATTTGTAAATATTATAAAAATTGTCATTTCGCTGATTGTAAATATTATAACTTACCTAAGATTTGCAAAAAGATAAACTACATTATAGACTGTGAGGATTATAGCAAGAAGTATCTAAATCCAATTGAAATCAGGAAACACCTTGCGGGCAGCAAAACAAGCTCTTTGCACAAAACAGAGCCGTTAAAACCTAAAATAGGGACCATTCCCTTCTATTTCACAAATCGTAACTGCAGACATCCTACTCAAAATCCTAATCCTATTCAAATTACGTGTATGTCAACAGAGAAACACATAAAAATAGGTACTATACCATATTATTTTCCCTCCACTACTAAAGGTAACACATATTTTCGACCCTAAAACTCAACCTTTATTGCATAACTTCAGAATACTTCATCAAAATATCGCGAGTGTTCTATCTAAACAAGAAATATTGGAATTAACATTACAGGATATGCGAGAAATACAGAATGACCCACATGTAATTTGCCTATCAGAAACATTTATAAAAAAAGGTCAAGAAAACTTTCTCAACTTGTCTGAGTATGAAATGGCCTCAAATTTCAGCAGGGAACACCAGCGAGGTGGCACCTGTATTTTAGTTAAAAGGGGTCTAAAATTCAAGGAATTATCACTTTTAAGCAATCACGCCACTACTAAAATATTCGAAATATGTGGCATAGAACTAGTAAATGAAAAATTAGTAATTATTTGTTTATATAGAACACCCCAGTCGGATCCTAATCAGTTCCTAGCTAAGTTGGATAGTATTTTACATGATCTATTCAAAAAATACAAATCTAAAACTCATATCGTTCTGTTAGGGGATTTTAATATAAACACATTAAAAAAAGGCAAAATCACACAAAACTTTCAAGATATCGCTCAAAACCACAATATAAAAATTCATATCAACGTACCCACCCGTAAAAATTCATGTATAGACCACATCCTGAGTAACATACCAGACGCGATTGCAAGCGTTCTACCACTTAACCTTTCTGATCACGAAACGGCACAAATGTTAAGCTTTCCTTTAAAGACTCAATTATCAAAAAATATTGTACCATAGGTACTTCATTTACAAAAGGGATTATAGTATAGATAATATACGTAAATTTAGAGATTGCCTACAAAAGTTATCTTGGTGTGATGTTTACATGGACACAAATGCAAATACAGCGTTTAATCATTTCCATGAACAAATATGTCTATTTTATAATCTCTGTTTCCCAAAAATAAGAGTTAAAATAAATATAAGCAATAAAATGAAACAAACATGGATAACTAAAGGCCTTAGGCAAAGCTCTAGAACTAAAAGTTTTTTAAGACATCAATATTACAAGTTTAAAAATTTAAGCAATAAAAATATGTATATCTTATATTCTAGATTATTACAAAAATGTATTTATAATGCCAAACGGAACGCTAATATAAAATTTATGAACAATAATAATAATAAGTGTAGGGCAACATGGACAGTCATACAAAAGGAGGTAAACAGTGCTAAGCTCAAGCACAATATTGAAATTATTAAAACTGATACTACCACACTAACACAGCCCACAGAAATTGCATCCGCCTTTAATGATCACTTCATAAATATAAATACCACACTAGTACAAAACGTTACAAATACCTGCCGAAATACAAAACTAGCACATAACTCAATGTTTCTAATACCTACGTCTGAAATTGAAGTAAAAGAACAGATATTATCATTAAATAACACTAACTCGGAAGGCTACGATGAACTTAACACCACAATAATAAAGAAATGCGTTGATGAAATAAGCAAAATATTAACTTTCCTAATTAATTTGTCTTTTTCACAGGGGTTGTTCCGTGACGCGTTAAAACTGTGTATTGTAAAACCACTTTTTAAAAAGGGGCACAAATATGACTTGTCCAATTATCGTCCTATAACACTAATACCCATTATATCTAAAATTTATGAGAAATGTATGTATAGAAGGTTAATCACGTACTGTGAGAAGTACAACATTATAAGAAAGGAACAATTCGGCTTCCAAAAACATAAATCCACGACTTTAGCTATATTTTCACTTCTGAAAGTAGTATTAGCCAATGTTAACAAAAATCATCTTACAACGGGTTTATTTATTGACTTATCGAAAGCATTCGACCTAGTTACACACGATAGATTGTTGCAGAAATTGGAGGTTATCGGAATCCGAGGACCACCTTTACACTGGATATTGTCATACTTATCTGATAGAAAACAGAGGGTCATTATCACCAGAATTGATAAAAGTCAGAATATGATCAATTACCCATCAGAATATAAAGGCATAAAGCGGGGCATACCCCAAGGTAGTATATTGGGCCCGATTTTATTCTTACTTTACATAAACAATATATAGTTGATGTGAATAACAATAAATGCTTTCTTTTTGCCGACGATATTTCCATAATTGTCACTAATGATAAAAAACGTAACTCCGTTAAAGATCACGAAACGCATATAAACAACACAATAGATAATATAATCAACTGGCTCGATAGTAATGACCTATCCATCAATCTTAATAAATCAGTTTACGTACAATTCAATAAATCATATAACAGTAAATTTAATTTTAAAATGGATATACCTAAAATTTCGCAAGCAAACAACACCAAGTTTTTAGGAGTATTTATAGATGAACATCTAGACTGGAAAGAACAAGTCAACCATGTCTGCAACAAAATAAATAAATTTGTCTATCCTCTCAAACAAATCAAAAATGTCACTTGCATGAAAACTGCGGTCATGTCCTACCGTGCGGATATTGAATCATCACTACGATATGGTTTAATTGCATGGGGAAATAGTACTGATCAAGAGAGAGCATTTATCGCACAAAAACGATGTATACGAGCCTTATATGGGATTCCACCTGATGTATCATGTCGGTCAATATTCAAAAAGCTTGGTTTGCTACCCCTACCCTCATTGTACTTATATGAAGTATGTATATTCGTACGTAAACATAAAGAACTGTTCAAAACGGCAGAAGATGTATGCTCTAGAAGTCGACGCGACCATCACAGATTAGTACTAGAGGAGTTTCCTAAGTCAACAAAATATAATAAAAGCTGCCTAAGTATGTGTGTCTGAATATTTAATAAATTGCCGATAACATTAAAACACTTAACCTCAGACTATTTAAAATTAAATTATATGTATGGTTGAATGAAAATAATTTTTATAGCATTAAGGAATTTTTTGAACATAAATAATAATGTATAACTTATAACTACGAGTGTAAGTTAGTTAAAATAAGTTTTAAGTTAAAATTTGCATGCTTTATTTATTAAGCAAAACATGATGATCTATTATATTGTAACTATAACATCTTTGTATACCATGTTTTACGCAAATAAATGTCTTTATCTTTATCTTATCTTTAAACGTAAAACAAACTCACAACAACATCCCACGCAGTTCAGCCAGAGACCATAGGGACGGTACGTGTAATGCCGTTTTCCATGGATAAGGCTAGGATATAGGACATTAAAGTCAAGTACTAGCATGGATGTAAGTATTACGAACATTTTTAAGAGTCTTAGTCACTTTAAACTAAAAATATTCTAAGTGTGGGAGAGCCATGCTTCGGCACGAATGGGCCGGCTGGACCGGAGCGGTACCACGGCCTCACAGAACACCGACGTGAAACAACGCTTGTGTCGTATTTCGCCGTGTAAGTGAGCTTAACGGAGCGGAGATTCGAACCTCCCCTCCCCATGTCCCCCATCCATCCATCCCTAATCACAACATCAATACTATATAGCAACTATATACATAGTTGGTTATACATATGTATACCAGCACAGCCAGCTCCAACCACAAGGATACGGTTTAATTCAAGGTACCTACATCCGACCGACATGACCAATACTTCACATATTGATATGAAAAGAATTCCACAATATATTTTTTTTGTCAACAGACATACACAGCTCAACATGTGTTGTGTTAAAACGGGGAAAACCGCTGCCACAAGCCGAAGCTCTCGATGAATTACTTACGAAATTCTTAGGACACAGCTACAGTGACAATACTGTCGCTAACATCATCTTAGGAAAACCTGTTGGAAACCCAAACATTAACCCGAATAGTGAAAACCTCGACATGAACGTACTCGACGTCTATAGTGTCAAGAAAATAATTAGCTTTGCTAAACAGAAAAATGAGGAGCGAACAATCGCGGAACTTACACGGCGACATAATACCTTCCGACGACACAAGGATTTTCTAGACACCAATCCCAACAATACGTACATCACAAACAAAGCCATGGACCTCTTGCAGCAAAGTATTTACACAACTCAGATAAGAATGAATGTAACATATCCGTTCCGTAAAAAATACTACCAAATACCATCCTACCAAATATCAGTTTTGTATGGTCGGGCTACAGCCATTATAGCGAAAATGGAGAACTTACTGGCTCAAATGAAAACGTTCAAGTGGAAGACACATTTCATCTGGCATCTTATAATATATGAGAAGTTACTGGCTTGTAATATTGATATAACCAACATAGTCGAAAGGGCACATCTCTTAAATTACGAATATTTTGGAACAAAACCGGAGAAACCCCGAAGCGTAGATACTGATCCAAACTCAGGACCACCTTCTGATTTTGATGAAAGTGAAATGCAACCGGTTAACCCAAAAGCCGGATGATCCTTTTTACATTCAAAGTTCTCATCGTCATCATCATCATCAACAGCCTATAAGCGGCCACTGCCAACCAAAGGCCTATACTCACACGGAAAAGGTTTCAGCATCATTGACCTATTGTCAATTGTCGAAATAATGTAAGAAAGTACATGTAACTCACTTTGGTGCTTGCCGTTGGTATGTTTCGAAACCGAACTCTCATACATGAGAATCGGACGTCGTAAACATCCGGGCCACCACACAACAAAGTTCGTCTACCTATGTCATTAGTATAAAAAATTGTAGGTACTACATATTTGCCTCATTCGCACTGAAAGAGCATTAACACGATTCACGGATCCTAAGCTTCTTAATACGGATGGCAATATCATAATAAAGTGTGTTTATTGTAAATTATTTTTTCCTTCGTTCTATATGGCATTGTGTCGTAAGAAAAAAATAAATCAATAAATAAAAGTGTACATATAGAACAGTTATATTAATTTTACATTCACTATCCTCTTTTTCTACCAAAACATTTAAAATTGGAATGATGACAAGGTATGAAAATCAAAAACCTAATTAGTCCGTCAGTTTGGTAATGAAAAAATATTAGACACATATTTTTTATATTGTCGTATAATAAAACAATACTTAGATAAAACGAATCAAAGTTTAGGAGTGGGAGCTAAAACGTCATTTCTACGTATAAAATGTACATAGAAGCGACGTCAAGCGACATTTCAAATCAATAATATTATATCGTGGAAAGTATTCGTTTCTGTAAATACGTGTCTAATTAATTAAAATAATCTACCAGACGGACATTAAAATAAAAATTAGGCATCTACTATATTATAGGAAAAACACAGAACCGCACTCCCCAACATAATAATTTTTGAATGGTGAATATGTATAATTGTATACTATATGTATAGGTCCACCATCACTGTTATCTTTTATGGTTAAGAAATAAATAATTGTGGCATGTGCCAGGTATTACAGTCCAGCTGTAGGTCTGGTTCATATCCATTTTTTTTATGGCATAAGCCAAGTAAACGAGTGGACGGATCATCTGACGGTAAGCAATCGGCGTCACAAGTGCGTTACCGGTTTTTTGGGGATTAGGAGTTTGAGGATCGTTGGGGATTCAGGGATTGGGGAGATTAGGGAAGGGGAGGGTAATTGGGCCTCCGGTAACCTCACTCACACGACGAGACATAACGCAAGCGTTGCTTCACGTCGGTTTTCTGTGAGGCTCTCCCACACGAGAGAGCCATGCTTCGGCACAAATGGGCCGGCTGGACCGGAGTGATACCACGGCCTCACGGCCTCCCTAGTCCCCGTCTCCCGAATCCTCCACAATCCTCAAATTCCTAATTCCCAAAAAGCCGGTAACGCACTTGTAATGCCTTGGTGTTTCGAGTGTCCATGGGCGGCGCCGATTGTTTACCATCAGGTGGTCTGCTATAAAAAAAAGAAAGGTTTCTCCCCGTCACCAAAAATGTTGAGAATTTTCTTAACATCTGTTACTGTACTAACAAAAAACTACATAAAAAATATGTTACAGGATGATTGAACATGAAACGTGGTCATTTATTTTACATTGCTCTCCTCTGACGTGCTGCGTTTTGTTATGCTGCGATGACGTGAAGGATAGGATGAAAACATTTGCTACAAACTAATTTCCTTTTTATTGACATGTAAAAAAAAAACTAGGACAAAAATCCTTGACTTCATAGTGAATTAAACAATTCCTTTTATTTAATCGACACTCTACAAATACATTAAGTTTTAACTATTCTAAAGGAAGAACAAGGAGACCGGAGAGGTTCTTAAATTGCACAGGGGTGTTGGAAAATAATCTCAATTGTAACAACAAATTAGCGTCATTATAGCTTGTACTGGCTCAGCTAGCTACTTACAATTATCACATTGTTACAAATGGCCTTCTAAGTAACTGATATTTACTGGAAGAGGCCAATTATTGGCTAAGCAATCTATAAGGTGAAGTATTAGCTTCAAGCAAAACTTACTTATGCATTATTTATACAATATTTCTGTTATTAAAATGCCATTTTCATATTGTAGCGTAACAAATACTTTGATCGTCAATTTTTTTTGTTATTTCAGGTATATTACAGACGAGCAACTTGTTACAACGATAGCCTTACCTTCCGCAAAGTTGTTGTCATAGGTAGTTGCTCGTCTGCAAATTCCCTTTTTTTACTATCCATTACATTATCTCAAAACAATTACGTAGAAAATTGTGAGAATTTTCTACTTCTTAAGGTTTATATATGAATTATAATCAAAACGAAGCTCTAAGCCAAAATAACTTAACGTTTTTTTAAGTCATGAAACAAGTTTTCATCACTTGCTCTCTTTTTTTTAGAATCTGAGTGAGAAAGGGATATAAATATTCATTTTTTAAATTAAAATTTATCTAATATTTGATGATTTCAAAAAATCGCCTTTCGATTTATTTACTAACAATAAACATAGTAATCAATAATACAGAAAAAATAACATGGAGGACATACGCAGTTACTCACTCCCGAACAATAAAATGCTACTCAATTTTAAGTTGTTCTCACTTAAACCGTTCGTCGGCTTGTATTGCACTTAGCGTGATGTAGCTATATGCTGCAGTCATTTGGTTCACTCACCTATTTGATTGAATTACTAAAGAACAACTTGTCAAGTCTGACGTAGGAACTGAACGTTTGCAAACTCGCTGACTTGATCATGCGTTCGGAAGAGCCCTCCCTTCGAGGTCCAGGTGACAACAACCAAATGACTGCGATATGTACAAAACTAGTTAATCGTAAATGTGCACCTCTGCCTACCCTTTCGTGGATAAAAGGCGTGGTGCTATATTATGTTATGTTCTTCCAAGACAAATGAGCTATCCAACTCATATACTCTTTAGCTTTAGAATCAATTTGTATAATTATAATTGTAAAGTTAGAATAGTAAGTACATATAACTGTAGAACGTCTTAGAATTGAGTGGCGTTTAAGTATTCCAACAAATCTAAATCACATAATTTCTAACTAAATTAGTATTAATACTAATGGAATAATACACACAGAAACAATATTATCATTATTATAATACAAGTCAACAAGATCAAACTAAATTAAATATCAATTTTAAAATCTGATTTCCGAAAAGCAAATCAATTTGATCGTTACCCGCAATGGAAATCGAATTTAAGACTTGTCGTAGAAAGTGGCGCTAATGTAGTAGTAGTAGAGAGGCTTTAGTGCGAGTTCCATTTACGTTTAAAGTATTCCAAACGAGTACGCGTTCGGCGCTCTGATTGGCCGGCGCCAATGAAGCAACCAATCAGAGCACCGAACGCGTACTCGTTACGATTACTTTAAACGTAAAACAAACTCATACTAAGGCCTCTGATTGGAAGGTTCATTGGCGCCGGCCAATCACAACGTAGAACGCCGTCTCGTTACGATTACTTTAAACGAAAAAGAGACTCGTACTAAGGCCTGTTTACTCCCTGTATTATATATTTTCATTATGTAAGTTGAATAAATAAGCAATAAACATGTTTGACTTTACGACTGACTAGCGCCACATGTTAAACGCCAAATCGAAGTTTCCATTAGATATCAAATTCGATCTACTTTTCAAAAATTGTTAACAGAGGCCTTAGTACAAGTTTGTTTTACGTAGTATTTTACATTACATATTTTATATTACACTCTGATTGGCCGGCACCAAAGAAGTACCCAGAGCGCCGAATGCGTACTCGTTGCGATTACTTTAAAACGTAAAACAAACTCGTAGGTACTAAGGCCTCAGATTACCTACTGGTACATACACAAGCTTAGACCTCTAAATTAAAAAAAACTCGCGTCGATAATTGACTTATTCATTAACTAACCAATTACTTATAACGCTACAGCTATTCACAAATAAATTAATAATTATATTCTATTTAACAATGGAGGATGAATGTCTAACCGCAAAGTGATGGCCCACCAAGGAATTTGGGTATTTGCCTTAATCAAAAATAAATTATTTCGCTTGTTCAATACAATAAAATGTGACAAAATAATCACACTTTCATTCATTGATTTTATGACCAACTTAATTTTAGTATTTTTCCAAGAATTAAGTATGCCGTTTAACGCTAAAAATACGTGCCGCCACAATTCGTCACAATCTCGTACAAAATTCATAAAAAACTGTAGTTTTTGACAACTCGAAAAAATATTGAATTTGACTAATTGGCAAGTACCCATTTCATTCGTAATCATTGTAGCTGTCAAAATCTGAGTGTCCAATGCAAGGACGTTGAAAAAAGGTGGACGGAATGTCACTGAAATGATTGAAGCACCAAACTGTCAGTGGTGTATCTATGTGTGCGTGTACTTGCAACACTGTAATGTATGAAGTGTAATGACGGGTAATGTCACGCGACAGATGTCCTTCGTGTCAATGTGTGTATTCTGCGTGTAAGTCTATAGTAGCCAGGTGCCACAGTCGTTGTTCCAAGAGACTGTGTCCGCCATTTTTTCAACGTCCTTGATCCAATTGTTTAACCTTAGCAATTGGGCTAACGATCTTCACGCTATATTCCAGTCAGTTAAAGAACAGGATGATACAAACAGTAGGATAAAGCATATACGACACCACATAAATAAATTTGTACTATAAACTAAATACTTGTCACTGAATATTTCAAATGCATTCCGTCTAATATTATAGGCCTGTTTCTTCATCATAAATTAGGACAGATTTCTTCATGTATGACGTTCATTATCACCTTGTTTATGTCAATGCTAGACACAGACCTCTCCACTGAACTCGACCTTCAGGTCTTCACTTAGTGGTTCTCAAGTACCTAATATAGGATTTCGTCGAAGCGGTCAGTTGAAATATGATCGTGGACAGGCGACATGATTGTTACTCGGCACGTGGAAATGTTAATGGTTTTATATGTAACATACGTAGGTAGGTATTTGGTCGTATTTCATTCAGAAAACCGAAAAAACGTACAGTATATCCTAATATATTGGATACTTATAAAATATGTAGGAAAGGGTGATAATGTAAAAGTAAGCGTAATAAAAAATAAAATTATTGATCATGGAATTATTGATGGCCCTTGGTAAGAATACTATTGTTACTTAAAAACTGATGAATAAGCAGGCCAAAACGTCGTCTATGTAATTAGGTACTATTTACATAACACAATTAATTTTCACTGTTCTATAATGTTACATTCAATTTGCAGTTTCAAGTTCCAATCCTCCTCACGCCCCGTCCACACGCTTGATGGTTGCCACAAATACTAAACACACACAAGACCATACATAAATACAAACACCCATTCACATACGTACACGTACGTACACAAACTACTTTTACACAATTAGTATCCAATCTCTTATAAACATAACAGAGCATTATTTAGTAATTTCATACATAAATATTAATCACCGCTTATCTCTCACTAGCTTACTCATCACATTGTAATCCAAAGACATTTCCATTATAAAACGAATAAACACAACAATTCAAACGTCAAACTAATGGCGGCAAAAAGTTGACAAATGTCAACGTCAATTTTTTTTTTCTTTTTGACTAAGTCCTTTGACGATACTGCCATTTTTAAGTATTAACAAGCCTTCTTTCATAGTTTCGATTTCAGAATTTGAAGTACAATTTCACATTCTCGACATTACTGTTCTCTTCGCTCCTATCCTGGTGTGGATAAGTTTCCGTCACTAGGGCACTTGGCTGCAGACTGTCGGGATGTGAACTGGTGACCCTCACTGAGCCTTCGGCTTGTGATGCGATGCGTCGCACGCAAATACAAATGAGAACTCCGCTTTCTTCTGCGCGTATGCTATAAAGTCATCTGGAAAAGCAATAATTAAAAATTATGAACATTTTATTAATTACGAGCCAGTGCTCAAAGCAATTGATTTTATAACATACCTATTAAGTTATATTGATTTCTATTTTAAAGAATTTAGAATTCATTTTCGCGACGCGTATCCGGCATGCCATGGCATGCTGATTCATTCCAAGCGTTACTACAGCACGCCATTGTATCGCGGGCAACTCTTATCCCCTCTACTTATTATACTCTTTGATCTCGGGAGATGTACGAGTCACTTTGTGTCATTGGCATTATGATTGCTAAAGTAGTTGAAATCAGGTTGTAACATTTGCAGCAGTCATAGCAGAATACCTGGACTATCAGCAGAATGTGCGGCGTACTGTGACATGTCGCAATAGCTTATATTTCGTACCTGTCACGTGTCCAATTGTGTTTGCAACTTATTCACTTATTAGTTTCCCTAGCTAACGTCAAGGCTGTGAACCAAATTACTAGTTTGAACTAGTCAAGCTAATATAAAAATCTGTTTTTTTAATGTCACCAAATCAATGAGTAAGTAACTATATTTAAGTGACATCGCTGATTTTCTTGTTCTATTAATACCATTTATAGTATACAAGGAGAGAGCAGGAACATAGATGAGTTCTCCAGCTTACCGTAGGTGATGTATCCGTCCTCGTCCAGGTCTGCCTGGCGGAAGGTGTCGCGGGCGTCGTCCGGACAGAGCCCGAGACAGCGCGCGGCGAGCTCCTCGAAGCCGGGCGCCGCCACGCGCCCGCCCGCGCCGCCCGCGCCGCCCGCGCCGCCCGCGCCGCCCGCGCCGCCCGCGCCGCCCGCGCCGCCCGCGCCGCCCGCGCCGCCCGCGCCGCCCGCGCCGCCCGCGCCGCTCGCGTGCAACTGCACCACACAGTGAGAGGACGTTGCCACAATGGCCATGCTTCGCATAGTTTTACCAGACACATCTAATAGTTTTATTCAGTAGTAGCAAAGCATGTTGCAATGCCGATTGTAAAAATTTTACGACACTTTCATTGTGCGTTAATTTTTCGTAGTGCGCCAACGTTGCTCGATGCTGGGGGGGGGGGTCATGCCTCGGAGCTGAGTGTTAGATTTGCCGCAAGTGAAGTGGCTTCGGTAATAAAGAAAATGGTGAGCGGAAAGTCTCCGGGGCATGACAGCCTCAGCATCGAGCATCTGAGGTATGCTGGAGTTCACCTCCCGAGAGTACTGTCGTTATTTTTCAATATATGCTTGTCTCAATCCTAGAGGTATTTGCCTGAGAAAATGATGCATACTATCGTAGTCCCTGTTATTAAAAATAAAACAGGGGACTCTTCAGATGTCACAAATTATAGGCCGATCTCACTGGCTACCACTATAGCTAAGGTACTGGACGGTCTGATTGAGCGACACTTGGAGTCACACCTGAACTTGGATGATGGATTTAGGATTTTGTCACAGTTTGGATTTAGGTCTGGACTCTCAAACGAAAGTGCTATTCTGTCGCTCAAGCAGACGGTCCACTATTACACAGCTAGAAAAACTCCTGTCTATGCCTGTTTTTTAGACTTGTCAAAAGCTTTTGACCTTGTATCTTATGACAAACTATGGGATAAACTACAGGATACTAGTGTACCCGGGGAGATCATTGCTGTGCTAAGGCATTGGTCCAGTGCACAGAAAAATCAGGTACGATGGGCTGGTACTCTCTCGGAAGAGTACAAACTGGAGTGCGGAGTGAGGCAAGGGGGACTCTCCTCCCTTCTTCCTTTTAACTTTTACGTGAACGAGCTGATTGGGGGGCTCAGAAGCGCCAGAATCGGCTGTCATATAGATAGTGTATGTATTAACAATATAAGCTATGCTGACGATATGGTGCTCCTGAGCCCCTCCATCTGTGCGTTGAGGGAGCTCATAAAGATTTGTGAGACTTACGCAAACACCCATGGCCTTAGGTACAACTCAACTAAATCTGAGATTATGGTATTTAAATCGGGTACTAAACACTATGATAATGTACCTAATATAGTCCTGAACGGTACCCCGTTAAAAAGAGTTTATAAATTTAAGTATTTAGGCCATTGGGTTACTGATGATCAAAAAGACAATACTGACATTGAGAGAGAGCGCAGGTCCTTGTTTGTCAGGTGTAACATGTTGATTCGCAGGTTTGCACGCCACACAAGTAAAGAAAACACTGTTTAAGGCTTACTGTCAATCCTTTTACACCTGCAGCCTGTGGGTTGGCTACTTGCAGGGGGCATACAGGGACCTGCGGGTGCAGTACAACAATGCATTCAGGATGCTGATGGGGCTACAGCGGTATTGTAGTGCATCGGGTATGTTTGCCGAGGCCAACGTTGACAGTTTTGCGACCGTCATGCGTAAACGTTGCACGTCGACCCTAACTCGCATGCGAGCTAGTTCCAACAGCATCTTGAGCGTATTGACGGACCGATGGGATTCCCCGATGCTTGAGGGTTGGATACGACTGCACGCAGTCAAATAGAATACAGTGATGCGTTCAGGCGTGGGATTGGTCCTAGAGTCTATGTATTTTTAATTGTATTTTTATTTGGGTGTAATTCAGGGTCCCGGTCATTTGGGAGGCGTACGAGGGGCCGAAGCCAACTGCGCAGAGGCCCTTTAGACAACTTTAATCTAAATGTAATGGAGACACAAACCGGCGACTATCCCTGTATGCACTATGGAAATGCACCCAAGGACAGTCCCCGGTTAGTGTAGAACTATTGTGAATAATGGAATAAAAAGGTAGGGCTATGGATGGGTTGCTGTGGACTGGGAAATTGAGAACTATGGATGACTATGGCACCTGCCGAAACAATGTAATTATAAATAATAAATAAAAAGCCTTTTATTTCTTGCAAAATTACTTAACATGAAAAAACATAACAACAAAAGAAACATGAAAAATTAAAAATGATTAAATAATTGTTCCTTATGTAAAATTATTTATGTTCCATATTAATAATTATAAAAGTTATGAGAATCATAATTAAATGAATTCAATTACTGATTTAAAATTACTTTTATATCAATTTAATTACACATTTAAAATTTAAAATAATTATAATAAATTCAATTTTATGTGCATTTATAATAAATAAAATTCCAAGAATATTAAATCTATAAGGTGAATAAATTATAATAATACATCATGCAAGCATGCAAGAACCCCTCTTATGTGAGGGTGAAGGCCTCCTCCAGACTTTTCCATATATCCCTATCTTTGGCAACTGTCTTCCACTTTTCACCAGCTATTTTTATAATATCGTTATCCCAACGAGTTATAGGTCTACCTCTCTTTCTAATGCCTCTGGGACCCCGCCATAGTGTCAGTCTGTAGGTCCAACGGTCATCGCTCAACCTAGCTACGTGGCCAGCCCAACGCCATTTTAACTTTTGTGAGAAGTTTAGGACATCTAACAGTTTAGTCTTTTCCCGTATGATATTGTGTGGGATTTTTTGTATTTTTCTAATATTTGTAATGCTTCTTTCCATAGTTCTTTGGCAGGTTCTGATCTTATTTCTTACGCGTAGGGTGTATTTCCATGTTTGACAACCGTAGGTGATAGAGGGGAGCAGGCATGTGTCCATCAGTTTTTTCTTTAAATTCATAGGCGTTGATCCTTTTAATATTTCTTTAAAGCTCCAGAATTTTTTCCATGCGCCTGAGATTCTTCTTTCAACTTCCAGTTCGTTGCTTTGTTTTCCGAAGGATACTTATTTGCCTAGATAAATGTAACTGTCTACGTATTCTAATGGTATTTGATCAAGATATACCGGGTGTTTTTTGCTGTTGGACATAATTTTTGTTTTATTCAGATTCATTTCCAAGCCTACTTCGTAGCTCATAGTTTTTAGTGAGTGTAACATTGACTCCATCTCCTCAGCATTCTCGGATAGTAGAATAATATCGTCGGCAAATCTAAGATGACTGATAAACTTGCCGTTAATGTTTAGCCCTGTTCTATCCCAGTTAAGTTTGCTGAAGACCATCTCTAGTACTGCTATAAAAAGTTTTGGAGATAGCGGGTCGCCTTGTCTTACACCTCTCTTTATGGGTATCCGTGGACCTATTGTTTCAAGTTTAATTCTACTTGTGCAGTTGTTGTATAAATATTCTATGACTTTTATATATTTCTGTTCAACGTTTTGTGATCTTAAGGCGGTCCATATAGAAGAGTGTCGAATTGTGTCAAAGGCTTTCTGGTAATCGATGAACACTACGTACAGTGGTTTCTGATATTCAGTATATTTCTCGATTATTTGTTCTATCGCATGGATGTGATCTATTGTAGAATATCCCCTCCTAAAACCAGCTTGTTCTATCGGTTGGTGTTCCTCAAGACTCTCACTGATCCTCTTTTCGATTATCGATGAAAAGAGTTTGTAAAGTGTGGGCAACAGACTGATAGGGCGATAGTTGCCTATACTCGTGGGATCTTCTTTCTTGTAGAGTAGAATCATGTTCGAATCCGACCACTGAAAAGGCGTGATGCCCGAATCTAGTATAGAGTTGAAGAGATGTGTCAGAGGAAGTACCAGATGCTTACAGCCTATTCTTATTGCCTCGTTAGTGATTCCGTCAGGGCCTGGACATTTTTCTAATTTCAGTCTCTTTATTCCTTCTATAACTTCCATCGCATCTATCGTTTTTGTTTGTGGGCCGTTTTTAGCAGGTAATTGTGGTAATTGTGTCTGGATGTTGGTGGCATCGTAAGTATTTGAGGAGTTTGTTGAGGTTTGACAATTGTATAGTTTTTTGTAGAAATTTGTTGCGGTTTTCATAATATCGATCCTGTTATGTGATAGTTTGTCAGTCTCTTTTAATTCCTTTATCCATAATTTGTGAGTGTTTAGCTCTCTGTATGCTTTTTTAATGTTGCCAGTAGTTTTTATATGTTTCTCGATGGTTTTCAATCGGTGAAGCATGTAGTCTCTCTTAATGTTCTTACTTATGAGTTTATATAGTGCTTTTAGTTCATTTTTCTGTGATCTTGTTTTAGGTTTGATAATATGTAGTTGTTTTCTTCTATCTATTAGATTCCTGGTGTAGGCGGAAATCGCACTAGGTTTAGTCGTGTTTTTTCCGGCATTTTGTGGTATTTGTAAACTACTTTCCAAGCCTCGAATTATATTATCGTAGTTGGCCTGTATGGTGACGTCCTCTCGATATTGCAGTAGGTCTTCGTGCTTTTCCAGAGATAGTTTGTATGTAGATATTTCGGATTCGTTTTTTAATGAATTTCTTAGACAGTTGGTGAATTTTGTACGGCTTTTCTTAACTGTTCGTAGTATAAAAGAAGCTCTCAAAAGTCTGTGATCCGTGGGGAAGTTCACATTTAAAACTTGTACATTTAGAACATTTTTGTCTAGATTTGTTAATATGTAGTCAATTTCATTCTTCGTGTAACAATGTAACAATAAACAATGTAATTATTACACGTAAAAATGGCAGGCGGAGACTCGCCAACTCACCGACCGGGCCCCGGGAATGGTTGCTAGATATAGCAACATAGGGGCAACGAGAATGTGAGTGGCTGAAGGGTTAAGAAACTAACACCGCTTTCTACTCAGATCATCTGCTCCAGCCGAAGCCTCCTGCATCCCTGGCCCACTCGCGACTTACGAATAGTTTCTTACCCTCCGAGCAGGATCACTGCTCTCGCGACTCCACTCTGGACGGCCAATGAAGGCAAGCCAGAGGTGGGAGACCTGTTCCTTGTCATCGTTCACTCCAGCCAGCCAATTAAGGCAAGCCGGAGAAGAAGGAACGGTGACTTCTCCCTGGAGCACTCGGGATGATGGTAGCCCGCGGGATCGCTAATGCCCGTCACCTCGCCTCAAGGTGCCCTGCGGGCTTATTATTATTATTATTATATAGCCTAAATGAGAAATACGAAGCTGTGGAGGAATACGGAGCCGCGGAGGAATACGGAACCGCGGAGGAATACGGAGCCGCGGAGGACTAACGGGTTGCCGGGGCTCCGCCTGCTGCTGTAATTACCTTGAAGGCTATAGCCAGGAGCTGTGTGAGAGGCTCGTGTTGCAGGGCGAGGAAGGCGGCGCTCAGCAAGTAGTCCGGGAAGTACAACAACCCACTCGAGCGCTGCAAACACAATCATACTCAACTCAATTACATACAATATAACCCTTCTGTCTTTAACTGCTAATAGTACATTCTTCTGCCTTCTTCCTTGCGGTATCCACGACAGTTATTCATGCCCCTGAGACGCGTGCAACTTTAATCTTTCGATGTTTTCATGGTTGTATCTACTGTAGTTCCAGCGATTTTGGGAACTTGTGCCAATACAAAACTACTGAAAGCAAATCCCTAACATCGTCCCCTGATCCCAATGGCTTTTATCGTGTTAAAAAACCCGTATCTCTTTAATCTGTATTCATCAGCTGGAAAATGTCCGCTGCGTTTTTTAATATAATAATCCCACGGCTGGCAAATTACTTGCGGGTCGTAGTTAGATCGCTGATAGACAACGCTCGGTGAGACCTTACTCAAGTCTGGGTTTAGCTTTCTAAGATGTAGTTATCCCCAATCTTCAAATCCGTAACACTCAACTCAGAAGAATGACAACGCAACGCGCTTTTCTGGTGTTGCGAGTGTTTGCGCTGATTGCTTTCCATCAAGTAATCCTGCTTACTTACCGCCCCATACAACAAATAATTCTTTTGTTTATAACTATGTTCAAAAAACCGACTTCAACCCCTTTTTTGCGATCGGTTTATTAATATACTGAAACTTTCTCCTAAGTAATAATCGCTTATCTGATCCGCATCAAAATCAGTACAGCCAATCGCGAGATAACCGCGACACATACATACAGGTCACGCGACACATACATACAGGTCCTTCTTTATTGAAGTCGGTTAAAAAGTACTTTAGATGGTATCGGTTAATGGCATAACAGACGGAAGAAAGTTTAAAGCCTTTTGTAGTTACCTGCATGAATATGTCGAAGAGTCGCTGCGTGCGTGCAGACAGCGGTACCCCGAGTCGTTGCGCGAACTCGTCGGGCCCCAGCCAGCGCCGCGCCGCGCCGCCGCCCGCCTCGAGCAGGTCTGCACCTGACCGCTCCAAACTGTAACAGGATAATATATACAAATACTAGCTTTTACCCGCGGCTTCGCTCGCGCCACAAAAGGATAACAAGTAGCCTATGTGACATATACCAATACACACAGCGCCATCTATACCAATACTTTTGTTTTCCCTCGGGAATGTCACATTTATCCGGGATAAAAAGTACCCTATTATTTAATCCGGACTTGTAACTTACGTCTGTAAAAATTCAAAGCAATCGGTTTAGTGGTTATGGCGTGAAAGCGGAACCAACAAATAAACTCACTTTCCGATTTAAAATATTATATTAGTAAGGACTAGATTCTGCCAGAGGTATCGCCCACGGTCCAATCTACCCCTGTTCCAAATTACATCTCAATCCCTTCAGATGTTTGGGCGTGATTGAGCAACACAATAACACGCAAACTCACAAACTTAGTAAGATTTTTTTATGGAATAGGAGGCAAACGAGCAGACGGATCACCTGATGGTAAGCAATCAGCGCCACCCATGGACACCCGCAACAGCAGCGGAGTCATAAATGCGTTGCCGGCCTTTTAAAAAGGAGTACGCTCTTTTCTTGAAGGTTTGAAGGTAGTATCAGTTCGGAAATACCGCCGACGACAGATCATTCCACAGTTTTGCTGTGCGAGGCAGAAAGCTACTCGAGAAGCGCACAGTTGTGGCCTGCCAACCATCTATATGATGTAGATGCATATGCTGTCGATGAATATCGACTATTCACGGATAGACTGGCGAAGAATTCGATTTTGACCTTTCAAAAGTGCCAGTTTGAGAGTAATATTATTTAAATATGCTTGGTCTTCGACTTTACCCAAGTTGTCCTCGGATCTCGCTGACTTCCCTGGCCGACGCTGCACAAGGTATGCCCAGCTGCTTCGCTCGAGCTATGAGCCGACAGTCATCGTACGTGTAGTCCAGGACTGGTACTCCTAATGCCCTAGAATTTTTTATGAAAGAAATTATTAGATACAGTTCTGTCAAATAAGGACGCTATGGCGATATGTCGCATCGGTACCTACATATCCAAATTCAAGTGGGATCATTTAAAAATTGATTGACTTGCTGCATCTGCTGCTATCACACAGGTAATAGTACCCGGGTGCGTAGTAAACCGTGACCAACCATCATAAGATGACCGACCTTGCTTTCGGTGACCAGTTATCACCAAGTCGCCTGCTAAGAATGAGGATTTTTTTTAAGTGAGGAAAATCATCGAATTATTTCTCCCGCCTGGGTGAGGTTCTCAGCCCACATAGGGCGTTCCCCTACTGTGTGTTCCACCGTGTCCTCAGGGTGGTCCTCGCAGTGATGACACCCGGGCGTTTCCTCCCGCCCCATCAGACACAAGTACCTCCCGAAACTTCCAAGTCCGGTGAGGACCTGCGTCAGGCGGTAGGTGAGGATGCCGTAGCGTCTCTCAAACCACTCCTCAAAGAGGGGACTTACCGCTGCAATGGCGGCGAGCCCATAAGAATGAGCATAATGGCAACAAAGTGATTCGTATGCCTACTAAAACAAGTGAATGTAGATGTCTCACTTACTTGGCCATGACATCTCTAACGTTTCTCGCATACAGTTTGGGGTCCCTCTTCTCCTCTTCGCTCGGATAATATACGGGTAGAAACTCAATTTCACACGAACTGTGCACTTGTGTTAAGGTCAACCACAACAGCTTTAGGCTGGAAGAACAAAATAAATAACGATATATTGTTTAGATAGAAGAATGGAGATAGAAGATGGAGAATGGGTGTAGTTGAAATAAATACTTTTTGACTAATGAATATATTAAACTCTTGGCAATATGTCATCCCGGCCTTTATTTTAAAAAGAGTACCGATGGAGTTTCTTGCTAATTCTTCTCTGTTCTAAACTAAACTTTTGAACTGACTGATGGACTAACTAATTTAACTAAATGAACTTTGACTTGAATCAACCTTGTGCGAACAGCTCGGAAGTCGAATTACGTGCCATAGTATATGTTTCCAGCAGGATACAAATTTGATGTTTTTCATTTCATTGAATACGTTGCTTATAATCAAATATGGTGGTTCTATTACTATTATAAAAATGCTGACTTACGCTCCAGGGCCCTCCCAGGTCCAAGTGACTGTGTCTCTGGCGTTAGGGTACCTGATGGTAACCGGCTGTACAGGTACTCCTGGGTAGAATCCACCTGGCTTGAACGTGATCAGGCACGAACGGTTCGTGCAGGTACCCTCAGGGAAGATAAGCACCTGGAATAGAAAGAAACTATCAAATAAAATATCATTTAATTTAAATACATAAATAATAATATTATTCATATCAGTATCAGCTTTGAATTTTATATTTGGCAAAGCTGTGTTGAGTATTTTTGATCATTCACTATACTTAGGAATAACACATTTATGGCTCGCCCCTAGACCTTAATCTTTTAAACTGATGCAAAATAAATTATTTTACTTTCTTTCTTTCTTTATCATTAGGTATAACATTAAACATGTCCTTTGTATGAACAATTAACGTAAAAATAATTAAAAATACGCAGGTAAATATTGAGAGAAAGTCTACTAGTTTCAAGTCAACGTGGAACTCTTCCTCGTGAGCACAGTGCGTGCACGACGTAGGGCAATACGAATAGTCCGCGTTATATTTACGTAAGTAAATCAAGGTTATTAATTAAAGAATTATTTGACTAGGAACTCGACATTTGTTCACACTCACAATTGTTTGTTACCTAGGCTACTTAAATGTGTACATTATAGCATTTATAAATTAAACCACATGAGTCGACTTCATTTATTGACGTCATGCAATGTTCGGTTCCCGACCTATTAATTAATTTGATTGACCACCTGCTAAGCGCTATTGTAGGGGGTTATGGCTTCTCCACTCTTTAGGGGAAAGGCCTTTAGCCTTAAGCAGCTTAATAATTTATTTAACAAAGTTTTATAATTTAATTTTAATCAACTATTTGGCAAAACTGCATCACAGAGTATCGGCGAATACTGAGCACTTGTTGAATATAAATGTCTAAGTCGAGTCATATAATTATCACTTAATCCAATTGTTAGTAATTATTTTCAGAACAAAAGTGTGGGAGAGCCATGCTTAGGCACGAATGGGCCGGCTCGACCGGAGTGATACCACGACTGAGCCGAAAACCGACGTCTATCGACTTATCTCATAAAAAAATACAGAAACAAACTTAAACCTCAAAGTTATACTGCGTCACTACAACCAAATAAAGGTAGGAAAAGACTAATTGAAATGATGACCTCGTGCCGCCCAGTGACTTTCACATCCACTGGACCACCGACCCGATATATTAAGTCACTATCATGGTCGAATAGTTACTAACTTGTAATTCTTCACATCGTTGACCTTTTGTTAATCCGAAGCCATTGAGGGGCACCTAACGTGAATATAAATATATGTATAAGTACAGCTGGTTGATAATAACATGTTCCGAAAATATAGAACGCATGTATTTATAGTAGGTACGGGCCTGCGGACGGCGAGCACGGGTGACTCGCTCCCGACCAGAACCAGGCCCGAGCGTACGGCGCGTCGCGTTCCGCGCGCGCCTTAAGGAGCCATCAGACAACCATAGATGGGGCCCAACAGGGCTGATGCCGATACGGAGCTGCGGAAGACTTAACAGGTTGCCGGGGCTCCGGCTCGAAGTTCAGGAGTAGGAACGGGGTGGTTTTTAATCAATAAGAGTCTGACACTCCCTCCCGCCTCACCTGGGCGGGTGAAGTCATTGGATGATTTTCCCCCCTTCAAAAAAAATGTATTTATAGTAGGTGACTTAATTCAGTATCGCTGTCGTACTCTTTTAAATTTTTCAAAGACTTCAAAGAGTATTTTGACGATCCGCAATAACATGTTGCTTGAATTTAATATTAAATAATCTCAACATGTCAAAGCAAAGCAACTTTAACCAACAACTGTGCGAGACCACTGTTGTATTTTTTTACTACACGTTACTTTATACAATACGATACACATATCAAAATAACATTTTTCAAAATTTTTATTTATCTGTCACTTTGTACTGGCTTATCTCTGGAATGGCTGGACCGATTTTGACGGCAGTTTTATTTGCAGTTAGCGGATGTACTAAGGAGTTGCATAAGCTAGGTAGTTTTATTTTGGAAAATTTAAATAAATAAATTCTCTCTGCCCGTCTTGCGTCACCACTTGGTCTGGGTCATACCTGCGGCCAATCTTCTTTGGAAGTTGCTCTCTCGATAATCTCCTTGATGGTATTCTGCCTGGAGTTAGGATCATCCCGCCACACATACACAGGCTGCGTATAGTTGATGAGTTCTGAAAAAATACACGAAAAATATATTATAACTCTAAGACTGTATGGTAATAATATGTATCAGCCAAATATGGCAATATATTATTACTCGTTTTGAACCACCTTAAGGTATACCTTACTTACTGTATACAGTTAGTTCACATTACCCCAATCTTATTTTTAAGCTAATAGTAAGCAATCGGCTGTTCCTATGGATACCGATGACCTTTTAGAGAATCGTTAATTGGGAATTTGGGCCTCCAGTAACCGCTGTTTCGTCTTGTGAGTGTAGTTACCGGAGGACCAATTCTGCCCAATCCTCGAATCTCCAGTCCTCCAATCCCGAACCGCTCCCCTTTCCCACCCAAAAGGCCGGCAACGCAATAGTACGGAGTTACGGGTGTCCATGGACGGCGTCGATTGCTTACCATCAGGTAATCTATCGTTTGCCAGCTTATCCCATAAAAAAGAAACTCACCTGCTCTCTCATTACACAATAAATTCAATGAAGCGTTTATAATAAAGGTGTACCTATTTACGACCTAACCATCGACTGGATATCTACAAAAAACTAGGTGAAAGTATAGAAAAGTATAAATCATTGAACATTATACTGAACTCAATTACTAGACGCAGTAGGCTAGACTCTGATAACAGTCTAGATATTTTTTCTTATTCTAACAAAGTGTGAACTTGTCTGTGTAGTCTAGTGCTAATAAAGCTGATTTTAGTCTCACGCTGACCATACGCTGATCATCGGCGCAGACAACCGAAACGTATGAACTTCTATAAAGCGGTTTAAATAATGCGCTGACGAATAAAGCTACGGCTTTGTCTTCATCTGTCAAATTACGCGCTGAGCTAGGAGCGTTGACGGTTAGCGTGAGACTAAAATCAGCCTAATTGTGGTTCGTTAACATGGTAGTACATGATTACACATTGTATTTTAAAACTTGATTTAGTACATTGTGGGTCTGTAAACAGCTAGTAATGTGCCATAACAGGCGTTGCATCGTGAGGGCTCCGGATCAAGTCTATTAGAGGACCCGGTGCCTCTTACACGTGCTAAGGGTGGCCGCCGAAGTGGTTATAGTCAGGTAATAACCCCACACTACCTAATACTTCTCCCCAAAAAGCTAAGCGCCATTTGCAGGTTTCCCCTGTCATCAAAACAAACTATGTGAAACAAATAAATAAGTTACGAAATAGACTATGAATACGAGCTTACAAGAAAATTTGCGATTCTTAGTAAGTACAAGAAATGTAAAAAAAAAAGTTGAACTAAAAATATCATAATCAACAATTTTCCTAATAAACGAAAGGTTTTTCTTAGAAAACAATGCAAGAACAGCTAACAATATTCTAAGAAATTCATAGAGGAAATAAAAATGAAGGCTATACCTACTCGTAAACGGAAAATAAGGTTCGAATACAGAGAATTCCATTCAATAATGCAATTTTAATCTAACACCGGCCAGGCCTAACAATCTTTTAATAATGTACAGACTTGCAATTCTGACTGAAATGATTCTACGCAACGCCTACGGCGCCAAATACGCGCGTTCCTAATACGCACGTCTCCTGCGCGTATAAAATACGTCATGTGCTATTGAACCTAATGATAAACAAATACTTGCGACTTTATTCCGATTCAACAATAAAAGTTGTGTGCCTGTTTCCACCAACGTGTCACCTATCTGAGGGTTATTTAAAATTGAAGAGACGTTGGCGGATACGGGCAAAAAAATGTGTTCAATTGTACTTTCGACTAGACATTTTAAATTACCTTAATATACGAAAGAGAACATTAAATCAAGTTTATCATACTCGACTCCGTTGCTTGAGTAAAAAGTTTAATTCAACGATTCTCAAATTTGTATCTGTTGGTTAGAAATCAAGGCTGTTTGGACTTGACATTAAATGGTCTAATAACATGTCATGACTGGTTTCCGGTTTACCATGATACCTGTTTTCCTTGTTTGATTTTGAATCCTGCATTTCTAGTGGGTCTATGCTTGATTAGTTGTGATGTAGGTCATTTGACTGCACGATTGGTGCGGTGGCTGGGCAACCGGCTGCCGTGCAACGTGTCGCGGGTTCGATTCCCGTACGGAACAACACTTTGTGTGATCCACAAATTGTTGTTTCGGGTCTGGGTGTGAACTTGTATGTTTGTAGACGCACCCACGACACAGAGAAAATCCTAATGCGGGGCAACGTTTTTTAACAGAAACAAAAAAAAATTATAAGGTAATTTGAGAATATATCAATGAGCTATACCTAATCATGTTTTTTGAAGATAGGTAGGTAGATATATCTCTGAGTACAGATGTGACGGGAATTATTTGTGCCTTGAAACTAATCTTATACTTACTACTTGTATTTTTTTATTATATAAAGCTTGACTGTTTGTTTGAATGCTCTAATCTCCGGACTTACTGGTCCGATTTGAATAATTCTTTTTGCATGGGATAGTCCATTTATTAAGAAAGGTTATATGCTAAAAAGCATTACGCTACGATTAAAAGGTGCCGAGTAGAGCGGATGAAACGGCACCGGATTCACTAGTAATTAATAAATTGCTAAGTATCCAACCCTGGACACAAAGCCTAATTTTCAAAAACCGAGAGAATTGGGATGATGACAGGGTATAAAATTAAAAATCTAATTAGTCCGTCAGTTTGAAAAAATATTAGACACGTATTTTTTATTTTGGCATACAAAAAAACAATACTTAGATAAAACGAATCAAAGTTTAGGAGTGGGAGCTAAAACGTCATTTCTACGTATAAAACGATCATAGAAGTGACGTCACGCGGTATTTCAAATCAATATATCTGCGAAAGTATTCGTTTCTGTAAGAAATTCCAGTTCCAGGAAGAGATTCCAGTTGGAATATGTGGGGCCTATGTACACTGTTTTTATATATGTGTTGTCCTCTGTGTTGAATGTGTGTACATAAATAAATAAATAAATAAAATAAAAAATACGCGTCTAATGTTTTTTTAATAATCTACCAGACGGACATTAAAATAAAAATTAGTCATCTACCCTATTCAGTAAATGCAATAAAAGTCAAAGCTAAGCATGTTTCCACGTCCAAAAAAATCCATCAGTCAGTCTATCAGTAAATTTGTTCGTTCAAAATTTTATATTTATATAGGAAAAGAAACGAGCAACAAACTCTATCGTTATAAGTACACTTTTGAAAAATCATGGTGTTTAAAAAACTCAGTACTTACCGAAGACAAGTACTAGGTAATCTAGTGTCGTTAATTGCGTGGTTATTAAGACATTAGCAGCCATTGTCCCAGGTGATCACATGTGTTTAGACATGGGACATAGGCATAGGGCATTGGCGTCTTGGTTAGACCATAAGAATAAGTCGTGTCTAGTAAGACCAGCGCATAAAAGTTTAAGAAATATGTTAAAACCTATATTTCCTTAAAAAAGGTTAAATGCTGAGAAGGTATTATTATTTTACATATTTATAAATATAGCCAGATGCATGAATGTGCAAGCCAATGAAGTAAGCGTGGGAGAGCCATGCTTCGCACGAATGGGTCGACTCGACCGGAGAGATACCATAGCCTCACAGAAAAGCGTCGTGAAACAACGCTTGCGTTGTTTTTCGTGGTGTATGGGAGAGGTTACTGGAGGACAAATTAACCCCCTCTCCTCCCCAGTCTTCCCAATTCCCGAAACCCCCACAACCCTCAAATTCTAAATTCCCAAAAGGCCGGTAACGCACTTGTAATGCCTCTGGTGATCCGGGTTTCTATGGGCGACTTCGGGCGGCCGATTGCTTACTATCAGCCGATCCATCTGCTCGTTTACTGACTTATCCCATTAAACAAAAGAATAGTACCAGGTAACGTTCTAAAGATTCTCTCCATGACCCATGGAATAAGAGTATGAGTTTTATATATATGGAAAAAGACTAAACCATGAGATCTAAATGGTGGAAGTGGTATATTGTTCATACAATATACCATTTCTAGTGTCGCGGAGAACCCAACGGGTAACTGGGGCTCCGGCTCGACGTGCAGGAGAAGGAACGGGGTGGTCTTTAGTCAGTAAGAGTCTGACACTCCCTCCCGCCTCACCCAGGCGGGAGCAGTCATTCGATGATTTTCCACCCTTAAAAAAAACCATTTCCAGTGTATAGACTTGCGTGAGCTACGGTAACTGCATTCCATCAGGTAGACTGTAAGATTAATTCACACCTCAGTGCCGGTGCGATAAAAATAATGTCTCAAAGTTCTACAAAACAAGTTTTCAAAATTAGTTAATGGACAAATTAATCTTAGCACCGTTGCAACGACCAGACAGCGAGCCAATAATTATTACAGTAATTCTTTTCAGTCTAGATACTAAGATCATGTGCAATTTTTAAACCTATCAATCATCTTAGACAATTTCTACTTCAGACCAAGCGACCCACAACCTATAATCACATCAACAGCCTACAACTTCCCACTGCCTCTTCTCACGGAGAAGATTTGAGCATTAATCACCACGCTTGCTCAATGCAGGTTGGCGATTTCAAACTTATAACTAAAAATTTCAAAATAAGGCCAGATTTCCTCAACATGTTGTTCCTTCACCGTTTGTCAGTGGTGTCTAAATAATCTAAGAAAGTACATATAGCTCGGAAATCGTCACATTGGTACTTGCCGCTGGTAGGTTCCGAAACCGCGCCCTCATGCATGAGAAGGGGGCGTCTTAAACCTTCGGGCCACCACGACATTTATAACCTACAATAAATATTTAAAATACCTATAATATAGACTAGTATACCCAACTACCGTTGAAAAAATCAAATTAACAGGCAGTCTAATCACGCAACGTTTACTCAGGTCAACCACTTTTTTAATACTCATTATTTTTGAGTTCGTGACCTAGGTACTTATATAGAAGTCTTTGCCCTCGAAGGGGCTATCAATTTAAATCAATAGGTACTACAATTATGGCTAAATCATCACGAATCCACGTGAGCCTAAATAAAAAGTAATAGCTGCGAACCTAACAAAGTACTAATCCATTTATTTTTATGAGACTGCACGGTTGGCGACCAACGTGTAGCGGGTTCAATTCCCACATGGAGTACCCTTAAGTGTGATCCATAAATTGTTGTTTCGGATCTGGGTGTCATGTGATTATGAACTTATTGTTGTGACCGCAACAACGATACAGGAGAAAAACCCCGTTTAAAAAAATCAGCGGCTCGTTTTTTCCATCGGATGGTCTGTGATTTTCCAATGGAGAAAACATAGTGAAATGTCATATTTTATTCCTCTACGTTTCGGGAATAAAAAGCGCGACAGTATAATAGAAAAGGTCCCGAGAATACGCATTTCATCCGCAAAACAAAATAAGCAAGTATGTGTACCTAACCTATGTATTATTATTTTTAGAGGTACATAAATACTCGTACTTATTCCCGATCAATAAAACACATGTTACAGTGTACCTCCGTTTTCCTATCTATGTTAAGGGTCCTTTAAGAACGAGTACCCTTTTGTAATTGTTTTCTGTTCTAAGGGCTTAGTACGAATTTACGTTCAACGAGTTCGACACGAGATCGCGTCCGTTGCTCTGATTGGCCGGCTCCAATAAACCAACCAATCAAGGGCATTAGTACGAATTTGTTTTACGTTTACGTGGAACCCCTGTGGAAATTTCCTTGATATTATTCTGAATTCTGATATTGATATCTTATGCAATGGGTAGAAAATTGTATGATTTAGCTATGGGTACAGTTTTTTCGACAAAAACTCGCAACTTAAGCGTGCATTGTTACCAAGCCAATGTTAGCATGAATTAAAGAACGAAAGAATCGAATCGGTATTTGTTATAAATCAGTAATGTCTAATGGTATTTTTCCATGGTCTTTCCAACTTATTTATGTCGACTTGAGCACTAAATCATATCCAAGTTAAGCTAGTATTTTACATATATCAACTGCCACAATCTGCTAAATATGCTGCCACAGTTTAGGGTACATTTATGCTCAAACTATTTTGTCATGGGTATAATAAACCCCTGTATACTATACAATAAGTGCTTTACAATAAATTACGTAACATAACGTTTAATACAATTTACTCAAACACAATCGCAACAAAAGCTAACAAAAAGTTGAACAAAAAATCAGTTAATTTAAGACCGTATCGTGTCGAGTCAACCTTGAGTTCTAGACTTATATTCGCTAATACCAAGACCTGGGTAAAAGGCGTCAGGAAGCCTCACAGTTGCATGCTTCACGTAATTTTATAGATATAGCACGCTATGACAACACTAACTTTGACACGCAAATTTGGATAATATAATCTACACTTGGGAGCAAAAACTGGGAGCCACTAGCATTTTTTTTTTCATTTTGTCAAACCCTCTGTAACTTAAAAAATAATGTTCGTTTTACAACAAAATGCTATCATTTTAAAGGTAATTAAATTTGCGTGCTAATTTTGAGTAACGTTCCGACATATATATATATATATATATATATATATACATATGCAACCAAGTGACCGGTAAGTATTGAAGCTTTTTTTTAAGGGGGGAAAATCATCGAATGACTTCTCCCGTCTGGGTGAGGCTGGAGGGAGTGTCACTCTTACTGACTAAAAACCACCCCGTTCCTACTCCTGCACTTCAAGCCGGAGCCCTGGTAACCCGTTAAGTTCTTCGCGGCTCCGTCTCTATTGAAGCATGCTTTCGTCGAAATTAGCCTGACTGTATAACAGTAACTAAGTACTTTAAGGGTGGTAGAGACTAAGACACGGCGGTTGTAGCATTACCGCATTCACTTAAACTACAAAAGAATTTATTTATCGCTTATAGAAACATTCATAATAATTATAAATAACGCACCTATTATGTTACGAACAAAAGATTTATGAACCTTTCCATTTATTCTCAAATCACTGCGTAACTTTGGTTAGAGGCGCAATTCTGTCGAGTCGACATAATGTAATCATGTGTGAAAGTAGGTACCTACCATTAGTTACGTCACTGAGTTATATACTATCGTCATAGAAGTTTACTGACCTTTATTTCCCTTCGTCAGTAAGTACATGTCACATTATGTAATAGGTTTACTGCTGGCATCTTAGATTTTTTTAACTAAAACATTGGCGTAAACTCAAGTATTTAGATAAGACACCACTGACAAACGGTGAAGGAACACATTGTTAGGCAACCTGGGATTATAATTTCTAATTATAAGTTTGAAATTACAAACTGCCTTGTTGGCTGAGTGGTCGCAAGTGCGACTTCCGGGCAAGGGGTCTCCGGTTCGATTCCCGGATCGGGCAAAGTATTGCTGGGTTTTTAAAAATCTCAATTGTAGCACGGAGTCTGGGATTGTGGCCTGTATATGGCAATAGGCTCACCCCCTATTACATGGGGCTCATAACATAAATAGTGAAAAGTGGGTGTTGCATTGTAGTGGCATTAAGTGCTGTAATGTGCACCTCTGCCTACCCCTTCGGGGATAAAAGACGTGTTATGTATGAAATTGCAAACGCATTGAGCAGACGTGGTGATTTTGTTATATTTGATATGTTGACGATTAGCCATCATCTCGCCTGGTGGTAACCGATGATACTCAAACCTTCCCCAAGCAAGAAGAGGCCTTTGATCAGGACACTTATAGGCTGTTGATGTGTTATGTGATACTTAGGCTTGTTTATTGCTTTCACATTTATATGATACATAGATAGATATACCTCTAGATATAGACAGATATACCCATATACCTATGTATATCTTACACCTAGTGGCTTTCTGTGATCTTTATCAGGTCATCAATCCCCTTTGTTGTACAGATCATCGATTTGGAAGTCATTGCGAGAGGCTATTTGCATTATATTACCCGACTCGAGAATTTTTTTTTTGAAACGTTGTTCCACACGAGGGTTTTCTCCTGTGTCTCGGGTGCATTTACAAATACACAAGTTCAGATACACATGACACTCAGACCCGAAACAAAAATTTTTGGATCACACAAAGTGTTGTTCCGTGCGGGTATTGAACTAGCGACACGTTGCACGGCAGCCGGTTGCCCAGCCACCGCATTAACGATGCAGTCTTTGGATTTTTGGATACAAGATGCCAGGTCGCCAGCCCCAGTTGCGAGCACTCAGACGACGACACAAGAGTCTTTAGTGTCCAATTAATAATTAAGAAGTGATAGTAGTTAGTGTATTAATTACAATAGATTACATTGATTAATTACTTGTACAGAGCGAGAATACCTTTATTTGTTTCAAGATACGATAACACTGATAGTATCAAAGATTTCATTGTTATCATAGAACATGCCTATGCAAATATGCCTATGTATTTAAAATCTTCCACGGTTGGTGTCATAATGGAATTTGTAAATTAAGACTCATGTAACGGAACTAATCAATAATAATACATAGTTCATCTGTGTTTCCCGAAAATAACCAATTTGGGTGCTCTATAGTTGGCCACATCATCGTTTATAGGCGAGATGATGGCCAAACGCCATCCTAATAAGTATTAAAAAAAATTGTAGTATCACCATACATCACGCCTTTTATCCCAGAAGGGGTAGGCAGAGGTGCACATTACGGCACTTAATGCCACTGTTAAATGTAAACACCCACCCATTCCTGTCTTTAACACAACTTAAGACCAGAATATTTATATTAGTATATTAATATATTTGTTGTCCTCTAAATCTTCTCGAGGACGAGATTAGCTCAACTATCCGAGACTGGGCAGCAGCGGTCTCTAATCTCTCATCATCATCACCATCATCATCATCAGCCGGAAGACGTCCACTTGTGGACAATGGCTTCCTCTTAGTCCTCCTGATACCTCACCTTCCCAAAAATAGTATCAAATTAATAGATTGATTTTTTACTATTTTTTGGAATTTGATAAGAATTGTAACACTTAAATTCCTGATTCAAGTAAATTGATCTAAAGAAACACGCTGACAGACAGATAGACACCACTTCATTACAGACATATTATGACCATTATACTACACTCTCTGTTCAAAACGTAATTACCAATCCGTATGCCACAACAGACATGGTAAAACTAAAAAAAACCTGATTTAAATGACCCATCACGGAGTATCAGCTTCGAAAGCGAACGAACAAAAGCATTCGTGAATAGAAGAGAAAAATCCATTACGCCTTTTGTGTGATGTACGTGAGCATACATACCTCTAATATAACTGTGAAGCAGATTTGTCAACACTCGTATACACAGCATTGAAATAAGTAGCATTGCTGTAACATATCTTAAAGCGATTTGATGTTGTTTTACGGTATTTATGTCATTAATTTAACCTTACGGCGTTACCATCAGACATAATGCCAAAGTATGGAATAGTATTGAACATTTCGCGATGGGTTTTTCAACTTACGCAACTTTATCTTACAAAGAACTAGCACCGTGCCCCAGCTTCGCCTGAGTACTATTATATACAATATAATATTATATACAATGATTGTCCTAACGATAGCGAACACGATGAATAATAATCATCCAATTCGGTGCAGTCATTCGACAGTTCTGATGGTTCTTAACATACACATTTTGGTGATCCATTTTTATTAATATAGATAAGGATAACATACACACATGCAAACGGACAGTAAACTTAAGAATGTTTTGACTTTCTGACTCAGTTACCCGAAAGCTTCACTTAGAAGTTTGCAATATACACAACTGGAAAAATCAGTAGATCACCAATGTATGTTAGTAATATTAAATACCGTGCAAGAAACTTAAAGTATATAGAGTATAGAGACCCATCACCGAAACAATTACCATGTTAAAAGATTAAAACCCTTGGAATCTTGCAAATAAAAAAATTAATTGAAGGTTACATAACGTTGAAGACAATGTCGTACTAGAACGTACCAGACCCCTATAATAAGTACCTAAAGCAATCGGAAATTGTACACCCTTCACCAGTTACCCATAACCATCACCAATATAACCCATCACCTAACAAAAGACCACCTACTTCCAACGTAATTGTCCATGCTCTCCTTTCTCACGATGACTGAAGACATTTTGGTTGCATACACGATACAGCTGTCTAGGAATGAGGAGTGAGGGGCTACGACCAGGATGGGCGCCTCTTTGCGACTAGCCTGCTTCCCTCTTATAGTAATCGCCATCCCTCCCGCCAAGTAAGACATTTTCCCGATGAAACATATCAACGGCTTCAGGGCCCTATAAACATAAAAGAACAAATCAATATAATTCTCACCACGACTCCAAGTGCTAAATTAGTCGTCTCCAGTTTTATGACTCGGCTTAATTACGTAAGTTTTTCGTAATGGACTTCTATTAGGAGAATGTGAAGGTTGGTGCTAAACCCCCCATTTTTGGAACCGAAATAAGTATTTAAATCTCACAATTTTAACCAAAATGGTAACCTAGCCTTGTTTTAGACAAAAACTAATACTAAACAATGGAAACATGAAGGTCACACAAGCATTCAGCCTTGTCGATGTAAAAAAAATGGTAATGTTTTGTTCCTGCAGGTCATAAAGTTAGAAAGCTACAAATATGAGAACGATAAATTAAAGCTGTCAATATGTAAAAGAAATGACACACAAATAATGTTTATTATTCATGAATCATTTCTGGTTAAACAACTTTGTAAATTCTTCGCGCATCCATGTTAACTAAACGCCGAGATTAGAGATGCACAGGCCTACAGTACAGTTATTTATGTAGGTAAACAATCTGTCAATTTCCACGTATCGGTTTCGGTACAACGCATGCAAGAAACTACAAAAACTCCAGGCGGTATATCTATTCAGACCAGAGAAATTTTCTACACAAATTATTTTTAATTCATATAATAATATATTTTACATAAGCTGATGAGCATGTCAAAACTGACAACTTAATTGCAACAGACGTACCTACACATGTCACGTTTACTACATACAAGATTTCATCCCTATTCTACTTAAACACTGCCATGCAAGGGGTCTCAGGTTCACTTCCCGGGTCGGGCAAAGTATTACAGGATTAAAAAAAAACTCAGTCGTATCACGGAGTCTGGAAATGTGCCCGATATATGGCAATAGGCTCACCCCCTATTACATGGGACTCATAACATAAATAGTTAAAAGTGGATGTTAACTCTATGTGCACCTCTGCCTATTCCTTCGGAGATAAAGTGCGTGATGTTATGTATGTATGTATGTCTACTTAAACACCTTACCATGACTATCTCAACTTGGCACAAATCCACGAAAATTCTGCTAGAACTTCTTACAATAGTCAGATTATCTTACGCAACCGATCAGAAACATCGACACAACTATCTAATTAGATTTTTTATTTCGAAAATTCTTACGGAAATGAATGAACAGTAAATCAAAGCTATGAATTATATCTCTCGTCATTATCTTGGCGTACAGCAAGGCTTTATGATCAATCGCAGGCCATAACGGTACGCACAATTTAGTTTTGTTTTTTTATAATTTGACTATAGAAAGAGGTGCTTTTTCTGTAAGTAGGACAATTTATGAAGAAAATTAGATTTTAATAGACTGGTTCAGTTGTTTCTGAGTACGTTTTTGCATGGTCAGAGATCATAATTTTGATCCATTTTTTTATGAGACACCGCCATACGATAATGGAAGACTCTGGTACAGGTGAAATTAACATACGATAGATATTCTAGACTTCGTAAAGACTGTACTATTAACCTTTTTTGACCTCCTTTCGTGGTCGTCTTGCTTCTTTTTTATCTGTTTTCAAATTCATTTCTTTTTAATTTATGATGTGTCCGAGCTATAATTTCTATTTCATTGGTTTAGCTGTCAGACTTCAAAACCACGCCCAAGATATAAATAATACGAATTTTGAAAAATTGTTAATATACCTGTATGTAAATCTACTATAAAGAAAATAACTTTCCAGGGCATTTTGAGGATTTCAACGTATTTTGATCATTTAAAAAGTTGAATCGGACTCATGATAATTATGTAGTTAGATTTATCTATAAGGTCCTAGGCTGATAGGAAAAGGAATTTTGAAAACATAACATAGTATATTATTTGGTTAAAGGGAAGCAAAAATATTATTATCTATGAAATCTGATGGGATTACTCACAATAGAAATATCTCTTTTTTCATTTTTTTTTAAAACATCCATCCAACCCCACACTTTTTTTTTAAGGGGGGAAAATCATCGAATAACTGCTCCCGCCTGGGTGAGGCGGGAGGGAGTGTCAGACTCTTGACTAAAAACCACCCCGTTCCTTCTCCTGCACGTCGAGCCGGAGCCCCGGTTACCCGTTAGGTTCTCCGCGACTCCGAATCGGCATCGGCCCTATTGGGCCCCATCTGTGGTGGTCTGATGGCTCTTTGAGGCGCGCGCGGAACGCGACGCGCCGTACGCTCGGGTCTGTTTCTGGTCGGACGGGGAGCCACCAATGCTCGCCGTCCGCAGGCCCGCGCTTACGGTGGCCGGAGATCGTCCCGCGATCCCCGACGCCCGGTGTGTCCTTCGCGATGGCTGGGTTGCGAGGAGGCAGCGCTACGCTGCCTCACGCGTCCCGCCTCCTCCTTAGCTAGCACGACTGCTTCGCAAAAGGAGGAGACGGCATCCCAGTCCCCCTCGCTCCGCATCATGGCCTGCACTAGGCCCGGACGCGAGAGGTCGCCATCGCCGATCACTTCCCCGAGGACACGGCGGTGCTCAGCCCACGCAGGGCATTCCGCTACAGTGTGTTCCACCGTGTCCTCAGGGCGGTCCTCGCAGTGATGACAGCCAGACGTTTCCTCCCGTCCCATCAGACATAGGTACCTCCCGAAACTCCCATATCCGGTGAGGACCTGCGTCAGGCGGTAGGTGAGGATGCCGTAGCGTCTCTCAAGCCACTCCTCAAAGAGGGGACTTACCGCTGCAATGGCAGCGACCCCAGCCCTCGGTTGTGACAGTCGTTGCTGCCATTCAGCCATGAGATCGCGCCGGAGCTCATCCCGCCACGCTCTTATCTGGCGCCGCAGCGGAGTTTCGCCCCGGCGACGTGCCTCCGCGCGCATCCTATACACGCGCGCGAGCATCTTCGCCTCCAGATCCCACGGCGGTAATCCGGCAAGGAGGTTCGCCGACTCCCCGGAGATCGTGCGGTATCCGCGGATCATTCGGATCGCCATGACCCTCTGTGCCATGAGCAGCGTCCGAGCGGGACGCCGCAACAGGTTCGGCGCCCACACAGGGGCGCCGTAGAGGGCCATGGACCGCACGACCCCGGCGTATAACCTCCGGCAGGAGGCGTTTGGCCCCCCGAGGTTGGGGAGGATGCGCTTAAACGCCGCCCCCGCCCTCTCCAACTTTGGAGCCAAACGTCGGAAATGCTCAATGAAGTTCCAATCCAACCCCACACTAGGATTGTCTCCTGTGTTGTGGGTGTGTTTACAAAAATACAATTTCACACACACATGACACTCAGACCAGGAACAACAATTTGTGGATCACACACAGTTGCTCGGTGCGGGAATCGAACCCGATACACGTTGCGTGTGGGGCGGTTGCCCAGCCACCGCACCAGCTGTACCGTCTAAGAAATAGGTACCTATCCAACAATGTTTATACTATAATAATACGTATAACGTATTATTTTGAGAAAATGAAATCCACTACAAAGGCCGCAAAATACGCCATACAAACCAAAATGAAATTGTAATTCCAAAAACCAAAATTGATTTGCAAGTGGGTCAATGTCAAATACGTAATATAATGACAGCTTCTCTGTGTCAATGGCATTGTGTTTAGCTTTGTTTAGTGTTTATTGTTTAGTGGGCTCCTCCTTCATAATTTTCTAATTAAGTTTGCCTCCACTAGACTATAGATGTTTTTAGCTGAGGTGGATCAAACCTCGAGAGCACCCTAGGCAAGTACAGCAAAAGTCGATGAACAGAATCAACATTACAAAACACCTGTTCACAATAAAATGCCATAAGTTATAGTCGCAACTAGGAAACAAAATAGCCTGTACACTAGAAATTTACAAAAGTCGTTACACACGACTATTTCAGAAGTATCTGTGCACTAGTATTCCTAATGTCGCTGTACACCATCAATTCAAATGTAGCTGAACACCATTGTACCAAAAGTCACTAAACAGCAGTTTAACAAACAGTCAAATATTTCTCAAGGTACCTTGAGAAATATTTGACATATAACTCCACGCCTTTTATCCCCGAAGGAGTAGGCGGAGTTGCTCATTACGGTACTTAATGCCACTGTACAAAATTTTATGTTATGAGTCCCATGCAATAGGGGGTGCGCCTATTGCTATATATCACAATTCCAGACTCCTTGCTACTACTGAGATTTTTTGAAAAAACCCTGGAATACTTTGACCGACCCGAGAATCGAACCCGAGACACCTTGCCCGGCAGTCGTACTTGCGACCACAAGGCCAACGAGGCAGTCTTGAGAGGCCAGAAATATTAATTAGGTAGGTATAATAATACAGAGTGGAATGTAATGATACCTGAAGGGGAAGTACTCTTAATACTTCAGATAGTAAATTTTATTAAAAAAAACATTAATTTATTTTTAAGAGGAAAGAAAACGGCATTCATAGTTTTTAAATAACATGGTAATCGAACTGACTAAAATCTGTAAAAGTTGCATCTTGTACTTTTATTGCGTCAATATCGTAGGGTCAATATCGTTAGGGTCAATAAGGATGAAATAACTTCATAAATTGAATGAAAAGAAAACAATGAAATCTTAAATTATTAATTCAATACAAAATTCATAGAAAACTGTCGTTTTTGACAGTTCGACAAAGTATCGAATTTGATTAGTTGGCAAGTACCCAACTATAAGCATGCACCTATTAGTCACATTGCCTTATGTCAGTAATACCAAGTGCAATGTCAATCTCATGTCAGATAAATTATTAGTCTAATTAATTTCATTAATTCCAGTGAAATAGTTATTAAGATACAAGATAAAATCTAACTAGCATGCAGTAAATACATACAAGCTTTTTATGATAAAAAAAAACAACAGGAAAATAAACTCTAACATAACTGCATAAAGACTATGAAAGTTGACAGTAACTTCGACCTGTTTCCGTTAACGGCACAGATAAAAAAGTGGTGTAAAAACGTTTGACACAGAGTAGTAAGTCAGAGCTGTCAGTTTAACAGACAAATGTATACTCTGTGGCTTCTATTGATAGTAGGTATGGTCAGTAATGGCGTTGAGATGAATGACCAACTTAGTCAAGTCAGCTACATAGTCACGTAGCTGACGTTTTTTAATATCTCGTTCCTTCCTCATTAGTGGTGTAGTTACAACAGCTAAGAAGATAAAAGTATTATGGCTCATCAGAGCCTGCAGTTTCGTCAAAAATCTATCAATTAGGTACACTTGATTTTTAACCATATCCTAACAGTACTAAGTTGGAAATCAATTAAAGAAAGCATGGTTTTTGTCGCTTTAAAAGACTAGAACTCTAGCTAGGAAAATAGTCCTAATAGTAAGAATTAGTCAACCTCTATGTATAACAATCATAAACATTTATGCCATAGTGAAATGAACGTATTTTTTTTTTAAAGAAACATTTATTACAACCAAATAAATGGGTTTTGGGCGTATTCAGTATCATAAAAACGCAAACTTAATATATAATAGCATGTTTAAGCGTGAGCCATGCTTATTAGGTAGCTCTTACTTTATTTACATATTACATAACTTCCCTCTTGTCTCCCATGAGAGTAGGCAGACTATGGAACATCAACAGTCATCAATCTTTTCATGTATGCTCGTCGGTTAAGGGTACTTTTAATTTGGCCCTTCTTTAAATCGCTAATCTAGTCAGTATATGTCCGTCCAAGGCGCCCTCTATCGAAGCTTCCATTCATATCCGCATAGGTACTTCTTTCGTTACTTACCGTTAGATTTAGAGTACTTTTTTACCATCTAGGATTTTCTCCTGTGTCGTGGGTGAGTTTACCAACATAGTTACAAGTTCACATATACATGGCACCGCAACCTGAAACAACAATCTGTGGATCACACAGACTTGTGCGGCAGCCAGTTGGCCAACCACCGCGCCAACCGTGCAATCATTTCGTGTCAGTCCCCGACTTTATGTAAATGAATTTACAATCTCCAACTTGCCTGCCAAGGATGGAGATTATGGCAAACTCTCTGAGGTAAAGTAGGTCCATACTCCAACAGTGGACTGTGACTAACTATTGATAATGATAATGAATCATGATGGATTATTATGTTTTCGGCTTACTCACGTAACAATTTGACGAGGAACTCGACTAGTTTCAAGCCATGCTAGAGGCTCATATTCATGAGCAGCATTTCGCGACCCGCGACGCGGCGACTGTCGCACTGCTACAAGCCGAAAACATAATAATTTATTTAGTATGTCTCACGAAAGTTACAATACAAATCAAGATGGATGTTACATTACTATGGTAAAACCACTCGTTTATTGTCCAAATACACTAAAATAGTATCTGGGTGAAAAATCTAATTATTTTTTGTGTGGGATAGTCCATTTATAGAGGAATGCTACAGGGTATTAAACATCACGCTACGATAAATAGGAGTCGAGCAGTGGGTACTGCATAGGAATAGCTATATAGTAGGTAATAATTTCTATGTGCTATAACATAATATTATATACACGTTAATAACTAGGTACAAAAGCAACATTTGTATATTAAATATTTGATTTTACTAATACATAACAGTCGCGGAGAACCTAACGGGTAACCGGGGCATTCGAATCTACGTTTTGGAATGAGCACCTAGCTTCACCTAGCTTCACTGACGGACTGACTGACAGACTATTATTTATTTTGTATTTGTTGACGTTTCAAAAGTACCAAACTATGGTTTAATTGAAATAAATGTTTTGACTTTGACTTTGACTTTGGGCTCCGGCTCGACGTGCAGGAGAAGGAACGGGGTGGTTTTTAGTCAGTAAGAGTCTGACACTCCCTCCCGCCTCACCCAGGCGGGAGCAGTCATTCGATTATTTTCCCCCCTTAAAAAAAAACTAATACATAACAACAAATATTTAAATATTTATTTGAATCCGAACTTAGTCATAAAATTAGTGATTGACGTATTTTGCAATAACTATTGAGATAATTCGTCACAATCACAGTCACAGTCTGAATAATGGCGTCAAATGTGCCACTTTATCATACATTCAAGGTCGATGTATAAAAAATAACCTACATTATACATTCATATAATTACACTGCATTTTTTTATTGAATAAACCAGTAAACGAGCAGACGGATCACCTGATGGTAAGTAATCGGCGCTGCCCATAGACACCCGGAACACCATTTTTTTTTTTTTTTTTTAAGGGGGAAAATCATCGAATGACTTCTCCCGCCTGGGTGAGGCGGGAGGGAGTGTCAGACTCTTACTGACTAAAAACCACCCCGTTCCTTCTCCTGCACGTCGAGCCGGAGCCCCGGTTACCCGTACCATAGGCGTTATAAGTGCGTTGGTGGCCGGAGATTAGGAATTGCAGGATTGTGGAGGATTCAAGGTTTGGGGAGATTGGGGAGTGGGGGGTAATTTATAGACAGATACATTATACATAGATCATAACAGTGTCACTGTACTATCAAAACATATAAAAGCTCTAGGTCTACTGGAAGAAATTCCTACAGGAATAAGTAGCACCTTGTACTCTTATTTTATATATGTATATGTGTTATCCTCTGTGCTGTTTGTGTGTACATAAATTATTAAAAAATAAATAAAATTAGCATGTTGTTATAATAACTATCGTGAGACATACTAAATTAAGTAAAATCGCGGGTTACTCACGTGAATATACTGAGAAAAGCTCTACTAGTTTCGAACCAAAGATCATGAGGAAGAAACCCTCATTTAAAATTAGCATGTTTGTCTGTCTGATCTCCAAAAATAACCGAATAAGTAAGTACATGTTTATACGGTTTTTACTAAAAATGAACAAATTATACCGGTTTTATATTCGATCCAAAAAATGTATATCACTTTAGAAGTAAGAAAATAATAAGTCTCGCCATTGATCGGTTAAAAACAGCGATATTCAATAAAAAGTATCTTATACTATTATATTGTATTGAGTTTAAGTTTGAGTTTGAGTTTGAAGTCAAAGTCAAAGCATTTATTTCAACTAAACCATACTTTGGTAGTTTTGAAACGTCAATAAATACAAAATAAATAATTGTCTGTCAGTCAGTACGTCAGTGAAGCTAGGTAAAGCAAGAGACCGAGTAGGTACATTCTTTGATTCCTGTTTCACGTATCAGAACAGGAAAATAATACATTATTCGTTATGGGATAATGAGGGAATTACTAATTAGGAAAAATATACGAATACTAACAGGAAGGTCATCTAATAAAAAAACATTCGATCATTTCCATCGATTTAGCAGTCAGTCAATATTGAGACGCCCGAAAATCCCGCAATTAGGTCAAAACTTTAATCAACACAGTAGATCCAAATATCAAAAACTATTTAAAACATTAATGGTTGCATAGAAACATCTCTACACTAGTACAGTTTATCTAAAACAGGTTAATAAAAAAATAGAAGCCATTTAGACAACAGTAAAAGCAATAACAAACTTCATTAGCATTCAAGCAAGCTCTCTAAATACTAAGTGAGGAAAAAACACCACACCACAATGTACACTAATTTGTTGGGACCGTTTCTCAATAACACAGTGAAGGCTAATTCATGATTCTGAATATTTTAACTCGTCGAGTACCGGTTTTGCAGACACAATTATAGAACAATAGGTTGCGGTCACCGGTGACCGCTTGGTATTTGACAGTTTAATTCATGCTCTAAATATTTTGACGGGCAACGTCTAAACTGAAATGTAACCAAAAAAGTACTATTGTTTTAGTATAAGACCGAAAAAAACGTGTGTGGGAGATATACAAGAAAATGCAAGCGAAACATAAAAATTTAGAAATACTATTAGCAGAAATGTGAGACAATGCAAGCAGGACATAACATAGGTAATAAAAAAAAGCTGTTATCACAACACACGGGACAACCAAACCAAAATATACACACATAACATTAGAGACATCCACAATAATGCAAGCAGAATAGCTAGACGATGTTAACGATCATGCGACTATAGACCTACGTCCTATGAACGGCAACCTCGCGGTGTCTGCTTTGGCCACCACGCTGGGTGCACCGAGGCAGACGATGGCGATGGCGTCGAAGAAGGTGGAATGTGGTGCCATCACCACCACGGGGGCTTCCCGAGAGTTAGAAGGCACGTGCTGTCGCCCCAGCACTCGGACCCGATGGAACCCCGCTACCACCACCACCATCCGCATTAGCGACAAGATCGAGAAGCGCAGTTTGCTGTGGAACAAACCTTATTGTTACGAAGGTGAAAATTAAGCCATTGTTAGTTTCGGGAATGTTAGTTACCCATATACCACGTTTAGCATCATGCATTCAATTTTAATATCTGTTATATTCCAATTGTTAATCTTTATATGAACAAAAACGTGTGAATCTGTTACGTTTATTTAGAATGCCTCCACCGTGTTTACGAAACCGGTTCTTACGATTAATATACTTACATATAAATACGGAAACACCATTAGTTAAAACTACGCTTAACTTCATCACCATCGAAAATTTGCGTCGTTTTTTAAATGTCCCGTTAGACTATGTCTAAGTTGTGACTTGTATGACGGGTCTGTCATATAAAGCCAAGCATAAAATCTTATAGTACGCAATAAAAAAACATAAAATACAATATTTTAACAACAAAATAACATGTTAACATAATCGGTTTGTGTGAGAAAGTACCGATCTCACTCAGGTGAAATAGAAAGTGTTGATTATTCATTTATCTTCATTTGAAAACTGTCTGTACTGTAACGGACAGTACATGAATAGCAATTTAAATAGACCGGCCTTCACTTGCTAATAAATTAAAAATAATCATTTGTTAAGAAAGTAAGTTAACAATTTATTATAATTAACTAATTAGTTATGTGAAAAAGTTGTGACTCAAAATAGAAGTTGTGTCAATCACAATAAATTTTATTTCATAGTCAACTTTGGTCCATATCAGTACCAACATAATATACTTTGGAGCCAATATACCAACAGATACAACCAATGTTGTTGTAACAAATGTTTTCTATATAACTGACGTAACACCATTGGACCCAAACATGCAACACAAAGTATTTAATGACCCACATATATTTCCTCATTTTACTTTACATTCCATTGGATCGTATCTAAAAACCGCGTTCGCTTACATCGTTTGGACAGCGTCGAAAAAACCGCAAGCACTGATATTAATCTAATCAGATCATACGATTTTATTGATAAACTCGAATTTTGTGTGTTTAAGTTAGACGTACGAAGTCGTATGATAAGTATATCGGATTATCGGCGATTATTATATGAGTCATAGCTCATCAGTACTTGGTGACAAATTCCATAACCTATTGCGATAAAACCTTTGGATGACCCCTTTTTGAAATACGAATCGAAGATTAAGATACTTTGAAAGCATGATCAAAAAGAAAAAAAAGAAAATAGTCATTTATTCTGCGTATTTATAAAATGATCTTTTTTTTTATTTTGTTTGCGATTGTGTGACCTCAAGCTTTTTCGTCAAATAGAAAACTTGTTTCTAATTAGCTAAAAGAATAAGAAAATTAAGTACTAATATCGTTGAATCTAAAAGGCTAAAATCAACTAGATATTAAAATATATAAAATATACCTACATACATTGTTAAAATATTTAATTATCGCTTTTAAATTTTAATTATCGGTACCGGAAATCGTGACAAATGCCTATGACATTAGTAGGAAATATTAATTTATAACATCAATATGTATTTCGCACGTCCCCATAGAAGGTTATTTGATCTTATGTCTGACCTTCTGTTAGTTTTTGCATACCTATCTAATGTGATATTTAAAATATTTACGTTACAAGAAACAAGAAACGCCAATCAATCAAAGTATAATATGTTTAGATGATACACGGCCATAAGGTATATTTTAGATTTTTAACAGGTTGTAAGATCTTAAGTTTAATTTTTAAGTAAATCAGTAAGGTGCAATGGGTTTTGTTAACCAAAATTACTATTAAGAACACCTTCACACTAATCGTTTACCAGTGAAGGCGTCCAATAAACGTATGCGCCTGATATTCGCGGCGTCAACGCGGTGCATACGTTTATCGAACTACTACGCTGGACAAACGCTAGGGTGAATATAGGTAGGGCTGGATATAGGTACCCTATACCTCTTAAAGTTTGTTGCGGAGAACCTAACGAGTAACCGGGGCTCCGGCTCGACGTGCAGGAGAAGGAACGGGGTGGTTTTTAGTCAGTAAGAGTCTGACACTCCCTCCCGCCTCACCCAGGCGGGAGCAGTCATTCGATGATTTTTCCCCTTAAAAAAAAATACCTCTTAAAGTTTAGAATTACAATCATTTATTGAAATAAACGTTTACAAAAAATGAATATTATTATGTATCCAACAGTAGCAGGGTGTCCTAGCACATAAACACATAACATCACGCCTTTTATCCCCGAAGGGGTAGGCAGAGGTGCACATTATGCCACTGTACAATATAACACCCACTTTTCACTATTTATGTTATGAGTCCCATGTAATAGGGGGTGAGCCTATTGCCATTATACCGGGCACAATTCCAGACTCCGTGCTACTACTGAGAATTTTTAAAAAACCCAGTAATACCTTGCCCGACCCGGGTATCGAACCCGAAACCCCTTGCCCGGCAGTCGCACTTGCAACCACTAGGCAAACGAGGCAGTATTTCCTTTCACAACAATGACACAATACAGTGCTTAAGAATATACTAAAGTTAAAATATCAATATAGGTATATTGGCAGTGATTCTGAATTGCATTATTTGACAGTGGATCGACCATGGATCGACTGAATTGTTTGTCTTTATGGCAATCTCCTTAAAAAGTCATAATAAAATACTATTAACAAAAATTATTTACAATCTCTACCTTACGTAATCAAGTAAGTATGTATGTATGATAATTTAAATACTTAATCACTTATATTATTTCGACAAAAAGGTACAAGTAAAGACGTCACAAACAATGATTGCACCGCAATTTGATCCATGCAATTCGTCTCATTAAGTACTGCGGTATTTTGAATTTTCAAAACAATGTTTCCTTACGTTCACTTCTAGTAAGCCGTCAAGGTTTTAAGATGATGAAAAGCGAATTATTTCTGTTGACTTATTCTCAAGTAATAGTCATACAGACAAATGTATTAATTGATAAGTACTTTGGTAGTTTGATACAGATTCTGTATCAATAACTTCACATCTTTCATTTCCTAAAGAAAGAGGCACAAAATAGACCCTTCGGAATAGCTGACTGTACCAGCACCAAAAGTAGATGAACAGAATCAACATAACAAAACACCTGTTCACTATAAAATACCATAAGTTATAGTGGCAACTAGGAAACAAAATAGCCTGTACACCAGAAATTTACAAAAGTCGTTGTAAGAAGTGCACTAGTATTCCTAAAGGCGCTGTACACCATCAATCCAAATATTGCTGAACATCATTGTATCAAAAGTCACTAAAAAGCAGTAAAGACAAAAATTATTACTATTAGGATCCAGATCATTGGCGTACTAGCCATGGGCATGTGAGTCTTTATCTTATGCGTAGGGGCTTAGGGACTTCAATAGGTACCTACATGGACCAATCTGGCTATAGTAACAAAGTTTTTGTTTCGGTAAATAAAAGCTTTAGGCAATTACGAACGTTTTTAAGCCACGCATCTAGTAATCGAATTCAAGATCACGGAATAGTCTTCCTAAACCAATAGTTTTATCCATAAACCTCTCTTCTTCATCTGTCTCTTCAAAAATCTTTAGCAACACGGATCTAAATAGATGATGATGACTTATTAAATTGGGCCAGTTCATTAATCTAACCAACTATGCCTTCGATCCGTATGATCATCAATCTGATGACGAAAGGGCTGAACAGTTACAATATATTCCGTTATTACACACAAACATAATCTGATTGGTAAAAAATCTTCATCATTAATCACACATGTGTAAGTGAATTATAAAAGTTGGCAGATCAACCTTCTCTCATCTGTTCCAAAGGGAACAGATAAAGATATGTATGTGTACATATTCAACCTAATTACCATCAAAACAATAAAGTTGATATTAAATTAACAACAAATCCTAAAACATTTTTGCTTTAGTTTTAGACCTTTTAGATTTCAACCGTTTTATTATTCTCGTAGATAATTTGTGACAAAAATTGCAGTTGACGCATAAAAATACTGCGATAAACAAAAAAACAAAACATCAGAAGTTATACCGCCGCCAACATACCTAAGTATAAGTACAGAAGTATGTAGGACCATTACATTTGGACTCCACAATAAACAGATACCATTGAACTAGTTCAATTGTAATCACAACTGACAGACGTGAATCACGAAGCGTTTACGGCGATGACTAGACAATAATTTCCCTAAGGTACAGTCGACCAAGTTGTTTCGTATGCAGATGACGATTGCTTCAGCACAGAGATGGTAACATGTTTCTTTTGATAGGGAAAATCATCAATCGACTGCCTCGTTGGCCGAGTGGTCGGGCAAAGTATTACTGGAATTGTGCTCGGTATATAGCAACAGGCTCACCCCCTATTACATGGGGCTCATAACATAAATAGTGAAATGTGGGTGTTACATTGTACAATGGCATTATGTGCCGTAATGTGCACCTCTGCCTACCCCTTCGGGGATAAAAGACGTGATGTTATGTATGTATGAAAAATCATCAGACCTCTCTTCCCGAGCTGCTCGAAACTAGAGGGAGTGTCAGAAAAACCTAACGTAACTTCTGTTTCCAGCCGTAGCCCTAGTAACACTTGCAGTTGTCCGCAGCCCTGGTCAGGCAAACAATAACCATTGGTTGACTACTGAGCAGACCAATACCTACTTACAATACATATTCGCTAAAAAGCACAGCCTTTCTTATAGGTAGCCATCGTTACTGTCTCTTCTGTACTGAATGAAATTTAATTATTTCGCCTGCAAACTAAATAAGTTGGTTGATTGTACTTTATATTTATATTGCTGGCATTGAAATGGAAGCACAAACTATTAATAATTACTTTTAATTGTGAATAGCACACAGTATGATATAAAACTACACCAAAATGACATATTTTATTGCATTTTCAACGGTATAACAAAAGGAGAGAGTCGAAAGTGTTTATTGGGTTGCTTGATTTGCTGATGATACAAAGGTACTTTTGTTCTGGTCTTTTTAAAGTTATAAAAGACGATTGGCAGTAGTATGATACGTCTTGGTCATTGCAGATACAACTTGTGGTACAACTTTTTTAACAACATATTTCCAATGTTCAGAACACTTTTGTTTTGCTATAGGAAATTCTACTCAATCAACATAAACATTTAGGTACAAAACAAATGATAACGTCTGTAAGAAAATGTGTTTGAATAGGTCTACATAATAGTAGGGGAGCCCATGATGCTAAATTGGGATTTACTTGAGCGTCCTTGGGACCTACTGGATTTTGAAGATATGCTGATAGAAAGAAGAAATGGTTTAGTGACAATTTCTTCCACCAGTGGGGGAAGGGGGAATCTAGAGATCTTTGAAATTGTTAAGCGTAACTTTTGTTCTAGTGGTCGAGCGTGTCAGATATTGATAATGTACATGCTCCATGTGTATTTAATAATAAAAAACTCTTAATCTGCCAGTTTGCATGGTGGGGTTAAATGTTCTGGAGAGTACAAACGAGAACCCTTCAAAATCCCCCCACTCTTGCAAATCAAGTTGGAATGGGCAGATTTTTTAAACGCACTTCCTTTAGCACGGTATTGACCTACCTTCCCTTAATCTGACGAAACTGACTTTATTTAGTCAGACTTTTTTTTAATTTTCAGTCCCCCCCTTCTAATCAGATCGGATATATGTTGGGTATATTCAACATGACACTAGGTTTTCCCCATATGTTAATCTGACGCGCTCAAGTAACTACCGAAATCCCTTCATGGGCTCCCCTACTATAAACCTCCATGGGTTAAACTGTTAAACAGTAACTCTAGATACCTACTTGGCTCTCACCAGATAATTACTGCAGCAAAATAAATGTTCGATTTGTTGATGATAACAAAATTAACACACGATCATTTTCTTAACGCAAAAAAGCCTATCAACCAAGGAGGTCAAGATGACACTGCGGCAAGAACCAATAACCATATTGTCCACTTTCCCGCGCTTTCTAGCTAGCGCCCGCCAAGATATAACGACTCTTTGGCTCTTTCTTTATTGGCTCTGGCTTTATGGTAACCATAAAGTGCTAAAACTTGGACAACCGATTTTTTGTGCACAAAAATATTACTTATTTATGACTATAATTTTACATTTAAAATAACACTTGTTAACAATCACCTACAATTATGTAATTATAAACGACAAATCATAAACAAATTCGCAATGTGGGCTTAGGTTTCTTCCTCACCAGATGGCGCTAACATAACATGAGGTCATGTTTACCTAATAGAAAGGGATTTTTTTTCATTATTATGTTTTATTTTAAGGGGGGAAAATCATCGAATGACTGCTCGCGCCTGGGTGAGGCGGGAGGGAGTGTCAGACTCTTACTGACTAAAAACCACCCCGTTCCTTCTCCTGCACGTCGAGCCGGAGCCCCGGTTACCCGTTAGGTTCTCCGCGACTCCGAATCGGCATTGGCCGTATTGGGCCCCATCTGTGGTGTTCTGATGGCTCTTTGAGGCGCGCGCGGAACGCGACGCGCCGTACGCTCGGGTCTGTTTCTGGTCGGACGGGGAGCCACCCATGCTCGCCGTCCGCAGGCCCGCGCTTACAGTGGCCGGAGATCGTCCCGCGATCCCCGACGCCCGGTGTGTCCTTCGCGATGGCTGGGTTGCGAGGAGGCAGCGCTTCGCTGCCTCACGCGTCCCGCCTCCTCCTTAGCTAGCATGCCTGCTTCGCAAAAGGAGGAGACGGCATCCCAGTCCCCCTCGCTCCGCATCATGGCCTGCACTAGGCCCGGACGCGAGAGGTCGCCATCGCCGATCACTTCCCTGAGGGCACGGCGATGCTCAGCCCACGCAGGGCATTCTCCCACTGTGTGTTCCACCGTGTCCTCAGGGCGGTCCTCGCAGTGATGACACCCGGACGTTTCCTCCCGCCCCATCAGACACAGGTACCTCCCGAAACTCCCATGTCCGGTGAGGACCTGCGTCAGGCGGTAGGTGAGGACGCCGTAGCGTCTCTCAAGCCACTCCTCAAAGAGGGGACTTACCGCTGCGATGGCAGCGAGCACAAATAGAAAGGGATTGAGCCAGACCCCGAGTCCATTGACTATTTGAAACCTACATGAAAGTAAATGGTTAAATTTCGCGAAAAAAAATTACAATAATTATCGATTTAATACTCCATGCTATTGCGCGGATGCTAACCTCTTGAACTTATATTTTACGTACGTAACAAATATAAGTAAACTAGATATGTTATGTAAATAAAATATTAACGATCTATATCGTTACTATACACTGATAAACCTGCTTACATAAATGGCTAACAATTTAATGCTTAACTGGATACTTATAAAATTTTATCACGCAAACAAGAAAATTATCTTTTGTGGTTCATGAAAGTACCTAAAATAACGAACATCTGCCTTACCTGTCTAGTCTAGTTACCGACAGTACCTAAGATGATATTTTTGGTATACATATTTTAAATCGTTAAATGGGTACGTAAAATACAAATATAAATCATAAATTCTCATATATACGAATACACGAAATAAGAATTTAAAGATATCAAAAAACAGTGGTTTTTTGATATCTTTTAATTCTTATTTCTGTTGTTCAATAAGTGTATTGAACATATTTGAACCAAAATAAAATCAAATTCGGAACTAACTTTAGAGGTGTTTTACCGGTTGAACATCAAAAACCGGTTTTATAAAAATTACCGGTTTCTCATTTGTTATGTCCGTCAAAAATGCATTGACATACGACGCAAAACTATTATTTAGTCTTTAATGTATAATATGATGTCAAGTTATTTTTTCGTCATTTTAGCGTTTCTAGTCTGCGTTATTTACAATGTTATGAAAACGTCATCAAGGTCGTCTGAGTATGACAGCAGAAATCATTTCATTCCATTCATCTATCGAGACAGCAATCTGGCATACATACCAAAGAAAGTAAATTGCTCAGATACCTGTGTACCTACATGTTTAGCCAGCGCTTACTGATGACTCTTGCTAACATTGTCAGACATTTAACATAGAAGATTAATTACCAGTTAAATAGAAATCGTGAAAAATGAAAAGGACAAATTAAATGATAATACTAAGTCTTTCAAATTGACCTTGCGTTATTTTTATTTAGTCTGCAGTTACGTTCCGTTTCGTGAATCTGTGAGACCAAGGTGCTCTTGCATATCCGAACACAAATTTGACCTACTTATGGAACGCTTCGTCGAGCATCAGACAAGTGGTTAACTGCAGAAACTATGGTACCTACTTCATTATAACGTGAATGACACAGATTTTTGTTTTCATTCTTTTTTGTGGAATAATGAATATAGAGGTAATTATCGCATTTTGAAGATTTTATATTTCAGTACTAATAAGTATTACCAAGGTTATACTTAGAACGTATGTTTAAGATGTTTAAAATATGTATGTTAAAGATTTATTTCAGAGATGACTAGGAACAAAACAACATACACAAACAGCAAAAGACCATAATGCCAACAAAAAGTCACTTAAATTATAAATCAATTAAAAGTGTTACCTTCTCCATCCCGTCATAGGCTTTCGCCTAAGATCTTCTTCGCTTAGGCCATAGAGACCAATACACGCGAGGAACCATGCCGTTACTATTAGGTAACAAATAACGATGACACGAAAAGGCAGTAATATTACGGTGAATATTGCAGTCTGAAACAAACGATAATAAAACTTTAGCATGCGGCAGAATAATTTAAACTTTAGAATAACTGTTATACGTGAGTGATTGGGTACAATTACTAACTTCCAGTAAAGTGATCTTTATTTGAATAATGAGTCATGCACTTTTTAGAGAATCAGACGTTATTTTTAATGTATCATTGTCTTCAAACAGGTCGCGAGTTTAATCAAGTAAGTATTGAGGTTAAACCGAAAATAATTGTCGTACCTATTTGAAGACTTTTTCTCAAACTTCTAAAACTGCTTGTACAGTATATTATGTGCAGTATTTTATACATTTATAAGCATTGTAATTTAGATAAATTATAATTATGTTATTACATTATAAATCATAAACTGCATTGCGTGTAAATAAATTCACTTTTGTTGAATTAAATTATGCAATTTATTTATTTGTTTATTTCTGATTCTATTCTATATGCATAATACTGTATTTAATGTTATAAAAAAGAAGGTGATGTAAATAACAAAAATATTATTGTGATATTTTGTACAATATAAATTTAAATTTAATAAAATTACTTAACCTTTAGTGCTATGAATGGATGCAACGCGTAATATAAACACACGTGTTTCGTTTTCGTCGCCTGTTGATACCCATGCCAAATGCATCTGTACCACGAGTTTGATAAATCTCACTTCAATGATTCAGCAATACTATTTAGTACTAAGGTTAGCACAAAACATTTCTATATTGAAACTTATATGTATAGATTGGTAGCTAACATAAAATGAAGTAAACAATTTCTCGTTAAATAATTTATTAGATGTAAGTAGCTGTTCTTGTATTGTTTTGTGGGTCTAGGATGATAGAAATTATATCAAATTGTATAAATATTCTAGTAAACAAACATTCAATCGTCGAACAAAACATGAAAACAAAGAGGTTTGCACCAATAGATGCGTAACAAGCTGCTATTCGTTGTTACGCAACCAACATAATTTATTATATCATCAAACGCACTTTCTCTAAACTTGTTGTCTCATTTTAATATTTTTATTTTTATTAAAATAATTACTGAGATGTTTTAAGAATTCTTACTTCCATATAAAGTTTGTTTATGCGATGTTTCTGTTACATAAGTAAGTTCAATGAGCGGCGAAAATTGTCAGAAAATGATGTCACTTTCTTTCATCGCGATTGCGTGACTAGTGTTGTAGGTACGTTGTACGATGCCTATCTCGCGGTCTGCACAAAACGGTACCAGAATATATCATGAAAAATACTGACTTTCCCTCACATAAAGATTATGAGTAACTGTTTCCGTACACCACAACCAATGATTAAAATCTTAACATTGTTGCTTTATACATCAGTTATAAATTACAATAAATGTTATAAATTACCTATTTGTTGAACGTAATATATAGTAAAGTTGTTACAGATTTACAATTGAATTTTCGCATTATTTTGATGCTTCATGTATTAATATAATCTGCTTCTTATGTATTTTAGATTGTGTTGTTTTATGATTATTTTTCATTACATGTATGTACCTAGATTTCGTGTCGTAGTGTTTTGGTATGATCGTAGATGTACGTATTTCTAGATGAAAGAGATAGATAACAGTAGTTAGCCACTCCAATACTACTTATAGAGATTTCTTTTTTTTCACTTTAGCATTTCCTAAATATTGACTCATTGCCCATTTGGGCATGTTAAGTACTTACGTATGTCCTATCATAAGACTCTTTATCAACAATGCAGAAATCGAAATAACAAATCTTTGATCAATCAGTATTCTTCTTCTATATAAATTTTTGTGATGTTTCTTTTTATGTTCTTGAGAAATGATGTAAAATGCGTAATAATATTGATCTTTACGTGTGCCTCCGAGTTAAGTCAATTAACATAGTTATATGTGCCACGAAGGTGAATTAAAATTTAAATCTGATAGGAATTCGAACATTAAAATCAGAGTTAGTCTCAAATGCAATAAAAAATAAATAAAAAGCAACAGATAATGGAAGGTCCAATTTATTTGTATTCAACAATTCATTGTCAATAACACAAGCACAAGGCCTTGAAGACAAGTATTTTCTAGAGTACATATTTGGCAACCGCATTAATTTAATTGTTCCTCATTCGGTGTTAGAATACTTTTGAATAAATTAAGTAACAATATAATCACAATGCATTAAATTATCGTCAGGCTCCTAACTATAATTATGTTTCATCTTGTACTTAGAACAATAAACGTAATTTTTTGCTGTAGGTAATTATTGTTTTGGTTCCATATCTAATTTGCAGCATTTTTTTCATAACTAAACTAAGTCATTATTAGATTTAGACATGCGCAGAATGTCTCGGTGTAGAGCTTTTACACATTTACTACATTATAAAAATACTTTCACTTTACTGAGTTATGCAATTGAGAACCTGCTTTCATCGTTTCCGTACCTTTATTTTGTCATATGTGTTATCTAGCTCCAATTTGTGGACGAAAGGGTTCAATATTTCGGCGCGCATGTCGTCAGATGAGAAAGCGCCGGTTTCACTATGCAGTTTGCCATTCATTTTCACGAAAGCAAAAACACAATTATCATGAGTTAAGCTCAAATTACATCACATCAATTACACTCATTTTATTTCACACTTGATCAAAAATATTTAGGTGGGCACTGATTAATTTAAGAGATCTACGACGTGTTTTCATTTACTAAATCGCGATAAATTTGGACATGCACTTCTCTTCGTATCAAAATCAAGACTGGTGTTTTTCGAGGTCACATACGAAGGCTTGCTATTGGTTCCTAGTTTTGACAGGTACAATCGACCCCTTGCCGAGTTATACCGAACTTTACCGAGGCAACAAAAAAAAAATAAACATTTTATAAAAAAAATTAATTAATAAAAAAGATTTGCTCTTCGCTGATAAATAAAAATTTTTGGTAGAATACCGATTTGCCAACTTTTACGATTACCGTCTTACATACAATAACAAAATTATTTATGAAGATAGCTACAAAAAATGTAAATTACAATTGAAACTAAAATTAAAGACAATGTTAATTCTTTACGACAATTTTAACAATTACCTAATTGCTCTAAGTAATTTCTGTATCTATAATTTAAATTAAAACTATAAATTATCTGAACTCACTGCTCATTTAAAAAAAAATTACAAACCCAACATCTTTCATAGCTCACTTCGTGTACGAAAAAAGCTGTCATTTTTCTAGTAGTACCAATACCATTTGAGTTCGCAGCTTACTTCACTTCAATAAACTTCACTTTTCAATCAGTCATTCGCATTTTTCTTGTGATATTTATCAAGGCACCGAGGAGTAAATGCGAACATTTTAACAAACAGTGATAAACAAAACATGGATAATTTCGCAAATAATGGAAACGAAAGTACAAAAACAACTAATTGACTACTTTTCATATTTCGACGAATTTCATACGGTAGTGAAAACAAGTTTGAAAGATTGCCAAAACTGCGCTGCGTCTATAAATAAACTGATAAAGCGTTGCAAGAACATAAAGGAGTGAGTGAAATTACTAAGAAATTTATTGTTTGTGTTTTACGAGCGCGTGTAACGACATTTTGATGTTGTAGGGCGGTCGTGACGGGTACGCCGTTGGACGAATTTGAAGGATTGCAAAGCAAACTAAGTGCTTCCATACTTAACCTAATCTCGGAAGACGTACAAGATATCAGGAGTAAATTGTAAGTATTTCTTTATCTTTATATTTTAAACAATTTAAGTTCATTAAATCATACTGTTTATCTAAGTAATTATATAGTGTAGGTTCTTGTTTAATCGATAAACGATGTTTGTATTCAGGATTTGATTACCCTGACATTGGAAAAGGTTTTCATAAATTGCATAACTGGACTAACTCATCCTTAAAATTGTTTATTTCTTTGTAAAAAAACATTAATAAATTAAAATGATATCAAAATAATTATGCCTTCAGATGAACTGCCAAACTCTTTAAAAATACCATTTCTTGTTTATGATTTAAGTGGTACTTTTAAAATGACTTCTATTTCATATATCATAGTGTTCAGTATTGTTCATTACCACTCACAAGCAGTTCAGAAAGTCAGGAAGTCTTTATGTTAATGCTGTTTTTTTTTTTTAATTCAAAGAAGGTTTGTTACTAAATTACCAATCTAATATTATTGTTACTTGTATTAATACAATAATGATGATTGTTCTTACTAAGAGTTTTATACAATATAAATGTGAAATACTCAAATGTAACTGATAATAAATTCTGCCATTGTGAGTCACTATGCCTGACAGAACTGATTTGAAATAATATTTGAGATATAAGCAATAATTTGTTTCTATACATCTTAGAGACCAGATCAAATCTTTATGTTTAGTAATATTTTAAAAAGGAAGTTAAAGTATACATTCTTTAAAATACCATTTTTAAATTTCAGGTGTACATTAGAAGAGCTTTTTGAGAAACTCTGCAATAAAAACACCACACTGAGGGAAAGCTGCAGGAATATTGATTTTGAAGCCAACTCTGCCCTAGTAAAGGGTACTCCTCTTCAACCCTCTTTAAAACAACTGCTAGAATTTGCTGAAGATACAATAACATTTGGTAGTCAAGTGTGCGCCCAAATAGAAACATCATTAAACATACTATCATTAAAAGAACTAAATACAGAAGCAATCGGAGACAACTTCCGCTTTCCTGTAAACTGGCAGAAGAGAATAACTGAAATACTTTTATACACATCATTCATATCAGAAAACCAGATTTAATCATGGATCTACTCGACTCAATCCTCAATTCCATGCAAAAGCCTCCATCAGCCAGCGAAGCCCAGAAAACTGCCATGCGCAAACAAAAAGAGGCAATGGAAAACAGACAGAAAGAGGAACGGAATATGATAAACAGATTCAGAAAACGTGTTGAAGAGAAAATAAGCAATTTCATAAAAGACGGTAAAAAACCACATCTACAATTTGAACCTATGGAACAGATGTATAGGTCTATTATCAGAGATGTATCAGAAATTGCTGGTTTACAAGTCTTCTCGTTTGGCCAAGAAGGCATAGACCGGTATTCTGTGGTGTACTTCAAAGACAATGGCCCTTCTGAAGATGAACTGACAGTACGTAGAGCCGGCGGAGTATGGAGTGAAGACAAAGCAGCTGAAATGGCTTTAGCACATTTTGAAAAACAGAAGCAAGCAGCTCTAGATTTAGAAGAAGAGAAAAATAGGAAACGTAAACATGGTCAGGAGGAATTGAGTGGTACATTCTATAAACAGAAGTATGCTCATTTGATTGGTCAAGAGGCTGCTATTCATGCTGCCCAAAAAACTAATGTTAACAAGAGTTATGGAGAAGTTCCTAGTGAGAATAAGAAAGATCAGCGGTCAATCGAACAGACTATGGCTGATATAAAAGCAAAGAAATTGAAGAAAGCGGAGACTGAGAAAAGGGATGCGGATAGCAGTGAACAAATTTAGTACATACAAACTGAAATACGTAGATAGAATTTAGTATGATTATTATAAATGGTAATTATGACCAACTTATTATAAGACTTTGTAGTTTAAAATTAGTTCACATTACACTGCAAGGATAAGCAATGTTCTATTTAAGAGTGTACTAATTCTTTGGAATAGTAATATAACTTAAGAAGGATAATTGTTTTTGACCAGACTGTTTTAGCTATTGTGAATTGCCACATTGAAACTAAATTACGAATTGAATCAAATATTAGTATAACAATATTGATTTTGTAAACGAATTCATGATTATTTTGAGAATACTAGCTAATTTTGGTACTTACTTAATTTACTCACTAAATAATCAAATTAAGGTTTTGTTGCATTTTTTAGTTCAAAAACTATTTGAGTGGATAACTTTTTCTATTAGGTTCCATTTCTATACTAAAATTATTTAAGTGACCTTAAGCATCAGGTGATCCGTCTGCTCATTTGCCCCCTATTCCATAAATAAAAGAGTATTTAGTCTTCCGGTATTAAAAAAATCACCATCAAAGCAACCATAAGCTTTGTTGCCGATGAACATATTACATATGGTAATGAATCCTTCCTGCCATCACTGCAATAATAACGTAATATATGATACTCTCAGAATAGTCGACAATATTGAATGTGACAGAAAAATATAGCCAAAGAAAAATATTGTTACAATCGTTGAATAATGACATGTCTACTTGTAATAAAAATTACTCAAATTCACAAATTACTGATTTTTTTACTAAGGACTGTTTCACAATGTCTGATTAAGAATTTTTTTAACTGACGGTTAATATGAACATTCTCTTGCACCTAGCTTTCTGTTTGTACGAACCGCTAAGGAGTGGAATTCTTTGCCAGAGTGGTTCCAGCAGGATACAACTTCGGTGTCTTCAAGTCCCGAGTGAATAGTTTGCTTATAGACAGGCGTGCTCCATCATTGGCCGCGTCATCGCTTACTTCCAAGTATTAAGCGATGTTATTACGAGTTAGGAGCCAAACCTTGACGTAGGTATCACACTCCACACTAATATTATAAATGTGAAATTTTCTTTGTGTGTTTGTCCTGCTCGGTGCTCATGGGATAAAATAGGTATCATAATCTACGCGGACGAAGTCGAAGGCAACGGCTGGTAAAAAATACGTACGATATCATGTATGTTAAAATATTTATCAGAGTAACAGGAACTTAATCAGGCATTGTGGAATAGATCCTAAATAATATAAATCCTTAAGTTAAAATAACTTTAATTTTAAAGCAAGGAATATTTCTTCAATGACTACAATATCTTCCATTGTAAAACCTTTACTTAAATACCTCGATGTCGTATGTACCTTTAAAATGATGTATCTAAAGAAGATACAACTTATTTTTTTACCCATACTAAGAAAATTAAAGACTGGGTTGATTTTGATTAGATAGCAATAAATTAGTTTACTTAATGTATATAGTTATATACCTAGTTCAATTGTGTTTAAAAGTTGAAATAAAAAATTATTCACTTCATTATGCGTTTTTTGTTTAACATTATTTTAAGATTTCTTTTAGTCGTATAGGTCTGTGGGTTTTGTGCCTAAATGTGGGAAATTTCCGTACAAATATCCTCCCATAGATAAGATCTTTTGAACGTAGACAAATACATGGTTGTTTTGAAAGGTACCTGTTGACAGCTTGGCAAAAAGAGTTTGGTGCGGTGACAGCTGGATCTAATATTGACATTTGACTGACTCAGTCCATGTGAATATAATTATATTAGTTCGGACCTCGAACCATATCCCAGGAATAAACAATCATACGAACATAGGACTGCCTCGATGGCCGAGTGACAGTGGGCAAAGTATTACTGGGTTTTGTAAAAAATCTTAGTAGTAATCTGGAATTGTGCCCGGTAAATGGCAATAGGCTCACCCCCTATTACTATTACCGTAATGTGCACCTTTGCCTACCCCTTCGAGGATAAAAGGCGTGATATTTAACAAATATCAAAACCGATTGAGTCGTTGGGTACCAGGTTTGCCAATGCCACAGGTACGCTACTAGCGACCTCAATTATTTATTCCGAACTATTTTTTTTCCGAGCTGTAAGTACAAATTTATATTTTTTCTACGTCCTTGACACTCCTTGACAATACGACATAAAAAACTTGGAAGTTGTAAACGGGTTGTTAGTTGCTATTGTTACAAATCTATAAAAGAAAACACATAATATTTTAGAACGTTTATTTTTACCATCAACACGTTATTAGGCATATACTTACACAGAAACAACAATATTTGTAATAAGAATTTATATTCTCGTCACAAAACTATGAACTAACAAACCTAACCGATATCGATATGGCAACACTTCGCTTCGATTACTCGATATTTTATTTCTAAATCGCTAATCATATTATTAAATATTGTCTTTATTTTTATTTATTATTTCTTATAGATAACACTAATATTTATAATTCAAACAATAAAAACAGGCGTAATTAATGTCAGTGCGTCTAGCTTTTATCTAAAACGGTGTTATTTTTTCAATTTTTGTTTAATATTTAAGTATACAAAGCTAAATTGCTAAAATTTATAAATAAAATAATATAGTCATAAGATTCGATATACTTTTAAATCCATGTAGAAGAACATTATTTTTAATTGAAGAATCATTAAATAGGTTATGATATTGATTGATTTCATAGCTGCCCTTTTTGAATACAATTTTAATATTATCTAAATACTTTATATACGGTATTATTATAACGCAAAAATAAAATAATTAGGTAGGTGCATGGGGTACTTAATTTCTACACGTTTTTGTATTAGGCACACAATTTGATTTAACTAAATAAACTAAGACGAACTAGAAAAATAGACGTTATAAAGTCGTTGTGCGTTCCGTAAAATAGCACTGCGTTTCATTGTTGATTAATGCTATAGAATGTGCTTTTAAGTTCTAACTAAACAATAAATTCTAATATTAATATATTATGAGTGTACCTATTGATAATATATTGATAATTTTATTAATTAAATACACATTGCTTTGATATAGGTTCTAGCATCTTTAATTCAAACGAAACGGTATTTAAACCTTTCCTTAGCCACTTTTAACTAAGTAGTTTACATTTAAGCAAGATTTTATAGTGTAGGTACTAATCGTGATTTTCTCAGTAATTTGAAGGTTATAATAGATTTTATTTAATTGACATTAAATAACTGTCTACATTTTTGGTTCGCCATAATTATTATTATTTTCCAACAACACTTAGATAAATATAGCATTACAGATATTTAGGTACATTTATTAAATAGTAAAATGCTAACAACTGGCGGGACAACTATAGAGTACCTACACAATAGAGGTTATTAATAAATCGTTAAAATAGGAACATAAAGCAATAATTACATATGTCAGAATCTGTTAGTCAGAAGGCGCCACCGTAGCATATTTACGCCTATTCTCGCCTATTTACGCATATTCTCTCCGTGCCCATATTTAGGCAATTGTTTATTTTGGAGTATTATTTTAGTTTAAACTTAGTTAGTAAATGAATCACTATTTACGAGAGATGGAAAGTGTGACGGGGATATTGAAAGGAGAGTGAAAGCGGGAAATAGTGTTAATGGTGCTTTACACTCTGTCATGTCGAGTAAAATAATATCCAGCAAAGCTCGACTTGCTGTAATGCAGTGTGTATTGACACCAACGCTTATGTATGGTAGTGAATCATGGGTGTGGCAGAAGAAGCATGAAGCAGGATTAATGCGGTGGAAATGAGAGCCCTAAGAAGTATGTGTGGACTAAAATTGAGTGATCGAGTGAAAAATAGTGTTATTAGAGAAAGGTGTGGATTGAAAGATGATGTAGTGACAAGGATTGAAAAGGGAATGTTACGCTGGTTTGGACATGTAGAAAGGATGGATGAAAGTAGAGTAACGAAGGAAGTATACAGAGCGGATATGAATGGGGCCGTCGGTAGAGGGCGCCCTAGACGGACATATAGTGACCAGATTGGCGATATATTAAAGAAGGGCCAAATTAAAAGTACCCTTAACCGACGAGCATGCATGAAAAGATTGACTTGAGCATGCATTAAAAGACTGTTAATGAAGCGAAAGAGGTATGTAAGAATCGTAGTAATTGGCGTTCCTTAGTCTCTACCTACCCCCATGGGAGACAGGCGTGAAGTTATGTATGTATGTATGTATGTTAGTAAATGAATTGCATCAGTAGTTAATAAAGTAGATTAAATCACACTTAGCGTAGGACACGCGCGCTACAGTAACGCCACCTGAGTATAACAATTCGTTTGTCATATTTTATGTTCTGATTCTACTTTGTTTGAAACAGTTCAAAATTATATCTGTACATACTGTAGGTACTATAACTTATATTATTCAAAAATTTTAAATAATAATAAAAAATAGTATATTAAAGAATAAAATAGAAACATGGAAACTTCGTATTCTGAGTCAAATACCAGTACTGTCGCACAATAATAACATAACATATAATTAGAGGTAGATTATACACACTATTAACTAATAAACGTAGAATAATATAGCTATATATATAATTGTACCTATATACATTCCTACTTTAGACATAATGGCATAACAACATCAATTGGCGTCGCTTTATATGTTTGTGCATAATGTTCAAGATATCTTATATATTTAGGTGTTATATTGATATTTATGTACAACATATTAGTCAGGTAAGTGCCTCCATTTCTTTCTTATATAAATATAGTTATTTATATCACTAAATAAATGCCGATATGACACCGACAGTCCATTTAATCAATGTGTTGTTTAATATATATAAAAGAGACAAAATGGACGCACGTACCTTCATTAATATGTACACAAGAAATACAGGTATATATAAATTATTAATATATAAGAGTTATATATTAAGATAACAAACAACATTCAATATCACATCAAAGACGTAGCATAATCGTATATTAGGTATATTTGAATATTTGATTTTTACAGTCATTTGTTTGAAAAAGAGCCTATGCTTACATAGGTACTTGAACGAAATCTGCTTTTAATATGTTTCAAATGAAATCGGAGAGTCAATGACCTCTGCTTGCCAAAATTTCACTTGAAAATGTGCTTTGTTAATAAAATTGTGTGATGTGATTGTGAATTTGTGACATTGTATCTTTTATTTATTTATTTATTTATTTATTTATTTATTCGAAGGAGTACGGCCACATCACAAACATATAACATTCAAAATACACAATAGTAACAAAATAAGGGTCTGATGCATGCGACAATAATGGCGTACATAGCATTGGCAATTCATAGGCTTAACAGTGGCTTAAAAATTAAATACAATTTGAGAATTACGGAAAAGAAAATAACAACAATAGTCCACACCATACACACATTAAAATGAGAATTTAACAAGTTCAATTTTCTATATAATTATCATATGTCTGATTAAAACAAAACAAATTAACAACAAAAACAACAAAAATTAATTAGAATCTATGCCATATTAAGTCTAATAATATAATTTAATACAAATATAATATAATAAAATGTCAAATTATCGTCAAGATTTCAAAGAAATGTCAATTAAATCAGAATCAAAATAATTTCATTAATTTAAAGAAATGTCAGAGTTTAAAATAGGTAGATGTCAAAGTACAAAACAGCAAGCAGCACTAACAACAACAATAACAAACGATACTATAGTGCATCAATAATCCTGCTTCTAAATACTCTTAATCCATCGTGGAACACGTCAAGATCGGGTATTGTTGAGATAAGGGAGTGGTACCCATCAATTACTACGTCGTCGTATGTCGTATCTACTCTTTTCTGCATCAATATCTCACTTATCACATTTTGTTTGAATAATATTTTTAACGGTACCTATTTCAAACAAAAGACTGCTTTCTTAAAAGGACAGTGCTTAAATATTAACTGCTGGCTTGCACAATTTACAGTTGACTAATCTAATAGATGATTCGTGTCCTCTATACATTCAACAACAATTATGCGTAGACAATAAACTACTATAATCATTTTAAAAGCATCTAAAACAACGTGAGTATTATGTACTTAAAATGTATATTTATTTTTATTGTCACAAGGTAGAATATTCTGCATTTAATAAATATGTAGATTATATATAGAGTCATAGATTAAAAATATTTTTTTTAATATCAACAGATTGTAAACAACTTAGCTCAAAGCGTAACGAATGTAAAAATAAATAAAAACTATAATATCATAGACACGATATCTTGTGTCGTATCTATTTAGGATTATTGTCGTATTATTCTTTTTAATATTTAATTAAATAATTAAAGGTATAAAAAATACCAGTCTTTAACAATAAATACCTATATTAGCTATAGCAAATGTTTTTTGAAGATTTTATTGTCAATCATTATTTATAGGTAGGGAAGATTATTGTCAATTATTTCTAAAACATTTAGCCGTTTTAATAAAGGCTATTCGAAAACGAATTTTTATTTTCTAACACTAAATTTCTATTATAGGTATGCGTAATATAAAAATTCAACAGTAGATATAAACGGCTGGATATGAATCCTAGATATGGACAGGTGAATTTGGATATGTTTCCAAAAGATATCTTTATTGTCTATAATTTCGATAAGATGACATTTAGATAAAATGGTACATAGTTATACATTATAATATAAAATGTTTCTAAATGTCAGCGATGTTATAATCATGTTAAACTACTTATTATTGTATATCTAGGTATTATATTCACTGAGCGATCCATTCATGTATAACCTATGTATAAATTCTCATCTATTATTTTTGTTTTAAGTAATAAATATATTCCCCGATATCTTAGTGAAATTGTATACTTAAATAAAAATAATTTGCTCTTAACATTTTCTCTTTTACTAACTTTTCGTTTTTTTTTTTATTGTGTTTGCGCAACTTATCGTCATAGCAGCCATATTAGTTTAGGTACTGCTGCTAAAACCGCGGGAAATCAATTATTCCTACAATACAAAGGCTGTCACACGGACGACGTTTCGATGCAACTTCTATCAACTTCGAACGAAATACCTTATTCTGTGATACTCTCTAAAATTAAGATGGCAGAGAAAACAGTTACTTGTGCTAATTTTGATCAAAGACTACTCCTCATCGTCGGTATCACAGCATCCAGGCCAGCAGCAACCTTCGGAGCCATCAGGTCTTGTGCAGAACAACAGAGTTTCTGTCGTGGAGACAGGTCTTGGCTCAATGCCATGGAAGTCCCGTAACTCCTCAGCGGGAAACCACGCGCGTTCCTCATCGTCTATTATGGGCACACCGAAGTATCTGGAATTCATATTACGTGTCTTATTTTCCTCGAAGGCATCCATGTACCATGTAAAGTTTCTTCGATAATCCCATACACTGCCAAAATACTTATAGAGTAGGTACTTGTTAATGATTTTTAATATCTTGTCTCCTGGTTACTTAGAGAAGTCTTAAAAAAAAATCACACAAACGTCTATCATATACATGGAATAGTAAAAACTAATTAGGTATATATAACGTGTAATGCTTTCATTAATTAATGACTGTTGATGAAGCAAAAGAGGTGTTTAGGATTCGTAGTAATTGGCGTTCCATAGTCCTCTGCCTACCCCCATGGGAGACAGGTGTGAAGTTATGTAATGCTTACCTTCTTCCTTGTCCTAACGACCCAAAGTCGACATTGACCTCTGATACAAAATTTCGCAATTTCTCGCGGTATCTGGCAACTTCTCAAATCCTCCCTCGTCGTAATTATATTAAAAAACTTAAGATTCTACTTAACAAACAGTATAGGTATTTCCCAGTACTAACCTGGCAATAGCAACGACCGGTATCCACAAGACGGACGCCAGCACCAACACAAGGACGAGCAGAACAGCCCATACCGGCCAGGTCTTCCTCTCCGTGTCTCCGGCAGACCTGATCCAGGCGTCATATCCAGAACCTTCAGTAGCAAGCTCCACGAACGAGGATATTAGGATGGACAGCATCGCTAGAGGAGACAGGTACTTCCAACATATCAACCAGTAGATCCCCGGTCGTGTGCCTGTCATTAGCTGAATGTCATCCGCAAACCTGTAAATGAAAAAAATATTATGGAAGATGAGTTATGGTGATAGAAATCGAAGAAGGTGATCTTTGGTACCATCACCGCTTAATATCAGGTTAATATAAGATTAAATAATGGCCGACTTATATAGATAGGTTTTTATTATCAGTTAGTTAACATCTTTCCCTTTTCGTGTAGAATAGCTAGAGGTATGATGGCATGAGACGTTACATCTACTTAATTGCCAGGTTTTTTTTTAAGAGGGAAAGTCATCGAATGACTGCTCCCGTCTGGGTGAGGCGGAAGGGAGTGTCAGACTCTTACTGACTAAAAACCACCCCGTTCCTTCTCCTGCTCGCCGAGCCGAAGCCCCAGTAACCCGTTAGGTTCTCCGCGACTCCGAATCGGCATCAGCCCCATCCGTTGTGGTCTGATGGCTCTTCGAGGCGCGCGTAACGCGACGCAGGTATAAGAGTCACTAAATATGGCATGCGTTAAAGAGTCCTATTAATGTGAATTTTGTTAATCGTAGACCCAAATAATATAATACTTTACCCAATTCGAAAATAAAATACTGGCTTTACCTTCAATAAGAATTAATTTAGAGGTATAAAAATGTAACGGGACGACTGTAATAGATATAATCTGTCCTCCCATTCCGTCCGACTCGCCATATGGCGGGCGGAGCGGTCGTCATTAGGGAAAAAATAAAAGCGTACCAAGGGACGCTTCAAATTTTCAGATTGGTACAACATATCGGTTTCATCCTAAAATGTTTGATTGAAACTCTTTGGAGAGTTTACATGTAAGACTTATTTATTATTATCTTTCGTCTTTCGTTTGATATGTATTTTGTTTAAAAATGTAACCGAGTTTCTTAGGCCCGGGCCGCACTAGGGAGATACAGCGACAACAACAAGAAACCGAATATGAAAAAGTGACTACAGTGCGACGCACACAAACGCAGTTATTTAAACTAAAGCAATTCACCATTTTACTACCGCGCGCGGTCGAGGCAGTCTCTCTATCTATATAGCTGTACTATAGGGGATCCCATTTTGCAAAGAATGATCGCCCATTCAACTGTAATCCGTGGATTACCCGCAGCAACCGTGGCTTAACCTCTCAGATTAATTTACTCGTCCATTTGCTCCCGTTTCTACGTCAAAACCAACATGATTGGATGTCCGAAATTGACCCCGCTTATAATTTTCTACTTTCTGTTTTAATTCGTGAAATCTACATGTTTAAGCAAAACAAGATCGTGTTACCTACACCAGTCGATTGTTTACTCGATTCTCGTGACTTTATTTATTACTAGCTTCTGCCCGCGACATCGTACGCGCAATCCCGTTTCTCCCATTCCCGTAGGATTTTCAGGTCTTTTTTCTGTCATAAAAACCTTCTCCTGACCATAACCAACACAACAAAAAAAATCAGCCAAATCGGTCCAGCCGTTCTCAAGTTATGGCGTGACAACGGGAAACGGGTTTCATTTTTATATAGGTATATAGAGGTAGATATCGAATAACATAAAATTACGTCTTGCCGTCTTACGTCTTTAATCCTCGAAGAGATAGGTAAGAACTACATTTCCCCATTTACATTCAGTTTTAATCATATAACGTTTGAAAATCCGAGTAAACCACAATAATACTTTATCTAACCAGCAGCTGTAGCCAAATGCCATTTAGCGCGTAAATTTTGACACTTTAGTGTCATCCCCATTCATTTTGATTTCTACTCTCTCTGTAGACAAGCGCTAAAGTGGCGTTTGGCTAAAGGCACTGGGAAGCTAGGTCTTTGCGTCTACTCGTCCAATAAAACAGCCAGCCTCTGAAATAACTTTGGTTAAACCAAAATTCGTTTTCTGTTGAACCGAATCCGGTAACGTATCGACCAAAAGGAAATATTACATAAGCTGTACTGAACAAACCCGAGGGATATATCTATATGTACCCACGTAGGAATCTAAGTATTGTACATTATGTTGATGGTATATTGGATATTTTAGGGTGAATTGAACTGGGCCATCGAAATAGATGTTTATATTTCTAACTACACTAAACTACAGATATATTAAAGAAGTTGGTCGAGTTGCAAGTTTAACAGGTTCTTAGTGATAATAGATATAAACGTCTATATTTTGGAATATACACTTCTAAGGAAAGGCCAAGTTATTTCCCCGAAAATTATCAGATACTTAGCTTTTACCCGCGACTTCGAACGCGCAATTCGGTTTTCTCCCATTCCAATAGGATTTTCAGGATTTTTTTCTGTCATAAGAACGATCACCTGACAATAGCAAACACAACAAAAAAAAATCAGCCAAATCAGTCTAGCCGTTCTCAAGTTATAGCGTGACAACGGGAAACGGGTTTCATTTTTATGTATGTACTACTAGCTTCTGCCCGCGATTTCGTACGCAAAATCTCGAAAAAAAATTAGGGGTGGACTACAAAGGCAGATATTTCAATTATTTAATATTTAATTTCTACTTCTTTGTGTTATTCCCGCTATTTTTCGTCTTATGATGCATTTATTTGATACAAATATTAAGCTTAAATATTACTTCGTAGCAACATGTACATATTTGTAATAATAATATATTATTTGTATGAACCATTTTTATTTATTTATTAATTTTATTTTGTCTTTGTATCTGACACACTACATGCAGTTTGTTTTTATTTTTTATATTATTTGTCTTCTCACCTACCATCCGTGAGTCACTGCAGGGTGCCACCAGAAGATCAGCGTTGAGTGTTACCACGCTCAACATAATGCTGAGGTGGAGGCCCGTTCGACACGTGCATGCATCTATTTTTTTGTTAATTTTGTGATGTTTATTGTTTGTTTTAATTTTGTTTTTATTTATAACTCATTTTGTCTACATATCTGTGCATGCAATGTATCGAATAAATGATTTTCTTTCTTTCTTTCTTTCTTTTACCCCTAACATTTAAGGGGATGAAAAATAGATGTTGGCCGATTCTCATAGATACCGGATAAGCACAAAAAAATTCATCAAGATAGGTCAAGCCGTTTCGGACGTTCAGAACGGAGGATAAATAGGATCATTTTTAAGACATTCGCTTTTTTGTACGTAGTAATTTTTATTTTAGCTACAACTTAAGCATTTTATAGTTGAGTAGTGACTACGTTTAGGCGAATTCGGTGTAGGGTAAATCAGGCATAATACTTTTAGGATGTATATATGATCTCAGGTTGCATGAACCGACACGACAGTCGACCGAAAAACGAAGTCGTCTACAAAATAGCAGTAGAAGACAAATGCTAGGCAAAAGTATATAGTAGGTAATTTAGAACTCACCTTTTAACCCCATAGACGTAGGCAATCCCGACACACTCAAAGAAGGCGATGATCAGCAATGGAAAATTTCCGCTGTACATGTCAAACAGTAAGAATATGTAGCTTCCGGACCCATGGGCGAAACCCATGGACAATAAACAGCAGAGAAGACACAGGCCCCCTGTTAAATACTCTTTTCTCAAATTAGGGAACAACTTCATGTCCACAATAGAAGTCACTACGCCTTCAAGGGTCCCGAATTGGGAGTCTATTCCTAATGTGAACAGCATCAGGAAGAAGAGGACGGACCAGAACTGAGCTCCGGGGAACTGGTTGATGGCTTCCGTGAAGATGATGAAGGCAAGGCCGGTGCCAGAAGCCGTCTGCGGAAGAAACATTTTGTTGAAGTTATAATCATAATTCATTGCTATGTTTCAAATTATTTTTGGAACAATACAAAGCTTTTATGAAACAAATTTGTTACTGGATAGGTAAAAGAATTTGTTAAGTGATTAGAGTATAAACTCACGTTGTCCAATTCCTTCTGTAAGTCACACTCCGGTAGCTGTGGCATCACCAGAGACGTAAGGTTCCCATTGATGTCTACTTTTACCATCTGCCCAGCTTCAGGCAGCACCATAGACCTAAAGGCGGGTCCAAATACCTCCAGCAAGGTCTCATTCCTCACGTCTAAGCACTTTTCATACACCATCGTAGCCTTAAACCCAATGATTGAAAACACCACGATGCCAGCAAACATCGACGTTAAGCAATTAGTCATAGAGACCATAATGGCATCTCTGTAACAGTTGTTATCAACAGGATTGTAGGATGAGAACGCTATTAAGCCCCCGAAGGCTAAGCCAAGCGAAAAGAATATTTGTGTGCCAGCTTCTAGCCACACAACAGGGTCTAAAATTCTGTGCCACTTTGGTGTGAATAGGTGGATTAATCCATCGCTCATGCCTTTAAGAGTGATGCCTCTGAAGAAGAATATGACAAGGACGATGTATGGGAAGGTTGCTGTGACGTAGACGACCTTGCCCGAGGAGGCGATGCCTTTGATCATACACATGTAGACTAGGATCCAGGCTATGACGAGGGCTAGTGCTATTTTATAGTTGAACGTTTCAGGGTAGTTGATATCTTCTGATATTTGTAGAGTGGTGCGGTACCAGAAATATTGTGTCGGACTGCTGACCTGTAACAATACAGAGATACTTTTTGTAGAAACTTTACATTTTACAATCAATTTTACTTAATATGTTTATATTTTTAACTCTCAAAAGGATACGCATGGGTATGCAATGTACCCATCTATCCGAAAATCAAGTAGTTATATCGTCGACAATAAATAAAAAAAGAATAGTGACACATGTTTATTTCATCAACTATTATGTCCATAAAAATAAAATTACAAGAACAACCTTTTCAGCAAGAGTATGCTGGTGGTAAGCAAGAGTTGTTATTTATAAAATACATTTTCGCAATATTATGTGGCTGCAGATTTTCCCTTGTCGTGGTGGCCTGGAGTTTTAACACGTCCACTTCTCAAACATGAAAGTGCGAGTTCGAAACCTACCAACGGCTAGTACCAATGTAACTTTTTCCGAGTTATATGTACTTTCTAAGATTATCTGACAAACGGTGAAGGAAAACATCATGAGGAAACCTGGGCTTAATAATTTTCAATTATAAGTTTGAAATCGCCAACCTGCAAAGGCAGTGCTCATTTTAAAAGTGCTCAATAGCAAGCGTGGTGATTAATTTTCTGGCCACTTATAGGCTGCTGATGATGATGATGATAATGAATTAATGCAAATAATAGAGTACCTATCAACATTAAAAGAAAACAATACCTACCATAAAGTAACTGTGGATTCAACAGCCGTCGAATGAATGAAAAATGTTCGTTATTTAAAACAAAAGAGAATGCCTATCGACTAAGTTTTTCTGATTAATGCTGGCCAGATGCGAATCTTTATGAACGGAAAAAAAGCTGTAATAAATTTCTGAGCGCTTTCGTAGAGTTTTTATGAACTTTTTTAACTTTTTATATTTATTTTAAGCGATTGTTTTTAAATAGCATTCAGTTCGCTACACATAAAAGATCACGCCTTTTGATCTCCGAGATGAATGATACTTACAAGTACTCACATTATTAGCGGTTACTTTTCTCCTGTTATTTTAGGTATATAGGGCCATCTTATTACCATACGCCAGCCATAATTTCAAACTCCTATTACTGAGAATTTAGAATTAACAAAGAAACTTCAATAATAGGTATTTTCCCCGTCCTGCCTCGTTGGCCGAGTAGTCGCAAGTGCGACTGCCGGGCAAGGGGTCTCGGGTTCGATTCCCGGGTCGGGCAAAGTATTACTGGGTTTTTTAAAATTCTCAGTAGTAGCACGGAGTCTGGAAATGTGCCCGGTATATGGCAATAGGCTCACCCCCTATTAGGTACATGGGACTCATAACAACTAGTGAAAAGTGGGTGTTACATTGTACTGTGGTAGAATGTGCACCTCTGCCTACCCCTTCGGGGATAAAAGGCGTGATGTTATGTATGTATATATGTTCCCCGTCCTGAGAATCGAATCCCATTTCTGTAACACAGCTGTCCTGCTTACAATATCAATCAAAACATAAAACTATTCAACTTCATTCAAATAAGTATTATATTATACAGGGTGCGTCACGAAAATCGGCTTTAAGTCAAGATTTATAGAGCATGTTACTATTATGACATAAATCGGATTTTATTTTGATCTCTCAATCTTCTTACGCCATTTTTGTATTGCGAATGCGATCACAAGATTCTAGGTTCGATGGATGGACGTAGTAGGTACTTAATATTCGCTATAAAAATAAAAGTATAGGTAGTTAGTTAAAAATTAATAACTATTAACCAGAATTTCTGCCTCATTGGCCGAGTGGTCGCAAGTGCGACTGCCGGGCAAGGTCTCGGATTCGATTCCCGGGTCGGGCAAAGTATTACTGGGTTTTAAAAAAAAATCTCAGTAGTAGCACGGAGTCTGGAATTGTGCCCGGTATATGGCAATAGACTCACCCCCTATTACATGAGACTCGTAACATAAATAGTGAAAAGTGGGTGTTACATTGTACAGTAGCATAATGTGCACCTCTGTATATCCCTTCGGGGATAAAAGGCGTGATGTTATATGTGTTAACCATAATTTATGTGCTCAGTCTAAGAGTTGTGATGGTCGCAGATCGTATAGTTAAGTGCTAAATGTTATTTTATTCATTAATTAATATTCACAAGTCTGTCTGTCCGAGTGAGTGACGGACAACTAACAAATGAAACAAATTCTCGATGTCGTAAGAAATTGCTTGGCATTCCCATAAATTATGGTCCTCTAGGGTCACAGAGATAAGTAACAAGCTTTCGAAATTCCTACAGGAACAGATAAAATAACGTATAAAATGTACACAAAAATATCACGTAAAATATACAGGAGGACTTGTAACTCGACGTATTCCTCTCGGGAGGTGATAATACAACTAAATTCCTACAAAATTGGCCCTGCGGTCCTAATAGGTGAGAAATAAGACGCTCATTCAGTTCAATAGTGACTGTCACAGAGACAAGGAAGCGTGTGGTCATGTGGCATGTATTATGGCGTGGCATGCATTAATTTTTGACATTAAATTAATAATAGATAATCTAACAAAACGCCCTTCCTCTCTCCTACCAATTTTTAAAGTTGCTGTGCCCGACAGGGTCCATAATTGTTACTGTTGTATTCTCTATATGTGAAAATTATGGATGCAATAAATTCTTGATAACTTGATTCATCATAGGAAAGTTCACTTTGAACAAATTTTGTAAATAATGATGTTTTTGAAATTGCACATTTTCTTTTACACTTGACTTATCATCAATTTACGAACTCAATTTTTTGAATATTATAAACTATTTAGTGTTTATTGGTAGCTAATGAACCAAGGAAGTTTTTCTAATAGTTTGTACGCCTAGTGTAATATCAATTTTTAAGCTAAATATTGACCAAATTAGTGACTCAAAACAAAATTTCATACTAATTTACTTGCTATTTTAAAATGAATGGTATTTTTGACAGTATTAGTATTAATAAATGTTTATTGGTGTATTGACAGGTAACATAACATCACGCCTTTTATCCCCGAAGGGGTAGGCTGAGGTGTACATACAATATGCCACTGTACAATGTAACACCCACTTGTTACTATTTATGTTATGAGTCCCATGTAATAGGGGGTGAGCTTATGGCCATATACCGGGCACAATTTCAGACTCCGTGCTACTACTGGGAATTTGATAAACACAGTAATACTTTTGCCCGACCCGGGAATCGAACCCGAGACCCCTTGCCGCAGTCGCACTTGCGACCACTCGGCCAATGAGGCAGTCATTGTATTAGTCATTTGTATTGACAGGTGTAAGATATTTACTTTATTATGTTTATATGCCTACAGGAACTACTCGAAACAAATGTTCAAAATTCCAACCGAGCCAAACTGCACTGAGAACGCTGGTATAGTATACAGTATGTTAGGTTAAACGAGGGACATATTCAAACCCATAATAGTGTATACTCACATGAACCTAACAAACATATAAACGAAACGAAAACACTAATAAATAACAGACAGAACCATAAAAACGCTTCCGCTTACGCTTACGGGTTACGGCCTAGCGGGCTTAAGCGCACTCTATCCTTTTCGGCATGGGCTCGCTGCCATCGCAGCGGTAAGTCCCCTCTTTGAGGAGTGGCTTGAGAGACGCTACGGCGTCCTCACCTACCGCCTGACGCAGGTCCTCACCGGACATGGAAGTTTCGGGAGGTACCTGTGTCTGATGGGGCGGGAGGAAACGCCCGGGTGTCATCACTGCGAGGACCGCCCTGAGGACACGGTGGAACACACGGTGGGAGAATGCCCTTCGTGGGCTGAGCACCGCCGTGTCCTCAGGGAAGTGATCGGCGATGGCGACCTCTCGCGTCCGGGCCTAGTGCAGGCCATGATGCGGAGCGAGGGGGACTGGGATGCCGTCTCCTCCTTTTGCGAAGCAGTGATGCTAGCTAAGGAGGAGGCGGGACGCGTGAGGCAGCGAAGCGCTGCCTCCTCGCAACCCAGCCATCGCGAAGGACACACCGGGCGTCGGGGATCGCGAGACGATCTCCGGCCACCGTAAGCGCGGGCCTGCGGACGGCGAGCATGGGTGGCTCCCCGTCCGACCAGAAACAGACCCGAGCGTACGGCGCGTCGCGTTCCGCGCGCGCCTCAAAGAGCCATCAGACCACCACAGATGGGGCCCAATACGGCCGATGCCGATTCGGAGTCGCGGAGAACCTAACGGGTAACCGGGGCTCCGGCTCGACGTGCAGGAGAAGGAACGGGGTGGTTTTTAGTCAGTAAGAGTCTGACACTCCCTCCCGCCTCACCCAGGCGGGAGAAGTCATTCGATGATTTTCCCCCCTTAAAAAAAAAAAAAAAAAAAAAATCCTTTTCGGCAAGATCGGCGCATGTTTTGCAACGCGACTTACTTTATGTAAGTACTGTTTCTGTTTACAAGTTCACTTGTTCCGCGCTCAGTGTTCATGATGATTTATTTTATTGGACAATTACTTCAAAAATTTTGGTTATAGGTTTTTTACATATTCGGGACGAGAATCGAATACTGAATACCCTCCCTCAATAAGTCCCTCGTTTAACCTAACACACTGTATATTTCAATAAATTCTTTCCTTAGGGCGACAGAATAAAATTAAAGGACACATAAAGGACCAACCCTTGTCTTGCATAAGTATATTAGTACTTAACTTCTAAAAGTTTTATCAAGTAGCAACCCTTAGTCCAAGGGTAGGAAACGACTGAAATGGGTATAAACATGAAGTCGAGGTATTGAACTTGGATTTTATTCCCAGATAGGTTCTGTTGTTATTGTATTTATTTATTTATTTAATAATGTATGTACACACAAACAGCAGAGGATAACACATATCTTATACTCTTATACTCTTATACTATTATATAAAGCGGAAAAGTTTGTTTTTTTGTTTGTTTGTTTGAACGCGCTAATCTCCGTAACTACAAGTCTGATTTTAATAATTATTTTTGTGTTGGATAGTGCATTTATCGAGGATGGCTATAGGCTATAAAACATCACGCTACGACCAATAGGAGCTGAGTAGAGCATGTGAAACCGCATATAAAATAAGAGTACATAGGTGCTACTTATTCCTGTTGGAATTACTTCCAGTAGCCCTAAGATAGGAAATGTAATTAAAAAACTAAGTTGTAATTTAACTATTGTACCATCATCATTATTATCAACAGCCTATAACTGCCCACTGCTGAACAAAGCCTCTTCTCACACGGAGAAGGTTTGAGCATTAATCACCAGGCGTGCTCAATACGGATTGTCGATTACAAACTTATAATTAGAAATTAAGTATGAGTCCAGGTTTCCCCGTCATGTTTTCTTTCACCGTTTGTCAGTGGTCCCTAAATAATCTTTTAGAAAATACATAATATAACTCGGTCACATTGGTACTTGCCGTTGGTAGGTTTCGAACCCGCACTCTCATGCATGAGAAGCGGGCGTCTTAAACCTCCGGGCCACAACGATATAGCTATTGCATACTAAGTAAAAATACGAAATTAGAAGTTGAAATCCTACTGATATTTTGGACCAGCTTCAACCAGCTGCTTCGCCCGCATCCCGGTGAGATGATAAGTAGCCTATGTGGTGTGCCAGACCCTAATCTACCCCTATTCTAAATTTTATCTCGATACCTACAGCCGTTTTGACGTGATTAAATAACAAGTCATAAACTTTCCCAATTATAATATGTATTAGTAACATGCGAAAGTTTATGAGATTGTACAAAGTGTATATTGGTCGTCACGATTATGGAACTGTTAGTGCCTTCTCACACGTTCCGGCTGCTGGATAGTCGGTGCCGGCTACCCGGCGGCGCAGTTTATATAAATTATGAAATTACGTGTATATAATTAATTAGTTAATCAGCCATACACTGCACCGCCGGGTGATCGGTACCGGCTACCCGGCATCCGGGGCGTGTGAGAAGGCACTTATTATTTCACGCAAAAATACAGAAGTGATCTAGATTAATAAAACGGTAACCGTAACAAAGATAACTGTAACAAGGTAACGGTATCAGTAAAAAAGTTGGAACCGATGCTAATGCTAAATAGATAATCAGTTTGTACCCTTTCCTATACAATATTCTTTGCACTAGAATGTATTAACGGTTTTGAAAGTAAATATCAACTTTATAACTACATATACTAAAAATCTATGAAAGGTACACTGATGTAGGTTGACCTGCTAACTACAGCGGCCACAAAGGAAAGGTCTTACAAGAAGGTTCGAGGATGAAATATTACAACTTACATATTATATTGTGAGGATTTCATATTGATACAACATGACGGTATTGAAGCTTGGACAGTTCCATATTTTAATAAAATATTAAAAAATAGCTTCTGGCAGCAACTTTGCCATTTTCTGTAACGGTGCAAGATCTGCATCGGTGCAACATATTTTGTAACAGTGCAAGTAAACTGTTTTTCTTTCTTCATTATTTTATTTCTAGAGGTACATACTGATGATGTGACGGAACAAACGAGTAGAGAAATCACCTGATAGTTAAGGATCACCATACATATATATCATCACCATATATCACCATAGGCACCGGCAACACCAGAGGTATCATTAGTTCGTAGCTGGTCAACGCTGGTTCACTTCGTTACGGGAACCAAAACAGTTACTCATGTCACTGGGACGGCGACTTCAGTGTTCCGGTATTTTCATGGTTGTATCTACTGTAGATCCTGGCGTACAGGAATTGCAACGGTTTTGGGAGGTTGTGGCGGGATTGTCCCATAAAAAAAAACTGGCCAACGAGTAAGCGCTAAAAATCATCAACCTCATTTAAACACAAAGTTTTAATATTAATCTTAAACTTGGTAACGACAATTTAATGTAAATAGACAGTCGGTTATAATTTAGATATATTTCCTGAAATTCAGAGCCCCTTACACAATGTCTGTGTGAAACTCAAACAATAGATAGCAATCGTTAAAGTTTTTACGGTACCTACTTTGTTGGAGACTAATTACTTAGAGATAAGCACTTAAAACGTATTAGAAGAATTTAGAAACGATTTTTTTAATGAAGCAGTCTTTTATGTTTGACTGCTTCGTTGGCTGAGTGGTCGCAATTGCGACTACCTGGGTAAGGGGTCTCGGGTTCGATTCCCGAGTCGGGCAAAGTATTACTGGGTTTCTACAAAATTCTTAGCAGTAGCACGGAGTCTGAAATTGTGCCTGGTATATGACAATAGGCATGGGACTCATAACATTAATTGTGAAAAGTGGGTGTTACATTGTACAGTGGTATAATGTACACCTCTGCCTACCCCTTCGAGGATAAAAGGCGTGTTGTTGTTATGTTATGTTATGTTAATTTTAGTATTTACATCAGTAAAAAAAAATCTAAATATTCATAATATTTAATTTAATAGTCCATTTTTTTTCATTTGACGAAACACTTTCGAAAAATTTAGATTTTTTCTAGCTAATTATCAAGAAACAATGTTATATGACGCAAAAATATGATGAGGAAATCAATAAAAATATTAATCTTTTATTGTCAAATACGGTATTCAATTTCATTCACACCCTTTATTTACGTAGCTCAATTTATGCTACGCCGTAGCCCGTAGCCGCGTCGCCTACGCCGCGTGCCGTAGACAAACCGCCTACGTTCTAGGGTTGTGTAAAAATATGTTTGTCGGCAGTCGGCAGTTATCGTAGGCGGTGTGTAGGCGAGGCTGGTTAACTTTAAACATTATTTATTCGAGGGAAATCACCACTTATTTGCACGCTACTGGAACTGGGACAGCTGCCAGTATGAATGTATACGTGAAATTAATATTGGAGTCTGTAAATATAGTTCGAGTATATATTAAATAAATAAACTTGGAGTACGGGGATAGAATCCGATAATATTTGCGTAAGAAATAGGTTATAGGTACATTTACGATGCCCAAATTAGATTTTCCCATTATTGGATAAAATCTTTTAAATTAGAAAAAAATTTAAGGGATCTCAAGTTAGATTCCTAGATCGTTTTTTTTTTTAACTTTGCCCCACACTAGGATTTTCTCCTGTGTCGTGGGTGCGTTTACAAAATACAAGTTCACATAGACATGACACTCAGACTCAGAACAACAATCTGTGGATCACGCAAAGAGTTGTTCCGTGTGGGAATCGACAGTTGCCCGGCCACAGCGCCAACCGTGCAGTCAATTTGAGAATTTATTTGATATTGTATAGAGGTAGTTTGTCGAAAATTCTCAGTTGTTGCACGGAGTCGGGAAAAGCATGTGTTACAAAAATTATCTAAAACTGTCTTAAAATATTGACATTTAACTAAACCTAAATAAGGCTCAGTTACTCTCTTAAAATACTGACTTAGTCATATTTAGGTTTTTTTTAAGGGGGGAAAATCATCGAATGACTGCTCCCGCCTGGGTGAGGCGGGAGGAAGTGTCAGACTCTTACTGACTAAAAACCACCCCGTTTCTTCTCCTGCACGTCGAGCCGGAGCCCCGGTTACCCGTTAGGTTCTCCGTGACTCCGAATCGGCATCGGCCCTGTTGGGCCCCATCTGTGGTGGTCTGATGGCTAATTGAGGCGTGCGCGGAACACGACGCGCTACGGCGCGTCGTGCTCCGCGCGCGCCGTTCAAATTTCCACTCGAGTAGTCAAATTTAGGTTAAGACAAAACTTAGTAAATCCTAAAATAAATTGTGAGAAAAAACGTGTCGTTTTTGTGTAGGAATAATTCTCATCACGGTTTTCAAAGGCGACCCAAATCCCGCTGGCTATGATGAATGTGCGCCTCGAGGCTACGGGTGCCCTGTGCCATACATCTTCTATCTACTATATTCATATTTGACGGTTGGCGCAGTTTTCGTACGGTACAATTTGTATGATTCACGAATTATTATGATGTTTGTAAATGCACCTATATGACAATAGAGCAAATTGTTGTATGGTGCCAGGTTTTCAAACGAAATAAGAAAGTAAAAAATCAATAAATGTATTTATGTACCTCGGAGATAGGAGGTTCCTGATATAGGATGTCGGTGAATGGAGAATCTCAGTTCTGATGTCGATAGCGTTCCAACTACACCCTCAGTTGCAACATGTATATTATATTTCCTATTCTTATTACATTACAAAAAAAAATCCATTTTTTTTATGGCATAAGCCGGTAAACGAACAGACGGAACACCTGACGGTAAGCAATCGGCGTTGCCCATGGACACCTGGAACACCAGAGGCGTTACAAGTGCGTTACCGGCCTTTTGGGGATTAGGAGCTTGAGAATCGTTGGGGATTCAGGAATTGCGGAGATTGGGGAAGGGGAGGGTAATTGGGCCTCCGGTAACCTCACTCACACGACGAAACACAACGCAAGCGTTGCTTCACGTCTGTTTTCTATGAGGCCGTGGTATCAGTTCGGTCGAGCCGGCCCATTCGTGCCGAAGCATGGCTCTCCCACACTTTGTCCAGTCCAGTCATTAACAAAATAAAATACAACAAAAAAGAAAAGATTTTATGACGTAACTAATTAATTACGCTTCGTAAAATTGTCATCTGTTTGTTTAAAAATAATTATGTAACTCATATAAATTACAGAAAGCCACAACCTTAGTCCCAGACAGCGGTCAGAAACACATGTGACCTGGGTTTTGTAGCTAATTACCGTACTATTTGTTGTCTGTCTGTGGCTCCACAACATGTTTTTAACCTCTGACGCAGATCGAGTGGTGTTAATGTGCTTACAAACTTATTTTTCGATGTATACGAAATACTTAGCTTTGGTTCCCGGGTTGATCAAAGTACCTAATCCTATTATACTCCAAATATTTTCGGCAGTGGAAGTAGAGATAGACTTCAAGTCTGTCTGTCTTTTTTTATGGGATAAGCCGGTAAACGAGTAGACGGATCACCTGATGGTAAGCAATTGGCGTCACCCATGGACACCTGGATCTCCAGAGACATTACAAGTACGTTACCGGCCTTTTGGGACTTAGACATTTGAGGATTGTTGGGGTTTGGGGAAATTGGGGAAGGAGTGTAATTGGGCCTCTAGTAACCTCACTCACACGACGAAACACAACGCAAGCGTTGTTTCATGTCGGTTTTCTGTGATTCGAGCCGGCCCATTTGTGCCGAAGCATGGCTCTCAACTGAACTGTCTATATGAATAAAGGCGATAAATTTAAAACGGTTTTCACAAGACTTACTCAGGTAGTGCGAATATTGGAGAAGATTCAGAAATTGCTATGGCTTCCTGAATTGAAAGCTAGTTAATTAGAATTTATTATACAAATTTTTTCGCTTTGGTTTTTAAGCATATTTTTTTTGAAATCGTTGCCCCACACTATGATTATCTCCTGTGTAGTGGGTGTGTTTACAAACATACAAATTCACATACAAATGACACCCAGACCCGAAACAACAATTTGTGAATCACACAAAGTGTTGTTCCGTGCGGGAATCGAACCCGCGACACGTTGCACGGCAACCGGTTGCCCAGCCACCGCACCAACCATGCAGTCCTTATTATTATGTTTAACTATTATTTTTTTAAATTAATTTTTAAGTAATTAAATAAATTATTGCCTCGTTGGCCGAGTGGTCGCAAGTGCGACTGCCGGGCAAGGGGTCTCGGGTTCGATTCCCGGGTCGGGCAAAGTATTACTGGGTTTTTAAAAAATTCTCAGTAGTAGCACGGAGTGTGGAAATGTGCCCGGTATATGGCAATAGGCTCACCCCCTATTACATGGGACTCGTAACATAAATAGTGAAAAGTGGGTACATTGTACAGTGGCATTAAGTGCCGTAATGTGCACCTCTGCCTACCCCTTCGGGGATAAAAAGGCGTGATGTTATGTTATGTAAATAAATTATTATGTTTTCAGCTCACTCACGTAATAATTTGACGAGGAACTCGACTAGTTTCAAGCCATGCTAGAGGCTCATATTCATGAGCATTTCGCGACCCGTGTCGCGGCGACTGTCGCGCTGCTAGTGAATATTTAGTTATGTCTCACGAAAGTTGCAATACAAACATAGTAACCAGTTAAAAGTGTAACTGAAAGAGTTTAGGCACGTTATCTCAAACAAAATTCTTAGAAAATTGCAATTAACCTCATTTCGAAACGAAAAATATTGAATGTGATGACCTCGAAACGTTAATATTTGCGAAATAGGAAAATAAATTTCACCTTTATTGGCGGCGACCCTTTTCCGATTTCTGATTTCGAAAACGGTAGCCCACTCACAATGGCTTTGTAATAGACAGGGTCACTGGGCGGAAATAATTTATTTGGCCGACTTATTAATTTTCCTTTTACATAGAGGAAGAACCCTAATGGGTTCAGAAACCGTTATTAACTTTTTTAGAAGCATAGTAATAGTTTTAATTATTTACTACCTCGTTCGTTGTATGGGTGGTGCAACTGATAAACAAGCGGTTTCTTTTCTGCAAGATAATAATATTTTTTTTTGTTTTTAAAAATTTTGCCTCACACTAGGTTTTTCTCCTGGGTCGTGGGTGCGTTTACAAACATACAAGTTTACATACACATGACACCTAGGCCCGAAACAACAACTTGTGGATGACACAAAGAGTTGTTAAGAGCGAGAATCGATGCGGCGACACTTTGCGCGGCAGCCGGTTGCCAGCCTCTGCACCAACCGTGCAGTATATCAAGAGCAAAGCAGTAGTAGTAGTAGGTATATCAATAAAGTTAATTAATTCTTATAAATTATTGCCTCCTACTCTAAAAATACCCACAGACACAGCACCTGTTACGAAATCGTATCACTTAAGAATTTCACGTCTTTTTGACCTCAAAATGAAACCAATAATAAAAAGATCGTTCATTTTTTACGACTGAGATCTACGTCGAGTAAAAAGTAAAAGATACTTTACACGAACTGTGAAGAGGTTTATTACTAAAATTAAATAAAAGAAAAACATTTATACCGCGTTTTTATGACGTACCTACTTTGGTTACCTTTTTTGATAAATCGTGGAAAAATCCATTCTTTGCAGACAGACTAAAAGGGATGATTAAAAATTAGAAAGAAGAACATACAAAACACTCAGTCTACATACAAAACACTAATAAAATGTGTGAAAACTGGAATACTATAAACATCTGCCCAAACTACCTATCGTATTATGATTACTTTATATGAAGTCTTTCTAAAGTTTCTGCAAAACCTTCGAGCGCATGCTTAACGTGGGAAAAATCTTTTAATTTTGTGATTACTAAAAAAAAATATATAAATTGGGAAGTTTATATTCATTTTTGTTCACACGCATTGAGGGGCCCGCATAGTTGATACGACAGATACGGCGCCACCTAAGCCCCTGAGAAGTAGCCTATGTGTTATTCCAACCATAATCTACCCCTGTACCTAATTTCATCCCTGTCTCATTAGCCATTTTGACGTTATTGAGTAATAAACATATGTAGGTAGGTACAAACACACACAAACTCTAGGTTTTAAAATGTAGGTTTAAGAAACTAAACTAAATTAATTTTCGGAGCTCGAAGCTTGTAAACTCGTTGGCCGTGTGGTCGCAAGTGCGACTACCGGGCAAGGGGTCTCGGGTTCGATTCCCAGGTCGGTCAAAGAATTACTGGGTTTTTGAAAAAAATCTCAGTACTAGCACGGAGTCTGGAATTGTGCCCGGTACATGGCAATATCACCTCCTATTACATGGGACTCACAATATAATTAGTAAAAAGTAGGTGTTACTTCTGTGTGCACCCCTTCGGGGATAAAAGGCGTGACGTTATGTTATGTTATGTTATGAAGCTTGTAAATTACAAGTAATGTCATAATAACATCATAAGAGCGGCATCCTTTTAAAAAGGCCGGCAATCCACCTGTGACTCTTCTGGGTATCTATGGGCGGCGCTGAGCGCTTACTACCATCTGCTCGTTTGCCTCATATTCCATAAAAAATAATTTCGTGTTAAATGTACCTAAGCCTAATAAGTGTTATTATACTTATTCCAATATTTTAATTTACCAGAAGGACATTTAAAATTGTGTAGTCATCATCCCCAATCCAAGGGTCTTTTAAAAACGCTTGCTCAGAACCTTTATATACATCTGGCCTTAAATGTATCGGACAGCAGATTATCTGGATGTACTTAATCCTTTTTTAATAACGAAATAATATTTAATATTTGTTACGGTATTATAGGCTACAAAATAACAAAACATCACGCCTTTTATCCCCAGAGGGTAGGTAGAGGTTATTACGACACTTAATGCTGTACAATGTAACACCCACGTTACACTCATGTAATAGGGGGTGAGCCTATTGCCATATACCAGGCACAATTCCAGACTCAGTGCTATTACTGATTTTTTTTAAACCCAGTAATGCTTTGCCATGGGAATCGAACGGGAGAACCCTTCGCCCGGCAGGCGCACTTGCGAACACTCGGCCAATTAATATTTTCAAAGTCAAACTTTCTGATTAGGTACTTACTTAGTACTTACTGTGAAAAAAAAAACGAAAGAAGTCCCAAACTCATTGTTTAAATATCTACCACCTGGGTGATTCTCCAAAAAAAAAACAAAAAATTAACGGCGTCATTATCCTTAAGCCAATGTTAACAATTCTGCTGACTTAAATACAAAGTTTAGTTTCAAAAAATTGAGCCATCTCACTGCTCTCGCTCAATCCAATAAAAAACAGATGCTAATAAGTTACTGCGATTCTTAACAACGAGGGAGGATAATGATTTGTTAAATCAAAGTTAAAGTTTATTGAAGAAACACCCACCTACGTTTTACTGAACCTATTTAAAATGAAGCTAGTTCGGTCAATTCATACAAAAATAATATAGGGAAAATTACATAATTTCGCGTAGCAGTGTTACTTAGTACTTAGTCATGTTCAGAACCGTATTATATTACGTAAAAAGTCTCCTTAAGGCATTGATTGATACAGTAATATAATAATTATGAAAAAGTGTCTAAGTTTTATTATTCGAAAACGTAAACTCAAATTCACCAAGTCATGTCTAATGATTTACTAATCAATTTCAACAAATAAATTAATAGAATTCTGCAAATAGCTACTTGTAATTATTTTTAGCGAAAAATAAAGCTCAGTGTTAACAAGCAGGGCTTTAACAACAGTGAATGGACAACTGTTTCTCCAATAACTAAAATATCGCTGTAACTAGCCGGAGTTTCGATATCGATTCGAAACGCACTGTATGTACGTAGCTTATGTTTGACCAATAACCTTTCATAAGAACGCGCTTCTGAACACTGGTTCAAATCTCCTGAAATAACGCACACTGACTGTAAACCTTCACCTATAGAACAAAGAGTGTAAAATACAAATACAGGATTCTTATACAAGATTAGTGATAATAAAGAAAATTTATTACATATATGGAATGGTTCTGTACCTACTCTTATTGTTACGGTTAGATAATTAAAACGCATAACAATCGAGCGCGTATGACAAACAATAGTATCGCATGAATAATATCAGAAAATTCTCACTTACTGCACATTCAGGCTCAGCAGTATATGATCCATTAGCGAAGTACTTCTTCGGGCACTCGGCCCACGGCAGTTCTGCCTGGAAGCTTTGCGCGAAGTAGAACAGACACCAGGCAATGATAGAGTTGTAGTACAGTGCCACATTAAACGACACCACCGCTGAACTGATCCCGATCCCACCCAAATACGGAGACACCTGGTGCCACACACCTATGGCTCCTTTCCGCAAACGCTGCCCGATCGCCAACTCCAAATAAAATATCGGTATCCCCTCAATCGCTAACATCACGAAGTATGGAATCAAAAATGCTCCCCCGCCATTCTTTTGTGCTAGGTATGGAAACCTCCAAACGTTACCTAATCCCACAGCATACCCCACGGTGGCTAACAGAAAAGTGAGCTTGCTGTCCCACGACTCTCTCTCGACTCCACCACCTTCGGGCTTCACTCCACCCCGGTCTTCCACGGAGCTGGCCTTGCTAGTCGGTGTCTCTGAGGACCGCCTGTTGGGGCTGGTGTCCTCGAAAGCCTCGTTAGTGGCACCGTACATGACGTGTGTGCGGTGAGACGGGTGCCCATTCTCCATCGTCACCAGTCGACCTCGCAGCTCTTTCATTTCCATCCTATCTATTGAGCGCTGTGCGTACAGGTCCCGCGAGCTCTGTCTCCTCATCAAATGTGCTGTGTTCGCCATCTTTCGTTATTTCTATTATACTTCTAATTAAACTTTAATTATTGTCGTCTTATTGTCATTATTAACTTTTAAAACGATTCAGATTCCATGTCGTGGCACATAATGAGGACCAATAAATTACACGTCAAAGTTATGAATGCTTTTACGTGGAGATTGAACGGCATGTCTAATGATTTACTAATAACCATTTTTTGTGTAAACCGGTTACGTAAGTTTACTTAATAATTGGCACGTCACTGAACTTAATATTGTAAATAGTCGCAAGGATTTATATTGAACATATTGAATTTGATTGGTTCTATGTGATGGCGTCCGCGGGGTCGCGCGTATCTGGCGGGAAACGCGCCCGAAATGCGGGTGTGAGAGGGACAAGCTTTCACACGCATGCGCTGAAATAATGCCCTCTCCGTGGCACTTACACTCAAATGGAGGATTTTTCAATGAACGACTGGAATCCGAACGCCTACGTACAAGCAAAACACGTTGTAGACAACATTGATTAGTAGTCTGACATTAAATCAAAGCTGCGTAACTGAAGACTAGGTGTAGGTAGTAGGTTGAATTACCTAGACTTAACGGCGTCATTACGATTTGATTTATAAATAGAATAAGTAATTTTATTTTATTCCTATTTCAGCGAATATTGTAATTAACTCTGCTATTTGTATGTAGGTAGCTGTAAAATGTAAAACAATTAACAATGTATTCGACCTCATCGTCCGCTTGATGACATTGACCTGTAAAAGTGCTGCCTTGTAGCCTATTTGCAGAAATAAATTCACTTGTTTCACTTATTGTTTCCCATGATTCATAATATCAGACTAAATGAATTTCAAGTTTTGAAAAATGTTTATAATGCTAACAGCTAATGGAAGGGGCGGCGTAGTGGGCGGTTGACAGTGATTTATGATCGAGCGACACTGGCAGAATAAAAGAAAGTGCCAGTTCGCCTGTGTCGATGGCCTCTGTAATCACATAAGAGCCTAATTCCTTTATAATAGAGATAAGAAATTTCCAGATGAGATTCTCAGGTTGGGCAAAGGTCGTAAGTTCAAGATTTTGACAGACATCTTAGTGATAGCATGGAATCTGGCATTGTGTTCGGTGTACGGCAAACTACGTCGAACAAATGGTCCGACTCGACCGGAGTGATACCACGACCTAACAGAAAATCGACGTGAAACAACGCTTTCAACGCAAATAGATAACGAGCATAGAGAGCGGATGGAACTGCGCCAGAGTTGCTAGTATTTTATAATTCTACTCTGCCATTCACCCACCACACCACACGGTTCAAAACTAACAATATTTTTTTCACTCGTAGACCGTAGTTAATAGCCAAGGCCTGCCATGGTTCGGTAAGACTAGCAACGTACCTACTTGTATCTTGTCTGTTGTTGCGGGTATCCATTAGCGGCGCGGATTGCTTACCATCAGGTGATCCGTCGTCTCGTTTGCCTTCTTATCGCATAAAAATTCAAAATATCCACTTTTACTGTCTTGTTGACCTTATAGAACTCCTATAAGGAATAATTAAAAATATTCGAAGACTGATTACTTAACTAACTCCCGCGAGTCGTACTCCAATAATGAACATTTGAACATTGTTAATCATGAGTTGCCTCGTTATCTAACTTCAGTTTCCACTCGAATGCTTCTAAACTCCGGTAAAGGTGAAGAAAACAAATTGTCTATCGTACCGTCCCACAGAATTAATGGGCTTGCTACTTTGCGAGAACTTAAGTACTTACTTACGTTTCGTTACTTAAAGACTTCGGTATGTTATGTAGGTACCTACCTACCTACCTATATGAATACTACCTAGCTACAAAATATTTTTATAGGAATGAGATAGGGCGGCAAAGAATCATACGAACCACTTAATTGTAACAAAGACCCCAGCTACATCATAGGAGTTACAAATACGTTACCACCAGCCTTTTTGGAATTGGGGATGGAAGGAAGAAGGATGGGGCCAGTGAAATTCAACGCAAGACGCAAGTGTCATCACGACTTTTATTTCCCGAAGACAGGTAATCATCATCATCAACAACAAAGACACGGGTCTCTGTTTCCACTCATAATCCTGCCTTTCCTCGGCTACTTACCGTTATATGTTAGGTAAACTTAGTTATTGTTTTTAAGGTTTTACAATTTTACTGAGATTCTTCAATATTGTGCTGTTAACTGATATTAAACTGGCAACTTTTGTACCTGACGGCCTTTTTTAAGTCTGACAATATTTTTATCTTCTTGCCAGTGCCACCCATCACTCAATAGCTGTCAAAAATTAAACGCAAATCAGAACTGCAACATTTTGTTTCTACACTGTAAAAATAATGAAGTTATCAATTGAATCATGTCGATGTTATCAAATCAATCGCTAATTCATACCGACGTTAGTGTTCGGCGATTGTAATCGAGACTAGCGTGTGTATTCGGCGACATGTATTGTTTGCAATGGCTTATTCCTGTGCTGCTAATTCCGAAGCCCGTGAACCCGGCTTTAGTGAACACACATGTTATGTTCATGGTCTTATATCTAATAGGATTCTTCCTAGAAAGGAAGCCGTGTACCGTGTGCAGTGTAGTCTTCCTCGCAGCAGTGATATTAATTTGTTATAGCGGAATTGGTAACTGTTTATTCTGGGCTAGTCAATGTGATGCTGAAAAGTACGATACGTAGACGGGTCAGCGATTCTTCCAGAGTTATCTACCTATATACTCGGAATTTTAATTCGATTCCAGCTTTGACAATTTCAGTGTTGCAACGTTATGACAAGTACTAAATAGTGACGTTGCGAAATTATTCGATATGGAAATGCAATATTTCTGGATCGATTCTTCTCGTTTATAATTTTACTCTCGTAAACTAAGTATATCAGGAAATTAAATATTTCTGAACCGATAATTTCATTTTGACGATTAATTAACGATCTGAGACTTTTCTTTTATTATTGTGTGTGAAATCAATAAAGAATCTAATCATGAAGGAACATGACAAATAAAACTGATAGATGTATTATGGTAATAAGTTATTTTATAAATTGTCGCCGTCATCGCTGTCGCTATCCTGTCACTTTCTGTAACATTTATTATAAAACACACACACTGATTGTTTATCGATTTTTGTGTGTATCACTACACTATTATATGTGGTATCATTATTTCACAAAATGACAGTAGCTATTGTCAAATCTGGAATCTAATTAAAATTCTGACTATAAGTGCTCAAAGTGCAAGCTGCCCTGTCCAACAGGGGGCTGGATGTAGTGACAATGTGAGGCTGACACCAACACCATTGCCTTGTGCATTGAAAATATATTGTATTATTTTCTTTGTATATTTTTGTAAATAACTGTTTTTTTATTTATTTACATTTGAATGTATGGTAATAATTTATTTATTTATTTATTAGGTTAACCAACATTTATTTACACTCATACATTCATTACGTAATAATGTTGTATTGTATTGATAATGAATAATTCCATTGTGGAAGTAATGTGCCGATCTGTACTTAGGTATCAGAATTATGTTGACAAATAAAAACGTGATGTGTACATATTGTTATCTTAAATGTTAATGTAATAACAATTTGGGGACAAGATGCAATTGTTTTATTGGAGTATTGGATGATGTATTACGGAGTGTTTGAAGAAAGTACTTATTATATTGTTATGTGACTACTGAAGTTATTGCATGGCAGCTCATCATTGCACTCCTAAGTTTTATTTCATCAATTGCCTAAGGTGTAAGACCTTAGGCAATTGATGAAATGCTAATGTCACCGTGTCATGGTGAGTTGCCGTGCAAGCATAATTGTTGACATAAAATTAAAACTGTATCAGAATCATATCTTAGATCCATAGTATCCATTCAAATAAGATAGTATAAAAATGTAATCTTCATTACATATAAGTATCAGTCACTTATAATGTTCACAAGTACTTATCTTTCTAGACAATCTACAATTATTGAAAATATTTATAAATATGCAAAAATACACTGTTAGACTAAACGGACAGAATGTGGGTGCAACTTTGAACAAAAAACAATACTGTTGCTCAATGAAATCAGTGGAAATGTAACTAGACATGGAGTCTATACTAGGCCAAGATCAACGGCGGGCTTAACGGGGTGGCTTTTAGTCAGTAAGTCTGACACTCCCTCTCGCCTCACCTGAGCGTGTGCAGACATTAGATGATTTTCCCCTTTCAAAAAAAAAAGGTCAAGGTGAAATATTAACAAACCATGAGGGTAGAATTATATTATAACAATTCTGTCACAAGCAATACCACTCCCGCCACTTCCTCACTCTATTTACTGAAAGTAAGGAGTTCAATCGATAGAAAAGTGTGTTTTGTTTTGGCCAGATGTAGTCTCACCTTTGTGGTTTACTTACAAACTATTCAAATTGATCTTGGCCCGAGTATAGATGTTGGAGGCATGGTTGCTACATTCTGTTTACACAAACCCATTTCAATTGTTAGTACACCTTGTTATAACATCACATTAGTCATCTGTCTAGAATAAAAATATAATTATACTTCCCCTTACTTTGTGATATTTTTGTAAAGTATTATTAAATAGAGAAGTAGTAAACATAATTACTGTGTCTATGGGTCTGTTTATTCTAAAACCAAATTTTTTTATTTACTGGAATTTTCCCGCCCATAAAGTCTATAAAGTACTTTTAAAGTGACTTTAGATGCAGTATTTTGATATTTTCTACTACAAACTCATTACTTATTATAGAACTTTTAATAACTTGAAACTAGACTAGATTCAGTACTTTTCTAATATAGAATAAATTGCCTGCTAGCTACCATATTTCATCCATTCTTAAATAACAAATAAACAGGTACCTCATAAAACGAATGTCTGATATTATAAAATACCTAATCATTCCTTAATTTATTGATAATAAGTACTTGGGTTATCAACAAACTAATGAAGATACGACAGCAAGTTTACCAATAATTAGTTATGAGTGTGACACAGATACATTGATAAAGTTAATAATTATAATGATACATAATATTCAAAGTTCAGTATTATTAGAGCTAACAGAGCGAACCAACTGCTTTATCTAACTTTCCGCCTTTTATAATATAATACATACCTCCCCAAATGCTATCCACTGGTGGTCATTCCAGCTACTGATGCTGCTTAGAACTTCGGAAATCCCAGTACTGTAGTCAGGTACACTCAGCACAAAATTGGCGCCAAAACGTATCGGCCTTATTTGTGTTACCATGCAAATGTGTAGTTAAATCACCTTGATCTTTAAATGGAATAATCTTGGTAGTTTACTACCTTTATAAACATTTTTTAATGCATCTGCAATCCGTGATAAATGTAATTTAAAAGTTTTGTTATGACGCCTGAATTAAATATGTGAGCAATGTTTAACATACCTACTTACCGATAGGCAGATAGGATAAAAATTATGACAAATTACATTGAGATATTATGTGTAACTCAATAATAAACTATGAGAAAATAGTCTTCAAGTATTGAGAAGTTGGATAAGCTCAAGGATTTTATGTATATAGAAAAAGAAATCGTTTAATCATCTCAATCCAAGAAATACCTACCTAGTATCCATACAGAACAAGATAGAGTACTTTTCCAAAAACTGTGTATATTCTTCGATGTTGTATAACATTAACTGCCAATTATTAACATAGCTATTAATAGCTTGAAGTTTAATAATTTCAAGTTATCAGACAGTTACCTAAATATGTAACTTACTCAACAAGTCAACACTATCATTGGTAAATAAATAATTTGTCATATGATAAAGTATACACAAGACAAATACATGCTTAGATGTATACATACATACTGAGATATACATTACTACATATATATACTAGATGTGTTAATGTGTAGGTGTCTACACATTAACACATGGTACAGTATTGTGTGAATTAATCTTCCTAGTGTCTAATGCACATATTCCTTTTCAAAGATACTGGTCTGACTTAAATAATTCTTTTAAAGCATTTATTGGATAGCTATAGGCTATAAAACATCATGCTATGATCAATAGGAATAATAGGATCTAAGCAGAGCACTTAATTAAAACCATGTGAAAGTAGCTACGAAAAATAAGACAAGATATACACCGGTAAGTTGTTTATTATGTGTCAGTACAATGAGATGGTCATCTTTGACGGTTTCTTTAAGTTAACATAATAATTGGATAGATGGTAAGAGCCTTAACCTAATCAGCAGCTAGTCATGACCTGAAACAAAACACAATATATTTTAAAACAAACTGAAAGTTCCACAATATCAGCATTACTTTAGGAATATACTGACTGTATGCACCTCATGGTATTAATATATTATCCTATGTAAATCTGTGCATATAATATACATGGTGTACATAAAAATATCAAATTTGTATAGAGAAGCTATTGTGACTGCCTGATAGCTTCCACAACATAAATTTACATAATAGATGTATGAATTCAGTTTGGTTATATAGAGCTTTTAACTCGTTGAGTACCATTATAGAACAATAGGTTGTGGTCACCGGTGACTGCTTGATGTTTGACAGTTTAAAACTGGTAAAAGCCACAGAGGCATGGCCAGCAACCACATTCTTAAGTTGTTGGTGACCTACATGTTGTCCCAAGTTTCTTGCTAAATATGAGGATTATAAGGCAAGTTTTCTCTATTGTTTAACAATGGATTAATTCCAGTTGATAAGCTTTTGTTTCAATAATGCAGTTGAATACACAACAAATATATAACATGGCTATTGTGACTAACAACTTTTTAAATGAATATAAACAATATTTTACAGATAAGAGAAAACTTTGCATAGTTTAACTTTATAAAATTGGGTTTTCATGTAATAGCGTGTTAATTTACAGAAGAAAATTACAGTTTAGAACGCCGCCTAACATAGGCAACATAACCTCAAAAAATTCGTTTCGTTCAATAGAAAGCTTAGAATGAATCTTACCCTAAACGTTTAATTTAAGCTTTGAATGAAAATACGAATTTACCGTTTATCGCAGTCTTCTGGCTTCACGCTCAGACTCGAGAAGAGTCAGGATGTCACCATCACGCACTGGTCCTTTCACATTTCTGATAATCTGGCGGCTAGTTTCTCCAATGAACTCTACCTTGACCTGGGTACATTGTCCCTGGGATCCGGTACGGCCCAAAACCTTGACAACACGAGCAAGAACGTTTGGCTTATCCATTTTAGTTTAATTATCGAGCAATTTCGTGAATAATACACGTGCACCAGAAATGGCGTGAGTAGAAAAGAATTTGATTGGCAGCTATAGTGTTAGAGTTGTCACTGGTTGTAGTTCCATAGAGTTCCTTTGATATAGTTAGTCGATTGAACCGTGCAGGTAGTCGACTCATATTGTAAGTTTATTAAAAAAAATATAACAAGTTGTTACTTACAACAATTTTTCTAAGAGTATTTTAGTGAATATTCCAAGCAATTTTTGTGGTTTTCTTTATTTTAATTCAATAATTTAGTTCTAGTTAATTTAAAGATGTAAATATTTATGTAGGTAAATAGAACAAGGCGAAATATTAAGATCGTAGTTAGAAAATTAATAATGACATTGGTCACATTGCTCATAACCAAAAAAACAAACATAGTTTAAAATTGTTAAAGTTCATGGTCAGTTGGATATTTTAATAGTAATATTTAAGAGTTTGATTCGCTGATTTTCGTTAATAATAGAAAGAAGAAAATAAACAGTTAAATATTGATGTTTGTTAATATAGGTAACTACACATGGAGAGGAAGTAGAATTTAACTTTTGATGTGAAGTTATACTGATTTATTTTTCGACTACTAAGCACACCAACTATAACCAAATAAAAATAGTTTAGTGTTTATTTTTCTAAATGCTAACTTGTGCTTAGTCTTAATTTAGGAATCAATTATCTATAGGTCTCTTACCAAAAGCCCGGGGGTCAAAGTCATAAATGATACATCACTAGTGACATAAGATTCCACGTCAATCGAGTTGGAGAGAAAATTGGCATTTTGCCCCAAGTTTCTTGCTCCGTTGGACTGTTTGTTACAAAAGTGAATGGCCTACAATCTAGTCGGATAGTAGCCGTAGTTTGTTACAGTCTAGTAAATATATTACTTATTCAATCAACATGAAGTTATTATATTTAACGCTCCTAGTCCTCCCAGCGGCTCTCCTGTGTTTCCAGAGCGGTAAGTTATCTGAAAATTGTTTTTCTATCTCTGATATAAGTACGTGGCAGCATTTGTGGTATACTTTAAAGAGAAAGTTTTCTTTCGAAGATTTTTGCAACATTTAAAAGTAGTTCTCCAGTACACATTTAAATATGTATTTGTGAATGCATCACAAAATTCACATAACTATTTGTGAGTAACCTTTTATACAAGATAACACTTTCTTTCAATGAAAAGTTCTTACTATTTCCAAAAATTGTATTACAGTTTACATAATTATGTTACCTTTTTAACGGTAAACTATTTGGCAAAGATTTGAGTTAGGGTTTTGTCATAATTTCAAGATTCTTTGCTCTGGTAGTTATAGAGATAGAAGACCATAGTTACTAGGTCAGCACTGTGCCTTAAAACCTTTAAATCATTAATGAAAATGATAATCTTTCCTTCTGATAAGTGTATCAGAGACAATTAAGTAACAAGAGCCGTCCCCATATGTTTACCTACACCCATATGTTCAAGTTGATTTCCTTAAATAACATATTCCAATCCAATATTCATTACTTATTTCTATTTTACAGCCAACACAATTCTGGCGAGAGCCGAAGAAGATGAGCTAGATGATGTAGTGGATATTGAAGGGGAAGATAACCAGGTTGTTGGTGACGATACCCTTGGTGACGATGATGACTCCGTTGTGAAGTCTTCGCAAGATGTTGACACTACTATACTCTTTACTAAACCTGTTACGAGCTTAGGAGATGCTGTATTTGGTAAGATTAATTTACTTAGGCTTGTTTGTATTTCGTGGGTTAATCACATCTAAATCTAATATCATAATATATTACTTTATTAATAAGCATTTAAACTAAATAAATATATACAACTTAAAATATAAATAACTAAAAACTTAAATATTTACACCTTAAAAAAGTTATAATAATAAATCTTTTCTTTCTTTATAATATATCATCATATGGCTTATAAAGAAAAAAAAAGTGGGTTTTTAATTACAAATAATGTTTAATATTTTTCTTAATCAGTTATATGTTTATGGAAACTGTTCAAAGCAAATTTTCTGTGAAATAAACTAGCATAATACTTCTTTTTGTGACCTACATGGCCATTAGAGTGTAAAACACTGAATACTTACTAATATCTAAGAAAAAAAATATATCTCAGTTTTCAAATATAAAATTCCTTATTATTCTCTTTATTTTGCCACTTTTCTTATTAGATTCAAATCGGCAATGTTACCTAAATGTAACTTCTGTTCTATGTAACCAATTAGACAATTTTAATAATTATATCTAGCAGTTTGACAATAAACTCATAAAGTTCTACACATATGAGAAATAATGCAAGTAAGCTGCAACTAAGTTTAAGTGTATATGTCAGGGAAATATAAATATAACCACTCTTGTGCAGTTTCAGCTACTCTCTTATTAAACATAGTATGATTTTTATAGCCTTCCTTGATAAATCCAACACAAAAAGAATTGTTTTATAATAACAATCGTGAGACATACTAAATTAACTAAAAATCGCGGGTTACTCACGTGAATATACTGAGAAAAGAGAAGGGACACCGCCACAACCGCGCACACTTCTCCTAAGGAAGAACCCCTCTGTGGTTCGAAACTGGTAGAACTTTTCTCAGTATATTCACGTGAGTAACCCGCGATTTTTAGTTAACAAAAAGATTTATTCAATTCAAACCAGCAGTTCCGGATCGGTGGGCTCAAACAAAAAACTCTTCAGCTTTATGTAAATATTTCGGTAATTTAATTAACTAATATGTAATTTTCTTTTTTCAGACCTTCAAGCTGGCTATCCAGTGGAATTCTTAGTTGGATTCATCAACAAGGGTGCTGAAGATTACTTGGTAGAATCAATGGAAGCTTCCTTCAGATACCCCATGGACTACACATACTACATCCAGAACTTCACCGCTCTGCCTTACAATAAGGAAGTTAAGCCAAAGCAGGAAGCTACCTTCGCATACTCCTTCATCCCCAATGAAGCCTTCGCTGGCCGACCATTCGGTTTGAACATCCAGCTCAACTACAGGGACGCCAGTGGCAACTTCTACCAGGTTAGTATTAGGAATTGAATCTTATTAAAGGTATCTTAAGTTTGGTCAGCTTTCCACCCCTCGCATTAGTAATGACTAACTAACTAAACCTGTTCAATAGTATTATTACTAGAGGTTCAGAACTTTTCAATTCTGTATACTAGACCTCTTTCTAAACATCCTATTGAGTCATGAGGAAATTTGGCATTGTAATATAAAAAAAAATAAATAAAATAAAATCTTTATTCAGAAATGTAAATGGACACAGATACATAAATATTTCATAGGTAAATAAAATAGATCTCACATGGTTAGGTGCCTGTACTAGGATAATCCTGTGGCACTGGCGAAAGTAGTAATATAACTCCTGTCTCGGCTAGACTCTCCAAGAGTTAGGTACCGTAACCAAAGATCCTTATTCATTGACGTCATCACTCGGATCGTCATCATCATCGGTTGGAAGACTGTAAGGTTACCGTGTTATGGCGTACCGGAGGCATATCGGTTTCATACATTTACTATGGTTATTAGAGGCACGCTTGCATGTTGTGTCGCGTGTTGCATTCGCAAGCGATTGGCGGCTATAACGCCACGACACGCAACGATAATATATTTCTGCCTTTATTAAATAGGCAACTGGCCATTACTATAATACTACATGGCTTGTTCAAAAATGAAGAAATGACAAATATTCTGTTTTTTATGCAGGAAGCGGTCTACAACCAGACGCTGAACATTGTGGAGGTGTCAGAAGGTTTGGACGGCGAGACGTTCTTCCTGTACGTGTTCCTGGGCGCTGGTTGCGTGTTGGCGCTGGTGCTCGGCCAGCAAGCTCTGTCGTCGTTAGCTCGGCGCCGCGCCCCTCGCCCCGCTTCACGGCCCATCGAGGTTGGCACCGCTAACGATGTCGACTACGACTGGCTACCTAAAGAAGTCGTCAACCAACTCAGTATGTATTACTTGCAACCATTTATCTTCTGTTCTCGATCTGTATACCAAATTATTTAGGATTAGCGCAATATCTTGGGTTCTATTCAGCAGCTGTAGCCAAATACTATTTAGCGCTTGTCTAAATGTAGAATAGAAAACCAAATTATATTTGACGTAAATTTTGACACTTGTCAGTGTCATCCCCATACATTTTGATTTCTACTCTCTCTATAGAAAAGCGCTAAAGTAGCGTTTGGCTAAAGGCCCTGTAATGTCATCCTATTTGGAAGTTAATTTTCTATGATATTATGCTTCACAATCTATTCATGTTACTGCTTGCGCCGAGACGTGTGTCTTGACGAATATCATATCACGAGTAAGCTAAAGCAGGATAGTTCAATTAGGCTTTCAGTCATCAGTTTCCGAGCTAACAATTTTTTTAAACCGAATATATATTATGCTGTTGTGATAATAAAAATCGTTTAAATAATGAATTTTAATTTATTTTTACTTGTTACAGAAAAATCACCGAAGAGTCCTAAACAGTCGCCTCGCTTGAGGAAGGCGAAGAGGTCGGCTGGGGACGACTAAATAAAGGTCGTGATAATCGAACCCAGTGCTTTGAGCACTCGAGCAGTGCTGAGTGAAACACCGCGGCACTAAACTAACAATAGTCCTGATTCTGACAGCTGTCATTAATAACCATAGTCTGTCATATCATCGATATAAATACTTTTTCATAGACAAGTCAGATGATCAGGCCTATTATTATTTTAGTCGATTTTTATACAGACTGTGTGGTTTGTAGTTGCTAAGTTTAGTGTGATGTGAGAATAAATTATGGAACAAAGTGTGGAAGCTTTTAACAACGTGAGCGATAAATAATGTGAGAATATTATTTAATAAAATGTTAAATTTTTATTTCTTTTGTTTTATTGGCAAATGTTCTGTATACCATGTATCTTTTTAACATTGTGGTCTGGAGTGCAATAACGACCTAATGACCAAATATTTACTTATGTCGCTACAAATTTGTGAGAGGTAAGATAGGTATTTAATTACAACTTAAAATTGAGTAGCTTTTTAGTGTTCAGGCGTAACTTTACATCCCGCTAGGTTAGCCAAGACTTTCAACCTATCAACTTTATCATAAAAGGATGCGACTCATATCATAGGTAATGAAAAGTCTCCTCTGCCTATCCCTATGAGGTTGAGAATAAAAAGGCGTGACGTTTTTTTTCTACAGCATCGAGCCTTCCTCGAATAAATGGACTATCCAATACAAAAAGAATTAACTCTTCAGCTTCGTAAGTAGAACAAGTATAATAATAACTGGGATTGCTTTGATGGCCTTCCTTCAATATTGTACACATATCACGTACAGACCTACATTATAAGGTACTGTCTGACAAACTTAAACATTTTCGCCTTTATTACAATGTATAAAAGTTCCAAACCTTTTGTAGAAATGTAGCTTGGTCAGTGTTGCTATGAGTAGTTTACTTTTTAAACTCTGTGTACCTACAACATAACTCCGAATTATTATTATGTAGTTAAAATAAACAATTATATCAATAAGGTGTCAAGCCTACCATAATTATTAGTAAAAATTGGACACTACCAGAGCCGTACTATACCTAAGGCAACTAAACAAGCTCCCAGGGGCCAGGTTATAGAGTGTGTGCCCAACTACGTATACAGCCAAAAAAAAATTTGTGTCGCCCATGTGGTGCTTTCCTAGGGCGCTCTCTTTCCGAGCGTGCGGCGCGTCACGTTCCGCATACGCCTAATGAACCATCAGACCACCACAGATAGGCCCAGTAGGGCTGATGCGGAGCCACGGAGGACATAACGGGTTCCCGGGGCTCCGGCTCGAAATGCAGGAGTAGGAACGGGGTGTTTTTTAGTCAGTAAGAGCCTGACACTCCTTCTCGCTTCACCAAAGGCGGGAGAAATCATTGAATAATATTCCACCCTTAAAATAAATGGACGCTCTCTATATAAATACACCTCTGCGTTGTAAACCTTCCCTGAGTTATAGAGTGATGTTGACTCAAAGACTACTATAGTATACTGGCTCAAGTATTATATTGGAGACTCGGTTGCCAAAGAAGAAAAAAAAGTATTATTTTGTCATAAACACATACATTTTACTATAGAAAATATAATAATGTTTTATCGTCATAACAATTATCATCCAATATCGATCTGTAAAATTGAAGAAAATTAAAATTTCCCGGGCTACCTTAAAGTATACTTTATCCATCTAAACCTAAACATTCTAGTCTACGAGTTCTATATTTACGCTCATCAATAGGTATTTTTATGAGTTACATATATAATATTTTTCCTGTTTTATATAATCAACAGTAAATTATAAAGTTACTTTTATTTTTATTTATTTTATTTTTTATTTAATGCACTAACTACTACCATTACAGATACATTCCAATACGATAGTGTAGCCATCAGTCTTACTACATCTTTTAGTAATTACTTATTACCTAATTATAATTAAATTAAAAACTTAACACTTAACAATTATAATTAAATTAAAAAGTTAACAATGGATAGCTACCTAAACGTATAGCCCCGAGGTTATAGGAGGGAGATATAGTGTTTTTATAACTATCTTGAGCATCGTGAGACATAGATACTAAATTAACTAAAAATCGCGGGTTACTTACTAGTTCGAAACTAGTAGAGCTTTTCTCAGTATATTCACGTGATTAACCCGCGATTTTTAGTTAATTGACTTACATAGTATTTACGTCGTGGTATTGGTTGGTTCATTGAAACCGGCCAATCAGAGCGCCGAACGCGATAACGTTTCGATCTCGATAAACGTAAAACAAACGTGCTAAGCCCTCTGATTATCAACTGTAACAATCCTCGATAAAGTCGAAAATCCATTACAGTAGATAAGGTCAAAGTGCTGCCCTCTATATCTTTATTTTTGAACACCATTTTTTATTATTCAAAATATATTTCAAAATTTCAGAATTTATTAGGGAATGGGACTAAAATCCTCGTTATGGCCACACTGTGCCATAGATTACATATTATGTGCCTTATCTACCGCCTGCCGCCTGGGATTTGACCGCCTGACCGGTCGGTGACTCATATAATATACAAAAACAAGCTTTGCGAACACTTCAAAACTGTTATCGAACACTTCAAAACTATTACGAATAATATCGAATGATTTTAACTACATAGTTTGTAAGAAATCAAGGAGTTCAAACGTAAAACTAGTTTTGTTAATAAACCTTAGAATATAACGAGGACTGTAACCGGTAAGTAGCTATTTTACATAGTTTCTATTGTAAAACAAGCTTTACTTATAAACTACTGTAAATATGATGCAAATGATCACAATAATGTGTTAACACAACTATACCATACGCATAGAAATATTATGATATGACTGTGTAGCACCCTGTTGTTTTACAAAACTCTACACACAACTGCAGAGAGAGGGAAACATGCACAAATAATATTAGACACAGTGGGTTCAGGGTTTGTTGTAACATATTATTAGAATACTAGCTTCTACCAGCGGCTTCGCTCAAGGGCAAAAAGTAGCCAATATGTTACCCCAGACAATAATCTAACTCTGTTGCAAATTTTATCCCGGTTCCTTCAGCCGTTCTGATGTGACTGAGAGAGAACACATTTATAATGTCGGTTCAAGCTAATTTCAACCATATCGGTCCTATAGTTACAGCGTCAAATCCACTGCGAGCAACCTAACATTTGAACTCCAAATTTATATTTGCGTTTGGTACAGTAACTGTGTCTAGGGATTGAGCCGCACAATAAAGTTTGTTTTTTCGTGTATATATTTTTTCGGGTTATAAAGTTCCTAGTGTGTTGCCTAGGATATTAAAGTATAATCCTACCAAGTTTCATTGTTATCGGACCGATAGTTTTTGCGTGTTGCGTGAACATACAGACAGATAGACAACATTTTTTAATCACAAGGGTTCGGTGTCTTTCTAGTAACACTTTATTGCGAATTTATTAATTATCTTTTGAAATTCGAAACCGGTGGAAGAGCGGCCAGTAAACGATCGGCTCTACAGGACTGAGCGGAACTCAGTTCCTTGCCCATTTACGAAAGGGTAACCCGAATAACATCCCTACCTATTTGTTTTACGAAAAACGGAAAATGTTATCCAGGCTAAGGTCATAAGTAAAACACCGTAAAAAACACGATTAGCAATGTGAATAAAACACTCGAATTAGTATAAAATATTAATGTGGAGAGATACCTATAGATTCAAATTCCTAATTTAATATAATTTTATTTCAATTACAGAAATGTTCCAAAATGGATCCAGTAGTAACACTAGTGACAAACTTGAATGAACTGCTAGATGCTGTCCGGAGAGGAGAGATAGACGACGTCAAGAAAATAGTTGACTGGTTCGAACAAGACGTGGATCGCAACAGAACGCTATTACCTGCCGTATACGCCGGAGCCAGGCCATGTCCTACACAGGACGATCTTGTCGTTGCCGCTTGTTCCCACAACCAGAAGCGTGTCCTCGACTACTTGCTGATTGAAACTGATATATTGGAGTATCTCACTGATAGTACACAACATATAACACAAGTGATTGAGAAAAGAACCGAAGCGGTCAGACATGCGCTGCGGCTGGAAGATTTCGAAATGGTAGAGAAGTTGTACAACTACTGGAGCGGCTACTTGTATTGGAACGGACACGAAAAGGATAAGTTTAAGAATCTTGGAAAAATACTACAAGACGCTGAAAACCCAGCCATTGTAAGGGACCAACAACTGCTTATTAATTTTAAATCACTCGTCACACTGAATGACTTTCAACGAGAACTGTATAACAATCTGCCACAGCCACTTTCACATGATGCTCCCGCAGAAGACACTGCTAGAGTGCTACTGACTGTGTTGAGTATATATGACAAGTATTCAGATATAGATAGGGTAAGAATACCAGACGTTACATACAAAATCGAACTTCTACTCAAATCGTACTTTGAAGATAAGAGCAGCACATACTTCAGAGCACTGGCGTATATTAAGTACGAAGTCTATTTTCGAAAATTAGATTTTAATATAGCGTTACTTTTGTTGGAAAAGTTGTACATTATAAGAAATCATTTAATAAAACGTTTCAATAAAACCAAAGCATATTTCGAGAATAATAAAAAGTTGCACAATCAATACATAAGCGCATCGTCCTCGTACAAAGACATAGAATGTGCTATCTACCATCTAATCTACCGGACGAGTGAAGACTGGAGACTATATCTACCTGCGGATAGACAGTTAATAGTAGAAACTCATCACCTAGGCGTTTATAATGGTAGCATAATTAGGAAAATTAAAACATCATACGATCTACATAAGTTGTATAACGGTCCTGTGCTATACTTCGAGCGAAGGTATTTTAAGAAATCCGTCACTAACTTAAAAAAAATATTAAAGAAACATGTCATTGGTAAAGACCCAACAATGACATCAATGACAAGAAGTAACCAGAAAAACTTGGAAATATTATTAGATGTGAATTATCTTACGCCAGTGATGTACATGAGTGAGCATTACTCGTTAAGAAAAATTGTTACATACATCGAAACTCTCGAACAGACTACTAATGCAGATGTCATTATGATTGAAAGAGTTCTTCAGGTTATAGGAGAAATGCTAAAAAACTCTCCCGAGTCGTCACATATATCAGACTTTACAAAAGCTCTCTTGCAAACAGCAATATCCACAGACACCATCAAACATCTACAAGACATTAGAGAGTTCTTGTCACATACTGACAAAGGACAACTGAGCATCAGGATTGATATCGAGAACAACAAAGCTGATATGTTACTAAATGTTAAAGATGAATTAGTGAAAATCAAAGAACAAATTGTTCCTATTCTTGATTTATGTAAATCAGTTCTTGATAAATCGTTATTACAAAAAGGTTTAGATTTATTAAAAATTAGAATTAAAAACTTGCCGGATGGTGCTAGACAACGTCTTGATGAAATACACTCTCTTTATAAAGAACGTGGAAATGACTTAGTCTCTGTGTCTGGGCAATACTTTAGAGAAGTTTGGAAACCAGCCGGCTTGTCACATCAATTGCTTAAAGAAATTCCACTGCTTTTACAAAATCGAGATGACATTTCATCAAAAAAGAATATGGTTGAAAAGGACATAGAAGACAAGATCGTACGAATATTACCAATGTTTATTCAGAATACGAGACAAATTCTGAAACGCATGCATGAAAACAATGATAATGTGGATAATATCAACAGCATGTTAGTGAAACATAAGATCAAAGTATTGAACTACTCTCCGGAAATGAGTGACATAAAGGACAGACAGCGTAAATTAGAAAAAAGAATGAAGCAATGTGTAAATTTTCCAATAGAAGATTTATCACGACATTGGAAAGCAATAGTAATATTGATATATAATTGCCTCAACAATTTTAATACTTTTTCTGCAGTTCGTCAATTTAATTTTAACAAAGGTAGTTCTCCAGATGAATCAACTATCGCAACAATGAATACCATATTGGAGAAGGTGGATGTTGTATGTTCAATGCGCAATTCAACGCTAGCCTGGCTTTGTGGCAAACATTTGGTTGAATGGGGGCTATGGATTTACAGACTCTTGAGACAAGTGTTCCGAACTCAAACTACATCATTTCCTGCCATAGAACGTCTTCATAAAAATACTGTCTGCAAAGTAGCACAGCCTAGTGAATTAACAAAGTGCTTAATCAATCGCGTCTATCTACTGAGGAACACTCTATCGTATCCACAACAAATACCTTTACGTGAACATGTTCAGCGATACAAGCGGGATCCAGAGTTTCGTTTTGTGTTAGAAATGTTACTGTCTGACATAGAGAACATTATAAATAATAACAAACATAACTCGAGGAAAAGTGGGAAGTTGCTGGAAGGTATTGTCCTGGGTAACGTGCTGGATCACGGCAATCCATTCTTAGAGGTGATCGGGGATATATTTGACTGCCACGAGCTGTCACGGGAGCTCTTGTCAAAAGCGAAAAATTTTGCTGAAGATCAGAACACAGTCCAAGCTCTCTACGCACTGTTCTGAGATAATGTAGACTTTGATAATATTAATCAATAATTGATATAAACAAAGTCATTTAGAAGGCACGGTACTGTATTTACTGACACGCACATTCATTGTACTAGAATGTTGTGCATATCTTTATTTGAAAAGAAAGAAAGAGGTATGTAAGAATCGTAGTAATTGGCGTTCCTTAGTCTCTGCCTACCCCCATGGGAGACAGGCGTGAAGTTATGTATGTATGTATGTATGTATCTTTATTTGATGTAAGCACTAGTCTATATCCCTATTATTTTCTTATTTTCAATGTTTGTTTATATAGTTAATATGCCTTAAAAAAAGCAATGATATTGCTGATAGTTAAATATTAAAGTTTCACAGAAAGACCTTGAACTGTCAAACACCGCGAAGACACCGGTGACCGCAACCTATTGTTCTTTAATTGTGTCTATAATGACGGTGCTCAGAGTGTTTTCGAAACTCACATAGACTCAGATCTGAAAATGTTATGTTCGTCTTATTTAGCAATAAAACAGAAAAGTACGATGTTCTCTAATATACTTATCTTATTTTTCCTGCAATTTTTGTTTATGATGTATGATGGTAAACGACAAATATATTACCTGATATGGTAAGCAATCGGTACCCCCCATGGACAAGCAGACTAACTATGTGCCGAGTGGTCGCTGGTGCGACTACCGGGCAAGGAGTCTCGGGTTCGATCCCCAGGTAGAGCAAAGTTTTACTGGGTTTATTAAAAACAATTTTCATTAGTAGCACGCAGTCTGGAATTGGGCCTGGTATATGGCAAGAGGCTCACCCCCTATTAAATGGGACTCATAACATAAATAATGAAAAGTGGGGGTGCTACATTTTACAGCGGCATTTAAATGCCGTAATGTGCACCTCTGACTACCTACGGGGATAAAAGGCGTGATGTTATGTATGTTATTGATTATAACTAGAACACATTAGACACAAACCATAAATTATACAGTACTGGAAGTGGACACTCAAGCTGAAAAACATATAATAAAATCTTCGTCACCGCTTTGAATAACTTCAGAATTCCACATAAATATGACGCTTTACCTAATTATTTATCACTTTTTTTTTTTAATGGGGGAAAATCATCGAATGACTGCTCCCGCCTGGGTGAGGCGGGAGGGAGTGTCAGACTCTTACTGACTAAAAACCACCCCGTTCCTTTTCCTGCACGTCGAGTCGGAGCTTCGGTTACCCGTTAGGTTCTCCGCGACTCCGAATCGGCATCGGCCCTATTGGGCCCCATCTGTGGTGGTCTGATGGCACTTTGAGGCGCGCGCGGACAGCGACGCGCCGTACGCTCGGGTCTGTTTCTGGTCGGACGGGGAGCCACCCATGCTCGCCGTCCGCAGGCAAGGAGGTTCGCCGACTCCCCAGAGATCGTGCGGTATCCGCGGAACATTCGGATCGCCATGACCCTCTGTGCCATGAGCAGCGTCCGAGCGGGACGCCGCAACAGGTTTGGCGCCCAAACAGGGGCGTCGTAGAGGGCCATGGACCGCACGAATTATTTATCACTAGGTTTTACCGGCGGCTTCGCTGGCGTCACCACGGAATATAGAATACAATGGAAGTAGCTTGAAACAATATTTCTGCCAGAACCGGTGTCGCCAAACTAATACATTTATAATTTACTCATACTATAAATTGGTAGTTACGATTGGTTAGAAAAAAAAATGGGCGTAAACGAAATGCAAAAAAAATATCATACGATATGCAACTTTAAAATCAATGCACTATAAATCAAAATAAAAAAGTATATTTTGGACTACCAAGTACCGCCATTCGTCGCTAGATGGCGTTTAACAATGCCATCTAGCGACGAAAAGTGGTACTTGGTTTGAACTTTAACGTCGTAAGAATAAAGGTGATATTTGAATGGCTTATCACTGGCTCGAATGCGGGTCTCTACTTAGATAGTGATGTAGCCTAATTCGATAAAAATAATATCGGTAATATGAAAATGTGTTTTAAAAATAATGTGAAAAAATTATATTGACTGCGATAGTGTGACAGTATTAAAATAATAAAATTAATAGGTATGTCGTTGATAACTTTTTAAACGTAACAAAAAAGGGTAAGTATTTATTTGCATGTAAATCAAAAACCATTTTGTTCGTATTTTTTATTAATTTCTTTTTTCAAAAAATCATTTTTTTTTTATTTCACATAGGCAATATAAGTAACAACTATTACATAAATTTTTACAAACTTTATATTGATGATGTGATAAATGAGAGGGATGGCGATAAGGATGACGGTGCTGATCTGCTCCGTGAAGTGAAGGTTGCTTCCAATCACGTCGGGGTCACCACTAAAATAATAATAAAAAAATAATCTAAATAATTGTTACATTACACTTGCATCGATATCGATCGATAAATTCAATATGTGATTTGACTACATCACTATTTGAGTAGCGTAGAACTGGCGAGAATGTTCTATTGAATGGAATCAATCCAAAATAAACTTTACCTTAAAGGCGTAAGGTTGATTTTGACTAACCGTTTTATTCCTTTTAAAAGGCTGGCAACGCACCTGTGACTCCTCTGGTGTTGCGGGTGTCCATGGACTGTGCTGATTGCTTACTATCAGGTGATCCGTCTGCTCGTTTCCCTCATAGGCACTTATTCCATAAAAAAATCTTTCATATCGTTCAGTGCCGGTAGAATCTTTATTCGCTTATTCTAATGATACATAATGTTGTTTTATATCATGAGATCTTGTATTTTTTTAATTAATCAATTTTTTTGTCGTAATATTAAGTATTTCTTTTGTTTATTGCAATAATTGTAAGATCACCTTTAATAGTTTTTTGTTTATAGGAATTATGTTTGTGTTTAAAAATTTAAAAGTGTAATAACTATTCTCTTGTGCATGATGTGTTAGTCTTTAAATGATTGTTACACTGGCAAATGTTTATTGTAGGTAAACCAATTTGTTGAAATATGATGTGTAAACAGTCGTCACCTGACCTTGAATCTATACTTACAATAAATCTGTAGAGAGGTCAATTCTGTACATGAAATATATATCCAAAATAATTATCAGGGGGTGATTAGTGATCGATACTTAATGCCAAAAATGCAATCAGTAAAATTTTTGTCTGTCTATCTGTATGTTTCTTTTAGAAATAAAAACTACTCGACGGATTTTAACGAAACTTGGTACAAATTATTCTTCATACACCTGGAGAGGTTATAGTATACTTTTGATCACGCTGCAATCAATAGGAGCAGAGCAGTGAATGAAAATGTTGGGAAAACGGAAGAAGTTACTTCATTTTTTAAGCTTCCGTCGTGTGAGCAGGCTTAATAGTTAAAACTACATATAAATCATATATGACGGAAATGTTTTACATACAATATGTAATCTAAATAACATCCTACAACAGCACACGTCTATCTTTTATGGTTGCCTCACAATAACACGTGTAACTCCCGATAGCTTAGCAGTTCGGAGCTTTCGTCTTATATTTGTTTACTCTTACGTTTACAATACTCATCCATTGAGTTTACGCTGTAACTGTAGGGCCGATTGCTGAAATTAGCTTGACTCGATATTATAAATGTGAAAATATGTGAGTTTATATGTTTGTGTGTATGTTTGTTCCTCAGTCATATTAAAACGACTGAAGGGACCGGAATGAAATTCGGAACAGAGATTATGGTCTGAAGTAATATAGGCATTTTATCCCTGGGATCGCGGGCGAAGCCGCTGGCAGAAGCTAGTAATAAATAAATGGACATTTATTGAGAAAGGGCCTAGATATTTAGGTATACCTATCCGGTTTTCCCAAACGTGCGTAATGCGCATGACTGCCAAGTTTATCGTTCAATCACGTTATCACACTCGAATAGTTACAATCACCGACCTTGGTATTACCATTACACTTATTGCTATATTTGATTGATTTATTTGATAAGTAGGTAATTATTGTTTCGATAGCGACTACTTAGAATTTAGATGATGGTCGGTGTTCACAATTGTTTGCTGGTCTGGTGCCCTGGTGGGTGGTACCTTACAGTCTTTTACACCAATTGCCCCTAAAATATCTAAATTAAAAAGTAAGGTAGTACCTAAACTAACCCCTAAGATAAAATAAATAAAAGTGAACCTCTTGTAGGCACTGTTAGATATGACTTATAGGTTGCTGAAAACCAAAATGTCGATCTGTCACTTAGATTAGTTTTAAAAAAAAGAATCATATGTCATAATTAATTAAGAATTGTCTTAGGGAATTGTAAATCTGATAGCCTTCTTCACCCAGGCATTAAGGATCTATGCGATTTTCCCACCTTGGGGTAAAAAATAACAACAAAGATAGAAACATCGAGGTATAGGCACTAGCCACGTCTGCAGCATCGTTTGTGCAACTTCTTAATTGGACGAATTAATCAACCAAAATTAGTCAAATCAATCTAGCCAGTTTTGAGTGAGCCTGGCTACTAACACCAATTAATTTGTGAGTCTCCAAGTAATTAAACTCATCTCTGAAACTAGATAGGTACCTACTGGCTCGACTTGAATAATTATTTTTGTATTGGATAGTGCATTTGTCGAGGAAGGCTATAGGGATATAAAACATCACGTTACGGCTAATAGGAACCAAGCAGGGTACGGTGAAACAGCGCCGGAGTAGCTTAATGATATCCCTATCTGTATTTAAGTCTTCATAATGTCCAAACATTACCGTCTAAGTATCTACATAGGTCCAAAATGTCCAATGGGCGGCAGATCAAACTACTCTGTTCTGACAAATCTCTTTATTAAATTCCAACTCTATCATTTGGGTATGAAGTTGAAAATCCAATGACAAAAAATCCCGAGCATATGACGCGTCGCGTTCCGCGCGCGCCTCAAAGAGCCTTCAGACCACCACGGATGAGGCCCAATAGGGCTAATGCCGATACGGAGCCGCGGAGAACTTAACGGGTTACAGGGGCTCCGGCTCGAAGTACAGGAATTTGTTTTTTTTAAGGGAGGAAAATCATCGAATGAGTGCTCCCGCCTGGGTGAGGCGGGAGGGAGTGTCAGACTCTTACTGACTAAAAACCACCTCGTTCCTTCTCCTGCACGTCGAGCCGGAGCCCCGGTAACCCGGAGCCCAGAAATACAGGAGTAGGAACGGGGTGGTTTTTAGTCAGTAAGAGTCTGACACTCCCTCCAACTTCACCCAGGCGGAAGAAGCCATTCGAGGATTTTCCCCACTTAAAAAATTGACAAAAATTGACACATTAGGGAGCAGGTTGATCTGGTGGTCCCTGTACCTTAGGTACCTAGTGACAATCACATACAATAACATCAAATTCATAAACACTTTTCAATCGATCTGCAACACATTTGATAAACGAAGTGTCAAGGAAACTGGAACATTTGCTTCAACAAGTGATGTGATTGGTCGCGCACTCATGCCTCGCCTTCAATATTCGCCTCGTTCGATTACTTTGCCTTTGCGCAGTGACATCATTTAATTCTATGTCACTATTCTAAACGATTTAATTGACCAGCTTTGTTTTCAAAGACTATACCTATATATAGAGGTTTTTTTTTTTATTTTTTTTTTTAAGGGGGGAAAATCATCGAATGACTGCCCCCGCCTGGGTGAGGCGGGAGGGAGTGTCAGACTCTTACTGACTAAAAACCACCCCGTTCCTTCTCCTGCACGTCGAGCCGGAGCCCCGATTACCCGTTAGGTTCTCCGCGACATATATAGAGGTATAAGATGTATGTGTAGTTGAATAACTTTTGTATTCAACGGTAAAATTTAATTTCGTTTTCGTTTATTTATTACTAGCTTCTGCCCGCGACTTCGTACGCGCAGTCCCGTTTTCTCCCGTTCCCGTAGGATTTTCAGGACTTTTTCTGTCGTAAAAACCTTCTCCTGACAATAACAAACACAACAAAAAAATCAGCCAAATCGGTCTAGCCGTTCTCAAGTTATGGCGTGACAACGGGAAACGGGTTTCATTTATATAAATATATATTTGGTTTTCTGTATGTATCAGTGCCGTAAGTATACCGCTCGAGGTCCGCGGCAAATTCATCGTATGAGACACCGTTCCCTATAAAAAGACAGAAGTTCAGACACAACCTATCAAAGGGCCCCCTTCTGCCTGGTGGTGCCGACTTGCCACAGTGTAGTTACGCCACTGGTATTTATGTATGTGCCTATGTCTGTAACGATATTTTTACCTACTTAAAGAAAGGTAGCCTGAAAACCTAGGTACCTTTGTTGTGTATGGATGGAGATGGAGACATTACGATTTTCTCCGATGTCGAACCCGCAACATGTTGCACATCCCCGCCTGTCAGTGTTAAATAACATCTTAAATCAAGTTATTATTTTATTATCTCCTATAATTTCTACTCTTTACGCCAACCCACATTGATGAAGCATGACTTTTATAGGATAAGCTGGAAAACGAGCAGACGGATCACTTTTGGGAATTGAGAATTTGATGATTGTGGAGGATTCGGGGATTGGGTATGGGGGGGGGGTGAGCCTCTGGTATCCTCATTAACACGACGAATCACATGATGGTATCACACCGGTCGAGCTGGCCCATTCGTGCAGACTCCCACACTTCGAGGGGTAACGGACTATTTGGTTTAACTCGTCGAGTACCGTCATTATAGAGGTATAGACACAATTATAGAACAATAGGTTGCGGTCACCGGTGACCGCTTGGTGTTTGACAGTTTAAGCGACATTTTGGGCGATATTGAGTTATTATAGGTAAACTATATGTATTATAGGTATACTATATTCGACGGAGAAAAATTCGCTGATTCCGAATATATACTCAATATCGTCCAAAATGTCGCTTAAACCAAATAGTCCGTTACCCCTCGAATTAAATGGTGATTAATGCTCAAACCTTCTCCGTGGGAGAAGAAGGTTTAATCAGCAGTGGCTACTTATAGGCTGCATATGTTGATGGAGATGAATTTCGACATGTCCCTCTGTCGCGCACTATTTTAAAGAACGTCTTTTTTTATTTAGTCTATAAAATTCCGTCATATCACTGTTGTACTATGCAGTCTTAAAATAAATAAACCCGTGTCAGATAAATGCGATCGGGCAAACGAAACTTGTGGCTAAAAAAAGAACGGCAAATAATTTCAAAATAGTAATCCTAAAATTAGCCTAGGTAATAAACTTCTTTATTTAGGTATTATATTTTGATACTTTGCGTTCTTTGCGTTACGTTATTAGGCATTTATCAAGCCACTGATGGGTCTCCGGGTCGAATGGTGAGCAAGGGATCTCAGATCGGGTGACAAATTGGGACTTTCCCCTTTTTAAATATTTCAGTAGATGAATCATTACGATACGAAGGCTAATCTAGCAACATGGCAATAGACACACCGTCTATTAAGTACATTAGGCACCCCTTTTTATTTGTATTTTACCCAACCTGGGAATCGGACCCGAAATCACATACTCGACAGACAAACTCACGACCTCTCGACTAAAAAGCAGTCAAAATCAAAAATATCTTAATATGAAGAGTTTTATAAATGAAACAAGTATCAAGATCAAAAATGTACGCGTCACACTATACGCATAGAGAAACGTAAACAAATACATTTCTGAGTGAATCGGATATTTTTGCCTCGTTATTTATTTTCCTTCAAACTTGCACTATCATGCCGAACAGTGTCCACATCGACTGCAGTTTTCTATTTATAGCTTTACTAGCTTTTGCCAGTGGCATTGCCCGCGTTACCTGTTGTTAATAATTCTTTTTTATAAACTGCGTTTAAAAAAAGCGACTTCAATTCCCTCTTTTTTGGAAGTCAGTTAATTAATATTCTAAAACCTTCTTACCGCGAGATAATCGCGCACATACATACAGGTCAAATAGACTGAGAACCTCCTTCTTTATTGAAGTCGGTTAAGAAGTAGCCCCATGTGTCTTTGCAGACTACCTACTTGTAATCTCTTGTGGGACAACTATGATTCTCTACGAATGCTACGAATGGGCCGGCTAGACTGAAGTGATACGACTTTACAGATTTTTTATTTTTTTTAAGGGGGGAAAATCATCGATTGAATTCTCTCGCCGAGTCTGCTCCTACTCCTGCACTTCGAGCCGGAGCCCCGGTAACCCGTTAGGTTCTCCGCGGCTTCGTATCGACATCAGCCCTATTGGGCCCCATACGGATACGCATACGCGCCTCAAAGCACCACTACGAAGTGGTCGGTCGGTCCTTCGGGGCCCCCTGTGGGTGGGGCCCTGGGTCCGGGCCCCGAGCGCCCTCCTGGTAAAGATGGTACTGCCTACAATACATCCCACAACTTCACAAACTTTCGCATAATTATTAATATTAGAGAGATAGGTATTTCTATTTTCCATGGAACGATTGCGTCTACAAAAATTTCACAAATAATTCCAGTGCCCATTTTTGCTACGTATCAGTCTGTGGGCACTGCCGGGCAAAGACAAGAGGTCATTGAACTCACACATGAAACGTCCTTGTGTAGTATATTTACTGCAGTTTTCTTTCTTTACTTATTCCTATACTATAAACAACAATAACTATAGAATAACAAAGGAAAAAGATTTCTTTGTTTGTATGTTTGTTTGTTTGCATTGAATAGGCTGCTAAACTACTGGATCAATTTGAAAAATTCTTTCACCGTTAAGTTAATTTTTTTTTTAGCGAACTTTATGCTGACGTACTTCAAATTATTTATCTTCACGACTTGAGATCATTGCTCGGCATTAGCGCTTCTGACTATTTAACCATCAAGATTCATGACATTTTATTTGGTATTCTGTGTTTAGCAAATATATTTGGGTATGTCTCAATTCTGATCTTTTAATTTGGAGAACTTGAAAAGAATATAAAGGTATTAAAGTACTTTTTGATTCTCGAAGGAATAAGCAAAGATGCATGAGTTAACCGCACCGAGGACTTAAAGGGTTGGCGGGGCTTCAGTTCGAAGAACAAAAGTAGGAACGGGGTGGATTTTCAATCGGTAAGAGTCTGACACGCTCCCTCGCCTCACCCGGGCGGGAGAAGCCTTCAGAGGCGGGATTTTCCCTCATTAAAAAAAAACTACTTCTCACCGTTCATTGTATGAGTCCCATGCTATCTAAGTGAGCCTATTGCCAAATGTCAGCAGGTAATTTTATTCTGTGCTATTGCAGAATTTTCGAAAAACTTAATAATGTTTTATGTCCTGAAATCAAATGTAAAGAAACTTTCTTGTCAGTGGCGGCGCTTGCGATTTTCTACCTCTGCCAACAAAGTAGGCAGAAAATAAAATTATCATTGATATAAATAACAATGCAATGTAAATAGACCTTTACGATGATAATATAGTAATGTGTAAATATGTATCGTTCCATAGGGGGGCAGCGATTCAATTCAATTCAGTAATACGTTGGCCGTCGCGCAGTAAACACGATGGCTGATAAAGGTACCTATTAATAAATACGCATTTTCTTAAACTACAAAATAATTAAATTCTGTGTGTGCTCTTCCAAAATACCAAAAAGAATGTGTTGTGCTGAGTTCGGTTATTCGAAAGTTTTTTTACCTTTTCAATTATAAATGATGTTTAAATTTAATTCAAATATACGGTGAAGTATAACATCGTTAGGAAACAAGGACTTCTAGTTTTCTAAGTCAGGATTCGTGAAATATTACTGTCGTGTCACTAGGGTGGATAGGGGATGGTTTATTTATTTATTTTCTTTATATATTTGTGTCTATTACAGTTGCAAAACTTAGCTGCAAGACGTTAGCAAGGAAATATAGCACAAAGGTGCCAACTCTTCCGAAATCTGACTTCATACCGAAACAATATGCGGTAAGTTATTTTTTAAATATTTTTTTTATTTCACACTAACTTGAGTCATGGACTTAATCCCCTATTTTTAGCAAAAAATCTACCTCTGTGCTAAATTTTATTCGGATCCACTTATCTAATATTTTTTTTTATCAAACCCAAGTTGCATCCTGTGATACCAACAATGTTCAATCATTAAATAGATACCTATTATGTAAATATTATGGGAACAAACTAAGTCATTACTAATAATGTAGGTAATTATAAAATATTAGCTCTAATGCCTGCCTCGTTGGCCGAGTGGTCGCAAGTGCGACTGCCGAGCAAGGGGTCTCGGGTTCAATTCCCGGGTCGGGCAAAGTATTACTGGGTTTTTAATTCTCAATAGTAGCACGGAGTCTGGGAAAAGTCGGTGTTACATTGTAGTTTGTACCGTGGCATAATGTGCACCTCTGCCTACCCCTTCGGGGATAAAAGGCGTGATGTTATGTTATGTTACTTCTAGTAAACAACTCATAACAACATAAATGAGTATTTTTGTAGTGTTACACCCGCTACATATCCATGTATGGAGTTACATATCCAATTTATTCGAGAATCGATCTCGATAGTCTACCTATTAAACAATTTTTTGGCGAGAAAAGCCGACTTTGGCAAGACAAGCACACCCGGCCCATCTGATGGTAAATGGTTACCGTGGTCTATAAACGCTTGCAACATTTATGGCATTACATGCACCTTGCTCATGCCGACCCCCTAATTATTCCCTTCTTTAAAAACCCCACTTTGCAGCCTACTGGGAAAACCTCGGCACCGACTACCTCAGGACTATCCCAAACTTTATTTGTTTTAGGGTCCAGCATTTCAAAAGACCGAGACACTGAAGAGTAAGCACATCCCGCCAGCAGTGTACAACATATACAAGAAACCTTTGCTCCTGCACCAAGGTCACAAACAGTGGCTGTTCGACCACGAAGGTCGAAGGTATCTGGACCTTTTTGGTGGAATCGTCACAGTCTCCGTCGGCCATTGTCATCCGTAAGTACTTGGAGAACTTAGTACCGTTTGTCCCGTAATTTATTACTTTTGATTTTACAACTAGTACGCCGTATACTAGTCAAGGCCTGTAGTTTACGGCGTGCTGTCCATTGATTAATTTCTCATTATCATCGTCATCATCATCATCATCATCATCATCATCATAAACTGAAAAACTTCTGCTGCCATTAAGAAGTTTTCCATAGTCCCCACGCTTGGTTGGATTGGGGATCACAGTTAGGTTACCAAAAATATAGAGGATGCTGCGCCTTTGGGCTTAGAGGCTGCAGTAACTACATTATTTTTTTAGGCATTAGGAGCCTTTAGAATAGATCACAGAACATCGAGAAAATACCGATCAATAGGGTAGATGGACAAAATTTAAAAACCTTATACTCACATCGCGCAAAAAGAGTCAAAGGAGTGAGGTCCTTAAACCGAGGAAGGCGTGGATTACAGAGGAGACGTGGACCGCCATAAAAGAACGCAAGAAACTCCTTAAAGGACATAAAGATCGTGACCGCACAGAGTATCAGGCAATGTCTTCCAAAGTCCAACGACTATGCCGCAAGGACTACAATGAATACCTGAACTCGATTTGCCGAAATATCGAAGAACATGCGGAAAAGTGTCAATCGAAGGACCTATTTCTGAAAATTAAATGTATTACTCGGGACTTCAAAGCTAGAACATGGGCTATAGAAACTGACGATGGCAAACTACTAACAGAAATTGACCAAGTCATAGAGAGATGGCGTACGTACTGTGAAAGTCTATACAAAAACCCCACGGTCGGTTCTACTGAGAAACTTCAAGCTGCGAGTATACAGTACACAGAACCAGACATTCTCGAATCAGAGGTTAGGTACGCTGTGAGACGACTTAAAAGTAATAAATCAGCCGGCAGCGACCAAATTTTCGCTGAAGAACTTAAACACCTAGGAGATAAAGGCGTGAAGATGCTACTGTGTCTCTGCAGCCAAGTGTGGAAAACAGGCAGGTGGATATCTGACTGGAAAGAATCAATGTTGGTACCTCTGCATAAAAAAGGGTCAACAAGAGCATGCGGCAATTATCGAACAGTGGCTCTAATATCTCATGCCAGCAAGATAATGCTATACATTATAAACAACCGACTGCAGTCTTTCCTCCAGTGGCAGATACCCAGTGTACAAGCCGGCTTCGTGAAGGGCAGAGGCACCAGAGAGCAGATTGTGAATGTAAGGCAGATAATTGAAAAAAGCCGAGAGTTCAACACGCCAATTCTCATGTGTTTCATCGACTACTCAAAGGCGTTTGACTGCGTGAGATGGGATCGTCTATGGTACATACTAAAGGAAATGGGAGTTCCTCAACACCTAATAACACTGATCGCAAACTTATATCACGATGGACGGTCCGTGGTGAAGGTGAATAGCATTATCTCGGGTTCTTTTAGACCCGAAAGAGGTGTTAGACAGGGATGTATCTTGTCCCCCATTCTTTTCAACATCTACGGCGAATATATAATGAGGAAGGCCTTGGAAGATTGGGAGGGAGGCATCTCGGTGGGGGGTACAAAAATAAGTAACCTGAGATATGCTGATGATACCACACTCTTTGCGTCATCTGAAAAAGAGCTTGCTGAGCTATTCCGGAGGGTGGAATATGAGAGTGAACTGGTTGGACTCGCGATCAATAAAACCAAAACTAAAGTGATGAAGAATGACAGATCCGGTCAGCTCCTTAAAACTAATGAACTCTCAGATCTGGAATTTGTTAACGACTTTGTGTACCTTGGGTCTATGATAACAAACCAGGGTGGAAGTGAGCAGGAAATCCGAAGAAGAACACAAATGGCCAAAGCAGCAATGAGCAAAATGACACGTATATGGCAAAACAGAAACATCTCCAACATCACCAAAAAGAGACTAGTTCAGACATTGGTCTTCCCTATCTTCCTCTATGGTGCAGAGTCGTGGACTATTAGAACCTTAGATCGCAAAAAGATAGACGCTTTCGAAGGGGTGCGGTGCCAGAAGACCTCCCCGTGGTGCACCCTGGGTGCGGGCGACAGTCTCCCTAGCGGGGGTGATAGGGTTGGAGTGACTGTCGCCCGCAGCAGACTTCTGGACTGGGCGGGCGAACCCGATAGGGTTCTGGAGGCGGCGGGCTGTGTGCTCATGGCCCGCGCTTCCGTGGGGCGTTTCTCCGCCTGTCTCTCTGATTAGCAGAGAGCGTGGTGGAGAGGCAAGGGCGGTGCTCGTTGTGCACTCACCCTGCCAGCGAGCAGCATCGGGACACAAGCTGTCCCCGATTGCAGCCGTCGATATCGTAATCCGTAAGGAGGTCACGGTCATGTTTTGTGACTCTGAACGGGACGAGGGTCTTGGCTTGGTCGCCCGGACCGCGAGGAAGATAACCTCTATAAAAAATTCCTCTAATACTAAGTTCTGGTGCGCGGCGAGAGTATGCATGGCTGAGGAGTAGTGTCAGTCGCGAGCGCACCCCCAGCTAGGGGACCAGTGGACCCTCTAGTTGGGAAACAAATTTTCACTTACCCAGGTACAGGGGGCACTGCCTGGGTGGACCGTTATTTCCCCCATACTCGTGGGAATTGTATGGAGACTTCAAACAAACCACAATCGAGGAAGGAGAGTGCGGGTGAGCTCTGCTCGCCTGCGGTAGAGGGAGAAGGGGGCCCAAGTGGCTCCGGGACTCGTGGTGAGGCGCTGGACTCGTCCAGCAGGCCCCACACACGGGAGTCCAGTCGGAGGGGGTCGGACTCAGAGTCCGACACAACATTAGCGGAGCGGCTGAGCGTGAGCTCGAAAGGCTCACGCCGCCGCGCGACGGGGACGTTCAAACGCCCCAGGCTGGAGGAGGACAGTTTGTCCCCGTCCTCCGGCGCTCAGGAGGCGCCTCCCCCCAAGGTCCCCACGGCAGCGCGGGGTAGGGGCGGCAAGGGCAGCGGTCGCCGGAAACCGGCACCAGCTGCCTGCGCGGAGTCAGCCGAACGGTTGGCCGCGGAGGGCAGGGCTCTCTCAAGCGCTGTCCGTTCGGAGTCCTCTGCGGCCAAGATGTCCGGCGTGGAGGTGTCGGAGGGCGAGCGCGGCTCTGAGAGCGAGAGCTGCTCCGGGGGCCTCCAACAGGCCATTACGGCGGAGTTCTACAAGCTGGCGATGGGGAAATCCCAGCCGGTTAGGTTCCGCCTCCTCAAGGCGGCGGCGGCCACAATAACGGAGGCGGCCTTGGAGCAGTGTGCGGTGCCCACTGCGGGAAAGGTGCGCTCCGAGCTGACTGAGATGCGGCGAGAGCTGGCGCGCTTGGCGGCCTCCAATGCGGCTCTGGAGGCCGAGCTGCGGACGGCCAGGGCCGAGCTCGCCGCTGCTCGCGGCAGTCGCCCCCAGCCCCCGGCGGAGGCCGACGTAGTCGGACTGCTGCGGGCGGAGTTGGCTGCCTTCCAGCGACGTTTCGACGTGCTGGAGGGCAGGCTCTTGCGCCCCCCACTCGCGGCGAGTCAGGTCGCCCCCGCGGTCCCGCGGTCGTACGCGGCCGCTGCGGCCAAGCCTTCGACCTCGAGTCAGGCTAGCCGCAGCTCCCAACCGCCGGCAAGGGCGCGACCGGCTGCCCCAGCGAGGGCCTCGGCGCCCCCGCCGGCGCAGACCGCAGCTGCGCCGACGGCGCCTGCGCCTGCGCCCGCTGGGCGCAAAAGAGGAGGGGCACTCCGGCCCAGCAGGCTGGGGTTGCGGCGGCGGCGGCGGAACCCGCCCCGCAAGCAGAGGACGGCGGCGGGTGGCAAATCGCCGGCGAGGCGAGGAGAGTCGCCAAGGAGGGCCGGAAGCGCCGAAAAAAGGCGCAGCGGCAACGACGGCAGCAGCAGCGCAGGGAGAAACGCGCTGCTGCCTTGCTCCTCGCCCCTAAGACCGCGGCTGTAGTAATTACACTGCAGCCCGAGGCGGTCAACAGGGGCGTTACGTATGGCGACGTCCTCGCCAAATTAAAGGGGGCGGTGACTCCTGCGGAGTTCGGGGCCCCGGACGGGTTCGCGGTCAAGGTGACCGCTACCGGAGCCCGTCTTTTGGAGGTCCCCGGCGCGACCAGCGGCCCATCGGCCGACGCCCTGGCCGAGAGGCTTAGGGCGTGCCTCGGTGCGGACGAGGCCCGCGTGTCCAGGCCCACCAAATGCCTGGATGTCAGGATCTTGGGCCTGGACGACTCCGTAACGGAGACGGAGGTGGTGGCCGCTGTGGCCAGGACGGGAGGGTGCCCTGCTGACCAAATCAAGGCAGGCGCCATCCGCCCGGACAACTCGGGGCTGCGCACTGTTGTGGTCAGCTGCCCCGTCACAGCGGCCAAGAAGCTGAAGGAGGGCAAAAGGCTCTTGGTGGGATGGGTCTCGGCGCAGGTCAAGCTGCTCGAGACCCGGCCTCTGAGGTGCTACCGCTGTCACGTGGGGGAGCACGTGAGCGTCAAATGCACCTCGGAGGTGGACCGCAGCGACTGTTGCTTCCGCTGCGGTCGGCCCGGTCACAAGGCCGGCTCGTGCTCCGCCCCGCTGCACTGCAATGCATGTGCGGCGGCTGGCAAGCCGGCCAATCACCGGGTCGGGAGCAAAGGCTGCTCCCCTCCCGCCAAACCCAAGGGCAAAGGTAGGCCCTCCGCCGCCCCTGCCGTTTCCGCCGCCGCCGCCGCCACTGCCACCGCAGTCGCCGCTGCCGCCACTGAGGAGGTCGGAATGGACTGCCAATAATGGCCCCATTCCGCCTCCTCCAGGCGAACATTAACCGCTGCGCCGCTGCTCAGGATCTCCTGCTCCAGAGCATGGCGCAGTGGTCGATCAATGTCGCCGTGGTCTCCGAGCCGTACTTTGTCCTGCCCAGGGATCACTGGGTGGCGGACCTGGACGGCTCGGTGACCATCATCTCGTCGGCCGCCGCCGGTACCCCGACTCTTGAGGCTGCTCAAAGAGGCCGGGGTTGTGTCGCAGCACGGTTCGGAGAGCTCGCTGTGGTGGGCGTGTACTTCTCTCCGAACCGAACTCTCGCCGAGTTCCACAACTCCTTGAGGGAGTTGGTCACCGTCGTCGTCGGGTTCCGTTCCCTTCCCGTGCTCGTCCTCGGGGACTTCAACGCCAAAAACTTGGCTTGGGGTTCCCGGTTCACCGACGTCCGGGGTAGGATGGTGGAAGACTGGGCCCTTGAGACGGGCCTAGTCGTCCTGAACCGGGGTTCTGTCCCCACGTGCGTGCGGATGCAGGGCGAGTCGGTGGTGGACATCTCGTTCGCCAGCCCTGCTCTGTCACCGCGTATTGTTGACTGGCGCGTCATGGAGGAGGTGGAGACGTACTCCGACCACCGGTATATCCGGTTCGACGTCTCCGCCGAGTCCGCAGACCCGCCGGTCAGACAGGCCCCATGTGGCCCGCGTTGGGCGCTGAAACAGCTGGACCGGGAGCTGCTCCTGGAAGCCGCCATCGTGCAGGCCTGGGTGATACCACCGGTCAGGCCTGCCGACATAGACGATGAGGCCAAGTGGCTCCAGGACGCCATGTCCAGGATCTGTGACGTGGCGATGCCCCGGATCCGGTCGAGACAACAAAAGCGCCAGGTGTACTGGTGGTCGCAAGAGCTAGCAGCTCTACGCAAGGCGTGCACTGCCGCGCGACGCCAGTACACTAGGCACCGTAGGCGCCGCATCCGTCCTCCTAATGCGGAGGCGAGAGAGGCGGAGTTGTACGAGGGATACAGGGCGGCCAAGGCCCTCCTCAAGGTGGAGATATTGCGGGCCAAGGAGGAGGCCCGCCGAGAGATGCTGGGGACTCTGGACAGAGATCCGTGGGGACGCCCGTACCGGATGGTACGCGACAAGCTCCGCGCTTGGGCTCCCCCGCTCACCCAGAGTCTCCGGCAAGAAGTCTTGGAGGAGGTGATTGGCACCCTGTTCCCTCGACTATGGAGGGGGTTCACCCCTCCGTATATGACTCCGCCCCCTGCGGTGCCCGACGCGGGCTACAGCGACGACGACGACGACATCGTCCCAGAGGTGACCGAGGCAGAATTGAGAGCGGCGGTGCGCCGGATGGGCGCCAAGAACACCGCCCCAGGACCCGACGGCCTGCATGGCAAGGCATGGGTCCTGGCCTCAGAGGCTCTCGGGCCTCGATTGATTGGTCTCTACAGCGCATGTCTGGAGAGAGGCCAGTTCCCGCTTCTCTGGAAAGCGGGAAAACTGGTCCTCGTGCGGAAGACGGGGCGCCCTGCGGACTCTCCGTCCGCGTACCGGCCCATAGTGTTGCTCGACGAGGTGGGGAAAGTCTTCGAAAGAATCATTTCGAACCGCCTCGTCGCGCACCTGACGGACATTGGGCCGGACTTGTCGGACGGCCAGTTCGGCTTCCGCAGAGGGCGCTCCACGGTGGACGCCATCATGCGCGTTAGAGACCTCACGACGGGGACTGCAGTGTCCAGGGGTAAGGTCGTAGTGGCGGTGTCTCTGGACATCGCCAACGCCTTCAACTCCCTGCCCTGGAGCTGCATCTTGGAGGCACTCCGATATCATCGGGTGCCTACCTACCTCCGTCGTGTAATCGAGGCTTACCTGACGGACAGGTCCGTCAGCTACCCCGGTCACCGGGGCGAGTGGAACCGGCGAGAGATGTCACGCGGTGTTCCACAGGGTTCGGTTCTGGGGCCGCTCCTGTGGAACATCGGCTATGACTGGGTGCTGCGCACCGACCTCCCGAACGGCGTTAGCACAATATGCTACGCCGACGATACGCTGGTGCTAGCGCACGGGAGGTCACACCAGGCGGCGGCCGACTTAATGGCGACAGCGGTTGCGACAGTCGTTGAGAGAATCCGGCAGTTGGGACTCGAGGTGGCGCTCCACAAGTCCGAGGCCATGTGTTTTCATGGCAGCGGGAACGCGCCACCTCCGGGTGGGTCCCAAATAACGGCGGGAGGAGTTACCATCGACGTCGAGACGACGATGAAGTACCTAGGACTCGTCCTCGACAGTCGGTGGAACTTCATAGAACACTTCCGACGTTTGGCCCCAAAGTTGGAGAGGACGGGGGCTGCGTTTAAACGCATCCTCCCCAACCTCGGGGGCCAAACGCCTCCTGCCGGAGGTTATACGCCGGGGTCGTGCGGTCCATGGCCCTCTACGGCGCCCCTGTTTGGGCGCCAAACCTGTTGCGGCGTCCCGCTCGGACGCTGCTCATGGCACAGAGGGTCATGGCGATCCGAATGATCCGCGGATACCGCACGATCTCTGGGGAGTCGGCGAACCTCCTTGCCGGATTACCGCCGTGGGATCTGGAGGCGAAGGTGCTCGCGCGCGCGTACGGCATGCGTTTTGAGGCACGTCGCCGGGGCGAAACCCCGCTGCCGCGCCAAATAGGTGCGTGGCGGGATGAGCTCCGGCGCGATCTCATGGCGGAATGGCAGCAACGACTGTCGCAACCGAGGGCTGGGCTCGCTGCCATCGCAGCGGTAAGTCCCCTCTTTGAGGAGTGGCTTGAGAGACGCTACGGCGTCCTCACCTACCGCCTGACGCAGGTCCTCACCGGACATGGAAGTTTCGGGAGGTACCTGTGTCTGATGGGGCGGGAGGAAACGCCCGGGTGTCATCACTGCGAGGACCGCCCTGAGGACACGGTGGAACACACGGTGGGAGAATGCCCTTCGTGGGCTGAGCACCGCCGTGTCCTCAGGGAAGTGATCGGCGATGGCGACCTCTCGCGTCCGGGCCTAGTGCAGGCCATGATGCGGAGCGAGGGGGACTGGGATGCCGTCTCCTCCTTTTGCGAAGCAGTGATGCTAGCTAAGGAGGAGGCGGGACGCGTGAGGCAGCGAAGCGCTGCCTCCTCGCAACCCAGCCATCGCGAAGGACACACCGGGCGTCGGGGATCGCGGGACGATCTCCGGCCACCGTAAGCGCGGGCCTGCGGACGGCGAGCATGGGTGGCTCCCCGTCCGACCAGAAACAGACCCGAGCGTACGGCGCGTCGCGTTCCGCGCGCGCCTCAAAGAGCCATCAGACCACCACAGATGGGGCCCAATACGGCCGATGCCGATTCGGAGTCGCGGAGAACCTAACGGGTAACCGGGGCTCCGGCTCGACGTGCAGGAGAAGGAACGGGGTGGTTTTTAGTCAGTAAGAGTCTGACACTCCCTCCCGCCTCACCCAGGCGGGAGAAGTCATTCGATGATTTTCCCCCCTTAAAAAAAAAAAAAAAAAAAAAGACGCTTTCGAAATGTGGTGTTGGCGAAGAATGCTCCGGATACCATGGACTGCCAGACGAACTAATAGGTCAATCCTAGAACAGCTCAATATAAAGACTAGACTGTCGACCGTATGTTATCAGCGAATTCTTGGATACTTCGGTCACATTGCCCGCCGCCAGTCAGATAATCTCGACAAATTGGTTGTTGTTGGTAAGGTGGAAGGAAGGAGACCACGTGGCCGATCACCTAGCCGATGGTGTGACCAAGTTGCCAACTACACTGGACTCTCTGTTACGAAAGCCCTGAGAGAAGCCGAAAACAGGACAAGATGGAGGGAAATAACACAGAGAGCAATGAAGGCCTTTCAGGGGCACGACCTTCAGAAATGAAGCAAGCAATCGAGAAGAAGAGGGTAGATGGATGCCTAATTTTTATTTTAATGTCCGTCTGGTAGATTATTTTAAATCACTATATTACTTTAAAGTATTCGTTTCTGTAAGAAAATAAAAAATATGTGTTTTTTATTTATACGATTTATATTGATTTGAAATGTCTCGTGACGTCACTTCTATGTATATTTTATACGTAGATAGAAATGACGTTTTAGCCCCCACTCCTAAACTTTGATTCATTTTATTTAAGTATTGTTTTATTATACGACAAAAATAAAAAATACGTGTTTAATATTTTTTCATTACCTAACTTACGGACTAATTAGATTTTTAATTTTCATACCCTGTCATCATCCCAATTTCAGGTAATTTTTCGTATAGTAGTTTCTCTGACCTATCAACAATTACCTATTACTGTGCTAACGTAATCCATTGTGCTTGTGCGTATGTTCAATGGCTTAATGAATATAAATGTTAATTAAATCCATCCATATGTAAACCTATTAAATAACATGCTATTGGTCATTGACTGTGAATGTAACTGCGTACAACAGTCATTTCGTTTTTTGAATTTTTGAGTTTTCATATTTTTTTTTATTAGATACTTAGTTGTTTTATTAAAAAGAATTTGTTATTGTGTTAGATTTTTTTATTCAATATAAGCAATGCAGGTGGTATAACAAATACTTGCTATGTCCTGCTTGGGTTATAGTGTACCTTTGTGTTAAGAAAAAAAAGTAATATTACATTTCATAATGAAATGAAATGAAATACGTTTATTCGGCATAAGACACGCACGCCAGAACAGACATATATGACAATAAAAAGGTATAAAAACATGTTTCACTTAACATCATGTTATGATATAATTGAAATTGTTTGTATAATGAGCGTCTCTCGCCATCAAACGTCAAAGTTTGGCGAGTTTAGATTTAAGGCTACACCCATGTAAAATTTCAATGAATAAATCATTCGGAATGAATGAATAAATCATCCGGAATCCATGTAAAATTTCAATGAAAAAACATCCGCATTTTTTCACATTAAACTTAGTGGTACGTACCTACGTAGATGTACTGCAGGTAGATAATTCTTCATTACGTAACACATTCCAAAGCAGTATATTCTTCACCATATTTAACATTTATTTTAGGAAGTACCTCAACCTCATTGCATCATTTTTCGTTACCTGGTTACCACAACCATCGGGTGGGCCGTGTGCTTTTGCCATCGTCGTAGAACCTATAAAGAAACCTTTTTTCTGGCACTATTTCTTCACAAAAATTCTCAGTAGTAGCACGGAGTCTGGAATTATGCCCGGTATATTGCAATAGATTCATCCTCTATTACATGGGACTCATAACATAAATAATGAAATGTGGGTGTGACATTATACAATGTGCATCTCTGCCTACTCATTAAAAGGCGTGATATTATGTTACTTCTTCACTTCATAATTCTAATTTCATAGCAAGCAAGGAATTTCCGAATAGCGATACTGCGAATGATAAACTGGATTTATTGACTTCGATTTTATGTTACAATCACCTCAATAATGAAATGTGAAAATTCCTTTTAACGTTATGACCTTATGACCTCTGTGCTATTCACACTACCCGTTAATCACACGTTTCTGCTTAGGTACTTATCTATCAACGTACTACGTTCCGTTCGTCTAAATATTGTTATTACAATAAAGCCTGAAATGCTTAAATAATTATGTATCAACACAATCAATACGAGCGTCAAAAAACATCCCCGAAGCTGTACATAATGTGCTTGTATGTATGAATGCCTAAGTTAAAGTACCTACGCTACGCTGTGTAGTGCTAGCGATGGCATAGTAGATGTAGAATACATTTTATTAGGCTACTTTCACACGCTCTGCTCAGCTCCTATTGGTCGTAGCGTGATATTTTATAGCCTATAGCCATACTCGATAAATGCGCTATCAAACACAAAAAGAATTATTCAAATCAGACTTGTAGTTACGGAGATTAGCGCGTTCAAACAAACAAACAAAAAACCAAACTCCTCCGCTTTATACCTCTATAGGTAATAGTATAAGATGTCACCCAACTTAATCTCTTCCCGCGATTGTCGTTAGAACCAGAACTACACATTTGACAGAGACTGGGCAGCAGTGCCCTCTGATATACTGCGATCTCCAACCCTGCCACGTCTGAAGATTATGGCAAACTGTTTTATGTGTCGCGGAGAACCTAACGGGTTACCGGCTCGACGTGCAGGAGAAGGAACGGGGTGGTTTTTAGCCAGTAAGAGTCTGACACTCCCTCCCGCCTCACTCAGGCGGGAAAAGTAATTCAAAGATTTTTCCCCCCTTACCCGTTGATATCCATCCTCTAAATTTGGTCATACAAAAGTATTCTCTAAACATTAGAAATAAGGACTATAATGTAATGTAATATTAGTGGAAAGCGGTCACCGGTGACCGCTTGAGGATTTATGGGTTAAAAAAAACTGTCTCATGTACAGACCCAATACTCCAATAGTAGACAAACCGCGTAATATTATGTCGTATGCAACAATAATAATGTCTATTTCTGTTTACAGCAAAGTGGTTGGAGCGTTACAAGAGCAAATAAACTCTTTATGGCACTGCACGAACATTTATCGACACCCAAAGATCTATGAATACATCGAACAACTCGTTCAGAAGTTTCCCGGCGATTTAAAGGTAAGGGAAATATACAAAAATATGCTAGCAGCTTACCTACATGTACCTACATCTTCTGCTCGTGGCTTTACTCGCATTCCTGCGGAATAAAAAGTACCCAATGTGTTAGTCCATAATCTACGCCTGTTCCAAATTTCAACCTGATACCTTCAGCTGATTTGACGTAATTGAGTACTGACAAACACATCAACTCACGTATTTACAATATCAGTAAAATAAAAATAAAATAAAAAATATTTTTATTGACAAAAAGCTTCACATTACATATTTATATGGCTCTGGACCCCACACTAGGATTCCCTGTGTCGTGAGGCCCAGTCTCTTTCAGTCAGCAAAACGTTATAATACAAATGAGAGACAAAATAAAAAAGAATTATAAAAAAAAGGAAATTAAATGAAAACGATAAATTTACAGTATTCTTTACATAATACTAGTTATGGAAGTGTATGAATGTATGTGTGATTTTTAGGTTTGTGTATATATGTATAAGTATGTGTGTGTGGTGTGCGTGTGTGTGTGTGTGTGTGTGTGTGTTTGTGTGTGTGTGTGTGTGTGTGTGTGTGTATGTATGTATGTATGTGTGTGTGTGTGGTGTGTGTGTATGCGCGCGTGTTTATAGTTGGGATATGTCGGATGAGATGTAATACCAGTGATAACTGTTCTACTGTGGGATATTGAGTATAGCCTCAGTACTACTAGAATAGCTAAGATTCAATAACCAAATTGTGATTTTTTTCTTGCAGGTTTTCCGTAGTAGTGTAGCGATTTTTAGTTTAGATTGATTTAGTAAGATATATGTCTACTTTACTATAAGTAAGACTGCCTCGTTGGCCGAGTGGTCGCAGGTGCGACTGCAGGGCAAGGGGTCTCGGATTCGATTCCCGGGTCCGGCAAAGTATTACTGGGTTTTACAAAATAGCTCAGTAGTAGCACGGAGTCTAGAATTTTACCCGGTATATGGCAATAGGCTCACATGGGACTCATAACATAAATAGTGAAACGTGGGTGTTACATTGTACAGTGGCATAATGTGCACCTCTGCCTATCCCTTCGAGGATAAAAGGCGTGATGTTATGTTATGTATGTTACTATAAGTAACTAAAAGATTTCTAATCACATTAGTTTAGTAACACGATTTATTAATTGTTTGAGGAGGTTGCTTAACTTATTTCATCATGAATCATGAACTTTGAGCAGTATATGTGACTCTCGACATGGGGCGTGACTTCACAAAACAAGTCGAACAAAATATCTACTCCCATCATAGGATATACAGAGGCCTTAGTACGAGTTTGATTTACGTTTAAAGTATTCGAAACGAGTATGCGTTCGGCACTCTGATTGGCCGGCGCCAATGAAGCAACCAATTACAGCGCCGAACGCGTACTCGTTACGATTACTTTAAACGTAAAACAAACCCGTACTAAGGCCTCAGGTAATAAAGAAGGGGTGGTGTGTAGTCAAAAATGTACGCAAAACCCGTGAAGCCACAACTGCCCCTCCATAAAACTAATATTACACACACAGTTGTGACAAAACAATACAATAAGTACTACAAATAAATGCACACACGCGGCATCGATAACTCAGTAATTCAATAAAGCCTTATTAATTAAACGATAGCGCACATTCTCTTATGATTTGCTCTCGCTAAAACAATTTTTAAGGTTTTAATATTTCTGTGACTCCCATAATTTAACCTTGAAGTTACTTATACAAAAACTTGACATTATCGTTGTTATTTCTACATAATTACATACAAAATCTGATTCTGAGTTTTCCCTCATATACGAGTAATATGGACGGACAGAGAGTGCTTGTAATCGCGCACACTTACCTAATATGCCCTAAAAATATCTCACGCAGTTTTCAAGTCTACTTGAGACTGACCGCCCTGGTCAGCGAGGTCAGCAGGACATTACTCTCTCCAGTAGGTCGCACTGACAATTTGTTTAAATGCCTGTCTCGATGATTCCACGGTATCAATGAGAAAGATCTTTGAATTGATATCAGCGGAAGAAATGGGTAGATGATAATTTTTTTAATTTAATGTCCGTCTGGTAGATCATTTTAAATTGAAAATATTAGACACGTATTTTTTATTTTATCGTATAATAAAACAATACTTAGATAAAACGAATCAAAGTTTAGGAGTGGGGGCTAAAACGTCATTTCTACGTATAAAATGATAAATGGTCTAATCATAAACCCATTAGACCTGATTTTTTATTTTCTTCCAGAAACTAATACTTTCGACGATATATTGATTTGAAATGTCGCGTGACGTCACTTCTATGTACATTTTATACGTAGAAATGACGTTTTAGCCCCCACTCCTAAACTTTGATTCGTTTTATCTAAGTATTGTTTTATTATACGATAAAATAAAAAATACGTGTCTAATATTTTTTCATTACTTAGCTTACGGACTAATTAGATTTTTAATTTTCATACCCTGGCATCATCCCTATTCTGACGCTGTGTATTCATCCCTGGAAATTGTTTTATGTAGGGATTGAAGAGAATGCCAATAGTCAGTGGACTGTGACAGGCTGTCCATGTTTTGTCTAATGGCTGAGAATATATCACACAAATATTATAAATGTAAATGTTTCTTTCTTTGGATGTTTGTCCGTCAATCACGCTGAAACTACTGAATGCATTTTAATGAAATTTGGTATACAGGCATGGTATGGGTTGACTTAGGTGATAGGATACTTTTTATCCCGATTAAATGCTCCCATGGAATAAAACAGGAATCATATTCTACGCGGACGAATTCGCGGGCAACAGCTAGTCAAAAATTTGTTGAAAAATCTATTTACTATATTAGTTGTATGCAGTTTCTGTCAAAAACCAAGTCTATATCGATCAGTAGCCTAAATTTAATAACCTAGTCTTTGTCCAAAATGTGTGGATATATATACGATTTTTGATAATCGTTGATTTTGTTGTTGGTATGCAATTTTCGCTCGCTTCTAAAGCATGAGAGCGCGTCTTGGAAACCTACCAACGGCAAGTACCAATGTAACTTTTTCCAAGTTATATGCACTGTCTAAGATTATCTAGACACCACAGACAAACGGTGAATGAAAACATCGTGAGGAAACCCGGGCTTATAATTTCTAGTTATAAGTTTGAAACCGGCAACCCGCATTGAGCAAGCGTGGTGATTAATGCTCAAATCTTATCCGTGCGAGAAGAGGCCTTTGGTTAACAGTGGCTACTTCATCATCATCATCATCATCATATCAGCCACAGGAACCACACTGCTGAACATAGGCGTCCCCCAATGACTTCCAGATAGTTGGAAGTGGCCACTTAATAGGCGGTTAATGATGATTTTGGATTGAAATAGGTGATCAATTTCAGCCGCTAGTGAGTTGGGATTAAAGTCGACAATTAATTAATGTCGATCTCAGTAACTAACTTGTTCCGAAGTTAATTTCCGTGATGAGGGAAATCTATATTAGTAGGTCTTACATGCCATGTAAGTACGAATGTTCTTCATTCAGCAGTCATTTAGCTCGAGATAAAAAACACTCATTGTTCATAAAGTTTCCCCTCGCCCTTGACCCGACTACAATTATAAGCACCAAGACAATTAAAGATAAAGTTCTATTTAATTAATAATATTTATTTATACCACATAATTAGCAATTATATTTATTCTTTGTGACGTAACGTCAACTAAAATGACTCGGCTCGGGTTCACGTGAAAGATAAAATAAAATTTAATAGTCATACAGTTATACCTACCTACAGTAATTGTATTACAATAGCCAATCTTGTCATGAAATTTATTTGACCTTTGATAATATTTTAATTAAGATCGTATCGGTGAAAGATATTATACACGTATAATAAAATTGTGACAGGAAGACGTTTGTACATACACACACACACACAGATGATAGAACACCAAGCTCCGTATCTTGTGTACTTGCATGCTTTAAACTGTCAAACACCGCGAGGACACTGGTGCCCGCAACCTATTGTTCTTTAGTTGTGTCTATAATGACTCAACGAGTTAATAGGTAAGTACTTACATAATTATAATAAAACTGAATAGTTTCATTGTTTGTTTGTTTGCATGTAGGAAGTTATCTCCTCTGGAAATTGCAAGTTCTATTGTTTTAACAAGGACTTTCCTTTGGCATTAGTCAGGAATGTTGCTTTATTTTGACGAAGACCATAGTACCATCACTTATTTTTGGTGCGACTACATCTAAGAACGGCTTGGTTGGTTACTCTATAAATTGACTCATTGAAAAAGAGTATCAAGTAGTACTTACCAAGAGTACCAAAATGTACATACAACGAGATTTTCTGCTCGTTCTTCTCCTGACGTTTGCATAATTATGATATTTTTTTTGAGGGTATATAATCATCCAATGACTTCTCCCTCCTTGGGTGAGGCGCGACAAAGTTTCAGACCCGTACTGACTGAAAAATACCCCATTTGTACCTTTTTTGTGGGGAAAAAATGGGGAGAAGACTGGGGAGTGTGGGATTTTTACCTCACTAAAACCTCCCCGGTGGCCACCCTCCGCACTTGAAGGAGGCACCGGGTCCTCTTAGTAGACCAACTCCGGAGCCCCCACAGTGCAACGCATGTTACGGCACCTCCCTATGGGGACCTATGTGTCTCTCCTAGAGCCTCTCTGTGCAGTGCACGGCGGCACGTGAACACTGTGCCGCCGTCATTCTAATATTTTAATCGCGCTTTTAATCACGCTAATATTCTAATCTAGCTTTTATCAGCAACTTTGACCTCGGTAATAAGAAAAAGGTATCTAGTCAAGCTATCCCCCCCTCCTCCGTAGCCTCCTACCTATATGAAAAACTCCACAAATAATTGACTAGATAAATCGTAGCAGTAACAAACGAACTTAATTTCGCCTTTATTATTAGTTAAGTTTCCACGTGTGGTCTCGGGGAAAAATTTAATTTCTTATCATATCTAATGAAAACATCGTTGTACGATAGTTTTATTTATAAGTTAGATAATTATAGTTAGATAATTTATAAATATAGTTAGATATATTTTCTAAATATAGTTAGATAATTTATTGTAAAAGAAACTGTTGTTAGTTTGTTTATCTCGCAAATAGTTGTGTTGAATGCCACAAAGGGTTATTACGTATTATTCTGTAGATAAGAGTTATCTACATATTAATATCGTTTGATGGTCATTTGTTTATGATAGTGAATCCCCATTTCAATTAGATTAGTTAAATTGCTTGCCATACACCTCTGTGTAAAGCAATCAGGATCGACTGCTTCAAACTACGATGGCATTGGCAGAGCGAACTACACCTTGGCAAAAACATTTTGGAACAATTGAGAATATTGACGTCGCTTTATTATGGCACTTGTGGCAACTTGGTACGCTACGCTACGACTCAATAGGTTTCATTGGCACCGGCCAATCACAGCGCTGAACGCGCACTCATTACGATTACTTTAAACGTAAAAGAAACTCGTACTAAGGCCTCAGACTTCTACGTACGTTATATTGGCACACAGGGTCATGGCGATCCGAATGATCCGCGGATACCGCACGATCTCTGGGGAGTCGGCGAACCTCCTTGCCGGATTACCGCCGTGGGATCTGGAGGCGAAGGTGCTCGCGCGCGTGTACAGCATGCGCGCGGAGGCACGCCGCCGGGGCGAAACCCCGCTGCCGCGCCAAATGTGCCGCGCCAAGGTGGAACACACGGTGGGAGAATGCCCTTCGTGGGCTGAGCACCGCCGTGTCCTCAGGGAAGTGATCGGCGATGGCGACCTCTCGCGTCCGGGCCTAGTGCAGGCCATGATGCGGAGCGAGGGGGACTGGGATGCCGTCTCCTCCTTTTGCGAAGCAGTCATGCTAGCTAAGGAGGAGGCGGGACGCGTGAGGCAGCGAAGCGCTGCCTCCTCGCAACCCAGCCATCGCGAAGGACACACCGGGCGTCGGGGATCGCGGGACGATCTCCGGCCACCGTAAGCGCGGGCCTGCGGACGGCGAGCATGGGTGGCTCCCCGTCCGACCAGAAACAGACCCGAGCGTACGGCGCGTCGCGTTCCGCGCGCGCCTCAAAGAGCCATCAGACCACCACAGATGGGGCCCAATACGGCCGATGCCGATTCGGAGTCGCGGAGAACCTAACGAACGCAGGAGAAGGAACGGGGTGGTTTTTAGTCAGTAAGAGTCTGACACTCCCTCCCGCCTCACCCAGGCGGGAGAAGCCATTCGATGATTTTCCCCCCTTAAAAAAAAAAAAACCTACGTTATATACTCGAACTGCTCGAGCAGTTGCTACTACTTCGGGCGGTAAACGATTCATCAGGCGGTCAAGCAGTCGTACCTATGTCTATCACTGGGTTACTGCTCAAACAGTCCGTGTGTGCAAGGCCTTAGGTAACGTATATCTAATGACTATTTATTTATCTAAGTTAATATTGATATGAGTATTTGGGAAATTTTGTGATAAATACGTACGTACTTAAACTTTATGGTGATGATAAGAGAGTAGGTACAATTTGTGGCGTAGTAGTTATCTAATAGGACTGATGATAAGACATGACAATGAAAGTATTTATTTGATTTGTTTGTCGGTTAAATATAAAGTATAAAACGTCTATGTTTTGTTTTATCTAATTAGGAAGACAACCACTAAGTTAAAACGTATAAAAGTTTAGGTGTAGGGCAAACTGCGTCACTTCTATGTTTGTAAAAGTGACGTTTTTTTTTTATTATTATATTTGATGGGGCGACGTTTGACCACTATCTCGCCTGGTGGTAAGCGATGATGCGGTCTACGATGTAGCACGTCGTCTCATAAGCAACCTATTCACATCATATTATTACTAACTACATTACAAATTGTTCTAAGTTTCTTATATCCTCCAAAGCTGTCTTATATTTTTTATACTAGGTGACTTGTCTCTGTCAAGTATCAGACATTTCTCACGAATAGCAAATTCACGGGCATGAAAGCCAAGACTCCTTGCAGTTGTACAGCAGTTACAGCACCACTCGACAAAGTAAACAGTTTTACTTAAGTTATAAGTGACGAGTAATAACTGTGCTGTAAAATTCCAGGTGGTGTACTTGGTCAACAGTGGGACGGAGGCCAATGACCTCGCGACCTTACTGGCGAAGGCTTACACAGGCAACTTGGACGTCGTGTCCCTGCAGAGCAGCTACCATGGATACTCGTCCGCCCTGATGGGACTCACCGCCACCCAGTCTTATAGGATGAAGTTACCTGTACCTCCTGGTTTTTACCATGTAAGTTAGATATATTATTTTTTTATATGACAAGTTAATGCGTCTGCCACACACTCGATGAGTGGTATGGGAAGTAACTAGGAAACGAGGCAGAGACATAGTGTGGCAACATTACTCGTCATGCCACACGTCATGCTCCTGTCGCGGAGAACCTATCGGGTAACCGGGGCTCCAGTAAGAGTCTGACACTCCCTTCCGCCTTACCCAGGCGGGAGCAGTAATTCGATGATTTTCCCCACTTAAAAAAAAAAACCACGTCATGCTCCTTGTACTGCCCACTGCTCCCTATTTTGTTGGTTTTTGCGCGCGAGTCATAGGACCAATACGAGGAAGCAACGAGGACCGGCATGGCAATAGGTAGGAGCGTCGTGATTAATTGCACGAATAGAGCAGTGTGTGTGCAGAGAGGGCAACATCGCGGCAAATCACGGCAGCGCGAGGAGCATAGCTATGAGCAGCGCAAGGACCATAGTCTGACAGGCGCATAACACCTGAAAAAATATTACCTGATAGTAAGCCATCGTTCCGTCTATGGACGCCTTATACCTACACTAGAGGAGTTACAAGTGCCTATTGGTGGCGAATGGGGCCTCCACTAGAACTTCATTCATACGGTGAATCTAATAAGGTGTACAGGGAGTTACAGAAACGCTCAAATCTAACTTAGTAATCAAAGTCAAAATCATTTATTTCAATTAGACTAGGAAGGCACTATTGAACGTCACCAAAATTTTTAAAAGAACCTATTTGCTCATTTCTAGTTGTAGATTCCTATGAAGTAGAACGAACAAGAGACTCCATACTCCATAGGTTACTCTTATTCAATCAGGTTTACAATACAATTCTCTAGTTACGTAGTTTTCTTGGTTCGATTGTGCGAGAACAGTGTAACACCAAAATCCAGACAAAAAGATAGAACAAAAAAGAAAATAACCTTAAGGACAATAAATAATGCAGTCTGGAGCTGACCTAATACAATAGTACAGTACAGTTTGACCTGAAAATTAATCTTAGCAAGTTTTTCAATTGTAATGTACATTTCTTTATACACGAGAATATTTTGTATGTATATTTTTCTTCTACATTTACAGACAATGTTACCGGACCCCTTCAGGGGTATTTGGGGTGGGTGTCGTGACTCGGTGTCCCAGGTGCCTGGCGCTTGTTCCTGCCCTGGTGATTGTGTCACCGCAGACAAATATGTTCACCAACTCAGTGAGGTAAACTGCTCTTTTTGGTTTTTTATTTTAGCAAGGGGTCAATGACTGAGTCGACTGGTGCGACTGGTCAGTCGCAGTAAACATTAAACAAACAAATACAAGGTAAACAACCGTACCTTTTTAATTACTTTCAATACTTATTAATTAAACATGTCTTAAAACGTTTTTGTTCAATAGCTTCTAGAAAATTCGATACCGAAGGGACGATTGGCAGCTTTGTTTGCGGAGTCCATTCAGGGAGTCAATGGCACAGTGCAGTTCCCAAAAGGATATTTGAAAAAAGCACAACAACTCGTCAAGAAGTATGGAGGACTGTATGTAGCTGATGAAGTGAGTATACGGTATCAGTTCTATGACCTTTAAACGGCGCCTAGCGTTTTGGAGTGAAAAACTAGGGAGTATGCGTTTCTTATCCCCCTGAAACTAGGTACTCCGATATCATCAGAACCAACAAGGGAGCACCGGGTCCTCTAAAATGGGAAAAATCATTGAATGACTTCTCCAGCCTTGGGTTAGGTGAGGGGGAGGGGGTGTCAGACTCTTACTAACAAAAAAACACTCGGTTCCTACTCCTACTCTTCGAGCCAGAGCCCCGGTAACCCGTTGGGCCATCCGCGGCTCCAAATAGACCGACTCTAGGAGATCTCACTGGTCTGTTACGTTGGTACATCCTTAGTGATACCACGTCTAAATATTCTATACACTCAATTTTTGTGGCTATTTATTACAATAGGTACCCCACTTTATTACCTCTATATTAAAACTAGCGGCCAAAATTTTACTGGGAAAATTTCATGAATTTTACCTTCGCGGCTTCGTAAATACTTAGGTACATCTAACAATATTTTTCCGAAATATAAAATCCAACATTTTTATGATCATTTTCTCATTTTTTTCCAGGTACAAACCGGTTTTGGACGGACGGGAGACAAATTCTGGGGTTTTGAGAACCACGACGTAATCCCAGATATTGTGACGATGGCTAAGGGTATTGGCAACGGTTTCCCCATGGCTGCCGTGGTAACCACAAAGGAGATTGCAGCCGCCCACGCCAGCACCACATATTTCAACACGTTCGGCGGGAACCCCATGGCTTCGGCTGTCGGCAAAGCTGTTTTGGATGTAAGTCTATGTTTTTTATAGATCCCTCTGCTGGTGAAGTATTGATGCTGAACTATTGGCTATTTTCTCGATCAAGAAACATCAAAGAAAAAGGATTTTGTACGACTAGTTATCTTTAAGCACTATTTAAAATAAATCTTTCACCCAATGACTTTACCAGTATACTTAGGCTACAGTAACCACTTACCATCAAGTCTCAGGCGGCTTGTATATGTTGATAATATTGATAGTTTCTTTTCTAGTACCTAGGTATTTATTATATCTTCGGGAATTAAAAACAAGATGTTGTTATGCTATTACAAATCAGATTATAATTATCAAGCTTGGTACTTACAACAGTTAAAAGTCATGCCCTCTTGATACAATTCTGTATTGAGACCAAGGCGCGATTAGTAAGATCGAATTCGATTTCGTAATAATTTTCACAAACATTACAATGTTGCGGTTCTTATTTCCCAGTGGGACAGTGGACAGAGTAATCTGGGTGCATCTTCATATTATGGGAAATCACACCTTATAATGTGAAACCAGAATTCAAGAAAACTATCCAACCTAAAAGTAAAAACCCCTTGTTTGGCAATCGCAGTATACCGACTTACAAACGATCAACAAAGTACCAAGCAGACATTTATAAACTAAAAAATGCTATTACTATTTACAGGTGATCGAGGAAGAAGGATTGCAGAACAATTGCAAAGTTGTAGGAAAATATTTCATCGAACAACTGATGCAGTTGCAAAAAGTATATCCGATCGTTGGAGATGTGCGTGGAAAGGGGTTGATGTTAGGAATAGAGTTCGTTGAACCCGGTACCAAGGTACCCTTACCCATTCCTGACATGAACGTGATACACGAGGATATGAAGGATATGGGCGTCCTGATTGGACGTGGAGGGCGGTGGAATAATGTAAGTTGCACATAATACATAGATACTATAAACATGAGGTAACACATTTAATTATCCAAAGGAGTAGGCAAAGGAGAGCCTCATACAGTGTAGTTAGTATACATATCCCCTCATTGCTCAAGTTATGTTATGAGTCTCATGCAAAACAGAGTGAGCCATGAGTGAGCCTATGGGGGCTAACGTTTTTTCTAGCAAAATGGCTCAAACGTAGTGTAAAGGGGTTTTTTGTCCAATCACAGCAGCTGTCAAATATTGAACGTCCAATGATGTGACACTAGTGAATTCCCTATTGGACGAAGAACGAGAGTTTGACATTAGCGCCAAATGATGAGATATTTTTGAATAATTTTAAATCGCCGAATAATCTTTTCCTTGGAATCGAAACCAACGAGGCAGTCGTTGTAATTAGACATCATTGAGATGGATCGACATATAAGGCTCCAACTCCACCAAACACGTGAGGTTACCTGTGTCTAGAAATAAAAAAATTGTTATAATTTGATAAAGCCATCTGATGTAAGGAAGAGAAGACCCAGAGTCATATTCACAGACTAAATTAACGCTTTTAACCTGATATATTTATTGTTTACAGGTATTAAGAATAAAGCCGCCGATGTGTATTAACAAGGAAGACGTCGACTTCACTGTTTCTGTTCTAGATCAGGCAATCAAGAATTATTTACATACTAAAAAATAAATGAATATCACTATTATATACCTCTATATTTTTAATTATTATTTTATTTCAAATCCTGTGAGTACCTACCCTACAATACACGTACGGTAGTCGCTTCAACTTATTATACTCTTTGGCTAATGAGTATAAGTTTATGATGACAAATTATTTTTTTTATTCACGTTTGTCTTATTTACTTACTAACTTAAATTAGGAAATTAATAACTTTTTGTATAAAAAAGGTTTTGATTTATAATAAAAATGTATAATGCACACAGCACATATCTACATACATACATACATACATACATAACTTCACGCCTGTCTCCCATGGGGGTAGGCAGAGACTAAGGAACGCCTACTACTTTGAAAGATCCCAATACCATACACTTTTCTGTCTGTTATTTAATGTTTTCCATTAATTTTAGTGTCGCTTAAGGTGTAAAAGTTTTTCTGGCCGTATATTGTAAACACCGAGCCAAAATCCCCTTAAAAAACATTTTCTGTCAAAATGTAAAACAATGTCATCACACAGCTGTGACCATACTGTGACCTTGTCATTGTCATCTGTCACTTGTTTATCAGTGCAGCTAAAGTTATTTTTATTTCAGTTCAAATACGATATGTATTACTTTAATTATTACTTTGATAAATAAAGTACAATAATAGTAAGACGATAAGAGGCGGACGAAACATTTTCCGTATCAGATAATTGCTTTTCACTGTAAAAATAATTAGCATAACCTAAAATTCGGGGATTGCTTTTAATATTAATAATAATTTCATCATTAGAAACCTATAAAAAAATATAAAAAATGGTGTTTAAGTGCCAGGAAGATAGTTTTTTAAGGAAGGTATGTTCCTCAATCAACTATTTTTGTCACTATAGCAAATATGATATAAGTTAATTTATTTTGAAAAATATTTATAAAATTGTTATTAGAATCTACATTAGTATCATTAATCCAGTATAAGAAATCTTGTTTGAGTATTTCTTCTATCAAGTCCATTTTATTATAATAGTTATCTTGTTAATATTCAGCAAAGTATAAATTAAATTCCAATAACAATCTCCCTAAATCAGTGGTTTCCAAAGTGGTCTGGACTACGACCTAAGTCCAATTCACAAACTCAGGACCTAAATTCAGGGAATTAACCCATTACCAAAATGAATATGTTGTACATGCAAGGCTCATTAAAAATTCGCTTGAGCACCACCAATGGATTGCGACCCATAGTTTGAGAAACCCTGGCCTAAATGATTGCTAAGTTGTTGTATTCTTGACCTGCAGGAGAAGGAACGGGAAAGGTTGGTTGTTGATGATTTTTAGTCAGTAAGAGTCTGACACTCCCTCCCGCCTCACCCAGGCGGGAGCATTCGTTCAATGATATTCCACCTTAAAAAAAAATTATTACTCGTAATACATACTTACATGTAATAAGTCAAGAAAAAATAAGTGTACTAGATCCGTAGTACCCATACTAACTACTTATCCCATACAAATAAATAAAATGTCAGTTTCTGAAAAGTGTTAAAATGCATTCAATTTCATTAACAGCCGCAGATAATGGGTTTGATGGTAGGTAGCAATAAAAATAATAATAAAAGACACCTATATTATTATATTTTTAGTTTACTTCAAAAGTTATAAAATGTGAACCTACAAATGAGCCGCTGGTTGAATACGGGAAGACATCGAAATTTGAAGGGTACCAGGTCACATTGGAGAACACGATACTATTTCCCGCTGGTGGTGGACAAGTAACTATTTTAAACTTTTTATTTTAAGGCACATAAAATATTGAAGATTTTTCTACAAACTCCTACAACTGTTGAGCATACCTCTATATTACCAATTTCCAAATCAGGTAAAATAGGAAGACTGCCTCGTTGGCCGAGTGGTCGCAAGTGCGGCTGCCGGGCAAGGGGTCTCGGGTTCGATTCCCGGGTCGGGCAAAGTATTACTGGGTTTTTAAAAAATTCTCAGTAGTAGCATGGAGTCTGGAAATGTGCCCGGTATATGGCAATAGGCTCACCCCTATTACATGGGACTCATAACATAAATAGTGAAAAGTAGGTGTTACTTCTGTGTGCACCTCTGCCTACCCCTTCGGGGATAAAAGGCGTGATGTTATGTTATGTAAAATAGAATTTCAATAAATTAAAATGGAAACTTTAATAATTCTCAATTATTTAGCAGTCTTACTCCCAAGCATGAGGATGATGACGAAAAGAGGTGGTTTACATTAAATATGAACCTCCTTCGATGTTTTAAATATGAATTACACTCTATATTCCGTGAATTACACCATCCCTTTTTAAAGAAAATGAAATATTTAACATCTAAACTATCTGGTTGTTTATTATTGTAATAATTATAACGACTTAATGGATACCTATAATATTTTGTTTGTATTTATTGTTGCTTAGCCACATGATATTGGTCGGCTGAATGACACGGAAGTAGTTCAAGTCTTACGCAAAGGAGATGAGGCCTTACATTTCACGAAGGAGCCCATTGAAGTGGGCACTGTGGTGGAACAGGAGATCAACTGGGACCGACGATTTGATCATATGCAACAGCACTCAGGTATATTTCGTATTATTTATTAATTTTTCTATCCATTGACATTTTTCATCATATTTTCAACTTGATATCAAAATATTTAAAGTCGAAAATCCAATGAAAAATTATTTATGGAGTCTGGTCATAGGATAAAGGAAATGATTAATTAAACTCATCTATTCACCTTATTTACTAACTAAACCAATTTAGCTCAGTATAATAATATGCTTTAGTTTTAGTACTTACCTCTTTGAATTATTTAAAATAAATGCTCATTCAGCAGTCTGAACTATTGATTTCATCATTTTCATTTTTACGAGAATCATACATAACATCACGCCTTTTATCCCCGAAGGGGTAGGCAGAGGTGTACATTATGCCACTGTACAATGTAACACCCACTTTTCACTATTTATGTTATGAGTCCCATTTAATAGGGGGTGAGCCTATTGCCATATACCGGGCACAATTCCAGACTCCGTGCTACTACTGAGAATTTATAAAAACCCAGTAGTACTCTGCCCGACCCGGGAATTGAACCCGAGACCCCTTGCCCGGCAGTCGCACTTGCGACCACTCGGCCAACGAGTTTTACGAGAATCAATTTTGAGAAATACTTAGATACTCTTATTATAAAAAGGCAAATATTTCTCAGGTCAGCATTTGCTCTCTGCAATTTTGGAGAATGAACACAATCTACCGACCACTAGCTGGTGGCTAGGTTTGGATGAAAGCTATGTTGAATTGGACTCTACAAAAGTTAGCGAAGAAGTGATAAAGGCTACTGAAAATAGATGCAATCAATTAATTCAGGAAGCTATACCAGTGAACGTGAAGTTCTGTAAGGCTAATGACCCGGATTTAAATGAGGTAAGCATTTTTTTGTAATCCAATTAACTCAAGAGATTTTTAATAGCTAGGAGAAAATCCTAGTAAGGTCCCTTCTTACTACGGTTTTGCAAATTTTCAGCTAACTTGCCATCTTGTAGATAACACATTCGAGTTCAATTTAAGTGCGACTACCACGAAAGTTGATAAAGTTGATGCAAGAATTGTGCCCTGTGTACGAAAATAGGAGCACCACCATTAGGTACATGGAACTACACATAACTTACGAAAACTGATTATACACTATACTTACTTACATTGGACTATGGACTTGCAAGTAAACAATAAAATAACTTTATTTGATTTTAAGGCTCACACTCGAGGACTGCCAAAAGATTGTATGGAGACGATCAGAATCATATGTATCGGTAATGTAGACGAGAATATGTGCTGCGGTACTCATGTTACTAATCTCAGGTAATAACTAGATACCCTAAACCTTAACTATGTCAATATGTAGAGATTAACTCTTTCAGTCTTGGTCACTGTAGTACTTTTTTTAAATATGCTTCTAATTTGTTTGCATTGGTTTTTAATAATTTCAGTATAATTAAATAAATATATTCGTAACCAGTTAAAAGTGTGATTGAAAGAGTTAAAAGAGTAGGAACATGGTAGTGTTTTTAGTCAGTAAGAGTCTGACACTCCCTCTCGCCCTGTGCGTTACCCAGGCCAGATGTTGTCGAAAACGGTCATTTGAATCTTATAGATAATTAGTTGTACGGCTTCTGTAATTTCTGCTGGGATAACGTTACCCCAGCCAGACCTTTTTCTTTCTAATGGGAATATTTTAATAATTACTAGCTATAAAATTAGTTGTCTCGATGAAGTAAATGTTGTGCCTTGTTTTGTATTTGTTCTTTCATCGGTTGCGAAGTTATTCGAGATTCTGCTGGGGTAACGTTTTTGGTTTTGCTAGATCTTTGAAATGGTTAAGCGAATTCTTATCATATTTTGTACATGGCTTCTTAGGAATTTGTTTAAATTTGTTCTGCAATAAAAAAACCAAAATAATACATAGCTTAAAGGTTATTTCATTAAATATAAAAACACTTCAATTGGTCCCAGCACTTTCAATAAGGGATCTAAAGACTTACTTTAACAATTACAGAAGTCGCACAACTAATTATCTATAAGATTCAAATGACAATTTTTGACAACATCTGGCCTGGGTAACGCTGCGTTACACACCCTCTCGCCTAACATTGGGTTAGGTTAGCGGGAGAAACCATTTGATGATTTTCTCCCCCTCAAAAAAAAAAGGTACAGACTACAGAATGGTGGGTACTGTATTTTTACTCATCAGATAGCGCTAGTGAGAGCGTCTCGTTTTGCATCCAATAGGGAATTAGTTATTGAACGTTCTTTATTTAACAGTTACAGTGATTGAACAATAATCCTTTTTCTACATTTGCGCCATCTATAGATAGATATGATGATGTACTTGAAATTTCAAACAACAAAAATATACAAATTTCAAAGTACAGTATATTTGCTAACTACTCCTAACCTAAACCATTTCAACTAAGAATTTCTTGGCATGATGGAGCACTTTACCTTTACCTTTAGGTGTCACTTAAAGGTTGTTAAGTAGCACCAATCTTAAGGAATAATTTAAGAAAGGTTGATGGAAACAGGTTTTAGATTAACAACAGCTACTAATTACATTTCAGATGAAATGATTGATTTTTTTTTTTTAGCCAACTGCAAACGATAAAGTTAACGGGCATTGAGCCAGGGAAGAAGGGTAAAACTAACCTTAAGTTCTTGGTGGGAAACCGAGTTCTTAGAACCTTTCAACTGATGCTGGACAGAGAGAAGGCTTTGACTGGATTACTCAAGTAAGTTTCTTTTGTTTCATCACCGACTTGACTGCTGACCTAGGCTAGGTGTCATATTTCCGATTCCCGCATCGAACAATTATTTGTGTAATCCTCAAATATTGTTTTTGTGTTGGATAGTCCATTTAATAAGGATGGCTATAAGCCTATAACGCTACACCCATTAGGACCCGAACAACAGGGAGGCGTGTGTTGCCAACATCGAATAAAATGTTAGATTTTTCGAATAAATGCAAGAAAGATGTAACAAAAAAAATATTGTCATATAATCAAGAATTATAATAATGTGTGTAAACCTAAATGTAATGACATTTAGCTTTAAGTTGTCTAAAGGGCGTCTCCGCAGTTGGCGTCGGCCCCCCGTACGCCTACCACATGACCGGGACCCTTTGGTCCCGTGAATGGTAAAGACAGACATAATAATAATAAAACCCATTTATTTCTAACAACCTTAAATAACAATATCTAGAATAAAGTCCTACAAATATAATATTTCCAACTTTACGCATTACAGAAACGAACCAACCAGGCACGAAGATTTAGTTCAAAAACTGCAAAAGAACTTGAAAATAGCCAATAAGAACTTACAAACAGTACTGCAAGAACTCGCTCAGTTTGAAATAGAGAGAATAAAAAGTTCAATCCCGAAACCGAAGTACGTGGTTATGTTTAAGAAGGAGGCTACTCCAGAGTTTAACCGGGCTGTTATCAAGGGTTTAGAGGGCGAAGGCCTATTCTTGTTCTTTGCTTCGGAGGAACCTGATAAGCCTAAAGAGGGACAAATTATTATACAAGGCCCCGAGGTACACTGCAATGCTTTGGGAACAAAGTAAGTAACATGTAATTACTTTTTATTTTTGTACAGACAGCTGGAGTTCAATGGACTCCTTTGTGTCTCTTTATTCGACTCTCAACTTTATTGTCTAGCTGTAAAGTTGAAAATCCAATGAGGATTGGAATTGACTGACCTGGGTGCTTACTCTTGAAACCAATCTCAATGTCAATGCAATTTCAATCCAATAAAATCTCAATAATTATTCAATGTCAAAACTCTACAACCCCTATCGTAGCTGTTAAAATAGCATTCAGAGTACGGAATATAAAGCGAAACTCCAATACCATTTAGTTCGTGCAATATACACGCAATACGGATGCAATGGGCGCTAGTGTTGCAACTCTAGAGTACGAAATTTCACAATGCCAATGTCGATCGATCGGAATTGGATTCAAGAGTAAGCCCCCTGTTCTATACCCCAAATACCCCAAACGTCTGTACCCCAAATACGTGTGCGTTACCCAGGCCAGATGTTGTCGAAAATGGTCATTTGAATCTCATAGATAATTAGTTCTGTAATTGTTGCGCACATTTTAAAATTCGTTGCGCTTAGTTTTTCATTATTTAAAACTATGGCTAACTATATTTAAACATAACATAACTATATTTAAACATCTGGCGCACACCCCAAATACCAGTCTATTATTTTAAAGATTATGTAAAACATTTTCATTGCATGATTATGTCTAATTTTATTTTCAATTTTTGTACTTAGTTGTAGGTAATGAAGTCTAAAATTTGTGGAAGATATATGGCATACTGAAATTTTTGATATCTTTTTCAGGATCACGGAACTCTTGAAAGGCAAAGGTGCATTTAAAAATGGCAAGTTCCAAGGCAAAGCTGGTGATTTGAGCGGCATGAACAAGTGCAAAAAGTTGATCGAAGACTATTTTAGCAGTCAATAAATAAAATAGTCATAAATATTCACCATAAGTTTTATTTAATTGAATAAATATTCATACACAACTTACATAAGTAATAAAATAACCATAACATAAATAATTTATAATGATATTAGGTCTAATTTTCGCACTGAAATTTAATCTAGAACCGTACCCGACAAATGTAGTTGTGTAGAAATTACTTCAACAAGACATACACTATGTTAAAGTAACAACGAGACATTTCAGCTTCAGAAATATAAATGCTTTTATAATGGCAATAGTAAATAAAGTGTTCGCTTATATACAAAAGCTTATGGTTTTCATGGTGTAATAAACCAAGGTTTATATTGTATAACAATTCACTTAGAACTATACCTAAGAAGGAATGAATTGAAACATAGATAAAGGAATACAAATTGTGTAAACATAATTATATTGCACTTTAGGACACACTCATATTATAATAATGCATGAATATACTTCAAATAATTTAATATTACAATGTTTGATCAATCAGAGATAAATTCACATATTTCAGTTCCTGATAAACACTAGCCGTCCATATAATTTATGATATACAATAACCATTATCTTTTAATTTATAAAAAATGTGTCTAATAAGTAATAACTATCTATCCACATTTTGATAGAAAACTTCCATTATTTTTTACGTAACAGCACAATGTAAACTAATCAAGCTTCAATTAATTGTACGAACATATCTGACGAATGAGCAAATTGGGATCATTTTATGGGATAGGGCCAGCAAACAAGTAGATGTATCACCTCATGGTAAGCAAACGGGACTGCCCATGGAGTCATAAGTGCATTGGTGGACTTTTTAGAGTTATGATGGAGATGTAGATGGGAGAAGGGATTGGGTTACACTGGTAACCTCACTCACACCTGTCAAGCTGTGGAATCACTTTAAGTCAAGCCAGCCCATATTTTTGTTGAATATAGTTTACATTGCACTAATACAGTAAAATATTTCACTAATATAATAGGAAATTCCCTAAGCATTATCGGAACAGTTTGTCATCCTCCTTACAATCTATGGTGTTTGATGCATTGATGCTGGCGATCAGCTTCTCGATGCCTAGGTTGGTCCAGTCCTGGGACAAATCATCCAAATAATTGTCGAAGTCCACAAGGTCCTTTTGGACACCACGCTGCAGTAAGTGGGACACTGTTTCCAAAACATAAGGAGTCTCTGAAATGTTGAAATAATATGGATAAAAATGTGTACTAAAATGTCTACATTTTTATTGAGTATGTACACCAAATTGGACACAAATTTTGTCAAGATTATTTAATAAATAAATAGGCTGTTGAATATTCTATATTATATTGCAACTATAATAAATAGCAGATGAAACCACACAATAGTAGCTGGCTTACTATAAATAGACGAAGAGTTTTCTGTTTTTAAATGGTTGAGATAACTTACGGAACATGACTTTGTTTGCATCTTTAAGCTTCCACCGTCCATCAGCATACTTATGCAGTTTAATGGCAGGAGTATCTAAATGTTGCATCATCCTCTTGTTATCAACCTGCATAAGATAGAAAAAACATGATGTTAGGCATGAGAATTTTGGTACAAATATGTAACTATTGTAATAGCTATTTGATTTTCTTTTGTTTTAACCTCTAATCTGCCGACATACGATACAGAAATAGAAAACACATTATGTCTCGGGTATATGTATATGCTCCCATCATACCATGGTTAAAACATAATATTTACTTACCACAACGAACACGGCTGATGGGAAATGCTCTGCAATTTTTTCAGCGATCTTCTGTCCCGGACACTTTTCAACAGAATTATCCTTGAAGTTCTCACATGCTGCATAGTAGCCAGCTATCACACGATTGTCTGCATGTGCCACAGTCTCTATCTATAAAAAAAGTTTACCAATAAAACAAATAAAATGACACAAAGGTTCAAAGCACCTAGCTTCATTGACAGAGACTAATGGAGAATACAATTATTTTATTGTTTCCTGTATGTGATTTCAATTTAATAAATGCTTTGACTTAAACTGTACCCTAAGGAAATCTAATCAGAATCAGAGTCACAAAGAAATCTTCAAGTAATTTAGTGAACTTCAGTGTTTACATTCCATAGATCGAAGAATAAGGCAACTGCATACTGCAACCAATAGCATAGGTATGTGCATAGAAAACAGCTGTACTAAGGGAATTCTTAATGAGTAACCTAGATTCATCAATATTACCTGTGTCAACGCGATCTCCGCCATTGGTGACAAATAGTGACTGTGGTGGAACAAGGGGATAGTGTCGACAATATCTAAGTCCTGATTCTTAGCTCCATCTCTGATTTTTGTGGCATCCGCTAAAAGAACGCCGTTCACAGCGCAATGGGGATATTTGGCCGCATGTAATATAATTTTAGCGTACGCCGCTGTTTCCAATGATACTTCACCCATTGTTTTTTATAAATTCTTAAGTTCTTCACACAAGAACTCTCTCACAATAGTAACAGGAAAACCAGGAAGTTTAATTATTGGATTTCGGAATGATCATCACATCACATCAACTCAGATTTTGGTACATTTGACACTGATACTGATTTGATTGACAGTTCTTTCGATTTGTCAAATGTTTGGCAGTCATATCATCTCATTTTACATTTGTCATGTAGCAACTAGCAACCATACGTTCATGCTAGCAATACATTCAAACAGCTAGTAGATTTTCAAATTCAATTGATATTTATCCTGAAAATTATGATGATTAACTTGATAACGATGATGATGATGATAATAATTATTTAGTCCAGTCTGTAATGCCACTATTTATGCATTATACGGCAACACCGCATCAGCTGATTTCATGCTTCAATCATCTCAAAAAATGAACAATGAACGTCACCGTGACATGTCATTTTGACATTGATAATCACAAAATAATACGAAAGGAGATTTTGTAAAACAATTCAATGTTTACAATTCAATATTTAACAATAAACTCTTGATTATGGATAAATATGATACGTCTCAGATCACGGAATTTCCTCGTTACGAACCGGAGTCATCGCAGAGTGGTGTCTCTACGTTCTTTAACAAATTATGGAAGTTTCCTCTATTTTCTGCTAGTGAGGCTATAGATAATATGGCAAACAAAGCAATAAGTGACGGGAAAGACGCCCCTCAGAGTGAGGAACAGAAGCAGGACTATGATGAAGGGAAACCTGAGACAGGAACGTATGCTGAGGAGTTGGAAGGTAGAAGTCTGCCTAACGTTCTTAGGAGAATCAGTAGTCTAATAGCCTTGGGATCTGGGGTAAGATAAACATGATCGTATTGTATACGTGAAATAATTAAAAAAAAAAATCTTATTCCATTCTTTTACAATTTATTTGACTCAGTGCCTAACTCAAAACTAATCAGACAAAGCTAAGAAAAGAAATAAGTTTAAATTTACTTTTGTAAAATGTTGTATGAAATAAACATTACAATGCATTCGTTTACTGGATTTATAAGTTCAGTGTGCCTACTTAGACTTACATACATACATAACATCACACCTTTTATCTCCGAAGGGGTAGGCAGAGGTGCACAATACGACACTTAATGCCACTGTTAAATGTAACACCCACTATTTTCCACTATTTATGTTATGTCTCCATGTAATAGAGGGTGAGCCTATTGCCATATCCTGGGCACATTTCCAGACTCCATGCTACTACTAAGATTTGCCCTACCCGGGATTCGAACCCAACCCAAGACTTTGGCCGGCAGTTGCACTTGCAACCACTCGGCCAATGAGGCAGTGCCTACTTAGAATAATTCTATATTAAATGGTATCTTTCTTGTGGTAAATTGCCATAATTATTAGTGACACTGCAAATAAAGAAGATATAAAACCAACCGCCTTATCTATTTTTTGCCTTTACTGTACCTGGTGCGGTGCGCGGCCCGTATCGCGGCGCTGCGGCCGCGCGTGGTGTTGGTGGGCGGGGCGTATAGTATAGTACAGTACAGTCTGTGGGGTAGGAGCGGGAGTACCTGGTGCGGTGCGCGGCCCGTATAGCGGCGCTGCGGCCGCGCGTGGTGCTGGTGGGCGGGGCGTATAGTATAGTACAGTACAGTCTGTGGGGTAGGAGCGGGAGTACCTGGTGCGGTGCGCGGCCCGTATAGCGGCGCTGCGGCCGCGCGTGGTGTTGGTGGGCGGGACGTATAGTATAGTACAGTACAGTCTGTGGGGTAGGAGCGGGAGTACCTGGTGCGGTGCGCGGCCCGTATAGCGGCGCTGCGGCCGCGCGTGGTGTTGGTGGGCGGGGCGTATAGTATAGTACAGTACAGTCTGTGGGGTAGGAGCGGGAGTACCTGGTGCGGTGCGCGGCCCGTATAGCGGCGCTGCGGCCGCGCGTGGTGCTGGTGGGCGGGGCGTATAGTATAGTACAGTACAGTCTGTGGGGTAGGAGCGGGAGTACCTGGTGCGGTGCAGTGCCTTATCTATTTTTTGCCTTTCTATAGACAACACTCCCTAAAAATTCGCTTGCAAACCACCAATGGGTTGCAACCTAATGTTTGGGAATGCCTGCCTTAACACATTAAATCCATCTATCCCTGTGTGAACCCGAGCGTACGGCGCGTCGCGTTCCGCGCGCGCCTCAAAGAGCCATCAGACCACCACAGATGGGGCCCAATACGGCCGATGCCGATTCGGAGTCGCGGAGAACCTAACGGGTAACCGAGGCTCCGGCTCGACGTGCAGGAGAAGGAACGGGGTGGTTTTTAGTCAGTAAGAGTCTGACACGCCTGGGTGAGGCGGGAGGGAGTGTCGATGATTTTCCCCCCTTAAAAAAAAAAAAAAAAATCCCTGTGTGAAGAAGAATAACTAAATAAAATACTACTGAATGTCAGTAACTTATTAGCTTTCATTTGTGGCTGTAAAACCCAATACTCAATACGTTTATTGCACTCCATATGTTTAAAAGGTGTTACATAATAATATAGTACAATATGGACCCTGTAGGGCACGGCAACATAGAAGAGAGGAGGACGCTAATTTTATTTAGATTATGTATCGCAGATTTTTTATTACTAGTTATAAGTAGTTGTTTTATTCAATTTATTTTGTAATGCTATTAGTATTATTTATGAAAATGTTTATAAATGTACTTATATATTTTATGTAGGTTTATATATTTACTAGCGACCCGCCCCGGCTTCGCACGGGTGCAATATGCATGTATTATACATACAAACCTTCCTTAAGAATCACTCTATCTATTAAAAAAAACCGCATCAAAATCCGTGGCGTAGTTTTAAAGATCTAAGCATACATACGGACATACAGCGAAAGCGACTTTGTTTTATACTATGTATTGATATATTAAACATTTATTTTAATATTTTTTTTTCGTTATATATTTAAATATGTGTATTGTAATAGGTGATTTAATCATTAATATTATATATGTCGTATATGTATAACCTTTTTAGTTATCTATTTCCAGGGTGGAACAAAGTATGCAGATACGGAACTGGCCCGCTATTGGATGCCGGATGATATTTCACGTGAATGTTACGAATGTGCCTCTAGATTTAGTACACTACGACGTAGACATCACTGTAGAGTGTGCGGACAAATATTCTGTTCTAGATGCTGCAGCCAAAGAGTGCCAGGTAACGGAAATTATTTTATTTTTACATAAAGTTATATGAAACTGTTTCAAATATCTTTCTGTATGTTGCTAATATGAACTGTTCTACATCAACAGGGCACATATTTGGTTGTGCTGGTGGGCTACGGGTTTGCAACTATTGTTGCAATGTAGTACTGAGTTATCTGAAGGAAAATGACATGACTGGTGAGATACCACCTGATCTAAGGACTCTGCAGGAGAACTTACAGGTTAACCATTTTTATTGTGTATTTTTGAAGAAGTATAAATTTTTAGTGAATCAATTCTCTAAAACAACACTTCGTAAAATAACAGGTGAAGTTCCCAGAAAACAAGTCACAGCAAGCTCACAAGTTGCACCACAGCTTCATGTTCCCCCGCGAGCAGGAGGAACGCTGTGAGCCACGACAACAACACGAGGCACTACACGACGTCTACAGGCATCTCATGTACTCCCTGCCCACGCAGCAACACAGGTGATATGTGTACTACACCTCACTATACACTGCCACGCAACAACACAGTGACACATGTACTACACCTCACTATACACTGCCACGCAACAACACAGTGACACATGTACTACACCTCACTATACACTGCCACGCAACAACACAGTGACACATGTACTACACCTCACTATACACTGCCACGCAGGAACACAGTGACACAGGTACTACACCTCACTATACACTGCCACGCAGCAACACAGTGACACATGTACTACACCTCACTATATACTGCCACGCAGCAACACAGTGACACATGTACTACACCTCACTATACACTGCCACGCAGCAACACAGTGACACATGTACTACACCTCACTATACACTGCCACGCAGCAACACAGTGACACATGTACTACACCTCACTATACACTGCCACGCAGCAACACAGTGACACATGTACTACACCTCACTATACACTGCCACGCAGCAACACAGTGACACATGTACTACACCTCACTATACACTGCCGTAGCAACACAGTGACACATGTACTACACCTCACTATACACTGCCACGCAGCAACACAGTGACACATGTACTACACCTCACTATACACTGCCACGCAGCAACACAGTGACACATGTACTATACCTCACTATACACTGCCACGCAACACAGTGACACATGTACTACACCTCACTATACACTGCCACGCAACACAGTGACACATGTACTACACCTCACTATACACTGCCGCAGCAACACAGTGACACATGTACTACACCTCACTATACACTGCCGCAGCAACACAGTGACACATGTACTACACCTCACTATACACTGCCGCAGCAACACAGTGACACATGTACTACACCTCACTATACACTGCCACGCAGCAACACAGTGACACATGTACTACACCTCACTATACACTGCCACGCAGCAACACAGTGACACATGTACTACACCTCACTATACACTGCCACGCAGCAACACAGTGACACATGTACTACACCTCACTATACACTGGCACGCAGCAACACAGTGACACATGTACTACACCTCACTATACACTGCCACGCAACACAGTGACACATGTACTACACCTCACTATACACTGCCACGCAGCAACACAGTGACACATGTACTACACCTCACTATACACTGCCGCAGCAACACAGTGACACATGTACTACACCTCACTATACACTGCCACGCAGCAACACAGTGACACATGTACTACACCTCACTATACACTGCCACGCAGCAACACAGTGACACATGTACTACACCTCACTATACACTGCCGCAGCAACACAGTGACACATGTACTACACCTCACTATACACTGCCACGCAACACAGTGACACATGTACTACACCTCACTATACACTGCCACGCAGCAACACAGTGACACATGTACTGCCCACGTAGCCCATAATGTACTCGTTTCCCGACAAGTTAACATTAATATTTTGCAGGTATCGTCTTGTTCGCTACAACGGAGTATGGCGTGGCTGTGACATCCTTCAATGGGTCATGGACAACACCAGTAACAAGACGAGGTGAGTGTTTTATTACAGAATTACATTGTGAAGTTACATCATACTTACTGATTCCAATATTTCGTCCAGGGCCCAAGCTACACTATTCTGTCAAAATCTACTCTGTGCCGGTTACATGGAGTGTATGACGGAACTACCCCAGTTCGTTGACTATGCGCTCTATAAGCCTGCAGTTTTACCACTACGGCCTACCGATGAAGAAAATTCACGTACGTTTATCTATTAAATATTGTTGTTATACATAAAAAATGTACGAAATAATTTAGATATTTTTATGGCACAGGCGGCAAACGAGCAGACGGTTCACCTGATGGTAAGTGATCAGAGCTGTGTGTGTGTGTGTGTGTGTGGTGTGTGTGTGTGTGTGTGTGTGGTGTGTGTGTGTGTGTGGTGTGTGTGTGTGTGGTGTGTGTGTGTGTGGTGTGTGTGTGTGTGTGGTGTGTGTGTGTGTGGTGTGTGTGTGTGTGTGTGTGTGTGTGTGTGGTGTGTGTGCGTGTGTGTGTGTGTGTGTGTGTGTGTGTGAGTGTGTGTGTGAGTGTGTGTGTGTGTGTGTGTGTGTGTTGCTGGCCATTCGGGACAAGGCCACACGGTTCGCTCATATGGTTGCACACAAAACTAGCTACTACCGCGCGCTTTCACTTACTCTGGTTAGCTCCTATTGATTCCAGCGTGATGTTTTATAACCTATATAACCTTCCTCTATAAATGCGCTATCCAGCACAAAAAGAGTTATTCAAATCGGACCAGTAGTTTCGTAGATTAGCTCGTACAAACAAACAAATACACAAAGAAACTAACAAACTCTTTAGCTTTAATAATAAGGTATAAGATAATATGGTATATTTTAACAGCTGAGGAGTCAACAAGATTGGAGAGTGCCTCGTCATCATCATATTGCCTCGATTTGAATCTAGATGAGAGTTCCGCAAGACTAACAAAGACACCCAAAGCTGGTAAGCCAAGCAATAAAACACTTTCTATTGTAGGGTATAAGCACTAAAGTAAACTTTTTTTATTGCAGAAAAGAAATCGTCGTCCAGTGAGGAAGAACCACCGGTGTTGGAACAAAATGAAGGTAATACAAATATGTATAATATCCGACCCAAACCATGACAACATTTTTTGAGATGGAGGACAAGACGCATTTTGTATCTTCTTTTCGCATAATTTCTTACTTTAGCTTTCAAAATGAAAAAACTTTCCATGGTTTATTTGTTACGGCATAAGCCGGTAATCGAACAGACGGATCACCTGATGGTAAGCAATCGGCGTCGCCCATTGACACCTGGAACACCAAAGGCATTACAAGTGCGTTACCGGCATTTTGGGGATTAGGAGTTTGAGGATCGTTGGGGATTCAGGAATTGGGAAGATTGGGGAAGGGGAGGGTAATTGGGCCTCCGGTAACCTCACTCACACGACAAAACAGAGCGCAAGCGTTACTTCACTCCGGTCGAGTCGGCCCATTCGTGCCGAAGCATGGCTCTCCCACACTTGAAGTTGGGTTGTTGAGGACTACATATTTTGTCTATTCGATTGCTGTAACATTCTAGTATCACTACAATTTCATTGAAATTCGGACAGCGCCGACGGAAGCCAGACACATCTGCAAGGCTATAGTGGAGTCTGGGTCGGAACACCTGCGGCTCCTGCTGCGGCAGTGCCTGGCGCGGCGCGCGCTGCCGGCCGCCTGGCTGCACGTCCTGTACCCGCTCTGCGCGCAGGCCGCCGCCACCATCGTGCTGGGTGCGTGCCCTGGACATGTATACAGATACATGCGGACACATTCAAGATGTGTTCTCTACCTATTCTGTCCGCAAGTTCCTGCTATTTTGTAGATAGAATTCTGTGTTAAAATATATTTTTATTTTAATCTAGTTTTGTTCCAATGAGTTCTTATAATTCGATATCGATTTGTCAGATTTTTTTTTGTTTAAAAATTTAAATAAATTACGAAAATATAACAATATTTAAAGTTTCTCCAGAGCCTACTCTGGAGAAACTTTTATAGTGGGGCATAATTTTTGTAAGTAAACAGAGAAATGAATGTATTTCAGACGTGAACAGCAACGACATTGACGTCCGCAACTACGTGCAGGTGAAGAAGGTGCCGGGCGGCACTATGCGCGACAGTTGCCTCGTGCAGGGCGTCGTACTCACCAAGAACGTCGCGCACAGGTACTGGCCACTACGTCATGATGACTTGTTTTATACAGGGATAGATGATAGATATGGACAGGAGAGGGAAAGGGGAGAGTGAGGAAATAAGATGATGATGAAAATGAGTGAAAGAAAGTTAGTGAAAGAGAGGGGGGGGGCAGAAAATTATGATATTAATTTTTTTACACAGGGGCATGCCACAGCAGATATCAAACCCCACAATACTACTTCTTGACTGCTCTATAGCGTACCAACGCGTTGAGGGAAAACTTACTTCGCTGGAACCAGTTTTATTGCAGGTTAGCTCATGTCTTATCTCTTAACTCTCCTAACCAAGCTAGTTAGTTTCCAAATGTGTTAAAATCGTTTTTTGCTTTACCTGATTGTGGGAGTATAGGTACGTATTATTTATTAAACTTGTTTATTGTTGTTCTGCTTGTTTATTATTCCATCAAATGTAATTTGAAGAAGACGTATAGTATAGTACAGTACAGTCTGTGGGGTAGGAGCGGGAGTACCTGGTGCGGTGCGCGGCCCGTATAGCGGCGCTGCGGCCGCGCGTGGTGCTGGTGGGCGGGGCGTATAGTATAGTACAGTACAGTCTGTGGGGTAGGAGCGGGAGTACCTGGTGCGGTGCGCGGCCCGTATAGCGGCGCTGCGGCCGCGCGTGGTGCTGGTGGGCGGGGCGTATAGTATAGTACAGTACAGTCTGTGGGGTAGGAGCGGGAGTACCTGGTGCGGTGCGCGGCCCGTATAGCGGCGCTGCGGCCGCGCGTGGTGCTGGTGGGCGGGGCGTATAGTATAGTACAGTACAGTCTGTGGGGTAGGAGCGGGAGTACCTGGTGCGGTGCGCGGCCCGTATAGCGGCGCTGCGGCCGCGCGTGGTGCTGGTGGGCGGGGCGTATAGTATAGTACAGTACAGTCTGTGGGGTAGGAGCGGGAGTACCTGGTGCGGTGCGCGGCCCGTATAGCGGCGCTGCGGCCGCGCGTGGTGCTGGTGGGCGGGGCGTATAGTATAGTACAGTACAGTCTGTGGGGTAGGAGCGGGAGTACCTGGTGCGGTGCGCGGCCCGTATAGCGGCGCTGCGGCCGCGCGTGGTGCTGGTGGGCGGGGCGTATAGTATAGTACAGTACAGTCTGTGGGGTAGGAGCGGGAGTACCTGGTGCGGTGCGCGGCCCGTATAGCGGCGCTGCGGCCGCGCGTGGTGCTGGTGGGCGGGGCGTATAGTATAGTACAGTACAGTCTGTGGGGTAGGAGCGGGAGTACCTGGTGCGGTGCGCGGCCCGTATAGCGGCGCTGCGGCCGCGCGTGGTGCTGGTGGGCGGGGCGTATAGTATAGTACAGTACAGTCTGTGGGGTAGGAGCGGGAGTACCTGGTGCGGTGCGCGGCCCGTATAGCGGCGCTGCGGCCGCGCGTGGTGCTGGTGGGCGGGGCGGCGGCGCGGGGCGTGCAGGACGCGCTGCGCCGCGCGGGAGTGGCGCTGGCCGCGCACGTGCGGGGGCGGGCGCTGGCGCGGGCGGCGCGGGCCTCGCGCGCCTCGCCGCTGACCTCCATTGACGCCCGCGTCGGCATGCCGCGACTCGGCACTTGCAACAACTTCTACGTCAAGAACTGTAGGTATCGCTCAGTAAACATGGTCGCCCTGTAGTTGTAAAATATTTATTGATATGTCTTACAAATTCCATAAAATTTCTTGTCAATAGATTCCAGCAAAACACTAATGGTTTTAGAAGGTTGCGCTGAACCAAACCTAGCGTGCTGCATACTGCTACGAGGAGCCTCCCTGCAGGAGTTAATCAAAGTGAAGAAAGTTGTCAAATTCATGCTTCTGGCTTGTTACAACTGGAAACTGGAAAAAGCGTTTTTAGGTGACATCGAGGCTATTCTGCCTGAACCAGGAATGACGTTTGAAGATGACGTGAACGAAAATGAAGTTTCGAAAGATGATGTCGTAAAAGATGATATTACGAATGACGATACTCAGAATGGTGAAGGGGAGAAGGATGATGGTAAACGTAAAGATTCATTGAACGAGGAATCTAGGAAGAGCAACGAGACTGATAGTAATGAGTCGTCTAGATCTGACAATATATTCGTTAACTCTAGTGTTAAAGAGACTGAGAAGGTTGATCATAAAGCTGTAGCACCAAATAGTACAAGTAATGAAGATAAAGAAAATAAAGGTTCACTGGGAGAGGATCCTTTACAAACTACGAAGCCGTTTGTCCGTAAAACGGAAAGTGATAAAACTCTTAGCTGTGGTGTTCCAATCAGAGACTTTAGCGATCCATTGCGCGCTACGTTGTCTGTTGATGACGACGTGTTCTTACCTAAAGAGGAAGCTAAACTGAAGGCGGATACGCATACAGATCGGTAAGTATTTTACTATATTCCTTTTGTTAATTCAATTCATTCAAAATATTTAAATGTTGAATTGTCGCTAATATCGATGGGCAATGGTGATGCGTTGCCTATATGTAGCCATATTTTTTAAGAAAATTAGTTAATCACATATTTTTTTCAATGCCACAAACCGGAATACGTAACATGGATAAACCTCTCGCTAGGTGGAAGGCAACTACGATAATGTTAGTGTCGCGGGGACGTAGTAGATATAAGTAGCGAAATGTCGCTCGACGTGGAGAACTAAGGGTAGGTCTTTATTTAGCAGTGGGTGTCTTCCGGCTGATAATGTCGTGACGATGACATAGTTTTATTACAATTACCGTATTCCCTCTCCTGACTGAGATATTGTGGCAATGTATGATCAACCTCTGACCTTCCATATGGTAATGTATACCAGATGGTCGACGGATGACGTGGTGTTATCGATGTCTCCAAATGTGGTGATCCCGGCGCCCTACCTGGAGCCGGAGTCAGGTCGGCGGGGCGGACTGCGCGCCGCGCTGCCCCGCCCGCGCGCCCCCGCGCCCTCTCCACACACGCCCCGACTCTCCAAACACGAAGCGCGGTCCTCACAGTCACTGCTACAACTCAAGGTGCGTGCAAGTTAAAACAACTCCATACTATCATACTGCAGATGCTAGCACGTAGACTTACTTCAAAGTGTCTCTTTTTGACAGATTTTTGTAGAGTAAATAATTAAGTAGAGGTTTCTAGAGTAGTCTATGTGAACTCCCTGGGGTCCACAGTACAATCGACAGAAGTCTACGTTAGCGTGATCAAAAAATGGGTCACAATTCATAAGCAATGTCTACGAAAATTTATCTCGCTTCGATATTGAAGTAACAGAAAAAAATTATATACACCAATGTGATTAACCTATTTTAGGAGCTTCACCCATTTGCTAAAATGGCGATTGCAGCGCCAGCAGACGACCCAGCTCTTAAAGCGGCGCTTGCGCACTACAGGGCTACTGGATGCCGACAAGTAAACGATAACCATAAACGTAAGTATCATCTCTTTTACAACAATTTTGAAGTTCGAATCGGGCTATAGTCACATAAAACTCTTGCGCAGTTAAAAGTTATCAAGAAAGCATTATTATTATTGACCAGCAGTTTGCCCCAATTTTGCATGGGTGCTACACCCGAACTATTCTACCAAAGAATAAAGTCATGGTTAAGTTCGTAAAAAAGAAAACTTTTTACGAACTTAACCATGACAATCTTTTTCTTGTCCTTCTCGCCGTTAATCGTACCTGTTATAGTTTATACATTTTCTTAGAAACTATTTCCGTGACAATAAATATTCAGTAATTATCCAATTGTTGCTCTTGCATCCTTTAGCTCATTGTCCGATGTACAAGCCATCAGTTGTGAAAAAAGTGAAGGAACCCGAACAGGACCCGAACGAGAAATCGAATGATAACGAACCCCTGGACCCATTGGCTCCGGAGAACCATCAACAATTGAGCCTACTTTTTTACAGCTTCAGTAATAAGTCAGCTAACGTGCCTGACTTCTGCGTCAACCCTAGGTGAGCACCTCGGAAACTCGCAACGATCGCTTTGGTCTACTGCTTGAAGCTACGGTCTTTTTTGGTCTACTTATTATACCTCTAGTAAAGAAATTTTTAATCTGCAACTGCAACTGTCATGCTTTGGTCTACTACTTATTACTAGGATCCTTTTGGTCTACTGCTTGAAGCTGGACCGGAGCTTTCGGTCTTCTGACTTTAAAAGACCTATTACCCATGAATTGTTTTGGTCTACTGCCTTTTAACTCGTCGAGTACCGTCATTATAGACACAATTAATACAATTATAGAACAATAGGTGGCGGTCACCGGTGACCGCTTGGTGTTTGACAGTTTAATTACTGTTCCTTAGGTCTACTACCTCTCTAACTATGATATTTTTAATCTGCTACCTTATTTACAGCTATCAGTTATCTGAAATTAAGGGTTTTACATATCAATATGAAAATGAATTCTGCCGTAAAGTATTAAGGTTCATTATCCCGTGTCGTTACTTAGGATAGTGACAATGGAGATGTACGGCGAGCTGGACATATCGTTGGGAGCATTCCTCAACAACTATTGTTTCAACAACGACTACAAGTGTACGTCGCCAAACTGCAACGTGCCGATGAACCAACATGTGAGAAGGTTCGTTATTTTACTAATATTCATCATCAACAGTGGCAGTTTACTGCTGGACCATAGTCCAGGTTCATAAATCATGAGAGGGTTTGCCGTTATCTTCACATTGCAACTCCACCTTACGGTCGCTCGATTCCTGTTTAGCTTAACCTTAACTTTTCTATTTATGTCTCAAATCCATTTTTTTTAAGAACGGTGCCCCACACTAGGATTTTGACCTGTGTCGTGGGTGCGTTTACAAACATACAAGTTCACATACACAATGACACCTCGACCCGGAACAACAATTTGTGGATCATTTTTTTTTGTGGAATGAGGAAATCGAACCCGCCACACGTTACACGGCAGCCGGTTGCCCAGCCACCTTACCAACCGTGCAGTCAAAATGGCCTAACAAGAGTATGGCTATCTGAACTGTAAAAACTTTAACTGTATTACAATTTTTATGGATATAACATAACATCACGCACTTGCGACCACTTGGCCAACGAGTTTTTAATGGGATAGGTCGGTAAACGAGCTGAGGGATCACAAACTTTAGTCTTACCATGGGTGTTGTAGGCAACTAAGAAACTACTCGCTTTACAAAGATAGGGTAGCAACAATCTCTGAAGACAAAGAATAGTTATAAACTGCGACCACCAACCCGGCGATTGTGGAAATTATAGCAAACTCACTTATGTAGAGGAACCTTACAGTCCAGAGGGCCTAGCATAATTTTTTTATACGTTGACGCGATCGCGTTTAGCCCTCTGATAGGTTGGTTAATCGGATCAGGCCAATCAGAGGCCCTAGTACGAGTTTCTTTTACGTTTAAAGTAATCGTAACGAGTACGCGTTCGGCGCTCTGATTGGTTGGTTCATTGGCGCCGGCCAATCAGTGCGCCGAACGCGTTCTCGTTTCGAATACTTTAAACGTAAAACATACTCGTACTAAGGCCTCTGAGCACCGAACGTCAAAAACGTTAGGCAAAATAGCACTAGGCCCTCTGCAGCAGACTGTTACTCGTTGAAGATCATAATCAGATTTTTGTTTTATGGCGTAAGCCAGTAAACGAGCAGATGGATCACCTGATGGTAAGCAATCGACGTCGCCCATAGACACCTGAAACACCAAGGCGTTACCAGTGCGTTACCGGCCTTTTGGGAATTGGAAATTTGAGGATGGTGGAGGATTCGGGGATTGGGGAGACGGGGGAGACGGGGGGGTGTAATTGGGCCTCCGGTAACGTCACTCACACGACGAAACACAGCGCAAGCGTTGTTTCACGTTGGTTTTCTGTGAGGCCATGGTATCACTCCGGTCGAGCCGACCCATTTGTGCTGAAGCATGGCTCTCCCACGCTTGGGAGGCTTCTCCCATTCTCTGACATAGACTTAAATAAAGCTGTAGTTTTTAACATATGCATTATAACCCTAGGTTTGTGCACGGAGACGTGTGTATTACAATCACATGTAATACCATTGGACATAGTAATGTCGACAAAACCAAAGAGGAATCGAGCAAGCAGGTATGTACTGTAGTCGTCTGAATATTTTGTTTAGTAATTATGTATGTGTAATTGTGTACTGTATTCACTAGTTGATTTACTTTTCTTGTTACGTTATTTTTGTTTTACTACGTTTATTTTGATTCAACTTTATTGTTTTGCATTAAACATTTTATTTTGGAAATAATAAACTCTATTCTATTCGTAAACAAACGAGTAACAAACATAAAAAACAGTCGAATTGAGAGGAGGTTCCTCCTTTTTTTGAAGTCGGTTAAAAACTAAGTGGAAAGTACCCGAATAAGGCCCTGGTGGTACTTCAGCGGAGCTATGAAGAAGAAAGAAAGAAAGAAAAACAGTTTATTTGCACCATTACAGAAAGGACAAGAAAAAAAATAGTAATAAAAAAACAACTATGGCGGTCTAAACCGCGTGACATTTTATTTTATTGTATTGTAAAATCAGTCAGCTTAGTTAGCTTCTATATCAGCTTGCATTCGACTTCCTATTTTAGAAAATTAAACAGTAAATAAGTAAGAAATTATATTATATATATATATAAGGCATAAAGAATATTTTTTATGTTAAAAATGGTTTTAATGAGCTTAATTCTACCAATCAAGCTTTTTCATTTGATATTCACAATGAAAGGTAGCTGTCGAAAAATAGCTTATAGTGTATGGTCATCAAAATTAAGAGTGTGTGCCAAATTGAGTTCTACATATCTTTAGGAAGGAGATAAAATTAAATGACCCAAACAAAAAAAAAACGGGGTAAGCTAAATAAAACTGTTTAAAAACCGTCATAGTTGCGCCCTAGTGCTGAGGCCTTACTATATTTCGAAAGTTCTACTAAGCTTAAATCGTTCTACTGCAATAGAATAACGCTGTAAAATTCGCTCTGTGTACCTACATATGTAGGTGAGCATAGATTGTAGAATATATGTGTGTAGGTAACGTTCTGGTCCCGCTGCGAGGCGTGCGGCTGGGGCGGCGGCGGCGCGGGCGCGCGGCGGCTGTCGGGGCGCGCGCTGTGCGTGTCGCTGGCCGTGTACGTGCGCGCGCGCGTGGCCGCCCCGCGCTACGTGCGCGCGCACTGCGCGCACCCGCTGCACGCGCACACGCACGCCTTCGTGCGGGACCTCACCACGGTCTGCTTCCGGTACATATACTGTTAATCTTTGTTAATCCAGCAAACATCGGCCAAGAAACAAAGAGAAGAGAAGGAGCTACAATATTACTCCGAGATGAAATTTTGTTATCAAAATAAATATGAACGTAAATCTTAGTTTCTAATCCTACTCTGTAAGATTTACAAACGCATACAAAGGATTTGAAAATCGAATGGAATAAAAAGATTAGGTTACTGTCTGGCACAGATTATACTTGTTCAAAACGAAATTTCGTTTCGAAGAATTAGGTATATCTAATAAATCCCCAAACCATATACTTAAGCACAAGTTCATATTGTATTTTGTTTCTTATATGACAATAAATATTTTTACACAAATGTATGTTAATACAAAATACTGAAATAATACAGGTACAGCAAGATAACCCCATACGAGATTCAATTCCCGCCGGACATGATCTCAATAAACTACGACACGAAACAAATGAGGGACAATCTCATCGCACAACTCAACGAACTTGTACAAAAAGGTAACAATAGCTTATAATGATCAAATAAAAAGTAATCGAAACGAGACCGCTTTCGATGCTCTGATTGGACGGCTCTAATGAACCAACCAAACGGAGCAACGAACGCGGTCTCGTTATGATTACTATAAACGTAAAACAAACTCTTAGTAAGTTCTTATTTATTTATTTTTTATTTATTAATTATTTATGCACACACATTCAACACAGAGGACAACACATATATAAAAACAGAGTACATAGGCCCCACATATTCCAACTGGAATCTCTTCCTGTGGGCCTGTGGCAGGAAAAGATATAATAACACTGAGACACATAGTGTGTTACACAAACAATAAAAAAATAATAATAATAATAAAAATGGATAATAATAACGAAGAAACCGATAGAAATAACAATAATAAACAATAAAACCAACTAATACAAGGCTATTATATAAAAAGAAGTAAAAAAAAAATAACCCTTATACCTACATATATATATATATATATATATAAATATAAACAAAAAGATCTATATTTCAGGAGGAAAGATAATGTTCTCCCACTTGTCTCTTAAAGATAGAGATTGACTTGGCATCCCGAATGTTCGGCGGGAGTGAGTTCCATAGTCTCACTGCATGAACGGAGAAGGAGTAGGAGTAGAAGTTAGTATTATGGGGCACAATTTTAAGATAGGATTTAAGATGAGAACGAGTAAGGACTTCAGGAGGACGCACCAAGGAGAAACGGTCTCGGAGATAAGTAGGATAGGCTGGGTTGAACAGGATGTTATAGAGGAGACATAATATGCGAGTGTTCCTGCGAAGACGGATTGGGAGCCACTTGAGCCTGTTACGAAATTCAGAAATATGATCGAACTTCCTAAGACCAAAGACGAAACGGATACATACATTTTGTAAACGCTCAAGTTTATTTAATAGCTCCTCTGTGGCGTCCAAATAGCAAGCATCCGCATAGTCAATGAGAGGCAAGATCAGCGCCTGGACGAGGTGAATCTTAGTCGTCATCGGAAGCAGGGTCTGGAGGCGCCTCAGCGAGTGGATGGAGAAATGAACTTTCCGACTAACCTCGTTCACCTGAAAGGCCCACGACAGGTTCGAGTCGATATGCACCCCCAAGTTTTTCGCAGTATCAGTGAATGGAATGTGTGTGCCATTCAAACGTAACGGACCAAGGCCAGACACGTCGAGAGCGTTTCGATAATATCTGCTACCGATGATCATGGCCTGAGACTTGAGAGGGTTGATTTGCAGGCCAAAAGACCTAGCCCACTCGGCAACGCCATCCAAGTCACGATTCATGGCATCGATAGCAGAATGGGCCTCGGACAAGCCAAAGTGGCGATATAGCTGCAGATCGTCCGCATAAAGATGGAAATTGGATGAAATGACCCTGGCAACGGTATTAATAAAGATGGAGAAAAGAACAGGAGAAAGGACGCCACCCTGGGGTACCCCAGCAGCAAGGTCACACCAATCAGAAAAAGTTTCTTCAAGGCGGACCCTCTGACGGCGACCCCGAAGATAAGACTCAAACCAGGCCAGAGAGGAAGAAGAGAAATTGTTGGCCTTCAGGACCCCTAGCAGGATGTCAAAGTCCACGGAGTTAAAGGCAGAACTGAAGTCCAACAACACAAGAACAGTGAGAGATTGGTTGTCCATAGCCCAGCGAATGTCATCGGTCACTTTGAGTAAAGCGGTGACCATGCTGTGACCAGGGCGAAATCCCGATTGAAAGGGAGAGATGAGGCAGTTTGACGTCAGGAAGGAAGTCAACTGCTTATGAACAATATGTTCCATGACCTTGGAGAGAAAAGGCAGTATGGAAATAGGTCTGTAATGTGAAAGGGTAGAAGGGTTATTTGTTTTTGGTAACGGAATAACGTGGGCAGTTTTCCAAGCAGAAGGAAAAGAGCAAGAGAATAAAGAAAAGTTGAAAATGTGAGTGAGAATAGGGAGAAGGAGATCAAGAATGGGGATAAACATACGGGAGCATAAATCGTCACTACCCACTGCAGGGGAGTTAATGGCAAGCGTGGATTTTTTTACTTCGCCCTCGGACACACTACAGAGCACAAAAGGAGAACAAGAGGGAAGCGGTAGAGAGGAAAGGTTGAGAAGAGTTTTAGTTTTTGTAAGGTTGTCAAGTGAAATAGGGGAGTGGGAGAAATGATGATTCAAGGAGATAAGATCAACATCCTTACTGACATTGACAGGAGATTTGCCGATACCCACAGATCACAAGAACTTCCAGGCATCAGCAGCGTTGTGGTTAGCCAGGTTGTCATCGAAGTAACGCCTCCTAGCATCCCTACACAGACGACTGCAGCGATTACGAAGATTTTTATAAGAGGAAAGATTTTCATCTGAAGACCTACGTTTCCACCTCCGCTTGGCCCTGTCTCTACGAGCCATAGCCTCTGTAATGTCAGAAGTGATCCAAGGTGCCGGATCGTGCCTAACCCTCATGCGTCGCAAAGGTGCATGTCTATCAAACAAGTCGACAATTATCGCGTTAAACAGGTTAACTTTCACATCGACATCATCAGCATCAACCACAGAACTCCAGTCAGTCAGGTTGACATCGTGCCGTAACGCCCCCAGATCCAGCCGTCCGTAACTACGTAGATTCAAGTAACGAGGTTTAGGTTTAGGAGTACGAATGCGATAAGATACATAAATAAGGTCATGGTAGGAGAAAGGAGCAGTCAGTTGACCGTGGTCATCTACATGTCCAGGGGACGACACAATCATAAGATCGAGCAAGGAAGGAGACGAGTTGGGGGGATAGTGAGTAGCTGAAAGGGGAAGTAGATGCAGGTTAAAAGATGACAATAGTGATTCGAGTTTATGTGCACGTGAATCTTGTTTGAGGAGGCAAGTATTAAAATCGCCCATGATAATAACATGCTGATAAATAAGGCATAGGTTATTGAGTTGTTTGTCGAGAGTATCAAAATAGTTAATGTGTAGGTTGGGACTATATAAGACGGCTATTAAGATCTTGTTAAGATTCATGGATATCTCGACGAACATAAACTCTGCTGACTCAGAATAAAGAGGAGGGGACGAGCTGACTACACGGTGTGATAAATCAGACCGTATGTACATGGCAACCCCGCCCCCACCCCGACCCGTCCTGTCATTGCGGACCAAAACAAAACCAGGGAGGGCATAGTGCGTGGATAAGAGGGAAGGTTTAAGAAATGACTCGGAAATCAATAGGACGTCGAGATGCACATTGCTAAAGGTAGCCAGAAGGTCGGAGTAGTGTCCAGGAACACTCTGAGCATTAATATGAGCGATATTGAGGTTTTTCGGGAAGAGTGAAAAGCGATTGGATAAATCGTCATGCAAGGTAAGTGGCTGGGAAGCATCACTGTCCGCACTAGCAAGACTGGACGCCGGAGAGCAAGTGAGAAAACAATCAGCAAAACCGATAAAATCATCCATAAAAAAAGAAAAATAACAATAATGAAGAAACGGATAACTAACTTCTTAGTTACTGGGATTGAATGTTTCAATTCTCAAGTGTACCAGTATTATTAAAGTTTTCGTTTTTCATAATTCTCAGAAATAGCATTGAATTATAGACTCTAAAGCATGATGATTACGGCGCGTCGCGGTCAGACCACCACGGATGGGGCCCAATAGGGCCGATGCCGATACGGAGCCGCGGAGGGTTTAAGGGGTTACCGGGGCTCCGGCTCGAAGTGCAGGATTAGGAACGGGGTGGTTTTTAGTCAGTACGAGTCTGACACTCCCTCCTGCCTCACCCAGGCGGGAGCAGTCATTCGATGATTTTTTCCCCCTTAAAAAAGAGCATGATGATAGAAGTGTTTTTACTATAAAACCCAGAATGAGACAGCTCGATTGACATATTATTATGGTTTTACACTTAACTCTTGGAACCAATCGTAACCCGTTCCAGCCGTTCCTTATACGTATAGTCACAGCATCTAAGACATATTTTCTTCAGGGCATGAGACCTTCAGCGGTCTATCAGAGGGCGAGGCGGAGAAAGATTACCAGGCCTTCAAACAGCACATGGAACAGATCCACCTGGCACTGACTTCCACCAGCCTACAGGAACATAATACTACCGCTGGTAACTACTGCTGCAATATTTTCGGAAGCCATCATCATTTTATTTCATATTTTTATTTAAAATGTCCTGTCTAACTTTAACTTCATGATCTATCTCTGAAACAGAATCCATCAAAATCACTTCAGCCTTTTAGGCGTATGAGGGATACAAAAAATAAATGTAATTAATTTGATTTCATTATTATGATTAAAGCCGTGGTGCGCAGTCTGTGGAGTGTCTCTGACCGTATTATCTCTGGCGAGAAGATGCTGAGAGAGGCTCAGGATAAGTGGTCCAGTCCTCCAACGAAGAATAAGGCTCAACCTGAAAATACAGGTAACTATTTTCTTATGATGTAGATGTATGTATGAGTGTGTGTGTGCGAGAGCGAGAGAGAGAGACAGGAGAAGAGAAAGAGAGATAGAGAAACTTCAAAAATTCGTGTTACCAATTGAAGTTAATTTTTTACATTTCTTTATTTTATTTACAGTTGAAGAAAAATCGGAATTGGAAGATTCTTCAGGCGATGACAGCAGTAAAGATAATTTAGGTATTTATGACTGTGTTCAGTAATCACCCCTAAACTGTCACTTAACTAAAAGTCGCTTAGCGTGACGTAGCACCTAAATTAACTATTGACTTGTACTTATCATCATCATCATCATCATCAACAGCCTGTTTTCGTCCACTGCTGGACATAAGCCTCTCCAATGGCACGCCACTGAGCTCGGTCTTCAGCTCTACGCATCCAACCACTGCCAGCCACTTTACGTATATCGTCACTCCACCTAGCTGGAGGGCGCCCTACACTACGTTTGCCTAGACGCGGTCTCCACTCCAGAACATGTCTACCCCAGCGGTCATCGGTTCTTCGACAAATGTGACCGGCCCACTGCCATTTCAGTTTGCTTATCCTTTGGGCTACATCGGTAACTTTAGTTCTCTGTCGGATCACCTCGTTACGGATTCTTACGGACGGACTTGTAAAATAAATCTGACGTTACGTGTCATCTAATTTAGCTTAGAAGTTTCTCTAAAATATTGGATTTAAAACGGGTATTACTGTAGTTATTTATTACGTTTGAATTATTGTGATGTGTTTATTGAAAGCTATAATGATGCCTAAATGTTATTACTAGCTACATCCGCGCGATGTCACCCGGTCTCCTCGGCGCTTATTGATCGTAGCGTGATGTTTTATAGCCCTCGTTCCTGCGTTCCTAAATAAATGCACTATCCATCACAAAAACAAATTTTCAAATTGGATCTGTAATTGGGTAGTTTCCAGGGTATGAAAATTAAAAATCTAATTAGTCCGTCGAGTAGATAATAAAAAAAAATTAGATACGTATTTTTTTATTTTCTCGTATTAAGTTGCAATACTTATATACAAGTTGCCATATACACTACTGACATTTTTTTTTACAACCCAATAATACTGTGCCGGCACTGGGAATCGAACCTGAGACCTCTTACCTAGCAGTCGCAATTGCGACCACTTGGCCAACGAGGCAGTTTGATTGAAAGCTATTTGTTTATAATAATTAAGCCTTAGTTAGTAAGTTTATAATAATATTATTAGAAAACTTAAAAACTGTCATAGAGTTCACCTTCCTCTTTGATATTAGAAACTTATTGGTTTTAAACCGCATTGGATTTTAGAAACTCAGAAGGCAGGAAAATACATAGTACCACCATTACAATGTACCTAATATTGTTAACATCGAAATCAAATGACAAAATCAGGACTAGCTAAACCATAACTATTAATTAGAAAGAAAAACAACATCAACAACACATAAATAGGCAAAATGACTTTCAAATAGATTAAAATTCCCTCAACACTAAATATGTCGTCTCAATAACTTCCGACTTCCCGCCATCTTGACTTTATAACCCCAGACGGCGTCGCGTTCTGATTGGTTGGTTCATTGGAGCCGGCCAATCACAGCACTCACGCACACAGAACGCGTACTCGTTTCGATTACTTTAAACGAAAAAGCAACTCGTTCTAAGACCTCAGATTACATTTTCCCGCTACGCGATGACGTTTCGTTTTTTTTGTCTATGCTTCTAACAATATGTTATTCTTAAATCGTGTTTTATTTTATTCCAGGTACAACATACGTATTTGCAGATAAGGAAACTGACAAGGAACATACAGGTAAACAGATATGTTTATATGAGAATATTAGGTATTTATTTATTATGATTTCCGACTTACACACATAACTACTTGACGAGGAACTCGACTAGTTTCAAGCCATTCTACAGGCTTATGAATAATTATCATCTTTCTATAAAAACAAAAAAGATAATTCCCAAAATTGGCTTTTCCAGTTTGGAATTCGAAAAATTATTTTTCTTAGTTTTTTTAAAATTTATGAACTCATAAATTCTCATAACTCCTTTGACATTTCTAAGTCTTTTTACACATTTTCTAGTCACTGATCACCTGCTGGTAAGGGAGCCGTCTGCTCGTTTACCGACGTATCCCATAGAAAAACACGTTTGAAATAGGTTTTGTATTGTAGTTCTTTTTCTTATGACGTCATACTCATTATTTTCTAGGTACAGAAGAAGACGAAGAGAAGGGCGATAAGAAGACTGTCCGGCAAATACTGTCACAACTATTGTCTAACAATCAGCCAGCAAACCAGGTATGTGTGAGACATTTTGTACCATAACACTATCGTAACAAAGCTGAAATTGGTTTGAAAGTCTATCTAAGATATTTGACCCATAATGGTCTTGTATTAAGACTTAAATTGACTTGTATGTAAATTCTATTCCACGATCAAATGCCACTTTGACACGTTTTGGACCATAACTCTATTGAATTAAAACTCAATTAACCATAGGGGATTATAAAGATTGTAACAAGTTTCCATCTATTTTGCGTGTACATATATTTCTTTTTTGTCTTCTAAAGTATTTAATTTTGAGAGAAAAATAAAATTTAGGTAACTACCCTATTGCTCGTAATGTCAAGTAATGATTGGTCGATTATACAATTGATTTTATTCGCGTACAAGTAGTACATATAATATAATTAGTAATAGTAGATCCATAATGGTGGCGGTTGTGAAAAAAAAATAGATTATATTCTTTGGTCATCAAGTACTTTTTTTTAAGGGGGAAAATCATCAAATGGCTTTTCCCGCCCGGGTTTGTTCGGGTCCTCCACGGCTCCGTATCGGGCATAAGCCCTATTGGGCCCCATGGAGCACCTAAACACACAAACGGGACAAGCAATAAAACCGTTTAATAATAATAAGTAGTTTATGATGTTGGTAACGGGTGTGTATGTCCAGAGCGGTATGATCCTGTGGAGCGGCGTGGTGCCGGTGGTGGTGCAGGCGGGCGACCTCGGCTCCGTCATCGCCGCCACGCTCGCCTCCGTCACCTACCGCCGGACCCGCGCCGCGCAGCGACACATGTAATCATATACAATTATACTTCTATTAATTTAAAAGATAATCTTAAAGTAAGTGTTACACGTTTTTATGGAATAAGTAAAACTGATCACCTGATGGTAAACAATCAGCATCGCCCTTGGATACTCGCAGGACCAGAGGAGTCACTCGTTGTTGTTGGAAAAGCATTGGGTCTTCGGTAACCTTCATCAAGCTCTCTTGTGCGTACTGCTAAGTAGTGGAATTCTTTGCCATAGTCTGTATTTCCTGAAGGGTCATTGTCTGTATTTCCTGAAGGGTCATTGTCTGTATTTCCTGATCAATGTCTTAAAGCCTTGAATGTATGGGTTGCTTATGACACGACGTGCTCCATCGTAGACCGCATCATCTCTTAGTCCACCAGTCGAGATATTGGACAAACGTCGGCCCATCAAATATATAAAAAAAAACTTCATGGACATGGTGAAAAGCAAATCTTGGAAGGAGATCTAATCAATTTTGATTGGCAGTTTCATTAATCCAGTCCATTTGTGCTGAGGCATGGATCTCCCGCGTGAAATTCACTAATATTAATTCTCGGTAGTTTGTGGTATACAAATTGTATAACAAAATTGACACGCAGATTAAGCAGAATATTTCACTTAAAACCTATTTTTCAAACTATATAGCACACAAACGGAGCAGGAAGAGAATGAGAACACCAGCTCTACTGGCAAGGACAAGGCGGACGGCGACAAATCGAAACTAAAGTCTAACGACCATGTGGAAGTGTTACTGAAGGTATTTTTAATACATTGATGATGATACAATGATGTCCGATGCTAGCGGAGAATCAGCCTTAAACAGTTTTTATTGGCAGTTAAAGGCTTAACTGTAAAATATTCTTTAGTTTTAAGTAATAATTATGGATCTTTATTTACGTATTATTATAATTTTTGCTGCATCGTGGCTGGTGCTGAACTAATTAGGTTTTCTTTTAATTATATTACAGGGCTGTAAAAATGTGAACGTGAAATTAATGAGAATTTATAATTGGAGAAATTATAGTCTGAAAAGTTAGTATTTGGCATTTCGTCTATCATCCCAAAGCGTAGATTTTAGTTCATTAACTTTTTTTGTTTAGAAGAACAAACAGATTGCTCTGGAGCAGTTTCCTGTGGTATGTTTTAAAACTATTGACCACTGGATTGATCTGCCTTCAGACAGAGTTTAATATTTTAATTCATGTGTCCAGGACGGGTTAGTATGTCGCGTGTACTACGCAGCCCAGTTCCAACGCCTGCGCCACATGGTGCTCCGCCCCCTGAGCGACCCGAGCGAAGCCCCCGACCCCGCGCACGCTCCCTGCTCCGGACACCGCCCCTCCTGCGCCTGCTATGAAGACAGCAAGGACCGCGCCGACAGTAACCATACAACTATTATTTACTTTTACGAACATCTGAGTGCCCAGCACGAATAACAATTAGTATCGACAGCGTTCAGCGCTCTGATTGGCCGGGTCCAGTGAACGAACCAATCCGAGTGTCGAACGCGCTTGCTACTATTACGTTACGAGTGTTATAGTTATTCGCTATTTCTTCCTATTATTAATTCCTAAATAAAAAACCCCTAAACTAAGGCAGATGCCGCGGAGGACTTAACGGGTTAGCGGGGCTCCGGCTCGACGTGCAGGAGTAGGAACGGGGTGGTTTTTAGTCAGTAAGAGTCTGACACTCCCTCCTGCTAACCCAGGCGGTAGAAGTCATTCGATGATTTTCCCCCCTTAAAAAAAACTAAGGCAGGTGACACTTATTTGCATTTTTGTTTTCATCAACCTATAAGTGACACCTAACAGTAAAAGAAAGAGTTTAGTTTAGGTGCTAACTCCTAAACCCTTGATATCACGAAATGATATCTCCAAAATCACTTCAAGAGTTTCAGAAATATGATTTCTACAGAGTATAGTGTTTACATGGTGTTTGTTACAGAGGGCCTGTGTGAGATAGAGGAGGGCTTCATCCGCTCCCTCGCATACTGCGTGCCCTGGGCCGCCCGGGGAGGGAAGTCTGGCTCCACCTTCTGTAAGACTAAAGGTAATAGCTTTCCACGTATTTACATTCGAAATTCAGTAACATCAATGTTTTAGTTATAAATTATGAATGTGGTTACAACTCCCTATGGCGTGTTTTAAATTCTTTTTTGTGTTAATATACATTTTTATGATAATATAATAAAAATTTGACAATTTTTTCTCAGTAGGTCATAATTAACATTCGCCGATTGTACGTTTACGTATATTATTGTGAAATAATGTTTATTTTTATCATTACAGATGACAGGTATGTGCTGAAAGAGATGACGAAGCCCGAATGGCAACAGTTCTTGGACTTCGCTCCGCATTACTTCGCCTACGTCACACATTGTCGACAGAACAAACTGCCTAGCTTACTTGGTGAGTGAACTAGTTCACGATGCTCGAAATACCTTTGTAAATAATATTAAGACAAAAGTCGGTTATATACAAGCAAGCGAAATATTTTATTAATAATATAAATGCCTCATTGGCTGAGTGATCGTAAGTGCGACTGCTAGTCTTGGATGCGATTTCTAGGTCGGGCAGATTCATATTGGTTTTTATAAAAAATCTCAGTAGTAGCACGGAGTTTACAATTGTGCCCGGTATAATGACATTAGGTTCACTCCCTATTACATGAGACTTATAATATAAATAGTGAAAAGTGGGTGTTACATTGTACAGTGGCAAAGTGGCGTAATGTGTACCTCTGCCTACCCCTTCGGGATAAAAGGCTGGATGTTGTATGTATGTAATATATCAGCGCGTATGCTGGGCGTGTTCGGCGTGGGCGGCGCGGGCTGCGGCGTGCTGGTGCTGGAGCACGTGTGGTACGGCGCGGGCGGCGCGCGCTTCGACCTCAAGGGCTCCTCGCGGCACCGCCTCACGCCCGACACCGCGCCGCGAGCCGTGCTCATGGACGAGAACCTCCTCAACCGTACGGATACACCTTTATACTACACTATTTTCAAATCTAATTATAATCCCTAAATTGTTTTCCAACTATGAAGATTATGCGTTTTACGCTTTCTTATTAGGGACGCCTTCATTCAACACCCTTTTCAAATCAAACTTCACTCCCCAAGCCGTTTGGTGTGCGTTACCCAGGCCCGAATATTGTCGAAAATGGTCATTTGAATATTATAGATAATTAGTTGTGCGGCTTCTGTAATTTCCTGCTGGGGTAACGTTACCCCAGCCAGACCTTTTTCTTTCTAATAGGAATATTTAAATAATTGCTAGCTATAAAATGTAATGTAAATGTAAAATGTACAAAATATGATAAGAATCCGCTTAACCATTTCAACGATCTAGCAAAACCAAAAACGTTACCCCAGCAAAGTCTCGAATAACTTCGCAAACGATGAAAGGACAAATACAAAATAAGGCGCAACATTTATCTTATCTAGACAACTAATTTTATAGCTATCAGTTATTTAAATATTCTCATTAGAAAGAAAAAGTTTGTGAAATAATTAAAACAATATAAGCGCAACAAATTTAAAAATGTGCGCAACAATTACAGAAGCTACAAAACTAATTATCTATAAGATGTGTATCGAATGACTGTTTTCGACAACATCTGGCCTGGGTAACGCACATAGCCGTTTGCCAAGTGTGGAAATTATCAAAAGTTATAAAAACGTTCAAGAACAATTTTTTATACAAATAGAGAGAAGATTAGACGAGTATTTATCCATTTTCAGTGGCACGCCTCAGTGCTCAAGAACAAAAACAACGATAGTTTAAGTACTTATTTAACTCGTCGAGTACCGTCATTATAGAGGTATAGACACAATTATAGAACAATAGGTTGCGGTCACCGGTGACCGCTTGGTGTTTGACAGTTTAATATAATCTTTTACAATTTCACAGTGCGCTGGGAGAATCCTTTATACGTACAATCGCACACCGCTCGAATGTTATTCGCGGCAGTGGAACGAGACACAGATTTCTTGTCCTCGCATACTGTCATGGACTACTCCTTGCTACTCGGCATTGACAACCACACACTCATACTGGGCATCATCGGTAAGTACTATAATATAATAATTATAGTAAAAAAAGACAACATTTATAATCCCCAAGAAGGAAGACAAAGCTATGTAGGTGCGGGTCTCAAGGTATCATATACAAATACCTATGCGGGTATGTCCTATAATTGTGGCGTTACCGAAAGACGGGCAAAGCGTCCTCCAAACTTTTTGTGTCTATAAGTCCCAAGATGCTCGCCAAGTTTGAGGATTATCAAAAAAAATTACGTGGAAGGTCCTTGTTCAGCAATTAAATAGATGGAACGTTACAAAAGTTACGTAATAATATCTAAATAAAAAATAGAAGAAGATTACATTATTTGCTTACATTAAATAGGCTTGGAAACTACGACACTGAATGATTCTTCCATTAATAGAAAAGCTTACTTTTTATAGTTTAGTAAAGCATGGTATATGGCAATAGGCTCACCCCCTATGACATGGGACTCATGGGACTGCCTCGTTGGCCGAGTGATCGCAAGTACGACCGGCGCCAAGGGGTCTCGGGTTTGATTCCTGGATCGGGCAAAGTATTACTTAAGTTTAGGTTTTTTTTAATATTCTCAGTAGTAGCACGGAGTCTGGAATTGTGCCCGATATATGACAATTTTTTTTTAAGGGAGGAAAATTATCAGATTACTGCTTCCGCCTGGGTCAGGCGGGAGCCTGTAGACTCGTACTAACTAAAAACCACCACGTTCCTTCTCTTGTACGTCGATCCGGAGCCCCGGTAACCCGTTAGGTTCTCCGCGACGATATATAACAAAAGGCTCACCCCCTATTACATGGGACTCGTATCATAAATAATGAATAGTGGGTTTTACATTGTATAGTGGCATAATGTGCACCTCTGTCCACCCCTTCGGGGATAAAAGGCGTGATGTTATTTTACTTTTTAAATGTAACATCGAGCTACTTTGTATCCTAATATCGGCACGTACTCGTCGAATCTCCTCACTATTTGTATAAAAACTGTGAATAAACAACTTCAACATTCGAACTTCTAAATGTATCACAATTTAATTGTAATTTTTATTTTCCAGATTACATAAGAACGTTTACATGGGACAAGAAACTGGAGCATTTGGTGAAGAAGAACTTAGGTTCTGGTCAGCCGACCGTGGTGTCTCCGGAACAATACAAGAGTCGCTTCTGCAGCGCTGCCAGGAAATACTTCCTCCAGTGTCCAGCGCACTGGGACCATCTCTACACGAATAACGACCAAAATCAATAACCCGCTGTATTATAATTATTGTGAGACATATACTTCATTAATTTAAATCAAAATTATCGTTAAGGCTGCGCCACATCACCGCGGCTGCGCACTATGCGCAGAAATTATGAGGAAGAGTCCCACTGTGACTCAAAACTAGTAGAGTTTTTCTCAATATTTAAATGAATAAACAGGTATTTTTAAATAACCGATATCTATGGATTGATCTCTATTTTTTTGACAACTACCTAATTGTCAAAAAGCAATCTTATTTGATATTATTGATAAATGTTTTAAATGCTAGCTGAATCTTACTTTACAAAACTTAAGGCAAAATGATACTATCTATCCGTCTTTCATGTCACAAAGACGTAGATATCTAAATATAGCTAATTTTATAAAATAGGTAAATAATAAAGGGTCACTTGAAAGAATACTTTATTCGTGTACTATTTTAGTTCAATTTCCATTGCAATATTGTAACTTTAAAAATGATATGGTCCTTATGGAAGGTAAGCTTTTCTTATGCAAGTGATCCGAATTAATTGTAAATGAATTAATATTTAAAAGATCTATGTAAACATTCAAGGTCAATGATATTATTAAAATAACTGCTGTACAAATCAATCGTGTTACATACTTACCTTTTTATTTGTGATCTTAACGTTTTTGTCACTTTTGTAAAACACGGTGTAATTACGTCTTTGGTTCCGTCCACTCTGGGACATAGGCCTCTCCAAAAGTATACCAATGAGCTCAATATATACCAAATTAGCTTCTGCCCGCGACTTCGTACGCGCAATTCCGGTTTCTCCCGTGCCCGTTTGTGGTTTTCGGTAAATCCTTGAATAAAAATTATCCACTGTCCGTCTCCTGGTTCTAAGCTATCTCCCTACCAATTTTCAGCCAAATTGATTTAGCCGTTATTGAGTTATAAACAGTGTAATTAACATGATTTTCTTTCATTTTATAGAAGATAGATAAACAAAAACCAATGCAAATCTTACTAATATTATAAATGCGAAAATTTGTGTCTGTGTGTATGTTTGTTACGCAATCACGTCAACACTGAAGGGATCGGGATGAAACAGGGGTAGATTATAGTAAAGAATAACACATAGGCTACTTTTTATCCCACGGTAACACGGGCGAAGCTGCTGACATAAGCTACTGCTAGTTAGATAATAATAATAATGTTTGAACCTCATTTTGTAGGGTATTTTGTTATAGAAATTTTGCTGTGGTTTTAATACTAATTTTCAAATTATTTTCACATATCGTGAGACATACTAAAGTAACTAAAAATCGCTGGTTACTCACGTGAATGTACTGTATGTTCCCTATAATACATTTTATATGGCCTTTTAGATCGGACAGGATTATAATAAGCTATTGCAATTAATTTTACATTTCCTTCTGTATACCAGGTACAATAAATCGCTGAAGGTAATTAATTGTATAAAATATAAAAAAATCGTACATTCCTAAGTTGTTAAACGTAATTTATACTAAAGTATTGTATTATTAAATTAATATAAATTACCTGTTGTTTCATTTGTTTCCCGTCACTTGTTTTAGGTGCTTCGACATCTAGTTAAACTTTCCTTAGAATTCAAACCTATTGATGAAAGAAAACCGCACCTACAAAAATTCTTTCAGTAGTTTTTGAATTATTTTATCGCTTTCGTACAGACAAAGTTGACAGGGAGGCACTGGATGCAGGTCGTTTCCAACGGTCAGTTATTTTTTGACTATGACCTCGTTTTTTACATAATTTCCCAATTTAGTATACAAAGGTCGGTCAGACTCTTTGACCAATGGGTTAGTTCGTTGGAGGCGGCCAATCACAAAGAGCGCCGACTGCAGTCTTGTTTCGATCTCGTTGAACGATAACGAAGTCGTACTGAACTTTCAGACATTAAGATTTTCGTCTCTCGACAACCTATGTTCGAAGATTTTATTTGTGGGCCCACCTTACCGAGGGTCACTCACATCCTGTTGTGTGCGTTACCCAGGCCAGATGTTGTCGAAAATGGTCATTTGAATCTTATAGATAATTAGTTGTGCGGCATCTGTAATTGTTGCGCACATTTTTAAATTATAAAAAAAATATTTCACGAAATCATGCTGGGGTAACGTTATCCCAGCCAGAACTTTTTCTTTCTAATGGGAATATTTTAAAAACTTAACTTTTAAATACTGGCTATAAAATTAGTTGTCTAGATGAAGTAAATGTTGTGCCTTATTTTGTATTTGTACTTTCATCGTACATTCAGTTTGTACATTCAGTTGCGAAGTCATTCGAGATTTTGCTGGTGTAACGTTTTTGGTTTTGCTAGATCTTTGAAATGGTTTAACGAATTCTATCATATTTTGTACATGGCTTCTTAGGAATTAGCTAATATAAAAAAAGCTGTTTATTTCTTAATAATACTTAAAACTTAATTAGAAAGATTTTACAGTTAAGGAGTTGCTATTGCATTATAATTCATTAATTGTCGCTTAAATATGTTATAGGTTTGCCTTTTATTTTCGTTTTCCAGTTTACAAACTATGTTTTTTGGCAACTTGTTTAGTATTCGACAAGACAAGACTGACATTCCATACTCTCTCACCATAATCGTTATGACATTTTGGTATTTCAAAGGTAGGGAGATAGTTTACATAATGTGTTTAATCTGTTTGTTCTATTCAATTTACACATTGCACAGTCATGATGCGTGCGGTGTTATTTAGCCAAAAATAACTTCTATGCGCTGACGCCAATTTCAAAACCTGGGGTCTCTCTTTTCTTACGCTCAGGATCATATACGGAGCAACCTACCTAGGATGCGTGTGCTACGGGGCACCAGTCTTGGCTGATAGGGCCACAATAGGCGCGGTACGGCGAAAACTTCTCCAAGGCCAGCGTCTAGCCTTGATTTTCCTGTGCAAGGCTTATAGGACGGTTAGCACTGAGGCCCTATCTGTACTCGCGGGCGTACTTCTCGTAGATCTTGAGGTGCAGCGACGTGCTGCTATGTACTACAGTGCGAGACCTAATTTGTCAGCAAGCTTTCTAGCACGTGATAGAAATAAAATTGCTAGATTGTTTAAGCCAATAACGGACGTTTGGGGCGAGCTTATAACTGAATGGCAGTGTAGATGGGCAACTTCTATTAAGGGCCGCCACCTATATCAGTTCTTCCCATCCGTGCATGAGCGGCTGGAGAGGACATGGTTGGAGGTGGATCACTGTGTTGTCCAATTTCTTACTGGCCACGGCAACTTTAAAAGCAAATTGTTCTCATTCAAACTTATTGATTCACCATGGTGCCAGTGTTTGACAGAGGAGTTGCAATACGAACAGTCGGCCCATCACATACGCTGGGAGTGTGATCTCTGGCAATATGAACGTAACACTATGTTAAATAATTTAATTGTTTCGTCAGGTGTAGAAGTGTTTTTCTAGTTAATGAAATAATCTTTTAGTATTATTTTGGTTTTTTTATTGCAGAACAAATTTAAACTAATTCCTAAGAAGCCATGTACAAAATTTGATAAGAATCCGCTTAACCATTTCAAAGATCTAGCAAAACCAAAAACGTTACCGCAGCATTCGAATAACTTCGCAACAAATACAAAATAAGGGACAGCATTTACTTCATCTAGACACTAATTTTATAGCTAGTAATTATTTAAATATTCCCATTAGAAAAAGGTCTGGCTGGGGTAACGTTACCCCAGCAGGAAAGATTTTTGGGAAATAATTAAAAAACTATAAGCGCAACAAATTTAAAAATGTGCGCAACAATTACAGAAGCCACACAACTAATTTTATCTATAAGATTCAAATGACCATTTTCGACATCTGGCCTGGGTAACGCACACTGATTTACTGGAGCCGGTCAATTAGAGCGAACGCGCTAAATACTATTACGTTACGATTACGAATGCTATAATTATTGATGTTTACCACTCAGAGCGCCGACCGCAGTCTCGTTTCGATCGACAATCTATGTTCGAAGAATTTATTTGTGGGCCCACCTTACCTAGCTAGGGGTCACATCCTGTCCATTAAGCAGAAAATATTCTTTTCAGTGTGGGCACCTAGGGGCGATTGAAAATTTGGTTATTATTGGGTAAGACTTCTAGTTTTTTAAAATTTCGATTTTAGTATACAAGGGTCTATTAGGGCCCTAGCCCACAGCGACTTTTTACCGCAATGCTGTCGCGCGTTCACTAAAAGCGCGACAGCATCGCTATTAAGGTGTGCTACTTTTGTATGCACTTCGTGACTGAATGGATGCGGACGTGCGACAGCATCGGTACAAAAAGACTCCGTGGGCAAGGGCCCTAAGACATGAACATAAGGTATCACAAATGCTTAGCAGACCATACAACAAATTGCCATCATTTCCCGGGACTCCTCCTCCAGTGCTTCCCACAAACGATGACGCAATTAAGCAGTTTTTCTTTAGGTCTTCAACAACAGTTAAAGGGTGTAAAGGAGAAATAAGATACACAGATTAAAATAATGAATCACAGTTTAATGTACAATAACATTTGTTGAACAAGCACAAATTAGTTTTTAATTATTTAGAGAACATCGGACTTTACACGAAACACATATATCTACATATAATTAAGATATGAAGTCATCTGATGGCAGGAAAACATTCATACTGATATATATCAAGCTGTCTGTCTACCATGTAAATTAATACAGCCTCAATGGCACACAAAAATATATTTTGTTCGTATTTACAATTTTGTGAAGTTCCATTTAACATACGTCTAACAATATAATATTAATCAAGTATTCGACATCATTTCGTAGCAAAATAAAGCATTTTGGATTTGTTTTATTATACACATTTTCTTTGAAGTATTAGTCTGATCTAACTGCAATTTTACAAATATGGTACTAGGCTGAAATTGAAGATAATGTAGAATTGATAACGTATATGATAATGAAGGACTGTTAGCTTAAACCAGATTCATGAAATATGGATACCTTGAAACAACAGTCCCTTATGCCTTAAAATATCTTAAGTTGCACATATCGTACATGAAATATATCAAATGATCTGTCAGTGTCACTATCAGCAACTCAATCAGACATTTGTGGTTATTATTTGTTATATGACGCCCATTTAGATTTTAAATACAATACAAAATATTGTCACGTTTTGTTTAATGACATACGACATATTTGTAATACAACTTAATTTGTATATTACCTACTATCATAATTTTGATTTATAACAAAATTCGGATTTTTATGATTTCAAAAAAATATTGTTGAATTAATTATCATTAAATTTACAGATTTATAAAATACGAAAACTTGTGTTTGGGTCGTTTATTTATTAATTTAGTTCCGCTAATTCTATCGTTTGATTATACAATATCAATATAGACAAAGATAAACTTCTATTTTGAATGTGTCTCGAAAACAGCTGGATCAATTTTAATAATATTATTACGAACATTCGTTAAATTGCAAAGAAAGATTTTTATAAAGGCATAAACGTCCAACATTTAAAGAAAAAAAGACTTTAGTACCTAAGTATTACAATACAATCTTAATTAAAAAGAAAACAGACCCAGTGTCTTTGATTTTACGTTTAAAGAAGATTTTTTGTAAAAAAAATCAACTTCAGAAGTGTCTAACTTGACTTACTATATTGAGAGACATTTCAACTTTGATTTTTTAAAATTACAATAGACCAACAATGGCTACTTAGCATCATTCATATGAAAATTGAACTAATTTTCTATACGGCGGCAGAAAATTGCTCACTAGGTGTCGCTAGTATAGCGACCTGTTTGTCCAATAAACAATTAGCTAGTAGTTTGAAAATTAGTGATCAATTTGACAATGGAGTCAAATTGTTTGTCTAATTTCTGACAACTGCAGGGATTGGACAAAGGGACCTCGTTATAGCGGTATCTAATGTACAAAACAAAAGCCGATGTGTTTTTAAAGGAACCAGTAACAAATAACTCTTGCGACAGCCTTAAATATAAACACATTACTGACTGACTGACTGACCATACTAGTGTCGATGATAAACCATGATATTAGACCGGTATTATACAGCGGAGATCAGGGGGCTTACTCTTGAATCCAATTTCGATCGATCGACATTGATACTGCGGAATTGCCTACTCTTGAGATGCAACACTAGCACCCAATGCATCCGTATTGCGTGGATATTGAATGAACTAAATGGTATTGAGTTTGGCTTTGTATTCCGCACTCTGAATTACTATTTCAATAGTTACAATTGAAGTTGTATAGTGTATAATAATTATTAAAATTTTATTGAATTAATATTGTGATTAGTTTCAAGAGTAAGCACCTTGGTGTGGTGATTCCGTAAGGGCAACCCGGGTCACGGTCACAGGCAGTGAAGGAACACCGCGGTGGTTTTAGCCGGTATGAGTCCGGCACGCCCCCTCGTCGTCCCCACGGCGCGGGAAGTCCATGAGGATTTCCATCGCGATAGAAAAAAAAAAAAAAAAAAAAAAAAAGAGTAAGCACCTTGTTCTCAAGTACAGTGAAAAAGGGACGCAAATACTTTTAACCAATATGTGCATCTCTTTCTAACTGTGCTTAAGTAGTGATCTCTGCTGTCGTTCTAAGGCCTAAGAACCTGTTTCACCACTTATTATTAACTTTCTTTCAGCTTCATCAACAACGTATTACCTGCCTAGCCACAGCTAATCAAAGGCCATTTCTCGCACGGAGAAGGTTTGAGCATTAATCACCACGCTTGTTTAACGCGGGTGATTAATGCTATGCTTCTGTAAAGCTTCTGTAAAGCATAAAAAAAACCAATTATATGGTTTTTTTATGCTTTACCAAAAAAAATAAAAAGATTGACATTTCACCTTTACAGAATCATATTATATAGAAGATAAGCCACTTGCTAGACTCACTGGGCATTTAATGCGCTGTAAAGTTAGTCGCATCAAATGCGGGACAGTTTCGAGTTATTGGAACTAGGGGTATTCTACACTGACATCGCTCATCTCAAGTATCAACAGCCGACTCAACAGAGCGTTTAGCCAAACGCCACTTTAGCGCTTGTCTACAGAGAGAGTAGAAAACTAAATGTATGCGGATGACACTGACAAGTGTCAAAATTTACGTCAATCCCATATAATTTGGTTTTCTATTCTACATTTGGCTACAGCTGCTGGATCGCCCTCCGATCTCCAATACTTTAATTAACTCGTTGAGTACTGTCATTATAGATACAATTAAAGAACAATAGGTTGCGGGCACCGGTGTAATCGCGGTGTTTGACAGTTTAAACTAATAGACAGTTAACGATAAGTGGTAAAACAAGTCTTAAGATTTTATAGTCCAAATTGCAATTCCAGTTTCACAATCTCCATACAAGTTTCTGATATTGATCTGAGATTTTGTATCGCAATTTCGACTTTAAAGTCATATGGTTTATAATCTAAATTCTATTATTGATTGACACCAAAACCTTTGGTTTTAAAAATTGGATATATGTAGATTAAAATGGAAGAAGTAGTAGTAATACTATTATTTATATAAAATATATAATTTACCAAGGAGCCTTACTATTTCATCGTGCATTCTGATTGGATGTTGAAACTCGGTATAAATTATACTTCCTAAGATTAAGATACCACTGACATATGGTGAACGAAACCATATACCTGACCTTTTAATAGTGTAGACGACTAATTTTAATGTCCGTCTGGTAGATTATTTTAAACCATTAGACACGTATTTTTTATTTTCGGAGACAAATACTCTCGACGATATATTGATTCGAAATATCGCGTGACGACATTTCTAGGTGCATTTTAGATCTTAGAAATGACGTAGCTAGCATCCACTACAAAACTATGATTCGTTTTGTCTATGTATTAAATAAAAAATACGAATCTAATACATCTTCATTACCTACTAGGTAATTTCATTAATGACGAAGTATGTAAATAGATTCTTAATTTTCATACTATCTAATATCATCTCTATTTCTGATTATAAGTTTGTAATCGCCAACCCGCATTGAGCAAGCGTGGAGATTACTGTTAATTCTTTGTGATTGATTACTCAATCAACGAGGTAGTCATTACGTACTAAATATAATTGTTTTACTGTCATAGTTCCTATACAAGCCACGAGATGTCACTGACCTCAAGTTTGTAATCCAATCAAAATGTACCATGATAATATTATATTGAGATAATGTAGAATTACTGATATAAAATAACACCACGCCTTTATAAAAGGGATAGGTAGAGATGATTTGTTAAACATTTTAATATTAAAAACTATTCAGTTTATTTTGGTGAGTAATTTCCAAATCGCATTAAACAATCACTCTAGCAATAGCTAGACTATAAGGGATAGTTATAAGACTAACTACTCCAAACCTCGGTGTTGGAATTTCAACCTTATACTTTTGATATAAAGTCGAAATATCATTGACAAAATCAGATAGATTTGGATATTCGCCTAATCTTCGTAAAACTTTGAGATTCATTTGACGTAACAATGTAAAATTAAATCGTACTTAGTACTTATAATATACAGATAAAATTTTATTGTTAACACATAAATAGGCTCCAAATATCTTTTACTATTGAACGTTTACTTTGTAAAGAGTAACACAGTATACTTTTTATCCCGATACTAGAGATATTAGGACCGCGCCAGGGACCTATTTTTTATAGGATAACCCGCTAAGCGAGTAGACGGATCACCTGATGGTAAGCAATCGGCGTCGCCCATGGATATACGAAATAACAGAGGCATTATAAGTACATTACCGGTCACTTAGGGACTAGAAATTTGAGGATTGTTGGGGATACAGGGATGATATATATAAATATAATCAACTGCAATTATAGGTCCTGATTTGGCTTGAAACTAGTCGAGCTGCCTAGTCGAATTGTAAGCCGTGGAACTGAACTAATATGTCCACAACAATTACAATAAAACAAACTTTGCAATTATTAAGTTTTCTAAGAGACACCCAGCCATGTATATATGTATTAAGTTCAAGTGTTGGAGTGCCATGCTTCAGCACGAATGGACCGGCTCGACCGGAGCGATACCACGGCCGAGCAGAAAACCGACGTGAAAAAACGCTTTCGTTGTGTTTTGTCCTGTGAGTGAGGTCCAATTAGGAGAGGGAGCCTCCCCAGTCTCCCCAATCCTCGATTCCTCCACAATCCTCAAATTCCCAATTCCCAAGAGGCTTGTAACGCACTTGTAACGCCTCTGGTGTTCCAGGTGTCCATGGGCGACGCCGATTGCTTACCATCAGGTGATCCGTCTGCTCGTTTAACTTATGACATAAAGAAAGAAAAACCATCTACTACCTGTTACTGCCTACCCTTTAACATAAATAAAGTCGTGATGTTAAATAAATATAGTAATGCATTACATGTTACTTCCTACCACAATGGTCCGTCTCTATCGGGTGGCGAGGTGAGGAGGGGGGAGGGAGTGGAAGATCTGCATCATGTCGGGTCTAGGGAAGAACTGAGTGTCTTTAGTTGGTCTAGTCCGGACAGGAGCTCTCTGTAAACAAAGATACATACGTAATTAGCTATCAACGTTCTAATACTCAAAGGCTGTTGTAATGAAATATCGTGTCATCTCTATTATCTTAAAACCGTACGTGCAATCCCGTTTTCTCCGGTTCCCGTAGGATTTTCAGGACTTTTTCTGTATAAAGAACCTTATCCTAATAATAACGAATACAACAAAAAAAGAATTAGTGAAATCAGAGGCCTTAGTACGAGTTTGATGTACGTTTAAAGTATTCGAAACGAGTACGCGTTCGGCGCTGTGATTGGTTGCTTCATTGGCGCCGACCAATCAGAGTGCCGAACGCATACTCGATTCGAATACTTTAAACGTAAATAAAACTCGTACTAAGGCCTCCGTCCATTCGTTCGTCGAGTTTGTTCGTTTGTTTTAACACACTAATGAATCTCCGAAACCACTGGTCTGATTTGAATAATTCTTTTTGTGTTGGATAGTACATTTATCAAAGAAGGTTATAGGCTATAAAACATAACGCTAGGTTCAATAATGGCCGGGCACTAGATAAGACCGTGCAAAAGTAGGTAGTTATAACTTATAATACAAATAGATGCAAGCTTGGCGCAATGGTTATGGCATGAGATATACTATGATGGGTCGCAGGGTCGATCCCAGCACTGAAATATTTCTTTAGACCGGAGCAGGTCTCTTCGGAGGACCTTACAGGTGCTGCGGGTGGCCACCGGGGCGGTTTTAATGAGGTACGAATCCCACACTCCTTAGTCTTTCTCCCCAAAAAGCATCCATCACCATCAAATATAAAAATAAATAGTTATAAGACAAGTACCGTAGCGAGGTCTCCGCGAGTCCGGTGGCGCGGCGCAGCGCGGCGGCGGCGCCCGCCTGCGTGCCGCGCAGGGACCGCGCCTCCGACTCGCGAGCCGACAGCTCCTCCTGGGGGGATAAGGACTGTTACCTCAAATATTACACCAGTATAACGCTGAAATACTCAAAGGGTACTCAATTTTAGGTCACGCTTATCTATAGTTCTGTCACGTGAAAATACTGAGAAAAGCTCTACTAGTTTCGAACCACAGAGGGGTTCTTCCTCGTGAGCAGCGTGCGCGGTCGCGGCGATGTAGCGCAACCTATCGTCCCTTTGTGCTTTTGTCAGTATTTTCACGTGAGTAACTCGCGATTTTTATTTAACTTAATATATCTTACTATACAACTATATTATAGAAATATAGTTCTGTCTCTAATAATTCTTTGTAAAATGACAGAGACGCCACGATATTTAAGTACAACTTAAAATTGAGTAGTCTTTCAGTATTCGCGTGCCACTTTGAAACTGAATTAAAATATAACCAGTAGGTACATACCTTTAATTTCTTAATTTGATTCTTCAATCTAGCTATAGTGGCTTCCGAGTCTGTTGTCCGACTCTGAAAATACAATAAATTATTTTAATTACTAAATTATTTTCAATGCAATTGTAACGGCATAGCGTATACTAAAGATGTGTCATGTTGTAGAGTAACCTAAGTTTGTATTTAGAACGTACCTAATTATATAATGTATAAAATAATACCTCGTGTGTTCATAAGTTTTGAGACAAATTAAAAGTTGCATATCTTTTTAAATAATAAACTTATATTTATAAAAACAATAACAAACATTAAGTAGATAGTAAGTAAAAATTAAATATAATTATTATTCAAAATGACCACCCCTGTTTTTAATACATGCCCTTAGACGATTTGGCCAGTCATCAATGGCGGCACGAATCTTTTCCAGAGGAATTCGCTTCGCTTCTCGGACAAGAGCTCGCTTAAGTGACTCCAAGTTTGGGTGGGACTTTCGGCAGACTCTGAGCTCTAATTCGGTCCATAGAGAATAATCCAGCGAGTTGAGGTCGGGGCTGGAGGAGGGCCATTCGTTCGTCGCAATGAAGGCCGGCACATTTTCCTTCAGCCAAGCTTGGGTGGTTTTAGCCTTATGGGATGGCGCCGAGTCTTGCTGGAAAACCCAATACTTGTTTCGGAATAGGGTATTAGACAGGGGTTTCACAACAGTCTCTAGAATGTCACTTTGATAATTTTTGGCTTTCACCTTGACGCCTTGTTGGCAGAAATGAAGCTGAGTGACACCTTCGTACGAAACTCCCCACCATACCATGACACTAGCCGGGTGAGTACGCGAGACATTCCGTGCTGAAGGTGGGACATCCTTGCTACTTTTGGCATACACTTTATTGTTTTGTCGATTGAACTTTTCTTCGACGGTAAAGATTTTCTCGTCGGTGAAGAGTATCTTCCTCGCATCGTGTCTCCTAAGCAGTATTGGACAACGTTCGTGTCGCAATTGACGAAGGCGATCGTTTAAAAAGTGTACTTTTCTACGGCTATACGCCTTAACCTTGAGATCATATTTCAGTATTCTGTTGACTGAAACGCGCGAAATATTGGTCTGCAGAGCGAGTTTCTTCTGAGTGCGACATGGATTTCGGCGAAGTCGCTCTCGGACGACCACTTCTTTGCCGATCATGTAAAGAACTTGTCTCCTGGTATCGTTTAATAGTGTTACGGCTCACACCAAAACTTTTCAGTTCTCGGAAAATGTCCATAGGTTTTCTTCCCACCTTAAATAATGAAATGACGGTCGCACGTAATTCTTTTGTTCCCTCCATTACGAGAAAATTTAAATAAAATAATCCGAAATCATAGATATTAAAAGTTAACATTCCAAATTCAAAATTAGAAAAAGAAATATACAGCAGCCAGTAATTTTTATTTTATTTTTATAAGCAAAAAGTTTGTCTCAAAACTTATGAACACACGAGGTATAATTGTATCATATAGGTATACAAGTGATAAGAAATTTTAATAATAATAAGTTTATAGTGAGTAATTAAGTTAATAATAAATAGAATAAGTACATAATACACATGCACAGATACACACCATTATGTATCATAATTATTGTATATTGTATATTATTTTATTTTTATTTTATTTTTTTTTATTTTTATTTATTTTTTTTTTTTTTTGAGTTGTAGTTGTATTTTTGTATTATATGTATAGTACTTTATAATTAATTATTGTACACTTGACGACCCATATCAGACTCCTATTACTGCTCCATCCAAAGGTTGTCTGTAAGAAATCGCCTTGTGCGATAAGACCGCCCATTGTACACTATTTTTGTTAATATTTTTCCTATAATGTGATTGTGTGGTGTACAATAAAGCATATATTATTATTATTATTATTATACTTATGTTTAGGATTCAAACCTCACCCATTTCTGGGGAACTACACCAAAATTGCGGGCTTTTGGCCAAAGCAAATTTGGGGGTGAAATAATATATGGTAAATTAATCTATAGATAAAAACTTCCTAACTATTCTGCATGTATTAAGTATGACTGCTTTCTGTAGGAGTGTGAATGTAAGGGGATGCAAATCAAGGGCCTTTAGACTTGTGTGCAGTGTGCAGTTGGGGATGACGCCTGTACTAGATATAATTATGGGAATGGTCTTAACTGTGTGAACTTGCCACTGGGTTTTAAGCTCAATGGTCAAGTCTGTATATTTAGAGAGCTTGTTAGTGTGAGTGGAACTTAGGTTATGGGTGTTAGGTATGGCTATGTCTATTAGGTATACTATTTTGTTTTTTTTGTCGTGAAGTGTGATGTCAGGTCGATTGTGATGTATAGTTTTATCGGTTAAAATTGTTCTGTCCCAGTACATTTTGAAATCAGGTGAGTCTAAAATGATTTGCGGTGTGTATTTATAGTAGGCTGTTTTTTCAGGAATGAGTTTGTGTTTGTGTGCCAGTGCCTGATGTATGATAGCTGCGACTTGGTCGTGCCTATGCTTGTAATCTGTTTGTGTGATGGATGAACATGCGCCTGTGATGTGTTGTATTGTTTCAGATTGTCTGTGACAGTGTCGGCAATGATCGCTGCCTAGAGTGCTGTCGCGAATTATGTATTTTCTATAATTTTTTGTGTCTATAACTTGGTCTTGGATCGCCAACATAAACCCTTCTGTTTCAGGAAACAGCTCGCCTCGCTTTAACCATGCGTTTGACGCTATTTTGTCAACAATAGGGTTGGTTAGATCGAGGCGATGACGGCCATGGAGCGATTTCTGTGTCCAATTTTGTATTTTTTGCTGTTTAGTTATTATGGTCGTTTGTTTGGTGTGGTCTGCTAGAGAGAGTGGCGTATATGTGTCTGCCTGACATATAGCTTTGTGGAGAGGGGAAAGCTGTGAGCGATTGAGGAAGTATTTTCTGAGTGATGTAATTTGGCTATTGTGGAGGTTTGTGATGTCGATGAGTCCTCTGCCACCCTCAATTTTTGGCAGGGTTAACCTTTGAATACAAGCGCGGGGGTGATGTTTCCTATGCTTGGTCATTGTCGTGTTGATTATTCTTTGTAAGGTGGTGAGGTCTGTTTGAGTCCATCGTATGATACCAAAGGAGTAGGTTAAAATAGGGATAGCAAAGGTATTGATTGCTTTAATTGTGTTTCTGGAATTGAGGTGTGTATGTAGTATTTTGTGTAGCCTTGTTCTGAAATTTTGTTCTAGTTTTTTCTTTGTATTTTTGTGATGAATTTCTGTTGATTGGTAATAGCCTAAATATTTATAGCCCTCATTAGGGTCTACTGCTTCTATTATTTCGTTGTTTGTTAGTTCGTATGATGTCGGTTCTACTGTTCCCTTGACAACTGACTGGATTTTGCACTTGTCAATGCCAAATTCCATACAGATGTCATTCGAGAATGTTTGTGTGATATCAGCAAGGGTGTGTATATCGTTTAATGTGCCTGCAAAAAGTTTAATGTCATCCATATACATCAGATGAGTAAGAACTGTATTTTGGAAATTATGTTTGATTTTAAATCCAATATTGTTTTTATTCAAAATATTAGAGAGTGGGTTAAGTGCCAGGCAAAACCATAGCGGGCTAAGTGCATCACCTTGGAAGATGCCTCTTTTTATTGCAATGAATTCTGTTTCAGTTGTTTGACTATCGTTGCGTATTTTTAGTTTAGTGCTCCAAGTGGGCATTATTCCTTCTAAGAATTGGATTATAATGGGGTGAATTTTATAATGTTTTAAAATGTAGATTAACCAGGAGTGTGGCACGGAATCATAGGCTTTTTTATAGTCTACGTACATGGTGTGTATGTCACGTTTTTGTTTAAGTGCTTGTTTGGATGCTACGGCGTCAATGGTTAGTTGTTCCTTACAACCTTTACTATTTTTTCGGCACCCCTTCTGCTCTTCTGATAAGATTTTGTGCTCTTGTGTGTGTTTGTATATAGTCTCGCTGAGGCAAGATGTAATGATTTTATAAATGTTCTGTAAGCAAGTGATGGGTCTGTATTTTGCAGGATTAGCTGTGTCTGATGGGTCTTTTGGCAGCATGTATGTTGTGCCTTGCATGATGTATGGTGGCATTGTGTCAGGTGATTGAATAAATGTGTTAATGTGTTTAAGTAGTAATGTATGAGTGCATGTTAACTTCTTATACCAGAAGTTGTGAATATTATCTGATCCTGCAGTCTTCCAGTTGTGGGTCCTAGATATGACTGTTTGTAATAATTGTAAACTAATTTGGTCAAATTCCATTTCCGGTATATCTATCCATCTGTCTTTGTCTTCCCCAATCCATGTGCTTTCTTGGTGTGTGACAGGGTTAGACCAAATATTTGACCAGAATGCGTGTAGTGATTCAGGAGTTGGTAGTAGTGTGTTATTTTCTTGTGAGCTATTGTGTTGTTGAGTTAATTTTCGGTAAAATAATTTTTCATTATTATTAAATTGTGTATTTTGTGTTTTTCTTGCTGTCGTTTCTTTATACCTTCTTAACCTGCTTGCTAGTGTGTTAAGTTTTTGTTTTAACGTGTCTAAAAAGTGTGTTATATCGGTGTTTTGTGTTTCGTGTTGTGTGTGTATTTTGTATGTCTTTTTTATATTACTAATGTGTTCTTCTAGGGCCGGAGACCGGGCCCCGTTTGCATACTCAGTAAGCCTTCCTATGTTGGCTCTGAGCTCACTAATCCTACGTTCCAATCGTTTTTGCCACCAAGGTACTTTTCCTGATTGCTTACTAATAACATTGGTGTCTTTGATCCTGGCCCCATTGAATATGGCTATTGTGTATGCTGCACAATAAATAGACGTCTGAAGAGTGTGAAAGTCTGTATTAGGAGTCAGTATCTTTGGGAGTATATCAGCATTGAGGTAAGTCGTTACAGCTGCTAGTTTTCTTGAAGATTTTAGCTTAGGTATATATGGTCTTGTTGTGGGGTCAGAGTCTTTGAATTTATTATAGTGGTCTATATACATTTGTTCTAATTGTACAAGTATATCATTAGGCAGGGTTAGAGTGTTTTGTGCTACTGGATGTGTATTTTGGTCAATGTTACTTGTTGATGTTGTTAGTTCGATGTTGTTTTCATTAGTGTTTGTTAGTGTTGGTTGTATTTGTGTTGCCTGTGCTGTCAGTTGTGGTATTGGTAATTCATTGTTGTCTGTATTTGCGGAAGCTAATTCACTCCTAACTTCTTCTCTTATCTGATTAAGTCGGTCAATGTGTAACAATTGATTATTGACAATGGATCTGCGTTGGTCTGATATTCTTTGTGCGGATAGGTGTGCAATTGAGGGGCATTTTGAGATTATATCTTGGTGTAATAGTGGTCTATATGTAGTTAAATCTGTCTCAAGATTTGTTAAGCGGTAGTAGCTTCTCATAATAGCTTCGTTTAGGTTGGTTGTCCATCTCATTCTACGGCTTTGAGTGTTCTCATTATATGTATTATTTTGCGATATTGATGGTTGATTTTGTAATAATAGTCGAACTTCGTCTTTGATGGTCTGGATTTCCTGATCTGTGAGAAAATTGCTCTGGACAATAGCGCGACGTTGATCGCCTATTCTTTGCTTTGAAGCATTCATTTCAGGGAATTCTGCTGTAAAACGTGCGTGTAATGGTGTCAAATAAGTTTTAGTGTCAATTTCAAGATCGGTGAGAATGAAGTAGTGGCGCATGATGAAAATATTCATTTGTTTAGTCCACATTTTACGTGTGCACCGTCCACCTTGAGCGGGTGCAGTAATTTCGGCTGAGGTAGCCTCCTGCACAACGTCTCTGGCGGAATGAAATGATAATGGGGATGAATTGGTTGAGCTGGACTGTTGGTTGTTGAGGTATGACGCTGGTGATGAGGGAATGGATGAAAATAATGATGACGTTGGTGAAGAACATGTTGACACTTGGTCATGTTGTGCTGCAACAGCTTGTGACTGGGCAGCTTGCGATACGGTGCCCTCCCCAGAGTACGAAGGGCAGCCCGGGCTGGAAGGCCCGGGGCGGGATTCTCCATCGTTGTTAACTCCGGTACCCGCCTGGGGTATAACTCTACTTCTTAGTCGCATCGCATAAATGTGAGGGTTGTTTCGTATGAGGCATGGGTAAGAGGAGAAATCATGGCAAAAGAAGTGATAAGTATTAAAGTTAAGGTAGTAAGTAGATAAAGTAGGTTAAGGGAGTGAGAGGAGAGAAAATTAGGAAGTAAATACATTTAGCCTATGACTGGGTCAAATGTATCAGTGATTGGGACCGTTAGTTGGAAGGGTGTCGCCGAGGTGTAAGTGGCTTTAACATTTGTATCTCCTTTAAAGGGTGAGTCTAGTTCTTAGTGACCTAATCGTAGTTCATGCCTTCCGTAAGCCCCCCCACCACGTCAAGGTGGCCCCTTAGGGGGGTATTATTATTATTATTATAATATATTAGATGATTTATATAGTTATTATTTATAAGTTAAACTGTTGCGCCATAACAGGGTGATGTACTGTACTAGTAGTATAATACCGCTATGTATATACATTTTGCAATAAATAAATAAATATAAACAAAGTCCAGTATGTCTTAGCATGCTCTGTGGAATTGTCGTGTGTTAGGCATATACATAGTTAATCGTCATCAGTCTTTTATTGTGTCTACACCTAGTATCACCCATCAAACAATTGTTTCTAACTTATATTCAAGACACACAGACATGTGCTGGACAAACACAAAAAATCTGAACTTACAATAAGTTTTAAATAGCCCCAATCGAAAGCGAAAAATAGACATCAAAGTTCGATACTTCTGTGAGAAGAGGCTTTTGTCCAGAATTTTTTTAAATACGGTAGTTGACAGGTAGTCAAATTCAATCATTTTATTGTAATGTCAAAAACGATACATTTCTATGAATTTTCTATTGGATCGCAACTTATGACGTCATCATATTTCTGCGTCAAATAGCATACTTATTTCCTTAAAATTAGCGAGAAAATTCCAAAAGTAGGTAAATTGTCAAATCAATTGATGAGAGAATGATTAATTACTTATTGCATTGAAATGTTAAAAAAAAAATTATTTTAAATCTAGGAAACTAGCAAATTTTGGAACACGGAACTTTTTGAAACAGTGCAATCTACCAGTCATTTATGTCCAGACAAATATCTATATAATAATGCATAGTGAAGTGTACTGACGGCAGGCTCACTGGCCGGTCCGGCGCGGTCGAGTTCGTGCGCGCGTCGCTGCGCGAGTACGTGCGCGTCGGCGCGGAGCTGCGCGGCGGCCGCGCGCGCCAGCGCCAACTCCTCCTCCACGCGACACCGACGAGACCTCTCCGCGAATAGCTCGCTTCTACAAATAATACATTACAATTTTACTAAAATACTACTAGTGTGTATGTTTGTTACCCAAACACGTCAAAACGGCTGAAGGGTTTTTTTTTTTAAGGGGGGAAAATCATCGAATGACTGCTCCCGCCTGGGTGAGGCGGAAGGGAGTGTCAGACTCTTACTGACTAAAAACCACCCCGTTCCTTCTCCTGCACGTCGAGCCGGAGCCCCGGTTACCCGTTAGGTTCTTCGCGACTCCGAATCGGCATCGGCCCTACTGGGCTACGGGGCTGACTCTTTGAGGCGCGCGCGGACGGACGGGGAGCCACCCATGCTCGCCGGAGATCGTCCCGCGATCCCCGACGCCCGGTGTGTCCTTCGCGATGGCTGGGTTGCGAGGAGGCAGCGCTTCGCTGCCTCACGCGTCCTGCCTCCTCCTTAGCTAGCATGACTGCTTCGCAAAAGGAGGAGACGGCATCCCAGTCCCCCTCGCTCCGCATCATGGCCTGCACTAGGCCCGGACGCGAGAGGTCGCCATCGCCGATCACTTCCCTGAGGGCACGGCGGTGCTCAGCCCACGCAGGGCATTCTCCCACTGTGTGTTCCACCATGTCCTCAGGGCGGTCCTCGCAGTGATGACACCCGGGCGTTTCCTCCCGCCCCATCAGACACAGGTACCTCCCGAAACTTCCATGTCCGGTGAGGACCTGCGTCAGGCGGTAGGTGAGGACGCCGTAGCGTCTCTCAAGACACTCCTCAAAGAGGGGACTTACCGCTGCAATGGCAGCGAGCCCAAGGCTGAAGGGTTTAGGATGTGAAACAGGGGTAGATAATAGTCTGGTTACTTTTTGTCCCACCGGAACGCGATATTCAAAGTCAAAGTCAAAGCATTTATTTCAATTAAACCATAGTTTGGTACTTTTGAAACGTCAACAAATACAAAATAAATAATAGTCTGTCAGTCAGTCCGTCAGTGAAATTAGGTGAAGCTAGGTGCTCGAGTGGAGAAGAACGAGCAAGAAACTCCATTCGTTACTCTTTTTTTAAAAAGTATGTATGTTGTATTTTATTCAAATATGGAATTTTGTAAGTAAAGTTTACTAAATTCCATATTTAAATAAAATATCGCTATATATACCGTCATATTGAATTAATATGAAATCTTCACAATGTAAGTTGTAATATTTCTTCTTGTAAGACCTTTCCTATCCTTTGTGACCGCTGTAGATGTAGCAGGTCAACCTACATCAGTGTACCTTTCATAGGTTTATTTATAGTATAGTGATAAAGTCGTGCAAAGACTGCCTCGTTGGACGAGTGGTGGGTACCCCTTCGGAGATAAAAAGGCGTAATGTTATGAGAGACTAGTGCAAACAATAGTATTTGATTGTATACTGGTCAAATTAAACCATGCAAACTAATACAAAACCACTTAATTCATTGCAAGCACTATAAGCTCTAATTTCGTTATAAAATCTACCTCTAGACTTTCGCAATTACAAATCTTAGCACGGAGTCGGGAAGTGAAGGTGTTATGTCATGAATAATATTCACTAATTGAACACACTAACTTTGAATAACTAAACGAACTCCTGAGCCTGGAATAACCAATGATTCACTTCCTAAGGTACATACATATCTTTATTATACAATTCTGATGCACGAATTGGTTTATTTATTTGGTAGCTTCTACCCGCGGCTTCGCCCGCGTTTGTCGTGGGATAAAAGTAGCCGATGTGTCATTTCAGACCACAATCTACCCCTGTTCTATTGTCTTCCATTCGACTGTCATTAATTTTTAAGAGCTGAACTTACTCTTGTGACCAACAATAAATGCATTTGAATAGGCATGATGACAGGGTATGAACTTTAAAAATGTAATTAGTCTGTCAGTTAGGTAATGAAAAAATATTAGACACATATTTTATTATTTTGTTGTATAAATGATACTTAGATATAACGAATCAAAGTTTAGGAGTGGGGGCTAAAACGTCATTTCTATGTATAAAATATACATAGAAGTGACGTCACGCGACATTTGAAATCAATATATCTTCAAAACTATTCGTTTCCGTAAAAAAAATATACGTGTCTAATGTTTTTAAATAATCTACCAGACTGACATTAAAATACAAATTATAGTCATCTACTCTATTCGAATTCCCTGTCATCCCGATTCCTTGAGCCGATTTGTCATGATTGAGCAACAATAACGAACACACAAACTTGCGCATATATAATATGAAGTAAGGTTACGACGGCAACAGATATTGCAGTCTGGACTAGCAGTACTTTTGGACTCAGTAACGGCATCTAGAGAACGCAAAATTGTTAAATATTACGGAAAAATTACTAATTGGAACTTAATTAGTCTTTTTTAAATCTTATTCTTATTTTAGTATGTCGTTTCGTTGATAGGTTGAAAAGATTAGCACTATATTTCATACAAATAAAGGGTTAATCATAGGTTTTGGTACACTGATAATGTTTAATGCCTCACTTACCTGGTCCGTTCCAACTCGGCCATGATTTGCTGCATCTGTTCATCTTGATGCTCCGGTTCCGGCGACGTCCGTCCCGGATGAACCGGTAGGAAATCCGGGAGGCACATCGACTCCGCTCCTGTAATTACGTGACAATCATTTGTAATTCCCAGTAGCTAGAAGTGCATGTGTTAGTTCTCTACGTCCTAGATTCTGCTTGTAAGAAACACACTGTAAAATGCTTCAAATACTAACACCCCAAAACTGAAAGGCTTAACTAAATTTTTAGTCATACTCATTTGAGTATCGTGTCATCTCTATCATTCTACAAAGAATTTTTAGTTACAGGAATAGTTCTGTACTGTTTTTAACCGCGACTTAAAATTGGGCCCCATTTGTGGTGGTCTGATGGCTCTTTGAGGCGCGCGCAGAACGCGACGCGCCCACGCTCGGGTTTTATTCCCCAGCGGAGTCATAATACCCTTAATTAAAATGAACGACGAAGCAGTTAGTTTTAAAATTACTCACTGTAATGTAATTTTATAGGGTCATTTAGCATACTCATTTTTACTATTATAATAACCTAGAGAAAATACTTAAACAAGTATCTATCGAACGAGTCCTTATCCCTTCGAAGACACACAAGACGTAATAATGTAAACAAAAACCAAATATGTCTATTTGATTTTTTTTAATAACACCGTAAAACAAAAGGAAACGAGCTGTCAGACAGATTTTAATGACATTGAAGCAACACATGGTCGGGGACAGAAGGGAGTTTAATTATGTTTAATGAACTGTCAGTCAATCCTGCACGGGAACTGACTACCCAGGGCAATTGGTGAGTGCAGTTTGATGCATAGCTGGGCGACTGGCTTCTGCCATAATGTGTTATGGATTCTTTTAGAGAGAATATCATTCGGTTGTGGATTTGAAGTTAGGCAATGGTGCTTATGTTACCTACATAAATACATGTAATGACTAGCTTCTGACAGCTGTTTTGCCCGCAATCCCGTGGTATTGAAAGGTACTTTTATGCCTGTGTTATTCCAGACCATAATCTATCTCTGTTAAAAATTTCATCCCGATCCCTTGAGCCGTTTTGACGTAATTGAGTAACATAAATACACACAAACACAAATTAATGTTCGCATTTATAATATTAGTAAGACGTAAGATAGTAAGATATGACCATTCACAAACATTGTATTGCTGAGACCATTCTAGGTTAAATTTCGGATACCATAACCGAAAATTTCGAAAACCCAAGGGTGAGAACTTGCCTAACATGGTTGGCTGTAATATGTTTAAAAAATAAAAAACGAGAAACGTTTCTGGAGCGTCGTTATAATATCAACCAAATGCCCCAAATATTTTTTTATCTACTTTCTAATTCCATTACAGCTACACAATTCAATATAAGTACGTTTTAGACTGTATGGAAAGCAACTGCATAAAATACCGCAACTCAAATTCTTAGGTCAGGTAAAATATTGGGATTTCGGTTTACGATATTTCATAACTAACTGTGCCCTTTAACATAACTTGAATGAATCAAATATGAAGTACGACCCTCTGCCTATCCTATCTTAGGGCCGATATTTCAATCAACAGTTATTCTTTAACTGTTAAATAAAAATATTTTTTAACTCGTCGAGTACCGGTTTTGTAGACACAATTATAGAACAATAGGTTGCGGTCACCGGTGACCGCTTGGTGTTTGACAGTTTAATATGAAAGATTTGTCAAATATTCAAATGTTTAAAGTTCCTCGGTTAAAATTTACTGACGTTGGATAAATCGGCCTTTATACTTTTTATATCTATGAATCTGAGTCATTAGTACGAGTTTATTTTACATTTAAAGTAATCGTAACGAGTACGCGTTCGGCGCTCTAATTGGTTGGTTCATTGGCGCCGGCCAATCAGAGCGCCGAACGCGAACTCATTTCGAATACTTTAAACGTAAATCAAACTCGTACTAAGGCCTCTGAAGAGTTTTTTGTTTGTTTGAAAGCGCTAATCTATGGAACGACTGGTCCGATTTGAAAAATTCTTGTGTTGGATAGTCCATTTATTGAGGAAGGCTATTTTTTTTTTAAAGTGGGGATAATCATAGAATACTGCTCCCGCCTGGGTGAGGCGGGAGGGAGTGTCACTCTTAGTGATTAAAAACCACCCCGTTCTTTCTCCTGCACGTCGAGCCGGAGCCACGGTTACCCGTTAGGTTCTCCGCGAAGAGGAAGGCTATTGGCAATAAAACATCACGCTACGAACAATAGGCGCCAAGCAGAGCAGATGAAACCGCGCGGAAGTCGTTAGTCCTATATAAAAAGATGTTGAATCGTGTGTATGTATTCATACTATCATCACGCTACGATATACAGGCACGTGGTTGAATAATAAAGAAATAATCACGTCAATAGCAACGTTAATTTATTAGAATGCTACAAGTTCATGAGAAATAAACCGCTGCTTAATAAACATTTATTTAGTGGCCATTATGTGTTAATTATTTACAATACGTTTGTCATTATGTCGATAGTAAAATACCACGTAATCAAATGATGGATTTCTAAGTATCGTACTTTGTAAATACGAAAGTTGATCGAGTTACTTTTTCCCAAAAACTGCTGAATGAATTGAGATGAGATTCGGTGCTCAAATTGATCAGTCTTTACTGCCAGTTACGTTATAATCCTGATGGCGTGGCATCACGACAAAACAGCTGAAAGGAATGAAATTTGGAACATTTTGGGGTATATTTTGGTCTGGAATAACATATTTTCTTACTTCCTTAAACCACAGGAACGCGGGTGAAACCGCTGGCAAAAGCTAGTATTATAATAGAAGTGAAGGTAATATTGTCCTATGTCTTACGTAAGTTATAATATCACTACATAGTATAAAACAAAGTCGCTATCCACCGTCTGTCAGTCCCTATGTATGCTTAGATCTTTAAAACTACGCAACGGATTTTGATGCGGTTTATTTAAATAGATAGAGTGATTCTTAAGGAATGTTTATATGTATAATACATGCATATTGCACTACCACGTTATAACATAAATAATAAAATTATGATTATTTGTCTCTCTCATATCAGAACTGAAAAAAATATGGAGTGATATTTGTCCTTGTGACTGGAGTACACCCATATATCCCCAAGCGGTCACTGGTGACTGCTCTCCACTAACTATATTATAGACCTTATTTCCAATGTTTAGAGACTACTTTTGTATGAACAAATTTAGGGGATGAATTTCAACGGGTTAATATGTTTAAGCCATCCTTTGATTTAGTGAGGAAGTCACTTGTGGAAAGTTCATATATTTGACAATAATATTGCTTTGATTGCAAACTTTGTGCTATCATCATCACGCATCAACAGCCTATAACTGGCCACTGCTTACCATAGGCCTCTTCTCACACGGTTTGAGTATTAACCTTTTGTGTGTCCAAGATGTGGATCCATGAGAGACAAAAGGTATTTTCTATTGTGTCTTATGTCGGTGCATTCAAAAGGTTAATCACTATGTTTGCTCAAGCCGGATTAATGATTTTAAACTAGAAATTATAAGTTCAGATTTCCTCACAATGTTTCCCTTCACAGTTTGTCAGTGGTGTCTGATTAATCTTAGAAAGTACATATAACTTTATACATACTTTGACTCAAGTGCAGTATTGGCTGAAAAAGTTTGAATTCTATTAAAATATCAATACAAATGATATTAATTTAGTAATGTGACGTCATTCACTTGTTTACGACTATTTCTTTTAATTAATTCATTGTATATTGAATATGTTGGTGACAGTAGTAATGAGGTATGAAAATAAGTATTTATTTGGTGCAGTAGTTACATAATACTATATAGGTACATATAAATAGAATATACATGGGTAAAGAGAACTGACAAAGGTTAAAGGAAAACATTGTGAGGAAATCTGGGCCTATAATTTCTAATTATTAGTTTGAAATCTCCACATTGATCAAGCGGTGGTGGTTAATGCTTAAACCTTCTCCGTTCGAGAAGAGGCATTGGTCAGCATTGGCCACTTATAGGCTGTTGATGATGATGATAAACAGAAAGCTTCCGAAACGATGACATAAAGAAATTGATTGCATTTGAATTTGCACACCTTTTATAGATAGCCAGAGGTAACTTTATGCTACTTCCATGCTCAAGTAGCATGTCCTGATTTCCAGTACAATAAGACTTAAAGTTACTTTTACAATTATATTGTTTCAGTTTACAGTACCTTTAGAACACTATCACAGAATAAACTACGTACTTAATTATAATATAAGATTCTACTCACCAGCATTAGGAGGCAGATCCAGTGGGAAATTACTTCTTGGAGAGACATTCCTTCTATCTACAGGGTTCACAGACTCGGTCAGATCCAGACTCAGGTGCGGTGGCAGGTCCAGGGGCACAGGGCCTGCTGCTTCAGCACCGGCCGGCAGGTCCAGCGGCATCCCACTGCCTGCCTGGCCAGCCTCATTCGATGTAGACGCCGCTCCCATATACGATTCATAATCATAACCCCTACCACCATAACTACTATTATTCCTTCTACCCAACGAGGAAGACGATCCCGCATTGAAACTAGTATTAAACGTAAAGTCCGGTAAGTTATCCAAATCCACCGATATTGGCCCATTAAAGTTCAAATATGCCTGTTCCACTAATATGTGGTCTTGTACGAAATCAGGCAACGAAGGCATCCCGAGAGGCTCCGAAGCCAAATTAGGTCTGTGATAGAACGGCACGTCATTATTGTCCGTGTAAAAGTTATGCTTAGAATCTGAGTTATCCACTACACTAAAAGGTATTTCTACAGAACTACTTGAGGATGTGTTGTCACTTATACGATGGCTGCTGCCTTCGTTAGTCTTCTCTTTGGCTTGGGCGTCGCTCGAGCGCGGCTTCTCCCGCCTCGAGTCAGCATGTACGTCTATCTTGGTCGGGGAGTGCTGCACGGTGTTCGCATACACTTTCGGACGGGCGCCAGTGTTTTCATACGTTGAGTTACCCGGCAACGAAAGATCCCGCTTCAGAAAATGCCGAAACGAAAACGGGTTCTCATCTTTCCGCGTCGCCCCTGTAGACTCTGGAAGAAAAAGGAACAGTTGATGAGGAATGCCTTATATTTAGGACAAAAAACAACTTCGTAAACTCACTGGTAGAACTTTTCGCCTCCGCATGCGATGCGTCACCATTTTCATTGCTATTGTACTTTGCTTCTTCGATACCTAAGTCAGGTTTTGCTGCATTCTGTTCATTTTCTTGCGATGGTGCTCCTTCATTTGTATTTTGAGGCGACTTTTTATTTGAAACACCATCCTCGTCCTCCGCCATGATAATGAAAAATGACAGTTAGATAGTGCGATCAGAAACAACGATTTATTAATATTTTTCGTCTAGAAATTGCTCAGAAAAGTTTAGAAACCTACCAGATTAAAAAATTATGGAAATGTTCGCTCTTTCGAAGTTGTGATTATTTTAAAGAACTATATTTTTTTTATGATATAATGTTTGCATAAAATACTATATCTTATCTTTCGAATTACCTTGCCAGTGCTATATTACTAAATTCTCTTCTTTGTTTTCGTCTAGTATCCGCAACTGGCACATAAAAATTAAAAGTTTACCGTATTTATTTTTGTTAATAATGACATGTATTTATAATCTTACCTTGACTATCCTATTTACGACTATTTACTACACAGCTCTTTCTTCGGATTCCATTACAAAGTCACGATGATGTCAAAAATAAAACAATTTCTACATCTGGTATTCTGAAGTTTTGTGCCCTTAACTTTATCGGAGCATTATAAATATATTAATTATTACTACTAACTATACATTACTTTCTTGCTGGTTAAAATTTTCAAACTTAAAAATATAACTTGCTTGAATTATTTTTTGTATGTGTCAATTTATTCCAATTAGTTACGCAATTACTTCTAAACACCATGTTATTATAACTACAGCTTATCAAGTCAATTCGTTCGACGTTCGGCATGAAAGGGGCGATTATGATAAGGAAGGTTTCGTAACCTATGTCGTAAACATACGGCCAATAAAACTACGTAGTAATAGAGAATGTTTTATTACATCTAGTATAAGGCTCCTTTTACCATTTTTCCATATTGTACAATATCGAAGTGAATCGCTACGTACTTTACAACAAGTATTAAAAATAATAACAGTGGGATGTATTAATAAAAATAACACAAAATAAATTCGTTAACAATAAATGCATTATTTTTTAGACTATAATATTAAGTTTTTTCATTACAAAAATAGTGAAATAACTCCGAAGTTTCTGATCATAGGTATGGTTATTTAAGCATCACCTTTATAAACATTCTAGTAAAGTATAAAATGTATTTGAAGAAGTCGACAACATTATGGTTACATCGAAATCGTTACATTTTATTTTTTACGACAGTAGATTTCAACGTTACCACACTCGAAATTATTTACATACATTTAACAAGACAATAATTTTTAGCTAATAGATAATGGAAATATGAAGGGACTACTTGAAACAGTAAATGATTCACAATTTTAATCAGAGAAAATTACTTAATGGAAACCTTGAAATATTTTGGCTAACACGCAAAGAGAAATTACAACAATTAGCCAGAATTTAATAAATAATTTGGCACAGGTTATATTAACAAACGATGTTAAATCATAGTAATTTATACAAAATATGAGATATTTTTTACAAATTATTTTTATAAAGGTAAACCTAGATTTTGTTTAATATTTTAGCCGACTTTTAGTGGTTGTACAAACATTACCATGAGCAATATCAGGCAATGGCTTGGGGCCTTGAAAGTGTGAGGTGACCGGCACATCAACCTACCCTATTTTAACTGTATGGTCTTGTACTCCTACTCTTCCTGCCGGTTTTGTAACCCGACTGATTGGAGAAAGGGCAGCGATGCCAACCAATATGAGATTATGTTATGGCAAACCCTCTTATGTAGAAGAAGCAGTAATGGCCTGCCAAGCAGTTACATTTCTCAAAAAGTTATAAATTAGAGTAGGATGATATGCTGGTAGATACTAGATACACATGAATTACATAAAAAAATAAGCAAAACTGTAATAAAGATAGATTCGGTAAAACCTATTGCACAGATTGATTGCACACAATTCTAATGTTTTATAATTAGGTAATTATTTTATGCACACGAATTACAAATTAATTTTCCAAATCCATTCAGAGCAAACGACCACAGATATAGAAAATGATCGAGTGACACGTTTCATTATTCCACACAAATAAATAAAAATATTGCGCTGACAACATTTGTATTCCAGCGAAAGATGGCGCCAGACTATGAAATTTTACACTTTCCAGGTCTTTCGGTCCTTCCTACTAATGAGTAGAAAGTAATGTTCAATCATTTCACTGTATCCGTGGCTCAGACATTACAATTTAGATAATTTCTTTAATTTAAATAAATAAATAAATGGCACAGTTCGATGTTAGAATTGTTAAAATAAAATTGTATCTATTAGTTTATAAAATTATCATACTTTTTGTTAGATTTCCACACATTTGATGCTTGTATAAATATAAAATATGACTGATACACAGATTATTATACTTTATAAATTAAAATTATATATTTATATTAATTCCTCTTCAATAAAATATTAGTATTACATCGCCAAAAATAATAAGAAGTCATGTAATTCATAATTTAAGAACATATTTTAAGATTTAAAGGTAAGAAGCCTAAACATTTATTCAATGCATAGGAAATTAATTCAAACAAAAATCAGTCTTTAGGTTTTATAGGAAGAATCAATTTTTAATGGTCTCTTGTAATAATAAAATAAATAGGTATACCAGTAAAATATGTTTTTGAAAAGAAATGCTAAAAATATTCAAAATTTTATCATGATAAGAAACTAATTGATTTAGTAACAAAGAAATAGTGAACACAAAATATCACAAAACGTTATGTAATAATTTTAAAAAAGCAGAAGAAAAATGAATAAATATTATTTCTAATCAACACCATAATCGAAATCAGTAAGAATCTCATTAAAATATTGCACGTAATGATAAGTTATTATTATTTAATCAAAAAAGCAACACAAATCAGAAAATATGATTAATAGGTTAAACTACCGATGGCGGTTATAAAATATTTAAGGAAACATAATCGTTCTTTATTTAAAGTCATAATCACATTGCCGATGTACCATATTATGTTCATAACAATTATTAGGTACAACTAATACTTTCGCTGTTCACGACGATACTTGGTCTCGATTTCATAAGAATAAATGCCAAATACTTTTAGTAATACAAAAAAATTGTATTGGCATCAAAAGAATGCGTACAGTCGCAGGCAAAAGAGTTTTGATTTATAATATCTAATTAACATGTACTGAGAAATAAATGGCGATAAAAATAAAAATATTTCATTTAAAACTGAAGCTATTCACAAATGTACAATAGCAAAAATAGAAATGGCTATTAATTTTATTAGTGTACACTTTAAACGAATATTATTAAGTGGAATAATGCAAATTGTTATGTTGGAATACACCAGAGGGAGCACGCAAGTCACGCTACTAGATCTACGAAACAGATGGGTAAAAATAACGCGATACGTACGTGTGTAAATGCATATTTCCTTGTTAAATTAAAAGTTAATTGTGATACTACGTTTTATTTTCTAAAATTGTGTTATTTTTCACAACAACTGTAAGAAAACTAGAATACACTTGTGTTTTTAAAGGTTGTCTTATTGATAACACCTTAACAAGTGTTTTTCTAGCTAAAAGACATAGTTAATGTAACATAATTATTATTGTGGCCAGGATCATCACGAAAAGGATCATCTAAAAAAAGAAAAATATCTTAATATGTAAAATATACAAACTCTTGTACCTGCGATAAAATTTGGCAACAACATTAATACTAAACACTACGAATATAAATTCCGAAAAGTATTTTATTTGCTGAAAAAACCGTTGAAAAATAAATTGTCTGGTACCCAACTGGAAAATCTACCGACTATGTACATTTCATACAATATATTGGTTTTCCTTAAACTATTGTATATCAGAAGAGAAAAATGGAGATACCAAATTCCTATCACACAATTAAACTTGAATAAACTCCACTCGAGGAATGTTATTGACATAATGTCAATAATGTACTAAAAATGGCCGTTTATGACGACCCGGGGTTTTCATGAAATGAGTTATCTCCATTTATCTGTTTAGCTAGCGTTTTACGTTTAAGTGGACTCTATATATACACCATAGAGTACATAATTACATGTGCAACTCACTTAAGCTATTTGGTTCCGTAATAAAACAGACCTTGTCCCGACCTCCGACGTGTTTGAATTATCAGTTGATAATATAATAATAATAAAATTACTCGTGCAAAATGGTTCTATAATAAATAATTGTCAAATATACTCTTTACTTTTTAGGTTTGCTTATTAATTTGTGATTTGCTATTTGAGCATGTATTAGTTTGCACGCGTATTTTTTTAACAATTACCCTTAACACGTTTGACAGTGATTGTACCCGTGAACAGGAATATTTTTTCAATATTAAAAAAAAATCGTTTTGCGGTAAGTTAAAATTAAAATATTTTAGCTGCCATCAGAAGACATTAATCGTCTAGATTTTACTCTTAACAGTTATTTATTACTATAACCTAACAAGACTCTCGCGTGGTTTTCAGATGTTTCCAGACAAATCAATACCCAATATTCGACGACACATCCCAATCTCTGGTATTTGCCAAAAGTCTCATGTGACATGAACGGCAGTAGCGTAAAACGAGCAAATTAGAATTTATTTCCCGGTATTTCCTACAATAAAACATTTGTGACTAACGTTTACGAAAATATCCGAGTACAATCGTAAACTTCATGGAAACAATCGTGTATTAATTTCGCACGCAAATCTTTTTAACGCGACTCAAAATTCTTGCGTCATTGGCAATGAACCTTGTCTTGAGGCACGGGTTCTCCTGTCAAACGTCAAACTAAGTATTCCATACACGTCAGTCAGTTACTGAGCGAGATTCATTAGTACACATCACATATACATAATCTACTACTCACCTATGTCGATAAACAATATAATACAAGGAAAGTCTCACAAATATCAACGATAACCTTCCGAGTTCCTCACATGTCAGTTTAATCTAATCCTCTTGGAGGTAACATGGCGATTATAATATAATATCACAGGGTTGTAACGAACCCTTTATTTCATACGTAAGTTTCTTCATCGCGGGCTTCGAACGTGTGTCGAAAGCAGGCGTAGGGCCAGCCCTAGCTCGACGGTTCCTCGGAGACGCTGTCCACGTCTGTGGAAGCCCTGGGTGTTGGCTAGCTGATTGAGGAGCTTGTGGAGGTGGATATCGTCTCCCGACCTAGTTCCGCCGCCATAATGGCTATCGTCAGCTCTTTGCGCGCCTTCTGCACCACCCACACCATCAATGTTATGCCAATCAGGATCTGAAAATACAAAAACCAAGATATAAAGCAAACTCCAACTTACCTCTATTATTTAAAGACTATAATAGGAGACTGACATTTACAGCCTTACAGGCCTCGTATTCAATGTGGATTTCTCGAAGACATTAGAATTTCGAACAAAGGGAAGAATTCAAATATGCATTCACGGTTTTCCAATAATTTATTCGTATCGCTGGAGCATTGTTTGTCAATTGTATTGAATCAGATATTGTATTGTTGAGTTTGAGAATAAATAACAAATTATCACGACATACAGGCACGAAACAATAAGTAAATAGTTTGAAACCGAAGACAAGGAAATAAATCGAATGCTTTATAAGGATACCTTGGATCCTTCATGCTCACTTTTGAACATCGGTTTTTACCAGAACCTTTAAAATTATTACTATACTTTTTCTGTGTGAAGGTGTTGATGGCGGAGTAAAATACCGCCCCTATCCATCTATCGGTTTCTAATCAGCCTGCCGAGGGTGGATATTATGGCAAACCCTTTTATGTAGAGGAAGACTCGAGGAATTTGTTTTTGTTTTACGTTTAAAGTAATCGAAACGAGACCTCGATCGGCGCTCTGATTGGCCGGTTCCAATAAACCAACCAATCAGAGCGCCTTCACCGTTCAGCAATAGATGTCACCATGCTGATAATGATGATGATGAATACTTTTACCGACCTTGTTAGACTAGTATCAAGACATGAATTATAGAAGTATAAATATCTTTTTAAAGCTTGCCATGTGTGGCCTTAATACATATTAAAGACAAGGCAAGGTTTTCATGAAGGGCGACTTAAGTCAACGGATTGTAAAACGACATTATGTAAGGACTGCACGCAACACTTAGATCGTGGAGTATGATTACACTAGTGACCAAGTTTTAGGTTTAGGCACTCATTTTAGGAGTTTTTTTTTACTAAAGGATGGCAACAGTTAGGTACTTTGTGATGACGGCAACGTAGATCGCATTTGTCACCTCTCCTACTCTTCCTGTGGGTGCGACTAAGGTCGACTAACGCTACGAACTCACGACGCGATTTTTACCCGGGGTGATTTATTTTCAAACCTCACGAGATCGCAGTTTTTTGCGGTCCCGCATCCGCCGCGGTTGCGATTAGCCTGCAATTGATTATCGCAAGATGGGTGGTTAAACAATCAATTGAGTTCCAGGCCGGCCGTCCCATTGCGCCAACCGTTCGCAGAGCGCGCGGGTGCAACCCGCCGCAGTGGCCGCGGAACGGCGCCCGCGCCCACCGGTGGTGCAGGTTCAGAGGGCTTAGTACGAGTTTCTTTTTCGTTTAAAGTAATCGAAATGAGACAGCGTTCGGTATTCTGATTGGTTTGTTCATTGGAGCCGGCCAATCACAGCGCCGAACGCGTACTCGTTACGATTACTTTAAACGTAAAAGAAACTCGTACTAAGGCCTCAGGTTTATAAGAGAGCGCGGCGAGAGAGTCGGTCCCTATGCCACCAGAAGGAAAACTTAGGATAAGAAATTCCCCAGAACGGACATAAATAATAATTAAGAATCATGTAACATGTGCCTACGTAACAATGACGCTTTTGGTTTTTTGCGAGGAAAATGTTTTATATCTACGAGCAATTATTATTTGTCCTTAACCTGCAAAAACATAGTACGAACTCTCATTGTTCCTTAAAACAGCAGTTTTGCCTAATATAATTGAATAATATCGTGATAAAATCGATTTTAGGCGTACTCAACAGCATAATTTCGTCAGCGACATGTCTTTTAAAACTAATGAGAATAAGTCCATGAGTAATACCTAAATAAGGTAAACATTAAATATACAAAAACAATATATTAAAAAAGTTACTTAGGCATAGTTCCTTCAAAAGATTATGGACTTTATCACAATAATATAAGTTCTGTAATTGGGGAGTATAGTTTAATGTTGTCTGAGACTATCGAGTCTAAATATTATTTTTACATATATTACATTATTCGACTATCGATCGACTTACGACCCGAGACGTCGACATTTCCGATAAAATCATACATGGACACCGGTCTAGCACTCATACAATCATCTCTTACAATGTTCATACATGTGCAACTTAAAAGATAAGTTAAACTGATATGAAACAAGGCTTTTTTCAGGGGGGGGAATCATCGAATGACTGCTCCCGAGAAAAAATATTTTCTCCAAAATTAGCAAACCGACTATGTACTGATGTAAATAAACCGGCGTGAAGATATGTTAACATGTCGAATGACGTGTAAATACGACCGTGAAAGAAAATTAGCAATAGCATGCTACTGTCTGGGTTGATAACAATACTAAAATAAAGAATATTGGTCAGTTTATTAACCACTACATTATATAATCGCATTTTTGCGCCGTCTCGTTTTGATTACTTTAATCTGCCGTGTGTCTAAGCGTGGATCCACGTTCTATTGTGTCTCATATACGGGGATTCAAGCGGTTAAAAGTAAAACCAACCTGAACTAACTGAACTAGGCCCTCGGGACTCAATCGAAAGTGATATACTCATCCTATCCTATATGTATCACTACATAGTACAAAGTCGCTATCCGCCGTCTGTCCCTATGTATGCTTAGATCTTTAAACCTACGCAACGGATTTTGTTGCGGTTTCTTTTAATAGATAGAATGATTCTTAAGGAAGGTTTATACATATGTATAAAACATGAATAATGAACCCGTGCGAAGCCGGGGCGGATCGCTAGTAATACTATAAATGCGGAAGTTTCTGTGTTTGTTACTCTTTCACGTCAAAACGGCTGAAGGGATCGAGATGAAATTTGGAACCGGGGTTGATTATGGTCTGGAATTACACATAGGCTACTTTTTATTCTACGGGAACGCGGGCGAAGCCGCTAACAGAGGCTAGTAGTACATATGTATTGTACATGTTATGAGCGTTTCAATCACTTGACGTGCTGTCTCTATAATAACTATCGTGAGAGATACTAAATTAACTAAAAATCGCAAATTAAACACGTGAATATACTGAGAAAAGCTCGCGATGTCGCAGCAGCATCGCCGCGACTGCGCACGCTGCTCATGAGGAAGAACTCCTCTGTGGTTCGAAACTAGTAGAGCTTTTCTCAGTATATTCACGTGAGTAACCCGCGATTTTTAATTAACTTGACGTGCTGATTGGTCGTATATCACGGCAATTAATTGCACCTAATATCTTTTGATGAATGTGTTGACTCACTATTAAATTTTTTAATACTTAACAGTCGATAGATTGCGGACCGGATTATTCGATATTACTTTTCGACGTGACTAACCGGATAAAGGAATGATAGACATGCGGACAACGGAAGATAAAGGATAAAGGTTGCTTTTTCCTTTTGAGATACGGAACTCTAACAAGTGTCAATGAAATAAATGTCTTAATGTGTCACTATTAAGTATAAAAATCGTATACGCTACATTACTAGATCATGGACTAATATAAAATGTAGTTCCTTAACCGCTTGAATGCCCGTATATGAGACATAATCGAAAATACATTACTAATATTATAAATCGGAAAGCGAGTTTGTTTGTTCTGCTTTCACGCCGTAACTACTAAACTGATTGCTTTGATTTATTGCAGACGTTAAGTTAGAAGTCCAGATTAAATAATAGGGTACTTTTTATCCCGGAAAAATTGATATTCCCAAGGAAAAACAAAAGTATTGGTATAGATGGCGCTGTGTGTATTGGTATATGTCACATAGGTTACTTTGTATCCTTTTCTGACGCGAGCGAAGCCGCGGGTAAAAGCTAGTAGAAAATACATTGTGTCTCGCGTGGAACCACGTTTAGACAAACGACGGGTTAATCTATGACTAGATAAATTTGTTTACTTAAACACGTTTTTTGACAATAGACATAATAAAACTGAAACTTTTGTTAGCTTTGTTATACACGTTAATCCCTATAAAGGCAAAAAAATTTACTATTATTTTTAAGTCTTAAGGACTAAGGAACAGACCAGGAAGAATTAAAAAGGCATTCAATTTCACACTCCTATGAATCACTAAGTATTTTTGGCTGTTGCTATATAAAATCTGTTCTTATTGCTATAGACATTAGAGGTAGGATCACGAAAACAAACACAGACACGTGTTTTAGTCATTGTACGGTTGAACAAACAGATAAGTCAAACAAAAAAAATCCGCATAATTTGGTTAGGTGATACTTAAGTATGTATGTTCTCATCCTGCGTCGTCGATTGTTTGGTTTGTCTGTGCGGTTGTTAACCTCAAGGTCATGTATTTTAGACACAGATTCTTAATAAAAATAGCTCAAACCTAACCACCCATTTATATCTAATACTAGCGACCCGCCACCGCTTCGCACGGTTGCAATATGCATGTATTATACATATAAACCTTTCTTAAGAATCACTCTATCTATTAAAAAAACCGCATCAAAATCCGTTGCGTAGTTTTAAAGATCTAAGCATACATAGGGACAGACAGACGGTGGATAGCGACTTTGTTTTATACTATGTAGTGATAAGTATAAAAAAATAAAAATATCTTTTGTTAAATTTATCAAAAAAGGTTCAGCAGTTTAGGCACAAGTAAACATCTGCTGTACTATGAAAATCTCGTAACAGGAGGACGAGCATATTGGAAAAAAACTCCTTGATAGTATAGAACATTTCTTCTTAAACTTTGACCAACTTGTGAACCAATCAGCTATATCCTATTGACCTTACAAGATTTACAGCCAATCAGCGTAGAAGGCTCAAATGAGGAAAACTGCCAAAACATCGATTTACAAATCGACACGTCTGCCTGCCTCTTGAATGCATAATGATGTAACGTGAATAACTTCCTCATTCATTCAATGTACATTCAAGGTTTGCACTGGCATTAGTATTAGATAGTTATCAGATAAAGGAGCATGGCGTGTCAATGATAAGGAGAGCAAGCAAGCAACATCTTGTTAAAATGAGGATTGTACCATGTACATTGTAGGTACGACAAAGTTGGCGGTCGACCATCATTTTTTTTTAAGGGGCGAAAATCATCGAATGACTGCTCCCGCCTGGGTGAGGCGGGAAGGAGTGTCAGACTCTTACTGACTAAAAACCACTCCGTTCCTTCTCCTGCACATCGAGCCAGAGCCCCGGTAACCCGCTAGGTTATCCGCGACGGTCGATATAGGCCATATTCGCAAGCACTCGGCGTGAGGAATCCCGGGGAATACGCTCGGTAGACGGTGGATAACGAGTTTTCCAAAGGATTTTGTTTAAAAAGTGTCCTACCGTAAACTTTGCCAATAGTACATTGTTCAATATGACCATCAACTGCAATTCATTCAAATAAGGGTCATCTTTATTTGAACCGATTTACATGATCATCATCAGCCATAATTACTGCAGAATAAATGCCATCCGTCTTAGGACTAGGAGGACGTATACTGTAATCTCCACGTTAGGCAGGCTCCGGCTCAAAGCAGCAGGAACGAAGTATTTTTAGTCAGTAAGAGTTTGTTACTATCTCCCGCTTCACCCATTGGATGATTTTCCACCCTTAAAAAAAGCAGACAGCTTAGAGATCACGGAAAACTTGAAGGAGTACTGCTATCCTCGATGGGTCGCAGTCGCAGTTTTAGGACATAATATCCGGATACTAATAAATAATTAGTTGATATTTATGAGATGGAGCAAATGAGCATAAAGTTCACTTAATGATAAGTAAATAATCAGCACCGCCTGTGTCACACACTCACACACGCCACATCACGCCTGTTCGTCAGTTTTATCGCGATAAATGAAACTAGGTATCAACAGACATAGCCTATGGCCTATACATTGTCGCGGAGAACCTAACGGGTAACCGGGGCTCCGGCAGGAGAAGGAATGGGGTGGTTTTTAGTCGGTAAAAGTCTGACACTCCCTCCCGCCTCACCCAGGCGGGAGCAGTCATTCGATGATTTTCTTCACTTAAAAAAAATGGCCTATACATATTAACATATTTAATTTCAGATTTCTACCAAGTTTCTTTTGGTAAATTATCCTGTCCATCAATCTCCACTAACGGAAAACTTTTGCATTTATGCAAGTACCTACTTTGAACTAATTACATAACAACACAACGAATCAAGTTCTAATTTGCTACACCCTCATAATGATGAACACACTTGAAAGATAATATTTCCGCAAATAGACCATCCGAGTGACTTTTCATAATCTTTGCGGACTGATTAAAATGTATTGGTTATCTGATCACTAATAACTTGGGCGCGGTATGTCCTTGATAATGAACGTGGCGCTTGCAACAATGCTACATTTATGGAACTAATAGTATTTTTAAAGTTTAAAGATATTGATAGACTACTAGACACTTAGAGGAAAATTACAAAAAGTACCTACCAAAGAGCAGTGAGCATGAATGTTCTAATGACATTGACCGAGTGTCCAGACGATATGAATAGTTATCAACATGCGTTACAAGTTAAGTATACATCTGTATTTCCCCGATGTTTACGCTAAATGATTTATATTAAAGGTAGGCAGGCAGGCATAATATCTTCTAGTAATTCCTCCCAAATTTTGGACAATAGGCTTTATACAACGTAGGAAATGGCAGCGGACAGTAGCATTCTTTGATTAACCTAAACCTTCCGAACTGTGATCTCAAGCGCCAGTGTCAAGGTCAGAGCGACCTCTCTTGTGTAAGAGAGGCTTAGTTCAACAGAATAAAGGCACAGAATGTGATGAAGATTTAATCAAAAAGGAAAAGTTGCCTAAATCGGGCATTGTCCTTTCACCAGAACTGGTACCTTTTTTTATGACGGGAGAAGATCTTCAAAAGACGCCTAGCTTTTGGGGGAGAAAGACTGGGGAATGTGGAATTATTACCTCACTAAAGCCTCGGCTTCAGAACCTGTAAAGACCATCGAGTTCTTTAATAGACTCCCCCACGGTGCAACGTCTATTACGGCACATCCCTAGGGATGACCAAAATGGATACCTAGGCTAAATTTATAAATATCAATGCATTATCCAACAAGGTTCATTCGAGTATGACTCAGATATCTAGAGGTTATTTATAACCGATCCAATATTTACACAAAAACATTCTCTTCTCCTACGTCAAGGAGAATTAAGATACCGTGCGATTGTCCCACGCTTAAATACATTTATTTTAAAACTGCGTCATTGTGATCGTATCGTATTCTATCCGTTTTATTTCTTACATTATGTTTTACTGTATTTTATCTTTTATTTATACCGAAACGGTCCTAACTGATTGATGGATGAATTTGAAAGACTTAGGTATTCCTTAACACGTTAACCGTCACGTCGCGAGTCGGTCACTGGTCAGTAAACTGACGCTTAGCAGAGTGTTTGCCTTCAACAGTTAAAGGCTTAAACACTTAAAAAAATAAATGACAACAGCAATTTGATCAGGCAGAAGACCAGGGCGGTTTGATTTAGTCAGCAAGAGAGTGACAGTCGAATGGACCTAAATTAAATCATTTTACAAACTAATGAAAGATTTTCGACAAGCAAAAATTTTAGTTGGTATTCCTTTCTTCCTTTCCCATACAGATAAACAATGATGACGAAGTACAAGACATTAGCAGTTAATTAATTTCATTGTCTTAAGCCAGTATTTAAACCAAGGCGGATGAAACACAAACTATCATTGAAGAAACCTTTCATTTGTTTATCCGAAGTACAATAGTACCCTTTAAGTGTGGAAGTTAGCGTGAAGCAACGCCGTTGCATCGTCGTGTGACTGAATTTACCGGAGGCTCAATTTCCCTCCCCTTCCCCAATCTCCCCAATTCCTGCATCCCCAACGATCTTCAAACTCCTAATACCCAAAAGGCCGGTAACGCACTTGTAACGCCTCTGGTTTTCCAGGTGTCAATGGGCGACGCCGATTGCTTACCATCAGGTAATCCGTCTGCTCGTTTACCATAAAAAAACCTCAAAGAATTTTATAGTTAAACACGTATTAGCTCACGATAGCTATTACATTTGTAGACATAGCATATTGCATACATAAGATTCGTAGTACCTAATAATTTATTCACCACCTGTGACCTTTGAGGTTCACCTTTACCACATATAGCACAGTTCCGATGAATACGACCCCTTGTGTAACTAAGGGGTTGCTATACCGAGAATATCTATAATCAGCTTATGCATATAACTAGTGCACCTCACTCATTTCCTTACATTGAACAAATTACCTGCATCACCTCTATCGGATGGTTTCGCAATAGGCTCAAAGACTGCTCAACATAATATTTTTATGCAGTTTTCAGTAAGGGATGATTTTTAGAAACGTTTCATGAGTATATTTGAATACTTCCGTCGAGGCTATGGGTGGAATGTGTAATGTATGTGTTTTTTTTTGTTACGAATTACAAGATTGTAAACAGAATATAAATTCAAGAGCAAATAAATACATCTACACAAGGAACTTACTATACAAAATTTTTCTTCTTTATAATTCTCGGTTGAGAAGTTCGATCATACGACATTGATCTATTTATGTCAGCATCTATCGTCCATACGTGATAAAATAACGTTGATATATCAATTTATTACGCAGTAAAACAGCGGACGTGTAGGGGCCTGTTTATGTGCCCCTAGTTCCCTACAGCGAGAAATGATGATCTGTGACGTCATAAAGTAAATATTGCTTCGTGTTATATTTATTATTAATTTACCACATCGTCCGTTTCCAATCCAATTGGAGCAAAAACTCGTTAAGCCAATTAGGCTAATGTGATGAAATGGAATTGTGTCTTCAAGGACTTGTTTCTATATGACATCTATTTATCTATGGTATTTGAAATGTATTTCATTAAAAAACAGATGTTTTGGTACGCCCTAGTTGGCGCCACTGTCGTTTATAGTCACTATGAGCGATATTAATTTAGTCATCTAAGTAAAAGGTGGTCATGGAAATCAATTTATATTTTGAACTTCAACACCCACTTCTAATCTACCTATCCTTGAGTGTTTAAAGAAATAAATACCTAACACTTCAATATGTCACAATGTTGATGCAAATTTTAATGCAAACTTCGACTTATCTCCCACACGTGTTTATCTCCCACTATCACGACCCAAGATACAAGACAAGATAAATCTGGACCACTTACAAGAGAATCAGTGGAAGCAATATTTACTATGACATTGGACTTCAAAATAAAATTCGGGGAAATGGAATGTGAGGCACAAAAATAAACATGAGATCTATAGTCTGGCCTGTCAGACGTAAACAAAAAACGCATTAACTTTTTTAAGGTATTAGCGCCATCGTTTTTCTTAGAAATTGCGATGACACTTGTTATATACTCAACAGAGTTAAAATAAGTAAAGATTTAGTGCCTACAGCACTGAATATCGTGATTTTTATACATAACAAGTGGAAGGGCCCTGAGCCATGCTTCGAAGATATGAAGCATGCGAATGGGCCGGCTCGACCGAAGTGATACCACGGCGTCACAGAAAACCGACGTGAAACAACGCTTGCGTAGTTTAGTCGTAGTCGTGTGGGTAAGGTTACCCGAGACCCAATTACTGAACTACCACATCTCCAGTCTTCCCAACAATTAATCCCCAAAAGCCCAGCCTATTGTTTCCGATACAAAGTCGTTATTAAGGAATAGTTTATAACATATAACATAACATCACGCCTTTTATCCCCGAAGGGGTAAGCAGAGGTGCACATTATATATAGTAATAGTTTATGTAATCATTAAATGTACTATTTAAATTTCAGATACTCGTACAAAATGAAATGCGAAAAAAGTGCAATTATTTCTATTATTGGCAGTGGGATTGGAAAACAATTCGATAGCGACGCTAATTATATTTTTCATAACAAGGATACCATGATAAAACCATTGCTACATGCTGAAACAGTTGCGTCAGTAACATTTAAAATTTTCCTTCCTAAACTCATTAGGTCCCTTTAAAACTAACTGAAGAGGAAAATATATTAACATTGTGAGGAATTCACGTACCTCTGCTTTTATTGACTCTAATGAGAATAAAAATTACTTCAAAGCCCTGATCGACGTTGTCATTAAACTAGAACAGACACTGTAATAGTATAATTATTTTAAATCCGGAATTGCATTGTGCATGCCGCATGAATAAATCCCAATTCTTCACGGATATATTTTTTTATTATATTCTTGAAGCAAGGTTTATAGACTAAAAAAGTGTGAACATTATATTTTTTAAATCATCCGTAAGACTGATTAAACGACAGACATTTGCTTTGATACAAAGCTTGTCCTGGCAATAATAACGAACATATGAAAACAAAGAGTTTTTCGTGTAGGTACTCATTCGAAAGATATACGCGGTGAACCATTTTATGGACTATTTACTCAATTATTATAAGTTTGAAACAGACCAAGTGACAGCTGTTAAATCTTAGAAAAACCCAAATAAGAGAACTTAGATTGATTTACACACAAATAAAAAGCACAATCTTAATTACAAGTTCCATTAAACGAATATTGATGGAACTTCCTTAATGAATAACATATTAATAGAGAAAGTCATAGAACAGGTCCTTGATTTGATTAAAGTAAAAGTTACCAAGAACCGAGTACTTGTTCAAAGAAACCTGCTTGCACGACCAGATGAATATTTAACCTAACTTAATACCAACGACCTCGGTTACATTAGCAACCTTACGTCTAGGGACAGATGGAGTACTCGAGAATGTTGTTCCAAAGAACATTCTAGATTTTCTAAATTCTAATTTTTAATAGTACCGAATTGATGATAGTAAGGATTTAGGCAAAGTTAAAAAAGTATTATTGGGTTTCAGCATGACACTTCTATGTATAATTAGCCTGACTATTAAACCCGTCCCATTAACACAGCGAATAATTAATGCGATAGTTAGAATACAATTCAATCGACAATATGAGATAAGATATAGGTAATACTTTTTGTAGTGGGAGAGCCATGCTTCGGCACGAATGGGCCGGCTCGACTGGAGTGATACTACGGCCTCACAGAAAACCGACGTGAAGCAACGCTTGCGTTGTGTTTCGTCGTGTGAGTGAGGTTACCAGAGGCCCAATTGCCTCCTTCCCCTTCCCCAATCTCCCCAATCCCTGAATCCCCAACGATCCTCAAACTCCTAATCCCCAAAAAGCCAGTGACGCACTTGTAACGCCTCTGGTGTTCCAGGCGACGCCGATTGCTTACCATCAGGTGATCCGTCTACTCGTTTACCGGCTTATGCCGTAAAAAAAAATACCTAAGCTTTTCCAAAGAACCTTTCATTAGGGTATACCCAAACAATAAAATTCGTAAATAATAACCGCTGTAGCTGCTTTAGTTTATGCAACTGATCTGTCAACCATGAGATTTTGAATTCAATTCGATTGTCGGATAAAGAATCGCATAAAATGGCAAATTATTATAAAACTTTTACCTGAAACGCAAACACGACGTATCCAGTAAGGTGGGACTCATGCAGCACGTCGTGCATGGACCGCAGCGTGGAGCCGAGGTACACGTTGATCACCTGCGCTGGCAATAGACCCAGCATCGTCGCTAGGTGGTACCCACAACCACCCACGTCACTTACCTTAACAATAGAAACACAAACTTAGATTAACGAGAACTTAAACTCTTCAGTTTTCAGAAATCAAGATTAGACAGTTACTGTAGATAGTAACTTATTATCCTTACATATTTATAAGGTTCCTCCAATACATCTGTTAGGTATAACAAGCCCGATAACTTAAGAACACTCTGCATCTGACCTTTCTCCAGAACCTCTCCAATGAGGTCAGCATATTATTATCTTCTTCACAGTCTTTAGTGTCTGTAGTGTAACCACTGATTTCCCTTTATCGTCTATTTTCTCAACATCCTTAAATGATCTCAAGACACTGTAGATAGTAACTTATTATCCTTACATATTTATAAGGTTCCTCCAATACATCTGTTAGGTATAACAAGCCCGATAACTTAAGAACACTCTGCATCTGACCTTTCTCCAGAACCTCTCCAATGAGGTCAGCATATTATTATCTTCTTCACAGTCTTTAGTGTCTGTAGTGTAACCACTGATTTCCCTTTATCGTCTATTTTCTCAACATCCTTAAATGATCTCAAGACTGTCTCTTAAACATTTTTATCTACATATTTATCAAAAATAATACATTTGTCTAGGTTTCCTGGGCCTAACTTAAAAGTGTGTCTTCCTTCTGGGAGTTTCCATTAATATTTAATACTTGACCAGATATGGGAGGAATGTTACAGTGCTAGTCACGCATGCAAATCAAATTAATGATCTTTTTATGAGGAGTACACTCTGACATGTCAAGGACAGAAGGCAGGTACTTGCGTAGTACATATTGGGAGTACGGGTAGTACCTGACGATGTTGATAGAAATTCCGCCAGTAAAAATATTGGACTTGTTAACTAATAAACCGTAATTTATACGAAACATCCTATTGAATCAAGTTTAAATTCATCCCCTCTGACTGAAAGACAATTCCATTCCCAATAAAATAATTGCCCATTTTCATAAACCCACGGTTCCATGAAATCTTACTACGTCCATACTTTTAGAACAATTTGCGTGCAGTAAATACATTTAACTTATGTTGAACAATGTAGATTTGATACACGTCAATCCTATTACCATTTGTCAGGATTGTAAAGTTGTGTGCGGTTGACGGTAATGTGTACAATTATATTTTAGTGGCTAAGCATTTGCCGAGCGGAGTCACGACATCTAGATTGCTTTGAAAATTAGCGCCAAACGTGCGGCGGCGCCCGGTAAATTAAACAACAATTTTCACAAACGATACCAACTTTATAATAAACAATTCTACACATGCAAAGCACGCAAAGTCCCAGTAACCTACAAATTCATATAGTGACAGTTATAAGTCAATTGCGTCGTACATAACTAAAACTGCTTTTTCATCTAGGTATGACCTTTTACAACACGAGTGAGACAGGTCTAAGAAGGAAGGCTAATCGATTGTTTTTCCTTAGATAAACAAGTTGACCGATCTACGGTGGCCTTGGCGGCGGCGCCGGACGCACGTACGAATGTGTCCAAGTAGGCCAATTACCGACTGTATGAAAGTCAGTGTAGTGGAAAAATTCCTGTAAACACGTCCCGCTTCTCGAACACAACACGAAATGAGTACACAATAAAAAATATACATTATCTCAGTACATAAAATAATGTCAGCCTGACAAAGACGATGGCCTGACGATATTCCGAATGTCTCCAAACAAACGCCTATCTGTTATTCAAATGATATTTTTAGATCATTACTGTACCTGTAATGAAATTGGTAACCGTATGTAAATAGTTTTATTGATGTAAACGTTTCCCGAGCTCCGAAACCCGGGTGCCTGGTGTAAGGTATATTTGGCTTGGCCGACACGTGATGTTTATATTTTTCGCTGCAGCTAGAATGACCGCGAAAATAGTGTAAAAATGTAATGAGATCACTCGAGCAGCTAATATATTGATCATGATGACGTCAACTTTCTTGCTCTACACTCTAGTAGTTTTCTTCGAGTATTTATGAAAATACGTACAGAGATACCCGTATTAGAGATCAATTTAATCAAAGTAACAAAATGACAAATTGATCAGGCATTTCTTACAACTTTGTCGCCCTTTGTCTGAGATGAGAATGACACAAAAACGCGCCAAATATTTTAACGACAGACAGAGACCACACAAAAAAACTGCGCAGATCTATATGTAGGTAGTATTCAAATAATAAATGTAAATACGTTTGGCGTAGGACCAAGAAAGATGGCGACAAAAGTTTACTGCCCTGCACTAGATAAAAACAGGATTCAGTTAAGATAACAGCAGTTGATATCATCACTGGTTACAACCACTAACAATTTTACAATAGACGCAGAAGATAACAAGATAAAGAGACTTTGTGAATTACTCATGTCTTTACGGTAGTCCCGGACTTGAAATAAACAATATTGATTGCGAAAATCAATTCATCAAAAATTAAGATAACATATCGGATAAGGATATGTAATTACTGTTGACCTTGATGTACCCTGTTGTATGTTGCTTCTAGCAAGTTCCAGCAACACGAAATCACAAAAGTAGACTTACGCACATTTGGATAGAATCTCCTGCAGCAAAGCATGGACTCGATTTATAAGTAGTTATTAGTATTTTACGAACAGCATGTGACGCAGTCAAACTCTTTGTACTGTCCAATAGCTCCATTTGTTTATTGATGAGACGAGACAAAGACGACGCTGTAATAAAACAGATGACCGTTAAGTACCCTGCCGCGTCGGGAATTGTTCTTAGAATATTTGCAAACGAAATGTCTCAGAAAACTTGGCGTAAAAAAGATCCTTGCGGGTTCTAATGTTGAAGATCCTCAAACAGCTTCAACCAAATCAGTTTACATCTCAGGCCAATTGTGAGAACTGCGACTAATTTTAGCTCACAGACTACCTTGCGTGGGCGATTCTAATAACAATCAATACATACACAAGAAATCGGATTGTTATGCGTATTAGAAAATGTCGCCAGTCCAACATTGGTTTAGTTAGTCAGTGAAAGCGAAACGGGCAAAGCCAATGGTTAAATGCGAAATTGCGAATGCGGCCGTTCTAGATACTATGCCGAGAACAATGGCTTAATGTTATCATGGAACATGTACTATAGGGTACGCAACAATAAGTATAAAACAATTAATACAAACTGTGAAACAATGCACTTATGATAAAATGGTGTCAACGACGTCTAAGATAATTAAAGATAATATTTAGCATAGTGTCTGTTATTCCCTGAAGGGGTATCGGTCACCAGAGGAATAAAGAAAGCCATTTTTGCCAGCTTTTTCTAGAACCATATTGACTGTCATTCTGTCAAACACTGGCCCAGCTCTAGACTCCGTGTTTCCAATGTAGTTTAGGGAACGTCCCGAATATTTTGATATATGTATTGGAGCTTGATTCGGAAATAAAATTCGAAACAAAAAAAAAAACTGACAAAAAATGGGAGCCTTTTTTAAAATTCTTCAGGCAACAAATGCCATGATGCTATTTATGTTCGAAAAGAGCACAGAAATTCTGAAAGGATTTCTACTAAGATCTGTAGATTGGGCTGCACAGACCATGATATTAATTCTCAACACCATAATACGACTTCAATGCCCACAGTTTTAGTACTTTAACCTATTTTCAGCGATAGCGATCTACAATGGTGTTTAGTGTCACATAACGTAGAACTATTGGAGTTCGCAAACATGTTTTTCAAGACGATGCACCGTCGAACATTCGCAAAACTAGTTCACCGTTGAATATGTAAACAAGTTATTTAAACAATTCGTGGTATAGAGCATTCTTCTACTTTTAGACAGTATGAAACGTACATTATAAGACTCTATTAACTATCGACCGTGGCATCTAATGGTCTATTTAAAACATTACAGTTATCCATTAGTAAACATTTGAAAGATTCAGTAATTTTTCCGATTTTTTGTAACTATTTGAGTTTGGAGTGAGAAGATGTAAACTTTAATTTTACTACACAAAGTAAAATCAGTGAGTCCAATACTAAATGACAAGAGGTTATAAAGCCCATACAAATATGGAAGCCATGCAGAAATGCCGTTATTTCCAAAGTTGACCGCTTCAAGCATATTCTCTTATTTCTACAAAATACGCGTGTCATTGTATCATTCTCATGTCATTTTATCATTGCCTTACTAACATTCGCTGAACCGTGGTACCAAAGCAAAAAATCCTCGAATTGATATAATTAGATTAGTTAAGTTCAGCAATGGTTGAAATCACACATGTTGGGGAACAGCTGCAAACTGTAGATGTAGGAGACTACAGACAGTCCTTATGTCATAGCTGTAACGAGGTTAATTGACCGTGTCATATTTTATTACTTCTTATTGAAGACAGTTTTACAATGACCCTACACCTAATATTACTCTTCTAATGACAGTTGTGTTTATAATTAGCAAACCGTAGACATATCTTTTTATTGGATATCTGTGAGCCAAGTAGGTCTTCCCTCCATAACAGGGGGTTTGCCATAATTTTGTCGCTTGATGGAGAGGTTAAAGATCTGAGTTTAAAAAGGTTCAGTCAGGTTTACTAGAGAGCGCATTTGCTGTCTGAAGTAAGAAAAAAAAAAAAAAAGAAATGCTTAGGTACATTATTTAAATAAAATAGACTATGAACTGCACGCATGGGAAGTTAAAGCAGTGTATTATTATATGCGTGTGAGCACGAAACTAGTTCCCCGCACATTTAATGAGGACGGAACTATTGTAACGGTGCGCCATTGCCAGTAAGTGTACCATACACGGATATAAAGCCATAAAAGTACATGGCAGCACGTAAACCTACCACGAATTGTACAATTTCTTTGATCGATTCTCGACTTTATTGTCCAACGGTTTGATATTTATTGTGGATATTTGACAGATTAGGGAAACTTGATGTGCTGGCGTGTATGTTATAAATTGAAGTGACTCAACGCACCGTTTTCTACATTTGTCGTACAGGCAAGAATTATTATGAATCAATGCAAATCTGTTGTGAAAATATTAGCGACAGTTTATAGAACATTTTGCAAGGTTGGATACATAGAACTTGGACATTAATAATTAACTATTTACTGTACTTACACCTTTTCTCTAAAAGGATAGACGTGACCTCTTAAAAACTCCGATCTCCAAACCTGCTAAGCGTAAAGATAAGGGTGCATTTATCGAGGAAGGCCTTATGACCAATAGGAACCGAGCAACGGTTGAAACCGTACGGGAATATAGCTAGTATTGAATATTGATAAAGCCGAGTCCAACAATTGTTTTGGTACTCACGTTAATTAGACTGATACAGTACAAATACAATTAAGTACATTTCATTTCGTCATAGATATGCACAGATACCTACCAAGTTTATTATATTATCTGTGCATATTTAGCTGGTGTTTATGACGCATAGTATCTATGCAGCTAAGTTGGAAATAACTACGGATAAACAGAAAGGATGTTATTTATTTATATGTAGTTATTTAGTAAAATCTCCACAAAACAACACAGCCAAATCGTTTTCAGTTTGCACAACGGATAAATTATTGGTTTAACAAGGAAACAATTCGATTGTACAATTTGTAATGTAAAACTAGTTTAGTGAAGATTATATTCAGAGGCCTTAGTACGAGTTTCGTTTTACGCTTAAAGTAATCGTAACGAGTACGCGTTCGGCGCTCTGATTGGTTGGTTCATTGGCGCCGGCCAATCAGAGTGCCGAATGCGTATTCGTTACGAATACTTTCAACGTAAATCAATCTCGTACTAAGACCTCAGAAGTACTAGGTGACTAGGTGAGCGTAGGAATAAGTGCTTTAAGATCTTTAAAGAGCCGTAATCTTGTACCGACATTCCGATCCGTGCTACTACGAAATTTAAAACCAGTAATACTTTGCCCGACCCGGAATCGAACCGAGACCCTGCCGGCAGTCGCACTTGCGACAGTCGTTACTTCATCTTTCGTTTATATTGCACTAGCGAACCGTCCCGCGCGTTTTTAGTGTTTATCTACTAGGTACACAATTCTATTTAAATGCATGTAATATAGTTACATATAAACTTCCCTTTTGAATTTATCTAGAAAAAAATCGCATGAAAATTCGTTGCGTAGTTTTAAATGTTTAAGTATACATACCTAGGGACAGACAGAAAAATCCATGGACCTACCATGCATCTGAGCTCGTTCTATAGCTCTTCGAATGCAACAGTTGCCGATTTGCCAGTTACTTTTAAATTATAAGATCGTCATTAATATATTACAAAGTAGAAAGTAGCTTTTTAGCCATAACTGAGACTGAACTGATTTTCGATCTTGGGTTCGATTCCCGGGTCGGGCAAAGTATTACTGCGTTTTAAAAGAATCTCAGTAGTAGCACGGAGTCTGGAATTGTGCCCGGTATTATGGCAATAGGCTCACCCCCTATTACATGGGACTCATAACATAAATAGTGAAAAGTGGGTGTTACATTGTACAGTAGCATAAGGTAAACCTCTGCTTTCCCCTTCGGGGATAAAAGGCGTGATGTTATTTTATGTTGTGTTAAGTACTTAATATGCATATTTGGTAAATACATCATTGGAAAATACCTAACTAAATAAGTTTCATTTTAGTCAGTTTGTATTATGTATAATAAAATAAGTGATAAATTTTGTATTTGCGAGCTCGCAGATCCTATATATCTCTACTAAAATTCATCAATATCGGTACAGTTTTTTAGGCGTAAAAGCGTTAGTTACCTACGTAAATAAAGTTATTTTCGAATTTACCCGAAACTACTTCATAGAGATTATATGGTATAATGGACAATCGATTTAGTTATATTCATTTTACCTTGTTTATCCACCACGGTTGGTACGAATCACCAGATGGTGAACGATCAGCGCAGCGCCGCCCATGACACTATAGGAGTCACAAGTGCAGTGCCGGCACCGTCAAACAAAGCCATATTGGCCGGTAGAAATATGTTTGTGTGTGTTTTCACTCGTGTGTGTATTATGTGCCTATTCTAGATCGACAAGGTTTGAAAATTCGGTTGAGTATGACGTCTAAATTCAAAATATTTCCAGCTCGCATAACTAGATGAATTTCAGTAAATGGGAACACTGGCGAATATATTTGTACACGATTACCGATCACGTGCTTCTGTAGTCACGAGTAAGTTTCAAATTACTTGCCTAACTAGTGCAGTCAGTGCTCGACGATACCCATAATTATAGGCCCCTGGCGTGGCTCAAAACAAGTCGAGTCAACCTCGTCAAATAGTTGCGTCAGTAAGCTGTACTACAACGTAATAAACAAGAGACAAAGAACCCAACAGACAGTAGTAACATACTCGTCGGCTTACGGCTTTTTTGGAAAAATCAAATGCAATGCTGTTTTAAAATTTTTTAATGCATGTCTA